>JAZHRO010000036.1:92279166-94687500 GCA_037157565.1 Thalassia testudinum
CAATACATCATTCACCGTGGCATCTTTTTCATTTACAAGCTGATAAACCCTTGGAAAGAGGTCTGAAAACACCCCTATTTCACTCCAATTGTCCAGCCAGAACCTGAAAAAACCTCCATTTCCCAACACCAGGTTGAAATTACACACATTTTCCTGAATTATCAACTGTATAGATTGCCAAAAGGACAAAGACCCTCTTTTAAGCATCTCTTTTTTAACGAGATTCAGATTCATACCATAAGAATCATTTAACACCGTAGTGACCATAGATGTCTCACCGGATAACAATCTCACCACCCACTTCAAGAGCAAGGATTTATTAAAAGCTTCCAAGCGCCGCAACCCTAAGCCACCTTCACTCTTTGGTTTGCGAATCTTATTCCAAGGAACCAATTGAGCAAATCTGCCCACATGATCAACCCCGTTCCAAAAAAAATATTTTCTGATCACCTCTAACTCTTTCAAAATTTTCTTCGGAGGTTTAAAAATTGAAAAGAAGAAAATTGGAATAGAAGTTAAAACTGATTTGAGTAAAATCAGTCGCCCCCCTCTAGAAAGTAGCTTTCCACACCAAGAAGAGCCTCTTTTTTAGACTTTCCACCACGCATTTCCAATCTGAAGCCACCAACTTTCTTTTCAAGGGGAGACCAAGGTACGAAATTGGTAAGCGAGCCACAAGTGTCTCCAAAATGCTAGATATCTCCCCCCACTTCCGATTCAGGGATAACAAAAGGGACCAAAGTGGATTTTTCCTATTAATCTTCAGCCTAGAAATAGCAGCAAAAATCCTCACCAATGAAGACACATGGACTGCCTCAAGTCTACCCCCTCCACAAAAAGAAGTCCTATCATCCACGTATTGCAGAAGAGGAGTAAGAAGAGAACCATCATTTTGGCAAGTAAACCCAGAGAAGAGGCATCCTCTGCACGCCTTAAAAGCTAGAAAAGCAGGTGTATCAACTGTGATGTCAAACAATAATGGTGCCAATGGACATCCTTGCCTTACACTACTCTAAGGTTGAATCCATGACCCATTTGAACAACCATTCACCAACACCGAGAAAGATGAAGTGGTGACACACCTTGTCACCAACTGAATTCACCTCACGGGAAATCCCTCCTCCTAAGGATTTCCCAAAGATATGCCTAAGAGATCAAATCATAGGCTTTGGAAAAATCAACTTTCCAAAGAAACCTGTTACCCCTCATTTCTTCCATGCAGCCAACATCTCCTTAGCCATCACTAAGGAATCCTGTAATGATCTCTCTTTAATAAAAGCTGACTGGACCGAAGAAATGATGTCAGGCATAACCATTCGAAGTTTATTTGCCAAGATCTTAGCCACTACCAGATATATAGAGTTGGATAAAGCAATTGGTCTGAAATATTTCACCTAAATCTGCCCCAGGTCTCTTGGGCAGAAGAAATAAATAAAAATGGATCGGCCTCTCAAAACCTTCATTACCCCTAAAAGATTCACGAATCATGGCCACTACATTTGCTCCCACCACATCCCCCTGTAAAAGACAACCTGCAGCCCATCCGATCGCGGAGAGCTTCCTCCTTCAATCCATTAAGAGCTCTAATAATCTCCTCTCCAACATCTCCAAGAAGCTCTACCTTCGCTTCTTCATTCACTTATTCCATATCTGAGGTTCCCAATCGCCAATCACCACTTGGCTGCCTCCGAGTAAACTCATGGAAGTGCGACCTGAAAGCTTTACGAATTTGGTTTTTGTGATCCACCACATTCTTACCAACCTTCAAAACATTTATCATATTCAATCTCCTATTGCTAGCTATCAAATGAAAAAATTTTGTATTGGCGTCACCCTCCCTATGCACAACTGGCAGGATTTCTGCCTCCAATCCATCTCCTTCTTATAGTCCTCCAAAACCATCGCTTGCATCTTTCTTTGTTCCTGACATTCCTCATTGGTCAAAGGAGACATTTCCTCCTGTCTATCCAAGGATGATATCTTTACCAATGCCTCATTTCTCCTTGCCTCTTTACTTATCTGGAGATCACGCTTAAATTCAATCATTGCCTCCTGGATGGCCTGAATCTTACACGCTAAGGTGCACATAGCTGAAGATAAAGCCGGTGTAGAAGACCACCTGTCTCGAATCAAATCTTTAAAACCAAGTTCCTTTAGCCAAGACTTATGAAATTTGAAATAAGTTGAGAAATTTGCAGATTCATTGCTACACCACAGGAGAGGAGTGTGGTTTGAGAATGGCCTATCACAAGCCACCACCTCCGTACCATGAAAGGATTTAGCCATCGTTACATTGCACAAAAATCTATCAATGCATGAAGTGCACTCCCATTTCTCCAAGTGTACCGAGTCCCTGTTATGGGTAAATCCATTAGCTCAAGTTCTTATATTGTATGTTGTAATTCAGCCATAAACTTATCACACGTTCGTCTGGTCTGTCCTCTGGATTTAATGTCGCATTAAAATCTCTGCCAATCAACCACGACATTCCATCCACAAAAAGAGAGGCTTGGGTGATCCCCTCCTAAAGCTGTATCCTGGCAGAATCATCACATGGACCACATACACAGGAAAAGGCCAAAGCCAGGCCGTCCATCTTCCTATTAAGCACCGCAGTTACCATCCTCCCAGCCACTAAGGAAGATACCAATTCAAAGTAATCACCATGCCACATCAGATACTGCCTGTCCTTCCCTTCGCCTTCACCTCAAGTCAGTATATGTATCACCACATAGGTTTTTCTTCAACTGAGTAGAGAGACTAAGTGAGTTTCTTGTAAGAGTGCAATATCAACTTTCCATTTTGCTAAATACCTCCTCAACACTGACCTCCTTCTCGCATCACGAAGGCCACAAACATTCCAAGAGAGGACTTTAATCATTAGAATTTTTCTTCACCCCTCCCTTGCGCACATTTTTCACACCAATCACATTGGCCACACGTTCGTCCACCTCCAACGCCTCCCCCTCAGGGTTGTCATGAATCCACTTGGTTACTAGCTTTTTTGTAATTTTCTTATGTTTATTTTTTCTTTTGAGAAAAAAGAGGAAGATTACCTGAGGATGGTAATCATCCAGAATTCTATTAAAATGAGAAAAGGAATAGACTTACAGGTTTTGGAGCCAAAAATTAGAAAAACGCCTCGTCTGGCTTGCAACATTTTTGGGCCAACATCTCCCACTTTTGAAAATGCAGCCATTTCTCTGTAGCCAGACTCCACATGATAGCACTAGCCTGCACCCAACCCACCATATCCAGACTGATATGGTCTCTGAAGCTAGTCTAAAAACCATCAAAGTGACGCGTATCCACTGTTGGGAGATGAAAATGGTTCCATACATCTTTGGAAAACCCACAATCAATGAAGATATATTGTATGTCTTCCTTTGAGTTATCACAAAACGGGCATTTCAGATCACCATTTGCACACCATTTGGACTTGTAAATCTTTGTGGCAAGCTGCTTCCGTCTTAGAAACCAAAGGAACAATTTGATTTTGAGTGGAACCTTGGAACTCCAAAGGAGTTTGGAGTCCCCACATAAAATATCCTACTGAACGTCTGCAGATGAGATGTTCTTGTAGGCACGGTTGACCGAAAACTCTCAACCTTCCACTGGAAAGAATCTAGCAGACCTGCAGTGGGTTTGACATCCTCCAAGTAAAGTAGCAGCTGCTGAAATTCTGCACATGTGGGCTCAGACAGACTTTGTGGCAGTCTGAAATTTCAATTCTCTGTGTTCCTATCCTACACCTCACTGGTCGGGACTTCTTTGTTCTCAACAAGATGAAATAATCTCTGAAATCTGCATGAGAATAAGTCATTTTCAGACCAATCAAGCCAGAAACGAAAGGAAGCCCCATTTCCCAACGGTCTAAATTGATTAGCGAATTTCCTTTAAATAGGCTGAATGGACTGCCAAAAGGCCGAACTCCCAACAGTATTCGCACTACCTCGTTGAGCAATATTCATATTATCTCCATAAGAATCCTTCAAAATAAGTTTCACCAAGGGATTCTCATTTGAAAATAATCTCATTACCCATTTTAAGAGGAGTGATTTATTAAAAGAAGGCAAGTGCTGGACTCCAAGATCCCCCTCTTTCTTCGGCTTGCAAATTATGTCCCAAGGCACCATGTGTATGAATCTTCCTACAAAGTCTGGCCCCTTCCAAAAGAACCTCTTCCAAATCAAATCTATTTGCTTTAGGATCTTCTTTGGCTCCAAAAAAATCGATAGAAAGAATACCGGAATAGCTGAAAGAACAGATTTAAGGAGCACCAATCTACCTCCTCTTGAAAGGAGTCTACCGCTCTAAGAAGATAACTTGCTCTTGAACTTATCCATCGGAGGTTTCCAATCATTGGAAGTCAGCTTTTTACCCTTCAACGGAAGACCAAGATATTTAACCGGTAGTCTAACCACCGAGGTCTTCAAGATAGATGAAATAACATTTTCATCCACACTCCCCAAACCAAACGGAACCAAACTTGATTTACCTTTATTAATATTTAAGCCTGATATCTCTGCAAAAATTTTAACCAAAGAAGAAACATGTTCAACCACTTTCCTTCCTCCTTTAATAAAAAATGTTGTATCATCTACATATTGCAGAATAGGTGTCAAGATTCTGCCATCACCTTTTATTGTAAAATCGGAGAAAAGGTTCCCATCACATGCCTTAAAGGCCATTCTAGCAAGAGTATTGTTGAGAGAGTTGAGTTGTGGGTTTAGTGCCACATCGGAAGATGTGGACTTTGTGTATGAGTGGTGACCTATAAATTGGTGTGTATCCCCCACCTATTCATTTGAGAAGAAATACAAATCAGTGCCCTATCGGGGCATTCTCCGATGGTTTTTTCTCCACTCTTTGTGAGTGGGGTTTTCACATAAACCCAAGCATTCCATGATTGTTTATATGCTTTGATATTATTGCTTCTACATTATTTAAATATTTTAACTTGATATCAGAGCAATTCTTTCTTGGGTTTTGTTCTTAAGTTTTATTGTTCTTGAGATTATACAATTTTTATCATCTTGTTCCGAGTTCGTCACAAGGAGTTGCAGTGGTCGAAGCAACAGTGCGATCCTTGATGAGATCTCGAGGAGAAGATTTTTTTGAGGTAGCGATCACGAGGCGGCATGGCAAGGAGGGCCTCAGGCGAGATCTTGAATTGGTCGGCCTTGCTGATACAATTGGTCTTCCACCTGTTGATGTGGATCTTACGGAGGCGATAGGAGTCAGTGAGACGGTGCGGTAGAAGCATGCCATTGGTTGGAGACCTATGAGACCCATTGTGGTCCTCTTGCGTCTGCGTAGCAGAGGATCTGCACGTGATCACCCCAGCGGAGGCAACCTCCGGGGACGAGGCGGAGACGAAGACTCTGGCGAAGGTTGCGAGGGTTTGGCTGCACATCACTTGTGCTAGGCAGCGTTGCTAGGGCTCGTGCGTGGTCAAGGTGAAGATCAAGGAGATCACGACGACCATCTCTATGAAGATCTCGCATTCGAGATCAACGACATCAATCTTGCAGCAGTGGTGATGGCAATGGCAATCTTGGCGGCAAGGTAGCCCTCGCCCTCGACGATCGGTCGTAGCGGCGAAGACGAAGCAGCGAGGTGCTGATTGCGAGGACGTAGGTGCAGGCGACGGTGGTGGCCACGCGAGGAGGAAGAGGCGGTGTCGGAGCTCGCGTTGATGACAGTGAGGAGGTTTAGCATTGATGATGGTCAAGATCGCGATGATTGCATGCTGATCGTGCTCACAGAGTCAGATGCGGCCATTTGGTTCTCCTGAACCCTAAGGAGCTCTTTTATTTTCTTTTCCTTCTTTCTATTTATTCGGTGGTGGCTTGGTGCAGTATATGAGAGGGAGTAAAAGAAGAGGGAAATGACGTAAAAAGTAGGGAGAAGGATCGGCGGAGAATGATGGCAGGAGAGAAGTTGTCGCTAGGTTCTCGCAAACCCTAAGGGGAGCTTAGGAGCTATTTTAAAAAAAGTGATTAGGGGAAAGAAAAAAAAAGGGTGGAAAGAGAAAAAAAGAAGAAAATTTCAAAAAGAAAAAGAGAAAAAAGAAAAAAAAGAGAGAAGAAAAAAGAAAAAGAAAAATGAGATTTATGTTTGAGAGAAGATGTAGAGAAGCCTTCTCTAGCTTTTATTATTTTATTTTCTTCTCGCTATTATTTTTCCTTATCCCATATTAGTATGGGAGAAAGGGGGAGTGTGGGAGCTTGTTGTAGTCACCCCAATTTGGGAGTCTTTTTTGTTCATGGACTCTACATGAGAAACCCAACTCTGGGAGGTCTGGAGTTTCAAGGTCTTTAGAGGAAGGACTCATTTCAGATTTCTATATGAGAGATCCAGTTTCGTGGACTCTAGAGAGGGAGATATACCTTCGAGGTCTTCAGAGGAAGACCCAATTTCAGGGATACTGAATGGGGAGCCACCTGCACTAGATCTTTAGAGCCAGCTTCAGTTCATCCAGCAACTCCAGCCCATGTTCCTGCCTACAAGCAAGAACTAGTCCAGAGTGTTTGTTCTGCTATGTAAAGTGGAATTTGTGTTTCAAGTTGAGCATTCTATGCTCCAGCTTGAGGGGGAGTGTTGAGAGAGTTGAGTTGTGGGTTTAGTGCTACATCGGAAGATGCGGACTTTGTGTGTGAGTGGTGGCCTATCAATGCGCGTGTACCCCCCACCTATTCATTTGAGAAGAAGAAATACAAATCAGTGCCCTATCAGGGCCTTCTCCCATTGTTTTCTCTCCGCTCTTCGTGAGTGGGGTTTCCACGTAAACCCAAGTGTTCCATGATTGTTTGTATGCTTTGATATTATTGTTTCTGCATTATTTAAATATTTTAACTAGTATCAACTGCAATGTTGAAGAACATGGGTGTTAGAGGACAGCCCTGTCGAACTCTCCTCTGTGGTTGGACCTAAGACCCTGTTGCTGAACCATTAATCAAAACAAAAAAAGAGGTAGTGACATCTTTTCATTAGCACAATCTAGGGGTCCAGAAATCCTCTTTTTCTCAAAATATTCCACAAGTAACCCCATGATAAAGAATCATAGGCCTTCGAAAAGTTTACCTTCCAGAGGAACACCGGACATCTTTTCCAAGCCGCTAGGAACTCTTTAGCCAGAACATGAGTCTTGCAAGGATCTCCCTTTAATAAAAGTAGATTGGACTGGTGAAATAATATCAGGGAGAATGTTTCGTAGCCGATTAGCAAGAGTTTTTGCCACCAACAAATAGATGCTATTGGATAAAGCAATGGGCTTGTAGTCCTCCATCCTATCTGGACTATATTTCTTTGGCTACAAGAAAAGATAAAACTTATTCAATCTCTTAGCCCCTTCATTTCCTCTTAATCATGGCCATCACATCATATCCCACTATATCCCACAGCTCTATAAAAAATAATTTGTAGCCCATTCAGTCAAGGGGAACCTTCCGCTTTCATTCCACGTAAAGCTCTCCAAACCTCCTCCTCATCCACTCCCCTAATGAGAGAGGCCTTAGCCTCCTCCCCAACCTACTCCATATGGGAACCTAACAGTCTCCAATCACCACACGGTTGTCTCCGAGTGAAAAGATTAAAGTAGTTTTTGAAAGCAACAAAAATCTCCTCTTTTTTTTCAGAACCTCATCGCCCACTTTCAACATGCCAATCATATTCTTCCTCTGTCTCGCATTAGCTGATGAGTGGAAAAATTTGGTATTTGCATCCCCTTCTTTAAGCCACAATTGTCTTGATTTTTGTCTCCAGTCCATCTTAGCCTTGTGATCCTCCTCAGCCACAATAAATTGTGCTCTGCGTCTTTCAAGAGATTCACTCTCTGTAAGGGAAGTTGTTTCCTCCCTATCAAGAGAGGAAATACTCTCAAGTGCAGTCGTCCTCCTCTCCTCTCTATGCGTTTTGAGGTCCCTTTTGAAATCTATCATAGCCAATCTCATTGCTTTAATTCTACAAGCCAAGGTACGATTAGTTGACATGGAGTTCAGAGTTGAAGTCCACTTCTCCCGTATGAGGTCCACAAAGCCAAGTTCCTTGAGCCAAGATTTATGAAATTTAAAACATGTAGTGTGCCTCATCTCTTCATTACTTCGCCACAAGAGGGGGGGTATGATCCGAGAAAGGCCTCTCACAAGCAATCACATCTGCCACTGGAAAGCTTTCTGCCAAGGAAATGTTACATGGAAATATGCCTATGCAAGATGTAGCACCATTGCCATTCCTCCAAGTGAAATGGGATCTTGAGGAGGGCAGATCAACATGTTCAAGCTCATGTACCAATTGCTGAAATTGAATAGTAGACATATCACATTGGCCATCTAGTTTGTCTTCAGGACCAAGCATTGCATTGAAATCTCTGCAGATTAGCCAAGGGATGTCGTCAACAAAAGTAGCCTTCTGCCTCAGCTCTTCCCAGAAGAGAGTCTGAACGTTCTCATCATAAGGTCCATACATGTTGGTAATAGCAAAGGAAAAGCCATCAGACTTTCTGAAAAGACTGCTGTCATCATTCTAGTGGCTAAACTGGAAGCACAACATTCCAACCTGTCTTCATGTTGCAACATTATCAACCCCCCAGATCGAACAATAGAATCCACCTCTAAATGATTTGTGAAAAGGACACCATACATTTTAGCCTCCAGCTGGGGACTTATGCATTCCAAGTGGGTTTCTTGTAGGCAGGCAACATCCACTCTCCACCGTGACAGGTATCTTTTCAAGATTGATCTCCTCCCTTTGTCCCTGAGGCCTCGAACGTTCCAAGACAGCACATTAACCATTCAAATGTTTTGGACCCCCGTTATGAACCCTCATGGCTCCAACCACTTTAGGCACTTGTGCATCAACATCTAAAGCACGACCACTAGTGGCTGAATTCTTCGTTGCCTTACGCTTGTAACATGTACTCCGGATCAACTTGTGTTTGTGTGGCATAGCTTTAATGTGGCTTGAAGATTTGTTAGAGGAGGATTTGTGGTTGCTCGACATGGCTTTGGCTCCTGATTTGTTAACTGTACTCCCCCCTTGATTCACATATGAAGTTGCATCTTTTGGGACATGTAGCACAGTCCTACATTCTTTCAACTTGGTCTTGTTACAGTTCGTACCATCCATCGATGCCCCTTCTCATATAGAATTACAGAAAATGGACCCAAAGGCCCTAGGAAGACCATCCTTCTGCAAAATAACGGGTAGCAGCAGGCCCCGATACTGGAGAGGGAAAACTATGCGGTGTTGAAGACAAAGTATTAGCCAGAAAGGTACTCGCCCCCCTTGGACCCTGGCATGGATCCGGTGTCCACTTGTAGAAGACGTGCACCGCGTAGATGCCCCTTTGAACCCATAGGAAAATCACTCCTACAAGCCAAGGTGCTATCTTTCCCTTGAAACATGGCTGTTTGTGAGTTGGCAACCTGCGTAGTATTGGCCAAAGCAGGAGAGGGGCATAGAGGCAAATTGGCTCTCGAAGTAGCAAGATGATTAACATAAAGGTCAGGAAACTCACCAAGTGTGGATCCATAATGGGATTCGGATGCCACCTGTTGTGCACCTGGCATTGCTGCTCCCTCAGCAGTAGCAGAACTTTTGCGTTGTGGGATCCATAATGGAGTCGCTCTTTGCTTTTGCGTTGTGGCAGCCTGCATTCTACCAAGAGGATCTGCCCGATCTCCCAGCATGCGATCTCCCTGCATGTCATCAATCCTAATAACAGCCCGATCTACTGCCCCTCTCCAAAAATAATAGGACCAATCATCGGTTTGCATTATGGTTTGCATTGCTTAGTAAAAGCCAAATTAGTGCCCACCAATCGGTCATTTTCCGAAAATCCATTTGCCTCAAAATCAGGGAGACAGTTGTCCTGGATAACTGGGGTCGGCAAGCAATGATTTGGAATTTGACATTCCAACATTGGAATGAAATTCTAGGTTGGGCACCATCCAAGAAGATCTGCCTGATCTCCCCGCATACGATCTCCCTGGATGTCAAAAATCTTACCAGTAGCCCGATCTACTGCCTCCTCTCCAAAAATAATATGATTAATAAATGGTTTAGTCGACTCACCCAATCTGGATCCGTAAACGGATCCAAACTCCTGTTGATTGCGTTGCTCAGCCAATATCAAATTAGTGCCTACCATTTGGTCAATTTCCAAAAATGGAAACCCATCTACCCCGAAAGTAGGGAGACAGTTGTCATGGACAGCTGGGGTCGACAAATAATGATTTGGAATTTGAAATTCCAACGTTGGAGGAGTGCATTTCCGGATTGGGCGCCATTCCCAGCACACATTATGCATTGCCAGCTATTGCCTGCTCAACACAGATCGAGGTGCATCACGTGACTAACCAACCAATGTTGCAGCAGCCAGAGTCGATCGATTTGTAGCAGGTGAGGTCGAACGACCTTTAGTAGCAGCTGAACGGGAAATTTTGCTTGGAAGTTGATGCAGAAAAAATACGTCGTCGTAGTAATGTAAATCTTGGTGGAAAATCCCAGATCAAAAATATTTATCAGTCAAAACTAACCATAGTGGATTAGGTCGTATCTACAAAGAGGAACAGACCAATAAAATCACAGATATGTAACAATCATGTTTACAGAAATATTCGTCGAATCAATCAATGGATATGCTGCACTGAATGTGAACCTCGAATTTGTCGAGAAGTCAAGGGCTGTTTACATAAATTTCACGTAAGAAATCAAAGTTCCAAAATATGTGAATAGTGCATGTGTAGTGGCATCCCATGTAAATTTTACTTGCATGCGGATTAGGGTGTAAATCTGAATAGTAATTTGTTGCAATCAAAAGGGATAAACATGAGTTGAATAATAATGCAAGAATGTGAGGGTGCTGTCATAATTTTACCTCAATATAATATAAAAAATTAAAATAAAAAATCCCAGAATGGCATTGAGTGTAAATAGTATTATGATCCAAAATAGAGCATTTCTTTCCTTTGTGTGTGTAGAGAAGCGATGGTGGGCTATGAGAAGCTCGGAGGAGGTCGACTACGATGAGGGCTTTCTGATGGCGTGGTGGCACGTCGGACGCTGGCCGGTGACAGACGGACGACGAGAAGGATGGCCGGTGGCAGGGGCTGGTTCGACTGTGTATATGGGCTGTTGTCGGCCCATCTGAGGGTGTAGTTGTGCTCGTGGGATTGAGGCGAGTGCATTGGCGTCGATGGCGTGAAGAATCTCGGCCTGAGGTGGCGGCTATGTTTTGGTGGCTTTGGGTTCTTTTGGTCGGTAGAGAAGAGGCTGATGGTCGGCTGATGGTGCGCGAGGGTGAGAGCGCGCAAAGGTGGCCGGCTGCGTTGTGGCTGGGCGTGAGGGGGTGGTCGCGTGAGGGTGTGGTCGCACGGTGGTGCACGTGGGCTGCTTATGCGTGAGGGGGTTGAACGCGGGGTGGAGGCTACGTTATGGCGGTGCGTGGAGCCGTAGCCACGCGAGGGCGTGGCCTTGCAGTGAGGCATGTGTTGGGTGGTGCAAGTGCCGATGGTTGGCGGCCCGTGCGGTCGTGAGAGGGTGCGCTGGTTGCGTGCGAGGTTGGTGGGAGATGCTCTGTTGCAGTGGTGGTCTCGTGGCTGAGGGTGACACTGAGGAAGATAGAGTTGAAGGTACGGTGGTGGTCTTCTGGTGATGCTATGATGAGTTGAGGAAGACGTGCGGAGCGTGGTGCTGAACGTCGAGGCGGAGGGCCGTTGTGGCGAGGATGGTATGAAGTACGAGACGTGGTGGTAGCGTCAGCGCTGTCACCGTCGACCACAGTGGCAGTGTGCGGTGGTGGAAGTTGTCGCGGACGTGGGCGAGATGCAGTGGTGGTCAGGAGAGAGGTTATTGTTGGAGAGAAGGTTCTCCGTCTGTGGGGAGGAAGATATCCCCTTCTTAAGAGGAAAGAGCCTCCATTTAACTTGTCTCCAATCTCCTAAAGGAGTTAGGCAGTCCATCACCTACGGTGGCTTTCCAAAAGAGAAGAATTTCCTTCCTTTTTGTCCTCTTGAAAATCAAATACATTTTGATGTGAAGCCATTAACATTGTCCTTCCCAAAATAACCCTGCATCCAAATAAGTAACTAATCAAATCACTTATTCAAGGCATGTAAAAATTAATGGAATGACAATTTTTAAAGCTTAAATGGTTTATCGATGTATTGCATGCTTTAAATCAATTTCACATTCCAATAGTAATGTACTTAGTATCTAATTTAGTCCACTAAAGTAGACTTATCAAATACCCCCATGCCTAAGTTTTGCTAGTCCTGAGCAAAATCATATGGATTAGACAAGGCCTCTAAGTTGGATTTTATTGTCAGGATGCCTTATCGTGCTGTGCCTCTAGAGACTAGATCGAAATATCAACTATAAGCCTAAAGGTATTCAAGTACCAGCCAAGATACGGACCTGACCAGCCTCAGTCTTGGGTTCGCTGCGAAGGTTTATTCGGCCTCGAAAAACTGACCAGGGGTTTGTTGACCCTAACCGTTAAAGCACTCATGTGTATGTGCAGTAAGTCTAAGTTCAGTTTGCCAATGCATTTTTGGATAAGAGAGATATATTTATTTTGAAAGTTTTCTCTCTTTTTCTTTTCAAATTCCCCTAAACCTAACATCGGATTGGCTCTAAACATGATCTGTATCGGATTCCTTATCCTCACCATCAATTCTCACAGGGTTCGTGGCAATCGATGCTTCGGGATAGTATCGCCAATGGCAAACCCTCATAACACTGGCTTTCGACACTTCAGGATAGTACCGTCCATGGAGTTTTGTAGCTAAATTCGGATCGACATTTCGGGATAATGCCACTTATGGCACCTGAACTAGCACAAGGTGCTTTCGTGTCCCTGGTAGGATATTTAGATATCCTAGGAGACAAGCACCGAGGAGATGGTATGTTATAACACATCTTCGAGGAGAGTATTTTTCATTCCTTCTCTCCATGCCCGAAACTCGTCCAATCAACTTGTGTCTTCGAGCCACTCCTAAGTGAAATTTTCGGGAAAAACATTTTCAGAACAAACACTTTATTTTGCATTATTCTTCATTATGCACATTAAACCAGACCGATGTGTGATTTTTGGGTGCCTAGGTTACCAAGACCCGCAAACCAAAGGGCAGGCAATGGAGCTAAATAATCCCTAAGCCTTAGACTTAATACATCAACCTCGCAACTCCCTCAACATCTTGAGGAATAGTTTAGTTCTTAACAAAAACGTGAGTGTTTAAACCCTAAAATAGACCCAGGAGGCCAAAAGTCGGTACCATTCACTATCTCCTTCTCTCTAGCACTTTAGGACTTAATTACTAATTCATTCTAGCCCAGACTTTAGGTAACTCCTCCATAATCAAATGCTGGGACTAGCACAATTTTGCACATTTTCTCTCTGTCTCTCTTTTCTTCTCTTTCTTTTTCCTTCTCAATATATTTGCAATTCAGCTTACAAAGTTTCCATCTCCTTTCTTTTCTTTTCTTTGTTTTTTTTAATGCAAGATAGATGCCCTAACTGCATGCAGAATGCTATGAACAACCTTAGGTTATACCACCCATGCCTAAATTTGATAATGTCCTCATTGCAAAGCAAAAGCAAGGAAAGATATTACTTGAAGTGGAGTTGGGATGTCTCCTAATGGGTGATTCTTGCAAATCAAGCTTTAGAAGGGGAGTAGAAGGAGACCTAAAACAAAAACGTAACAAACCTGCCCTAGTAACCCAAGATGTTGGCAAGCTGGTGATGGAGAGTGATGCCAAATGCTCGCTAGATGCAGGTGGAAATAGGGTACTCCTAAGTTACTGTTGGAGGTTTCACATAATACACATGAGTAGTGACCTTCGGGAGTGCATAGCGAGGAGGCAGAGGCTCCTCAAGTAGATGTGTGTGGGAAAAAGAGGGTGCGACGAAGGATACCCTAAGGCTGATGGGCTGACAGTGACCTTCGGGAGTGCATAGCGAGGAGGCAGAGGATCCTCAAGCAGATGTGTGTGGGAAAAAGAGGGTGCGACGAAGGATACCCTAAGGCTGATGGGCTGACATGGACAAGCGTCGATTCATACCTGCCACTCTACCACAGGATGTATTGGTCTGGTTATCCCCCTGTAAAGTAGGAATGTGCGTAGAGATTTCAGGAAGCTGTTTCTGCAGGAGTGTAAGTCCCTCAGTTGTGGGGTAGGGACGAGGGTCAACGTGGGCTTGAGAGGTTCAATGTTCATCCTCGACAACCATTCCAGTTCTTGAATGTCATCAGAAGCAGCCTTAGTTACTGATTGTCTTTCATGCTGCATTATCATTGGTGTGCGCATCCTGGAATGGACCCAAATGTTCATCTTTCAAATTGAACCGATCACGGGTGTCGCCTATTTCATTATCATGTAAAGGTGGATTGGAAGCAATAGGAGTGTGAATGTTCTCAACAACGACATCCCCAGGTTCTTGTTTGTTTCTAAGATCGTACCCCTTGGGTGTACAGATTTCTTTATCAAGAGTATCAATTGCTTCCTTTTCTTCATAATGTTGGAGAGGATGATCTTTGTAGTCAAAAGTAGGTAGGAATCCAGATTTGGCTAAATCAGTAAAATCCTCAATGGGTAAGTTCTTGAACAAAACATATTTCCCCTTGGAGTCACTCCATACTTTGAGTCCGGATCCCTCAAAGTCATCATCATCCTCCTCTACGTTTCTTTCCTGGGACTTAGAAAAATCTTCAAAGCCATGATCAAGTATTTCTGATTCCTCCTTAAAAATCAAATCTTCATGTCCTTGAGACCAATATTGATCCAAGTCTTCCAATTCAGTATCAATTCCCTCAAGGTCACCTATGTTGAGTACCTGTAAATTCTCAGAATGGTTAATGACAGGTGTTGGTCTCCTAAATAGAGAATTGTGGTTATTATCACTTCTTTCCAATATGATTTCGTCTGACATCCAAGACTCCTGGAATTTGTTAACTTCATAATCACAATCCTTAGGGAGATCTAATTGAGGTGCAAGGTTCTCAGAGGTGTATAGTATAGGTTCGGCATCCCTAGGATAGGGTGCAGATTCCACCTCAAAATCCAGAATGAGAGTTGGGTTGACTATTTGACTATGACCGTTTCATCAAATGTAACACAGACATTATCATTCGGGTCGAGTTCATCTAATGGGACCATTTTCCCCTTCCAATTAAGAACATGTGGATAATCACCAGGATTGCCTTCTGGTGGGCATATCTCATGGGGGACGTCTAAGTGATAGCTACTCAAAACAAGATCCTTATTGTCATTGTTTTCCTTGAAATTGTCTTGGTAATCAGGGGTATAGGGGTAGGGATCAGAATTGACTGTAGGATGGTTGTTAAGTTGGTTAATCTCTTCAGTTAATCCTTGACTATTCCTCAAAATCTCTCCCATAGAATCCATCATTTCTTTTTGTTGTTTTTGCATTGCTATCATAAAAGAGGAGAGGCTATTATTAGATTGGGGAGGATAGTCAATCTCAGGTTCAAGTTGCTTAGGGGCATCGATTGAATCTCGATAAACAAAATTGTTAAGGGTGGGTGGGTTTGGTATAGTCATTGGAGAGCTAGGGCTGGGATACCCTTCTCCTAGGTTCTTTGCATTATCCCTGGGTTGGGGATTAATCAGACCAATGCTCCTATAGTAGGAGTCGAAAGGATCCCATTGTTCATCAGATGATGGATAATTGCAGGTCATGGGATTGGGATTTGGTGTCTTGCGGTGGAAGTAAGAAGTGTAGTAGCTATTATAATCCATGACTTGAAAAACACACCCCAATCAAACATAAGGCAATGTGACCCTCCTTTTTCTTAGAGCAGATTTGAGCCAACCTCCAACCTACCCCTTAAAGTTGTCAAATGGGGTCAAGTTTGCACCTGTCCGTTCCCACTTCAATGGTATAAGAGGGGGTTGTGACTTGAGATCCTTGACAAGCTCTTTGGAGAAGGATAGAGGTCGGTTACGTTCTTTTTTTTTTCTTTGGTGGCTAAAGAAGTTGCATAGTCAATTACGGGTCCTAAGTCGACCTTCGTGTGTCCTAGGACCTATACCTTGAAATATCAAAACACTTGGTCACAAGATAGTACCACCACCACAAAGTGAAATAGGAGGGTCTGCATCAGGGAAGAGATCAGTGCCTATAGCCTTAAGGGACCGAGACCTAGTGTGGTGTCTAATGTTCGTGCTCAGTGCTAGAAGTGTGCATCACACTGCAAATTAGTTTGATTTTGAGAAGAATCGCACACAAGTCCCTTTGATTAGATCAAATGTGATTTTGATTTTAAGGTTGAATCTGATTAGCAATCCCAATTCCAGTTAGGCGACCATTGCATTAGATAAATTCAATTGGTTTGGTGGTCTTGAAATTTAATCCACATGCAATGTGTGAACAGGAATTGGATGCAAAGATAGAACGGTATACCTGACTCTAGCAATCTACGTGCAGATATGTATGCAATGCAAAAATGAGATCTAACGTGCTGCTCAATCACCCCTAAATGCGCACACCTAAGGGTATGCAACTCCTAAACAGGCAACTCGATATTTTTTTCTTTTCATTTTAGAGCAAGCAGGTAGATCACCACAGATAAACATCCCTAGTCGCTGAAGAATGTGAGATAGACCCCTTAAAATTAGCCCCGATGCTACAAGGGTGAGAAGACAGAAATGAAATAAAATTCGCAACGGAGAATCCCCTTTGAAGGTGGGATCCAGGTCTCCTCTTTGCGTCCTCTCTGCGTGTGTGGGCGTTACTCAAGGTCGACATCATCGCTTCGCTGCGCCTGTCGTCTCGTTAGATTCCTCACATAGAAAAATAGAGAATGGTTAGATAAATGCTCATCTCAGAATAATTAGAAATAAAATCAGGTGAATCTATTGCATCTGTTGCCTCCCCGGCAACGACGCCATTTGAATGGGAAATTTTGCTTGGAAGATGATGATGCAGAAAAAATACGTTGTCGTAGTAATGTAAATCATTGTGGAAAAATTAGAGATAAAAAATATTTATCAGTCAAAATTAACCACAGTGGATTAGGTCGTATCCACAGGAAGGAAGACCAATAAGATCACAGATATGTAATAATCATGTTTGTAGAAATATTCATCGAATCAATCAATGGATATGCTGCTTTGAATGTGAACCCCGAATTTGTAGAGAAGTCAAGGACTGTTTACGTAAATTTCACATAAGAAATAACTATGTGAATAGTGCGCGTGCAGTGGCATCCCATGTAAATTTTACTTGCATGCGGATTATGGTGTAAATTTAAATAGCAATTTGATGCAATCAAAAGGGATAAACATGAGTTGAATAATAATGCAAGAATGTGAGGGTACTGCCATAATTTTACGTCAATAAAATGTAAAAAAATTAAAATAAAAAATCCCAGAATGGCTTTGAATGTAAATAGTATTATGACCCAAAATAGAGCATTTCTTTCCTTCGTGCGTGCGTGGAGGAGAAGCGATGGTAGGCCGTAGGAAGCTCGGAGGAGGTCGACTACAACGAGGGCTTTCTGATGACGGTGGCGGCACGTCGGATGTTGGGTGGTGGCATGTTGGACGATGGCTGGTGACGGCTGTACGGGGGGATGGATGGCCGGTGACAGGGGGTGGTCTAGTCGTGTGCATGGGTTGTCGGCTTGTCGGAGGGTGTGGTTGCGCTCGTGGGTCGAGGCGAGCACGTTGGCGTTGATGGCGCGAAGTATCTCGGCCTGAGGTGGCGGTTGCGTTTTGGTGGCTTTGGGTTCTTTCGGTCGGCAGAGGAGGCTGGTGCTCGATTGATAGCATGCGAGGGTGAGAGCACGCAGAGGTGGCCTGCGGCGCTGTGGCTACGCGTGAGGGGGTGGTCGTGCGAGGGCATGGTCGCGTGGTGGTGCTCTTGGGTTGCTTGCACATGAGGGGGGCTGAACACGAGGTGGAGGCTACGCTGTGGCGGTTCGCGGAGGTGTGGTCGCACTAAGGCATGGCCGTGCGGTGAGGCGTGCGTGGGTTGGTGCATAGCGCCGGTGGTTGGCAGCGCGTGTGGTCGTGTGAGGGCGCACTGGCCGCGTGTGAGGCTGATGGTGCATGGTCGAAGATGATCAGTCACAGTGATGGTCTCGTGGCTGAGGGTGACACTGAGGAAGATAGAGTTGGAAGGCACAGTGGTGGTGTTCTGGTGATGCTGTGATGAGTCGAGGAAGACGTGTGGAGCGTGGCTTTGAACGTCGAGGCGGAGGGTCGCAGTGGTGAGGATGGTTTGAAGGACGACACGCGGTGGTAGCGTTGGCACTGTCACCACCGACCACGGTGGCGGTGCACGGTGGTGGAAGTTGTTGCGGACGTGGGCGAGACGCTGTGGTGGTTGGAGGATTGGTTGCTGTTGGAGGGAAGGTTCTCCCTCCGTGGGGAGGAAGATATCCCCTTCTCAAGAGGAAAGAGCCTCCATTTAACTTGTCTGCAATCTCCCAAAGGAGTCAGGCGGTGGCATCTTCCCTTTCCATTTCCATCACACTTGGTGGCTTTCCAAAAGAGAAGAATTTCCTTCCTTTTTTTCATCTTGAAAATCAAATACATTTGATGTGAAGCCATTAACATTGTCCTTCCCAAAATAACCCTGCATCCAAATAAGTAACTAATCAAATCACTTATTTAGGCATGTAAAAATTAATGGAATGATAATTTTTAAAGCTTAAATGATTTATCAATGTAATGTATGCTTTGAATCAATTTCACATTCCAATAGCAATGTATTTAGGCTCTAATTTAGTCCACTAAAGTGGACTTATCAGCAGCATGCGGTGAAGATCCAATGCCAACAGCAGGTGAAGCAGTAGGCACCCCAACCACTAGTGCTTCTGTGTCGGAGAGATTCTTCCATCCTCCAAAGCCAAGATCTTCAAAGGATATGATACATGCGCAACCACTGAACCTCAAAATCTCCTTGGCGGGAATGGACCTCCCCACTAGCAACTTGCCTTCAACCAACATTGAGGAGACAACTTCCTGCAGTTCAACTCCAAAACATCTCCTAAGACGCGCAAAGGATGAGCAAATGGAAATAATCGATTCAATAGTTCCCAACCTCAAAGGAATGCCCCTAATCGGAAATCTAACTGTTGGATGCAATAGAATCTTCTCATCATAAGCATCTTCATAAATGCTAGGAAGCGTCCAACGGATCGAAAACTCCCCAAATGAAAATTCTTTAAACTTGAGAAGATCAACATCTGATCTCTCAAGACAAACAACAAAATTCTCCTTTCCAATAAAATCGTAACTCTCCATCCTTAGGAATTCAAACCATAGTGCGAAATAAAAGATCTAACCTCGTTAACATTGATCACGCCATGCAGAGAAATTCCCACCAAAGATCGATCCAACATTGAATCTAAAGCCTTCGTCTCGTGCGTCCATGAGATCTTAACTCCTTCGCTAGGAACCTCCCCCACAGGAGGAGGAAGTTGTTGACTAATCTTTGTGGACCCCTTCTTGTGAAATCGCATAGAACAAGTGCTCCTCTTGTGGCCCCGTCTATGACACCGGAGGCAAAGAAAAGGATCCCTGCAATCATTTGCCAAATGACCAAATCTGCGACATTGGTAGCAAATGATCTTCTGACGAGAAGCCACACGATCTCCTCTGCTCCTGCCCTTCTCGATGAAGCCCCCAAGCCTAGCACCCACTTTTCTTACATTTATAACAGGTGCTAAGGACCAACTTATGTTTCTGGGAGATCTTGGTTGGACTTGAGGACCTGCTAGAAGATCTGTATGACATGTTTTTTTCTTTGCCAATATTTCTTCCTTGCTGCACACCATCCCCAACATCAGAGGCCGCATCCTCATGGCCATTGCTTTGTTGTAAAGTGATCCCCAAAATCTCCTCTTCATTGAGTCACCCAAGACTGGATTGATGAGGTTCCACATGACTTGACATCTCAAAGATTGATCCAAATGTGATAGGAATCAGTGCCTCCTGCATTACATCAAAAGTACCAATAGCAACCCCAATGTTTTTGCCAAAACAACCGTCCGTTAGTTGCGAATTAAGTGTGTTATACGCACCACGCCTGAACCCAAGATTAGGTTCGGCAGCCACCTGTGAACAACCAAATGCACTTTCAAAATTCCCATTGTTGCTCTCTGTTGCCGCAATCATCCTGACAGGAAGTCCCTGATGTGCAGTCCGACTAGCAGCCTCCACGTCGGTTGCATAGCCCCTCCTGCAACCACTCGCTGGGCCCTGCAGACCCTTCTGATCCATTGCCATATCCCCACCCTGCAATCCATCATCCACAACAACAGAGGGGCCACCACCCTCGAATTGCAATAAATGGAAACAATTATTATCAAAGAAATTCAGCTCACGACATCTGGTTTCATAGATGGATCCAGAAGCCACCTGCTTAGAGTTGGGATATTCTCTGCCACCCCAGCTACCAAATTTGGATTGCAATCCAAATCAGGAAAGCTGTCAGCCCCAAAATCAGGAAGGCCATTATGGGAAACTCTAGCCATGTCCTGCAATTTTGAATTTCTAAGGTGCCACGCTGGCAGCCTGTTTTGGAAATCGGTCACCAAACATGTCGTGACCTTGTAGAGGCCCCCGTGATCACTGTTGCAGGCTCTCCAGCGATTGGAGCCCCACCCTCCCCCACCGGAACAGTGCCCACAGCGGGTGTTGCATCACTGGAGCTGGTAGGTGTCACCATCTGTGAATACGACACACCCTGCTACACCTTCCTGAGCACCTCCTTGAATGAAATCACACATGCGCAACCATCAAAACGTAGAACCTCCTTGTCGGGCAGGGCCTTCCCAATCAAAAGTTCCCCAATTACAAGCACCGAAGTCGCATCTCCTTCTTGTAACCCAACACCAAAACATCTTCGGACACGAGCAAAAGATGAACACAATGAGACAGTTTCCATCGTCGTCAATCTAAGCAGAATTCTGAAAATACAAGTGATAGTAGGATGCAAAGGAATTCGACCTTCATAGACACTTGGAGATGACCAACAAATGTGAACTTGATCAAAATGCATCTCTAAACTTCAAACGAGCAACATCCGTTTCGTTCAATCCAAAAACCATCACTTTCTTGTCCGACAAAACCGCCACCTTCCAATCCATCAAAAGACAAACCAAAACAAGATAAAAATGATCTCACCATCTCCACCTTTGGCGATCCATGAACAAAGGTCCCCACCAACGGGAACTCCAAAACGGAGTCCATGGCTTTCATCTCATGCAACCATGACGAGTGAAACTCCATGGAAGGAGGTTTACACGGTGGCGGCGACAGAACTTGTGCTTCAGAAAGTCCATGTACTAGTCTTCTCATGGGGCATGATCTTCGGTGATGTCCGACTCCTTTGCAATGGAGACAAACCACCAGATCTCTACACTCCTTGGCCCACTGTCCCATTCCGTAGCATTTGTAACACCACGTCTCGGAGATGACGAGGGTGGAAGCCACCCCCATCGCCCCCCTCTCCCCCTCTCTCGTCGAATGCTCATGTTTCCTTTGAAGCTATCCATCTTTTGACTGCCTTGAAGTGCTTGAAGATACCTCTTATACATTTTGAACTGGGAGGGGACTCTGAGTCATAGTAATATTTGGGCTCTCCGTCCTATTAGTTCTATGTTTGGGTATAAATATTTTGTTATTTTTGTTGATGACTTTAGTTGTGTTTCTTGGGTATTATGTTGAAAGATATAGCTGAGTTATTTTCAGTAATAAGGAAATTCTGTTATTAAGTGTAAGTGCAAAATTCGTTTCACACCAAAATTAAATGTTTTAGATTTGACAATGCCCTTGAGTTTGTTTAGTGCCCTCTACATCTTTTCCTACCATCTATTAGACTTCCTAGCCCCACAAGTCATAGTAGAATGGGGTTGCTGAAAGAAAGTTGAGGCATTTGCTTGATATTACTTGAACACTCCTCTTCTCTATGAGTGTTCCAAAATCCTTTTGGGGTGATCTAGTCCTTGTTCCTACATATCTCATTAATCAGCTTTGTTCGTCTGTGCTTGGGGATGATGTTTCCCTTTAAGCTTCTTTATCCTGATAGGGAGTTGCTTCCCTTACCCCTGTGTGCCTTTGGGTGTATTTATTTTGTCTATAATTTTAATAATCCTGACAAGTTGTCATCCAAAGCTGCCAAATGTGTCTTTCCTGGTTATACCTACACCAGAGGGGCTATAGATGCTTTGACCAAGTGGCAGACGATATTGTGTTTGTGTGGATGTTACCTTCTTTGAGAGAGTTTCCTACTTCTCTCCTTAAGGGTCGTGATGCTTAATTTCAGCCCCATGTGTACCACAGAAGGGATCCACAACCAAATATATCTACGTCGCTTCTTGTTTTTATTACTCTTGATCCTGATGCAGGTACTTGTCCACCAGGTGTTATGCCCCCTACTAGTGTTGGTCTGGATGCTCTTCCCTAGGTGAAGGGCCACAATGGAGGTGGTGATGATTTGACCTATTGCTCTGAGGAAATCAGCTTGATCATGTACATTACATCCTATGTTTCATTATACTTCTATTGCCCACTTGGATTCTTCTGTGTGGCAGTTCTCATAGGTACTTAGTAGTACTATTTTGCCCTTATCACATCATGAGGCGGTCCAAGTTTCAAAGTGGGTGGCTCCTATGGATGCAGAAATGGAGGCTTTTAACACTAGGGGCACATGGGACATTGTTCATGCTCCTCAAGAGGTAAAGGTGATGTTTAGAAATGGGTTTATAAGACAAGTACTATGCAGATGGGACTGTTGACAGATTCAAGTCTAGGCTGGTTGCGAAGGGTTTCACCCAAACCCATGTGGTGGACTTCTTTGAGACATTTTCTCCAGTAGTGAGAGTCAGCTCCATCAGGACCATTATGTCAATTGTTGTGAATTTGGATTGTCCTCTATCAATTTGATATTAAGAACTCCTTTCTCTATGGTGATTTTACTGAAGAGGTCTACATACGTCAACCTTTTGAATACAAGGTTGAGGTGGATTTCGTTGGTAGACTAAAGAAGGCTATTTATGGCCTCAAACAGAGCCCCTGAGCATGGTTTGATAGACTTAAAACTGAGGTTATGAAGATTAGTTTTCATAGATTTACATCCGACCATCCTATATTTATTAGGAGGATGGCGTTTGGCATTGTGATATTTGTTGTTTATGTAGATGACATGATTCTTACAAGAAACGACACTACCATGATTCAAGAGGTTAAGGACTACCTACAACAGTCTTTTGTGACTAAAGACTTGGGTGAGCTACATTATTTTCTTGGGATTGAGGTGGTTAGAGATAGATCCAGTATGGCATTATTTTAGAGGAAATATACACTTAAGATTTTGGAGGATGCTGGGCTGCTCGGTACTAAGCCTTCTGCAATCCCTGTAGAGTAAAAAGGCAAGTGCAGTCACTCTGGATATGTTATGTTTGAGGATGTGTATAGGTACAGGAGTATTGTGGGGAAGCTATTATATCTGACCATCACTTGTCTAGATAATAGTTTTGTTGTGAGTCGGGCTTGTCAGTGCATGGATAAGCCCTAATATGGCAATAGGAATGATGTCTGCCTCATTTATAAGTATCTAAAGGGGTCTCTTGGCAAAGGCCTCTACTACAAGAAAAGTGGTCATTGTGAGTTATCCTCAGTTGAAGTTTTTGGAAATAGGAAAAGTTGAATTAGAAAATAACCCTACACCCTCTTATATAGGATAGGGGTGAGGAAAAGTACAACGGGTATAATGTACCTGGACACATACAATGTACTTGGATATATATTTCACTAGAAAATAAAAATGCTAGAGAGTAAGTCTAATACTCCCTCTCAAGCTAGAGCATAGATGTCAATCATGCTCAGCTTGCTACAACATGAATCAAAGGTAGACCGCAATAGAGGCTTGGTAAGCATATCGGTAGTCTGATCTACTGAAGAGACACAAGTAGTGCGTAGAATACCCTGCTGAATGAGACTCCTGGTATAGTGACAGTCCACTTCCACATGTTTAGTCCTCTCATAGAACATAGGGCTATTAGCAATGTACGTGGCAGCCCTGTTATTACAACGCATCTCCGTAGGCTCCTCAATCTGAACATGAAGATCCCACAACAAGGATTTAACCTAAGTCATCTCTGCTGCTGTTTGTGCCATAGCTTGATATTCAGACTCTACATTGGAACAAGAGACCATATTTTGCTTCTTATTCCGCTAGGTGACAAGGTTGCCTGCAACAAATATATAGAGGCCAGTGATAGACTTTCTATGGCCAAGATCACCAGCATAGTCAGTATCAGGATAACCCACAACTGTCATAGGGGCTCCTCTTTGAAACACAAGCCTACGTCTAGGAGCTCTCTTAAGGTACTTGAGTACCTGCATCACTTCCTGCCAATGTGGATCTGTAGGATTGCCTAAAATTTGGCTCAACTTTTCAACTACTAAACTAATGTTTGGCCATGTGATGGTCACGTATAGAAGTTTGCCCACCAACTATGTATAGTCCCTGCTATCAATAATCTTTGCTACACTATCAAAAAGATGTACCTTTAGATCCATAGGGATATTTGCTCCCTTGGATCCTAGCATCCTACCTCTTGGAGTATATCATGGGCATATTTCCTCTGAGATATCACAATACCTTCCTTGCTATGAGCAATCTCAATTCCCAAGAAATAGCGGAGTCTTCCCAAGTCCCTCATGATAAGCTGCTGAGCAAGGAACTTCTTCCCCTTAGAAACACCCAACTCATCTTCCGTGACAATCAGATCATTCACATACACAAATAATGCCACCATACGATGACACATCTTCTTCACAAAAAGAGAATGATTGGAAGATGACCTTTGCATCCCAATAGTAGCTAAAGCCTCTGATAGTTGCTGGAACCAAGCACGATGACTCTGCTTTAGGCCATAAATAATCTTTCTTAACTTGCATAGACTCCCCCTGAGCACGACTACTGCATGTAAACTTCTTCTTGGAGGTCACCATATAAAAAGGCATTCTTGACATCAAGTTGATGAAGGGGCCAATGATGATGTGCTGCAATAAAGATTAAGATTCTGACTATGGAGAGACGAGCCATTAGAGAGAAAGTGTCAAAGAAGTTCACTCCAGAAGTTTGGGTAAACCCCTTTGCAACTAGCCTAGCCTTGTATCATGAAATAGACCTATCATGGTTGTATTTTAAGGCAAAGGCCCAACGAGCTCCAAAAAGGTGTGCTTCAGAAGGGAGTGATGCCAACTCCCATGTCCCCCTATCACGAAGAGTAGACATCTCATCCTTTATGGCAGCATGCCATTTTGGATTGAGTAAAGCCTCTTAGTAGGTGGCTGGGATCTTGGCAATGGAGATGACAAGAGTAAAGGTGTGAAAAGACAGCCCAACTTGGGTAGTGGAGATGGCACTCCTTGTCACTTTGTAATGAGCACAAGAACAGGGGAAGGGGGGGGCTTCCGAATAGCAATGGGAACATCATCCTTCACTTCTACTAACACTGTACCGGAAGTGTCATCCGTGGTATTAGACACTGTAGTTGAAGGAACATTCTCTGTGGGAGACTCTGTACCTGTAGGAATATCCTGACGAGATGGAGCCTCCGGATTCTCAACGCTAACTAGACTAGAGGACTGTGGAATAGAAGAAGAGGGTGGCCTCGCCTTGTAAGAAACTGGTAACTGATAAGTGTGAACCTTGAACATGTTCTCATCCGCTGGTACAGTCTTGAATGTGCTGGTAGATGGTCCTGTAGAAGAATGAGGATTGCTACCATTTGTGAAGTCACCAAATGGCACAGGAGGAACAGGCATAGGCGTATACTCTGGCACACTCTGCAAATGTTTGTCTTCAACAAAAAAGGAATTGCTTCATGAAAGGTAACATGTGCACTAATGTAATTGTTGAGTTGTATGGGGTTTTTTCTGTTTTATTTTATTATTGAAGGGGTGTGTCTATAATTTCTATTTGGTGCCTCTCTATATAAAGGCACCATGGCCTCTCTAAAATAAACTATTGCATTTCAACCTTTTCATGGTATTAGAGCAACGGTCCTAGACCGGGGTTCTGGTATCCCACTAAATCCTAGCCTCCTAACCCTCTACTACAACCCATCCTCTCTCTCTCTCTCTCTGTCAACCCGGCGTCACTGGCTAGCATAGGGCTAGCAGCGTTGGTTACTGCCGGCGGGGGCCTCGCCTTCTCTCCAGCATCGCTGCTGGGCATTGGGGGAGGGTTGTAGACCTCAGCATCGCTGGTCTTCAAGGAGGCACCTCGGTCACCTTTTCCTACCCCTGCGCCACTGTGTAGCACTATCGGTGGTGTAGGGGGGCCTTCTCTTGCGTCACTCCTGTTGGCCCAACACAGTCTCTAGATCCCATTTTAGAGGTTGTGTTGGCCTACATCAAGGGTTTTTGGATTTACCAAGCCCATGATCTACTCAGAGTAGTGAGGATCTACTACAACTACTAGAATCGGGGGGTACTGGTTCTTGTTCTCTTCTACGGTCCTCTTTAGAAGAGTTCGAGACTTTGGAAGGCACTGCTAGGGCCTCATCTATGCCCTAGCGCATGCAAAAATAATTTGTGTTGGTGCCTAAAACCTATATGATCTGAAATCAGCATCTTTGATGTTCAATATGTGTGTTTTGGAGCAGACCTTATGATCTGATTTTTCAGATCCTGAAGCTATTGTTTTTTGTGGATCTTGACTTCAGCCATTATGGGGGACTAAAACGATTCCGTAAGCGACTTAGTGGGGAAGACATCTACCACAAGTGCTCCCCTTCACATGCAAGGGACTTCTATCAAGTTGGATGGATCCAACTTCTTACTTTGGTCTACTTCTTTCTCTCGATTTGTCAGATCACATCGGAAGAAATATATTTTGACAGATGATGTGCCTGCCGTGAAGTTACAAGACTGGGAGGTTGGCAATGATTGGGTGGCAACATGCCTCTTGAATGGCATGACTTAAACTATCGCCAACCAGGTCATGGCATTTGCCTTAGTAAGGAAAATGTAGGAAGTGTTACATGAGATTCATTCCCACAGGAGCAATATTACTAGGCTGTATCGAGTGGTAGAAGATATCTACACTCTTCGGAAAGGCACTATGGCCTTATCTGAATACTATGGCACCATGAAAATCTGTGGGACGAGTAGGATGTCTACCAGCTTATTTCTACAGATGTGGTTGTCATAGCCAAGTAGAGAGATGCTATCCGTTCTATTCAGCTTCTGTCTGGACTTGGCTCTGAGTACAAGGTGGTGAAGGATCAATTCATGATCATGGATGAGATTCCTACACCGGCACAGATATATGCTCGTCTCTTGAGACTAGACACCTTTGATCCTGCGCCTACTTTTGATGCCTCTACTATGGTTGCTATTGGTCGTGGTAGGGGAAATTTAGGGGGCAGAGGTGGTCGATCTCGTGGTGGTGCACGTGGACGGGGTCGAGGAGAGCTCTTTCTTCTATGAGTATTGTCACAGAAATGGACACTGTGGAACGATGCTGGGTGAAGCACAGATATCCACAGGGCATGGATCCACGTGCCCATCAGGTGTCTACTGAGGATACCTCTCAGGTGCAAGAGGATGATAGCCATATTACAATTTCTAGAGCAGATTATGAGTGCTTCATGATTTCTCAGGTATCTACATCTGCCTTAGTTCAGAGGTTTGCAGGTACTTCAGTGATGTTAGTGAGATCCCAAGCCCCTACTTGGCTTGCAGATTCTGGTGCCTCCTTTCACATAATTGGTGATATTACCCTCTTTTCTTATCTACGAGATCTTGCTACACTTTTCCAGGTTGAGGTAGTAGATGGGGGTTTATCTCTTGGAAATATCTCTATCTCTACTACTTTACCTCTCTCAAATGTTATGCATGCTCTTAAGTTTGCTCTCAATTTGATGTCTATTAGCCAGATTGCAAAAGATTTGAGGTGCAGGGTAGTGTTTTATGACCAATATTTCTTCTTGTAGGACCTCCAAACGATGAGGTAGATTGGTAGACTTCTCCATGGCATCTTTGTTCTGGCCATCCCAGTTTGCTTGTTCTTCGCTGCCAGTTCCCGAAGTTGTCTTTCCATGAAGTTTTTAGGTGTGAAGCCTATCAGTTGAGCAAGCATCATAGGTCTTCTTCTCCACCTCAAAATAAAAGAACTGAGTTTGTTTTTGCTTTAGTTAATGTTGATTTTTGGGGCCTTTGTAGGGTCAAGTGTGTTAGAGGCTTTCAATATTTTCTTGTTCTTGTGGATGATTATACTAGAATGTCCTGGGTGTTTATGATGAAAGAAAACTTCGAAGTCTTTGATCCTATGAAAAATTTTGTTCTAAAAATAAAGACTCAGTTTTCTACTGCTATAAAATTTTTCTGGAGTTATATTGGTTTGCAATTTGTGAATGCTAGGACTACTGCTTTTTTTAAGTCGTTGGGCATTGTTCACCAGACTATTTGCGTTCATACTTCCCAACAAAATGGGGTAGTAGAACGTAAGCTTCGACATTTGCTTGATGTGGCCCATTCTATTATGTTTCAAATGAATGTTCCTTCGTCTTTTTAGGCTGATGCCGTTCTTACTGCCACCAAGGTTTTAAAAAACGCGAGGCGGTTTGCCTTCATTAAGGCGAGGCGTAAGCCTCGAGGCAGTCGAGGCGTAAGCTTCAGTTTTTGTATGAAAAATAAAAGAAAATGACATAAATATATAGTTATTAAGTACTAATAATGAAAAAAAAGTAAAAAATACACATCCATGTCATTTTTACCCTACAACAAATATTGAAAGACTTAAAATGACATTCCAATAAGAAGATGAACAACCAAATAAGTGAACAACATAGAAAACTAGAAGTTCAGTTTATCTAAACATTCGAAGATTTAAAATGAAAGTACAACATCAAAAAATCCGAAAGAAGAATTAAAAGATATGCTATTCTCCTCCTCCTTCAACACCATCAAAGTCACTCAAAGTCAAGCTCATCAATTTTAGTATCGCTAGGGCTGGTCGCATCATCCCAGGAGTCATCCATGTACTTCATCCTAGTCTCAGCTTCTATATGTTCAGTATCTCCATCACTTTCTTGAAATTCTTCATCTTCAACATCAATAATCGCTTTGCCTAAAAAATAAATAATTTTGAATAACATTTGTTAAAACTTAAAACCTTAGTTTATAAATTTAAAATTCTTTAAAATATATACTGACTCATCTTGTTACCTTTGTCTCTACCCTTATTGTTTTTCTTTTGTCTCTTTCTTCTGTTACCTCTCACTTGTATTCCTAATTCTCCCGTTGCGTCTACTAATTGCTCAAGGTTAATGGGATCTTGTTGTAGAGCTACAGTTGCATCTAGTTCTTGATAAGCATCAACCTCATCTTCATAGAGTTGTAGCTCAGTAATCCACTCATCATCAGAGTCGACTTCCTTTAAGCATAGACGATCCTCCATTGTCTTCTTCACCTCCTTGTGTTTCAATTTTAGGTTGAACATGCAATAAACCAATTCATTGAGTTTGTCTTGATTCAGTTATTCCTCATTTTAGTATGGACCTAGTCAATGAAAAGATGGTTATGAAATTCTTTATAAATATTGCTTAAAATACAAATGAAATCCTTTTACTTGATTAAAAGAACTCCAATTTTGCTCACATGCAGACGCACAAGTTAAACTTAAAATCCGCATGGCGAACTTCTTCAACTTAGGTGTTTCATCACCAAATGCTCTCCACCAATCCGCTGTAATGGAAACTATGTTTTCAGTATAGGAAAAAATTTGCACTACACATTATTCTAATTGATAGAAAGGAGTAAATGATCATATTCATACCAGGACTCCTCTGCTTTCGAGTGTCTAAGGCATTGGACCATCCAAATAGCCCTCTTCCATTAACAAATGCATATGTTTGGAGATCTACCTTCAATCTCTCCTTGTTAGGAACTAACCTCTGAAAGCATGCATACAACCCCATCTTAACTTCTGAATCAATTGAAAATGTTTGTTCATATTGGCATTGGGGATTCAAAAAATATGCAGCATCATGCAAGTGAGTGTGTAGTTGTCTGTCCCATCTTGAGTCAACGATGTCCCAGATTATCTTGTACTTATTTTCAATATTTCCCAAATTTTTAGTAATATCTTCCTTGGCTCTATCCATAGCCTTGTAGATAAATCCCATTGGTGGATATTATTCTGAGTCTACCATCCTTAAAACCATAACCAATGGTTTGATTGTCCTTATGACATAGGCTACACTAGGCCAAAATGTTCTACTTTTTAGCACAATATTTTGCATAGCTTACTCTGGAAGTTTCAATGCATAGCTGCTGGACTTCAACCTTTTTGAGGTGAAAAAAGACTCAAGAGCATCTTTGGCACATAGCAATCTCTGTAAAGTAAGGAAAGTAGTAGCAAATCGTGTGACGGCGGGTCTCACTAAATCTCTTCCCGCATGCTTCCTTACCATGGCCACCACCCAAGCATGTGCATATATGTAGTTGATGATTTGTTTGGCCTTCTTGAAGACAGAGTCATGAAGAGGCAACTTCATGATATCCTCCAACATAAGGTCAATGCAATTAGCAGCACATGGAGTTCAGTACAAATGTGATCTCTTCTCCATCAATTTTTTCCCAACTTTTTTATAAGCAGATGCATTATCTGTTATTACTTGGATGACATTGCTTTCCCCCACCTCTTCAACAACTTCGTCCATCAATTTAAAGAGGTAATCGGCATTCTTGATCTCTTCTGAAGCATCAATAGATTTCAAAAATCATGTACCTTTGGGGTTGTTGACCAAAAAATTAATTAAGGTACGACCTTTTGTATCTGTCCAACCATCAGACAATATACTACATCCTATTTCAGCCCAAGATGCCTTTGCTTGCTCAACCATTTTGTCTATTGTCTTTACTTCTTCCTTCAAAATCCAGGTCCGTAATTCATGCATCGTAGGACCTCTAAATCTCCTTCTAAGGTTACTTACATCCTGCAACATCTGCCAATAAGATGAACTGGTGGCCAAATTGAAAGGCAATCTGTTTTCAATAAAGAATCTTTCAATACTAAGACATTTTTTCTCTCTAAGTTCTTTCTTCCAAGAGGAATTCAAAGTAACTTGCTTTGGATGAGCATGTGGAGTGCTATCAGGGTTATCACTTCCAATTCCAGGAATAGGTTTCTGTCCAACCCCAACAAATAAATCCATTGGACCTACCACCACTTTTGCACCACTTGATCTTGTGGGTGCATTTTCTCTGATGGCTCCTGTACTGTATATCCACCTATGCGACGAATTTCTTCCATTTCTTCCAGCACTCTTCTCCTATTAACATCCTTCTTGACCAAGTATTCCTTAATCTCAATTTCAACTTCAAATGGGACCTTGGCACATGGTCCCACATTTTTGTGTGTCTTGGCCAAGTGCTCCTTCAATCGTGCAATTCCACCTGTGATATTTTTCCCACAGAAATTACACTTAACATATTTATATCCTTTCCCCTTTTGAGCTCCTTCTAGCTCAATTTCTGAACAATACTTCCATCCAGGATCAGACCTACCACTAGATCCATCTCTTCCTCCCCTTTTTGCTCTTGGTGCCATGTCTGAAAGTATAGAAAATCGACCAAAAATCGATCAAACCTCCCCTTTTGACCAAAAATTTCAATTTCAGTGATTGAAATAAGAATTTCACGAACTCAAACATGACCTCTCAACCTCTCAAATGAAAACAGTGTGCACATTACCACCCTAAACCTTAAATAAAATCCATTACCTCTCAAATGCGTCCTGCTGGAGAGTGGAACAACCTGCTGGAGGGTGCTGGAGCCTGCTTGGCTTTCTTGCGCTGCTCGCGCTGCTCACGCTGCTGGTGCTGCTTGCGTTGGCGTGCTGCTGGTGCTGGAGCGATGCTAGCACTGCTTGCGCTGGAGCTTGCACTAGAGCGTTGCTAGCAATGCTCACGCTGCTCGTCGGTGGAGGCTGCGATGTGGTGGAGCTGGCATTGGAGTGGGAGCTATCGCCGGTGATGGTAGGACTTTGTGGGGTTTGGATTTTAGGTTTAGGGTATCTAGATTTTAGGTTTAGGTCAAAAAAATGGTCATGTGACTAGCACATGACCATTTTAGAAGCTTATCTAGTCGAGGCGGCACCTCTCCATCGCCTCAGCGCCTCAGCTACGCCTCGACAATACGAGGCGCACGCCTCGCAGACAGCAGCTGAGGCTATAGCCTCAAGGCAAAATTGGCCCACCTCGCCTCGAGCCGTATGCCTCACGTGCCTCGAGGTGCGATTTTTAAAACCATGACTGCCATATATCTGGTGAATTGTGTCTCTTCATTTACTTCAGGGGGTAAAACTCCATACTCCATGTTTCCTGGTAAAGACATGTTTTCTATTACTTTGGTTGTCTTTAGATATATGTGTTTTGTCCATCTATACCATATAGATGAGATTTCTCCTCATTCTGTGAAGTGCATCTTTCTGGGTTATTCTAGAACTTAGAAATGGTACTATTATGATCTTGTTTCATGGAAGTTTTATGTCTCTGTTGATGTTATTTTCTTTGAGGAGATTCCCTACCACCAGAAACAGGGGGAGCAGTCCATTACTCATCCTAGTGATGTTCCTCTTCCTGTCATATCTGAGCCACCACAGCCCAATGAGCCACCTACATCAAGGGCGAGTCACCCTGATTCGGGTCCTTTCTCGTGTCATCCTGAGGTTCCTATTACAGAAATCTTTCGTAAGCATTTTCAGTGCAGGACTTAGGATGTTTCTAAGGTGGAGCCATTGTCTACTATTTGTGCTTAGTCTTCACCAACTGTTAATGATTCGTCTGAGGATTAGGTACCTACTACTACTAAGGATACTATTCTAGACCTTTCTATTGCACAAAGGAAGGCTTCTTGGTCTTGTACCAAATATTCTGTATCTCAGTTTATGTCACTTGACAGTTTGCTTACAGTTGGACGTTAGTTTTCTCTGTCTATTGATAGTTTACGGGTACCATGGGACCATTATGAGGCATTTCAAGATCCATCCTGGACATTGGCTATGAAAGAGGAGATGGTAGCTTTGTAGTCCCGTGGCACATGGGCTTTTGTTGATCTACCCCCAAGTGCTATTGTTATGGGGTGTAGATGGGTTTTTACCCTAAAATGTCTTTCAGATGGCACGGTGGAAAGATACAAGGCATGTTTGGTTGCCAAAGGCTACACTCAGACCTTTGGAGTTGACTACTTTGAGACATTCGCCCCTGTAACTCGTCTCAATTCTGTCAGGATCTTGCTCTCTTATAGTTGGACGGTTCATCAGTTAGATATAAAAAATGCGTTTCTTTATGGAGACTTGGAGGATGAAGTATACATGGAGTAGCCACCAGGTTTTGCTACTTAGGGGAAGTGTCATAAGATGTGTAATTTGAAGAAAGATATTTATGGATTGAAATAAAGTCCTGGAGATTGGTTTGAGAGGTTTAGCAAGGTTGTTTAGGACTTATGGTTTTATCCAATCATCTGCTGATCACTCTATGTTTACACTGCTTGGGAAGATAGGTTCTATTATACTCATTATTTATGTTGATGATATATTGCTAACTGGCAATGATAGGCAAGGCATAGAAGAAACAAAAAAGTTGCTACATTCACAGTTTGTTACCAAGGATCTAGGCCCTATCAGTTATTTCCTTGGTATTGAGGTGCAACATACTGGAGGACTTGTGCTATCTCAATGCAAGTATGTGCTTGACATGTTGAGAGACATGGGTATATTGGGTTGCAAACTAGCGTATGTGCCTATGGACGTGTCCTTTCCTTTTGCAGATGATGAGAACCCCTTACTGCAAGACGTGACTAGATACCGTGCAATTTTTTGTAAGCTATTGTATCTGACAGTTACCTGACCTGACTTTGCTTTTGTTGTTGGTAGATTAAGTCAGTTCTTGTAGTTACCAATGGAAGTCCATTGGGATAGAGTTTGCCAGATTCTCAGGTACTTGAAGAGTGTACCTAGGAAAGGACTCTATTTTAGAAACAATGGACACTTGGATGTTTGTCGCTATTCAGATGCAGATTATGTTGGAGCACATGAGGACAGGATGTCCATTGCAAGATATTGCACATTTGTCGGGAGTAATCTGGTTACGTGGAGAAGCAAGAAGTAGGCGGTTGTTTCTTGATCAAGTGTTGAGTCAGAATATAGGGCCATGTTGTAGACCACGTGTGAGCTATTCTGGGTCCAATCTATCTTAGAGGATTTTGGAGTATATGTTTCTGGACCTATTTCTATGCATTGTGATAACAAAGTCGCCACTTTCATTGCAAACAATCATGTCTTTCATGAAAGAACTAAACATATTGAGGTGGATTGTCACTTCATCAGGGAGGCAATTGTAGTGAAGAAGATTTCTACACCCTACATATGTACTGAAGACCAATTAGCAAATATTTTCACTGAAGTACTTCCCAAGAAACGGTTGCGCTATATTTGTTCCAAGCTGAGCATGTTCTACGCTTATGCTCCAACTTGAAGGGGAGTGTTGAGTTGTATGGGTTTTTTCTATTTTATTTTATAATTGAAGGGGTATGTCTGTAATTTCTATCTGGTGCCTCTCTATATAAAGGCACTAGGGTCTCTCTAGAATAAACATTGCATCTCAACCTTTTTAGTAATGCTTTTGGTGTAGAGGATCAAAACACTGGTATCCTTTCTGAGTATGAGAGTAGCCAAGAAAGACATGCTTGACTGCTCGAGGTGTTAATTTATCTCGACTAGGTCCAAGAAGATGAACAAATGTCTTAGGTGGAACACCAAACAACTTTGCATCTGGATATAGCACCAGCCATGGTATCTACTCATGGATAATTGAGGAGGGAAGTCTATTAATAAGATAGCAAGCTTTGAGAATTGCATCTCCCTAGTAAGTATGTGGCATATTGTTCTGAATAAAAAGAGTCCTGGCTATGTCAAGAATATGTTTTTGCTGAGAGGTGTGGGGATAGGAAGTATGATGAATTATACTATGCAAACCATAGAAATATGCCAACTGGCGGGTACAAAACTCCAATGCATTATCCGATCTGACTGTCTTGATGCAAATACAAAACTGATTCTTTATCACTAACATAAATTTCTCAATAAGAGAACCCACCACCTCAGACTTATTCTTCACGAGGAATAATCAAGACAATCAGGAGAAATCATCAACCACAATCAAATAAAAGCGATGTCCTTGTCTATCAGGAATCCTATTGGGATCCCAGACATCAAGATGCATCAACTGAAAACATGAAGACATGCACGATCTGGTAGCAGCTGTAAAGGAAGATCTATGGTGCTTCCCAAGTTGACAAGCATCACAAGAAAGCTGTGTGGTTGGGGACAAATGTGGAATAAGTTTGTGTAGTTTATTCAAAGTGGGTGACCCAACCATCTATGCCACTATAAAGCACTTCCTGAAGTAGAGCTAATCTGACAAGCTGCAACAATGAGGCCCTAAACAAGTTGGTAAACACCTCTTTCTTTATATCCATTATCAATAATCTTCCCTATCATTCGATTTTGGAAAGTGCATCCAAGCTTATCAAAGATGACACGACAATCCATTTGCTTGATGATTTCACTAACTGAAAATAAATTCATGGATAAGTCTGGAACAAATAAGACATGGTTGAGTTGCATAGATGGGGTAATTGTAACTGCCCCTTGACCATCAATATGGGTGTGTCGCCCATCAGCCACCTGCACAGTGTGGCCTTGTGGAATAGATTGTATCTGTCCAAAACACAGTGGATTACTGGATAGATGATAAGAAGCACTAGAGTCAATCAGCCACGACACACCAGTAGTTTGACAAGAGTCATAGACGACAGTTCCCATTACAATCTCCGACTCAGGAAAAGTTGCCATGCCCACAAGCGCAATGTAAACAACATAGTGGGACGTTTCTCCACACAAATTTAGACCACCTGAATTACACTTTGGGGATAAAATCACAATACCTAGATCCGATTTCCCTTTTCCAACACCTGATTTTATATGATAAACGGGGAATACACACACTGATATGATTTTAGATGATAAACAGGGAATACACCCTCTAATCCGAATACACGTGGTTCGATATGTCTTCAACACACTAAGGGGAATACACACCCCAAACTAAATCAAAGCTCTGATTTTGTGATACCACAGTACTAGGAGGTCTTTAACACATCTTTTGAAGGTCCTTGGCTTCAAAAATATATCATATGAATGCTAAGACCTACCTAGGACCTGCAATAGGAAATGCTGCCCCCCTTGATGCTTAGTAGGGAGAGGCAGTGAGAGAGGGCGGAAAAGAGTGGCGGTGCTAGCTACTGGCCGGCAGACGACTCCGATGGTAGCGATGACGACTAGGGGCCTTGAAGGTAGGGTTAGGATTTTGTTTGGTGGTGCACTCAACTTAGCTTTGATACTAAGTTGAAGATTGTGGAAATAGGAAAAGTTTAAGTAGAAAATATCCCTACACCCTCTTATATAGGAGAGAGGTGAGGAAAAGTACAATGGGTACAATGTAACTGGACATAAATTTCACTAGAAAATAAAAATGATAGAGCAACTCTAACATCCTCCTATTTTGATTCAAATTATGCTGGTTCTTATGATGATAGAAAATCCATCATTTGTTTTGCTATCTTTCTTGGAGGGAATATTGTTTCTTGGCGAACCAAGAAACAAACTATTGTAGCGTGCTTTAGTGTAGAGGCTAAGCACAGAGCAATAGCTCATATGGCTTGTGAGGTGATGTAGATTACTACTTTTCTTAGTGACCTAGGTGTCTCATTGAAGAGTTGTACTTCTATGTATTGTGATAACAAATTAGCCACCTACATTGCCTTGAATCCTGTTTTCCATGAGAGGACAAAGCACATTGAGGTGGATTGTCATTTTATAGGCAATGTGATGAAAGGCAAGATAGGTAAACCCTACATCACGTCTGAGCTTTAGTTGGTTGATATTTTCACCAAGGCATTCTCCAAATAGCGACACTGCTTCCTATGTGACAAGTTGGGCTTGAAGGACATCTATGCTCCGACTTAAGGGGGAGCATTAGATGTTGAGTTATTTATGTTTAGTTTGTTGCTTATGTTGCATTAGTTGTTATTTTCTCTTTCTTGGTGGACTCTTCGTATAATTTACCCATAGTCCTTTTATATAAGAGAGATGCGTTTTCATAATAGATGAACCGTTCCTTCCCATTAACAGGGTTATTGCCTAAAAGCCTCACTTTGCCTAAAACAGAAGAATAAGTGCTCCTTCGATCTCATTGGTTCCAATCTTTTATGCTAAATGAAGTGCACTCCTTTAGTATTAGCATATGTGAATTGGAAGAGTTTTTGGTCTCCATCTATTAACTAGGGCGGTGATGAGATGCCGATATAACGATTAAAGTCCAGTTGACGAATAGTTCGAAGCCGGCCACCATAGTATTACATTTTTGAATAGGTTGATCCTTATCAATGTATCATGTTGTTTGCATCCTGGCCAAGGGTACATCTGGCAACATTATAGGAAATATCATTAGCGGAAATCTTGCAGCAATCCTCTTCAAAAAAAGAAATCATGCAACATCAAAAGATTTGTCTGTAAAACTGAATATAAATAAAAAATCTTATATTTCCCTCCTAGACATTGTCGAAGCAATAGAACCCCGTCCAGTTGGTAACTGGTTCTGTGATCCTTCTGTTCATATATGAGAAAAATTAGTTCAATTAATTTGGCATTAGTACATTTATAATGTATATAAACAATTAAAAATGAAAGGATAAGTTCTGATAATTTTACTTGGAAAGAAGCATTTGTACCGATGCAAATTGGCTTTGTTTGGATAAATTATATATAGCATTTATTACCTGTGCATGTATATGTATGTATGTGTTTATGCATGCATACGTGTATTTTTATTACAAGTCTTCGTGGGCAAGCACTAAGCACCTCAAGTGTTAGGAGTGTTCGGTGCCTTTATGTGCGTCTCTCTTCGATACCACTTCTATCAAGCTATATTTGAGCTTGACATAATATTAGCTCTTTGACTAAAAGGGGAAATGGAGAAACAGAATAGTTGGGTCTTCATTGCATGTTTTTAGCATTACTTACCATTGGGTCTTCCTTGCATGATTTTTTTTTTCTTTCATTGTTGACCGGTAGAAATGGGAGTTACTAATAACTGTCAGATTGTTATATAGCATATGGTGCATTGCCTTGCTCAGCATGTGCAACATTTCAAAGAAATCATTTTACACGTGCAATTATTGTCGAGAGAAATGTGTAGTGATTTAGTCCTATATAGTGAAGTGAGACTTTTGTTATATGTGTGGTGGCCTATAAATAGGTATGTACTCCTCCCATATTCCTTTGAGAAGAATAATAGAGAAACATGCCCTATCGAGGCCTTTTCCCGTGGCTTTTTCCGCACTCTATGTAAGTGTGGTTTCTATGTAAATCTAAGCATTCTTTTGATTGCTTTACTGTTTTTGATATCTTGCTGATACGTTTCGGCTCATTATATTTTTCAACTTGGTATTGGAGCAGTTCGATTGTTGAGTTTTCTTGTTAACATTCTATATTTTGTTATATCTTTTTCTGTTCTTGTTCTTGGAGTTCTCTTCCAAGAAGAAAGATCTTGAGGAGGGAGCCGAGGCTGGATTCCATGCCGTCCCTGATGGTGTGGACTACTAGGAAGCTTTACAGCCCCGTGCAGTTGTTGGTGTCAATAGAGAAGAGGTGGAGATGGCGCCATGGTTGAAGACCTCGAATAGATGGCGGAGCCCGCGACCCTTGCGAGCCGCAGCACCACTTCGATCGTGGTAATCCTAGTGGAGCTGAGGCGTGATTCAAGTAGGGCTGTGAGCAGCGAACCTCCTAGTGGGGAGCACTCTCGCCATGAGTTACCCGAAGGGTACCACTATGACTTGTGTCGATATCGACGATGACGAGGACGAGAGGGATCATGAGCAGGGAGGATGCAAAGGAGGAAGAGGAAGAGACGGTGGTGCATGCAAGAGTGGTCTTGAGTTGCATAAGGGGCTCCTCGAGGAGCTTGGCGAGGGCCTCAGGGTGGCTGATCTTGACGTGCCAGTGGATGGTGTTGACGTTGGTGGCATGCTGCAGCGAGGAGCTCTCCCTGATGCTATGGTGGGAGATGATGGTGATGCTAGGTGGTGCTACTAGGGCTCGCACGTGGTCAAGGTGCAAGTCGAGATCTCACATCACTCATGGTGAAGATTGTGCCGAGAGTCTTGAAGACACTGAAGACCATGAGTTTGAGGTTATATTTGATCCCTGTTTTTGTTTTTGACTTTAGTTGCTTTCAAAGTTGTGAAGAAAGGCCAGTTTTTATAAAAAAACAAAAAAAAGGAAGGAGAAAGAAAAAAAAAGGAGAAAGAAGAAAAAAAAGAGAAAAATGATGGAGAGAAAAAGAATAGAAAAAGAGGGGAAAATATTAAAAAAAATAAAAAAAATAAAAAAAAATGACGAATGTTGATGAGAAGAGGGGGAGAAGCTCTTCTCTATTTTATTCTCATTTCTTCTCTATGTTTGTTTCTTCTCCCATTTGAGTATGAAAGAAAGAGAGACTGTTGAGCTTGTTATAGTCATCCCCCATTCTGGAGTCCCTTTCGTTCCTGGATTCCACATGAGAAACCATAATTCTGGGAGATCCAGAGTTTCAAGGTCTCTAGAGAGGGAGAACCAATTTTGAGGTCTTCAAAGGAAGGGCGTATTTCAGGTTTCTATGTGAAAGATCCTGTTTTGTGGACTCCAGAGAGGGAGATCCACTTTTGAGGTTTTCAGAAGAAGACTCATGTCAGGGATACTGAATGAGGAGCCACCAGCACCAGTTGAGGTCTCTAGAGGAGAGACTCTTGTTAGAACTAGCTACAACAAATCGTCATCAAGCTCCAGTTGGTCTGATGTGTTGTCATCAGCATACCTACCAACATGCATGAACAAGAGTGCAACTGTTGTCTACAGAGGAGAGTTAGTTGTACCTATTGAGAGTTTGTTAGTTCTACTGTGTAGAAGGGTTTCTTTGTGTTGCAAGCTGAGTATTTCATGCTCTAGCTTGAGGGGGTGTGTTAAGAGAAGTGTGTAATGGTTTAGTCTCACATAGTGAGGTGGGACGTTTGTTATGTATGTGGTAGCTTATAAATAGGCATGCACTCTTCCCATATTCCTTTATAAAGAATGATAGAGAAACACGTCTTATTGGAGCCTTCTCTCGTGGCTTTCTCCCCGCTTTTCGTGAGTGGTGTTTCCACGTAAATCCAAGCATTCTTTTGATTGCTTTACTATTTTTGATATCTTATTGATACGTTTCGCTCATTATATTTTTCAACTATTATTTAATGGTTAATTGTGGTATTTATGCTCACATATTTTTTCCTCATGCTTTGATTGTATGACATTAACAATCATAGGTAAAAAGGAAAAATCACTCTCTACGTGCTTACCAACATACTCTCCTGCATACTGCATATTCACTAGTAGAATACTTGTTCCATTGAATACTCCATGCTGAGTTTTTATATCTGATCGTATCTACACTTCTCTGGTAGGTGACCTTCCTACTGAATACTGCACCCTAACTTTGTAAATTTTTATGCACTTTCTCGATGTACACAACAATTATGTACGTGAGCATGCCTTGTGCTTAAAAGGTATTCTTGTTGCTATGCTTATTTTGGAAAAGTAACTTCTATTGGTCATTTTATCATATTCATTTTGTAAAGTTCATGTAGAATAACCTTTCTTTTGAGAAATCTTCCGTTTAATTTACTGCCTCATTATTGCAGCTATTTTACAGGTACCAGCTGTACACAAGAGCTGTCCCAAGAAGTCAGGTTATCAAAGGATGAAAATCAATCGTAAGATCCAAGCATATGTGAAAGTACCCTATATTTCTTTTTTGATGTTGTTGCAAATTAATATTCATGGAATGTGCCAACCACAATGAGATCCCATTATCTTAGCACAGTTAGATATTAAAACTCATGCTTCTGTTGTTGAGAGTTGTATTAGTTGTGTCCTCTTTTATGTTGTTCTTTATTTTATATGGATTGCTGTATACTTTTCCCGGATCTCTATATATTACGATGTAGGGTTACGATTTCTTTTAAAATGGTATTAGTGCAGCAGTCTTAGATTGAAATCCTGCACTTGTTCTTCCTCTTTCTTTCTCCACCAAATAATACACGTGTTCTATTTATTGTATTGGGATTATTATTCTCAAGTAGTAGAAAGGAGGTCTCCAGGGGTGATTTGTTGCCTTATGGCACTTGTGCCCTAGCCGGCACTGTTTACTCCCAACAAGAGGAGGCTTGCTGGTCAGCCATTGTATCGTATCTCTTTAGTCGATCGGTGGTGGCGTTGCTTGACCCTCATTGATCGGCCTTGCAACACCCTCTTTCCAGCGTCGCCAGTGATGGGCTTTGATTTGTGGATGTAGCCGTCAATCATCGTCTAGGGAACGGTGGACCTCATTGGAGGGATTGCTCGGAAGAAGAGGGCTACCCTATAATATATCCATTAAAATACATTCACAATATCACATCAATTTCAATATATATTAAAATATACTCACTTTAACATAATATACCCACTTACACCATATCATGGTATTAAAATATCACTAACATTACATCACCATACCAATCATTACACGCTCACCAACTAGACACCTTTAACTTATTCCACTCTAATCTTATCCCAGGTTTACCCATACCCCCAACCAAACACAACCTAAGGTGTTTGGATGTGTCTTGTTTATTCATATCTATGGTCCCAATAGTGACAAATTGTCACCTAGGGCTATTAAGTGTATTGTTGTAGGGTATTCTAGGACTTGAAAGGGTATAAATACTATGATCATGTTGGAAGACATCGCTATGTCATTGTTGACTCTCCTTTTTGAGTTCATCCTTTATGCAGGATATCTTGTGGAGGTGCCTTCCCCTAAGAGTGAGGCCCAGATTCCTATTCCTGTTCTGGTTGCTCAGGTGGCACAAAATGAAGAGTAGGAGCATACATTTCGTCTGGTCTACTTTCATAAACCCAGACAGATGAAAGACCCCCCACCTCATCTAGTGCTAATGCCCTCACTTGCTCTTGAGGTAATCCCCTTATCTAATGAGGCTAATGGCTTTGCAAGTCTTGGTACTACAGATGTTCCTGGTTCCTCCGTGCCGCTTGAAGTTGTGCCCACACAAGATGATGAACAGGTCGACCTTGATCTTCCTATTGCCCTAAGGAAAGGCACCTGGTCTTGTACTTTGCATCTTCTATCTCGACATGTGTCCTTGGCTCGACTATCTCCTGAGCACCAATAGTTTATCTCTGCTCTCTTTGCAATGCATATCCCTCCTACTCATCAACTTGTCCTTGGTGATCCACTTTGGAAGGATGCTATGGATGGTGAGATGTCTGCCTTATGCTCCAGGGGAACGTGGACTCTGGTTGACCCCTAGAAGGTGCTAAGATTGTTGGATGTCACTGGGTTTTCAAGTATTAGCTTGATGGGTTAGTTGGGCGATACAAGGTTTGTTTGGTAGCCAAAGGATACACCTAGGCCTATGAATTGATTATTTTGATACCTTCTCTCCTGTGACGCGGTTACGCACGGTACAAATTCTTATCTCTGTGGTTCATTTAGATTGGGGGCTTCACCCATTAGATGTTAACACTTTCTTATATGGAGATTTTGACGAAGAAGTCTACATGCAACAACCTCCTGGGTTTGAGACTTAGGGGGAGTGTGCTAAGGTTTGTGAGCTGCACAAGGCTATCTAAGGCCTCAAGTAAAGTCCAAGAACTTGGTTTTGGAAGTTACCCGCGGTTGTGGAGCAGATTGGGTTCAAGAGATTTGCAGCCAATCATTCCTTGTTTGTTAGAGCAATAACACAGGGAAGAGTTGTCATGCTGGTTTATGTAGACGACATTGTTCGCATGTGGAATTGCGTTTAAGAGATGGTTACGTCATAGTATATCGCAAAACATGTCGAAGCAAAAAAAAAGTTAACTAGATGTGAGTCCCGATCGAACTTAGGGAGGTAGAAAATGACTTGACTGTAACACTGATTTAGATCTAAATATTAAATACTAAATACTAATCACAATATATATAAAGAGAATTGGGCAATGAGTTTGATCATGAGTTGCAAATAATGCTAGGGTTAAAACTAAGACATGTAATGCAGGAATTAAAAATAACTATAATCTATTAGAATAAGGGCACCAAGGGTGGTCTTTGGTGGCCTTTTGGAGAGGTTGGGGAGAGCAGCTGCGGTGAACTAAGGTGGCTTGGTGAATGCTTCAGAGGAAGAGGGAGAGAGCCGGAGAAGAAGAGGTCTGGAGGAGAGGATCTGGAGAGTTGTCTGGAGAGGATTTGGAGAGAGTTATTCTTCAATTGGGGTCCTGGGGCTCTTTTTATAGCTTTATTGAGGGGAAAAGTAGGCATTTAAGCCCTCCAACTCATGCACAAGGCTTGGATTTATCAGATCTGTTGATCGGGAGATCAATGGCTGTGATTGCACTTCAAAAGGCCTTCCTAAATGTTTCACCCGCTCGGAGCTCTCCTCTGGCTGACACGTGGCATGCTCCCCTCCCTCGGATCTCCATCGCTTGGTTGTGCACGTGCCTCACCCGTACCGCTAACGCTTCTTCTACCGCAAATGCTGAAATCGCGCGCTCGATCCTCAGCGGTCCGATCTCGCGATCGGATGGCTTAAATTCATCGCGCCCACCGCCTTTGAATCCTAACGCGAGAGCGTGCGTTCGGTTGTGTGTGATCGCGTGCATGGCCATTTGACGCACATTAGTGCGCTGCGCGTTTGCATCCCCACCGTCGATTGATGATCCAGCGGCTGGATTTTTCTTGCGCTCGCCGTCGCCTTGATTTTTCGCTTCGTGGTGCTTCAAATGCGTGTCGCGCCCTTCGGTTTAAGCGCACTAGCCAACGTGCTACAACTGCGGATTGTCACGCCTTCTACTTTGCGCACGGCTGCTCTTAGCCACTGGATGGAGATCCAACGGCTCTATCCAACAGCTGAGCTTGATCTTCCTTTGATGAGGCATGGGTGAGGAGTGGGGTGGTCGCATCGTGGCCGTTGGATGACAATCCAACAGCCCACAATGCGTGGGGCGTTTCCTTCAGAGATTGGGGCAGTGGCCTTGGGTGGCTGCGATGGTGCCACGTGGTGCCATCGTGGCCATCCATATTCTCTTCTTTGTAGATCATGCTATAGGTCTCCGATCGAGATGATTTTTGCACCGTTGGACTGTGATCGTTGATCCGGATCCATCCGTGCGGTTGGATTTGGCATTTGAGGTCCGGATTTCCACTTATTTGCCTCTTGGCCCTTGCTCTTCTACGGACTCCATAGGATGCTACGAGAGTCTGATCAAGGCGATCTCGGAAGCGTTGGACTCCCGTCGTCATTCTGAGCTGATCCGTATGGTTGGATTTGTCATCTACAACCTTGCGTTACCTGCAATTAGTATTATCTCTCAATTAGAACATACTATGACATTATTATTCACAAAGCTAATGAATCAACTATGATGCAAAATAAGATGTTTATGCATGCATTATGCCTAAGTTAAGCTATGACTTAATTCAGGTAGATTAGGACGTATGATTGCTGTGCAATTATACCCCCATGCCTAAATCTTGCTAGTCCCTAGCAAATGCAAAACAAAATGCATTCTATCAAGAGTTTGACTAGAGATTTATTTATTTTTTGTTTTCATCCAGAAATTTAGAAATCCAGATAACTATGAAAGTGTAGTATTGTAGCCTATGCAATGGATCCAAGCGAAAAGTCAATCCACATTGAAGCTTGTACTTGACCCTTAGTAAAATTCTGTTGGGATAGACAACTTCTCTCGGGGAGATGGAATAACCTCTAGTCTTAGCCTCGACTTTTTGGCTTAGGTAGATGTCTGAGTTAAATGGATTTGTATTTGGTGGCTCACTCTCCTCTGGTGTTACGTAGAGACTAGTATTTTAGAATCTAGATTTCCAGATTATTTTATTAATCATCTTAGAGAGAGGCGGGAAAACTGTGCTCTCTTAAGTTCCTTGTACTCATTCTTTTATTCTCTTTTTCTCTATTTGTTTTCTTTTTTAGCTCACATCTCACCAGATTTGTAAATATGTTTGGTGGTCTCTTATGACATTGCACTTTAATCAGGTTCTGATAACCCTATAACTAAGTCAGAAGTCAGCTTGTATTCGGGCGATCAGAAATACATGAAAAGTAGGTCAAGGCTGTATTCGGTGGATTGTGAGGGTAGTAGGTGTTGTTGCCCCAATATATTTGTCTTGACTTAGATACAACTCACACTTCTCAATTTTTTTTTCTTTTTTCTTTTTTTTCTTTCCTTTTCACATCTATATATCTACCAACACAACGCAACATGGCATATGTACTTTTATTCATGAGACATTATTCGGGATTGGGGATGTTTAGGAGGATATCGGGTAGCTTATTTGGTGAAAGTGCCTACTCTTGGCACTGGGAAGGGAATGGATAGGACAACGTATTTCTGACCTTGATATTAACCCCCTCATTCAGCCAAGGATTCCGTAAAGGACAGTCATGACCATCCACCTTAGTTTTAATTTTATTAGAACCCGCTCTTTGTGTATTTGCCTTATTTGGTGGCTCTCACAAAGATTCTCACAAAGAATTTGTACGTAAGAACCGAGAGTGAAAACTGTGCCTATCTCCGAGTATCATTATCCAATTATCTAGAAATTAAGATTCCTCACACTAGACTTAGAGTACTAGTAGACTATTTACTCTCACCTCACAATTGTTTGGTAGATCTACTTGAAGATGGCTCGCCTGACTCCTAGATTACTGTCCAAGGGTTTAAGAGAAGAAACAATGCTTCTTTTCGACAAACTAAAGATGTCTATTGGTCTTCACCGTGGATCCCTTGCAAGTTCTACGTGCAAGTGTGAAATTGTACTGGATTCTTAGTTCAGGAATTAACTAAAGAATAAATCCTTAATAAAATCTCTTGATAAAAAGATCTATTCTCCCAGGTGTTGGCAGAAAATTTTTCAGTTTATATGTACTACCCCCCCATCCCTAAGTTCTTGCATGTCTGCATGCATGAATAAGAGAAAATGAAATAAGACAGGGTGTAAGTGTATAGAAATCACCTAGAGTTTGCCCGGATCTATCATTCAGCTCATGCCATCACAATCATGATATTCACAATGTGCAGAACAGTATGCCAAAAAGAAATATGCTATGTATTAAATAAATGTTGTCTAAATGTTGAGTTTAGATGCTATGCCTAAATGTTGAGTTTAAGTGCTATGCCTAATATGCTGAGTTTAACTGCTATGCCTAATATGTTGAGTTTAACGCCTCCAGCTGGGCGAAACTCCATGGGTAACGTCTCCAGCTGGGCGAAACTCCATGGGATGGATCAATGATTGCAGGAGAGTGGGTCAAGATCAAAAGGAAGATGTGTTTGTATGCTCCAAGAATCAGTGGCCCACCCATGTGGACCAGTTAATGATGCAACTCTATTCCAAAGAGTCTCTCAATGGTAAAGTGTGGAACAAGGACAAAGAAAGGAGGGAGATTGGAATGAAGGTCATGACTCCAAACCTGCTCATTGATTTTGTTCCAAAAGTCTATGAGCAATTGCTGAGGAAGTGGATCGAAATGCCGGTCAGCATCAGAGTCTGGATCATAAGGGTCTTCATAATGGTGATTAACATCGAAAATCAAGTTCCCCCCTGACCCTAGGTTGTATGAAGGTATTTGTGCAATTGGAAGTTCACTAAAATCCTTGTCAGAAATTATCTCATCCTCGCATTACTAATCTCAGATTCCTTGAAATCTATCTCAATCTCTGAGTTGAGCCATCCATTAGATTGACTACGATTATGAGTAAGTCCCCAATTCCTTGTACTCAGTATTTCACCTTCATAAGTGCTAGGTTGCTCACCATTTTGTACTTCCGATGGTCTTTCCGTTTCTTTTGATAAATCATCAGCAGTACCCTCTGGTAATTGGAAATTAGAATCAAGAGTAGAGAATGCAACCTTTGGATTTCCTTCATCACGTTGTAGGTGGAAGGAGAAAAGTGCGAATCACAAGATGTCGGAGTGAAAACTGATTTGTCTCTTTGAGTAGTCGTATCAACTCCAGATTCATCAAGGCGCCTGTGATTATCTGAATCCCTAGACAAAATCATCTCTGAATTACCTAGGTGCGCCTGACTAGTGGTGTTCAAGGCAGAAATCTCTTGAATTTTATTGAATCCAACCTATCTTTGCTTTAGTTCCCCCAGATTGTTTGAGACATCCAAATCTAAATCATCATGTGAATCCTCACCTTGGGAATCCTTGAATATAAAGGAGTCGCATTCCGGCTCACGACTCTCTGATTCCTCAAAATGAAAGATTTGCATCTCAGGGCTTTCATCAAGATCTAGATCCATAGGTTGATTTTCTTCCTTGATTCCATTCGATGTCTCCCACAATTGTAAATTAATGTTGGGGGTATTGTCCCTTTCCTCCTCACTTTCCCGATTGGGACTCTCAGATGAGTCCATTTGGGTTATTCCTTGCTCATGTCTCTTGATTGCCTTAGATATCTTTTTTTTCATTTCAGAATCATTGATTGGGACATCAGCATCGTCCACATCAGGTATGTGACCCAAAGAATCCCTGTAAACAGTCTCTAGTGCAACCATGTCAAATTCCCTAAACTCCTCCAAGTTAGTCTGAACCTGGTACTGCAATAGGAGTATGTCTTGAAGTGTGCGAGTTTGTTGATTCATCCTAGCCAAGGATTCTAGTTCTTTAAGGGCTTCCATTAGAGATTCTTTGGTTGCAATCTAAGTTTGTCTCTGCCTTGGATCAATAGTGATCTGGATTTGATGTAGATATCTCGCACCTGTCCTTGTATTTTGCTACCGTTTGCTGCAATCTGAGAAGTAGTTGGAAGTCCATTGGTGGCTCCTCAGTGGTGATCTGTGTGGATGTGTCCTCAGATACGAGTGCTACAAGTGCGGATTGTCACGCCTTCCACTTTACGCACGGCCACTCTCCGCCGTTGGATCTCCATCCAATGGCTGAGCTTGATCTTCATTTTATGAGGCGCGGGTGAGGAGCGGCGTGTTCGCATAGTGGTCGTTGGATGATGATCCAACGACCCACAATGGGTGCGGCATTTCCTTCAGAGATTGGGGCGACGGCCTTGGGTGGCTGTGATGGCATCATGTGGCGCTATCGTGGCCATCCATCTTCTCTTCTTTGTAGATCATGCTGTAGGTCTCTAATCGATATGATTTTTGTGCCGTTAGATTGCGATCGTTGATCCGGATCCATCCGTGTGGTCGGATTTGTCATTTGAGGTTTGGATTTCCACCTATTTGCCTCTTGACCCTTGCTCTTTTGTGGACTCCATAGGATGCTATGGGAGTCTGGTCAAGGCGATCTCGAAAGTGTTAGACTCCCGTCGTCATTCTGAGCAGATCCGTATGGTTGGATTTGTCATCTGTCGCCCCGAGTTACCTGCAATTAGTATTACCTCTCACTTAGAACATACTATGACATTATTATTCACAAAGCTAATGAATCAACTATGTTGCAGAATAAGATGTTTGTGCATGGATTATGCTTAAATTAAGATAGGATAGATTAGGACCTATGATTTCTGTGCAATTAGACATCATCTTGACAGGGGATGATATGATAGGTATTGCTACTACAAAGGATTTTCTTTGGCAACAATTTGTTAACAAGGACTTAGGTCTACTTAAGTCCTTGGCATAGAAGTAGCTCGGAATGTAAAAGGAGTGGTTCTATCTTAGAGAAAGCATGTCCTTAACCTTCTTCAGGAGACACATATGTCTAGTGCTAAGCCAGCTTTTATTCCTGTGGATCAAAATCTGCATTTCTACGAGGATGATTCTGAGTTAGTTGATGTGACACAATTCAAAGCCTTGGTGGGCAAGTTGCTGTATGTGATGGTGACTCCTCCCGGATGTTGCACTTGCTATTAGTAAAGTAAGTCAATTCATGGAAAAACCTCATAGGATATATTGGGAGGCAGCCTGCATGATCTTGAGATATCTTAAATTGGTCCAATGGACTTCTCTCTTGTGGGAACATTCTTAGGGTAATGGCATACATTGACGTTGACTATGCTGGGTGCCCAAGAGATAGGAAGTCTACCTCTGGATTCTGTACCTTTGTATGTGGGAATTTGGTTACTTGGCAAAGTAAGAAACAAACCGTTGTAGCCAGGTCAAATGGAGAGTCTAAATACCGGGTCATGGCACAAATTTCAGCAGAGCTTATATGGATTCGATCTGTTCTTATGGACCTTCAGGTGTTTGTTACAGGTCCTACGGAGTTGAGGTGTGACAATAAGGCGATTATATTCATTGCAAACAATTCTGCATTCCATGAATGGACGAAACATGTGTAGGTAGATTGCGACTACACCTAGACATGATTCAGAGAGGCTACATCCACACTGTTCATGTGCCATCAGAGGACCAGGTAGCTAACATGTTTACGAAGGCCCTTCCTCGATCCAAATTCAATAGATGCATGTCTAAGCTGAGGATAATTGACATTTTCAGCTTGAGGGGGGAGTGTTTGAGTCCCTGTTTCTTTTATGCTTTCATCTATTTTGTGTGTTATCCTTATTGTTTTTTACTTCCCTTCCAAGTAAGGGCACTTTTGTATTTTACCTTTTAGACTCCTTTCTATAAATAGGGTCTTAGGGTTTGGAGTAAAAAACATCATTTCACTAAAATCTTTATATAAAGAGACGTCATAGGGACAATTACATCAAATACCCCATACAATAAGAAAATAATAAAAGACACCAAAATAGGAAATAACTCTCAACATAAGTGTTAGGCATTGTGAGCCGGCCTAAATAGCCCCATGAACTATCTGGTTTGCTTGAATTGGTGTTGCTAGGTTGCCTTGCCACATGGCGGCTGCTGATAGGCCTTCTGGTTACTATGGTGGTGCGATCACCATTGCCTAACACCCCTACACGCATGATCACATGCTTACGCGCATACAACCACCAACCCTTTGCACGTAATCTCACGCCTACTCACCCTCTTGCTTACATATGGTTGTTGACTCTAGGCTATGCGGCACCTGATGGTTTGCCACCCTCTTGCCATCTAGCTACGCACATATGATCATCCAGATTCGAGCCCCACACGAATCTTTGCTACTCTCAAAGCCTTTACGGGGAAGAAAAGAGAGATGGTTCTCTCTCTATGATTTTTTTTCTTGAAAAATGAGGCATCGAAATATGGAAATACAACATCGAACCCTATGTGTTTTTTTTATAAGTCCTCGAGACCAAGTTAGGGTTGGAAAAGATCAAATTTGAACTAAACTACCCCTAGTCTTGGCTCATGTGTGTCTACATGCCTGCTTTACATGTTTTTCATGTAGCTTGAGCTATGCAACTTGGATTTTCACAAAATAGGACTTGTTGAAAAGCTTGTGACAAGTGGAATTTGTTGAGTTATTCTTTGTTATTTTTGTGTCTTTTATAGTGTTATAGTGAGTGAGAGCATACCTGTAACTTTATCCTTTGGTTGCCTCTCTATATAAAGGCACCTAGGGTTTTGCTAATAGAGTTGAAGCATTTGCAACCTAACATGGTATTAGGGTAGTGGTCCTAGATCGGTGCTTGGGTACCCCACTCCGAGATCTAGCCTCCGAACCTTGTCCACCCTACCCGTCTCCTTCTCAAGGGCGTCGCTGACCCTACTCTCCAATCTCCACTGCCGGACCCTCCAATCGGCAGTAGTGCTGCCATCGGTAAGAAGGGCCTAGCTACAGCACACGATGCTACAGCACCACCGTTGGGGGCGGTGAATGGTGGTGCAGTGGCAGATCTGGGGCTGCAGTGCTCCTCTTGGGCATCGTGAAGCGCTGCATTGCTCAGGAGCAGCGAGGCTTGATTCTCACCTCCATCTTGGGGTGACGTGAGAGGTCACCAATCTTTCTTCTCCAACCAAGCAGAGGTCTAGGAGAAGAAACAATCCCTTTGGGGTCTTATCTAGCCCCAATGGGTGTTTGATATGGTCTGATTTCTCAGATCTGTGAAGTTTTTAGACCTTTATATGGTTTGATTTTGTGCTGTAGTCTTTGATTTTAGTGGTTGCCACATGTGGGGTGATATGGAAGGCAAGAAGGATCCCTTTAGCGACTCAGCAGGGAAGATATCTACCCTGAGCGCATCTTTTTTTCTGCAGGGAACCTCTATTAAGTTGGATGGAACCAACTTTCTTCTATGGTCTACCTCTTTTTGCCGATTTGTAGGATAACATAGGAAGAAGTATATTTTGACACAAGAGGAACTTGCTGTTAAGTCTGTTGACTGGGAGGCAGGTAATGATTGGATGACAACTTGCATGCTAAATAGCATGAAGGAGCCTATTGCTAAGCAGGTTATGTCTTACGCATTTGCAAAGAAAATGTGGGAGGTTTTTCATGAGATGCACTCTCATCAGAGCAATATCAGTCGTCTCCATAGGGTGATTGAGGAGTTGCACTCTTTCCAAAAGGGAACTATGTCCCTTGCTGAGTATTATGATTTTATGAAGAACCTCTGTGATGTGCAGGATACCTACCAATCGATCTCAGCAGATGTCATTGTTATTGCCAAGAAATGTGAAGCCTTCTATTCTGTTCAGTTGCTTGTAGGTTTTGGCCCTGAATATAAGTCTGTAAAGGATCAGTTTATGACCCTGGAGGAGATCTCTACGCCTGCGCAGATATATGTTTGGCTCTCCAGACTTGAGATATCTGACCCTATCTGACTTTCTGATTCCTCTATTCTGGCAGCTGCTGGTCGTGGTAGGGGAACCCCAGGGGGCAAGGGGAGGGGATGCGGAGTGAGAGTAGGTGGTTGTGGAGAGGACGTGGTTTGTTTTGTGACCATTGTCACAAGATAAATCACACAGTTGACAGGTGCTGGATAAAGCACGAGTTTCCTCAAGGCCATCTGGCCAATCAGGTTGCATATGGTGGAGACGAGAGTCGGCACTATCAGGAGGAAAAATAAGTCAGTCATCAGGTCACTATTTCCAAGGAAGAGTATGACAGGGTTGTGTCTTCTTAGGCCACTTCTACTGGTGTGTTTATTTCTCAGAAGACAAGTACTGCTGCTAGAGCTGGAGTTGTTCGTAAGCCATCTTGACTTGCAAACTCAGGTGCATCTTCTCATATTACAGGAGTTGTTACCCTTTTTTCAGCAATTAGACCATTAACTACAGTATAAGTCAGAGTAGCAGATGATGTCTTGTCTCCTGTAACAGGCTTGGGTGACATTTTTCTATCTACTACTTTAACTCTTTTCGATGTCATGCTTGCGCCTAAATTTTCTTTGAATTTAATGTCTATCAATTAGATTACTAAGGCATTAAATTGCAGAGTAGTGTTTCATGATCATTTCTTCTTCTTGCAGGACCTTCTGACGATGAAGCAGATTGGTGGAAGACTTCACCAGGATGGCCTATACCATCTTTATCTTCCACCAGAGCATAATTCCATAGCTGCTGCTTTTGGCAACTTTGCTTTACAGTGGCATCTTAGGTAGGGATATCCTAGCGTTTTTGTTCTTCGTCGTTAGTTTCCTAATATGTAGTTTCCAGATTCCTTTGCTTGCGATGTTTGTTAGCTTAGCAAGCATCATAGAGTTTCTTTTCTTAGTAGTAATAAAAGAGTTGCGTCTATTTTTTCTCTTATTCATGCTGTCTGTGGGGCCCATGTTGGGTCAGGAGTCTTGGGGGTTTTCAGTATTTTCTTATACTTTTAGATGACTATACCCGTGCCTCTTGGATTTTTATGTTGAAAGAAAAATCCGAAACTCTTGTACTGATTAAAAATTTTGTGAATGAAATAAAGACTCAGTTTTTTACTATTATTCTTATGTTTTAGACTGACAATGGGCTTGAGTTTGTGAATTCCACTTTGACTCAATTTTTTCAGTCCTTTGGTATTATACACCAGAGACATCTTGTGTTCATACATCACAACAGAATGGGGTGGCTAAAAACAAGTTGAGACACCTTCTTGATGTTGCCTGCACTATTATATTTCAGATATATGTTCTTGCTACTTTTTGGGCATATGTTGTCCTTACAGTTGCTTTTATTTTGATTAATCGGGTATCATCTTCTGTTCTTGGTGGGAGATCCCCCTATTCTGTTTTCTTTCTTGATCAGGACCTATTTTTTCTTCCTCCAAAAGTGTTTGGATGTGTTTGTTTTGTTCATTTATTCAAAGTGGACAAGCTTGCTGTTAGATCTGGCAAGTGTATTTTTTGTGGGTTATTCTAGAACCCAATAGGTATATAGATGTTTTGATCCTCTTTCACCTCGATTTTATGTTAGTAAGGATGTGACTTCTTTGAGGATATGCCATATTATTCGGCTGTAGGGAAGTCTCCAAGTGTCTCCTAGGATGTTTCATTACCTATGCCTATTGTTGCGCCTCCAAGTCCATTTGAGCCACCTCCACCTCCACCTCATGATGTCCCTCCTATTACCTATCCTGGACATCCTGAGGTGCCAACTGTAAATACTTTTCCTCAGCAGTTTCAGCGCAGACCTCCATCTGCTACTATACCAGCAGAGGAACCACTTTCTACAATTCCTGCTCAGTCCTCTGCTGATACGACTTATTCAGACGGAGGTCCATACACTGCACCACCAGAGGTGCCTGATGTGGATCTTCCTATTGCTCAGAGGAAGTCATAACGATCTTGTGTTAAATATTATGTTTCCAATTTATGTCACTTGATCGTTTACCTATAGTAGGGAGACTTCTATCTCTTATAGTGGACAGCAAAAATATTCCTAGGAACCATATTGAGGCTTCTTAGGACCCTTCCTAGACCTTGGCCATGGGGGAGGAGATGGCTGCTCTTCAATCCAGGGGTACCTGGGAGCTTGTTGACCTATCCCCTGGTGCTATTATTGTGGGGTGTAGGTGGGTGTTCACCCTAAAATGCCATCTAGATGATACAGTGGAAAGGTTCAAAGCACGATTGGTTACCAAAGGTTACACCCAAACCTTTGGAGTTGACCATTTTGAGACCTTTTCCTCAATTGTCAGGCTCAACTTAGTGTGGATACTTCTTTCTGTAGCAATCAAAAGTGGCTGGCTTGTGTCTCAACTAGATATTAGAAATGCCTTTCTTTATAGTGACCTAAAGGAAGAAGTCTACATGGAACAACCCCTTGGTTTTGTTGTTAAGGTGGAGTGTCAGAGGGTCTGCAGGTTAGAGAAGGCCATTTATTTCCTTAAGCAGAGTTCTAGGGCTTGGTTTGAGAGATTTAGTAAAGCTGTGCAAGAGTTTGGCTTTATTTGGCTTTACTAGATTTACTACAGATCACTCTATTTTTACCATCCATAAAGCTTCTGGATCTGTTATGCTTATTGTGAATGTAGATGATATGCTACTTAGTGGAAGTGATGAAATAGGGATAAAAGCTACCAAAAGGTTCCTGCACTCTCACTTTGTCACCAAACATTTGGAAATGATAAATTATTTTCTTGGTATTGAAGTGCAGTATGTAAATGGTCTAGTTTTGTCACAAAGGAAGTATGTTCTTGACATGCTAAAAGAGATAGAGATGCTTGGTTGCAAGCTTGCTAGCATTCCAATGGACCCCTCCTTGCCATTTGCAGGTTCTGCTTGAAGATGTCACTAGATACTGTCATATGCTGGGAAAATTGTTGTATTTGACTATCACTAGACCTGACATTTGTTTGGTTATAGGGAGATTGAGTTAGTTTTTGCAGTTCCTTAGAGAGGTTCATTGGGATGATGTGTGTTAGGTGCTAAGATGCCTCAAGTAAGCTCTTGGGAAGGGGCTATCATTTATGAAGCATAGTCATCTGGATGTTTGGGGGATATTCTGATGCAGATTATACAAGGGCACAAAGACAAGAGATCCACTACAGGCTACTATACCTATGTGGGTGGTAATCTAGTCACGTAGATCTAGTGTAGAATTAGAGTATAGGACTATGACCTATACTACTTGTGAGCTCCAATGGGTGAGATATGTTGTTAATTTAATTAAAAGTATTTTTTTGATAATGACAAATAATTATTTTTTGTGGATAAGACTATTGCTCAAATTCTTTAGAGATGAAGTCTTGGAAAATGAAGATCAAAGGAGAATGAAGACTTTTCATCTAGATTAATTTCATTTCTTTTTTGTTTTGTTTTTAGAATGTTAAGGAGCTTTGGATTTTATTCAAAATTATCCTTAGGTTACATCTAGAACCTTCTTATCTCTACTTGTTTATTTCAATTTACAAGACTTAGCTCTTGCAAGTTTTTCAGACGTCCTACCTTAAGTTCATACGTCTAAGTCTCTCTTTTCAGACATCTTACCTAACCTTTTAAACGTCTAGAACCATTTCTAGAACCTATGCTCTTTGTTCTCCAGTTTGAGATGTCTGCTATGAGTTTAAGTTGTCGATCATTTCCTTTAGACATTTGATCAAGTATATCCAGACGTTTCCTTAATCTTTTCCCATCATCTTAACCTATTCTTCTTTAGATTATCAACGGTCAAAATTTTCCCCATAATCAAATGTCTAGTTTCTTTTAGGATGTTTGGATATGACCAACATTCACTTGTTACCCAACGTTCATATTGACCGTAATTAATTATGTATGTTACTTGAATTGGATGAAATGATTTAGTTTCATTAGAAACCCTAGGGTTCTCTTATATAGAGAGAGACCATAGAGTCAAAAGGTACAGAAATGTCCCTGAGGGGTAAAACACCCATAGCCCTTCTAATAAGAAACATAAAAAAGTCATATATGCTAACACTCTCCCTCAAGCTGGAGCATAAATATTTATCATGCTCAGCTTGGATATACAAGAATCAAATAAAGATCTGGTCAAGGGCTAGGTGAAAATATCTGTAGTCTGCTTCTCAGATGTGATTGAGGTGGCATATAGCAACCCCTTCTGAATAATGTCTCAGGTATAGTAACAATCAACCTCAACATGCTTCGTTCTCTCGTGAAATGCTGGGTTGTTGGCAATGAAGGTGGTTACTCTATTACCACATCGCATCTCTATGGGGCTAGAAAACTACACTTGCAAATCATTAAGTAAGGATCCGATCCACCTTATCTCTGAGCCATAGTTCTATACTCAGACTCGACACTGGATCTCGCAACTGTACCCTGTTTCTTTCTCCTCCATGTGATCAAATTTCCTACTAAGAAGGTGCAGAACCCAGTAGTGGATTTGCGATCCACATGACATCTGGCATAGTTTGCATCAAAGTAGCGAACCAATGTCATAAAAGATCCCTTGGAGAAGAAGAGACCCTTCCCAGGAGCCTTCTTGACATATCTAAGCACCATCAATGCTGCATCCCAATGTTGACGTGTCGTCTTGGTCATGAACTGACTCAGTCTCCCAACTGCAAATGAGATATCTAGCATCGTGATAGTGAGATATAGTAGCTTGCCCTCAAGCTGCTTGTACCGCCTGCTGTCCATTGCTTGTACATCCTCATCATATAGTGGCATCTTGGGGCCCATAAGAATATTGGCTTCCTTGGCCCCAAGCATACCAACCTCCTGTAGGATATCTAAAGCATACTTCCTCTGAGTCAAGATCACACCTTTCTTGCTGCGAGCAACCTCAATGCCAAGGAAGTACTGTAGAGCCCCCAGGTCTTTCATGATAAACTACTCTGCTAGGATGTGTTTAACCTCAGCAATACCCTGCTCATCGTCCCCTGTGACAATTAAATCATTAACATAGACAAGTACAACAGTACCTCGTCTAGTTCTCCTGACAAAGAGTGAAAAGTCAACAGTTGATCTCTTGAATCCAGTTGCTTCCACAACCTGTGACAACCTCTGGAACTAGGCTCTAGGACTCTATTTGAGGGCATAGATAGCCTTTCGTAATCGGCATACACACCCCCCTGACTCTTAAAGTCCTGTGGCTGATGCATATAGACTTCCTCTTGGAGATTATCATAAAGGAAGGCATTCTTCACATCCACCTGATGCAAGGGCCAATCTAACTGAACTGCCAGTGTAACCAACACCTGGATCGTGGGAAGTATGGCAACTAGTGGGATGGTGTCAAAGAAGTCCACCTCATAAGTCTAGGTGAACCCCTTTGCCATGAGGAGTGCTTTGTACCTAGCAATACCATCATTAGGATCGAACTTCACAATAAATACCTACTGACAGCTAACAAGTGTAGCACTATCAGAAAGTGGAGTGACCTCCCAAGTCCCACGACCTCGAATAGCGATCATCTCATCCTCCATAACTGTCTGCCATTTTAGATCAAGCATGGCCTCATGGTAAGTAGATGGAATCTATGTAGTAGCTAATGCCTGAGTGAATCCAACAAATCTAGGAGCTAGACTATCAGTAGCAGATGCCCCTACTATAGGATAAGTAGTGCAATATCGTGGTTGTTTCTAAATGGCTATCGGAAGATCAATATCATCACCTGACACATCACTTGTGTTGTTCTTGTGACCATCACATGACAAACATGTGTCAGTGTCTAAAGGACTTACCTAAAAAGCCGATGGTGAAGGTGAGGGTGGGGGTCCCTGATAGGTAGTATGGGGGCGGACATATGTTTAGAGTGGCCCAGTTAGACGTGGAAAAATATGCATAGCAGGAGGTGGTGGACAGGAGTCTCAAGATAGTTCCTAAAGCGCATGGAAGTATATGGCATAGGCGCCAAATCACTCTTAGGAGGCATCTCAGCAACTGTCACAGAAAAAAAAAGTATAGCCTCATGAAAGGTAGCATTCATTAAAACATAGTACCGAGAAGTAAACGGATCAAAATAATGATACCCCTTTTGTGTTCGGGTATACCCAAGAAAGACGTACTTAACTATTCTCGGTGTTAGTTTATCCCGATCTGGTCCCAACAAATGGATAAAGGCAACACAACTAAAAATCTGATGGGTGACATCAAATAGGGGTCGATCAGGATACATGACTTGAAAGGAATTCGTTTATGTAATGCAGCATTTGGCATCTGATTAATAAAAAAATATGTAGCTAAAACAACGTCACCTAGTAGAGAGAGGGGACCGAATGATGAATCAACAAAGCGCGAGCGACATCAAGAATATGGCGATGTTTCCTCTCAGCAACACCATTTTGCTGAGAGGTATGAGGGCATGTTGTCTCATGGATAATGCCACAACTAGAAAAGAAACTACGCAAATGCATAGTACAAAAATCCAAGGCATTATCAGAATGAAAGCACTTCACCAAACAAGAATGCTGAGTTTTTATTTCTTTGACAAAGTTTTCAAAAATTTGTCCAAAATTGGATTTATTTTTCAAAAGAAACATCCAAGAAATACGAGAAAAGACATCAACTAAAATAAGATAATATTTATTCCCAAGTTGATCAGGAGTACGACTGGGATCCCACATGTCCATATGAATCAAATCAAATGCAGCAACAGATGAAACAGAAGTAGAATTGAAAAAATTAGCCCTGTGGTGCTTGCCAAGCTGACAAGCATCACAGGCGAGAATAGTAGTGGAGGGGATTTGCAGTAGAACACATCTAAGACGATGAATGGGTATGTGGCCAAGGCGGTGTTGCCACTGAAGGGGAGATCCAGCAGAAGCAAGGCCCTGGGTAACAGCGGCAGCAAAAGCAGTACGGCTTAGATGGTACACCCCATGTTCCTCACGCCCTCCATCAATCGTCGTCCCAGTGAATTTGTCTTGCAAGACACAAGTGGATGCATAAAAAATAGCTCGGTAGTTCAGATATCTAGTGATACTGCTAACAGATAATAAACTCAAAGGAAAATCATGCACATAATAGACATCTGCTAGTCTCAAAGTAGGAGATAAAGACATGTCCCTTGCCAACAAGTGGTGAGTGTCTCCCATCAACTACCTGTACTGTCCTGACAGGTGTAACAGGTGCTAACTGAGAGAAGGAGCCTCTGTTGCCACATAGGTGCTTGGATCCATCAGAATCAATCACTCTCCAGAAGACAAAAGTGACAAAATACCAGTTGCAAGTGTCTCTGAAGGGGTAGCAGTAGTTGCAGTGTCTGGAGTCTGAAAGGAAGATGCTTGAGTCAATTGAGCAATCTGCTTTTGCAAGGTCTTAATCTCAATGCTCAAGGAACTAATATCAGAAATAGGCGGAGCTGCATCGGAGATCTCAGTTGCCTGATTGGTCACAGGTGGCCTACCATGCTTCTGCCAGCATGTAGCCTCAGAGTGACCATGTCTGCCACAGTAAGTACACGGAGTCCTAGTATGTGTACCAGACAAGTGTCTATGTTTAAGACCACGTGCAGGATAAGTGATACCCCTGCCACGTCTAGGGAACGCAGCCAGTGCGGACGATTGAGCAATAGAGTCAGAAGTAGGAGTGTGCATTGCAACTCTGCTGAGTCTACTATATGCTTCCTCCATGGTAGGAAGCTCAGGAGCAGTGAGGATATGATCTTTGGCTGCTGCATACTCAGGTCTAAGGCCAACCAAGAAAAGAGAGACAACCAATTGTCTCCTAAAACTCCTCTAGGACTCACAGACACACTCTGGCAGGTAGGAGTAATGCCTCTCCAACATTCCTTTTTTCACGAGGGAATAGTATTGTGACAACGTGCATCCTTGCATCAGAAAAGGTTGTAGATGACCTCGTGCGGAGTTCTTAGCATGTGAATAGATATCACGTAAGGACTCCCACATCTCCTTTGCAGTAGTATAGTACATGATCTCATCCCTATTCGGGGAATAACTGTCTGCATCAGCTGTGCATAAACCATGGCATTGTCATTATCACAGTTGGCATTTGTGCCAGTCTTGTTCTCAGGCTCTGGATTTGTAAGAATATGTCCCTTTTTATGACCCTTGATGGTCATAAGAAAGGTCTGGGACCACCGCGGGTAGTTGGTCTCATCCAACTTAATAGGACCAAAGAACATGTTCTTGAGTACCCCGGTGTCCGAAATAGAGCCCGAAGACACCTCGGACTGATCATCTTAAGCTATCTTCGCAATCCGGAAGCCTCGATCAAGCGTCTATCACCAAGAAATCATCAAATGATCTGAAACCAAATTGATTCAAATCTGCATCGCTGACAAGAGGCCTCCTTGGACAGATGTTGGCCTCACTTAGGTGTAAGAACACCCAAGGTGGCCCCAAAGAGACCTAGCCTTCCTCTCACAATGACTACAGGGACTGCAGTCCCTAGATCAGGGCAAGATGCCCTTCATGATCGTTGCATAGGGATCAAGGCCCTGTGCGCTACCTGTGATGCCTTTTGCTGTCGTAAACCACCGCAGCGCTGCATGGGTCACCGTGCCTCTGTTGAAGGTTGTCATCACCGTTGCTGGCTACTGCAGAGCACCACCAGTGCTTTTCAAGGTCGCAGTGCCGCCGCTTGCTTCTGTAGCAGCCCCCTGCGCCGCCGTAGCACCGCTGCCAAGGCTGTTGTGCATCGCCGGAGTGCTGCTGTAGCAAGCCTCGCGTCCCCGTAGCATCGCAACGATGGCTGCTGCGTGTCGCCGGAGCGTCGCTGGGCGTCGCTGTTGCCGTCGAGGAAGAGAGAGAGGAGATCGGGATTTGGTGGTAGGTTTAGGAGGCCTTGAGGGGTGGGATACCTAGAGCCATGATCTAGGACTGGTGCTCTGATACCAAATTAGATAAAATGATTCAGTTTCATTAGAAACCCTTGGGCTCTCTTATATAGAGAGACCATAGAATCAAAAGTATAGAAATGTCCCCGAGGCACAAAACACCCATAGCCCATACAATAAGAAACATAAAAAAGTCATATATGCTGACAACTTGTTAACATATGCACCTATTTTGTATGAGTGGTCTTTCGCTATTTTTATTTCTTATACTACTATTATACCACAACTTTTCCACCTCTCCATTATATAAGGAGAAGCAGGGCTCAATAATAGAATTATCTTATTTCCTCAAATTTGGTATCAGTGCAGCGGTCCTAGATTGAGGCTTTAGGTATCCCACTCCCAAGGCCTCCAAACCCTAACCACCAAAACCCCCTTCTCTCTCCCTCTCTGCATCGGTGCACATCTCTGGTGGGTCTCCTAATGGCTTGGTGAGCGGTGGCGCTACAACGAGCGGTGACGCAACGCATAGTGAGGCGAGCGCCAACGGCTGTGAGGGGTCGATAGCCTTGTTCTAGGGCTGTGTTCCTTTGTAGTCGCAGGGAGAGAGGTCTAGGTCCCCTTGGGGTCGTCTTAGGTGCTTCCCCCCCCCCCCTCATGGTGGGCTAACTCCCATCCAAGGAGGCTTTCCAATGAAGTTGCAAATATGAAACCAGACTATTTTAGATTGACTGCTATTGCTTTGATGTTGGAAGGTTGATTGAGGCTCGCGGATTACATAGATGGCTTCTTCAGATGAGACCAACTACCCACGGTGGTCCCGGACTTTTCTTATAACCGTTAGGGGTCATGGGAAAGATCACATTCTTTTGGATCTGGAGCCTACAGACAAGACTGCCATACATGCCAACTAGAGTACAGATAACACCATGATGTGTGCATGGCTTATGCAGACTGTCATTCCCTGAATAAGGGATGAGATCATGTACTGTTCGATAGCGGAGGAGATGTGGGAGGCTTTATGTGAGTCATATTCACACGTCAAGAACTCCTGGTATATTTTTCAGGTCTTTCATGACCTCTTTCACTTGCGTCAGGAGGGATGCATGCTGTCGCAGTTTTACTCCCTCATAAAGGGAATGTTGGAGAGGCATCACTCTTACCTGTCGGGGTGTGCCTGTGACTCTTGGAGGAGCTTTCAGAGATAGTTGACAGTCTTCCTTTTCCTGTCAGGCCTTGGACTTGAGTATGTGACAGCCAGAGATCAGATCCTCATCGCTCCTGAGCTTCCTACTCTGGAGGAAGCCTATAGAAGAGTTGGTAGAGTAGTAGTGCACACTTCTGCTCCTGACTCTGGTGCTTAGACGTCCGTGCAAGTCGCGACCCCTGGACTTGACAGGGGTGCTCCCCTCCTTGCACGTAGTTGTGGACATTCTTTTGGTGCATGTGCTCGGTCTTCGTGCACCTACTGTGGGAGGATGGACCACTCTGAGGCTGCATGCTGGCAAAAGCATGATAGGCCACTTGTGGCTAATCAGGCAATCGAGGTTACTGGTGGAGCCTCCTCGAGTCATGATGTCAGATCCCTCAGTACAAAGATTAAGACTCTATGGCAGTAGATTGCTCAATTAGCCCAGACCTCCTCTTCTCAGCCTCCAGACATTGCAGCCATTGCCTCCTCTTCTGAGGCATCTGCGACTGGTATGTCACCTCTTTTTATCTTTTGGCGATTGGTTGACTGACTCTAGTGTGTCTAAGCATCTGTGTGGCGATAAGAGCTCTTTTTCTTAATTAGCACCAATTACTCCAGCTAGGATTGTACAGGTGGCAGATGGGAGACACTCGTCATTAGTTGGAAAGGGAGATATGTCTTTATCTCCGACCTTGTGACTGACAGATGTTTTCTACGTTCCTGATTTTCCATTGAGTTTGTTGTCTGTTAGCAGTATTATTAGAGATCTGAACTATCGAGTTATATTTGATGCGTCTTTTTGTGTCTTGCAGAACAAGCTCACTGGGAAGGCGATTGGTGGGGAGCGTGAGGAACGAGGGGTATACCGTCTGAGCTGAATTGTTGTTGCTTCTGCTACCTAGAGCCTTGGTTCTGCTGGGCCCCTACTCCAGTTGTATCACCGCCTTGGATACCTGCCCATCGATGTCTCAGATGAGTTTTGCCGCACATACCCTCCACTACTGCTTTCACCTGTGATGCTTGTCCGTTGGGCAAGCACCACGGGCCTAATTTTTCCACTTTCGTTTATGTTGCCTCTATTGCTGTGTTTGATTTGGTTTACATGGATTGTTGGGGTCCCAATCATATTCCTGATCGACTTGGGAACATATATTACTTGGTGTTAGTGGATGATTTTTTCCATCTTTCCTAGTTGTTTCTTTTGAAAAATAAGTTTGATGTGTGACTTATTGTTGAAGATTTTGTCAAAGAAATAAAAACTCAGCATTCATGTTTTGTGAAACGTTTTCGATCTGTTAATGCCTTAGAATTTTGTATCACTCGGTTGCATACTTTTCTAGTTGTGGCATTATTCATGAGACCACTTGCCCCCATACCTATCAGCAGATTGGTGTTGTTGAGAGGAAGCATCACCACTTACTTGATGTTGCTCTTACCTTGTTGATTCACCACTTGGTCCCTTCTCTTTACTGGGGTGTCACTATTTTGACGGCTTGTTTTCTAATCAATTGGATTGCTGCTTTACACGAGCGGATTCCTTGGCAGGCTATATATTTTGATAGACCCCTGTTTCGCGTCACCCTTCGGACCTCTGGTTCTGTATCTTTTGTCTATTTGTTGGGATCAGGCTGGGATAAATTAGTACCGAGAGTAGTTAAGTGTGTTTTTCTTAGGTAAACTTGGACTTAAAAGGGGTATCGGTGTTTTGATCCGATTATTTCTTGGCATTTTGTTTCGGCAGATGTTTTCTTTCATGAGGCGATACCCTTCTTTTCCACGTCTACAGGTGAGGTACCTTCTAAGGGTGATTTGGCACCCATGCCATTTACACGTATTCGCTTTGGGAGTTTTCCAGAGACTCTCGTCCCTACTATCCCACTACCATTTGCTACGCTGCCCTTTCTACATCTGACTGAGTCCCTTTAGACATATACCCATCCTTACGCTACCTTTCGGGGGCCCCCTCCCTTGCCTCCACCATTGGATTCTCAGGTGAGTTCCTTAGACACTGACATTTGTTTGCTAGACTTCCTCCAGTACGGGTGTTGGTAGCAGTGGCGGTCTAGCTTGATTGGCCCTTACATCAATTGGACGTGAAGAATACATTCCTCTACGGTGATTTCCAAGAGGAAGTCTACATGTAGCAGTCTCCAGGCTTTGAGATTCAAGGGGGGTGGTATGCAGACTACGGAAGGCCATCTACGGCCTCAAGCAGAGTCTCAGAGCATGGTTCCAGTGGTTGTCTCAGGTTGTGGAGGCAGTTGGATTCAGGAGATTGATGATTGATTTCTCTTTGTCAGGAGGATTGAATGAGGTACTGTGGTGCTTCTCGTATACCTCAATGACTTGCTTGTTACATGGGATGATATGCAGGGTGTCACTGAGATCAAGCACATTTTGGCGGAGCAGTTTGTGATGAAAGATTTGGGGGCTCTACAATATTTTCTTGGTATTGAGGTTGCTCGAAGAAGGAAGGGCATAGTCTTGTCCCAGAGGAGGTATGCGTTGATATTCTGCTGTAGGTAGGTATGCTTACGGCCAAGGCGGTCAACATTCCTATGGATCCCAAGATGCCACTTTATGATGAGGAGGCACAGTTGGTGGACAGTAGGTAGTACAGGCAGCTTGTGGGCAAGCTGCTATATTTGACTATCATGAGGCCTGATATCTCCTTTGCGGTTGGGAGATTGAGTCAGTTTATGACCAAGCTAACACGACAGCAGTGGGATGCAACATTGATGGTGCTCAGGTACATCAAGAAGGTTCCTGGAGAAGGTCTTCTCTTCTCCAAGGGGTCTTCTATGACTTTGATTGGCTACTCTGATGCAGACTACGCTGGATGTCACGTGGATCGAAAATCTACTACAGGATTCCGTACCTTCTTGGCAGGGAATCTGATCACATAGAGGAGCAAGAAACAAGGCACAGTTGCTAGGTCGAGTGTCGAGTCTGAGTACAAGGCTATGGATCGGACGACTGTAGAGATGTTGTGGATCATGTTCCTAGTCACTGATTTGGAGGTACAGTTTTCTAGCCTGATGAAGATGTTGTGTGGTAATAGTGCAGCTACCTTTATTGCCAATAACCCAGCATTTCATGAGAGAACGAAGCATGTAGGGGTTGATTGCCATTATACTAGAGATATTATTTAGAAGTGTTTGCTATATACAACACCAGTCATGTTTGAGGAGCAGGTTGCAGATATCTTTACTAAGGCCTTAGCCAGGTCTTTATCTGATTTGTGCGTATCTAAGCTAAGCATGATAGATATCTATGCTTCAACTTGAGGGGGAGTATTAGCATATCCACCTATTTAGTATGAGGGGTCTTTCGCTATTTTTATCTCTTGTACTGGTGTTGTTTCGTAACTTTTCCACTTCTTCATTATATAAGGGGAGGTAGGTTTTGATAATAGAATTATCTCATTTCCTCCAATTTTACTCAGTGAGCTTGGAACGTTGTAGGTCATCAGATGTCTATACCTTTATTTAGATGTCTAACATGTCAACTTAAGATGTCTACCTCTTTGGTTCAGACCTTCCTGTACTCAATCTTGAAAAATCTAGTAATGACTACTTTGACACTGGAGCCTTTTCAGACGTCCTATTTTCATCTCAGACGTTTGAAATAGTCCATTCAGACGTCTATCTTGGTTTTTCAGACATCTGGTCCAGTCAAACTTTTAGTAAATGATTTGTAGCCATTTTACTTAAATTTAATTCACTCAATTTCATATCCCAATGACTATTAAGGCCTAAATCTGACCTCCTACACCTATAAATACCCCCCATAGGTTGGCGTAAGCCTACACACCAAGGAAATATAATCTATTCGTTAAGAAAAAGTTCTTGGTCTCATTTATGCTCCTTAGTGCTTTATTGCGCTATAGTGTTCTTAGCAAGTTCTTGAGAGCAAATTTCGCTTTCACTTTGATTTTTTGCATCTTATAGGTTTGCAAAGGTAGTATCCTTGCATAATTTATTTCTTATATGATTCTAGGCTCTTAGGGTTGTTTACATTATATTGTTTTTATTAGTTTGTTTAGCTACCCAAGCTGTGGGTTTCCTGTTTCCTCGTAGTTGGGTGGCAAAACTCTTCTTGGGATTGTCCAGGAAGAGGAGATTTGTTATATTACTTGTTAGTAATTCCTACTTGGGTAGGGGCAAAATCCTAGATCGAGAGATCTAGGTAGAGGTTTTTCCCAGAAGGGTTTCGTTTATATATACTTGTGTTATTTGTTGCGATTGCTGATTTTAATTTTTATAGCATAATTCAACCCTCCTTGTGCTACTAACAAGATCTATTTTATATGATTTGTGAGTGTTTGTTTCTGGTCCTATTCCATGTATTGTGATAACAATGCTTTTATTGCAAATAATCCTGCATTCTACTAGAGAACCAAGCATATAGAAGTTGATTGCCATTTTATCAGAGATGTTATCGCTATTGGCAAGATTACTACTCCTTATATTGCTACCAAAGATCAGGTTGCAGATGCCTTCACCAAAGCACTGTCCAAGAAGCGTCTTGAGTTGCTGTGTTCCAAGTTGAGCATGCTTAATGTCTATGCTCTAACTTGAGGGAGAGTGTTGAGTTATTCTTTGTTATTTTTGTATGTCTTTTATAGTGTTATATTGAGTGAGGGCATACTTGTAACTTTATCTTTTGGTTGTCTCTCTATATAAAGGCACCTAGGGTTTTACTAATAGAGTTGAGGCATTTGTAAACTAACATAATCTAATAGTACTATATATGACATATTTCGGGCAAACTTTTTCCGAGGGTTGATCGGAGTTGATGAAAATATCTATTTTCAGGTTGCGTTGGCTCGATTTGCACTTGACAAGTGTCAATGGGTTCATTTTGGCATGCTCAATTTCGAAATGGGTCCAGAATTTGGATTTTGGGTTATTGCATGAACTGATAGTCAAGCTTAGTTATTGGTACTAAGCAACTATAATACGGGTGAATAGCAGTTTTTGCCATGTTTTCGGTACAAATTCAGTTGCTTTTGAAGTGTGATTTTGAAAATGCTTTGAGCATGTGAATACCTACCATCTCTAAGTTAATTTTAGGGCTCTCTGGTCTATCTCTTAGGCTTACAAGCTTCTAAAAGTTGAAAAAGGAGTTAAAAACAAATTGAGCTCCTTAAGCTTGAGTTAGCTTTTGTGTACTTGCTGTTGATCTTGTCATACTCCTTGTGCACCTTCTTTGAGATTTGATCTTTGATTTATGATGTTGATAATTTGCATCATTAGTCTCAAATACAAACAGATAAAAATATCCTTTGATGAACCTAGAAATTCTCTGTAGTCCAGCTCGATAAATATTTTTCTAGTTAATTTTTGATGTTATGCCGTTCTTTATTGCTGCATTTATCATTTCTCTTCAACAGTTATTGCAGTACACAGATAGATCGATTAAACCCAACGATAGAAGTTGACTTCCATTTTGTTCATGATGTTCTTTTGCACGGATAGATTGGCACATCTTTGTTATCATTTGATCAACAGTCGACAGATATTTCTACCAAGTCCCTTCCATGCTCTCGATTTATCAGTATTCCTTCCTAGCTAAGCATGACTGTTCCATATGTTTCGGGCGAGGGGAATCATTGAAGGTGCTTTTACATTTGATAGATATTATTTAGTCTGGGATTGCTTCTTCTTCTTCTTCTTCTTCTTCTTCACTTTGCTGTTCTTCCAAGGTCCTCTAAAAATATATCGGCACCCCTTGCAATGAACCATCCCAATTTTCTTTTCTAGTCCTTATGCCACATGATGCAACTACTTATAATTATCCATATTGACACCTAAATTGAGATTAATACCGATTATGTTTGCAATATAGCTTCAACATGGGAGATAAGAAAACTTGAAAGCTCTCGTTCTTCTGCTACAAGATGCCTTGTGACACAAATGTTTGAGATACACTACAGATTTTGGGACAGGTGGAAGAAAGTCCACTCAATGTTTGAAAAAACCATTCCTTCTGCATTATTGTGCCAACTATCAGGTATCTCTGTGATTCTGTCTATAATCTTCTTTGATGACTATTACTATCCTTATTTTATGTCACCTGTCAAGTACTCTTTTTACATCTGGATAGAGGCTTTTTTGCACTTTCTCCTCCTCCCTCCCTCCTTCTCCTGAAGGCTCTTTTGGATAGAGCTGATGCCTTCCACCATTAGTTTTCATAGCCTGTAATTGTTGGAATTTAGTTTTCATAGTTTGTTATCATTGGAATTCCTTGAGGCATGTAGCTTTCTTCTCAATGGACTGCAATTTTTATTTGTCTTTTTAGGCTTGAAGGAATACTTTGCGGCACATTCAATGTTGAACTTAGATTCTCCTTCTTTTGTCCGCTCCAATGCATCAAATATATCTACAGATAGCCTCGAACTTGAGTTGTCAGATGTGAATGATGAGTTTTATGATGCAATAGCTGAAAACGATGTATTGCAAGATGAAGATAGCAGTGATGATGATGACTTTGAGCTACCAAAGGTGTTACTACTTTCTAGTTTTGCATCACTAGATTACTGTGAAAGATGATTTTTCTCACTGATTAGTTACTTTTAACTAATTTGTGTGCGGATGATCTTCATCTTTTCTTATGCAAGAATGGAAGTATGAAGCTGAAAAACATTTCTTGGGCAATAGCTGGCTTGGCTCTCAAGAGAAAACCAGGTTCTTTTTTTATCAAGTTATTCCTTTTAGTACTTTAGATCCATTGATCAATACATTAAATCATCCTTTAATTGTAATTCATCATTTTCTATTTTGTTTTATCTTAGTTTCAACTTCAAGGCTTAAATGTGTTTTCAGTATTAAGGGATGCTTCACAATGACCTGATGTTGTGAATTCTTGTAAGAAAAGAAATGTGTTATTGAAAAGCTAAACCCCAGTCTCTCTTATATAAAGAGGAGGGAATGGAAAAATTACATAAATAGTCCAACTAGAAATGAGAAATGACAAGGTCATATAGAAAACTAATAATAAATGAACTCTAACACACTCTCCCAGGTTGAACATAGATATAATTCAATTCCAACTTATGGCATAGAAATGAATGCTGGTTCATCGACAATGACTTTGTAAAAATACCTGCAAGATGGAGCTAAGAAGATATAGCAACCTTGCTTTCTAGCACCACATTGCACATGAAATGGTAATTAACCTCAATATGCTTTGTCCTCTCATGAAAGGTAAGATTACAAGCAATGTAGGTAGCCGACTTATTGTTGTAGAATATAGGGAGAGGATTTTTCGTTGGCATCCCAAGATCAGTCAAGAAGGATGTGATCCAGAACATTTCATAAGTAGTATGAGCCATTGCTTTATATTCCGCCTTTGCAGTAGAATGAGCAACAACCATTTGCTTCTTTTTTTCCCATGATACAAGGTTGCCTCCAAGTAATATAGCATATCTAGTAGTGGATTTCCTATCTTCAACAGACCTAGCATAGTTTGTATCAAAATAGCAACATAACTCTAAGTGGCCATTCCTTCTATAATAAAGCCCTTTGTTTGGAGATCCCTTTAGATACTTCAAAATGAGACAAATATCATGCTAATGACTATAGCATGGTTTGTCTATATATTGGCTTGCCCTGCTGACAACAAAATTGATATCTGGGTGAGTTATGGTCAAGTATAACAAATCACCTACAGTGCTCCTGTATCTATGAACATCCTCAAAGAGAGGGTCTTTAGTATCTCCATATTTTCCTTGCCACACAATAGAGATGGCTTGGTGCTAAGAAGTCCTACATCCTCAAGTATTTCTAGAATATACTTCTTCTGAGAAAGTGCCATGTTGTTTTCATCTCTGACGCCCTCTATGTCTAGAAAGTACCGAAGCTCACTTAGATCTTTTGCAATAAAGACCTTCTGCAGAAAGGTCTTTGCCTCTTGAATCCCTGTAGTATCATCATCTGCCATGTCATCAACATACACAACTAATACAACCGTGCCAATAGTAGTCCTCCTGATAAAAATAGAGTGATCATAAATAAATTGCTTGAAGCCAATCTTCATCACCTCAGTACTTAATTTGTTAAACTAGGTATGAGGACTTTGTTTGAGATCATGTATTGCATTACTTTATTTGAGATCATATATTGCATTCTTTAGCCTGCTTATGTGCTCTCTCTCAACCTCATTGCTTGGAGGTTGCCACATGTACACTTCCTCACTAAGGTTACAATAGAGGAATGCATTTTTAACATCCTGCCAAAACAGAGGCCAATTTTTCTTAATAGCGATGGAAAGAATAACTCGTATAGAATTGACCCTGGCCACAGGGAAGGTCTTAAAGTAGTCCATGCCATATGTCTGTGTAAAGTCCTTCGCTACTAATTTGGCCTTGAACCTGTTAATGCTGCCGTTTGCACAATATTTTATTATATACACTCATTTGCAATCAACCATCTTGGCCCTTGGAGGACATGACACAAGCTTTCACATGTGCCACAAGTAGTAAGTCTATCCATCTTGGCATTCATGGATGCCATCCACTTCGAATCCTAAAAAGCCTCATCGTAGTTACATGGCACCACTGTACTGAGTAAGGCTTGAGAGAATTGTTGCAAAGAGGGATCCAAATGTGCAATAGAAGTATAATGAGATATTGGATGCAAAGTATAAGATTTGACCAGTTTTTTGAGAGCAATAGGTTTGTCATCTATCCCACTTTGGTTCTCTGCTAGTGGAAAATGTGGAGCATCCGATGGTGATGTGGTAGGAGATATGTCGCTTTGTAGGTTATCACTTGTAGGAAGTGGTGAGAGAATTGTGTAGTGGTGATTAGTCTCACATAGTGTAGTGGGACTTTGTTATGTGTCTGGTGATCTATAAATAGGCTTGTACCTCCTTATTCTTTTGAGAAGAAATAAAGAGAAACACACCCATAGGGGCTATTCTCTCGTGATTTTCTCCCCACTCTTCGTGAGTGAGGTTTTCACGTAAACCTATGTGTTCTTATTGTTTATGCTTGATATCATTTTGCTTCCGCTTGATTTATTTTATTCAACTTGGTATCAGAGCATATTCGATTCATTGGTTTATTATGTTTATCGTTATTTGGAGTTTTAATTTTCTATGATTCATTTGGAGGAGCCGATCATGGCTTGGTGTATGTGATGACGAAGATCAGGATTGCGAGGTCGATCTTTGAGAAGGGGTGATGAAGATGATGACAGAGACAAAAACCCTAGCGCAGAGGGCCAAGTCCATGCGGGTGGCGCTTCAAGGATCAACACGTTCACTTGCTTCATGGTCCTTCGACCATCACCTCTCCACTAAACCCCTTAAGGTCGCTCGACGAGGACAGATGTCGGTCGGAGCTAGGAAGGTGGGCTCTGGCAGAGGCGTTGGAGAGGTGGAGCAGTGGATGCAGATAGGCGGAATTGAGTGGTGGTCCTGCAGAGGCGAGTGAGGCCACGCGGGTGGTCAAGGCCGTGTTTGTGGAGCCACTGGGTGAAAGGCGGAGGAGATGGCAAGGAAGAGGCAGGAGCCACTACCGGCAAGGGAGAAGCAGCTGATGGCGAGGAAGTAGGGGCGATGCTTCGTAGGGGAAGATGCAAGTAGCAGTGGTGGCATCCGCGTTGTCATCCTCCGCCTTGTCCTCGGAGGCCGCTGGAGCACCCAATTCTATCATGTAGGAAAAGGACCTCCGCCTCCGTTAGTGAACATCTCGCCGGAGATCTCGTGTGCAGATCTTGCTACGAGGACCCGATGATTTTGCAATGAGGATCGTGTGAAAGTAGCGGGTGACGAGTCCCATGTGCTTTTGAAGAAGCCGCTGAAGGAAATATGTTGCTAGTGATCAAAAGGGTTTTATTTTTTAGGTAGTTTACCTCTTTGCCCTTTAGATTTCATTTTATATGTTTTGTGACCCTTTGTATTACCAAGGAGAAGGGGAAACGATGATGGTGATTGTTCATGAGAAGAGGGGGAGAAGCTCTTCTCTATTTTATTCTCATTTCTTCTTTATGTTTGTTTCTTTCCCATACGAGCGTCTCGTTGGTGAAAGGAGTGTGGAATCCTACTATAGTCATCTCCCATTCAAGAATCTTTTTTATTCTTGTACTCTACATGAGAAACCATAACTTTAGGAGGTCCATAGTTTTGAGATCTCCAGAGAGAGAGATCCAAGTTTCGAGGTCTTTAGAGGAAGGGCTCATTTTAGGTTTCTATGTAGGAGATTCAATTTTGTGGACTCCAGAGAGGAGGATCCAATTTCGAGGTCTTCAGAGGAAGACCCCATTTCATGGATACTGAATGGGAAGCCACCAGCACCAGGTCTCCAGAGGAGAGGCCATTATCAGAGCCAGCTACAATAGTTCAGGAGCTCTAGCCCATGTTCCTACCTACAAGCAAGAATTAGTCCAGAGAGTTGTGTTCTGTTGTGTAGAGTGGATTTCTTTGTGTTACAAGCTGAGCATTCTATGCTCCAGGTTGAGGGGTAGTATTGAGAGAATTGTGTAGTGGTGATTAGTCCCACATAGTGTAGTGGGACTTTGTTATGTGTGTGATGGCCTGTAAATAGGCTTGTACCCCCTCACTTATTCTTTTGAGAGGAAACAAAGAGAAATACTCCCATATGGGCTCTTCTCCTATGATTTTCTCCCTGCTCTTCGTGAGTGGGGTTTCCACGTAAACCCAAGTGTTCTTAATGTATTTTATTCAGCTCGAAGATCCTTAGAAATAGGAATAGGAATCGATCTAGGCATATTTGATGGTGTCCCCCTTCGTTGATAGATGTGAGACAAAGTCAACAATATGCCCTTCATTAGAAAAGTAAGGAACCTTTCCAAAGAAGGTGACATCGATGTTGACGAGATAACGACAGGAAACCTAGTCATAGCATTTGTACCCCTTCAGAGTGCGAGAATACCCCAAGAAGACACACTTGGTTGCCTTAGCAGAGACCTTGCCAGGACTACTGAAGCTGTGGATGATGTAAACACACCCAAATGTATGCAGGGGAAGAGAGAATAGGTCCCTGTTAGGATGAAGCAGCTAGAAGGGAATGTTACCCCTAAGGATCGAGAAGGGCACCCTAATATTATAAGATTTTTGGCAATGAGAACATCCCCCAAAAGTGTTTTTGGACTCTTATGGAGATAAAAAGAGTCTGGGCAATGTCAAGGATGTGACGAAGCTTCCTTTTAGGAACGTCATTTTTCTGAGAGGTGTAGGAGCAGAAGGTTTGGTGGATGCCTCATTGTCCTCAAGAAAGGACCGAAGATTGTGCTATACAAACTCAAGAGCGTTATCAGATTTGAAAATTTAAATTTTTGTTGAATAAACAGTTGAGGAAAATGATTTTTCTTAATTACCAAGCCATCCCTACACCTCTTTATATAAAGAGAGGTGAGGGAAAAGTTACAACATAAGCCCAACGAAATAATAACAAGGGCATAATGCCCCTTACAAAATAACGTATGTCAACACTCCCCCTCAGGCAGGAGTATATATATTCACCATGCTTAGCTTGTTTCTATACTTCTCAAATTGAGGGCGAGGCAGTGGCTTGGTAAACATGTCGGCAGTCTAGTCTGAAGAAGCAAGACTCGTAGTATGAAGTAGACCCTGCTAAATCAAACTCTTGGTGTAATGACAATCCACTTTCACATGTTTCGTTCTCTCTTGGAAAATGGGATTATTTGCAATGTATGTTGCAGTTTGGTTCTAACAATGCATCTTCATTAGCTCCTAAATAGTAACATGAAGATCTCATAATAAAGATCTTATCCATATCATCTGAGTTGCAGTATGTGCCATAGTCCGGTGCTCAGACTTGGCACTAGGCCATGAAACTACACTTTGTTTCTTGCTTCTCCAGGTCACCAAGTTCCTGGCTAGAAAAGTATAGAAGCTAGTGGTAGACCACCTGTCTCCAACATCTCCTGCATAATCTGCGTCTAAGTAGGCAACAACAGGCATAGAAGCATTCTTCTGAAATAGAATGCCTCTACCTAGACATCGCTTGATGTACCTCAACATCTGCATCACAGTTTGCCAATGAACATCAGTGGGTTTGTCTAAGAACTAACTTAGCTTACCCACTGCAAGACTAATATCTGGCCTAGTGATGGTTAGATATAATGGTTTTCCCACCAGCTATCGATATGCCTTTTTATCCTTCAGCTTCACAGTATTATCAAATGGATGAACTTTAGGATCCATAGGAATATTGGCATTATTGGATCTTAGCATGCTCATCTCCTGAAGAATGTCAAGAGCATACTTTCTTTGTGACATAATTATCCCATGCTTACTTGTGGCAATCTAAATGCCCAAAAAATATCTTAGCTTTCCAAGGTCTTTCATGACAAACTGGCGTGTCAAGTACTTCACCTGAGAAATGCCATCTGCATCATTAGCTGTAAGGATAAGGTCATCCACATACACAAGTAGAGCCACTGTACTACTATTGGTCGTCCTCACAAATAGTGAATGTTCAAACGAGGGCCTCTGCATCCCAATAACTGATAATGCCTTAGACAGGCATTAAAACCAGGCTCGGGGGCTCTGCTTAAGACCATAAATGGCCTTATGGAGTCTGCATACACTCCCCTTGAACCTCAAATTCAGGCGACTGCTGCATATATATGTCCTGCAAATCTCCATATAGAAACACATTTTTGACATCTAGCTGATGTAGATGCCATACATAATGAGCTGCAATAGAAACTAGTGTACGAACAGTGGAAAGCCAAGCAACTGGGGAGAACGTGTCAATGAAATCCACCTCATAGGTTTGGGTGAATCCTTTGACTACAAGGCAAGCCTTAAATCGAGAAATAGACTCATTTGGTTTTTATTTCAAGGCAAAGACCTATTTGGCTCCAATAAGATGCACGCCTGACAGTAAAGTAGACAGCTTGAAGGTGCTGCTATCAGTAAGAGAAGACATTTCTTCCATAGCTACCTTCCAATGTGTATGTAGAAGAGCTTACTGGTACAAGGTAGGGATCTTAGCACTGAAAACTGCAGCAGTGAGCGCATGGAACTCCGAACCCAGAGAATCAGTAGAAACAACATCTTGGCAACACGATATTGGGCACAAGATCGTGGAGCCTTTCTGATAGCAATGGGGATATCCTTATCTGTAAGCATAGAAAGAGAACCTGGAGACACAATATCAGAAGTATCGTCAGTACCCTCAACACATACCTGAGTGGGGAGGCGCATCTTCTCTCTGTAACTAACAAGAAGCTGATATTTACCACCCTTAAAGGTATTATCAACTAGTGGTACAATTCTGAATGTGCCTACAGTCTGCTCTGTAGTAGGTACACCACTGCTCTGTGAAAAATCCTCCATAGCTACACGAAGTACACGCATTGGCATAGCCATCTCAACCTCTTTCAATTGATGACCTGAGGTGGAAAAATACGGAACAGACTCATGGAAAGTCACATCAGTACTAACATAGTGCCTCTGGTGTATAGGATCAAAGCACCTATATCCTTTCTGAGTTTGTGAATAATCAAGAAATATGCACTTAACTGTCCTAGGAGCCAATTTGTCAATACCAGGCTCAAAGAGGTGTACAATCAGACTCAAAGAGGTGTACAAATGCCATACAACCAGAAGTCTTTGGCGGTACAAGAAACAAATCTGAATGAAGATATAGAATGTTCCATGGGATCTGCTCATGAAGCACACAGCTAGGAAGCTTGTTAATGAGATAACAGGTAGTGAGAACTGTATCTCCCCAATAATCATGCGGGACACTATTCTGGATAAGTAAGGCTTTAGATGTATCTAGAATATGATGGTGTTTTCTTTCAGCAATCCCATTCTACTATGACGTGTGAGAGCTTGATGTTTGATGCACAATACCAAGTGACCCATACAAGTCTGCCAAATTCTTAGTACAAAATTTTAGGGCATTATCAATTATGATCTTAATGCACACACTAAACTGAGTTTTCACAAATGTCATAGATTGCTGAATAATGGATCCAACCTTTGATTTATTCCGCATCAAAAATGTCCATGACAAATGGGAAAAATCATCCACAAATAATAATACCGATAACTTTGTCAGTCTGCCACACGGCTAGGATCCTAAACATTACAATGTAATAAATCAAAACAAGCAGAACTATTACTAGGCTTGATAAAGGCTAGAAAACTGGTATGGTGATGCTTTCCCAGCTGACAGGTATCACATTAAATCTTCATGGCAGGAAAAAGATGAGGGATGATCCGGCGTAGCCTGTCCAGTGAAGGATGGCCCAGTCGTCTGTGCCACTGCAAGGCACTCGTAGTAGTATTTGTCTGATACGCTGCAGCAACAAGACTTTAAACCAGCCGATATACACCCCCTCATGGCCACCACCAATCATCCTCCCCGTTATGTGGTCCTAAAATGTATATCCAACGACATGAAAAATGACACGACAATTCAACTACTCAGTAATAGTACTAATTGACAACAATTACATTTCCATGTTAAGCACATAATACACATCAAAGAGATGCACAGAGGGAGTAACTGACACGCCTCCCTTACCATAGATGGGGGCATGCCTACCATTTGCAAGCTGTACTGAGCATTCTTGTGGTATCTTCTGCATATTCCCAAACACTGGGAATTCCCTGTCAAATGATTGAGGCATCTGAATCGTTCAACCATGAACTATTCATACCAGATGTGGAGGCATAAGTAGCTTTGCTTGAGGACCGAGATTGCTTATGAGTCAACTGGGCTAGACGCTGTACAACTGCATCATAGTTCGCGTCTGTAAGGCTCACTACCTCAGTAGACATAGCTGGAGGTGTAGTCATTGATACTTGGTCGGCAACTACAGGCCGTCCAAGTTTATTCCAGTACTTGGCCTCAATGTGGCCAAGTTTCCCACAATAAGAGCAGGTGGGCTTGCCACGACCACCATCAGCACGTCCCCTGCCTTTGCCTCTTTAGACTCCTGTCCATCCTCCACGAGTACTCACAGCTGCATGAGCAAAGGAGGTATTACTAGTAACACCCTCTGGCATTGATTGGATCTGTAACTTACTAGGTCTCCTGTATATCTCCTCAATAGGAGGAAGATCTGATAGTGTTAAAATCTATGAGCGTGCAACGTAATAGCTGTCATTAAGCCCTGTTAGAAACATATGTGCAGAGAACTCCTTCCTTTGATCCCTACATGTGGCTGAGGTACACATGGGCTTGCATGCATTATATTTCTCTAGGAATCCCTTCATAGTGGAATAGTACTGTGAGACACTCATGGATTCCTACTTCAAGTGATAGAGATCATAATGGATCTGAAAGACATGGGTGGAATTGATTTGATGAGAATAAGCGACCTTCAGACCATCCCACATCTCCTTGGCCATCTTGTAATACATGACTTCATCTCCAATGCGAGGTATAACACTGTTGAGTATCCATGCCCTCACCTTGGCATCATCTCTGTTCTAGGTTGCATATTTCCCTGTCTTCTACTCTGGTGGTGCTTCTATGAGGACATGCTGCTTCTCATGTCCTTCCACAGTCACAAGAAATGTTTGAGACCAATGGGGGTAATTGGTCCCATCAAGCTTTACAATAGGAGCAAAAAATGAGTTCTTGTAGACTACACTGTCTTCAGTTTGTTTTGATGTTACTCCGGACTTTGACGATGATGCAGCCATAGTAACAACAAACCACAAACACCTTCAAACACAGAGCTGAAATTTAACAGAAATGAGGAATACACACCCCAAAAAGCTCCGCTCACACGTAGTCAACAATCCAAGGGGAATACACACTCGAAAACATGCATTAACAGGGGAATACACACCTTAAAACAGTAATGAAAATTCTGATTTGATTATATCTTCAAAGGCGAATTTCCAAACTTCTTTCTAGAAGGTCCTTGCTTTAGAACTCCATCACCAACTAGCTAAGGACCTTCCTAGACCCCGTTGCAAGGGAAAAATAGGATTTATTGCCCTCTCCTTACCATTGGAAGGGGCCCGACAGTGAGAAGAGGATGCGGAGGGGAGGTCCTGTCATTAGACTGAAGTGCTGGGCAGAGGCAGGAGTGTTGGGCAAAGGTGGTGCTACTGGTGAAGCAACGTTGAGTGGAGGCAGCACTACTGTTGAAGCAGTGCTGTTGCTGCTGTTGGTAGTAGCATTGCTATCGGTGGTGGTGGCGCAACAGATGCTAGCTGGTGGTGGTGCTGCCGGTGACGGCAGTGATGGTGGGGCTTGGTGGTGGGGTTAGGGTTTTCTCGGTAGAATCCCCAACCTGCCTCTGATACTAAGTTGAAGAAAATGATTTTTCTTAATTACCAAGCCATCCCTACACTTCTTTATATAGAGAGAAGTGAGGAAAAAGTTACATCGGAAACCCCAACTAAATAATAAAAAGGACATAACGTCCCCTACAATATAACGTAACTCAACATAAACATTCTATGCTTCTTTTAGAACAAATAACATTCTCCACTTCCAAAAAGAATTCTTTCTTATTGAAAATAACTCAGACCTGCCTTTTGTAAGGAAGGCCCAAGAGACATGACTATGGTCAACAAAAATAGCAAAATATCTATGACCAGACGTAGTATGAATAGGACACGGATCCCAGACATCATAGTGGACAACATCAAGAATGCCTTGGCTTTTTCTCTGGATAAGGAGGAAAGGAACTCCAATGGTGCTTCCCTTGGCTCCCACCAATTGTTTGCTTTGTCCGAATGTCCTAACAATAACAATGATCCTTATTAAACATAGTACGACACTTAAGCTATTTGCATATCTGGGAGCACATACAATAAACTGGGAGGAAATTCAGGAGCACAATAAACAATGTTAAGTTGTAATGTGGCAGTAAACTCCACTATGTCAACTGAACTAACTAGAGACTAACTCTAAATGGTTAAATAGATATAAGCGATACTTGATCTCTTGGAGGATGATAAGCTGGTAGCCTTACTTGTGAGATGAGTAGAGGCCCTAGAGTTAATAATTCAATTTGATGTACTAGTAAAGTAGAATTTGCTTCAGTACCTATAGCAAAAGTAGTACTAGATGAGGAGGGCTTACTCCTTAGTAGACTTCTCAGTCGATCTAACTCATCAGCAGTAAACGGAAGAGTAGATTGCTCTGCACCAGTCTCCATCACAGGGAACTTAATAGTTATGGAAATCAAATTCGCCCAAGCTAGCTTGCCGAACTTCTCTGATCACTTCTTTGATGAGTGATTCATCCTCTTTCAATGCAAGGGGGATAGACATGGCAGCCACGACCACCAGTGCGACAACTTCTTCCTCCTGAGGCAGTAAGAGTAGAGGTCTCGGGAATAGCGAGAGAAGCATGTAGTGCTTCAACATTAATCTTCTGGAGCCAACTATAAATAGTCTCGAGTTTTGGTCAGACGATAGTATTTAATCTTTGGCAAACTAATACTAGGGTGTGAGGCCATTTAGAAATTTGTATGTCTGCCACTCAGCTTGCTCTGTAACTTGCTTCTCAAAGTACGTAGAATGGAAGACAATAAGATCTTCGAACAAGCCCTCTAAAGTAGTAAGATACTCAACCAAGGACATATCACCCTAATTGGTATTTCATGTACACCTGTAGACATCCACATGACGAGAACTACTTGTTTGTAGAGACTACCTCTTCTCTAGAGTATCCCAGATCTCCTTAGTTGTCTTCTTGTATAGCATGTTTGCAGCAATCTTTGGGTCAATATTGCTTATTCGTCAATTCATGACAAGGTATTTACCCTCCCATTTCTTGTACTTATTTTTATCCTTAGGCTTGAGAGCTTTATCAATAAGAATGTGTACGTGATCCTATACCACAACAAATAAGGGGAATGCTCTTGACCATGGGACATAATTCGGGGATCCAGTCAACTTGATTGTCATCCCCTGAACTAATATAGAGGTAGAGATCATTGCCTCAAAATTCACAATCGATGAGTCCGTGTCCGCCATTAGGATAGAGATAGAGGTAGTCAAATGAAATCAAATATCACCAACTGAATGTGCAATAAGGTACGCAGTAAGCATGCAATAGGCACGTAGAGAGGCGTATTATGCCTAGTTCATGTGCGTGCTTAGAGTGTACGCAAGGGGAGAGATCTAGTCACATAGTGTTAATAGGGACCTAACCAAGGTCGGTTGAGAGAACACCAACCAAGGGAGATCCTAACGGAGTCCTTTAGCAATGAAGAAGAGGTTTAGTTAGGTGTTGAGAGATGTGGTTGTTTTATGTCTTATTTGTTAGTTTCTTATTTTGCTTGGATAACCCTATAATCTATCCAATGGGTCTTTCTATATAAGAGCTCTTTGGATTTCTTGGAGTAATAGAGAACTCTTTCTCTTAATATGATATTAGAGCAGCAGTCTTAGGCCAATGCTCGATATCCCACTGAAAACTAGGTCTTCCACCCTCTACCATAGTCCCTTCTCTTCTCTCATCAGTGTCGCCTCTTCCTGTTAGTCTTCTCTCCCTCCAGTGGTGACACCACAACATTGCTAGCGCTACAGGAAATGCTAGTAGTGTTGTCAGCAATGCCAGCAATGCTGCTAGCATCAACAGCATCGCTAGTAGTGCCGCCAACATCATATGCAGTGCTAGCATCACCACTAGCATCGCTGGCGACGCTAGTAGTGTCACTAGGATCACCAGCGATTGTTGGTGCCACTTGTAGGGCCACCGCGTTGAGTTCCTGTGTGGTCTCCTTGCCTCTAAGACTTTCTCATACTACTGTTGAGGCACTCCTCGGTCTTAGTAGCGTGTACATGTTCTAGAGGAGAGGACCTTGTTCTCAGATCCAATTCTTCCTTATGATCATGATTTGAATTTTACAAATTCAGATCATAGTTGTTGAAGTGAGCACCTCGGGCGACGAGGCGATCAGGCAAGGTGATCTTGGAGCATCTCATCTCGGAGGACCCCCAGGTGATGGGTTTCAACCAGGCGACGTGCCTCTTCGCCTCATTGCCTCGTCACCTGAAACCCTACTGCTTGAGTCTTCGTTAACCATCATTTCTCGATTCCTTGTCGACTGTCATCCTTGATTCCTTTCTCTCCTCTTCGTGCCATTTGCTCGCCTAGGGTTTAGGGTTTACCTTATACTAGGCACTTGCTCTCCCTCTTTCCTGTTGTTTTCGTTTTTTTCTTGACCCTCCTCGACGATGCAAGAATAGCTTATAATAGGTATAATAGTCAGTAATTAATTATAACTTATAATAGGTACTGTTGTTGCTATAATAATTTATTATAAATATCGACAGAATAACTTTATATGATAGGTACTGTCATTGCTATTAATTATAAAACCTACAAAGTCAAGAAGAAGGATTTAGACATGATTTTTATTGATTTAGAGAAGGCCTATGATTTTATCCCAAGGGATATCTTGTGGAAAATTTTTTGGAGAAGAGACATGTATCATTTTTATATATCAACCTCATAAACGATATGTACTATGGAGCTGCAGCTTGTGTAAGGATTAAGGATGTTTTGACGAACTACTTTGATATCACCATTGGTCTGCATCAAAGATCAGCTTTAAGCCCTTGTCTCTTTGCCTTGGTTATGGATGAGTTGACGAAGCATATCCAAGCTGAGGTGCCATGGTGTATGCTTTTTGCTGATGACATTATATTGGTTGATGAGACAAGAGGTGGAGTGAACAGAAAACTTGAGCTTTGGAGGGAAGCCCTGGAAGCTAAAGGACTACGCCTAAGCAGGATAAAGACTGAGTATATGGAATACAAGTTTAGCAGTAGAGGAAACAATGAAGGGATGGATGTAAAAATTGAAGAAGAGTACATTCCAATGAAAGATGCTTTTAGGTACTTGGGATCCATTTTCCCACAAGATGGTGGAATTGATGGAGATGTTACATATAGAATTATTGTAGGGTGGTTGAAATGGAGGGGTGCATCTGGTGTTTTCTGTGATAAGTGGGTTCCTTTAAAAATCAAAGGAAAGTACTATCGAACTACGATAGGACCAACCATGCTGTATGGTTCCGAATGTTAGGCTATTAACTATAGGCATGTGCAGAAGATGTCTGTGGTAGAAATAAAGATGCTAAGATGGATGTGTGGTCATATAAGAAAGGACCATATTTTAGATGAGATTATTCGAGAAAAGGTTAGGGTGGCACCGATAGAGGATAAAATGAGAGAGACACGCCTAAGATGATTTGGACATCTGTAAAGAAGGCCACTAGATGCTCCAATCAGGAGATGCGAGAAGTTGGAGGCTGAACCTGCTAAGAGGGGGCGAGGAAGGCCAAATAAGTGTTGGAAAGAAACTATTAAGTACGACTTCAATTATTTTAATTTAAGTCTTGAAGGCAAATAATCCACATAGCAGACCCTACTTACTGTGGGAAAAGACTTGGTTATTATTGTTGTTGTATCGACAGAATAACTTTATACCTATTGTAAGTTATAATAGGCATAACACTATAACAATAAATTTTAATATCAACTATTACACTATAACTATAAATATCAATGAGCTAAGGAATAGTCTATTATAAATTATTATAGTATTATTTATAAATATCATTACTATTGTTATAAATATCGATACTATAACACTGTAATTTGTAATACTTGTAATAACTTATAATACTGAAATAACTTATAAATATCCTTTATAAGTTGCTCTAATTTATAAAATTGTCAATGTTTGCTCTATCCATTATAATTTACCATTTGAATGTTTGAAACTATGCAAAACGATTCATTTCAATGTAATTCTTATCATTTTCTTTTACTTAAATTCTAAAATATTGTTATTCAAAATATTTTTATAAAGTTAAGACTATTATTATGAGTTATTAACGCATATATATGAAAAAAAGGTCACCTCAATTCACTCATGGTGCTGCCTTTTTGTCGCCTCTTGCCTCAGGTGCTTATGGGCCTTGTTACTTTAGTGTTGCCTTTCACATTGATAGCACTGATTCAGATTTGCATGTGAGCTCTTGTGGCAATCTCTATGTCATGATCATTATTGATTAAGGGTATATATTTGATCTACACGAATATGTATCATGGTTGACAACAAAGATGCTCTTAGTGACTTTGTTGGGAGGATTTCTACCATGCGTGCCTCGCCTCACATGCAAGGCACTACCATCAAGTTAGATGGCTCAAATTTTTTATTGTGGTCTACCTCTTTTGCACGATTTATGGGATCCTACAGGAAGAAATACATTCTTCTGAAGGATGAACCTAACACCTTTAGGAAGACTAAAGATTGGGAGGATGATAATGATTGATGATGACTTGTATGCTTAATAGCATGAAGAAACACATCAGTAAGCGGCTCATGTCTTATTCTTCTGCTAAGTTGATGTAGGATGTCTTACATGAGATTCACTCCTAGAATAGCAACATTGCCAGATTGTATCGCGTGATAGAGGATATTCACATTTAAGAAAGGGATGATGCCCTTGACTAAGTGTTATGGGACCTTCAAGAATTTGTAGGATGAGTAGGTTTCCTATCGGTCATTGACTTTTGATATTGTTGTCATGGCCAAGCAGAGAGACCATTAGATCTGTGCAGTTTCTAGCTACCTTGGGTCCGGAGTATAAAGTTGTCAAAGAATAGTGGATAACTTCTAAGGAGATTCTTACTTTGGCTCTGATTTACGCATGGCTTTCTAGATTGGAGATCTCTGAGCTTGTTCCCAGTTTAGACTCATTTACCATGTCATCTCTTTGTCGTGGTTGAGATTCATTTACCTTTAATGGCTGAGGTTCCCATAGTCGTGGCAGAGGGAACCTGTTTTGTGAGTATTGTCATAGAGTCGACCATACTGTTGACATATGCTGAGTTAAGCATGGGTGTCCTTAGGGCTAGGGTCCTCGTGCTAACCAGGTTGTCTTAAAGGAAGAAAGTGCCTAGTATCAGGATGCTAAGAATCATATTACTATTTCTAAGGCTGAGTGTGATAGGCTAATGACTTCTCAGGCCACTACTACCAGCGTGTTAGTTGCACATCCTACAGGTACCACTATGCTTTCTGTCAACTCTTGTGCTTTAGCATGGATAGTGGATTCGGGTGCCTCCTTTCTATAATAGGAGATTCTACTCTTTTTTGGTCTCTTCGCACTCTTGACACCCCCTTCTAGGTCAGGGTGGCAGATGCTGGTTTATTTGCTGTTACTGGCCCTGGAGATGTATCTCTTACTAACTCTCTTGCTTTATTGAATGTCATGCATGCCCCAAGATTTGCCCTATTAGTTAGATTACTAAGGACTTGGGATGTAGAGTAGTTTTTCACAATCAGTTCTTTTTGTAGGAATTGCGAATGGTGAGGCAGATTGGTGGAGTTAAGTACAATGGCCTTTATTATCTTAGCCTACCAGCTACAACCTCTACCATTGTTGCCACTTTTGCCATTAGTCCACTATAGTGGCATCTTTGTTTAGGTCACCCAAGTCTTCTTGTCCGCCGTCATTAGTTTTTAAATTCTTTTCCCTGTAAGGCCTGTCAACTTGGCAAGCACTATCGTTCATCTTTTTCCAATCAAAATAAGAAGCCTGAGTCTCCTTTTGATCTTGTGCATGTTGATTTATGAGGCCCATGCAGGGTTCGCAATGTTAGGGGTTTCTAATTTTTCCTAATTTTGGTTGATAATCGTACTCGAATGTCTTGGTTTTTTATGTTGAAGGAAAAATATGAAAATTTCAAAGGAATAAAGACTTAGTTTTCCATCATTATTAAAGTTTTCCATAGTGATAATGGACTGAAGTTTGTGAATGCCAAGTTAACATAGTTCTTTAGCATGGGAGTGATTCATTGGACACCTTTTATTCACACCTCACAACAAAATGGGATCAATGAACACAAGCTATGACAGTTGTTAGATGTGGCTTGCACAATGATGTTTCAGATGTCTGTTTCATCCCACTTTTTTGGGTGGATGCAATTCTTACGGTTGCCTTCCTCATTAATAGGGTTTCTTCTATTTTGGAGGGTAACATGCCTTATTCTGTTTTGTTTCCTGGACGTGGTGCTTTTCCTCTTACATTAATGGTATTTGGTTGTATTTGTTTTGTTTACTTATTCATTGTAGACAAATGATCTTGGTCTTTGAAGTGTATTTTTCTGAGATACTTGCATACCTAAAAGGGATATCGCTGCTACGATCCAGTCAGTCAAGTTTTATGTTAGCTCTGATGTAACCTTCTTTGATGGGATTCCCTTTTACCTGCAGAAAGGGAGTTCCTCAACTCTGTTAGCACCACAGGATATCTCGCTTCCTATCCCATTTGCACCGCCTTTAGAGCTCATTGAACCATCCTGTCCACCAAATACAGCTACGTAAGATCCTAAGCGGTTTACCTACTATCTGCAGACTGTCCATAGGAGATCCCTTCATCCATAAGTGGAGGAACTTCTTTCCACAATCCCTGCACATCCTAATTCTGCTCAGTCTCCTATTGATTCTATTGATTTGTCTACAGATCAAGCGACCCCTCCTATTAAGGACCTGACTTGACCTTCCCATTTCACAGCGGAAGGCCTGAAGGTCATGTGCCCGTTATTCTATTTTCCAGCATATGTTGTTTGGCCATTTACCTGCTGCGGGACAATTAATTTCACTTGCTGTTGACAGACATTAGGTTCCCTGTCAGCAGACTGAGGCATTCCAGGACCCTGCCTAGACTCGTGCTATGGAGGAGATGAAGGTCCTTCACTCTCGTGGCACATGGGAGCTTGTTGAGCTACCCCCAAGTGCTACTATTGTAGGGTATAGGTGGGTCTTTGCCCTGAAATACCTTCTTGATGGTTGTCTACAGTGACATAAAGCAAGGCATGTTGCAAAGGGCTATACATAGACATTTGGAGTGGACTACTTCGAGACATTCTCTCCAGTGTCAATTCAGACACTTCTTTCCATTATAGTGAATCGGGGGTGGTTGGTGTATCAACTTGACATAAAAAATGCCTTCTATGGTGATCTGGATAAGGAAGTTTACATGGAATAACCATTTGGGTTTGTTAGCAAGGGGGAGTGTCACAAGGTATGCAAGCTAGATAAGGCGATATATGGCCTCAAGTAGAGCCCGAGAGCTTCGTTTGAGATATTCAGCAGAGCCATTTAGGGCCTTGGCTTCTCCAGGTCTACTTCAGATTATTTGTGTTTGTGAGGCACACAGGGACCGGATCTTTTATTCTTATAGTCTATGTAGATGATATTCTGCTGATAAGGAGCGATAAGGATGGTCTAGAAATTGGTTTCAATTGGACAGTTTGCAACGAAAAGAATCCAATTGTACCATATATGATACATTCCAAGCAGATTCTCCCCAATGGTTGACCAAGTTTGACTAACACTTGCATTTTCTCATTTTCGGTAACCCTGATCCGATTCGTGCCCAACAAGCGTTGATGGATTCTTCTTGACACACTTAGTCAAGATTTGGGCTTGTATTCAGATTTCAGGTCATATAACAGGGTGGTCTGTATTTATGATTTGTTTCTTTGTGATTTCTGGCATATAATCTTGAAAAATGTAAAATCAAACAGAAATAACGAACTGTCAAAATTGACTGTTGAAGTCATTGAGGATTGTGAGATTATCCCTGATAAAATCATTGGGTGTGACTAACTTTGCTAGTTGATCTGTCCATAAGGCAACGCATCCTCTTAATAAAGAAATTTATGTTGACCTGTTAACAAAGAAGAAATTTATGTGATACTGAAAAACCTGCATGTTCTAAGCGGCAAACATTGTCAACTGGAATGGCTAACCATGATTGTCACCTATAATTGATGGATTTATAGAATATGGTAATCATCTACATTAATCATGTTGCTAGTCTTTTCTGAAAGTGAGTAATGCATGACACACTTCTTGATGACCCTCTTTTCAATGTTTCACCTTGCCTTTCGATCTTGAAAAGTATAATTTTTAGAACCATTTTGTTTGACAAAGAGGGCAGGAAGTAACTTCTGCATTGTCGAACAGTCCAAAATTTCAAATGTTGGGAACACAATTGAGAAAGTAGGCAATCAGTAGGGGAAAGAATATGTTTCTTTAATCGAATCATAATTCATTTCTTTTGGTTGTAACTTTATCTGATGGAAATAAATTCAATTATGGGAAGCATGATACAATGATCCAGAGTCTGTGATCAATCATTAATTGCATTTTTTAATTGTGGCTCGAGTGTAGCTTCCTTACTTGGACGGCCTTTGATGTGCGAAAGCGTTAGGACACATCCTACGGTTATTTCTGGTAAAAGATATTGGGATGCATGCCAACCAGTTCGTACCTAATATACATAAAATGCACATAAAATGCATCAAATATGTTGAATGAGATGCCATGCCCGTGAGTCTATCATATTATTTTTTGTTGCCTGATACAACTTGCCGAGGGATTATTACTAACTAATAAAACTGCAGTCACCAAAGCTGTCATCTCAGATGCCTCTGCAGAGCAGTCTTTAAATGATGGCTTTCATCTTTGGATTTTGGGCACATGCTTGAGATTCCTATATTGTTCTAGGCACAGTTTCTTATTGTTGATAACAAATATAGCAAACTTTTGTTTTCATTGCTTAAGATGCACTTTCATATTCACATCAATTATCCTGAAGCAGCTTCAGCCGCAAGTGTGTTTCTCCTATAACGATTGATGTTAACCAAATGCCTACTGTTCTTCTTGGCACAGTTTACTTGCTCTTGATAACCAATATAGCAAACTTTTGTTTTCATTTCCTAAGATGCACTTGCATATTCACATCAATTATCCTGAAAGCAGCTTCAGCAGCAAGTGATGAGCTGGATGCAAGTGTTTCTTCTATAACGATTGATGTTAACCAATTCCATGGATCCTTGAACCAATCAAAAGATGGTGCAGACAAAAACTGTTGGTCATCTCCTAGTGGCAAAGGCTTCATGGTTAGAGGGAGAACATATGCAAAGGACTTTACAAAAGTTAGTACTGCTTTCCTTGTATTTGTTGTTTAGGTGATTGGTTTAATCTAGCATCGAAACCAAAACATTTTAATTGTAATACGAAGAAGCTCACTTAGTGTTGTAGTAATGCTTTACTTTTTCTAAACCTGTAGAACTAAAAAAGAAGATGCATTATATGCTTCATACCTTCGATTGAGAAGATTTCCTGAGATTTTTGCTTTTGTTTTTGGCTAGGAGAACATACGCATGTTTGCCAATCAAGGTTAATCGAAGCATATTATAATTAACTATCGATAGGATGTCTAATTTTATTACAGCTGAAATATCATGGATTTTGCAACTAAATCTTGGAAACTATAAAATAGAGTGATAATGATGATGTGATATGCTGATTCTTATCGTATAAACTTTAGGTGGACAATTAGACAAATCATCCTGACATGAGGTAGAACTTGCAATCAGTCCATATGCAACATATGTAGACATTGTTCAATTGAAGTGTGTTGGAGGAAATGAACTGTCTTATTGGAAAACGTAATCCTAGCTTGTCTTATATAAGGAGGTGGGAATGAAAAAATTATATAAAGAGTCCTACTAGAAATATAAAGTTGCATAACCAATTTTCTAACAAACTCAATTCTAAGATAATTGGACTTCAACTAAATTGATACTCTAACACTCCCCCTAAGTTGGAGTGTGCAATGTCCAACTTACAAGAAATAAAAGTGAACTTCTCCCTAATGTAGACATCCAGAGAAGTAGGCAGCAAACTAGAGGAGCAGGTGGTGGCTGTAGCAGAAGTAGCAACCACAGTAAACATGCAACAGTAGCAACAATACTAGATGTTGTAGCATATGTAACAGTAGTAATAAATGGTAGAGGACTATAGCAGAAGTAGCAGCCATAGGCAACAGTAGTATAGTTGTAGCATAAGTAGTAGAAGCAGTAGACACTGGTAGGTTGTAGCAGGAATGGCAATAGCAGATGGGGAAACGTTCCTAAGCAACAATAGTAGATAAGTAGGTAGATAGTCAGGAGTGGGAGACGAGGACCCGTACTCAAATCCCCTACTAGTCATCACCATCATCATGATGGGTTGTAGGATTAGATGCTCCAGATGCAGCGATTCGATTAGAAGTAGTAGTAGTACTGGCCATAAGAGTTGTGGCAACAACAACAGTAGAGAAGGGCTTGCTCCTCAGTAAACGACTCAGATGATCCAACTCATCTACAGTAAATGGTATAGAAGACTGCTTTGGCATAGCCTCGATAATAGGAGACTCGGAAATAGATGTTTGATTTGCCCAAGTAGGCTTGTCAAACTTGTCCTAACTCCTATCAGAAGCATGATTTGTTCTCGTGCAATGAATGTAAGGAGAGTAGATACGACAACCTCATTGATGGCTGCTAAAAATGACCACCTCTCCCTTTAGAGGCAACGGAGGCAAAGGTGCCAAGCATAGTAATGGAAGTAATAGGTGGTGTATCAGCATCTATCGTTTGGAGGCGGTTATATATTGTCTTTAGATCAAGCACTGAGTCAGAATATGGGATCAGATCTTTAGCTAACTAGTATTGTGGTGCTAGGCCATCCATAAAACAATATGCCTAGCACTTTACATGCTCAATAACTTGCTTCTTACAACCACCAAGCTAAAATATGGCTAACTCTTCAAATAAACCCTTTAAAGTAGTGAAATACGCAACCAATGACATGTCACCTTGATTGGTATTTTATATACATCTGTAAATGTTTACATGACAGGAGCTGCTCGTCTGCAAGTACCTCTTGTCTAGAGCCTCTCAAAACTCCTTTGTTGTCTTCTTATAGAACATATTGGAGGCAATAGTAAGGTTGATATTGTTCATCAACCAGTTCATAACAAGATAGCTGTCCTCCCACTTTTTGTACTTGGCAATATCTTTGGGTTCAAGAGTGCTATTTGTCAGTAAGTGCAACTTCTGTCCTCTAAGGAATATGCGGAACGTGCAAATTGGTTGAAATGATTCAATTCCTTATTGAAAATCCTAGGCTCTCTTATATATAGAAAGACCAAAAGGGTAAAAGTACAATAGTGCCCCTAAGGAGCTAAAAGCCCAAAAGAATAGTACACACAACACAAATAACATATTCTAACACTCCCCCTCAAGCTAGAACATGGATATTTATCATGCTCAACTTGGATACACAAGAATCAAATAAGGATCTGGCCAAGGGCTTAGTAAAAATATCTGTAATCTACTCCTCAGATGTGACTGTTGTGGTATATAGTAACCCCTTTTGAATGATGTCCCTGATATAATGGTAGTCAATCTCAACATGCTTTGTTCTCTCGTGAAATGCTAGGTTGTTGGCAATTAAGATGGTTACTCTGTTATCACATCGCATCTCAATTGGGCTAGAGAAATGTATCTGCAAGTTAGTAAGTAGGGACCTAATTCACATCATCTTTACAGTCATCTGAGCCATGGCCCTGTAATCTGACTTGGCACTGGACTTCACAACTATGCCCTGTTTCTTGCTCCTCCACGTGATCAGACTCACTGCCAAAGAGGTGCAGAACCCAGTAGTGGATTTGTGGTTCACATGACATCTAGCGTAGTCCGCATTAGAATAGCCAACCAAGGTCATAGATGACCCCTTGGAGAAGAGACCCTTCCCAGGAGCCTTGATGTACCAGAGTACCATCAAACACTGCATCCTTGTGCTGACGTGTTGGTTTGGCCATGAACTGACTCAATCTCCCAATTGCAAAGGAGATATTGGGCCTCACGATAGTGAGATATAGCAGCTTTCCCACAAGCTGCCTGTACTGCTTGCTGTCCACCAACTGTGCATCCTCATCATAAAGTGGCATCTTGAGGTCCATAGGAATGTTGGCCTCCTTGGCCCCAAGCATACCCACCTCTAGCAAGATGTCCAATACACACTTCCTCTGGGACAGGATTGCCATTTTTGCTGCAAGCAGGCTCAATATCAAGAAAATGTCATAAAGCCCCCAAGTCCTTTATGACAAACTACTCTGCTAGAATGCGCTTAATCTCAGTAACACCTTACTCATCATCTCCTGTTACAATTAAGTCACCAACATAAATAAGAAGTACCACAGTACCTTACCCAGTCCTCTTGATAAAGAGAGAGAAATCAGTTGTCGATCTCCTGAATCCAGCTGCCTCTATAACTTGTGACAACCTCTGAAACTACGCTCTGGGACTCTGCTTAAGGCCATAGATGGCCTTCTGTAGTCGGCATACACACTCCCCTTCAGCCTGAAAATCAGGTGGCTGCTGCATATAGACTTCCTCTTGTAGATCACCATAGTCGATCTCTTGAATCCAACTGCCTCTACAACCTGTGAAAACCTCTGAAACTAGGCTCTGGGACCCTGCTTAAGGCCGTAGATGGCCTTCCGTAGTCGGCATACACACTCCTCTTGAGCCTGAAAATCAGGTGGCTGCTGCATATTTACTTTCTCTTGTAGATCACCGTAGAGGAAGGCATTCTTCACATCCAACTGATGCAAAGGCCAATCTAACTGAACTGCCACTGCGACCAGCACCTGTACTGTAGGAAGTCTAACAACTAGTGAAAAGGTGTCAAAGAAGTCCACCCCATAGGTTTAGGTGAATCTTTTTGCCACGAGGCGTGCTTTGTATCTGGCAATACCTCAATCTGGGTTAAACTTCACAGTGAACACCCAACGACAGCCAACAAGTGTAGCACCATCGGAAAGTGGAGTGACCTCCCAAGTCCTACGGCCTCTAAGAGCGGCCATCTCATCCTCTATGGCTACCCACCACTTCGGATCAAGCATGGCCTCACAATGAGTCACTGGAATCCGAGCAGCAGCCAACGCCTGAGTTAATCCTGCAAACTCGGGGGCTAAGCCGTCAGTAGCAAGTGCCCTAGTCGTGGGGTAAGTGGTGCAAGTTTGTGGTCTCTTTCTAATGGCTATCAGAAGATTTAGATCATCTCCTGCCATATCATCTATTTGTCTCTATGATCTGTACATGGTAAACACTCGTTAATGTCTAAAGGACTTACCTGAGAAGTCGATGGTGAAGGCAAGGGTGGGGGGCCCTGATAAGTAGTATGAGGGTGGACATATGTCTGATGTGGCTTTAGTCAGACGAGGAAAGGGTTGCGTAGCAGGTGATGGTGGTGGTGGTGTAATAGGGACAGGAATCTCGGGAAAACTCTCAAAGTGAATGGGTGTAAATGGCATAGGCGCCATATTACCCTCAGAAGGCATCTCAGTAGCAGAAGTAGAAAAGAAGGGTATCGCCTCATGAAAGGTAACATGCATCGAAACAAACTGCCAAGAATTAATCGGATCAAAACATCGATATCCTTTTTCAATCCGAGTATACTTAAGGAAAACACACTTAACTGCTCTGGGTGCTAGTTTATCCCAACCCGGTCCCAATAGGTGGACAAATGCAACACAACCAAAAGTTCGAGGGGTGATGTAAAACAGGGATATATTAGGATCCATAACCTACAATGGAATTTGTTTATGTAAGGCATCCTATTGATCATAAAGTAAGCAGTTAAAACAGTGTCACCTCAGTAATGAGAGGGGTCCGAGTGGTGAATCAACAAAGTACAAGCAACATCAAGAATATGGCGATGTTTCCTCTTAGCAACACCATTTTGCTGAGAGTTGTGGGGCTATGTGGTCTTATGGATAATGGCGCAACTAGAAAAGAAAGTGCGTAAACGAGTAATACAAAACTCTAAGGCATTATCAGACCGAAAACATTTCATCAAATAAGAAGGCTGAGATTTTATTTCTTTAACAAAATTCTCAATAATGTGCTACATCGAACTTATTCTTCAAGAAAAACATCTAGGAAAGATGGGAAAAATCATCCACTAAAACAAGATAATATCTGTTTCCAAGTCGATCAGGAGTACGATTGGGATCCCAAACATCCATATGAATCAGATCAAATGTAGCAATAGAAGAAACTAAAGTAGAACTGGAAAAACTAGTTCTGTGGTACTTACCCAGTTGACAAGCATACAGGTGAGCAGTAGTGGAGGGTATTTGCGGTAAAACACGTCTGAGGCTATCAATAGGGAAGTGGCCAAGGCAGTAATGCCAATGAAGAGGAGATCTAGCAGAAGTAAAAACTTGTGGTAGCAACAACTGTACAAAAACCTGTGGTAGACTTTCTATGAGCTATACATCCTACGTAGTCTGCATTAAAGTAGCCTACCACAGTCATGGACTTGCCTCTGCTAAATAAAATACCACGGCCTAGTTTTCTCTTCAGGTACCTGAGCACCTAGATTGTTGCATCCCAATGTCTCTTGGTTGGTTTGTCCATGAACTGACTATGCTTCCCCACAGTGAGGGAAATATGTGGGCAAGTAATAGTGAGATTTAACAGCTTGCCAACCAACTGTTTGTAGGATCTACTATCAACAGGCTCAGATTTGGTGTCATAAAGATGCTCTTTAGGATCCATGGGTTTGTTGGCAAGCTTAGCCCCTAACATCCTTGCCTCTTGTAACATGTCAAGGGCATATTTGTGCTGCATGAGAACTATATCATCCTTGCTCCGTGCCAACTTAATACCTAGAAAATATCGCAACTCACCAGGTCCTTTATCACAAAGGAATCTGCCAGCTTCTGCTTGACCTCAACTATCCCAACTATCATCACTAGTAACAATATGATCATCAATATAGACAAGGAACACCTCCCTTGCTCTTCCAGACAAAGAGCGATTGATCTGTAGAAGATCTCTTAAGTCTTATGTCCTGTATCACCTTTAACAACTTCTGGAACCATGCACATGGACTCTGCTTCAAGCCATAGATGGCCTTCCATAGTCTACACACTCTCCCCCTTAGTCTCAAAGCCTGTAAGCTGTTGCATATATACTTCCCCCTGAAGGTCGTTGTACAGAAAGACGTTCTTTACATCTAGCTGATATAACAGCCAATCATAATGTGCAGCTACAGAGATGAGGATGCGGATAGTTGAAACTCTCGCAACAGGAGAAAAGGTGTTAAAGAAATCCATCTCATATGTCTGGGTGAATCTATTTGCAACTAGCCAAGCCTTGTAGTGAGAGATGGGCCTGTTTGGATTGTACTTCAATGCAAAGACCTACTAGCATCCTACAACTTTGGCACCTCTGGGAAGGTCAACAAGCTCCCATGTCCCGCAAGAACGAAGGGCAGCCATCTCGTCGTCCATGGCTTAATGTCATTTCGGATCAAGCATGGCTTATTGATATGTCATGAGAATATGAATATTTGAAAGTGTAGCAGTGAACATGGTAAAAGACCTCCCTAGAGTCATAGTAGGCATTGCCCCAACAACTTAGTACTGAGCACAATTTTGGGGTGCCTTGCGAATGGCAATCGGAAGGTCAAGATCCTCTACCTTCGTCTCTTGTAGGGGAATAGGGGAGTCACCATCCCCAGAAGCCACCATTAGGACAACTCATGTCAATATCAACACATGCCTGACCTGGGGAGGAGGATGGTGGCTGAGGGGATAAGGGGTGTGCTGCCTATAAGTCATTAGCAACCTGTAAACACGAGGTGGTTCTAAGTATCATACATTGTCTGAACCATTATCTGTAGAAGTATTGTCTGGACTGTGAGTTATAGGTATCTGTTCCAAAGGAACGGTGGCATTGGCATAGGTGCAGGGTCATCCTCAAAGGACAACTGATGTCTAGTAGTAGAAAAATACAGTACAGGTTCATGAAAGGTGACATCTGCACTTACATAGTGCTTCCTGTCCAGTCGATCATAGTTCTTGTATCCCTTCTAAGTACTACTGTATCCCAGAAATACACTCTTTACAGCCCTAGGTGTTAACTTGTCCGATCTTGGTCCCATAATGTGAACAGATGCTACACAACCAAATCCTCATGGTGGTACATGAAACAACTCCTTATCCGGGTGAAGAACTTGCCAAGGAATTTTCTCCTGTATTGTCAAAGTAGGCATCTGGTTAATCAAGTAGGAAGCAGTAAGTATTGCATCTCCCCAATACATCTGTGGTACATTATGATCAATGGGTAGCGTCCTGGCCACATCTAAAATATAACAGTGTTTCCTCTCCACCACCTCATTTTGTTGTGACCTATAGGGGCAAGAGGTCTGATGAATAATACCAAGGGACCTGTAAAAAGTTGCCAGCTTCATCGTGCAAAGCATAAGTGCATTATCAAAATGTGCAATCTTAACAATAGAAGAAAATTGGATCTTTATTTGCACCACAAAAGTTTTAATGACAGTGCCCACGTAAGACTTATTTTGTAACAAAAATAACCAAGTCATCCGAGAATAATCATCAACAATAAGCAAATAATATTGATGACCCAATTTATTTGGAACTCTACTTAGACCACAAACATCCATATGTAGCAAATCAAAATAGGAAGTAGAACTCTGAGAAGAACTAGTAGGAAAACTGGAATGATGATGCTTCACCAATTGGCAAACATCACAATGAATCTTGACAGGAGGTGAAATATGAGGGATGACCCATCTCAGCCTCTCCTGAGAAGGATGTCGAAATCAACGATGCCACTGAAGGGTTGTACCAACACTATAGGCAACCTCTCCTCGGCAAGTAGCAGCAAAAGGTGTTTGGATCAGGCGATACACATCCCCTTCCACATGTTCGTCACCAATTGTCTTCTCCGTGAGCTTGTCCTAAAAAGTATAACCTAACTCATCAAAATGGCACGACAATGTAAATCCTTGGTAATCCTGCAGATAAGATACTAGTAGGAAAATCATATACAAATAGAATATCTGGTAATCTCAACGAGAGGGTAACTGAACATCCCTTTAACCATCAACAACCTAAACGGTTCTACCAGGAGGAACATACTGAATGTTCTGAAAGCAACTATGGTCTCCACTTAGATGGTGGGATGCACCTGAATCTACTAAGCACATGGTGCCATTAGAAAATCCACTATTCGTGCTGAAGGCAGGAACAATACTTGGGGAGGCGAAAGCGGCAGTATCAGTGGAAGTAGTAGACTGTTGTGTTAGCTGGGCAAGACGCTGTACAACTGCATCATACTTTACACATGGAACAGTATCACCCAAATCCTCTAAAGAAGAAATGGCTTGGTTGGCCATGGGAGGTCTACCATGCTTGGACCAGCACATAGCCTCAACATGTCTGACTTTGCCGCAATGAGAGCATATGATCAAGACCTTGCTTGTCTGACCCTGGCTACGCCCTCTCCCTTGGTGGGAATACTACGGTCACTAGTAGCCACAAGTGCAGTAGTCTGCCTAATATCAGGAGAAGAAACCTTCACAGCAACTCTACTCATCCGGTTAATGCTTCCTCAAGAGATGGAAGATCAGAAAGTGTTAGAATCTGTGACTTGGCAGTCTCATACTTAGGCCTAAGTCTATCTAGAAACTGTAGAACTGTAGACTCTCTTTGGTACTCCCTTTGTGTGGTGCGAGTACACAGGTCTGCAAGCATTATATTTCTCCAGGAGCCCCTTAAAGGTAGCATAAGACAGCAACTGGCCCTCCTATTTCAGGCTACCGATCTCATGGTGAATCTCAATCACTTTGCTGGAATTCTTTCATGTGAATATGTATCACGCAAAGAATCCCACATCTTCTTAGCTGTCTTGTAGTACATAATGCTATCTCCAATTTGAGTCACAACATAATTCATGATCCATGCCCGGACCATCCCATTGTCTTTCTTCCATGGAGCATATTTCCTAATCTTGTTCTCTGGCTCCATCTCCATCACGATGTGTACCTTATTGTGTCCCTTAACTGTTATGAGGAACGTCTGAGACCATCTAGCATAGTTAGTCTCGTCCAACTTTGCAATAGAAACAAAGAATGGATTCTTGTAGTTCCTTGCATCCGTAGTGATATTCAATGTCACCTCTAAACGGTTGGATAATGCTATCATGCCTAAAGGGAAGAGAAATATCCACTAAATTGATATGAAAATACCGATAAGACCTGAAACATGTAGATCAAGTATATGGTGATCCCTCGATCATGAAATCCAAGACACTGGAGTCCCAAAAATCACGTCAAGAGCCACCACAACCCTTAAGGATCAACGGGGACATGTGCTAGGGCATGGGGAGACCGTCAGTGGCGTTGCCCAAGGGGATGCGCCCCTCCTCTTCCTGGTGTTGAGGCCACTTGCAGGCAGTGGCGGCGGCGGTGCTAGAGTCACTGGAGTGGTGGTGGTGGTCCTGCTGTTGCCGTTGAAGGTGGCGACGCTATTGCTGCTGCCACTAGAGGCGGTGGTGATAGCAAGTATGGGCAACTACTGCGAGGATAGAAAGGTTAGGGTGGAGGGGCATAGAGGTCTTGTGCGAGTGGGATACTGGAACGTCGATCTAGGATCGCTGCTCTGATGCTAAGAGAGAATGAAAAATCTTATTGAACCAACCCTACAACTTCTGCTTGATTTATTTTATTCAACTAGCTCTATTTATAATTTCACTTTTTCAATAGGGGTTTTATATAGCTGCCACTATAAACATGAAAAATTGCACGCTTGCCATCATTTTTTTGGTATTTACTCAGATGCCACTCGAAAAGTTACATTGTTTATGCAAGTCACTATTTCATTAACATCGTTAAAATACAATTGTGTCGATGTGAAAGTAAGGAAATTCATTTTTTTACCCGTATGTTATCATTATTTCCTTGTTCTTTCTTTCCACCTTACTCCCCACCTTCCTCCTTTCTCATTTTCCATCCATACTTTACCCTACCACCCAACTCCTTGTTATTGTGGTTGTGGTAGCAAGGATGAGGACCCTGTCTTCTTCATCTCCTACCTAGCAATGTGCATCCCTGTGTCGAACTCAATTGTGAATCGCTTTAACATCTCCCTAGTGTGTATTCTGAAGGTGATCCTCGAGTCTACTCTCGTTGGCATGCATACCCCCTCAAAGCAGTTGAAGTCTTAATCCTACAATTGCCCATGTAGATGGCCTGCAGCATAACAAATGTAGGGTGTCATCCCTCAATGAGGCCATCGTCAATCTTGCAATGCAAAAGTAGCTAGTAAGCCTGTCACTACCATAGGTGTTGTAGAAGGACGAGAATGCAATGGGATCACCTCGAGAGTAGGTCTTCATGGTATTGAGGGGTAGTTGATGTTGGTATAGTGGTCAGTTGATGAGAGGGAGGAGTGGATAATAATGGCACAGGGGGAGTAGTCACCATAGAAGGAGGTCATGATGGTATTAAGGGGGCAGCCAATGCTGAGGTCAAGGTAGGGAAAGAGTGGATCACAACCAAGCGATGGCATAAAGGGAGCAATCAACCAAAAGGAGGTCTCAATGGCGTCAGGAGGACAACTAATATTAGGTAGAGGTTGAGGAGGGTGGACAGGGATGGTGTAAAGGTTGAGGCAAGAGATGGGGTGGAAGAAGGAAGGAGCCTTGAGGAGTTGAAGGAACGGGTGAAGGTGAGGAGGTTGAGGTGGGGATGGCAGGTGATGTTGATGAGGATGGTGGATATGTAGTGCCAGGTTAGGGATTTTCAGGTGGTGGTTGATGGGGAAGGGGGTGTTGGTGGAGTTGAGGTGAAGGAAGAGGAGCTAGTGATGGTAGGGAGATGGTTTCTTGAAGGGGAGGGGGGTTTTTGATGGGAGATGTGACTGGCTTTCCATCAGTATGTAAAACGTTGAGCTTAACATTTCATAAGGGGAGGAAATAGTAGCATGGAGGAAGGACAAACGAGAAAAATCATAGACTACTATCAAATAGTAACGGTGACCCAACCGATTAGGAATACGACTTGGACCCCACACATCAGTATGAACCAGTTGGAACAAGTCAATTGACCCAGGGCTTTGACTAGAAGGAAAAGCACTCTGATGATGTTTACCTGATTGACAAGCATCACAAGTAATGGTAACAGATGGAGATTTGAAGGTATAACTTGGTAAAGCTTGTCCAAGGGTAGATGGCTAAGATGAAGGTGACACTGAAAAGGGGACTAATGATAAAACTGACAACTCCATGGCAAATAGTAGCAATTGGAGATTGGAACAGGTGGTATACCCCACATCTTCATCCATGCCATCAATTGTCCTCCCATTAGGATGTCTTGAAAAATACAAGTGGTGGCATCAAATATAGTATGACAATTTAGCTCTTTTGTTATTCTACTGATAAATAACGAGCTAATAAGAAAATCAAGCACAAGAAAAACATCTGCCAATCTCATATTGGGGTAACTGTCACCTCCCCCTATCCAACAGTCCTGGAGTCTTCCATCTACCACCTGTGAGGGTTCTTGCAGATCTTAATGGATACTAGAGGGGAGGGGTGAATAGTATCATCTTTTATAAACTTTAAATATTGTAGTAGCAATGACAAATCAAATCACAAAAATTCATGCATAGAAAACACCTAGATTTATGTTGGAAACCCTTCTCAGGTGAAAATCACTATGTAGGCCTCTCAACTTAGGATTTTCCTGACTAGTTAAGGCTAGTCAATTTACTAACGCACCACTTGAAACGAAGGTGGCACAACTTCTTACAATGATCCATTCTCTTAACAACCTGAAGAGCACAACAACAGATTCCTCCCAACAACTTAGGATTTGTAATCAAAAGCAACAAGTAATATAAGAATAATATAAACATATAGAACCTCAAGGAAAGTCAAACCAAATTTCAGCAGAGGTTTGAATCTCGTGCTTTAAAGGTCGAGAAAGTAGAAGCACAAAATCACTTAGAGGAAGCACGAAAAGCTCTTTCTTTTAGATGGAATTCTTCTTGAGAGTGTGCTTGAAAAAGGCTGCATACGACCTATATTTATACTACCAAATCAACCAGAAAAGGAAATCAAATTGGTCGAACAATTAAGATAGTTTGGTCGATCAAAATGAGTTTTGGTTGGTCAAACTAGTTGTTTGATTGATTAATAATTGATTGATTAATTAAACTAAATGGTCGATCAAAGGTGTATTTGTCAACTTCCTAAAATGGATTGATTTGATCGATTAAGTTGGTTGGTCGATTAATCCATTTGGTCGATCAATTTTATTATTTGGTCGATCAATAATCCTAAAAACTTTTTTTTATGAGAAGTGCAAAAATACGTTTGAAACTTATTTTGAGGTTCCCTACAAAATAATCTAGACTCAATAAAGATAAAAAAGACATTGAGATAAAATCAGTAATTTTCTAGCTTTGATCCATGAGAGAGTCCTAAAAGATTAGTTTCGCAGATAGCATAATTTTGGTGCATCAAAATAGAAGTACTTGCATTCTCCCTTTTTTGATGACAATAAAATTATAATTATGTAGAGAGAAAAATATAAAGAGGTATGCATAATATCTCCCCCTTTTTGTTTCAGCAGAAAGTAAACATGCAGTTATCAACTTTGATTTTCTGCCCCTTAAACATGTAATTAAAGCAGGTTTTTAACATGCAACTCAATAAATAAACATGCAACTGATATAAGAAAAGATAACCATGCATCTGATATATATATATATATATATATATATATATATATATATATATATATATAGTTGACAAGCAAGATAAAACAATCCACATAATATAAAGTGTACTATAGACTAGAAAACTATAAAGATACTATCCAAAACAGAAAGAAATAAAGTAAAACTACTCCAAAGAAGCCATAAAGGCATCCATCATGCTCTGGAGGTCTATATCTAACTCAAGGTCCATCGAGTCAGATTTCTCTGATTGAAGATTTTGTTTAATCAATCAAAGAATATTGATCGAGCAAAAAGTTTGATCGATCAAGTTGTAAATTTTGATCAATCAAAGGTTGAAAATAATGTAATTAAAAATATCAAATTACCTCTTTCAACCTAGATAATCCCAGTGCATGACAGATAAGGTTAAATCTATCTTTTGGTAAGGGTTTTTTAAAGATATTAGCTAACTGATCTTCAGTTTTAACAAATTCTAAGTTGATTTCACCCTTTAGGACATAATGCCTTAGGAAGTGATGCTTAACATCAATATGTTTAGTTTTAGAATGTTGAATAGGATTTTTAGATAGATTGATGGCACTAGTGTTCTCACAAAGTATTTTGTTATTTCTATAAGATAGTCCAAAATCTTCTAGTGCTTGTTTCATTCGTAAGAGTTGTAAACAAGCTAAAGATGCAGCTATATATTCGGCTTCTATTGTTGATAATGAAAGTGTGTTGCTTTTTAGAGAATAAAAGACTAGGGAATTTCCGATAAATTGACACGTTCCACTAGTACTCTTTCGGTCAGTAAGGCTACCTACATAATCAGCATCACAAAAGGAATAAAGATCTAGTCTGGCTGACTTTAGATAAAAAAGTCCTAGATCTGGTGTGTGAGTATTCTTTTAACTGCATTTAGGTGTAATTCTTTAGGGTCAACTTTAAAACGAGCACACAAGCAGGTGCTAAAGAGAAAATCAGGTCTATTAGCAGTTAAATACAATAACGAACCTATCATGCTTTTGTACAACTTCTGATATATAGACTTAACTGTCTCATTAGTTTTGAGCTGTGTAGAAGCTGTCATAGGCATTTCTTTTCCTTTTACCTTATCTATGGAAAATTTCTTCAAGATCTTCGTGGTGTACTTCGTTTGAGATATGAATATTCCTGAGGATAGCTGGTCAATTTGAAGTCCAAGAAAGAACTGAAGTTTGCGCATCATACTCATCTCAAGTTGTTCATGCATTACCTTTGCGAATTCTTGGCATAAAAGATCATTAGTAGCACCAAAAGTGATGTCTACATAAATTTGTATTATTATGAGATTATTTTCTTTTTTTTGTAAATAGAGTTGGATCTATTTTGCCAATTTTAAAATTATTTTCAATGGAGTAAGTTTTTAGTCTGTCATTCCAAGCTCGTGGAGCTTGTTTTAGACCATACAATGCTTTATTTAGTTTATATACGTGTTCTGGATGGTTTGCGTCTTCAAAACCTGGAGGTTGTTTAACATAGACTTCTTCCTTGATAAACCCATTTGGAAAGGCACTTTTGACGTCCATCTGAAAGAGTGTGAACTCCATGTGGGCAGCAAAGGCTAACAACATTCTAATGGATTCTAGGCGAGCTACAGGTGCATAGGTTTCATCAAAATCTATTCATTCTTTATTATACTGTTAGCTTATGTAGTGTGGTCATTTACTTCTTATTGTAAGGGCTTGATGTGTTTTGTCCCTCAGGGACTTTCCTGTACTTTTGACCCTATGGTTTCTCTCTATATAAGGGAGCCCTAGGATTTCTAATGAAACTAAGTCATTTCAACCAATTTGGTATTAAAGCACCGGTCCTAGACCGTGGTTCTGGGTATCCCACCCCTCACAGCCTCTAAAACCCTAACCATCAAAACCTTGATTCTCCTTTCTCCCTCGAGAGCAGCAGAAGCTCTTGGCGGAGCTCCAGTGGCGCGCTGCAGCACATGCGGCAATGTTGTGGCAGCGTGGGTGAGCCGGTAGCACCCTCAGGCGGTGCTTACGGTGGTGTAGCGGCATGCTTCGGGTCCATCTTGACCTCCAGTGGCGGCGCAACAATCACCACGCTGATTGTGGTGGCTCTGCGACGCTGCTCACAACCGTCCTGTCGCAATGGCGGCGCAGCAACACGAAGAGTCACTCGCGGCGACGCTGTGACCTCTTGGAGGTTGATCTGATCATCGGCGACATTGCTCATGACCATCCTAGGTCACAGCGGTGGCGCAACACCAAGAGCCACTTGCGGCGGAGATGCGACCTCTTGGAGGCTAATCTGATCACTGACGACGGCCCAATAGTAGCTCGGTGAGTCTGAGGTGGTGCTACGGTGCTCCAGCAACGATGCTACAGTGCTCTGGCGGCAGTGGTTGGCAGCGTAGATCGACAGGGAGGCGATTTTCCGTGATTCGATCCCTGTGTAGTGATTGAAAAGGGGTTTCTTGTCCTGATTTAGGAGCGTAAGTCCTTGATGCAGGTCTAAATTTGTTTGATCTCAGATTTGTGGATGCTTTCGTGGTGATAGTTACTTGATCAAGGCCTCCGAATTGCAAAGATGGCTTCAGATGATTAGTGCGAGGTATCCTTGAGCTTTGTTTTTGACACCGAGGTACTCAAGAGCCCTTTCTTTGGTCCTGCTGTTAAGTTTGATGAGACCAACTACCCACGATGGTCTCAGACCTTTCTTATGACCATCAGGGGTTATAAAAAAATCATATTCTTACGGATCTGGAGCCTGAGAACATGACATGTACAAATGCTAATTGGGATAGCGATAATGCCATGGTTTGTGCATGGCTGATGCAGACAGTTATTCCCTGCATAGGGGATGAGATCCCGTACTATACTACTGCAAAAGAGATGTGGGAATCGTTGCGTGACACCTATTTACATGCGAAGAACTTTGCACGAGTTTTTGAGGTTTTCTATGATTTTTTTTTAATCTGCGTCGGGAGGGATGCTCGCTGTCACAGTATTACTCCCTCATAAAAGGAATGTTGGGGACACATTACTCCAAGTAGCCAGGGTGTGCCTGTGAGTCTTGAAGGAGTTTTAGATGATAATTAGCTCTCTCTTTTCTTGGTTGGCCTTGGACCTGAGTATGCGGTAGTCAGAGATCAGATTGTTACTACTCCTGAGCTTCCTACTCTCGGGGAAGCATACAGTAGACTTAGCAAAGTTACAGTACGCGCTCTTACTCCTGATACTGCTACTTAGTTGTCTGCATTGGCTGCGATCCCTGGACGTGGTAGGGGTACTACTTACCCTGCATGTGGTGTGGACGTGGATGTTCTTCTGGTACACATATCAGGACCCCGTGTACTTACTGTGGCAAACTTGGTCATGCTGAGGCTACATGCTGGCAGAAGCATGGTAGACCAGTTGTGGCCGATCAGGCAGCGGAGATCTCCAATGCGACTCCTTCTGATATTAGTTCCTTGAGCATTGAGATTGAGAACTTGCGGTAGCAGATTACTCAATTGACTCAGGTGTCCTCTCAGATTCCAGACACTGCAGCTATGGCCTCCTCGTCAGAGACACCTGCGATTGCTTTGTCGTCACTTTTTTCTTCTGATGAGTGGTTAATTGATTTTGGTGCATCCAAGTACATATGTGGCGACCGAGGCTCTTTCTCTCAGTTAACACCTGTTACACCCTCCAAGATAGTACAGGTGGTTGATGGGAGACACTCACCACTTGTTGGCAGGGGAGATGTCCTTATCTTCTACTTTGAGACTTGCAGATGCCTATTATGTGTTTGATTTTCCTTTGAGTATATTGTTTGCTAGCAGCATCACTAGAGATCTGAATTGTCGAGCTATTTTTTGTCTTGTGTCTTGCAGGACAAATTCACTGTGAAGGCGATTGGGTTGAGGAATATGGGGTGTACCATATGAGCTGTAATGCTTTTACTGCCTCTGCTACCCAGGGCCTTGCTTTTGCTGGATCTCCTCTCCAGTGGCACTATTGCCTTAGCCATCTACCCATTCATCACCTCAGATGTGTTATACTGCACATCCCCTCCATTATTAATCTCACCTGTGATGCTTGTCAACTTGGCAAGCACCACAAGGCTAATTTTTTTGGTTCTACTTTTGTTTCATCTGTTGTTTTTGATTTGATTCATATGGACGTGTGGGGTTTCAGTCGTACTCTTGATCGACTTGTGAATAAATATTATCTTGTTTTAGTTTGACTTTTCTCGAGTGTCTTAGATGTTTCTCTTGAAAAATAAGTCTGATATGGGACAAATTATTGAGAACTTTGTTAAAGAAATAAAAACTCAGCATTCTTGTCTGGTGAAGTGTTTTCATTCTGATAATGCCTTCGAATTTTGTACTTTGTGTTTGCGCAATTTCTTCTCTAGTCGTGGCATTATCCATAAGACATATCCTCATACCTCTCAGAAAAATGGTGTTGCTGATAGGAAACATCGTCATATTCTTGATGCTGCTCGCACTTTATTGATTCACCACTCTATTCCCTCTCTCTATTGGTGTGACGTTTTAACTGCTTGTTTTTTGATTAACCCGATGTCTAATGCTGCATTGTATGAACGGATTCCTAGTCAGGTCATGTATCATGATCGTCCATTGTTTCATGTCACTCCTCGGACTTTTGGTTGTGTTGCCTTTGTCCATTTGTTGAGATTAGGTCGGGATAAACTAGCATCGAGAGTAGTTAAGTGTGTTTTTCTTGGGGATACCCAGACTCAAAAGGGGTATCGGTGTTTTGATCCGCTTACTTCCCAGCACTATGTTTCAGTGGATGTTACCTTTCATGCGGCTATATCTTTCTTTTCTGTGACGGCTGCTGAGATGCCTCTCGAGGGTGATATGGCGCCTATGCCATATTCTCCCATTTGCTTTGGGAGCTTTCCTGAGATTCATGTACCCACCACATCGCCGCCACCACCACCTACTACGCATCCCTTTCCATGCCTGACTGGGCCCCTCCAGACATATGTACGCCCTCATGCTACCTATCAGGGACCCCCATTCTCGCCTTCACTATCGACTTCCTAGGTGAGTCCTTTAGACATTGATGTGTTTACCATGTGGTGGTCACAGGGATAGGATAAATGATGTGTCAAGTAATGATCTTGATCTTCTGATAATCATTCGGAAGCAACCACAGACTTGCACTACTTATCCCACGGCTGGGGCACTTGCCACTGATTGTCTAGCTCTTGGATTTGCTGCATTTACTCAGCCGTTAGTTGCTATACAGGTTTCAGCTACTCACTGTGAGACCATGCTTGATCCAAAATGGCAGACAGCCATGGAGGATGTGATGGTCTCTCTTAGAGGCTGTGAGACTTGGGAGCTTACTTGACTTCCTGAAGGTGCTCCACTCGTTGGTTGCCAATGAGTTTGCACTATGAAGTTCAATCCTTATGGTGTTGTTGCTTGGTACAAAGCTCACCTCGTGGCAAAGGGGTTCACTCGGACTTATGGGGTGGATTTCTTTGACACATTCTCCCCAATTGCTAGACTTCCCATGGTCCGGGTGTTGATTGCAGTGGCAGTTCAGTTAGATTGGCCCTTGCACCAGTTAGATGTGAAAAATACCTTCCTTTATGGTGATCTCAAAGAAGAAGTTTATATGTAACAGCCACCTGGCTTTCAAAGTCAGGGGAGTGTGTATACTGATTACAGAAAACTATATATGGCCTTAAACAGAGTCGCAAAGCCTGGTTTCAGAGATTGTCACAGGTTGTAGAGGCAGCTAAATTCAAGAGATCAACAACTGATTTTTCACTATTTGTCAAAAGGACTAGACGAGATATTGTGGTACTTCATGTTTATGTTGATGATTTGATCATCACAGGGACAATGTGCAGGGTATTGTTGTGGTTAAGTGCATCCTAGCAGAGCAGTTTGTCATGAAGGACCTGGGGGCTTTACAGTATTTTCTTGGTATTGAGGTTGCTTGCAGCAAGGAGGGTGTAGTCTTGTCCCAGCGGACGTGTGTTAGATATCCTGCAAGGGGTTGGTATGCTTGGGGCCAAGGAGGCCAATATTCCTATGGATCCTAAGATGCTATTCTATGATAAGGATGCACAGGTGGTGGACAGCAGACGGTACAGGCGTCTTGTGGGTAAGCTGCTGTATCTTACTATCACGAGGTCGGACATCTCCTTTGTAGTTGGGAGACTGAGTCAGTTCATGGCCAAGCCAATACATCTGCATTGGGATGCAGCATTGATGGTGCTTAGATATGTTAAGAAGGCTCTTGGGAAGGGTCTCTTCTTCTCAAAGGGGTCTTCTATCACATTGGTTGGTTATTTTGATGCAGACTATGTCGGATGTCATGTGGATCGCAAATACACTATTGGATTTTGCACCTTCTTAGCAGAAAATTTGATTACATGGAGTAAGAAACAGGGCACAGTTGCACAATCCAGTGCCTAGTCTGAGTATAGAGCTATGGCTCAGACAACTGCTGAGATGATGTGGATCAAATCCTTGCTTGTTGACCTACAGGTGTAGTTTTCTAGCCCTATGAAGATGCGATGTGATAATAGAGCAGCTACTTTCATTGCCAACAACCTAGCATTTCACGAGTACGAAGCATGTTGAGGTTGACTGTCACTATACCAGGGACATTATTCAAAAGGGGTTGCTTTATGCCACCTTTGTTGCATCTGAGGAGTAGACAACTGATATTTTCACCAAGCCCTTGGCCAGATCTTCATTTGATTCTTGTATACCCATGTTGAGAATGATTGATATCTATACTCTAGCTTGAAGGGGAGTGTTAGCTTATGTAGTGTAGTCGTTTACTTCTTATTGTAAGGGCTTGATGTGTTTTGTCCCTTAGAGACTTTCCTGTACTTTTGACCCTACGGTTTCTCTCTGTATAAGAGAGCTTTAGGGTTTCTAATGAAATTAAGTCATTTCAACGAATTTATACCTTTGGGTCATAAGTCTAGCTTTGTTTCTAACTACTTCTGATTCATTTAGTTTATTCCTAAAGACCCATTTGGTTCCTATGATGGTCTGAGAGTCAGGTTTTGAAATAAGTTCCCATACTTGATTTCTTTTACGTTGATTTAACTCATCTTCCATTGCAATATTCAACAACTATCTGAAGAGGCATCCTTAACATTTTTGGGTTGTAACTAAGAAACAAAAGTTATGAAAGCTAAGGTATTTGACGAAAGATCTAGTCTGAATTCCTTTAGCTAGTTCTCCTATTACCATTTCTTTTGGATAATCCTTCATATAAGATATATCTTTTGATAATTCTTCCAAAATGTTTTCTTCTGGTATGTTTGAAGGATCTCCTACTTGGTCATCATCATCACTTAAAGAAGATTGTGGTTGAGCTAGAGTTTCATCAAATGATACATGCATAGTTTCTTCAACGACAGAATTCTTCTTGTTGAATATTCCATAGCCTTTACTTCTGGTTTAATAACCTAAGAAGATTCCTTCTGGGCCCTTAACATCAAACTTGCCAAGATTATCCTTGGTGTTAAGTATGAAGTATCTATAATTAAATATCTTGAAGTAGGAAATTCTAAGTGCTCTTCCATGAGAGTTGAAAGGGTGTTTTGTTTAGGATTAGTTTAATTAGGGATCTATTTTGGATTTAGCAAGTGATGTTTACTGCCTCAGCCCAAAAATATCGAGGCAGCTTTGAGTCGCAAAGCATCGTGCGGGCACACTCTTGCAAGGTCCTATTTTTCCTTTCAACTACTCCATTTTGAAATGAGACTCCGGGAAAAGCAAGCTCATGTTTTATCCTATATTGATCACAAAAATCAAGATTGATTCTCAAATTCTCCACCATGATCACTTCTAATCCTAATGACTTTATATCCTTTCTCATTTTGCAGTCTTCTTACTAATTTACTAAAAACATAGATAGTCAAATCTTTACTTTTCAAGAAGGATACCCAGGTAAATCTCGAAAAATCGTTGATTATGACTAAACAATATCTGCACCCACTTAAGTTTTCGGGTTTGGTTTGTTCGAATAAGCCTAAGTGAAGTAACTCCAGGGGTCAAGAGGTGCTAACCATCCTTTTTGGTTTAAAGGGATTTTTGATTTATTTACCAACTTGACAAGAATTATAGATTTTACTTTTCTTGAAGTTGATTTTTGGCAGGCCTTTGACAATCTCATGTTTCACAAGTCTACTGATGTTCTTCATGTGAACATGAGCTAGCTATTTGTGCTAAAGTATTGTCTTTTCGTCTGATGCGACAAGACATTCAAGGTTGTCACATTTGTCGAAGTTGACAATATAAATATCTTTGTCTGTTTCCTTTAAGAAGAATTTGTTTGGTTTCTTTATCTCTTCTTTTAAAATCATTTGTGGTAAAAGTAATTTTATATCCTTTATTACATATTTAACTTACACTAAGAAGATTATGTTTTAATCCACCAATTAGATGCACATTATCAAAAGAAGTAGAGGGGTTATCATCTTAGCCAGTACCAATAATACGACACTTGTGGTTGTTCCCAAACGTAACTGTACCACCTTCTTAGTGGTTGAGTTGCAGGAACAGGCCTTCCTCTTCTGTCATGTGCTTTGAACACTCGCTGTCTATAATTCATCTTCTTTCTTCTCGATCTTCATCTTCTAGGGCCATGAGTCCTAGAAGATCTTTTTCACTGGAGGTCTCTTCTTCCTCTGAGCTTGAGTCTGACTCATCCCATGATTCTTGAAGAGCCTGCTTCTTCCCATCCCTTCTTAGGAATTTCTTCTCTAATTCCTTCTTGAGAAGTGGACAATCTTTTTTTATGTGTCCCTTCCGTTTGCAGTTGTAGCAGATGATGGTGTCTACCTTGGATTCTTCTTTTTCTTTCCCCAACTCCTCTTGTTCTTGAGGAATTTCCTGAACTTCCTCGAGAGAAGAGTTGTCCTCTTCTTCATCTTTGCTTGACGAATCTTCAGACTGATCATTGGCTTCAAGTGCCACAGTCTTTTTCACTCCATTCTCATGCTCCTTCGTGTGTTGAAGTTGGACTGCGTAAGACATTAGACTTCCAACAAGATCATCTAATTCCAAAGTAGACAAATCATTTGATTCCTGTATGATTGTGGTCTTCGTCTCCCAGTCGCTGGTGAGAGACCAGAGGATCTTCTTTACCAAGACTTCGTTCTTCATGTCTTGATCCAGATTTCGTAGAAAGTTTACAATATCTGTAAATCTTGTAAACATCTCCTTTATGGATTCACTCTTCTTCATCCTGAAAAGCTCATATTTCTGAGTTAGTAAATTTATAAGGGTTTCTTTTACCTTTGGTATTCCCTTGTGGGTGACTTCTAGGATGCTCCAGATCTCGTGAGCCATCTTGCATGCAAAGATGCGGTTGAACTCTTCCTTGGAGAATTTACATAAGATTGCATTCATGGCTTTTGCGTTGTGCGTTGCCAGTTTCCTTTGATCCGAGGTTGCTACTACTCCTTGATTTCATGTCTTGTGTATTTGGACATGAAGATGTCCTATACTTCATAGTCCAAAGATTCTAAGAATATTTGCATCCGGGTCTTCCAGTAGCCATAGTTCGTTCCATCAAAGAGTGGAGGCTGAACTGCTGATTGCCTCTTAGCGTATGTGTCGATAGATGACTTTAACATCTTTTGGACGCTCTAGCTCTAATACCAAATGAGGGTTCATGCGGATTTTAATGGATGCTAGAGGGGAGGGGTGAATAGTATTGCCTTTTATAAACTTTAAATATCGCAGTAGCAAATGCAAATCAAACTACAAAAATTCATGCATAGATGACACCTGTATTTATAGTGGAAACCCTTCCCTTGTGAAAACCACTACCTAAGCTTCCCAGCTTAGGATTTTCCTGACTAGTCGAGGCTGGTTAATCCAGTAATGCACCACTTGAAACGAGGGTGGCACAACCTCTTACAATGATCCATTCTCTTAACAGCCTGAAGAGAAACACGACTGATTTTTCCCAACAGCTTGGGATCCGTGATCACAAGCAAAAAGTAATTTAAAAATATTATAAACTTATGGAACCTCAAGAAAAGTCAAACCAGATTTTAGTAGATGTTTGAATCATCGTGCTTTGAAAGTTGAGAAAGTAGAAGCACAGAAGCACTTAGAGGGAAGCATGAAAAGCTTTCTTTTAGATGGAATTCTTCTTGAGAGTGTTTAGAAAAGGCTGCGTATGACCTTTATTTATACTAGTAAATCGACCAGAAAAAAAATCAAATTGGTCGATCAATTAAGGTAGTTTGGTCGATCAAAATGAGTTTTAGTTGGTCAAACTAGTTATTTGATCATTCAATGATTGGTCGATTAATTAAACTAAATGGTCGATCAAAGGTATATTTATTAACTTCTTAAAATAGGTTGATTTGATCAATTAGTTAAGTTAATTGGTCGATTAATTTTATTATTTGGTCGATGAATAACCTTAAAAACTTGTTTTTATGAAAAGTGTAAAAATCCATTTGAAACTTATTTTGATCTTCCCTACAAAATAATTTAGACTCAATAAAGATAAAAAAGACACTGAGACAATTAGTAATCTTCTAGCTTTGATCCATGAGCAAGTCTTGAAAGATTAGTTTCGCAGATAACATAATTTTAGTGCATCAAAATAGAGGTACTTACAACCTGCACTGCCTTTCTTAGAGAAATAGATTTAATGTAGTGAAAACACCTCCAATCTATACTAAGATGTCTCAGTTGAAGAAAATGAACTTTCTTAATTTGTCAAGTTGTCCCTACACCTCTATATATAAAGAGAGGTGAGAGAAAAGTTAAATCATAAACTCAACACAAAAATAGAAATGACAAACCAGCTCTTCAACAATAAATCGTAACTCAACATTCCTTCTCAAGTTGGAGCATATATATTCATCATGCTCAGCTTGTTTCTACATTTCTCAATCTGGGGGTGACGCAGCAGTTTGGTAAACATGTCAGCAGTCTGTTCTGAGGAGGCAAGGCAAGTAGTACAAAGTAGACCCTGCTGAATTAAGCTCCTGGTATAGTGGCAATCCATTTGCAGATGTTTCATTCTCTCGTGGAACATAGGGTTGTTTGCAATATACGTTGCAGCTCGGTTGTCACAGTGCATCTCCATAGTTTCTTGAATATCAACATGAAGATCTCGTAGTAGAGATCTGATCTATATCATCTCAGCTGCAATGTGTGCCATTGTTTGGTACTTAGACTCAGCACTAGAGTGTGAAACAACACTCTGTTTCTTGCTCCTCTAGATCACCAAGTTCCTGGCAACAAACATATAAAAAGTCAGTAGTAGACCGCCTGTCTCCAACATTTCCTGCATAATCTGCACCAGAGTAGGCAACCACAGACATAGGAGCTTTCTTCTTCTGAAATAGAATGCCTTTATCTGGACATCTCTTGATGTACCTCAACACCTGCATAAGAGCCTGCCAATGAACATCAGTGGGCTTGTCTAGGAGCTGACTTAGCTTACTCACTGCCAGATTGATGTCTAGCCTAGTGATGGTCAGATACAATAGCTTCCCTCCTAGCTGTCGATATGCTTTCTTGTCCTCCAGCTTCACTGTATCATCAAAGAGATGAACTTTAGGATCCATAGGAATATTAGTCTCCTTCAAGAGCATATTTCCTTTAAGATATCACTATCCCTTGCTTACTTGTGGCAATCTCAATGCCCAAAAAATATCTCAGCTTCTCAAGGTCTTTCATGACAAACTAGCGTGTCAAATAGTTCTTCGACTAAGAAATGTTATCTACATCATCACCTGTAAGAATAAGGTCATCAACATATACCAATAGAGCCACAGTGCTAGTACTGGTCTTCCTGACAAAAAGGGAATGATCAGATGAGGATATTTGCATCCCGATAATAGATAACACCTTTAACAAGCGCTAAAACCAGGCTTACGGGCTCTACCTAAGACCATAAATGGCCTTACGAAGCCTGTGCACACACTCCCCCTGAACCTCAAAGCCAGGTGGTTGTTGCATGTAGATATCCTCCTCCAAGTCTCCATATAGGAATGCATTTTTGATATCTGGCTGGTATAGATGCCATCGATAATTAGCTATAATAAAGACAAGTATGCGAATAGTGGAAAGCCATGCTGCTGGGGAGAATGTGTCAAAGAAATCTACCCCATAGGTCTAGGTGAATCCTTTGCCCATAAGGCGAGCTTTATGCCGAAAAATAGACCCATCAGGGTTGTATTTCAGGGCAAAGATCCATTTGGCTCCAACACGGTGCATGCCAAATGGTAGAGGATACAGCTCCCATGTGCCCCTGTAAGTAAGGGCAGACATCTCCTCCATAGCTAGCTTCTAGTGCGGATGTAGTAGAGCCTGCTGGTACGAGGTATTAATCTCAGCACTGGAGACTGCAGCTGTGAATGCATGAAACAACGCTCCCAGTAGCACGATGCTGTGCACATGATCGTGAAGCCTTCCTGATAGTAATAGGGATATCCTCATCAATACTCATGAAAACATGACCTGGAGAAACATCCACAGGCGACGTACTCTCAACCTCTACACCTGCTGACACTGTTTCTGATGGAGTCTTCTAAGTAGTAGTCTCAAGGTTATTAACATTAGCCTGACGAGACTATGGAATAGATAGGGGGCTTTGCCCTATAGATAATCGGTAACTGATAGGTGTGACCCTTGAAGGTCCTCTCATCTGCTAGTATTGGCCTGAATGTGCTAGCAGATGGCTTAGTAGCCTGAGAAGAGCTACTACTATCTATGAATACACCAAATGGTATAGGAGCAACTAGCATAGGAGCATACTCTAGCACACTTTGCTCTTGTCTGGCAGTAACAGAAAAGTAAGGTACAGCTTCATAAAAGGTGACATTTGCACCAATGTAGTCCCTCTGGTGTAGGAGATCAAAACACCGATATCCCTTTTGAGTACAAGAGTAGCCAAGGAACACACACTTGACTGCTTTAGGTGCTTATTTATCTCGCCCAGGTCCAAGAAGATGTACAAAAGCCACGCACCTAAATGTCATGGATGGAAGATCAAATGGCTCATCATCTGGACAGAGCACCTGTCATGGTATCTGCTCGTGAATCACTGAGGAGGGAAATCTATTAATAAGGTAACAAGCTATGAGGACTGCATCTCCCCAGTAGTTTTGTGGCACACTGTTATAAACAAGAAGAGCTCTGGCCATATCAAGGATGTGTTTGTACTCCCTCTCTGCAATCCCCTTTTGTTAAGAGGTGTAAGGACATGAGGTCTGATGAATTATGTCATGCAAACCATAGAACTCCATCAGTTGAAGAGTAGAAAACTCCAGTGCATTATCAGAACTGAGAGTCTTGATGCAAACATCAAATTGATTTATTATCATTAATACAAACTTTTCAATCAGTGGACCCACTTCAAACTTGTTCTTCATGTGAAATAGCCAAGATAGTCTGGAAAAATCAACAACAATCAAATAATACCGATGTCATGCTCTATCAGGAGTACTATTGGGACCCCATACATCGAGATGCTCCAACTGAAAACATGAAGACGAACGTGGTCCAGTGGCAGCTGGAAAGGAAGATCTATAGTGCTTCTCAAGTTGACATGCACTGTAGGAGAGCTGTATAGTTGGGGATACATGAGGAATAAACTTGCGTAATTTTTTCAAAGAAGGATGACCTAACCATGTATGCCACTGTAGAGCACTCCCTGAAGTGGTACTAATCCGACACGCTGCAGCCATGGGACTCTACTGAAGTTGGTAAATGTTGTGACTCGTAAAGCGCATTTTTGATAAGAAAAAGTGTCGTAGTATAGTGCGTAATACGATCAACAGAAATATTTATAAAGATAACGAGACTTGGAGTCTTGGTCGTTCATCTCTGGGAGGCATTTATGGAAATGCAGATTTGAAATTGATCTCATTCGTTTTACTTGCTTAAAATCTCATGCCGGTTTATGGTGATTTACGTATTGATGTACGACATGCTAGTTGCCAAAAGATAGTAATTAAAACATGCAACTTCAATCACATCAAAAGATGATAACTAGGCACATGGTGATTTTCAACATATATATTTATATATATAAGAGATGATGATGATATTAGAGTTGCAGAGCACAGGTAGAGGAATGCTTGTACAGGGAAATAAAACTACTTGCTACCAGAAAACGACTGCATATATAAATTTATGGGGTGATTTTGCATGTATCATTGGAGAAGTAAGGAACTACACTATTAAGCAGTAAATAAAGCATGTAAATCTAAGAAGAACTATAATCTAATCTAGCAAAAATAAGGGCATTCGGAGGTGGCTCCGATGGCCTTTGAGTTGGTTGAGAGTAGGAGGGGCGGTCAATGGTGCTTAGGTCGGTCCTTGGAGAGAGGTTGAAGAGGTGATCCAGCATCTTGGCGTGGAGGTGGTGGTGGCCATGGTGAAGCTACTCGTGGACATAGTGGTGGAGTGGATGTGGAATGAAACTAAGCTAAATGGAGCCAAGAGTGGATGGGTGCAAATGGCCACCCCTTAGGTCTTTTTATAGACCCAAGGGAAGCTCTCTAGAGAATTATGGAATTCTCCAGAGAGGGCTATGTTGGGAGCTTGTGGGAGAGTGAGAGAGAGGATGGATGGTGGTTTTTAGATCCACCAAATGTGGATCTAAAAATTGAATGGCTCTTGGTTGCTAATTTTAGCAACCAAGGCAACAACACATGGTAGAGAGTTCTAGAGAACTTTAGGTTAGGTATTTTCATGTGGATGGCGTGTGTGGGTGTGTGTGGGTCGAAACTTAGGTGGCTAGGTTGATTAGGTTAGGTTCTAGTGGGTTTAGGTCAAGGTAGGTCTCAAATTGGGGTTGTAAACTCTAATTCACTAAGGTAAAGTGCAATTAAACTTAATACAAGTTTAATTGGGTGTGTGAAAACTTGATTGAGAGTAAAATAATTCAATTAAGTTAGGTCTAGGTCAATTGGACTCTCACTGAGTCCAATTGAATAGTGTGTGCTGAGATCAGGGCACAATTAGACTCAATGAGTCCAATTGAATAGGATGATGGAATTGACTAAGATCCAAGTCAATTAGGTTTAGTGAGGACCTAATTAGGTCCTTAGGGAGGTCTAGAGGTGATGTAATAGGGTTAGGACACCTTAATTTAGGTTCCTATGGGGTTGGAATTGGGTTTAGGGACCTAAAGATCCAAGAGCGAGGCTTGAATCTCAAAATAGGGTTTGTAGGGCAGTTTTGGACGTCCAATAACAGTGTCAGACGTCTTATAATGAAAAATCAGAAGTCCAGAGTTGTTGTCTGGACGTCCAATATGAGTTAGGAGGGATTCTAGGTTCTGTCTTGGGTATTCTGTAGAAATTGGACATCTGACCAAGTATCTGGACATCCAATAACACTGCTGAAGTGGGTTTTAGGTGTGCAGGAGTTGGTTAAGGGTTCTGGACGTCCTATAACTCATCTGGACATCCAGATAGAGGCTAGAATTAGGGTTTTAAGGTTTCCTAGGGTGTGATGAGCTAATCTAAGGGTGGCTAAAGCTTGGGGAGGCTTTTAGCCTGTCTTAGGGCTAGGATGGACCTATGTTCTTCACAATTTGTTGTTTTATTCCTACTTAATAGAATAACAGACCTTAAATCCCTTACATTATTATCTACTACATATAATTTAAGTCTTCTGCTCCAGCTCTACTGTAACACTAGTTATTCTTTATTCTTCAGATCCAGCTTTAGATCCAGCTTCAGATCTAGCTCTTGATCAGCTTATTATCTGCAATTGACATAATGCACCTAATTAATATATTATAGAATTATTTTATGCATAACTAAAAGAAAGGAGTAAAGGTGCTAGTAATGCTTATGCATGCATGAATTACCTTAACTTATGCTAAGTCTTAGCCTAATTTAGGTTAATTATGACCTATGATTATTGCGCAATCATATCCCCATGCCTAAATCTTGCTTATTCCTAGTAAATGCGAGACTAAATTATTTACAGAAGGGTCCCTAAGGAATTGATTATTTTATCGAGTGTATGCCTAGAGATTTTTCTCCTTTTTTTTTCATCCTATGCTTTAGAAATCAAGACAATCGTGAAAGTGTAGCTATGTAGCTTTTGCAATGGATTTGAGTGAAAACCTAATTCACCTCTAAAGCCTGTACTTAACCCATAGTAAAAATTCTAGCGGGATAGGCGAACTTCTTCTCCTGGGGTATTGAAGATATTCTATGAATTCCACCCGACTTTAAGCTTAGGTAGAGAATCTTAGAGGGAAAAGATTATATATTTGGTGGCTCACTCTCAATTGGTGCTACATAGAGATTAGTACTATAGATTTTAGATTCCCAAATTATTATATAGCTCAATTCAGAGAAAGACGAGAAAATCTATGCTCTCTTTTGTTTCCTTTGTATTCATTCTCTCTTACTCTTTTTCTTGTTTTCTTTTCTTTTCTTTCTTTTTCTTAGAGCTCACAATCTCACCAGACTCACATATATGAGCTGTATTTGGTGGTCTCACTTGGCATTAACACTTTAATTGAGTTTCCATAACTCTAACACTAAGTCAGAATTCCTCAGCCGGTATTCAGGCGGTCAGAAACATAAGAGAGGTGAGTTAAGGCCATATTTGGTGGATCTCAAATTTATTTGGTGGTATTGCCTCAATGCAACTGAAATAAATACTAAATATTCACTCTTTTTTTTTTGCTTTGTCTAATTTTTTTCGATTTTTCTTTCTTTTCATCATTTTTTTCTTTTTCTTTTTTTTTCTTTCTTTTTTTTTTTTAACATAACACAATTAGCACACATTTATGAACTTTATTGAGGAGGTATTATTAGGGATTGGTGATACTAAAGAGACATTGGGTGGCTTATTTGGTGGAAGTACCTACTTATGGCACCGGGAGAGATGGATAGGACGGTGTATTTCTGACCTTGACATCAATACCCTCCTTCAGCTGAGGATTCCATAAAGAATGGTCGTAACCATCGACCTTAGGCCTAGTTTTATGAAAACTCGCTCTCCGCGTGTTTGCCTTATTTGGTGGCTCTCAAAATTTCACGCAAAAATATATATGTTGGTACCGGGAGCGAAAATTATGCCTCATCTCTGAGTATCATCATCTAATTATCTAGGGTTCTAGATTCCTTGCACTAATCTTAGAGCACCAGTACACTCTACTCTCATCTCACATTATTTGGTGGATTTTTGAAAGAAAATCTGCCTAGCTCCCAAAACATTGACCAAGGGTTTAGGAAAAGAAGCATGCTTCTTCTCGACAGACTAATGACGTTCATCAGCCTTCACCGTGAATCCATTGCAAATTCTACATGTGTGTTAAAAATTGTATTGGATTCCAGATTACAGGAATCAACTAGAGGATAAAATCCCTAATGTATTCTCTTAATTAGATAATCTTATTCATGAATGCACTATGTATATATGGTATAAACAAGTGACCTCTTATATTCATACTTTATGAAATTTCCCATTCGAGTTACATTCAGCTTGAACCTAAATTTAGAACAAGAGGTGAGTATGTGAGTCAGAAGTGGTTGTTGCGGATGATTTCTAGCTCCAATGCGAGCATTGGAGGTGGAGTCGGTTGTTCTTTTATTTAGGGTCCTAAAGTACGTGTAACATGCAGCTTCGAGGTTTTCCTAAGGGTTGGCATAAAAATTTTTCAGTTTTACTATATCTACCCCCTCATGTCTAAGTTCTTGCATGTCCTCATGCATGAATATAAAAAAAATAAGTACAGCTGGGAGTAAATGGGTAGAAATCACCTGGAATTGCTCCTGAAATTTTCACGTTCAGCATCGGCCAACCTGACAATATGCAATATGCGAAAGAAATATACTTAAAAGAAAATATACTATGTATAAAAATGGTTACGTATAGATGATGGTAGAGTGTGAGGTAGATGCTTACTTTAATGCTTCCAGCTAGGTGAAAACTCAATTAGATGTATCAGTTCTAGCATAGGAGTCGGTCAAGATTAAGAGAAAGTTGTGCTCATATACTCCTAGAATCAGTGGTCCGGAGATGCGAACTGACTGATTGTGCACCTCTACTCCAAAAATTCTAGCTATAAGAAGGTGTGGTGTAGTGGTGGAAAATAGAGGATAATCAGAGGGGGGATCATGATGTTGATTCAGCTGATTTATCATGTCCCACAATTCAGCAGGAAGTTGCTGAGGGAGTAGATCAACATGTATCTCAGAACCAAAATCTGAGTCACAGGGATCCTTATAACGATAATTGACATCAAAGATCATGCCCTTTCCAAGCTCTGGATCATATGGGGGTATTTGTGAAAGTAAAAGATCAGTGGGGAGGTCACTGAAATCCTCGTCAGAAATTACTTCGTCCTCATCAGTACTCATCTCTGATTCATTGGAGGCTGACTCTTCAGGCTCGGAGTCGAGCCATCCATTAGATTGACTAGGATGGTAGGTGCGTCCCCCGCTCATTCTGCTCAAAGCTTCACCCTCATATGCATTGGGTTCCTCAGTAATTCCTGCCTCAGGTAGCATATCCATTTCTTCGGTCAAAACATCCATAGCTACTTCTGGTCTTTGGATGTTAGGATCAGGGATAGAAAGTGTCATCTCAAAATCTCTAACATTCGAATTAGGGATGCAGGTGAAAGAAGAGTGCAGATCAGAAGATGTTGGCTTTAGCATAGGTTCACTTAAAATGGGAAGTGGCCTAGATTGATTAGTAGTGTCGCATGTGATGTTTGCCTCAAGATCCATATCCTCAACTGGATCTACTTCCTTTATCTCAGTTGGGTTTTCTAACCCATTAGGTATCTCCTAGGATTTAGGATAATCCGATTGGGGCTCAGTCTTGGAGATATCAGTCCTTTCCTCCTCAATTTCCTGAATGGAGTTCTTAGACGAACCCATTCGGCATACTTCTTGCTCCTGTCTCATATCCAAGCTAGATTCTTGTCCTGAATGATCTTCCAGCATCTACTCCCGAGAATCTTCTGTGTCCTTTCGGCATAGTCGTTTCAGATTCTTTGAGGTCTTTAAGGCTATTTTCCACTTGATATCTCAAAAGCAGTAGTTCTTGAGTTTCCCGATTTTGTCCAACTAGCCTTGTTATCCCTACTGTTCCCTGAAGGTGCTCCATCACAGCTTGTTGATACGGAATCCAACTTTGTCTTTGGTTCGACTCAGTGATAGCTTGGCTTTCATGTAGGTCGAATGCGACCTTCTCCTTAGCGCTAGCTATAGTTCTCTGTATTTTGTAATGCGATCGCATATGCATCGGTAGTTCTTCAGGGGTTCCAGGGGGTGAATCAGGTCTACCTACATTCCATGGGTGAGAAGCAGGAGTATGAAATCCATATCCTGGGTTATAAGATGCGGTCCTTTGAGGGACCGACTGGTATGGGTCATAATATTCAGGGTTAGGATATGGGTTAACCATTTCGGTAACCCGAGGAGAAGGATCAGGTGAAGTGAAAAGTCATCTTCGCCACCTTGGGTTTTGATCCCAAGGTTGAGCTGATTCAGTGACCCGGGCTCTCAGATAAGCTCGTGGGTCCAGCTCTTTTGGATCCTGATTAGGTCCAGATCCAGGGTTAGCCATTGCGGCTAAGCAAATAGAAGAAGAGGGTAGGGGAGAAGATGGCCCAGGCGAAGTGACTCGCCTCCTTGGGAGTGTCTCCCAAGGTCCAACCAGTCGAGGTCTGAGTAACTTCCTTCCTCGCATACACCACCCAACCCCTGGGTTGGTGTAGCCAAGCCAGACAAGGCTCAGGTCTTGTCAATCAAATGGTCCTTATGATCGGATGACCGGATATTTCGTTTTAAGTTCGAATTCCTGAAGAAAAATTCGTCGTGCAACCGACTGAAAGTGATTCCTGCCTCTCAAGCTAACCCAGCTAGTCTGGTTACAAGGGTACTAAGGGGAAGGTTCTTCCTTCGGCTCATGCCTCCGGTTCCGTTATCCCTTAACCGCGGTCGTTTGACACTGCCTCGCATACTTAGTCACCAGGTTTGGCAAGAGGTTGAAAATACCCAGCAGTATGACAACGAATTCGGGTTGCTCACGTGTTTTAAAATTAATTTTAGCCCAATTTTCTTCAGTTGGGGTTTGTGGTGAGTGGCTCACAAGGTGACCAAGCTCACCGGCTAAACACTACACTTGACTAAGTCTAGGTTAGCCTAAATGTGATTTTTAGATTGTAACCCTAAAGGTGTTACGTAGGGTTCATGCAATTCTAGGGTTATTTATTTATTTTTTCTTCTTCAACAGACCACGAAATTAAGACCAATTCTCTGATAAAAATTGGAATCATAATAAGTTGAAATTTGGCAAGTAGATTCCTTTTTCAATTATGTTTCTAGAGATTATATTTCTATAATTTTTACTGTTTCAACCGAATTTATAGAGATTTTTAAATGTCAAGGGGTCATATATGGAATTTTGACCTCTGATCGGTTTTTCAAATTGAAACAGTATCAAATGATTTTCAAAAATTCAGGAAAAATATGGAAATTAAAGCCAATGAGATAAGCTTTCAAATCTCATCATTTTTAGTCAAAACAGATTCGTGAATTGCGCAGAATTGCTTTTTGAATTTTGAAAAATCTCAAATCTGGGTCAGTTTGACCCCTTACACTTCACAAATTTTTAAAAATTTTGCGCTTGGAATTTTTTCAAAAGAACGGTGCCGTTTGAAAGATGGTTTGAAAATGAAGGTATAACCCGAATTCGGAATTTTTCGCTCATTAATTTTTCGGCAATTGAATTTTTAAATAGAAATTTGAAACCTGGTTGAAAACCACAGGGTGGTGGAGAAGCTTTTAAAAGTGTTTGAGTTTAAAATTTAAACTTTCCACCAAAATTCTTTTTTCAAAAGCTTTTGAAAATTTTTTTTCACGAAGGATTTTTTTTTCAAAGGATTTTTAGATTCTTTTTTTTTTGATTTTTAAAATTAACCTAGGATTAAAAAAGAAACTTAATCTAACTACCTAGATTTTTTTCTTTGATTTTCTTTTTCTTTCACAAAAATAAGTAGGTTTTTTTTTTCAAATAAATCTAACCTTGGGTTCAGAAAGGGAAATCCTAATCTAAGATGAGATGTGCACCTGATTTTTTTTAATCTGCGCTAGTTGCGTGCGTAGATTCTCGTTTTTCCTGTTTTCCTTCACATCACAAGACAAGCAGAGGAAGATTTATCAGTGAAGGCTCACAAGATCAAAATAAAAAATGACGTTGCCTCCCCGGCAACGACTCCATTTGTTGTGACTCGTAAAGCGCATTTTTGATAAGAAAAAACATCGTAGTATAGTGCGCAATACAATCAATAAAAATATTTATAAAGAAAACGAGACTTGGAGTCCCAGTCGTTCGATCTCTTTCGCTTTGCTTGCTTAAAATCTCATGTCGGTTTATGGTGATTTACGTTTTGATGTATGACATGCGAGTTGTCGAAAGATAGTAATTAAAACATGCAACTTTAATCACACCGAAAGATGATAACTAGGCATATGGTGTTTTTCAACGTATATATTTATATATATAAAAGATGATGATGATATTAGAGTTGGAGAGCACAGGTAGAGGAATGCTTGTATAGGGAAATAAAACTACTCGCTACCAGAAAATGACTGCACACATGAATCTATGGGGGGATTTTGCATGCATCATTAGGGGAGAAGTAAGGAACTACACTATTAAGCAGTAAATAAAGCATGTAAATCTAAGAAGAACTATAATCTAATCTTGCTGAAATAAGGCTATTCGGAGGTGGCTCCGATGGCCTTTGAGTTGGTTGAGTAGGAGGGGCAGTCAATGCTGCTTAGGTTGACCCTTGGAAAGTGGTTGGAGAGGTGATCCAGCATCTTGGCGTGGAGGTGGTGGTGGTCATGGTGAAGCTACTCCTGGACATAGAGGTGGAGTGGATGTGGAATGAAACTAAGCTAAATGGAACCAAGAGTGGATGAAGGCAAGAGTGGATGGGTGCTAATGGCCACCCCTTAGGTCTTTTTATAGACCCAAGGGAAGCTCTCTAGAGAATTATGGAATTCTCTAGAGAGGCTTATGGTGGAAGCTCGTGGGAGAGTGAGAGGATGGATGGTGATTTTTAGATCCACCAAATGTGGATCTAAAAATTGAATGGCTCTTGGTTGCTAATTTTAGCAACCAAGGCAACAACACAAGATAGAGAGTTCTAGAGGACTCTAGGCTTGGTATTTTCGTGTGGATGGTGTGTGTGGGTCGAAACTTAGGTGGTTAGGTTGGTAAGGTTTTATTCTAGTGGGTTTTGGTCAAGGTTGGCCTCAAATTAGGGTTGTAAACCCTAATTCAGTAAGGTAAAGTGCGATTAAACTTAATACAAGTTTAATTGGGTGTGTGAAAACTTAATTAAGAGTAAAATAATTCAATTAAGTCAGTTCTAGGTCAATTGGACTCTCATTGAGTCCAATTGGATAGTGTGTGCTGAGATCAGGACTCAATTGGACTCAATGAGTCCAATTGAATAGGCTGATGGAATTGACTAAGATCCAAGTCAATTAGGTTTAGTGAGGACCTAATTAGGTCCTTAGGGAGGTCTAGAGGTGATGTACTTGGGTTAGGGCACTTTAATTTAGGTTCCTATGGGTTTGGAATTGGGTTTAGGGATCAAGAGATCCAAGATCAAGGCTTGAATCTCAAAACAGGGTCTGGAGGGCAGTTCTGGACGTCCAATAATAGTGTCAGATGTCTTATAGTGAAAAATCAGAAGTCCAGAGTTGTTGTCTGGACGTCCAATCAGAGTCAGTAGGGATTCTAGGTTCTGTCTTGGGTATTCTGCAGAAATTGGACGTTTGACCAAGTGTCTGGACATCCAATAACATTGTAGAAGTGGGTTTAAGGTGTGCGGGAGTTGGTTAAGGGTTCTGGACGTCCTATAACTCATCTGGACGTGCAGATAGAGGCTAGAATTAGGGTTTTAAGGTTTCCTAGGGTGTGATGACCTATCTAAGGGTGGTTATGGCTTGGGGAAGCTTCTAGGCTGTCCTAGGACTAGGATGGATCTAAGTTCTTCACAATTTATTGCTTTATTTTTAATTAATAGAATAGCATAGCTTAACTCCCTTACATTATTATCTACTACATCTAATCTAGGCCTTCCGCTCCAGTTCTGCTGCAACACCGGTTATTCTTTATTCTTCAGATCCAGCTTTAGATCCAGCTTCAGATCTAGCTTTTGATCAGTTTATTACTTGCAATTGACTTAATGCACCTCATTAGTACATTATAACATTATTTTATGCATAGCTAAAAGAAAGCGGTAAAGGTGCTAGTAATGCTTGTGCATGCATGAATTACCTTAGCTTATGTTAAGTCCTAGCCTAATTTAGGTCAATTAAGACATATGATTGCTGCGCAATCAGTAAACACCTCCTTTTTCATTTCCACTACAAATAGTTTTCCTTTTCATTCGATCCTGGGAAATACATCCACGCTCATCAAAGATGACATGGCAATTCATTTGCTTGATGATTTCACTGACTGGTAGTAAATTTATAGACAAATCTGGAATAAACTGGACACGATTAAGCTACATAGAAGGGGTAAGATTAATTTCCCCCTGACCAATAATAGGAGCAAGTCGCCCATCAGTCACCTATACGTTGCGACCTCGAGAAATAGCTTGAATCTGCCAAAAACACTATAGATTACCAGATAAATGATTAGAGGCACCTGGGTCAATCAACCACGTCACACCAGTAGTTGAAGAAGTATCACCCATGGCGGTTCCTAGCACAATCTCTGTCAGGGATGCTGCCTTGTTCACATAATCACATTGCCAAAATTTGATTTCAATGCAACAAAGAGTACACACCGCTTAACTTCTTCAACTTCAGATTTGAAAACTGACAGAAAATAGGGAACACACACCAACAAATGCACCAACTGAAAAATACACACCTCAAAAAATCTCTGCTTACATGTGGTCAATACTTAAAGGAGAATACACACCTCAGAAACATGCTTTAAAGGGGAGTACACACCCCAAAAAATAGTAACAAAAAATTGATTTGATTTTATCGTCCAAGTAGAACTTGCAAACTCTTTTCAGAAGATCCTTGCTCTAGAATTCCATCACCAACAAGCGAAGGATCTTCCTAGACCCCGAAACAAGGGAGATAGAGGTGTGCAACCCTCTCCTTACTGCCGGAAGATGCCCAACAGCAGGGGGAGGGAGGTAGTGAAGAGGTGGCAGTGCCCTCTCTACACTTCTTCTGCAGCCAGTGGCAGCAACGACAGGCCAGCGGTGGGGGTGGCGTTGGCTGGCGGCAACGGCACTGCTGCTGGTTGACATTGTTGCCGCCGCCAACAGGGGTGGCAATCTTGGTGGTCGTGTTAAGATTTTCTTGGTGGAGTCTTCAACTTGGCTTTGATAGCAAGTTGAAGAAAATGAACTTTCTTAATTTTCCAGGTCATCCCTACACCTCTATATATAGAGGTGAGAAAAAAATTACATCATAAACCCAACATAAAAATAAAAATGATAACCAGTCCCTCAACAATAAATTGTAAATCAATAGTCTCGAGGTGCTAGAATTAACCAACCAATCCATATATAGATATGTGTCACACGGAGCATTAGCATAACGAAAGGAAGCAAACTCCATACTTGATGAAGAGGCAAAAGTTGCTATCACTCAAGTGGATGATGCCTCCTATGAGAACTAAGGTGTTGAAGGAGCTCATCATAATTTGCATTGGGCACAGATAAGTGGCTTGTTTTGCTATTGTCAAAGCCTGATTGGCCATAGGAGGTGGCATTGGTGATGCTCAAGCGGTCGAAGGCGGCACTCAGGAGGACTACAGCAGAACTGACAATGGTCTGGGGAGGCACTAGTGGCGTGCTTCAAACTAGTAGTGGTGCTGGAAGCTCTCTGAGAGGCTTGTTGGCGGTGCTACTCGCTACTACAGTGGCTGGCAGTGCCCCCTTCAACCCCAGTAGAGTTCGATGATGCTCAGAGAGAGAGCAGCAGACCGGTGCAAGGAGAGATCGACGGTTGTCCTCCAACTGGCCAAGGGTGGCTGGCGGTTGTGGTGGTGTCTCCCAAGGCCTTGCTAGTGTTGGGTTTTTTTTTTTTGGTAAAGGAGGTATGAGAATCAAAGTAGGTATCAGACCCCAGTCTAGGATAGTGACTTTGATACCAAGTTAGAATAAATGACCCAAATTATTTATTCTATAACCCTATCTCTCAACATATAGAGATAAAATTACATGAGTTCTCAAAGAAATAAAAGTAGTACAACTCACGAAATAACAAAATAGCATAAATTACAAATGACCATTGGAGCTAACATATGTAAACACTGAAAAGACAGTGATATTTGCATGTTTGCCGTGACATTTGTGTAAACATCTCTTATCTATAACTTGTGCATTCCTTCTATAGATATTTAGTAGTTTCCTTCCTGGGCTTTTCTGCTTGAGGAAAGAACTGCTACCAAAACCACTTTAATAATACTTAGTTCAAAGCACTGCTATCCTTGGCTTCTCTTTACTAACACAGATTTTTGTTTGTCAGATTGTAGGAGGCGATCCCCTCTTGAAACTCATTGCAGTTGATTGGTTGAAAGCTGAAAATGCCATGGATAGGATTGCATTGCATCCTAAATGTCTTGTCCAGGTAAAAAGTAACTGAAACTATCTTTATGTTATACAACAAAAGGCACGTCGGAATTCCATTTGTATGAATTATTAAATTGAAAACTCTGGTTTTCTAAAATGGTAGGGTTATCAGAGATAATTAGCTTAGCGTACTAAATTGATATTTCTTCCACTAGTCTTCTTAGTAAATGTGTTGGGAAACAAATGACCATACTTTCATTGAGAAACCCTAGGATCCTTATATAAAGAGGTCCAAAAGGGAAATATCAGTATTTATACAATATCATTAAGCACACCAATAATAGAACATAAATAAAATAAAGCTATGCTTTAACACTCCCGCTTAAGTTGGAGCATATGTATCATGCATTCTTAGCTTGGAACTAAGGTTGAGTCGCTTCTTTATGAGAGCGTTCGGTGAAAACATTTGCAATTTGATCCTCAATCTTGATGTAGGGTGTGCTAATTTTTCCGCTCATAACCGCCTCCCTGATGAAATGGCAATCCACTTCAATATGCTTGGTTCTTTCACGAAACACTGGATTATTTGCAATGAATGATGCTGCTTTATTATCACAAAACATAAGTATAGGTCTACTGCACTTTATTCCAAAATCTTGAAGAATGGATCTATTCCACATGAGCTCACAAGTAGTATGGGACATCGCCTTATATTCAGATTCTGCACTGGACCAAGAAACTATAGATTATTTTTTACTTCTCCAAGTAACCAAGTTTCCTCCCACATAGGTATAGTATCTAGTTGTAGACCGCCTGTCTTCATGTGCCCCAGCATAATCGGCATCAGAGTATCCGCATACATTAACGTGGCCATTGTTTTTAAACAAGATATCTTTCCTAGGAGCCTTTTTTTAGATACCTCAATACTTAAAATATACCATCCCAGTGTACCTTACGGGGTTGTTGCATAAACTGGCTTAGGCAGCCAATAGCATAAACTGTCTGGTGTAGTAACAGTGAGATATAGCAATTTCCCAATCATAGCTCTATACATCGTCACATGTTGTAACAATGGACTGTTTCCATTTGCCAAAGGAAATGAAGGATCTATAGAAACACTTGTAGTCTTGCACCTAAGCATCCACATCTCGAAGCATATCCAAAACGTACTTCCTTTGGGATAACACCAGTCCCTAGTCAACATGTTGCACCTCAATGCCAAGAAGATATCCTATCCATCCCAAATCTTTTGTAACAAATTGAGAATGTAGCAATTTTTTTGTTCTCTCTATCTCATCTATATCATTGCTAGTTAGAAGAATATCATCAATATAAACAATAATAATCACCGAATATGTATTTCCATGAAGAGTAAACAACGGATGATCTGTAGTAGACCAAGTAAATCCATACTCCTGCACTGCCCTGCTAAATTTGCAAACCTTGCCTTGGGGCTTTGCTTCAGACCGTAGATTGCCTTTCTGAGGTGACACACCTTTCCACACTCCCCTTGGGCCGCAAACTAGGGGGGTTGATGCATATAAATTTCTTATAGATCACCATACAAAAACATTTTTAATATCCAAATACCTGCCAATTTTTATTTACAGCAACAAAGAGTATCGTGACAAAATTTAATCGGGCAACGGAGGAGGTCTCAAAGTAATCAATACGATAAGTTTGAGTATACCCTTTTGTTACCAATTTGGTTTTATATCTCTCCATAATACCATCTGGTCGACATTTGAGGGTGAACACCCATCTACACCCCACAAAAGTAGCACCTGGGGGTAGATCTACTAAATCCCATGTGCATCGAGATTCTAAAGTTAATATTTCTTCCTTCATAGCCTCAGTCTAGGAAGCATTCTGAAAAGCCTCATTATGAATTTTAGGCACCTGCGCAGCATCAACAGTCAACAATAATGTTCTACCTACATCTGTCAGGCCATTTAATGAGAAACACTGTGAAGTAGAATATCCAACAGGTCTAGTATGAGACTGTTGAGCCTTTATTTGAGCAATGAGAAAATACAAATCAATTGTCTCAGGAGTATCACTTACCTCAACCTCAGGAGAATCATCGGCAGATGGTAGGTGCTGAGGAGGAATAGTAGAAAGAGGTTCCTTTACCTGTGTCTTGGGTTGTCTCTGAAAATGTCGGGGATAAAACAACTCCCTACATCACTAAAGGTAGGATGCTCAGAGGTCTCAAATGTAGAAGGTGGTGGAGCAGTTGGTAGTGGAATAAGAACATTACTAGAAGTAGGAGTCTCCCCCTTCTTGGGGTAAAAAGGAATATCCTCAAAGAAGGTAAAATCAGTAGTAACATAAAACCTTCGTGCAACAGGCTCAAAACATCAGTATCCCTTTTGAGTCTTCGAATAGTCAAGGAAAATACACTTGACAGATCGAGGAGACATTTTATCCACCTTAAACCGGTGTTTCAAATATCGTGATATATCGGCGATATATTGCCCATATATCGCTATCGATGGGATGGGTGGTATCGATACCCCCGAAGTATTTTTTTTTAGGATATTGACGATATATCACCGATATGAACACATACACATTATTCGTAAAAATGTTAATATTTAAATTTTGTGATATTTTGTGATATTTTGTGCCTTTCTGAGCGATTTTCCAAAAATTCACCGATATCAACGATATATCCTTTTTTTAATTTGTAGATACGAAATTGATATTGATATTTAAAACCTTGCCTTAAACAAGTGGACAAAACATACACATTCAAACACAACAGGAGTGACATTGAATAAATCCTTCCCAGGACAAAGCACGAAAATCGAGAACTATCATTCAACACATTCGAAGGCACTCGATTTATCAAACAATTGGTGGTCACTATAGCATCAACCCAATATATAGTGGGACCATTCATTTCACTCATAAGAGTTCTCCTAACATCCAACAAATGTCGTAGTTTGCGCTCGACTACCCTATTTTGTTGTGAGGTATGCTCATAAGTAGTCTGATGTACAATGCCCCAAGACTGAAAGAAGTGTATCAAAGTAGAATTAACAAATTCCAAACCATTGGCACTCCTGAAAATTTTTATAACATGGGAAAATTGAGTCTTTATTTCTTTAAAAATTTTTATAACATGGGAAAATTTCCCCATTAAATAAACTCATGACACATGAGTGCAATCATCAACTAACACCAAGAAATACCGACAACTTTTATTACTTCGAATTAGACAAGGCCCCCATACATCTACATGAATTAACTCAAAAGGAAACTCAGACTGCTTATCATAACTAGGAAAAGATGACCTATGATGTTCACCAAGCTGACAAGCATCACACAAAAATTTATTCGAAAAACGTAAATTAGTGAATAACCGACGTAAAATAGTAGGGTTAGGGTGGCCAAGCCGGAGGTGCCAATGGAGAGGAGTAACAGAGTATGCTGCAACACTAGCAGAAGATGGAGGTATATGGACATAGTAGAGACTATTATGCTCAAACCCCCTACTAATCCACCTCCTTGTTCTAAGATCTTGCAACACAAAATATTGGTCATAAAGAATTGCTTCGCATTTCAAATCTCTAGTGATCTGACTAATTGACATCAAATTCAGTGCAAATTGTGGGGCATGCATAACATCAGATAAGGGTAATGTGGGTGATAATGATAACAGGAGATAATCCACCATTAGCCACCTTAACTTTAAAGGGAGTGGTTAAATCTCGAAGGGAGGAGAATAAATCTGCATTACCAGTAATATGAGAAGATGCTCCAAAATCTGCAAGATATGGCCATGGTACCTGTAGGCTGTAGAACAGATGCTTCTGCAGAGGTAGATGCTCTATAGGCAACAAACTCATCATACTTTGCTTTGGAAATAGTAAGCTACTCCTCATGAGTAGGTTGACCAATCTATTCTGTAATCACATGGTTGGCCCTAAGGTCACGACCTTGAGGGTATCCATGTTTTACCTGGCAACGGTCAGTAGTTTGTCCATTCCTATGGGAGTACTCACAGAAGGTGGTACGTCCTCTGCCATGTCTAGGTGTATGTCCACCACGTCCACAAGTAAAGAACTTGCTTCTGCCTCGACTAACAGAAGCCATAGCAGAGGCATCAGTATAATCAGTAGTCTCTAGTTTGGACAGGCAAGCATAGATCTGGGTCGAAGTGGGAATGGTATCTAGTGTCATAAATGGATCTTTGATTGACCTATATTCAGAACCAAGCTCGGCTAACAGCTAAATAGATCTAATCTCCTCTCTTTGCTTTGCAATCACCGCAACATCTGTACTGATAGGCTGGTGAACATTTTGTTCATCCCATAGATTCTTCATGGCAACATAATATTCTAACACTGACATGGTGCCCTTCTTCATGTTATGAATCTCCTCAATCACATGATACAATTTGTTGATGTTATTGTTGTGAGAGTGTATCTCATGCAAAACCTTCTACATTTTCTTTGCAAAAGAATGGCACATCACCTGTGGCAATTGTCTATGTAATACTGTTAAGGAGGCATGTTGCCACCCAATCATTATCAGCCTCCCAATTTTCAATTTTTGGGATAGGTTCCATATCAGTCAAAATATATTTCTTTGTCTGAGACCCAATGAATAAGGAAAATGCAGTACGTACCCAATAACATAAAACACACCAATAATAGAACATAAATAAAGTAAAGCTATGCTCAAACAAAATGAATTATTAATCTCCACCACACCTCCTATTTCCTTCTGCTAAACATTTTGTAAAACAACACAATGTGAAACAAGCCACAATTTTCTTTGCCAATTTACCAAGATAAATACTATTTTGAGTTGTGTAATTGGATTTGGATGTCATCCAAGATCCATTTGGCCTTGGTATATGGTTGTGTATACCCCACATTTTCTTTCCTTATTCATTTGCAGAATGCTTTCATTTTTTTTAACATGGCAACAGTGCAAGTTGATCATAGGTTTTCTTTCCTTTGATGCTCATCTCAATGTATGTAATTCTACGATTGCTTCTTGAAGTTTGTCCATTAGTCCTAATGGCCATGGCATGCAAAATCATTGGAATATTCAAGATGTGATTCTGACCCAAGAACTCAAATTGTGGCCTCAATCTTTCCCAGTGGACATTGTTTAGATTTTTGTTCACTTTATGTGTGAAGATCCTGATGGATGGATGATTGCTCTTAAGCGGACTGCGATGGAGGCATGCTGTGGGTTATTAGTGGGTCATGAATCTTGAGTAGTCAATCAAACTTGTAGAGTATCATAATGGTTAAGCTATCAAAGGGGTTCTGTTTTATGCCAAGAAGTCCTTATGGTCAGTGTGTGCTACAATTCTAGTCCTTATGTTTTATGCAATGGAAGGAGGAGAAAATGAACCAAGCAATATTATTCTATAACACTATAAGAAAGCAATAAATAGCAAAAGATACAAAACTAATGACATAAGCAAATAAGTAAAGATCGAAGGGACACAATACTCTCCCTCAAGCTGGAGTATAGATGTCAATCATGCTCAACTTGGAGCAGCAAACATCAAAGGATGAACATGGCAATGGCTTAGTAAAGATGTATGCTATCTGGTCTTCTAAAGTGACAGAGATGGTGCAAATGATCCACGCTAAATCAAATTACATGTATAGTGGAAATCGATCTCGACTTGTTTTGTCCTCTTGTAGAACGTAGGGTTGTTAGCAATATACATGGTAGCCCTAGTATCACACCTCATCTCCATAGGTGTGCCATAGGAAATATGTAACTCTGTCAGAAGTGACCTCGCCCACATCATCTTTGCAGTTGTGTGGAGCATAGCTCTATACTTGGACCCTGCACTTGATCTGGCGACAACCACTTGCTTTTTGCTCTTCCATGTCACCGGATTCCTTGCAACATAAGTGTAAAATCCTGTAGTGGACTTCCTATCTATCAAGCATCTTACATAATCTGCATATGAGTATCCCATTACACCCATGGAAGCCCCTCTGCTGAACAAAATGCCCTATCTAGGTGCCTTCTTCAAAGTTCAAATACCTCAGCACCGTCATGGCTGCATCCCAGTGCTGCCTTGACTTGTCCATAAACTAACTTAATTTTCCAATAGTTAAGGAAATGTTGGGTCTGGTAATGGTGAAGTTTGCTAACCAACTGCCTATATTGTCTACTATCAACCTCTACCCCCTCATTATACAGTCTGGCTTTGGTATCCATAGGGATGTTTGTTGGTTTTGCCCCTAACATACCTGTCTGTTGCATAACATCTAGGCCCCATTTGGTTGCCAGGTTAAGTATTTAACCTGCCATTGGACTTGGCCCCCACTTGCACCTAGTTAAACCCTACTTGCGTAAGGTTAAAGTTATTCCACTTTCTTTGTAGAATAAACTTTAACCTACGAAAGACCCAAACATGTTAACTAACTTATTCCACCATTTGTTCCACTCCTACCCTATTCCTCTACTTATTTCACAAACTTTTTCCCCTTACTAAACGGGGCCCTAGAGCGTATTTCCTCTGAGATAGAACAATTCCCTTTTTGCTGCGAGCAACTTCTATCCTAAGGAAGTACCTCAATGGCTCAAGGTCCATGACAAATTTGCCTGCATGACATTGCTTGAGCTTAGCAATGCCACCTGTATCATCCCCTGTAACAATCAAGTTGTCCACATACACAAGTAGTACCACCACTCCTTTTCCCATCTTCCTAATGAAGATAGAATGATCTGACGTGGACCTCTGAAAGGCCATGGCCTCAACCACCTCCAAGAGCTTCTGAAACGAGGCTCTGGGATTTTGCTTCAGCTCATATATGACTTTCCGTAGTCTGCACACACTTCTGAGTCTCATTGCCTGGTGGTTGTTGCATATACACCTCCCTGTGAAGATCACCATAGAGGAATGCATTATTGACATTGAGTTGGTGAAGCTACCAATCATATTGAACCACAGTGACAAGAATGCGAACAGTTGGAAGCCAAGCAATCGAAGAGAATGTGTTGAAGAAGTCCACTGTATGTCTGAGTAAACTCCTTAGCTACAAGAAGGGCATTGTGTCGAGCAACAAACCCATCAGGGTTGTATTTGATGGTTGACACCCATCTACAACGAATAACTACTCCATCTAAAAGAGTAGTAAGCTCCCAAGTATCCCGTAAACGTAAGGCAACCATCTCATCCTTCATTACCTGACGCTATTTTAGATTAAGCACGACTTGCTGGTTGGTGATAGGCAACTGGGTGGTGGACATAGCAACGCAAAACCTCCTAAAAGAAGTACCCAGGCCCTCAATAGATAGGGCCTTTGCTACATGATATTAGGCACAACTTTGAGGTGCCTTCCGAGTAGCAATTGGAAGATTCAGATCATCAGATAGTCTCTTCTACTGGCTCAGAAATAATATCATCCATCTCTACCCCTATATCATCACGATTCAGTAAAACATCGTAAATCTGCAAAGTATCTGTGCTCACTCATATCGGGGAAGATGGTGTTGGTGAAGAAGGGGGGCACTACTTGTAAGTGACAGGAAGCCTAAAGGTAATAGGTGGGTCCTGATACTACGTAGGCTCAGTAGTGGAGGGCATGGGGTCGATAATCGGTATACCCTTTAAGGGTATGGGAGGAACATGAATAGGTACCTTAACAATCTCCGGAGAAAGATTACGTCCTGTAGTGGAGAAATAAGGGATGGACTCATGAAAGGTAATATCAGCACTGACATAATAGTGACTAGGAATAAGATCAAAGCACCGATAACCCTTATGAGTCCGAGAATACCCTAAGAAAACACACCTGACTACCCTTGGTGCTATTTTATCTCGACTAGGGGTGAGAATGTGCTCAAAAGCAATGCACCTAAAAACTATAGGAGGCACATGGAAAAGCTCACAACCAGGATACAATAGTTGCTAAAGGATCTGCTGATAGATAGCAAGGTTGGGCATCCTGTTGATAAAAAACAAAGCAATCAAGATGACATCACCCCAATAAAGACAAGGAACACTGTGATGTATCAACAAGGATCGAGCCACATCAAGATGATGCCTATGCTTCCACTTAGCAACTCTATTCTGTTGAGAAGTATGAGCACATGTAGTTTGATGCACAATGCCATGAGATTTATAAAACAAAAATGGCTGATGAGGACAAAACTCAAGAGCATTATCTGTTTACATGCCCCCTTCTGTCTATATTTGTTTCTTTTATTCAATTTGTTATTTTTATTTTTTGTCTGGATATGTTACGTTATTTTCTGACACCTCGCCACTATAGGGTTCCTTGGAATAATAAGTAGAATCATTTTTTCCTACTTGGTATTAGAGCATGATCTTAGATCAGGCTCTAGTATCCCACCAATCATCTAGCCCTCTAAACCCTACACCTAAACTCTTGCTCTCCCTCCTCTCTCACAACCGCCTCTTTCTCTAGCTGACGTTGCCCACTACAGGCCAATGCAACTGGCTCCTACTGCCTTATGCCACCTCTGCAGGCTGCATCTCCCTGCCTGCTGCATCCCACCAACATTGCAGGGGCGTTTCTAGTCCCACCAGCCACCAACAACAGTTGAAGAGGGGCAGGGACCCTCGCAGGTGCTGCTAGGACCCATTTAGGCTTTAGGGCATGTCCCTACTACGTCTGGGGATCCCTGTGTGATCTTAGACATGGATTTCGGGTCTCCGTTTGCCTGGATATGCATGTTTGAGGTCTGATCTACTGTTCTGATGGTTTCTATGGTCTGAAATCAAATTTTAGATCTACTTTTGGGTGTGTTTTCTTGTCTGCAGGGCTCCTGATGGCTTCTAGCAATTTTGAGGTGACATTAGGCATCATTTTCGAGATCGAGACCTGTAAGAGTTTGTTTTTCGATCAAATAGTTAAGTTAGATGAGACCAGTTACCTTAGATGGTCTCAAACATTCCTTATGACAATAGGTCATGATAAGAGTTCGAGTCCACGGAGAAGACTGGAAAATACGTCACGTGAAAGAAAAATAATGCTATGGTCAAAGCATGGTTTAGGGCTGTCAAACGGGTCGGGTCAGGTTGGACTTGACTCGTTTTGACCAAACCTAGTCGAGTCGGGTCCAAACTGTTTTTTAAATGGGTTTAGATACTCCAACCCAAACCTGACCCGTTTACACTCGCCAAACCTAACCTGACCCGTTTAACCTATTTAATAACGGGTTAAATGAGTAAACGTGGGGGTTAATAGGTTAAACGTGAGGATTTTTTTCTCAATTATTGAGTTTATCTGGTTGAGCGGGTTCGTAGGGGTAAACCCAAACTCGACCTGTTAATAAATGGGTTAAACAGGTTTAAACTAGTTTAATGTAAGTGGGTTCGGATCCATTAATCAGGTCAGGTTAGGGAGGTTCATTTTGATGACCTTAGCATGTTTGATGAACTATGTGATCCTACGGATTGAGAATGAGATTATGCACTACTCAGCGACCAAGGTAATGTGGGACAACCTTCGTGACACATACATAAGAACTCATCTCGGGTTTTTCAAATTAGTCACGAACTGTCTCAGTTGAAGTGGGAGGGCTGCTCTCTTTCACAGTACTACTTTGCCCTAAAGAGGCTTCAGAAGAACTACAATGCTTACAAACCAGTCTGTACGTGCACCACACAAAGGGAGTACAGTAGAAAGGTTGCTGTTCATTAGTTCTTGTCAAGACTTGGTCCAAAGTATGTTGTTGCTCGTTTACAGATTCTCACACTTTTTAAGCTTCCTACCTTTGGAGGAAGTATATAATCGCTTGAGTTGGATTGCTGTGAGTGGGAAGAGATGAAAGGCTTTATATGTTCTTGATAGATTGGGGCATCACAATTATCTTGTCATTGTTGATTATTTTTATTACTTGTCGCAAGTCTTCTTGTTGAAGTGTAAGTCTGATGTTGGTCTTGTTATTAAAAACTTCATTTTGGAAATAAAGATTCAGTTTGTTGTCAATGTAAAGATTGTTCATTCTGATACTGCTTTGGAGTTCTATACTCAATTCTTGCATAGCTTTTACCTTTCTTGGGACATTATCCATTAGATGGCTTGCCCCTACACTTTTGAGTAGAATGGTGTTACTAAACGCAAGTACCATCATATTTTGCATGTTCTAAGGGCCATGCTGATACATCATAGTGTCTCATCCTATATTAAGGTGATCCAGTCGGCTTACTATGTTATTAATAGAATGCCATCTTCTGTGCTCAATGAGTAAGTTCCTATTCAAATTTTATATCCCAATGTCAAGTTGCTTGTTGTCCTTCCTCGGGTTTTTGGTTGTATCTCATTTGTACATGTGCTGAGTGTGGGTAGGGACAAGTTGGCACACAGGGTGGTAAAGTGTTTTTTTAGGATTATTCTAAGAACCACAAGGGATATCAATGCTATGTTCCCATTCATTATCATCACTATGTCAACGATGATGTTACCTTTTATGAGCTAGTTCCATATTTTTCTATTGCTAGGTGTAGATTTGAGGGGATAATGACTAGTGTTTCCATGTCTATGCCTCTTAGAGCCTTAGAGGTTATTCCTAACAATGTTCTTGATCCTTTTGAAAAAAAATAGATTCAAGTTGAAATATAGTCATTGTCCACCCCTTTCTAAGCCAACACCACATGTCTCCCCTAAGGTAAACAATGAGCACATATTTACTAACAATATAATTGAGAAAATGATTATTCTTATTCAACTCAAAAACTCTACACCTCTTTATAATGGAAAAGTTGCAATATAAGTCTAGGCAGAAATACAAATTTACGAAATAGTACAAAAGAACAAAGAGTGCGTAAATAATAATAAGTGCTATGCTAACACTCCCACTCAAGCTGAAGCATAGATATTGTTGGGAATAAGGAGGGCCACGTGGCAACTAGTTAGGCAACGTCGCAGTCGGTCAGGAGGCCCTTAGGGTCGGTGGCTATGGTCTAAAGGGTCCAAGTTTTGAGTCCCAAGTTTTGTTTATTTGTTAAGTTGGTTTTTTAGGAAGTTTTTAGTGATTTGTTTGGGATTTGTTCTTTCTTAATTAGGAGATATGATTTGTTTCTTGTTTTAGAGGATATGTTCTCTCTTTATAAAAGCGAGCCTTCCTATAGTATTTGATCTTGAGTCAAGCAATAATGTTTCCCTCTTTTCTAAAACTCCTCTCCCTTTCTCATCTCTTAAGGCAGTTGGCCACCACCTCTGTTGGCGGTCACCGCTGCCGCTGGCACCATCACCGGCCTGCCACCTTCAAGCAGCCAGTGACTACTGCCCTCTCTCTTTCCCTAATCTCAGTGTGGAACAACCCCTGTTGGGTTGTTTATCACATGCCAAGGGAGCCTCCGCGCTCCACGTGCGCCAATCTTGACATGGTATCAAAGCCTACAGTATAGGCTCTTTTGGCGTGTGCGTGTTCTTGACCACACGTGTGATTTCCGTCTCCGAAAAAATCTTCCTCGACAAATCTGGCACCTCACGCGAAGAAGGAAGATTGTAGAAGATGACGGACTCCTTCACCACGGTCGCCGACGCTACGTTGGGCCCGAGAGAAAGTAAGGTGGTTGTCTCTGGGACAACTATCAAGTTGCAGGGCACCTCCAACTATATTTTGTGGGCTTGCTTCTTCAAGATATTCGTTGGAGGCCATTAAAGACTCAACATTCTCCTTGAAGAGTCGCCGGATCAGAAGGATGACAAGAAGATGCAAAAGAATGAGAACTACATTGTCATGAACTAACTCATGAATTCGGTGGACCTTTATATCGCCTCGAACATGCTCTATAAAAGGAGCGTGTACGATATTTAGACAGCCCTCGAGAAATGGTATGCCTTAAAATCAAATAACGCTCATATTATTGATCTCTATACTCGTATATGGACAGCTAGTCAGGGAGATTTCTCCTTGACTAAATATTATGAGAAGATGGAGGTACTGTTCAAGGAGTTGGACTTCTACGAGCCCTTTTTTTGCGATAAACAGGGGGAGACATGGGCAATTTGACAATCTGCCAAGTTTTTATCGAGGTTGCATCACCGTTATCGAGTCACCCACAATCAAATCCTGGCATCTGACGAAAAGATGGATCTCGAGACCATCTTCTGCCGTCTCGAGAAGATGGAGATTTTCGAGGAAGAAGTCATGCCTAAGGGTAAGAACTCCGCACTTACAGTTCCAGAGGCAAGCATTGGGTGTGGCCGAGGCCCTTGTTGCGTCTACTCCAAGTGTCAATATTGTGGACATACAAATCATCCACAAGAAAGATGCTAGAAGTTCGAGAGGCCTCTATGTGGGGCTACTAGCACCTCACAGATGGACCCCTTGACTCCTAAGAATCTGTAGAAGTTATGGGCCATGCTTCAAGAAGAGAAGAAGACAACGGCGGCCGTCGTGATGACTATTGAGGTTGCCATAAATGCAATGACTTTGGAGGTCGCAAGAGGCTACACCGTTGACTCTTCTAAAGACAAGAGCAAGAGCATGACTCTCGAAGAAGAGTAGTAAGGCATCTAGCCTCACAAGTTGAAAATTAAGTCATCGTCCTCCCAGCCTCGACTTGGGGAGTATTGGGAATGAGGGCCACGTGGCAGTGCCATGTGGCAGTTGGTTAGGAGGCCCTTAGGGTTGGCAACTATGGTCCAAAGGGTCCAAGTTTTGAGTCCCAAGTTTTGTTTATTAGTTAAATTGGTTTTCTAGGAAGTTGTTTTTAGTGATTTGTTTGGGACTTGTTCTTTCTTAATTAGGAGATATGATTTGTTTCTTGTTTTAGATGATATGTTATCTCTTTATAAAAGAGAGCCTTCCTATTGTATTTGATCTTGAGTTAAGCAATAATATTTCACATGTTTCCAAATGACCTCTCCCTCTCTCTTCCCTTAAGGCAGCCGGCCACCACCTCTACTGCCAGCCCCATCACCGGCTGCCACCTTCAAGTAGTGGCCATCTCTCTCTCTCCCTAATCTCAGTGTGGAACAGCCCTTGTTGGGTTGCTTTTCACATGCTAAGGGAGCCTCCACACCCCACATGCGCTAATCTTGATAGATATCAATTATGCTTAGCTTGGAATAGCAGACATCAAATGTGGAGCGAGGTAGAGGTTTCGTGAATATGTCCTTTGTCTGATCTTCAGAGGCAACTGAGGTGGTATAAATGACTCCACGTTTTATCAAGTCTTTGGTATAGTGGCAATCAACCTCAACGTGCTTGTACGTTCATGAAACATCAGGTTGTTTGTTATATAAGTAGTAGCGTGATTATCACACCTCATTTTCATTGGCCCCTCAACTTGGACATGCAAATCCTGTAAGACTTATCTGACCTAGACCATCTCTACAACAGTCTGTGCCATGGCCCGATACTTCGATTCTGCACTTCACCTAGATACAACATTGCTATTTTTTACTCCTCTAGGTCATAAGATTTCCTGTTACATAAATACAAAAGCCTATAGTTGACTTCCTGTCTACCATACAACCTGCATAATCTACATTAGAATAGCCAACTACCTTCATTGATTCACCTTTCTGAACAAGATACCTTTACCTGGTGCTCTCTTCAGGTACTTGAGCACTTGCATGGTAGCATTCCAATGCTACTTGGTTAGTTTATCTATGAACTAACTAAGCTTTCTCACTGCAAAAGAAAGATCAGGACGGGTAATAGTAAGATATAGTAATTTGCCAACCAACTGCCTATAAGACTTGCTGTCAATAGGCTGGGACTCAGTATCATAGAGATGTCATTTGGGGTCCATAGGTATATTGGTAGGCTTCAACACCAACATCCTTATCTCCTGTAACATATCAAGGGCATATTTGCATTGGCTTAGAACTGTCATCTTTACTCCGTGCCACCTCAATGCCCAGAAAATATTTTAGTTCACCCAGATCCTTCATAACAAAGGAATCGGCCAACTTCTACTTGAACACTGCTATCCCAACAATATTATCTCCAGTAAGAATAAGGTCATCAACATAAATAAGGAGTGCCACAACTCTTTTGCTCTTCCTGACAAAGAACGAATGATTAGTAGAGGATCTCAAGAGTCCTATAGCTTGTACATCCTCTGACAACTTCTGGAACCATACACACCAGCTTTACTTCAAGCCATAGATGACCTTCTTCAGCCTACACACACTCCCCTTAAGTCTCAAAACCTGGAGGTTGTTGTATGTAGACTTTCTCTTGAAGATTGCCATAGAGAAATGCATTCTTCACATCTAACTAATGTAATGGCCATAGTGTGTAGCTATAAAGAGAAGAATGCGAGCAGTAGGAAGTCGTGTCACAGGCGAGAAGATGTCAAAAAAATCTACCCCATAGGTCTAGGTGAATCCCTTTGCTACTTGTTGGGAATAGCACAATCTAGAGTGTAGAGTCTCCCTTGTTCGTGGGAGAACAATCCCATAGAGGGATTGCCTATACATGGAGAGGGAGAACAGCAGGGGCTGTTGCTATAGGAGTAGATGATCTCCTCAGGGCCAGCAGGAGGAGGGCATGTTGCCTCTTGTAGTAGCTGACTGCCGTAGAGAAGAAAGAGAGAGAGAAAGGATAGGAGCACTTGGTATTGGAAGAATTAATATTGCTCAAAATAGAAAAGATGGGAAGGCTCTCTTTTTATAGAGAGAACATATCACTACAATGGGAAACAAAAGATATCTCTATTAAGAAAAGGTCTTATCTCATTAGGAAAGATCTTATCTTTTAATCAAAACAAATCCCAATCTATTTTCCTAAAAGTAACTTTACTAAAAATAGCAAACTAAATAAGGCTCCAAAATTGATCCTGTTGGACCATGAATCGTCGGCCCAAAGGGGCCTTGAGATGCTACCATGTGGCCTACTGGCTGCCACGTGGTAGACCTCATTCCCAACACTACCCCTCAAGTCAAAGGTCGGGAGGCCGACAACTTGGTCTTCACGTGTGAGGCTATACACGCCACTATTCTTCTTTTCTTCTCACCGGAAACTTATATCTCTAATTTCTCCATCGTCCACCAAGATAGTTTGAACCAAAAAAGACTTCGGTACTGGTTGAGGCTGGGAAAGACTTCGTCCTAGCCGGAAAGAACTTCGGCTTTTAGAGAAGGTCATGAAAGACTTCAACCTATGTTGAGGTTGATGCATCCAAGGTAGTTTGAACCGAAAGAACTTTGGTTCTGGTTGGGGTTGGGAAGAACTTTGACCTAGTTTGAAAGAACGTCGACTCTAGAGAAGGTCGGGAAGAACTTCGACCTGAGTTGAGACAATAATGGCCTGGAATGTTACTACTCTGATACTATGTTGGGAATAGTGCAATTCGGAGCGTAAAGTCTCCCTTGTTCGTGGGAGAACAGTCCCAAAGAGGGATTGCCCATATGTGGAGAGGGAGAGCAACAACGGCTGATGCTGTAGGAGTAGATGATCTCCTCAAGGCCGACAGGAGGAGGGCCTGTTGCCTCCTTTGGTAGCTGGCTGCAGTAGAGAAGAAAGAGAGAGAGAAGAGGAGCATTTGGTATTGGAAGAATTAATATTGCTCAAAATAGAAAAAATGGAAAGGCTTTCTTTTTGTAGAGAGAACATATCACTACAATTGGAAACAGAAGATTCTATCTCTATTGAGAAAAGATCTTATCTCATTAAGAAAGATCTTAGCTCTTAATCAAAACAAATCCCAAACTATTTTCGTAAAAACAACTTTACTAAAAATAGCAAACTAAATAAGGCACCAAATTTGGTCTTGTTGGACCATGAACTGCTGACCCATAGGGGCCCTGAGATGCTGCCACGTGGCAGACTTTATTCCCAACAGTACTAATCTTCCTTTGTGACGCGAGATGGATCCGTCTAGGTTATACTTCAGTGTAAATACCCAACGACATCCTACAATGGTGGCATGTCTGGGAAGATTTGCAAGCTCCCATGTCCTACGAGAATGCAAGGCAGTCATCTCCTTATGGCTTGGTGCCATTTTGGATCGAGCATGGCGTGCTGATATGTAGTAGGTATCTATGTGGCAGATAATGTAGCAGTGAACATAGCAAAGGATCTCCCAAGATTGGCAGTAGACACTACCCCAACAGCCTGGTAGTAAGCACAACTACGAGAAGCCTTCCGAATAGCAATCGAAAGATCTAGATCCTCCTCAGTCTCCTAAACAATAGTAGGAGAAACATCTTCCCTAGAGGGTTGGCTAGAATCACCTGAAGAACCTGCACTACCATCACTAGAACAACTTACGTCAGTATCAACACATGCCTGATTGGGGGAGGAGAGTGGTGGTTAAGGTGGTGGGGGTATGTATTTGGTGCCACTCATGCTGCCTGTAAGTAACTGACAATCTGTAGACATAAGTAGGCTTTAACTGCCATATACTGCTATCCTCTGTAGTAGCGGTAGTATCCTGACTGCGAGTAATAGGGATCTGTTCCAAAAGAACTAGTGGCATTAGTAGAGGAGCAGAATTCTCCTCAAATGATAACTAATGACCAATAGTGGAGAAGTATATAATTGGCTCATGAAATGTAACATCATCACTAACATAGTGCTTCCTGCTGCGTGGGTCATAACACCCGTATCCTTTTTGAGTACTTTTATATCCCAAAAGGATACATTTCATAGCTCTTGGAGCTAGTTTGTCCCCCTACTTGGTTCCAAAATATGAACAAAAACCACACAACCAAACAGCCTGGGTTGTACATAAAACAGTTCCTTGTCTAGATGGACTACCACAGGACCTACTCCTGTATTGCTGAGTTAGTCAACCTGCTGATCAAGTAACATGCAACAAGCATTGCATCTCCCCAATATATCTATGGTAGATTATGGTAAATAAGTAGTGTCCTGACCACATCCAATACATAGCGATGTTTTCTCTCAACTACCCCATTTTACTGCGATGTATGTCTAGTGAACAATACCAAGAGACCTATAGAAAATGACCAACTTTGCAGTACAAAATTCTAGTGCATTATTGGAACGAACAATTTTCCCAATATTAGAAAATTGGGTCTTTATTTGCATAATAAAAGTTTCAATCATTAATCCAATATCAAACTTATTTTGTAATAAAAATAACCATTGCATTCTAGAATAATAATTCATAATAAGTAAATAAAAGCGTTGACCCAATATGGCAGACACTCTACTTGGACCCCAGACATCCATGTGCAGCAAATGAAAGCAGGAACTAGAGCTTTAGGAGGAACTAGCAGAAAAATTGGTACGATGATACTTCCCCAGCTGGCAAGCATCATAATAAATATTAGCAGTAGACGAAATGTGAGGAGTGACGCATTGTAACCTGTCCAGCGAAGGGTGTCTAAGTCAACGATGCCACTGAAGAGCTGTACCAGCGCTAAAGACAACCTCTTCCTGACATATAGTAGCGAATGGTGTCTGGATCAGGCGATACCCCCTCCTCATGTCTGGCACCAATCGTCCTCCCTGTGAGTTTGTCCTGAAAGGTACAATCCAACTCATCAAAGATGGCACAACGTAAATATTTTGTAATCTTGCTAACAGACAAAAGACTAATAGGAAAGTCAGTAACAAATAGAAGATCTAGCAGCTTCGGTGGTGGAGTAATTGCAACATCTCCTCTACCATCAACTTTAGAATGCCTACCATCTGGATAGTTATACCAGAGGAATAGACTGAATGTTCCTAAAACAACTCTAGTCTCCACTTAGATAACGATATGCTCCTAAATCTACTAACCACATAGTTCCATCAGAAATACTACTAGTAGAACTTGAGATAGAAGCTATACCTAAGGAGGCCAAAGCGGCTATATCTGTGGTAGCCATAGGCTCCTGTGTCAGCTTGGTGAGGTGTTGCACCATTGCGTCGTACTCAGCACGTGATATAGTGTCACTCAACTCCTTTGAAGAGATAGCTTGGTTAGCCATAGGAGATCTACCATGCTTTGGCCAGCAAGTAGCCTCTACATGACCAACCTTGCCACAATAAGAGCATATGGTTCGAGGTCTGTCAATCGATCCCCGGCCACACCCTCTCCCCTGGTAGATGGAGCACCACCTCCTCTAGTAGCCAACAAGGCGGAAGTCTGCCCAACATATGGTGTAGATGGCTTCACAGCCACTCTACTCATCCAGCTTTATGCTTCCTCAGAAGATGGAAGCTCAACAAGTGTCAAGATTTGAGGCTTGCTTGCCTCATACTCATGTCCAAAACCATCAAGATATCAGAGAACTGCATACTCTCTTGTATGTCCTCTGTGTAGCACAAGTGCAAGCTGGTCTGCATGCATTATATTTCTCCAGGAACCCCTTTAGGATACCATAATACTGGGATAGTGATTGGCCTTCCTGCTTCAGACTCCTGATCGCATGGTATATATCAAAAACTTTGCTGGAATTGTTTTCATGTGAATGTATTACGTAAAGAATCTCACATCTCCTTCGTTGTCTTGTAATACATGATATCACCAATCTAGGACTCCACTGAATTCATGATCCATGCCTGCTACATGCCATTATCCTTCTTCCATGTGGCATATTTCCCAGCCTTGTTCTGTGGCTCTATCTCCATCACAATCTAGCTTAGTTGGTCTAATCCAACTTCGCGATAGAAATAAAGAATGGGGTTTTGTAACTCCCCATGTCCATAAAGGTATCCGATGTCATCTAATAATTGCTAGAAGATGCCATCGTGCCTTAGGAAGAGAGAAGCAGGTCACCAAAGAGGATCTGAAAACGATTTCAAAATTGAAAAACTGTAGACCAGGAAAGTTATGACCTCTTGATCATGAAATCTAACACCTAGAGATCCTAGAAATCATTCAAAGAGACATAGCAGCCCTTTAAGATCAAACGAGATGAATGCTAGGGCATGGGGAAACTCGTAGCAACGTCCCTAAGGGGTGCTTCTCTCCTTGCCGACGGGGAGGACCCCCACCTATCACCACTCGCAAGTGGTGGCTGCTGGCGACCTAGCAGGCCACCAGTGATGTCCAACAGTTATCGACGAGGCCCAGCGGCAGTGAGAAATGCTGCCCCTGCTGCCACTGATGGGTTGCTGCTGCTCCCTGTTGGTAGCGACGGTGAAGGATCCGACAAGAGAAGGGAAGGGATAAGGTGGAAGGTGTATAGAGGCCTTGTATGGGTGGGACACCGGAGCACCAATTTAGGATCGCAGCTTTAATACCAAGTCCGAGAGAATGATTATTCTTATTCAACCCCAAAACCCTACACCTCTTCATATAGAGAGGTGAAAAGAAAAATTGCAACATAAGGCCAAACAGAAATATAAAATAACGAAACAATATAAAAGAGTGAGTGCGTAAATAATAATGTTCTATGCTATCAAGTATAGATCATGCTGATGTGCCATCGTAGGTGAATATACAATCAGATGATGAGGTTCTTGATCTTCCTATTGCATTAAGAAAGGAACCACGCAGTTGCACTATGTGTCCTATATCCAAGCATGTCTCTTAGGCATGTCTTGGGTCCACTTTTAGACAGTTCTCTATGGCTCTGTTAGTAGTGATTGTTCCTACCTCACATTAATAGGCCATTCTAGATGCCAAGTGTAAGCAATGGAGGAGATGTCAACCTTGCAGTCTCAAGGCACCTGGGAACTTATTGAATTGCCTGTAAGTGCTACTCCAAGTGGGTTTTCATGGTAAAATACAATCCATGTGGCTCTGTCGAGCAATATAGTGCATGGTTGGTGGTGAAGGGGTTTGCTCAAACTTATGGGGTGCATTTCTTCGACACTTTTTCTCCCGTAACCAAATTGTTGACTATCCGCATTCATATTTCTGTTGCCACATGGTATGACTGGCCTCTACATCAAGTTGACATAAAAAATGTCTTCTTGTATGGAGATTTATAGGAGGTAGTGTATATGCAGCAACCTTCCCAGCTTGAGTCTTAGGGGACGTATTCCAAGGTGTGCAGATTGTAGAAGGTAATATATTGATTAAAGTAGAGACCTCGAGCATGGTTCCAAAAGTTATGAGGTGGTTGAGATTCTCGAGTTTAGACTATCCTTAGCAAACCATTCTATTTGTGCAACATACCTTATATGGACGAGTTGTGATGCTTGTATATGTTAATATTATTGTGACTGGCGATAATGCTTAGGGGATCTCAAATTTGAAGAAATATCTTGCTTATCATTTTCTTATTAAGGACTTAGGACCACTTTAATATTTCCTAAGAATTGAAGTTGCCAAAAGTAACTGTGGTATTATTTGTCATAGAAGATATATGCTATGAATCTTGTTATGAATATAAAATTAGAACAAAATGGATGCGAATATCAAAACATCAAAAAATAACACTTGGATTTACGTGGAAACCCCACTTCGAAGAGCGGAGAGAACCACAGAAGTGTCCCAAGGGTGTGATATGTATATATTTTTCTCAAAGATAAAATGGGGAATACAATAGCCTTTTATAGGCAACCCAACTGATCGAAGGCTATTTAGTTGGATCCTATTTGGGTTCCAGAATACGAATAGGTCCGATCAACAGAACATTCACACCAAAAGGCAAGAATTGATTACCTGGTTCCACCTAAATCGGTGTACCTTTAGGGAGAGTAGCTAGACTCTCAAATTTCACTAAGTATTTTGTTGAATACAAGGTACAATGAGAAACTCTCACTTTCTTCGTGTGCGTAGCCCTTTTTCCTAGGAGCCCTAGTATTTAAGGGTCACTCTTCTCTATAATCCACGTGGCAAGTTACGAAACACTCAGGTGATAGGGGTCGTGGTTAGTTAATTGACTAATTTAGGGTAATTTCCACGTAGCCATGATTCCCAAATCTTGAGGTAGTTGGTGCAATGGTAACTACCACCTTACCAGCAATTTCCTTATGGGCAAATTCGTCAACCTAGCCGGAGGGAGGCGTAGTCTACTCTGGTTGACTACCCCTGCCAATTATGCTTCCTCAACCGGGCAGGCTTATCTGGCTAGGCAAGCGACGCTTTAGCCAACTAAGCCCATCTAAACTGTCAGGCGGGCTTGCCGACTGAGTTTGTTTAGCCGAGTTAGTCTTGCCGGATAACCCCTGGGAGGATCCAAGTCATTAGGCCTAGAAAGGCTACTTGTTATTTTTGGTGGGCCTCATGGACTGCACCTAGCGGAAGGATTTTCCTTCCCTCATCACCAACATACACAAATCATTATCCCACAATGTGGGACTAAAATGGCCTCACCACAACTATTCACCTCTCAACACTCCCCTCAAGCTGGAGCATTGAATGCTCGGGTTGTACAACGAAATCCTCACTCTAATAGGCAAAACACACTCAAGAGACTCAACCGATTCTATTGGGTCACCGGCTTTCTTGCATCCTCACCCTTGCTTGTAGGCTGGCGTTGGTGGAGTTCGGAGATGAATTACTAAAGGTGGGTCTAGTTCTTGGGCCTTACCCATTTAGAGAACTCTAGAGAGGGTCTCTCCATGGTGAACAAGAAACTAAGCCTCTCCCACATGGAAACTTAAAGAAAGGGGTCTCTCCTTTGGAAACCAAGATAGTGGTCCTCTCATTTAGGGACCAAAAGACAAAGTGAGTTTCTCTTATGTGAGGACCCCAAAGAAAAGTGTCTCATGTGGGGTATATAAAGAAGATTGTCACACTTCCTCTTTCTCTCATACTTGCATGGGTGAAGAAAATCAACATAGAGAAGAAATAAAAAAAGAAGAGCTTCTCTCTTCTCATCATCTTTTTATCTTTATTTCTCCTTTATTTCTTTTTTTTTTTCCTTTCATTTTGTTTCTCTTCCTCCTTTTTTTTATATAAAATCAAAGCATGACAATGATAAACACTTGGTTTAACATGGAAACCCAACTAACAAAGAGCAGGGAGAAAACCACAGGAGAAGCACCCTAAGGGCGTGATATGTCTATATTCTTAATGAACAAATGAGGGTACAAAGGATCTTTTGTAGGCCACCACACACCACTCAAATCCACATTACACAACGTAAAACTAAAACATGGCCCACTACAACCATTCACCTCTCAACACTCCCTTTTAAGCAGGATCTTGAAATGCTCAGCTCGTAGTAAAGAAATCTTCACTCTTACAAGTAGAAGACAACACTCAAGAGACATCAACTGATGCTACCAGGTCACCGGCTTCCCTACATCCATGTTTTTGCATGTAGGTAGGTGTTGGTTGGATTCAGATAGATGAATTGCTAAAGCTGGCTCTGGTGCTTGTACCTTTCCATTTAGAGATCTCTAAAGTGGGTCTCTCCATGGAGACCAAGAGACTGGGCCTCTCCCACATAGAAACTCAAAGAGAGGCCTCTTCATTGGAGACCTAGAGAGTAGTCTCTCCCATATAGGAATTCTCTGTCTCTCATATAAGGATCGAAAGAAAAGAGTGAATTTCTCTCATGTGGAGACCTTAAAGAAAAGAATGAGTCTCGTATGGGGTACATAAAAGGCTATCGTACTCCACCTTTCTCCCATACTCGTATGGGTGAAGAAATTGCATTGAGAACAAATCAAAAAGCAAAGAGGTTCTCCTATCTTCTCATCATCATTTTTTTTGTTTATCTCATTTTCCCTTTTTTTCATCTTTTTGTTTGCTGTTCTTTGTTTTTCCTTGTTCTTTTTTATCGCTCTTTTTTCTTTTTCTCATTTTTTTCCTTTTTCATTTCATTCCTCTTCCTTTTTGCAATGATAAGTGGTGACACAAATAATATAAACACAAATAGAAGGGACAAAGATACAAAAAATCCAAAGACCCATCCTATTGCTGCATTCATCGTCATCTCACGTTGAGCACCCCCTCACAAGATCGTCGCCTCCTTCACCTTAATGGCTTTTGTAGTTTCTTCCACGTCTCCTTCACGTCGGTGCCACTACTCTCTCTACCAATGACAACCTGTGCTTTTCCTTAACTGCTTCTCTTAGATCGGAGCAAACTTCTCCTTCGGCTCCATCGTTACAGCTCTTTGCCTTTACCCTGTCCTTGTTGCAGTTGACCCCTGCCACAATGGTAACATCTCCAACTGCATCACACTCCACACCAGCAGGAACTGCGACGAGCTCGAGAGCTTCCTCATCGAGATGCAGTGGCAGGAAGAAGCTCAACTCGACGAACTCTTTTGTCGGGAGGTTGTGGCTACTTTTGAGGCAGTTTCTAGTGTCGACAATGATGTCTCGATCGGGATCTGATGGATCTGGAGCAACGATGTTGCTGTGCTTTTCTTAGGGTTTTGCCTCTTGCTCTTTTCTTTCACTGCACGCAGAGATGGCAAAAACAAAGTGTGAGCCTTAGTAGATTTTGGTGCTTAGGGTCACCTTTTTCTTCACTCCTTTAAGGTTTGGAAGAACCCAACAGAGGCAATCCATACCTATGCTTGCTACTGGATGTCCTCCACGCATGGAGAGATTAGAGTTTCCCCCTCTCTCAAGATTAGAGGCACCAATCAAGAACTGTTCGACGTCGGATGACTACGCTATCGGAGTTGGTTTTGAAAACCTATCGTTATAGTTCGAGTAGCGAAGAATTCCGTTCAACAAATAAAATTTATATCAAAAAATCTATAAAGAAATCCCGGGTCGAACTCAAGGAGGCTACGTCGATCAAAATTCGCAATTATATTTTTTTGTATTTTTGTTTAAAGGGCAGAATAAATACAATGAAATTGAATCAATATAGACAATAAAAGAGAGGGAAAACATTCACTTGATATTGGAAAATATTTTTACAACTAAAAAAGTGAAAAGATTACACTAGAAAGCGAGAAATGATTACAACTAGAAAGCAGAAAAATTCTACTTTAGAAAGTAGGAAAAAGAATGGGAGAGAGAAGTTATCCTCCTCGACGATCGCTTAGAGGACGAGCTGGACGAGACAACGCCTAGAAGACAAAGAACGGAGCGGGAAGGAGGTCGAAGTAGGAGGAATAAGAACGAGGTAGTACGTCATCGTCGTCGTGGGATCCACTTCCGGAACGGGGGCGAAAACTTGATTTTAGCTCTTAAGGAGTATTCCGGGTGTGGGACAAGCTTCTCTTGAGCTTTGAAGAGGGAGAGAAGAGAAGGAAGGGATGAGAAATCTGTATGGAGGGGGTCTCCTTTTATAGTTGTAAGGAGTGGGGACATTTTGGACATTGCAACTTGAAAAACATTAATTCAGGATCTTTAGTGATGGATTTATTCGTCACTAAAGGCCTGAACGTGGCCGACGTGCACGCCGCTTGCACACCCCCTCGCCTCCAAGCCCTTCAACGCACGCGCACGTTCGCGCGCTCTTAGCATCCGATCAAGAGATCGTACTGCTTAAAGTGGCTACGCCCGCGCCGCGTGCCAGCATGCGATCATGCGTAAGCGCTGCGCGTCTAATCGCGTGTGGGCGCTATCACTCGCTTTTCGCCGCTGGATCTTCATCGTGCGACACTAATTGCTCGCCTGCTCGCAGTGAATGCGGGCTCGAATGCGCGTCGTGCACTCGCATAGTGCGCTCGACCGCTGCGCTAAGCGGGCATTTGTGTCGCGCGACGTGTTTTGCGCACGGCTGATCTCGGCCATTGGATCTTCATCCAATGGTCGAGATCAAATGTAGCATGTGCCTTCAGAAGAGGATGGCATTGGATGAGCGGTGGCGTGGCGCGATCTCGATTGTTGGATGGGCATCCAACGACTGAGATTCGTCGAGCGGGTGAAGGAGAGCTGCAGCCGGTGTTGGGTAGCTATGATGGCACCACGTGGCGCCATCTAGGCCGTCCATCTTCTGAGTGATGTAAATGGTGCCACGGGTGTCGGATTGGATCGATTTTCACGTCGTTAGGCTGCGATCGTCGATCTGAACCCATCCGTGCGGTCGGATTTGTCGTCTGAGGTGTGGATTAACACCATTTAGGCCCTGGCTCTTTAAGGTTCCTCGATCTCTATCTTGTGCTACGGATGTCCGATTAGGGCGATCTTGTTGTCGTTGAACTCCAATCCTCGCCTTGATCAGATCTGTACGGTTGGATCTTTGATTCGAGGTTCCGATAAGAAGTCGCCCTGTCCCTGACCATAAAAAGGAGACAATTACTATACAATTTATACAACTTGATCTAAATGCATGATTATGTATGTTATGCACTATTTACTGTAATTTCCCTACTAGGAGGGGGTGACGTAATAATTACGGAAATAAAATATATAAAGCAATCTCACAAAATAAGCAATCACAAAATGTGCACAAGTAATTTTTAGGTGGAAACCCAAACCGGGTGAAAACCACCACCTAACCCTCTCGAGTTAGGATTTTCCGATCAACCTAGTTGATCAAAATCCACTAAACCGAATCACTTAAAATGAGGGTGATTCAACCTCAATACAACCACGCTACAAGTACGAGGGTAGCGTTCCTCAACCCCTTCTCTCCACGAGAAGGATTTTGTCCCACGAAGGAGACGGGAATTCGCAAAGCGAATACCCAACAAAATAACAAAGATAAAATAAAACAACAAACCTATAGAGCCAACAAAGTAATTAACCTAAGCTTCTATAGGATTTAGGAAACTCCCCTTTGCAAGGAGTGCGTCGACGATGACGCGGGTGCGTGAGCCACGCAACGGCGCAATGTCGCTCTCGTAGACAACGGCGGGAGAGCGGGTGCGCGAAGGGAATGATGCTCTCAAGATGTAGAACTTGAGCTTAGAGAGCAAGAGCTTCTTGGACACAAGAGAGTGGAAGTATGTTGCTTAAGTGTGTCTTGTGTTTTTCTAAGTGTGTATTTGTGTTGCAAAGGTTCCCCTCTATTTATAGAGGTCTTAGGAAGGCTTTGGAAGGCTTATGAAAGGTTCTATAGCCGTTGGGAACAAAGTCCAAGTGAATCAGCCCGAAATCAGGAATAATCATTGTTCTGACAGGCTTATCAGACGTCTAATTCTAGCATCAGACGTCTGGAAGTTTACTTTAAGACGTCTTATTCCAAGGTCAGAGGTCTGATTCCAAGGTCAGACGTCTGATTTTGGGCGGGTCTCTCCTTGACTTGGATCAGATCTAAACATGGTTTTTGTGCAAGTCCATCAGACGACATACAGGACGTCTGGCACTAAGTATGGACGTCTGGAAACCTACTTTTACTGTGGGAATTGATTTCCAAACGTTGCAACGGCTAGAAATCTCTGAGAAGAGATTTTGGGTCAGCCGAGGCAAAACGGTCATTTATCAGACGTCTGGAAAGGCCTAAGGACGTCTGATAAGGCTCTAACGGTCATAATATTGAGTGCCTGCTAAGCTAGCCAACGGTCCACTATCTGGACGTCTGGCAAGTCCATCAGACGTCTTCTAAGATGTCTGGACTAAAGTCTGGACGTCTGATTTCATCAGACAGAACTAACTATGTCCAGCTTAACAGTTATCAGACGTCTGAAACAACAGTCAGACGTCTTAAAATGCTTTATCAGACGTCTGATTTGGGAATTAGACGTCTGTAAGTGCTGTTTGAACCCTATATTGGTTTTCTAAGTATTCTACAGAAAACCTAAGTATCCTAGGGTTGTGCCGGTGTTCCTAGGACTACTGTTAGGGTACTTTGAGGCTCTTTAACATAAAATATCTAAGGAAATAAAGAGCAACAAAAGAAACGAAAAATACAAGTACAAAAGAAGGAAATCTATCCTATTCTTCATTTCCTTCCATCTTCAATCTGTCGCTCCACGCGAACCTCCTCTGTTTTCCGTCAAGCTCCTCCAATCCGTCCTGGATGCGAGCTCGAACTCCGTCTAAACACGTCCACATATGCAATTGACCTGAAATTTAGGACTCAAATTGCAAATGTTAAATAACATGTGTTTTGTTATCATCAAAACAAATGACCGTGGTGCTTTAGCACCAACATTTACAATGTATGATGCTAATGTGACACTAAGAACATGCATTAATAGACATTTTAGGTTAATCAGATGTATGCACATCAATAACCCTAACAAAAATAATTGAACAAAAAAGAACCAATGAAGGACTTGCTTTGATGCTTGTGCTTACGGCCACCTCGCAGAGATTTTCACCAAGGAGATCATTTTTGAGATGAGTAAATAATTCTATGAATAAGTAGAAATGATAATGAGAAATCTCTAAAAATAATTTTTTGAGAGTCACCATGTTAAGAATATAAAATTGGAATAAAATAGACATGAATATCAAAGCATCACAGAATAACATTTGGATTTACCTAGAAACCCCACTCATAAAGAGTAGGGAGAAAACTAAGGGAGAAGTGCTCCAAGGACATGATATGTATATATTCTTCTCAAAGATAAAATGTTAGGATATAATAGCCTTTTATAGGTAACCCAACATACACACAAATCGTCATCCCACAATGTGCATGGCCTCACCACAAATATTCGCCTCTCAACTGACCTCTTAAAGAAATTGGCATTTTGGGTGCCAAACCAGTCGTTGTCTCTATGGACCCTGACGTTCACCTACATGATAATACAACATTGATTGATGCTCGGCAGTTCAGAGGACTTATTAGAAAGTTGTTACACTTAGCCATTACACAATCAGATATCTCACTTGCTATTGGAAAACTTAGTTAATTCATGGGTAGACTAACAAAGATACATTGGGATGCAATTAAGTTGAAAAATATGAGAAGTGGAAGCACAAAAGATATCAAACATAAATAATGAAATAACTCTTGAGTTTACGCGGAAACCCCACTTACGAAGAGTGGGAGAAAATCATGGGAGAAGGCCTCGATAAAGCGAGTATTTGTATTGATCTTCTCAAAGAAATAAGTAAGGGATACATGCCTATTTATAAGCCATCATAGATCACACTCTGCATTACACAATGTGGGACTAAATGACCACTACACAATTCTCTCAACAAATTATGGTGGTTTTTAGATATCTCAAGTCATCTCCTAGGAGAGGACTCTCGTTTACTAAGGGCTCCTCATTGGATCTTGTTGCACACACCAATGTAGATTATGTTGGTTGTCCCAAGGATAGAAAATCCACTACACAATCCTGTACTTATCTTGCTAGGAATTTGGTGACTCGGTGCAACAATAAACAAGTAGTGGTTGCATTGTCTATGTCAAAATCAAAGCACCGTGGTTTGGCACGAGTTCCTACTGAAATGATGTGGGCTTGTTCTGTTCTTGCTTACATAGACATCCAAGTGCTTCTACCTATGATGATGAGATGCAATAGCAAAGCTGCTTCGTATACTGCAAATAATCTCATGTTGCATGACAGGACCAAACATGTCAAGGTAGTTTGCCACGATACTAAAGATTTAATTCAGGAAGCCTTCCTTCGTACTAATGTTAGTTTTGAGAATAGAACAGTAGAATTTTCCACCAAGGCGCTTCCTAGGATCTCCTTTGATAGATGTTGTTCCAAGCTAAGTATGATTGACTTTTACACTCAAGCTTTAGGGGGAGTGTTGAGATTTATGTTTCCATATTGTTTTTTCCTTATTTTTCTTTTATTTTTGGGCCTCTCTATACTTTTCCCATATCCTTTACAAATTGAGGATAAGGTGTTAGATGGTGGCGTATTATGTTATTTTATGTTTCTTTATTTTGTGTAGACCATGGTGTTCTTTTCCCACATCTCTTCTCTTATAAAGTGGTGTAGGGCTCCCTATAATGAGATTGGATGGTTTCTTTTCTCCTATTTGGTATCAGAGCACTGATCCTAGACTGTAGCTCTAGGCAACTCAACCCCAAGGTCTCTGAAACCCTACAACCAAATCCTTCTTCCTCTCTTCCCCTAATCTGTGTCAGCTCTCCCTCTCAACTAACAACACAACGGCAGTACACACGCCTCTAAAACAACGCAAGTGGCAGGGCACGGCCTGCAGCAGTGCTGCGGCAGCCATCTAGCTCACCTAAAGCGGCACAGCAGCAGCAATGTAGGTGGCAGGGCTCAATGTCGGCAACGCTACGACGGTGCACGCGAAGTGGTGAGGCAGCAGCAGCGGCGGCGCTACAATGGCACGTGGCACCGGTGACAACTTCAGCGGCTGCGCGCGGGCAGGAACACGTACGTGGGTAGCGCAGCACGTGTGAGAGGTTTGTAGCTCCTTTCTAGGGCTACGTCCCTTTCGGTTGCAAGGAGAGAGACCTAGGTCTTTTTGCATCCGTCTCGAGTGTTCTCCCTGCACTCGGGTTAGGCCAATGCCTGTCCAAGGGGGCTTCTTGTCGAAGATGCAGTTCTGAACACGTACTATTTCAGATCCATTGGTGTTCGCCGAACAGTGGTATGGTTTTCTCCAGATTTATTGACTGATTTTGGGGTATGTATTCTCCCTATTGATGGTTTTTTGGATGTGTATTCCCTGTATTGCATGATTCTTAGGGTGTGTATTTCACATTTTCTTTAGATGTGGTCTGCTTGACACCAATGGCAAAATCTGAGTCTGGTGCATTAGGAGCATTATAGGGGCCACCATGGAAAAAGGTGGCTGATCGACTCTGGTGCGTCACAGCATCTATGCGGTGATCAGACCTATTTTCGTTTGTTACAGTCCGTTCGCCCAGGAAGGACTGTACAGGTGGTTGATGGTAGATACACCCCAGTTAGAGGTAAGGGTGAGGTGTCTGTGACCCCCAGTTTGTAGTTGTATGGTGCATTGCATGTGCCAGAATTCCCATTGAGTCTGGTATCCATAAGCAGAATCGCAAAGGATCTCAACTGTAAAGTGATCTTCAATGATGTCGGATTGTTGTTCAGGACTAGCTCACTAGGAGGATTGTTGTCAGAGGTACTGAGAAGAATGATGTTTACCATCTAAGACAGGAGCCGTTTGCAGGAGTGTTCTACAGTGGCATGTTCGTCTTGGCCACTTGTCTCTTGATCGCCTCAGGAAGGTGATACCACATATTTCCCCAGCTACTACCATATAGTGCAATGCTTGTAATTAGGTAAGCACCATCGGTTCTCTTTTCTAGCTAACACATCTCCTAGATCTTCTACATTATTTTATTTACTTCATATGGATGTATGAGGACAGAGTAGAGTCCTAGACTGGATGGGACACAGGTACTACCTAGTTGTTGTAGATGATTTCTCTAGAACCACGTGGGTGTTCTTGTTGAAGAGCAAGGTAGAGGTTGGAGGATGCATAGAGACTTTTCATATGGAAATCAACATACAGCATTCAGTCACAGTGAAGATGGTGCATACTAATAATGCTCTTGAGTTTTGCACTACCAGACTTAAGGAGTTCTACAGGACCCGTGGGATTGTTCGCCAGACCACTTGTGCTCACACTTAACAGTAGAATGGAGTTGTAGAGCGGAAGCACATGAACTTGTTGGATGTTTCCCATACACTATTGATTCATCACAATGTGCCGCAAAGATACTAGGGGATGCAGTTTTGACAGTGACTTATCTCATCAAGAGGATGCCCAACTCAGTTCTTCACGAGCAGATATTGGTTCTTCTACATCCATATGATGAGTTATTTCATGTTCCTCCCAAGACCTTTGGATGTGTTGCATTCATCCATCTGCAATCACTTGGTTGTGACAAGTTGGCTTCTTGTGTTATCAAGTATGTATTTTTGAGGTACTTTAGGACACAGAAGGGGTACCGTTGCTATAATCCTCTACAGAACAGATATTATGTTAGCGTCGATGTGACTTTCCATGAGGATACACCATACTTCTCAGTTACTGGATTGGGGAGTTCTTGTGATGATGTTGCCTTTCTTCCCCTGCCTGCTCCGTGTGTAAAAACTTAGGTGTCTACTTCTTAGCCTAAACCTCTAGCTGATAGATAGATGAGTTCTTCCTCCCGGGATGACTTTGAGAGATTGCATGGGTCATTACGTACCTATCACAGGCATCACACGACATCTTAGAGGCCTCCCTCACTAGCAGCTGATGATTCATAGGTAGTTGAGAGGGTACCTGATACCATTGACAATTTAGTTAGACTTGACTCCCCTTACAGTTAGATCACCACAATAATGAAGTTCCTTCTGCGAAGACTCTGTCAGAGATACTAGATGATTCAGATCTCCCTATTGCCATTATGAGGGCACTGCGCACTTGTGAGTCCAGATGCCGAGTTGCAGGCAGATTGGCTACTGATGGTCTTGCTCAGTTTAGCAACATCTGTCAGGCGCTTACAACATCACACATTCCGTCTACCTACCAGCAGGCCATGTTTAATCCAAAGTGGCGTTAAATCATGGAGGGTGAGATGACAGCACTTCGGAGTAGCTGACTTGGGATCTCACCTCTCTTCTTATTAGCGCACAACTAATTAGCTCTCAATGAGTCTTTGCTTTGAAATACAACCCTGATGTGTCTATTTTTAGATATAAGGCCAGGCTAATAGCAAATGGGTTTACCCAGACATATGGAGTGGACTTCTTTGATACTTTCGCCCCCGTTGCGCGGCTTGCCACTGTCCGAATACTTATTTCTGTTGCGGCTCATAGAGCTGGCCATTATACAAGCTAGATGTGAATAATGCATTTCTCTACAGCAATCTTCAGGAGGAGGTTTACATGCAGCAACTCCCAGGTTTCGTTGTTCAGGGGGAGTGTGTGTGCGGATGAGGAAAGCAATCTATGGATTGAAGCAGAGTGCAAAGGTCTGGTTCCATAAGTTATCAAAGGTGCTCCGCCAGATTTGTCTGAGGCGCTCTACTTCAGAGCACTCCTTATTTACTAGGAAGACTGACGGGGATTGTGGCGCTCCTGATATGTGGATGATCTTATCATCACTGGGGAGGATAGAGATGGGATAGACGAAGTCAAAAGGCACCTATCAGAGTTTGTCATGAAGGATCTGGGATAATTGAGGTATTTCTTAGGCATTGAGGTTGTACATGGTAGGGATGTAGTGCTACTCACGCAGAGGAAGTATACTCTTGATCTTCTTCAGGAGACTGGTATGTTAGCAGCTAAAGCTACAAATATTCCCATGGATCCTAAGATCCACTTATATGATGAGAAATTTGAGGTGGTTGATAGTAGGGCCTATAGACAGCTGGTGGGTAAGCTCCTTTACCTTACCATCACTTGTCTAGACTTGTCTTTGTCTGTTGGTAGGCTTAGCCAGTTTATGGATAAGCCAACTAGGCAGCAGTGGGAGGCTGAAATGCAGGTGCTTAAGTATGTGAAAAAAGCACCAGGACAAGGATTATTGTTTCGTAGGGGAACGCCCATGGGGATTGTAGCATATTCTGATGCTGATTATGCTGGCTGTGTTGGGGATAGAAAATCTACCACAGGATTTTCCACCTTTGTTACAGGCAATCTGGTGACCTGGAGGAGCAAGAAGCAAGTGGCTGTATCTAGATCCAATGCGAAGTCAGAGTATAGGGCCATGGCCCAGACTGTTGCTGAGATGGTTTAAGTCAAGTCAGTTTTGTCAGATCTTCATGTTCCTCTGGATAGCTCTATGGAGATGTGGTGTGATAACAGAGCAGCGACCTACATTGCCAACAACCTTATGTTTCACGAGAGGACAAAGTATGTATAGATTGACTGCCACTGCACTCGGGATCTTATTCAGCGTGGGACATTACATACCACGAGTGTCACTTCTATAGAACAGGCTGCAGATGTCTTCACAAAGCCCCTTGCGAAATCTACCTTTGAGGCATGTTGTTTCAAGCTGAGTATGATAGATATTCATGCTCCAACTTAAGGGGGAGTGTTAGATGGTGGCACGTTATATTATTTTATGTTTATTTTGTATAGACCATGGTATTTTTTTTCCACATCTCTTCTTTTATGAAAAGGTGTAGGGCTCCCCCATAATGAGATTGGATGAATTCTATTCTCCCAGTTAAGGCTTTTGTAGTGAATTAACTTGCTCATTTCTTCTAACAGTGTGCGGCTGAAAATATGTTTGCTAGACTTTTAAATTTCAATAGGATACAAACAGACAAAATCCACTAACGATCTCACTATTGGAGTGAGAAACGGAAATACACTTTTCTAAAATTTGACTGAGGTTCCCTTTAGCCCTTAAGTTATTAAAATGGTGATTTACAATTTGAAAGTTCATATTTTGTTGTGCTTTCATGAAGCTCTTTCCTCGCAAAAGATTCCTGAATATTAGCCAAACCTCCCATATATGGAATTACCAGCCTTTTTTTTCGCCACTGCTGTACTAGCCAGCGCCCCTTTTACATTCAGTTGTCGACATGTTGCCACCTTTGCCTTCATTGCAAACATTTTGCACTACCACTTTCCACAAAAAGCATGGCGCTATTATTCTCACCATTGCAGTAACGCAATTTCTTATATTGTTGTCTCATTTTATAGTTGTAACTATATAATACATAATTTTTTTTTTTTATCTTAACGATCAGTCTTCTGTGTACCATAGTATAATTTGTTTTTACTGTGGATATCTAGTATTCCCTCCACAATGGTTTCTTTGGATGAACACTTTGATCGGATATTTGGATGATTTTGGATATTAAGTGCCTCTTCATTTTAATGCTGCCACTTCATTGCAGTCTGACGCAGGAAAAAAGATACCTTTCATGCTGGTTATTAATCTAATGGTAAGTGGTAACATCTCCGTGTTTTTCAGTTGTCTCTCTCAAAGGTTCCATTCAACATATTAACACTGCATATTTACTACTGAATTTGCCAATGTAGTCGTTCACAATAGAAAATGGTCTCTTTATTTTCTGGGAAACTATGCAAGACTTCAACTTCATATTCCATCTGTCAACTTTTATCCTTAAATCAACTTTTGCATAAAATTATGTCACTAGGTTTACTGAAAAGATTTGCACAATCTGTTGTATATCTTAGTTACTTTTTCTCGAAAAAGACAATTTCTAAATGTTTTGATTGTATACACTAAACAATTATCCATCCTAGATTGATATTTCCTAATTTGATAGATTGTGTTTCAAACTGAATCATGAGTAGCATAGTTAACGAGGAGATAAAGCTTTTGTATGAACCATTTACTAAATTTATCTACCTCTCATTTGGAAATTACTCCATGAGACACTATGTGCATCATACTGGTTAGAGGTTACCTATTTAAAAGGTTACCTGTTGAGGCCCAAATTTGTTTCGTGAAACAAATTCTCCTTTCCTTTTTTTTTTTTCAATTTTATGCTGTCTATCATCCTGCTGTACCCAGGTGATTATATGTATGTGAATTTTCTACTGTCAGGTCCCTGCCAATCCAAACTACAACCTAGTTCTCTACTATGGAGCTGAGCAACCTGTTCGTAGGGAGTCTTTGCTAGGAAATTTTGTTAATGGAAGTGATACATTTCGTGATTCCAGATTCAAGCTTATTCCTAGCATTGTGCAGGTATGGTTTTGAATGAAGGATAACTTTGAAAAGTTATGAAGGCTAACCCATTCCAATAGTGAATGATCTCAGTCACAAGTTTTTCAAGTAAATCTGTTATAATGAGCTTAACCGATCAAAGTCACTTCTCATGAAAAAAAAGACTAAAAATACTTGGTGGAGATTCTTGTGATCTCCACGTTGGAGATCCTCCAGGAGCTTTTATTGTTGACATATCCCTACTAATTTATTTTTTATTATCTTAGATGTTCTTTGTTTTTCCCACATCTCTCTTCTATATAAAAGGGTGTAGGGCTCTTTGAAATAAACTAGGTCATTTGTTTCCTATCAACTTGCAAAGCCCAATGTTTCTGCGACCTTGAAGGCTTGAAGAACCAGCACATGGACTCCTGGCATGGATTCCAAAGTGTGAACTCATGACATGGAAGGTTTGATACATGGGGAACTTAAAGTTCCGAACCACGCCAGGGTCAAAGCGATAGCGGATGCTGGCTCAGCTATCTCCACGAAGACAAAGGTGTTAGTCCAAGGCACCACCATTAAATTGATGCAGACCTTGAATTGTGTCTTATGGGTTTAGGCCTTCAAGTTCTTTGTGGGAGGTCAAGATAAGCTTCACATGTTGACTGAGGAAGCGTCGGAAGGAGCCAAAGCAAAAAACTGGGAGAACTGGTGGGACAACTAACCTCACATCTATCTTTGACAAGTCTTCACCCCTCACGGAGGTTTGACTTGAGGGGGTATGTGAAAGTCAAGAATCAAATAAATAAATAAATCCACGTGCTTGTTCCACATGTTAGGACAATAGGTGTAAAATTTGCAATCATTGGTTTGCATTGAGATGCCTTATGCGTCGAGTTTAGTGGGGATTAGTTGCAAATTTGACAGATTCTATTTTAAGATATTTTGAAAAGAGCAAGTCTATTTTAGGAAAATATGATTAAGTTGAATTTCTGATTTATTGCAATTGATTAGATTCTCCTCTATAAAAGAGGTTGACTTCTTTCCTTTTAATTATTTGCTTCTGTTATCTTGTTTTATGGCTTTTATTATTTTCTATCTATTATCTGGACCTGCTGTGTAATTTTCCCTCACCTTTTCTCTATATAAAGAGGTATAGGATTTATTGGAAGAATATGATGCTTCATTTTGTTCTACTTACTATCAGAGCGTGGTCTTTAGACCAGGTTTTGATATTTCACCAAATACCTTGCCCCAAAAACCCCCACCTAAACCCTAGATCTATTGTTTCCCCCCTCACCGACAGCCACCACTGCCATTGGTGGCTACTGTAGCCACCGGTAGCGGCAATAGCCAACTGCAACAAGTGATTCACCAGCAGCACCGCCCTCTCTACAACTGAAGGGGGTTTATTGCCCCACCAAAGCCACCCTTAGCACTCGAGTGTCACCTGTAGCTCTACCTTAGTGTCGCCTACAGCGTCCACCACCGTGGACAAGCACTAAGCATCATCCCAAGCGCTACCTACAACGCCTAGCTCCGCTGCTCAAGGCCCTGTTTTGTTGCCCACGGCCCTGCTCAGCCACCCAGCACCTACAACACCCAGCAGGTGGCCCTGCTTCACCACCCAAGGCCTATAGCCACCGGCGTCGCCTTTATTAGGGTAACACAAGGGCTGTAGGGGACTACTAGTGGCGGGGTAGAGGGGAGGAGGTCCTTTAGTGGCCCCTGCATGTTGTTCATGAGTCGATCTTGACTCTCGCAGTGATTTGATCGTGTAGGGGCTGTTGAAGACCGGAACGTGATTTTTTGTTTTGTTTAATGCCCAAGAATCCATGTTCAACTACAGACCTTCAATTCCTACCATTGGTTATGATATGAAATTTATTTCAAATCTTGGTTTGTGGCTTTATTCCTGTCTAGAGGCTCGTGATGGTGTCGTCTTCAGAATCATAGGTGACTTCGGGCACCACATCAGAGAACATGACTTATAGGAGTTCATTTTTCGGGCCCATAGTTCGACTAGATGAGACCAATTATCTTAGATGGTCTCAAATGTTCCTTATGACACTAGAGGGACATGATAAGGAACATATTTTACTCGAGTCAAAGCCTATGGATAAGACAGGGAAGAACACCTCTTGGAAGAAGTATAACACTATGGTACGTGCTTGGCTAATGAATAGTGTTATTCCTGGCATTTGAGACGAGATCATGTATTGCAAGATTACCAAGGAGATATGCGACAACCTCAGAGACACTTATTCTCATGAGGAAATTTCCTCCATGGTTTTGCAGATACACCATGAGTTATTTGAGTTGAAACTGAAAGGTCGTTCTCTTTCTCAGTATTATTCAGCCTTGTAAGGGCTCTTGGAGAAATATAATGCCTATCGGCCGGTGTGTACTTGTTCTACACATAGAAGTCATTGTAAGGAGTTTGTTGTTCACCTCTTCTTGTCTGGACTGGGTCCAGATTATGTTGTTGCTCGTTCACAGATATTTTGTCTAAGCTCCCTACTTTGGAGGAGGTTTATAGTCATCTGAGTAGGCTTGTACTGCCTCTGCCTCAACCTCAGACTGGAGAGAGTACTAGATAGGCATTTGCTATGGCTGTTGTTACTGGGCATGGAGATAGGCGTGCCTCATCCACACAAGGTCAGGAAGAGGACGTGGTATGTCTAGGAGGTCTGATACCACTTGCACCTTCTGTGGGAAGGTTGGGCATGTTGAGGCCTCTTGCTAGGCCAAGCATGGGAGGCCAACTATTCCCCAATCAGGCCTTTGTGAGTTCTTCTGAACAGTCTAACATGATTTCTCGTGCTGACTATGATTTTATAGTTCAGACATGACCATGAATTTTTTATTTGTTAGCAAGATCACTAAGCAGCTTAATTGTAGAGCTATATTTGATGATGTTAGTTGTATCTTTCAGGACAAACTAACGGGGAGGACAAGTAGTGGCAGGCATGAAGAGGGGGCATGCATCACCTTGTCTAAATGCATATTGCTGCTGCATGTCAAAGGGGTTTAGGCTTCACTTCTAGTAGTGCCTTGCAGTGGCACCATCGTCTCGATCACCCATCTTTGGATAGGTTGCGACGCATCATCCCACACTTGTCACCAACCACCGATATACATTGTGATGCATGTTAGCTAGGAAAGCATCATTGTTCCCTACTACTAGTCCAAGTTCGTCTATTGTTTTTTAGTTATTGCATCTAGATGTTTAGGTCCCTAGTTGGATACCTGACCAGTAGAGTCACCGCTATTATTTGGTTATAGTGGATGATTTCTCCCGTTTATCCTGGTTGTTCCTGATGAAGAATAAGTTCGATGTGGGATAGATTATTGATCATTTTTTTATTGAAATAAAAAATTAGTTTGATGTTAATGTGAAAATTGTTAGATCTGACAATGCTCTAGAATTTTGTACTGCACGATTGGCTGGATTTTACAGGACACATGGAATTGTACATCAGACCTCTTGTCTACACACCTCACTGCAAAATGGTGTAATAGGGTGGAAACATAGGTACTTGTTGGATGTGGCACGGACTTTGTTGATACAGCATTGTGTTCCATAGTTGTGTTAGGGAGATGTTCTTACATCATGCTATCTTATTAATAGGATGCCTTTCTTAGTTCTAGATGTGCAAACTCCCTGGCATGTTCTTTATCTTGAGAGGGAGTTATTCCAGTTACCTCCACGTGTGCTCGGATGTGTTGCATTTGTACATTCAATGGGTCCTAGAAGGGACCAATTAGCACTGCATGTAGTGAGGTGTGTATTTCTTGGATATTCCATAGTTCAAAAGGGATATCGGTGCTATGATCCGGTGGCTGGAAGGGATTATGTTAGTGCAGATGTGACTTTTCGAGAAGCTGTACCCTATTTTTCTTTAGTTGCTTGCTAGTTATCTATTGAGGCTAAATTTGCTCCTATGCCCATTTCATCTGTGCCTATGGATGGCGTTATTAATACATAGACATCTCCTACACCTTCTGAGCATTTGAGCGATGATAAGAGATTTGGACGTGTTTATCAGAAGCCAGTGACTTATAGGCAGCATGGTATATCAGGCAGCATACCCCCCTACTTCAGTCCCACCTTCCTCCTCAGATCAGGTATGTGTTGAGCCATCTGACTAGGTGTGTGTTAGCGGCGAATGTTCAGGTGTAGGTGATGATGCTCCTGAGCATGACCTTTGTTGAACGTATACGAACACTACAGTAACGTGTTCGATTTTGGAAAACCTGTCGTTATAGTTAGAAAGTGAAGAATTCGTGTTCAACAAATAAAATTTATACCGAAAAGAATTCCGGGTCGAACATAGGGAGGCTACGTTAATCTATATTCGCAATTATATTTTTTTATGATTTTTGATAAGACGATATAATTACAATGGAGCTATCAGACTAAAAGAAAGAGAGAGAGAAAGATAGAGAGAGAGAAATAGAACATGCATTCAATATTTCAATTGTTTATATAATCAAACTAAATAAAAGTTACACTAGAAAGCGGGAAATCAATTACACTATAAAGTAGGAAAATTCTACACTAGAAAAGCTGTAAATAATAATGGGAGAGAGAAGTTATCCTCCTCAACGATTGCTTGGAGGACGAACCGGACGGGACAATGCCTGGACGAAGGAGAACGAAGCAGGACGAAGGAGGACGAAGCAGAAGAACGGGAACGGCGCAGCACGCCGTCGTCGTCGCGGGATCCACTTCCGAAGGGGAACGAAAATTGAACTTTATCTCGCAAGAAGCATCCCGGGTGTGGGACAAGCTTCTCTTGAGCATTGGAGGGGTAGAGATGAGAAGGAAGGGATGACAATTTCGTATGGAGGGGGTCTCCATTTATAGTTGTAAGGAGTGGGGGTAAAATGAACATTACAACTTCAAAACAATAAATGCGGGGTCTTTAGTGACGGATAAATTCGTCACTAAAGCCCCAATGTGGGCGTAGCTTCCGCGCCCACGCGCGACTCCTCGGCTGCCCGCTTCATCAACGTACACGCACGTCCAGCGATCGTCAGCCGTCCGATCGCGAGATCGGACGGCTTAAGTAGCGCCTTCACCCGCTGCATTGCGCGCCCGCCTGCGTGCGATCGCGCATTACGCGTTGGCGTGTGTGAGCGCATCATCTTGATTGAGCGCGTGTGGCCGTTGGATCGCGATCGTGCGGTCGATCGGAGGCGCGCCACTGCTCCAATTTCAGCGTGGCGAGGCTCGAACGTGCGTCCCCGCTTGGCGTTAGAGCGCTCGACCAACGCGCTGGGGTCGCGTTTATGTCGAGCGCCTGACTTCAGCGCGGGCGCGTCGCAGCCGTTGGATCTTGATCTAGGGGCGGGGAAAGGCGGATCCGGAGACTGCCGAGATTGCAAGTGACCGTTTGGGCTGTCGAGATGACGCCACGTGGCGCCATCTTGGCCGTCCATCTTCTGGAAGTTGTAGATGGTACCACGGATGTCGGATTGAGTTGATTTTAGCGTCGTTGGGCTGCGATCGTCGATCTGAATTCATCTGTGCGGTCGGATTTGTCATCTGAAGTATGGATTTTCACCATCCTGGCCCTTTATCTTCTAGGGTTCCCCGGTCACTATCTGATGCTACGGATGTTTGATTAGGGCGATCTTGGAGTCGTTGAACTCCAATCGTCGCCCTGATCACATCCATACGGTTGGATCTTTGATCCGAGGCCCCGATAAAATGTTTGCCCTGTCCAAGCACATAAAAGGAGACAATTAACCTCCATTTTATTCAAACTACTCTAAATGCAAGATGATGCATGTTATGCAATATTTATATCATGAAATGCAATCCTATGCTTAAGAACATGCATAAATAGACATTTCAAGTAGTGTAAATGTGTTTACATCATACCCCCATGCCTATCTTTTGCTAGTCCCTAGCAAAAACTATATGCTATTAGTAAAAGAATTAGGTTGGATTATTTGGACTTGAGTTATTTTCAATCATTAAGAAATTGTCTACTTAGGAACTGAACTTTCAAAGACACAACAGTGCCCGGGTATCAGTCAAAATGCGGACCGCCTCAAGCCCTCGCCTTATTAAAAGAAAAATTTCCTTTTCTCTTTTTCTCTTTTCTAATTTTTTTGGATTTTCAAATTTTAGGGTTTAATAGTGGCTTTCTACGGCCATTCAACTCACCTAAGATTTGATGAGAATCCTAAGCTTTAAGCACCTTATTGTGATTGTGATAGACTCGTTGACCGGTAGTTAGAACGGAGTTCAGATTTCTACGCCTCTAGGTGACCTAACAAGAATTCTGCCTAAAGGTATATCTTTACAACCGGTAGCTTTTTCCCTACTTTTATTTTTTTTTACGGGGTTAACACAAGGGTGAATTAAGTGTATATCTCCCCGATTTATTCTACTTCTCCGCTTCTTCCTAAGTGTTTTGGGAATTTTTAGTGCATTTTCTGAGCTGGGTTTTGGACAACCGGTTGATGAGCAGTTACCACCGACAACTTGCTAGCCATACTCGTGCGGTGAAGTGTGGCTTACTTCTTTTTATTCTTCTCTTTTTTTTTTTTTTTAAGTAGGTGGCTTCCCTGGTCTAAGATTTACCTAAAGGCAGCAAACAAAGAAAGGTCCAGTGACTGGGCTCTGAACAACCTACCTATGGGCTGTTACCCACGATATCTTGCCAGCCATATCACCCTAGAAGGTTCATTAGCTACCCAATTTTCGTTAGAATCGCTGAACAACGAGTTAGTGCAAAGAAATTGTGGAGATGCTTAAAACTCAAAATTCCCTCAAATCAGAGGGCGGGTTGATAAGTCGTGTACTTATCACCCAAACTTATTTATTCCAATTATAATAGAATTAAGATGGCGAGGACTCAAAAACAAATCCACATTTTAGTGGATACACAGGCTAATTAAGTCCAAAGACCTGAGGGGTCTTTGTGTTCAAATCATAATGTAGTATTTCCTAAGATTGAAAATTTTCTTAAACCCAAATTCTCTTTCCTAATTCCGATTTTTTTTTTATAAAGGAAAATAAAGCAAATTTACGGAGCTGACGAATGAATTCAGAGATGAATATCTACCCCCATGCCTATCTAATATAATGTCCTCATTGTATTAAAAAGACAAAATCGAGTGGAAAAGCGTAGAAAGCACCTGAATTGCGTGAATGTCAGGATCGCTCCGAGATGAAAACGAAGAAAAATTGTATATGTACTGAGTTTAGTGCCTTCAGCTAGGCACACTATACAAGGAAAAGAAATGAAGAATTCACAAGTGTAGGTCAGAATTAGAATAAACAGAAGAATCCTCTGACCTATCAAAAGAGGTCCACAGATGTGGACCAGATTGTGGTGCAGACCCACACCCCATAATCGAGAATATCTTAGGTTTTGGATAAAAATTGCCTAAAACCTAAAATCAGAATGCAAGCGGGGTCGGGCCTGTGATTTATGAGGATGCAACGCAAGACCAAAAAGTCAGGCTACAGAGAATTGAAGCTCAAAAGGATAATCATTGAATGTGTGCTTGAGTTGAACATCCTCGAAACAATTGTCGTAAGGGTTCTAATTTGATGGTTTCTGCTTAAAAGGAACCCTTCGACTCAATCTTCTATTTCCTCCAAAATTAACTTCCCAAATTAGAACTTCCCGGCTCCTATCCTCATTCAGCATATCAAATTCCAGGACCTCTTGTATATTTATCACCTCGTCTGAAATCTCCAAGTCTAAATGATGTGGCAGAATCAAAATTGACTTGGGTTTAATTATCTCAGAATTAGAATCATCAATAAGCTCAACAGGGTGTAACTGATAATCAGGGCATTGAATTGATTCCTCTAGAAAATGTGATTCTGGATCCGTAATGTGTGCCCTAATAAGATCAGTTTCCTCAGTTATTGGGCTATCAAATGATCTATCAGATTCTTCAGACCCAATCGTCTCACAGAAATCGTGTTCAGAAAACTCGCGTGAGACTTCGCAACTTGAATCTTCACCATCAGGATCCGTATCAATGTATGTCCCAAAATTAGTTGTCACTTTGTGTTCCCTAGAGACATACGTTTCCTCGTAACCCGACTCAGGGATCTCAGGTGAAGAAATCAGATCATCCTTAATTGATTGCTTTTATTCAATCTGGTCAGCCTCGTAACATGTGTTCCCCCCAACAGTTGCCTGAGCGGGTTCTGTCATTGGCTTTCCTGAAGAGGGTTCATCGTGAGAATTATTCCAAGATTGAATCAAAGCAACCACGGATCTCATCCTCAATTTCGCTAATTTCCCAAGTAGAAACTCACCCGGGTTCTTATCCTTAACATCCTGGAGCCAATCCAACAAAGATTTGTTTAAATCATCAATCATTTCAATCAGGGGCTCCAATCTCTCAATGCAAGGTATTGGCTGAACTTCTAAAGATTGAATGATATTCCTCATGTTAGCCAGAACCTTATCTTGAACCTGGTTAACCTGAACTAAATGAGTTGGTTCAGGGTTGGGCGGGTTTGGGCTCAATGCAGGGGAATTAACGAATTGAGATTCGTTATACCCTTCCTGATAATAGGTCATTTTAGATTGTTGAAAAGATGGTGATGACCTAAAGGCAGTGACATTAGAGGATGGGTAAGGATCGGTGTATCTTTCTTGATTGTAGATCGTATTAGGCTGTTCATGAAAGGAAGACGATCTATGATCGATGTAGCTCTGAGAAGGATAGAAATCAGAATGAAAGTGTTTAGGGTTAGACCCTAAACATGGAGGTCTGGAATCGTATCCCCAATCCGAATTATCCCATCTAACTGATGGTTGATTACAATACGAGTTGGGATAATCGTCATGTTGAGGATAATTCACAATAGGAGGAAAAGAGCGGGAATGTGTGAAATATGTGGAAGGATTCATGAGACACGGGAGGAAGAAAGGCACCCTGCAATACAAACAATCAAACCTGTCCTTAAATGGGTTAACCTAAAGACCTACAGACTCTCAAAACCTGTCTTAAGATAAATGAACGATTTGATCTACTTCAGTCTGTTCAATCCAACCAGTTAGAAGGAGGGACTGGGGAGAAGGTTCTTCCTTTGACTTGCGCCTTCGGTTCCTAGTGTACCCCCAGTCGCGATCGTTTGACTCTGCTCCCCTAGCTAGACATCAGATTGAACAGTAGAAACAGACTAATCGAAAATAATCTCGTTCTAGGTTCTGAAGAGCGAGTCCCCCTTAAGGTCAATGTCTACTCTGTTTTATTTAGGGTAGGTTTGAATGTGCTTTGGAATGTGATGGGCCCCTTTAAATGGGTTGTGCCCTTAATGATTGATTGATTTGTGTGTGCGTGCACAACCAGTGGTTTTCAAGCAAGATTGTTTTTGATGTGGTGAATTTTAAGGTTCAAATCTTGCTTAGTAGCTTTTAGGATTCAACTTTAGGTATTCTCAAACAAGTTTCATTGGCACACTAAGTGTTACAAGCACGGGTGAAAATGTTTTCCTCTGAAGCTTAAAAGGAATGTGGAGTGCCTGGTAAATCCCTAAGAGTTGAACCTAATTGGCAGCTACTTGATGAGTTGATTTTAATTAAAGTGGTGCGGCCCAAACAACTCAAACAACTGGCCACATATGCACCACTAAGTTAGGCACACAAAGATGGTTAACCTTGAATGCTTTTTACTATTTTATGTGTTGCTTTTTGTGTACCGGTTCCACAGATTAGAACCCGGTTGAGTAGAAACGAATCAATTTGGTTAAGTGCCTTTGAATGTGGGTGTACGTTGTGTGTTTGTTGAAAATTGCCCTACAGAATTATCTTTTTGTTTTCTTTTTTATATAAATGAAGGTGGAATGAATGTGAGTGAGAATCCAAACAACCAAACTATTCTTAGGATTTATGCAAACACCTAGGTTAATTGGAATTTGGATTCAATGTGGCGAATGAAATCTATGGAGGGGGAAAGAATGGGGAAACACTTACAGTTGTCTTCAACTGCACTTTACTCCAGTCTATCGCTTGTTGATTCCTTGATGGAGGTCTCTGCAAAACAATATACACAAGAGAAAGCTAGTTTGAAAACAAATAAAGTGCAAGAAATGCGAAGAAAAGATCGGAAATCGTTGCCTCCCCGGCAACGGCGCCAAAATGTTGAACGTAGACGAACGCTGCGGTAACGTGTTCGGTTTTGGAAAACCTGTCGTTGTTCGAAAGTGAAGAATTTGTGTTCAACAAATAAAATTTATACCGAAAAGAATTTCGGGTCGAACACAGGGAGACTACGTTGATCTATATTCGCAATTATATTTTTTTAGGATTTTTGATAAGTAAGGCGATATAATTACAATGGAGCTATCAGACTAAAAGAAAGCCAGAGAGAGAGAGAGAAAGATATTGAGAGAGAAAGAGAACATGCATTCAATATTTCAATTGTTTATATAATCAAACTAAATAAAAGTTACACTAGAAAGCGAGAAATTAATTACATTATAAAGCAGGAAAATTCTACACTAGAAAAGCTGTAAATAAGAATGGGAGAGAGAAGTTATCCTCCTCGACGATTGCTTGGAGGACGAGCCGGACGGGACGACGCATGGACGAAGGAGAACGAAGTAGGACGAAGTAGAAGAACGGGAACGGAGCAGCACGCCGTCGTCGTCGCGGGATCCACTTCCGAAGGGGAACGAAAATTGGACTTTATCTCGCAAGAAGCATCCCGGGTGTGGGACAAGCTTCTCTTGAGCTTTGGAGGGGTAGAGAGAAGGAAGGGATGAAAATTTCGTATGGAGGGGGTCTCCTTTTATAGTTGCAAGGAGTGGGGGTAAAATGAACATTACAACTTCAAAACAATAAATGAGGGGTCTTTAGTGACGGATAAATCCGTCACTAAAGCCCCAACGTGGGCATAGCTTCTGCGCCCACGCACGCCTCGGCTGCCTGCTTCATCAACGTACACGCACATCCAGCGATCCTCAGCCGTCCGATCGCGAGATCGGACGGCTTAAGTAGCGTCTTCACCCGCTGCATTGCGCGCTCGCCCGCGTGCGATCGCGCAATACGCGCGGGCGTGTGTGAGCGTGTCATGTTGATTGAGCGCGTGCGGCCGTTGGATCGCGATCGTGCGGTCGATCGGAGGTGCGCCACCGCTCCAATTTCTGTGTGGTGAGGCTCGAACGCGCGTCCCCGCTTCGCGTTGGAGCGCTCGACCAACGCGCTGGGGTCGCGTTTATGTCGAGCGCCTGAGTTCAGCGTGGGCGCGTCGCAGCCGTTGGATCTTGATCCAATGGCGGGGAAAGGCGGATGCGGAGACTGTCGAGATTCCAAGCGACTGTTTGCGCTGTCGAGATGACGCCACGTGGCACCATCTTGGCCGTCCATCTTCTGGAAGTTGTAGATGGTGCCACGGCTGTCGGATTGAGTTGATTTTAGCGTCGTTGGGCTGCGATCGTCGATCCGAATTCATCTGTGCGGTCGGATTTGTCATCTGAAGTACGGATTTTCACCATCCTGGCCCTTGATCTTCTAGGGTTCCCCGGTCACTATCTGATGCTACGGATGTCTGATTAGGGCGATCTTGGAGTCGTTGAACTCCAATCGTCGCCCTGATCACATCCATACGGTTGGATCTTTGATCCGAGGCCCCGATAAAATGTTTGCCCTGTCCAAGCACATAAAAGGAGACAATTAACCTCCATTTTATTCAAAATACTCTAAATGGAAGATGATGCATGTTATGCAATATTTATATCATGAAATGCAATCCTATACTTAAGAACATGTATAAATGGACATTTTAAGTAGTGTAAATGTGTTTACATCAACCTTCCGATAGCTATTCAGAAGGCACCACAATCTTGTGCACATTATAGAGCAGTCGGGTCAGCGACTACTGATAAGATGAGGAAATCTTTTAGCCTATTTACCATGGCCTTGTTAGCTACAGAGTTACCGGCTATATATCAGCAAGCCATGCTTCATCCAAAATTGTGAAAGGCCATGGTAGAGATGGTTGCATTACAGGATTGACAGACATGGGAGCTTACTTCTCTTCCTTCAGGTGCTACACTTGTTTGTTGTCGCTGGATCTTTGCCTTAAAGTACAACCCTGATTAGTTTATTTCAAGGTACAAGGCACACTTGGTAGCAAAGGGATTCACCCAGACAGATGGGGTGGATTTCTTTGATACCTTTTCTCTTGTTGCTTGTCTATCTACTATCAGGATTCTTATTTCTGTGGCTGCTCATAGGAATTGGAAACTCCACCAGCTTGATGTTAAAAATTTTTTTCTGTATAGTGATCTTTAGGAAGAGGTATACATGCAGCAACCTCCTAGATTCAAGGTTCAAGGGAAGTATGTATGCAGGTTAAAGAAGGTTATCTATGGGCTCAAGCAAAGCCCAAGAGCACGGTTCCACAAGTTGTCAGAAGTGGTTAAGAAGATGTGCTTGCAAAGGTCCTCCTCAGATCACTTACTGTTGGTGTGGTGGTTCCCCTGATTTATGTTGACTTGATTATTATACGGGATGATGACGCTGGGATTGCAAAAGTCAAAAGGTCTCTGGCAGAGTAGTTTATTATGAAAGATCTTGGCCAATTACGATATTTTCTAGGAATTGAAGTAGCAACCAATAGAGATGGGATAGTTTTGTCCCAAAGGAAGTATGTCGTTGATGTCTTTAAAGAAATAGGCATGTTGGAATCTAAACCTACTATTATACCTATGGATTCCAAGGTATACTTATATAATGGAAGTCAGAGAAAATAAATAATCTTATTTCTCAAAGGAAATCTTACATTTCTTTATATAGAGAGAGGTGTTGGGTAAATAGCAATATAAGTCCAACAGGGCAAAATAAATAAGTAAATAGTCGAAACATATAATAAAATGATAACTAGAGTCTTATACCAACACTTCCCCTCAAGCTGGAGCATATATATCAATGACATTCAGCATAGAACATATGTCAAATGCGGATCTAGGAAGAGACTTTGTAAATATATCCGTAATCCGATCTTCAAAAGCAACTGAAGTAGTGTAGATAATCCTTCGTTATATCAGGTCTCTGGTGCAATGGCAATCAACCTCAACATGCTTTGTACGTTCATGGAATATTAGGTTGTTTGCAATGTAAGTAGCAGCGTAATTATCACACCTCATCTTCATCGGTCCCTCCACCTGGACATGTAGATCCTGCAACACTGATATGACCTAGACCATCTCTATAGTTTTCTATGCCATAGCACAGTACTCTGATTCTACACTTGATCTGTATACCACCTACTATTTCTTGCTTTTCCAGGTCACAAGATTGCCTACCACATAAGTACAAAAATCAGTTATCGACTTTCTGTTTGCCATGCAACCTACATAGTTGACATCAAAATAGCCAACAATACTCATAGACGTACCCTTCTCAAATAGAATGCCTCTGCCAGGTACTTTCTTCATGTATCTAACCACTTGCATAGCAGCTTTCCAATGCTGCTTGGTTGGTTTGTCCATGACCTGATTGAGTTTTCCCACTGCAAGGGAATGATTAAGATGTGTAATAGTAAAATATAGTATCTTACCAATAAATTGCCTATAAGATCTGTTGTCTATAGATGGACAGTCTATATCATAGAGATGTCCTTTGGGATCCATAGGTATATTTGTAGGTTTAGACCCTAGTGTCTCTGTCTCCTGCAACATATTAAGAGCATACTTGCGTTGACTGAGGACAATATCTTCTTTGCTGTGTGACACCTCAATGCCTAGGAAATATGAGTTCACCCAGATCATCATAAAGGCTTTTGATAACTTGTTCACCTCAGCTATCCTAGTGGTGTCATCCCCAATAAGGATGATCATCCACATAGACAAGGAGTACCACAACTCCCCCTATGCTCTTCCTGACAAAGAGTGAATGATCAACAGAGGACCTCACAAGCCTTTGTGCTAATAGGAAGTAGGAAGCTATGTTGCAGAAAGAGCAACAATGAACATAGCAAAAGATCTCCTATGGTGAGCAGTAGACACTGCTCCAGCAGTATGGTAGTGGACAGAACTGCGAGGTGCCTTCTGAACAGCAATCGGAAGGTCAAGATCATTCTCTATGGACTCAGTAACAATAGGAGGTGTAGCCTATTGCTCAATAGGAGTAGACTCATCAGAAGTACCTGCACAATCACCACTAGGACAACTTACGTCAGCGTCAACATATACCTGACCAAGGGAGGAGATAGGTGCCTGCAGAGGTGGGGGGTGTGTTTTTGACGCCATGTGTATTGTCTGTATGCAACAGGTAACCTGTATACATGAGTAATATCTGCCTTCTACCTGGTAAGAGCCTCTATGGTAGTATCCTCACTGTGAGTAATAGGAATATGCTCCAAAGGAACTGGTGGCACAGGCATAGGGACTAAGTCTCCCTTAAACATCAACTGATGACCATCTGTAGAGAAGTATAGAATAGGTTTATGAAAAGTGACATCTGCAGTCATAATGTTTCTTGCCTCGTGTATCATAACATTCGTATCATTTATGGGTGCTACTGTATCATAGAAAGACACTTCATTGCCTTCAAAGCAAGCTTATCTTTGCTAAGTCCTAAAACATGGACAAATTCTACACAGCCAAAAACACGAGGTGGCACAGTAAACAATTCCTTCTCTGGGTCAAGGACTTACCCTAGAACTTGTTGTTGGTGTAAAGGGTACTATGATTGTTGATTTTGATGATAACAAAATACTTGGTATTTAACATTTGCATTTGAGTTTAAGCTTTTAGGATAAAAGCAAATGGATTCAAGTGTGAAGGAGCTCAAGCTCGTGTCTATGGCAGATTGGAGGAGCTTGATGGAGGAAAAGAGAAGATGGAGCCTCGCATGGAGCGAGAGCTTGAAAACAAGAAAAATAGGATAGATATCTTTTTATCTTTGTATTTGTACACTTTATTTGTTTTGCTCTTTAGTTTTCTTAGATTCATTATAAAAGAGCCCAAAGTAACATACCTTAGTTGTAGGAACACTATTCCTACACTAGGACTCTTAGACAAACACTTAGGCATTTCATAGAAAACTTAGAAAACCAAAATAGGCTTTAGATAGCTTGATCAGATGTCCAATCTGGACTTTAAACGTCTGATCTTGAACTTTAAGATGTCTGACCTTTTGTTCATACGTCTAAACACTTAGGCTGAAAACACAGTCTGCGACCATACTTTCAGATGACCAGCTCATAATCCAGACGTCATACAAGACGTTTGATGACCTTGACAGATGTCCAATTAGAGGATCATTGCCCTGTCATATCGTTACCCTCGAGGATTACCTTTTAATCACATTAATGCCTTTTCCAGACATCCATAGAGCCTTCCAGACGTTTGATAAAGAGACATTAGACATAATCTGGCTCGAATCTTGATTTATCAGATGTTCTGTCCGTTAGAGCCTCGGGAAATCAATTCCCGCAGAGAAATTTCATTCCAGATGAACATACTTTTTATTAGACGTCCGACCTATCGTCTGACCTATAAACACTAGAACCCTGTTTCGATCGGTCTAATTCCAGGAATTGAACCTGTCAGGAATTAGACGTCTGATAATATTCCCAGACATCTTATAATGATCTTTTAGACGTCTATCTAGAGCCAACCCAGTCCAAGATCATCAACCCTTCTAAATTAGACATCCGACCTTCAGATTAGACGATGACCTAGACGTTTGACCATAAAATCGGACGTCTGATAACTCTGTCAGACTCTTGAATGACCCTGATTTTGGTGGGATTTTGGACCACTCTCTTGAGCGTTGTTCCTAACGGCTACAAGAGGCTTCTAAAGTCTTCCAAAGGCTTCTTGACACCTCTATAAATAGTAGAGCACCCTTTCTTGGCCAAATACACCTTGAGAAATCATTTCTACATCTATTTGTGTTCAAGAGAAGAGAGAAATCACTTAGAGATCTTGCTTTCCAAATTCTACATTGCAAATCCGAGAGTACCAAAACCCTGTCGATTTCACGTCAATTCTCTTCAAATTTAGGGAAGTCCTTGCCTATAGCAACATAGATTATCCCTACTTTATGGCTCTATAGGTATTTGTTTTTGCTTTTGTTTTTGATAGGGTATTCGCTTTGTGAATTCTCGTCTCCTTCGCGAGACAAAATACTCGTCGTGAAGAGAAGATTGAAGTATAGTACCCTCGATTCAAAGTAGTGTGGTTGTAAGAGGTTAAACTACCATCGTTGAAGTAGTTCGTTAGTGGATTTGATCTACTAGGTTAATGGAAAAATCTTAAATCGAGAGGTTTAGGTGGTGGTTTTTATCCAGGTTTGAGTTTCCACCTAAAAACCCATTGTGTCATTTATGAGATTGCTTATTTGTGATTGTTGATTTATATTCCTCATATTTTGTTTATCACGCACATCTCATTCCCTTCCGTTAGAACCTACACATGTTTCTGAATAGGGGAGTCGGGCAATCTATTAAATCTATTAAATCTATTTTAAGTAATGCTGTAGCCACATCTAACACATAACGATGTTACCTCTCAATTACCCCATTCTATTGCGAAGTATGGGGGCATGATGTCTGGTGAACAATCCCAAGAGATCTTTAAAAAGATTCTAACTTAGCTATACAAAACTCTAAGGCATTGCCAGAACATTCAATCTTCACAATAGTAGAGAATTGAGTCTTTATTTGCAAAATAAATGTCTTAATCACAAATCCAACATCTGTATATTCTTTAGCAAAAATAACCATGACATCTTAGAAAAATCATCCACAATAAACAAGTAGAATCAATGACTTAGTCTATCTTGACACTCTATTAGGACCCCATACATCCATATGCAATAAATCAAAAACAACAGCAGAGCTCTGAAAAGAACTGGAACGAAAACTAGCTCTGTGATGCTTTACCAGCTAACACGCATCACACAAATCTAAGTGGTAGGAGAAATGTAAGGCATGACATGTCGTAACCTATCCAGTGAAGGGTACCTAAGATGACAATGCCGTTGAAGAACTATACCAGCACTAAAAGCAACCTCGCCCTAACACATAGCAGCAAAAGGATTCTGGATCAGGCGATACACACCCTCCTCATGTCCGCCACCAATCATCCTCCCCGTGAGTTCATCCTGAAAGATACAACCCAACCCATCAAAAATGGCATGACAATGTAAGTCTTTTGAGATTCTACTAACAAAAGACTAATAGGAAAATCAAGAGCATAAAGAACATTAGGTAATGTCAATGGAGTCACTTCCACATCTCCTTTGCCATCCACTCTACAATGTCTACCATTTGCCACTTGAATAGATCTACCAGGAGGAACAGTTCGAACCTGTCTAAAACTTGTCTAATCACCACTGAGATGCCTGAAGGCTCTTGAGTCTACTAACCATAAAGGGCCATAAAAAATACCACTACCAGAGGTAGAAGTAGAGGCCATACCTGAGAAGGCCAATGCAGTAGTATTAGTAGTAGCATTAATCTCCTAGGTCAACTGGGCAAGACGCTGGACAATAACATCATAGTTAGTACGTGACACCGTGTCGCTCACCTCCTTAGAAGTAATAGCTTGGTTGTCCATAGGAGATTTACCATGCTTTGACCGGCAGGTGGCCTCCAAGTATTCAACCTTGCCACAATGCGAGCATATAGTGCGTGATCTGCCAGTCGTGCCTTGACCACCATGTCCTCTCCCCCTGGTAGATGGAGAGCCACGTCTAGCACATCCTCCAGTAGCCACTAAGGCAGAAGTTTGTCCAACATCTGATAGGGATGGTTTGACAATCACCTTACTCACCCGACTATATGCTTCCTCAAGATATGAAGCTTAGCATGAGTCAGGATCTGGGACCTAGCAGCCTCATAATCTGGTCTATGTCTATCCAGGAACTAAAGGACTGCATACTCCTTACTGTGCACGCTCTGAGTGGCATAAGTGCAGACAGGACTACAGACATTATACTTCTCTAGGAGCCCCTTCAAAGTCGCATAATATTGAGACAGTGATTGACCCCCTGCTTTAGATCACCAATGGCATGATGGATCTCAAGCACTTTACTGGAATTCTTCTCATGAGAATATGTATCACGCAAAGAATCCCACATCTGCTTGGTCGTCTTGTAGTAAATGATCCCATCTTTAATCTGAGACTCTACAAAGTTCATGATCCAAGCACGAACAATGGCATTATCTTTCTTTCACGTCGCATTTTTCCTTATCTTCTTTTGTGGCTCCAACTCCATCAAAATGTGTTTCTTATTGCGTCCCTCTATAGTCATGAGGAACGTCTGAAGCCATCTGGCATAGTTGGTCCCATTCAACTTGGCAATATGAACAAAGAAGGGAGTTTTGTAACTCCTGATGTCTGTAGTGGTAACCAATGACACCTCCGAAGAGTTTGAAGAGGCCCCTGTGCCTTAGGACTACCACAAGATGCCGCGAACACAATCTGAAACTACTATTTAACTATGCAAAAATATGAAATAAGAGAGAACATGACTTCTTGATCATGAAATCTAAAATCAAGAGATATTAAATATCATCTCAAGAGTCACAAGCACCCCTTAGATCATAGCTTAATGCATGTTACGGTACGGGGAAGGCTTTAACCTCACCTCTAAGAGGTGCTACTCCCCCTTGCTGGTGAGGACAACCCACCACCATTTACCTGCAACCAACAATGGGCAGTAGCAGTAGGGATCCCTACAGGTGACGACGACCTACAGGGAAGAAACAGCAACCGACGACGCTGGGTCTAGGAGGCTGGCAGCTACTTGCAGATGGTGGCCGCACCCTGTGGAGCAGGGGTGATGACCTGTCTGAGCTGGTGACGGTTCATCGGGGCGGCGACGACCAGTGATGCGCCGATGGAGGTGGCTGCAGGTGTCAGTAGAGAGGAGATTAGGTTTAAGGTAGAGGGGTACAAGGGCTTGTGTGGGTGGGATACCGGAGTGTCGATCTAGGATCGTTGCTCTGATTTAAGTCAGAGAAAATAAATAATCTTATTTATCAAAGGAAACCGTACACTTCTTTATATAAAGAGATGTTGGGTAAACAACAACATAAGTCTAGGAGGGAAAAATAAGAAAGCAGTCCAAACATATAATAAAAAGATAGCTAGAGTGCTACACCAACAATGGAGAGGTAGAAGTGATTGATAATTATTCATATAGACTGCTGGTTGTTAAATTATTATACTTAACTATTACTAGACCTGATATTACTCTAGCAATTGGTAAGTTGACTCAATTTATAGGCAGGCCTACTAATTTGCATTGGGAGGTAGCTATACAGGTGCTTAGATAGTTAAAGAAAGTACTTAGTTATGGGATACTTTTCAAAAAGGGAGCTCCTATGACAGTTGTGGGATATTCAGATACTGATTATGCATAAGATATAGCAAATAGAAAGTCTACCACTAGCTTCTGTACCTTTGTTGCTAGAAATCTTGTCACATGGAAAAGTAAAAAGCAAGCTGTTGTCTCCAGGTCTAGTGCAGAATCTATGGCTTAGATTGCAACTGAGATGCTCTGGGTTAAGCCCCTACTCAGAGATCTACATGTCCAGATTGATGATCTTATAGAGATGAGGTGTAATAACAGGGCAGCCACTTATATTGCGAATAATCCAATGTGTCATAAGAGAACGAAGCATGTAGAAGTGGATTGTCACTACACAGGAGATCTGATACAACGGGGAGTGTTGCATGCTACTTTTGTTGCTTCAGAGGACCAGACTATTGTTATATTCACCAAGATATTGCCACGAGGAGTATTTAACACACATTGTTCCAAGCTAAGTATGATAGATATCTATGCTCCAACTTGAGAGTGAGTGTTGACTTACTCCTTTCCTTTAATTATTTGCTTCTACTATCTTGTTTTGTGGCTTTTGTTATTTTCTATTTATTATCTAGACATGCTGTGTAATTTTTCCCTCACCTCTTTTCGATATAAAGAGGTGCAGGGTTTATTGGAAGAATATAATGCTTCATTTTGTCCTACTATGGTCAATCATCATGTTATTTGCCTTGTGTTCCAATAACAAGTCTTCCTATTCTAAGAACTCTCCTCTTTGCCTCTCTCTATCACTAACTTCTCCCTCCCTTTCCCTCCCTTTCTCTCTTTGCGAGCTTCTCTCATCATGTTATTTGTTATTGTTATTACGACGGGGGTGGTTGATAGGCTTGATACATTGGAAGCATGATAGGAGTCACTATGGTGCAAGATGGTTGGTTGACTCTGAAGCCTCCTAGCGTCTTTGTGATGATCAGAGTTATTTTCGATCGCTTAGTTTAGTTGCACTAGGGAGAACAGTGTAGGTTGCTGACGGTAGATACACTCCCATTGTTGGGTAGGGGGAGGTGTCTGTAACTTGCACTTTGCGGCAGCCAAGAGTGTTACATGTGCCTGGCTTTCCAATGAATCTGTTGTTGGTGAGCAGGATTACAACGAAACTTAACTGCAAGGTTATTTTTTATGATGTTGCATATATTGTCTAGAATAAGTTCACAGGGAAGACCATTACCAGAGGTATAGAGAAAAATGATATGTATCTTCTTAGGCAGGAGCCGTTTACAAGGGTCGACAAGTATGATGGAGGGAGCATTTTGCAATAACATGTTTGTCTCGGTCACTTACCTCTAGATCGTCGCAGGAAAGTGATTCCATATCTCTCCTACCACTACTATTAGGTGTGATGCTTGCTAGCTGGGTAAGCATCATTGATCTTTTTCTGCCAGTACCTCTCCTCGATCAGTAGCTATTTTTAAGTAACTTCATATGAATGTTTGGGGGCCGAGCAGAGTTTCGAACAAGATGGGGACATCGATATTATCTTGTGGTTGTAGATGATTTTTCCAAAGTGTCTTGAGTGTTCCTTCTGAAGAATAAAGCAGATGTTAGAGGTATTATAGAAATCCTTCTATTGGAGATCAAGACACAGTACTCTACCACAGTGAAGGTTGTGCAGATAGATAATGCCCTCAAGTTTTGCATTACAAGACTTACGAAGTTCTATACAAGGTTCGAAATACCGATTTCGACGCCGTGCCGACGAAATTTTAAGTGTACATTTCGTGGGCATGCCGAAGGCATGCCGTGGAAATGCCCGTTTTTCGATGGGCATGCCGATGGGCATGCCGAGGGCACGTCATGGGAATGCCGAGGGCATGCCGATAATATGCCGACAAAAAATCACATAAATACTCAAAATGAAATAGAAAATCACATAAATACTCAAAATGAAATAGAAAATCACATAAACACTCAAAATGAAGTGTGTGTGTCTACTTGGAAAGCTTGAGTGTCTCTAGTTGAGTTAATCATCGTGTGTGTCATTTCAGCCCCCTACATTCCCAGTTTCGAATCTCTCACTCCTGCATTCAAACCGCTCTGTTTGTGTGTGTGACAGTCCCCCAATTTTCGAATTTCAGCCCTTGACTAAGCCCCCTATTTCAGATTTCAGCCCCTCCGAATCTCCAGCACCTGCATTTTAAACTGCTCGCAGCGCCGATCGGCATGCTGGCGAAATCGTCGGCATGCCGGCGAAATTCATCGGCATGCCGGCGGCACACCTGTAAATCGACAATATTTTCATGTCGGCACGACCCCCTTCTAGAAATGGCCTTGCTGATGACGGCATGCCGGCGGCATTTAAATCAATGGTTCTATAAGGCTCCTAGGAGCATCCACTAAACTACTTGCCCTTATACCTCGCAGTAGAATGGGGTTGCATAATGGAAGCACAAACATCTGTTGGAGGTTGCTCGTACTCTTCTTATCCACCGTAGTGTTCCGCAGTGGTATTAAGGACGTGAAGTCTTGACTATGTGCTACCTCATTAATCAAATGTCGAGCTTAGTTCTCCACGAGAAGATACCTATTCTCCTACTACATCTAGATGACAAGCTCTTCGATGTGCCTTCCAGTACCTTTGGATGTGTTGGGTTTGTTCATTATGTGCCACCACCTGGTAGTGACAATCTTACTCCTCGAGCTGTCAAGTGCATGTTCTTAGAGTACTTCAGGATGCAGAAGAGATATCGATGTTATGATCCCATCCACGACACACTATGTTAGTGCTGATGTGACATTTCGTAAGACCATACCATTCTTTTCAATTGTCAGACAGGTGAGCTCCCCTGATGATCTGGCTCACATGCATATTCCTCCCATTCCTTTTGGAGGAAACTCTAGGCTCGAGTTCTTAGCCTACTTCCAGTTCCATGATCGCCTTGGATGATTTCCAAAAATTGCATGGCCCGATGCACACATATACTAGACCTCATATGACACTACAGAGGCCCCCTTCTCCACCGATGCATGATGCTCCACAGGTTGATGAGATTGTTTCTAGTAATAGTGACAGTTTGGTCAGACATGATCCTCATGATAGTCTTGGTCATAGTGGTAGCGAGGTTCCTTCTATAGACACTCGGACCAAGGTACTAGATTATTCTGACCTTCCTATTGCCATTAGGAAGGCACCTTGCACATGTAAGTCAAGATACCATGTTGCAGGCAATTTGGCTATTGACGGCCTTGGTTCTGAGTTTGGAAAATTCTATCAGGCACTTATGATCTCCCACATTCCATCTACATACCAACAGACCATGCTCAATCTAAAGTGGTGTCAAGCCATGGTGGAAGAGATGGAAGCACTCAAAAATAGACAGACTTAGGAGCTTACCACACTTCCTACAGGCGTATGACCAGTCAGCTCCAGATAGGTCTTTCCCTTAAAATACAACCCTGATAGGTCTATTTTAAAGTATAAGGCTAGGTTGTTGGCAATGGGTTCACCTAGACTTATGGGGTAGACTTCTTTGATACTTTCTCTCTCGTTGCTCAACTTGCCACTGTTCATGTACTCATCTCTGTTGCAGTTTATAGAGATTTGCGGCTACATCAGCTTAATGTAAAGAACATTTTCCTCTATGGCGATCTTCAGGAGAAGGTTTACTTGCAGTAGCTCCTAGGTTTTGAGGTTCAGGGAAAGTGTGTGTGTTGACTCAAGAAGGCCATCAATGGCCTGAAGTAGAGCCTGAGAGCATGGTTCTAGAAGCCCTCAGATGTGTTACAAAAGATAGGGATGCAAAGATCCTCCTCAGATCACTCTCTATTTGTCAGGAAAACAAAGAAGAGGCTGAGATAAGTCAGGTCAAGGAGTCTCTTATACGACAGTTTGTTATAAAGGATTTAGATCAGCTTCGATACTTCCTGGGGCTCGAGGTTGCTAAGAGCAGAGATGTGATTCTTCTCTCTCAACATAAGTATGCGTTGGATGTTCTTCTGGGGACAGGTATGTTGGGGTCCAAGCCAACCAACATTCCCATGGACCTCAAGGCATATCTTCATGATGAAGAGGTAGAGTCAACTGATAGTAGATCAATCAGACAATTGGTTAGCAAGCTACTCTATCTGACTATTACATAGCCCGACATTGCACTTGCTATAGGTAAGCTCAGTCAGTTCATGGATAAGCTAACCAAGCAGCACTAGTAGCTTTCTATGCAGGTGCTTAGGTACTTGAGGAGAGCAGTTAAACATGGTATTCTCTTTCAGGTTGGGGCTCCCATGACTATGGTGGGATACTCAAATATAGATTATGTAGGGTGTGTTGTAGATGGGAAGTTTACTACAAGCTTCTGTACTTTTGTTGTAGGTAACCTGGTTGCCTAGAGGAGTAAAAAGCAAGTTGTAGTCTCTCGTTCTAGTGCTGAGTCAGAATATAGGGCCATAGCCTAGATTGCCACTGAGATGGTTTGGATTAGATCCTTGTTGTGGGATCTGCATGTTCAGGTTGAGGAGCCCATGGAGATGAAACCTGACAATAGGGTCACCACATATATTGCAAACAATCTTATGTTCCACGAGTGCACCAAGCATGTGGATGTTAACTGCCACTATACTAGACATTTAATCCAGCATGGGGTATTTTGCACGACATTTGTTGCTTTAAAGGACCAAATAGCTGACATCTTCGCGAAGCATTTGCCACGTGGAGCTTTTGGTACATGCTGTTTCAAGCTGAGTGTGATTGACATTTATGCTTCAGCTTGAGGGTAAGTGTTAACATATCCCCACTAATTTATTTTTTATCATGTTGCATGTTATTAATTTTCCTTCTTGGATGTGCAATATTATTTTTCCCACACCTCTCGTCTATATAAAGGGGTGTAGGGCTCCTTGGAATAAACTAGGTCATTTGTTTCCTATCAACTTCTATGTTGAGCAAAGGAGAAAAAACAATTCCACTTGCCATGTTATCTTTTTTCCATATTTTATGCTTTTTATTTTGGCATTATCCCTTTAGGAAATATGTTTAGGATTTGATTTAGTTAAAGATATGTTTTACTTATTTTAGAAGATTGTATTATGATTGGAAAGTAGATTGGTCTCTATATAAAGAGATCAAATCCCATGGTTTCTTTTTGAGTTTCAATAATAATAAACTGTATGTTTCTTCACATGGTATCAAAGCGAGTTCAATCTAGATAACCTTGCTTCCTCTATCGTGCCTAAGAGGCCATGAGAGCCTCTTCTCTATGTGCAAATCAAAATTGGTCTCTTAATCAAGTGGGTGGCACTCTCTCTGCCTTGGGGTGCGAGTTATGCCCCCTCTGTTGGTGCCACTATTGTTGGCTATTGTTGCTACGATAGCCATTATTGTTGTTGATGGTGTTACTATTGTCACAATTCTTGCTACTGTTGTAACTGTTGGTGCCTTTGCGAGGTCATGGAAAGGAGCATATTTTGAGTCACCTGGAACCCATAGAGAAGACAGGAGTTAATGCCACTTGGAATAGGGATAATGGAATGGTTAGTGCCTAGATGATGAACTGCATTATCCCCAGGATTGGAGATGAGATAATGTATTACAACACTGCGAAGGAGATGTGGGACACCCTTCGTGACGCCTACTCTTATGAGAAGAACTCGGTGCAGGTATTCCAAACTTATTATGAGTTCTAGTTGCGTTAGGAGGGATGATCATTGGCATAGTATTATTCCACTATGAAGGGTCTTTTGGAGGGACAATGCTTACCAACCTACCTATACGTGTGCTTCTCAAAGGGAGTTCAGGAGAAGGTTGTATCTCTCTTCTTGTTAGGACGTGGACCTAAGTTTACTACAGCTCAAGATCAGATTTTGACTCTGTTTGAGCTTCCATCTCTTGAGGAGACATATAGCAAATTGAGCAGGATTGTTGTGCAGTCACCTATCCTTGAGACTACGGGTTAGACCTTCGCTTTGGCTACAACCCCTAGACGACGTAGAGTTGCCCCCTCTACATGTAGTCATGGCTATGGTCATAGATCTACAAGGCATACTCGTACCCCCTGCACCTACTGTAGGTGGCTAGGACATTCAGAGACCACCTGTTGGACCAAGCATGGTCGCCCTATAGTGGCTAATGAGGTTGCTAAATCTACAGAGGCTCCCTCTAAAACAGTATCTTATTCTGAATTTAATGACCTTCTATAGCATTTTACACAACTCTTACAGTCTATGGTTGCTTCCACTTCTCAAACGGCTACTCTCGCCTCCTCCTTAGGTACTGAGCTTGCTTGCTTGTCTTCTGGGTTACAGTAGGATGGAGATTGGTTGGTAGATTCTAGTGCATTACGCCATCTATGTGGCAATCAGAACTTGTTCTCATCTATCAGATTAGTCTCTCTAGGACATACAATTCAGGCAACAGATAGGAGTCATTCCCATGTTGCAGGCCAGGGGAGATTCCGTTATCCTCCACACTACGATTGTTTAGTGTGCTTTATGTTCAAAATTTTCCTTTGAGTTTATTATCTGGTAGCTGTATTACAAAGAAACTGAATTATAGAGTAATTTTTTATGCCTAATCTTGTGTCTTGCAAGATAAGCTCACGGTGAGGACGATTAGTGGAAGATGTGAAAAGGGGGGTATATGGCATAAGCCACACCACTACTGCTGCTATTGTGGGTCATAGGGAGGTTGCTTTTGCCACTGGGTCTCCTTTCCAGTGTCACCTCCACCTTGGTCATCTTTCCTTGGGCAGGCTTCGACAGGTTATGCCTCATATTTCTCCCATGATTGTCATCACTTGTGATGCTTGTCAACTTGGCTAGCATCATCGTGTCAATTTTCCGTCTTAAAGTGCTGGGTCTACTATGTTTGAGCTTATTCATATACATGTGGGTGGGGGGCTAGTCGTATTCCTGATAGACTAGGTCACCGTTATTTTTTTTGTCACTATTGACGATTTCTTTCACGAGTTGAGTGTTTCTATTAAAGAATAAGGCTATTGTTGGTCCTGTTATTCAAAATTGTGATTGAAATAAAGGCCCAGTTTTCCACTACTATTGAAATTATTCGTTCTGATAATGCTTTGGAACTGTGTACACATGGCTTACATTTTTTTATAAATCTCATGGCATCATCCATCAAACTACTTGTGCTCATTCTTCTCAACAGAATAGTGTTGCTAAGAGGAAACATCACCACCTTCTTGATGCTACACACACCCTCCTTTATATATCATTTAGTGTCGTCTTTTCATTGGGGTGATGTAGTTTGGACTACCTATTTTCTTATTACTAGGATGCCCAACATAACAGTTCATAAGCAGATTCCTTGGAGTATTTTGTATCTGGATAGGGTGTTGTTTCTTGTTATTCCTAGGGTTTTTGGGTGCATTGCATTTGTTTATGTTTTTACTCCTAAAGGGAATAAACTGGCACCCAGGGTAGTGCAATGTATTTCTTAGGGTATTCTAGGACGAAAAAAGGGTATCATTACTTTGATCCCTTATCTGTTCGTTACTTTGTTTCTACAGATATTACTTTACATGAGTCCATTACTTATTTTTCCACTGTTAGATAAGATACTTTTATTGATGTTGATGTGGCTATTATGTTCATTCCTCTTGTCCCTCTTGAGGAGATTCCTGTTACTGCAGCACCTACTACTACCACCACCACCCATGATGAGCTTTAGGGATATAATGTGCCTATTGTTAATTATAGGCAGCTCATACTACATTGCATATACCCCCCATCCCCTCTCTTTCACCACCACCATCCTTCCTTGATCAGGTGAGCACGGAGTTTTTAGATACCGGTGATACTCTACTTAGTGGTGGTGCTATAAGTGATATTATTTCAGGAGATGATCAGGGGGATATGCCAATGGATTTAGATCTTCTGATTGCTATTTGAAAGGCACCCCATACTTGTGCTAGATACCATGTGGCAAGCAACTTAATCACTAATATCCTTAGGAAGGCTTTTGGGAGCTTTGTCGTGCACTTGCTACTGCAAAGATACCTTCTACCTATCAGCAGGCCATGTTACATCCAAAGTGGTGCCAAGCCATAGAGGATGAAATCCTTGCACTCCGAGCTCGTGGCAGGAGGAGGCTTATGCCATTACCTTCTGGAGCTGTGGTAGTAGGTTGTCGTTGGGTGTTCGCACTCAAGTATAACCCTAATGGGATTGTCGCTAGATACAAGGCTCGTTTGATGGTGAAAGTCTTTACTCAAACTTATGGGGCTGATTTCTTCAATACTTTCTCCCTAGTGGCACGTCTATCCACTATCTGTATACTGATTTTTGTTGCAGTTCAGAAGGATTGGTAGCTTCACCAACTAGATGTGAAAAATGCCTTTCTGTATGAAGATCTTCAAGAGGAGGTTTGTATGTAGCAGTCCCCTACTTATGAGGTTCACGAGGAGTGTTAATGCCGTTTACAGAAGGCCATCTATGGTCTGATGTGGAGTTCTAGAGCTTGGTTCTAGAAGCTCTCTAAGGTGGTGAAGTCTGTTGACTTTCAGAGGTCATCTGCTGATCATTCTCTATTTGTCAGGAGGATAGAGAAAGGAGTGGTGGTGCTCCTTGTATATGTTGAAGGCCTGATAGTTACTCGAGATGACACAAGAATAGCAGAGATAAAGAGGACTCTGGCAAATCAATTTGTTATGAAGGATCTAAGGTCACTACGATATTTCCTTGGGATAGAAGTAGTTCGTAGCAAGAGTGTGGTTGTTATGCTCTGGATGTATTAAAGGAAACTTGGATGCTGGGTGCCAAACCAACGAATGTTCCTATGGATTCAAAGGCACAGTTATATGACAGGGATGCAACAACAGTGGATAGCAAAAGATATAGGCAGCTTGTGGGAAAGCTATTGTACCTGACCATCACTAGGCCTGACATCTCCTTTGTTGTGGGGAAGCTGAGCCAGTTCATGAAGAGACCTAGTTGGCGGAAATGATTCAATTCAATATAGAAAACCCTAGGCTCTCTTATATAGAGAGAGACCAAGGAGTGAAAGTATAGTTAAGCCCATACAAGGAAAAAATATAAAACATAAAAATCACTATATGTTAACACTCCCCCTCAAGATGGAGCATGAATATCTATCATGCTCAGTTTGGAACAACACGCCTCAAAGGCAGATCTCGCCAGGGGCTTTATGAAGATATCTGCAGCTTGCTCCTTAGAACTAACACTCGTGGTATCTAAACTCCTACGCTGAATGAGATCTCGAATGTAATGACAGTCAATCTCTACATGCTTTGTCCTCTCGTGAAACATAGGGTTGTTGGCAATGTAGGTCGCTGCTTTGTTGTCACACCGCATCTCCATAGAGTTATCCAGAGAAACATGAAGATCTGACAAAACTGACTTGACCCAAACCATCTCAGTGGCTGTCTGGGCCATGGCCCTGTACTCTGACTCCACACTGGATCTAGATACAACCGCTTGTTTCTTGCTCTAGGTAACCAAGTTGCCTGCAACAAAGGTGCAAAAACCTGTGGTCGATTTTCTGTATAATCAGCGTCAGAGTATGCTACAATCCCCATGGGTGTTCCTTTACGGAATAATAATCCTCGTCCAGGTGCTTTCTTCACATACCTGAGCACCTGCATTGCAGCCTCCCAGTGTTACCTAATTGGCTTATTCATAAACTGGCTAAGCCTACCAACTGATAGAGGCAAGTTTGGACGAGTGATGGTGAGGTAAAGAAGCTTACCCACCAGCTGCCTGTATGCTCTACTGTCAATCACCTCAGATTTCTCATCATATAGATGGACCTTGGGATCCATGGGAATATTTGCAGCCTTAGCTGCTAACACGCCAGTCTCCTGAAGAAGATCAAGAGCATACTTCCTCTACGAGGGCACCACTCCATCCCTGCCATGTGCAACCTCAATGCCTAGGAAATACCTCAACTGTCCCAGATCCTTCATAACAAATTTCTCTGATAGGTGCCTCTTAACTTCATCTATCCCATCTCTGTCATCTCCGGTGATGATAAGATCATCAACATATACTAGGAGTGCCACAGTCCCCCTGTCAGTCTTCCTGGTAAATAAGGAGTGATCTGAAGTGGAGTGACTCAGACCAATCTGGTGAAGCACCTTTGATAGCTTTTGAAACCATGCCTTGGGACTTTGCTTCAAACCATAGATTGCCTTTAGTAATCTGCACACACACTCCCCTTGAACCTCGAAACCTGGGGGCTGCTGCATGTAAACCTCCTCCTGAAGATCACCATAGAGAAAGGCGTTCTTCATCTCCAGTTGGTATAACGGCCAGTCTCTGTGAGCAGCAACAGAAATAAGTATCTGGATAGTGGCAAGCCGCGCAACAAGGGAGAAAGTATCAAAGAAGTTCACCTCATATGTCTGAGTGAATCCTTTTGCTACTAGCCTGGCCTTATACCTTGAAATAGACCCACCAGGGTTGTATTTCAAGGCAAAGACCTATCGGGAGCCAACTAGTCGTGTTGCTATCTCATCCTCTATGGCTTGACGCCACTTCATATCAAGCATGGCCTGCTGGTAGGTAGATGGAATGTGCGACGCGGTAAGGGCCTGACAGAAGCTGCTAAACTGAGGAGCAAGATCATCGGTAGCCAAGCTACCTGTGACCCGGTATCTGGACTCACAGGTGCACGGTGCCCTCCTAATGGCAATAGGGAGATCTGAATCATCTGGTACCTCTAACTGAGTTGCTGCAGAAGGAGCCTCGCCACTGTAGTGATCTGCACTGTCTATGAAGTCAGGTCTAACCAAACTGTCACTAGCATCAGGTACCCTCTCAACTACCTGTGAACCATCAGCTGCTGGTGAGAGAGGAGGCCTCTGAAAGGTAATATGATGCTTGTGATAGGTATGCAATGACCCGTGCAATTTCTCAAAGTCATCCCGGGAGAAAGAACTCATTTGTTTATCAGCTAGAGGTCTGGACTGAGAAGTAGACACCTGAGTCTTTATACACGGAACAGGTAAGGGAAGAATGGCAACATCATTACAAGAGCTCCTTTGTCTAGTGATTGAGAAATATGGTGTATCCTCATGGAAAGTCACATCAGCACTAACATAATGTCTATTTTGCAAATGATCATAGCAACGGTATCCCTTCTGTGTCTTAGAGTGCCCCAAAAATATGCACTTGATAGCGCGGGGAGCCAGCTTGTCATGACCAAGTGACGGCACATGGACGAATGCAACACATCCAAAGGTCTTGGGAGGCATATGAAATAACTCGTCGTCTGGATGCAGAAGAACTGGTATCTACTCGTGAAGAACTGAGCTAGGCATCCTGTTGATGAGATAAGTTGCTGTCAGAACTGCATCCCCCCAGTATCTCTGCAATACATTATGATGAATTAATAGTGTACGAACAACATCTAACAAGTGCCTGTGCTTCCTCTCTGCAACCCCATTCTGCTGTGAAGTGTGAGGACAAGTAGTCTGGTGGACAATCCCACGGGTCCTATAGATCTCCTTAAGTCTGGTAGTGCAGAACTAAAGAGCATTATTAGTCCGCACTATCTTCACTGTGGCTGAATACTGTGTGCTGATCTCCAAAAGAAGGGTCTCTATGCATCCTCCAACCTCTGCCTTGCTTTTCAGCAAGAACACCCATGTGGCTCTAGAGAAATCATCTATGACAGCCAGGTAGTACCGGTGTCCCATCCGGTCTGGGACTCTGCTCGATCCCCATACATCCATATGGAGCAACTGAAATAATGTCGAAGATCCAGGAGATGTGCTAACTGGAAAAGAGGATCGATGGTGCTTACCCAATTGGCAAGCATCGCACTGTATGGTAGCAGCTGGGGAAATATGTGGTATCACCCTCCTGAGGCGATCCAGAGACAAGTGGCCAAGACAAACGTGCCACTGTAGAACACTCCCGCTACCATATCGAGTAACCCCTGCAAATGGCTCCTGTCCCAAACGGTAAACGCCATTCTCCATACCTCTGACAACAGTCCTCCTAGTGAGCTTGTCCTGAACAACACATCCGACATCATCAAAGATGACTCTACAGTTGAGATCCTTCATGATTCTACTCATTGACAACAGACTCAGTGGGAATTCTGGTACATGCAATGCACCAGATAGCTGCAAACTGGGGGTCACGGACACCTCCCCCTTACCCCTAACTGGGGTGTATCTATCGTCAGCAACCTGTATAGTCCTTCCTGGGGGAACAGATTGTAGTGAACGAAAAGAGACCTGATCACCGCACAGATGCTGTGACACACCAGAGTTGATCAGCCACCCTGCTCCATGTACGAGACTCTTGTAATGCTCCTTATGTACGAGACTCACAAATTCTACCATAAGTGTCAAGTAGATCACATCCAAGGAAAAAGGGGAATACACACCCTAAGGATCATACAATACGAGGAATACACACCCCACACAACCATCAATATGGGGAATACACACCCCAAAAATAATCTATAAAACTGGAGAAAGTCATACCACCATTCGGTGAAACACCAATAGATATGGAGAAAAAAAAACTGGCGGATGACTCTCCTAAGGAAATGGATTACTCTCTTGATTCAACTGCTATCAACCTTGGTGTGTGTGTGTGTGTGCACTTCAATCTCTCATCACTCCGAACTTCTTGAAGCAACAGCAGCAATCAGCATTCCATCAATGGCAGCAGCAGATGAACCATCTGGGCACTTGCGGTGGTCGAGCGACGGTTGAGCAACCACGAGGAGGAGCAGATCTGGATGGCGCCGCCGGGATCGGGCAGCCCATCGGCGGTACTGGGAGGCATTGCTGGGCTCGGGCAGCGCGTTGGGTGGTGGCGTTGGGCTCGGACAGCCCACTAGTGGCGCTGGGCGGTGCCGGCGAGGCCCCTCCCTTTCCTCCTCGTGCTGCTGCACCTAGGCGGCTGATGCTCCTGCAGTTGGTGCTGCTGCTGCTTGCTAAGAGGGAACTAGCAGTAGTAAGGAAGAAGAGAAGAGGAGGATTTGGTGGATGGGTTGGAGGCCTACTTGGGTGGGATACGTAGGGCACCGGTCTAGGACTGCTGCTCTGATACCAAGTTGGCTGAAATGATTCAATTCAATATAGAAAACCCTAGGCTCTCTTATATAGAGAAAAACCAAGGAGTGAAAGTACAGTTAAGCCCATACAAGGAAAAAATATAAAACATAAAAATCACTATATGTTAACAGGCCTATTAGGTAGTATTGGGACGTTGCTATGATGGTGCTTACGTACTTGAAGAGAGCGCTAAAATAGTCTTTTTTCACTAGAAGAACTTCTATAAATGTGGTTGGATAGTCAGACGCAAATTATGCAGATAGCCATGATGATAGGAAGTCCACTACGGGCTTCCGTACTTATGTTGGGAATTTGGTGACCTTGAAAGGCAAAAAGCAGGTTGTTGTTTCCAAGTCCAATGCTGAGTCTAAGTGTAGAGCTATGGCCCAAGTTCCTCTTAACCAATTCATGTGTGGAATTGATGGGCCTATGGAGCTACGATGTGATAATTGAGCTGCTGCCCATATTGCTAATGACACCATATTTCATAAGTGCACCAAACATGTGGAGGTGGATTATCACTATATTCAGGAATTGATCCATAAATGATTCATTTTCACTACACGGGTTGCCTCAGACGAGTAGATGGTTGATGCCTTTACCAAGCCCCTAACACGTTCTTCCTTTGATTCTTGCATTTCCAAGCTAAGCATAATTGGCATTTATACCCCAGCTTGAGGGGGAGTGTTAAGTTATTTGATTATTATGTTTGGGCACTTTATTATTTTATTTCTCTTATGGGGTTATTATGTAATTTGCTCCCACCTCGCTCTACATATAAAGAGAGGTTGGATTTTAGAATAAAGCAACTTTTGGTATTCTTCCCAGCTAAGGTTATGTAATAAGTGTCTTATTTTATATTTTCTTTATTTTCTATGAACTTCTTTATACTTTACCCACATCGTTATATATTGAGATGTAGGGTTTGTAATAAACACGTTGCTCATTTCTTTTAACATGGTCTACAAGCATTTTTATCTTACGAATAAAAATATAATTGGAAACCAATAAAAGTTGTTTCATCGTAAGGATAAACAATATTGTTGTAGTGAATTATTAAGGGAACAAGTTAAATAAAAAATTGCCATAGCAATTGTTCCTTGTTGAAATAATCATATCATGATTTTATTTTATTTCATTGTCAATCTATAATTTGATTTGGTTACGTGTTTCTACAACTGGACATCCCACAATCAGGCTCCTTGTCCTACGGTGCACATACTGTTGCGTAAGAAAGCACAGAACAACTATTCTCTAGTTATGCTTTTGAAATTCTAAATGAAAAGTTGGAAGCAGATCATCTGCTTGCATGTCATGGGACAGATGTAAATTTGAGGTTTATTTTGTAATTTAGGGCTATTGGATGGTAAAGCGTGCAGTAGGAACTAAAGCTTGCCTCTTAGGGAAAGCAGTTACTTGCAGATACCTTCGGCAAGATAATTTCTTAGAGGTATGGAAAATCTTTTATGATAATAATGCCATTTCTTTGGTAGAAAATTGATTATACTGCATACTGACTTCTTCCATTTGAATCTTTTATCTTAATGGTAGTTGGCACTATTGTTTTAGGGGTAAAGCCACAAATATATTCATGTCCTACAGTGTATTTCTTATGGTTAGTCGTAGCTCTTTATTAAATGGTTGGATTCTTCATCCTCTCGCTTGCCCATATTAGAGATTTGGGACCATTGTTTTGTCAAATATATACATAAATACATACATCTATACGCATGCATGCCTGCATATATTTAATATATTTATATATACAAAAAAGGGAGCCTACACTCAAGTGTAGGAATAGTTTCCTAGAACATGCTTATATGTTTTACCTACTGATATTATCTTCAAATGGAACTTTTGAGATTGAGATCACCAATGAGCATGAACTTCAAGCCTATCCAACTCTGGCCCTTACATCAAAGATGGCTGACTTTCAACAATTTTCAACGGTTTAGTATCTATCAAAATTTGACCCAATTGACGAAGGGGTTTGAAGTATCCATTTTGGATCAAATTCAATATACCTATTATCTTTAATGAATGGTTTCATTTTGTAATGTTTTATTACAAAAAGTAACTCGTGGACAAAGATATAGGTGTGTAGATGTATGGAGCTTTTCCTACACTTAAGTATAGGCTCCCAGCCCTGTTATATGCATACACATTATTGAGCTGCAAATTTTAATTAAACTTGATTTGTGCATGACGTCTGAATATTCAAGCATTTCTATATCGGAGACCATTTTTCTGAAGAGGAAACTCATAGTTCCTTGTCTTTTCCGCGTCCATGAGCTACTAATCATATGCATGTGCACATGGGCTTATGTATGCACATTCAGGTTAATATTGATATCCTACTGAATGTGCAGATTGATGTTGATATTGGCTCTTCCTCTGTTGCAAGAAGTGTCATCAGCTTGGTCCTAGGATATGTCACTAGCATTGTAGTTGATCTTGCCATCCTTATTGAGGTTTGCTTCCTCCAGCCTGTAACAATGTTCTGTAGCATCTTCTTCCTTATTTTGCAATTTCTCACAAGATTCAAGGGAACAATAAGAATTCAGTCTTTTTTGCAAATAAGAATGTCTTAGTTTTTTTTTCTAAAAAGGAAAAAGAGATTGTCCGTTAGATTCTAAATGATGCTTTCAGATGGTTGCTACAATTCACGGGAACTGGGTGACATTGGGATTCCTATTTATGTCACTTGTTATTTTGCTTCTCTTTGGATTCCCCATCAACTCTTTGTAGTTTTCTTATTAATCCTCCTGATGACGGTTTCATTGATAGATTAGAACATTTTATTCATTCAATGGTTAAAGCACGAATCTTGGTTGATGAGTTTATCCATCCAATCAAAATCTTCTTTTTTCAAGGTATGTGCTAACTAGGCATGCATCAGGCCCTGGTGCCCCTAGGGCCTATTTGGTGAGCGGAATTGGGCTTCTAATTCCACACTTGACAACGTTAATGCCAGTATCAGTGGGATGCAGAGTTGTGCCCTTAATTCTAAATTTGGGGAATTCCACAAAAGAATTGTTTTGTTCCATCAATAACCCTACCACGTCAATGACAATTCTCCTGCCCCTCCCCCTCCCCTGACCTTGAACCCCAATTCTGCCCACCATGCCTATCTCCTGCATACAAGTAATTGCTCTATCCTCCTCGTTCCCAATCACCCCCTTCCTCTATTGTTGTAGCTCTGCTGGAAATGTTCTTGTGGATTGTCGAGGAGGTGCAATGTCATCGCAGCCTTGAACAGGCAATGGTGGCTCAAACACGGCGATGAATAGCATCATTAAACAGATATATCCATTACCATATTATTTGATTTTTTTTTTCTTGGTTGATTTATCATGGTTTGCAATTATCCATTACCATATTATTTAATTATTTTTTTTCTTGGTTGATTTATCATAGTTTGTAATTATGTGTTTGCCTTAGGAGCAGAATCCAGTCTTCTTCTTCTCTGAGAAACCCTACCTCTCTTTAGAGAGTAGTGGGAAAAGTACAAGTCCTTAGGAAATAAAAGAACACAAAATACACCCACACAAAAGGAAATAACTCAAGTCTCTCAACACTTCCTCTAACGTTGGAGCATAGGTATCAATCATGCTTAACTTAGAACAACAAGAATCGAATGGTGAACGGTTGAGAGGCTTGGTGAAGATGTCTACAGTCTAATCATCTATAGTAACTGGAGTTGTGTGTGAATAACATTTTTGGATGAGATCCTGTGTAATGACAATCAACTTCCACATGTTTAGTACATTCATGGAACATTGGATTGTTAGCAATATAGGTAGCAACCACATTATCACAACACATCTCCATAGTGCCATCAATGTGAACATGCAAATCAGCATGAAGGGACTTCACCCACAAGCTCTACTGCTATCTGTGCCATGCCCTTATATTCAAATTTTGTATTAGACCGAGAAACAACTTACTTTTTGCTTTCCTAGGTCAGAAGATTGCCAACTACATATGTGTAGAATCCTATAGTAGACTTTTTGTCTGTTAGGGAACCCGCATAATCTGTGTCAGAATAAGCAACAACTGATATAGAGGTCTCCCTAGTGAACAAAGGCCCTGTCCTAGGGCTTTCTTGACATACTGTAAGACCATCATTGCCGCCTCCCAATGTTGCCTGGTAGGCTTGGCCATAAATTGACTCAACCTACCAACAACAAACGAAAGATCTAGCCTGGTAATGGTAAGATACAATAGCTTGTCCACTAGCTGTTTATATTGTTTGCTGTTAACAGGTGGTGACTCAGGATCATACAGATGAGCTTTTGGATCCATGGGAATATTAGTTGGTTTTGCTCCAAACATATCAGCCTTCTGTAGAATATCAAGAGCATACTTTCTCTAAGATAGAACAACACCTCTCTGGCTACGTGCTACCTCTGTCCCTAGAAAGTTCCTTAAAGGACCAAAGTCCATCACAAATTATTCTACCAGGCATGCCTTGATGTGCCTAATCCCATCAGTGTCATCTCCTATAACAATAAGATCATCCACATACACAAGAATGAGTACCACTTCTCTCTCTATTTTCCTAACAAAAAGAGTGATCTGTAGATAACCTCTGAAATCCATCAGCCTCAACAACCTAGGATAATTTCTGAAACTAGGCATGGAGGCTCTACTTAAGCCTATAAATGGCTTTCCTCAAACAGCACACACTCCCCCTACCACTCATATTATGGTGGCTGCTATATATGGACTTCATCATCCAAATCATCATACAAAAAGGCATTTTTCACATCTAGTTGATGAAGTTGCAAGTCATAGTAAACTGCTACGGTAATAAGTATCCACGTTGTGGAAAGATGGGCCACAGGAGAGGTGTCAAAGAAGTCTACTTCATATATCTAAGTAAACCCCTTTGCCACTAGCCTTGCCTTATATTTAGCAATAGATCCATATGAATGAAACTTGAAAGCAAGCACCCATCTACACCCAACTAGGTTGGCTCCAGATGGAGGTAGGGAATGCTCCCAAGTACCTCTACTCTGGAGAGCAGCCATGTCCTCCATGGTTTGATGCTATTTTGGATGAAGCATGGCTTCCTGGTAGATAACTGGCACAGTAGTCGAGATAAGAGCTTAGCAAATAGCGGTGAAAGTTGTATCAAGGCTGTCAGTTTGTAAACTCCCTGCTAAAGGGTATCTGGCACATGACCTAGGGCCTTTCGAATAGCAATCGTATTAGGATTGAAAAGAGTTAATTCTATTAGAGAAACCTTGGGCCTCTTTATATAGAGAAAGGCACCAGAGAAGGAATTATAGGTATACCCCTTCACCTTACAACATAATATAAAAGGACTCATTACATATAACTCAACACTCCCCCTCAAGCTGGAGCATAGATATCAAGCATGCTCAGCTTGGAATAAATATAATGTAATCTCTTTTTAATAAGTGCTTTAGTGAAAATATCTGCCAGCTGATCTTCGGTGCTAATGTAAGATGTAGAAATCTTCTTAGCTAGGATGACCTCTCTGATGAAGTGATAGTTCACTTCAATATGCTTGGTCCTCTCATGAAAAATAGGGCTATTTGCAATAAACATGGTAGCCTTGTTGTCAGAGTACATCGGAATAGAATCAGGTACCTTCACTCCAAAGTCTGTCAGAATGGAATGAACCCAGAGTAACTCACAAGTAATCTGGGACATAACCCTATATTCTGATTCAACACTCAATCTAGATACCACTGCCTATTTCTTGCTTCTCCATATAATCAAATTTCCTCCAACAAATGTGCGGTATCCTATAGTAGACTTCCTATCCTCATGTGCACCTGCATAGTCTGCATCAGAGTATCCACACACATCCAAGTGCCCATTGTCTTTGAAAAGGTGTCCTTTCCAAGGTGCACTTTTCAAGTACCTAAGAATCTAGCAAACACCATCCCAGTGGATTTCCCTTGATGATTGCATAAATTGGCTCAATCTTCTGACTGCAAAGGCGATATCAGGATGAGTAACAATCAGATACAAGAGTTTACCAATTACTGGATGGTATCTGGTGACATCTTGCAGTAGTGGGTTGTCATCATCTACAATAGGCAAGGACATGTCCATGGGCACATATGTCAGTTTGCACCCCAGCATACCCATATCTCTTAGCATGTCAAGAATATACTTGCGTTGGGAAAGCACAAATCCTCCAGTGTGCTACACCTCAATACCAAGGAAGTAGTTGATAGAGCCTAAATCCTTGGTAACAAATTGTGACTATAGCATCTTTTTCGTTTCCTCTATGTCCTACCTGTTACTACCAGTCAAAAGTATGTTATCCACATACACCACAAGTATGATAGAGCTTGTCTGTTTATGCAATACAAATACAAAATGATCGGCTGATGACCTGATAAAGCCATAATCTTGGACCACCATGCTGAATCTCTTCAACCAAGCTTTAGGACTTTGTTTTAGTCTATAGATAACTTTCTTCAGTCTACGCACCTTCTGACACTCCCCTTGAGTAGAGAAGCTGGGTGGTTGCTCCATGTAGACTTCTTCCTCTAAATCGTCATATAGAAAGGCAATTTTGATATCCAGCTGATGAATGGTCCAATGTCTATTGATCGCACGAGATAGCAGTATCTGAACAGAATTAAGATGAGCTATCAGGGAGAAGGTCTCAAAGTAATCAACCCCAAACGTCTAAGTATATCCTTTGGCCACCAAGTGCACTTTGTATCAGTCCACAGTACCATCGGGATGGCATTTGAGGGTAAACACCCATCCACACCTCACAACAGTAGCTCCTGGGGGTAGATCAACAAGGTCCCAATTGCCACTGGACTATAAAGCTGCCATCTCCTCCATTGCCAATGTCCAAGACGGATCTCAGAAGGCCTCATGATGATCTCGAGGTACCTGCATGTTGTCAATGACTAGGGAAAATTGGCGTCCAACTGTAGATAGGCTATCAAGAGATGTGAACTGAGACAGAGTATTTGGCACAAGAATGTAGAGCCTTTGTGCAATAGGAAGGTCCAGAGTAGTGTCCTCAGTAGTAGGAGTTACCTGGTCCTTAGAAAAATCATCAACAGCTGGTGGGGACTGAGTAGAAATAGTATACAAAGGTTCACCCACCTAAGGAATATCCTGGGTCCTGCGTTGGAAGTGTTTAGGGAAGGTATCCGTATCATAAATCTCAGGGCGATACGGAAAGGGACCTAGATCAAGTTGAGTAGCCCTGGGTATAGGTGGCTCAGTGGGTATAGGAAGGGGAACCTCATGTGATGGCTCAGTAGGTTCCTCCCCCTATTTTTTGTAATATGGTCTCCTAAAAAAAAGTGACATAAGCAGAAACATAAAATCTCCTTGAAATACGATCATAGCATCTGTACCCTTTTTGGGTCCTGGAATAGTCCAGAAACACACTTTGCAGGCCGAGGAGAAATCTTATCCACTTTATGCAAATAGACAAAACACACAGCCAAAGACAACAGGAGTAATAGAAAACACATCCTTGCCAGGAAACAACAAAGAATACGGAGTTTTACCCCCTAAGATAGAGAAGCAAACTCTGTTCACTAGATAAGTAGCAGTAAGAACAGCATTGGCCCAGAACTACGAGGGAACATTCATGTGAAACATGATAGAGCGGGCTATATCAAGTGTCAAAGCTTACGTTCAGCAACCCCATTTTGTTGGGAGGTGTGAACACAAGTAGTCTGGTGAACAATACCCAAGGATTTAAAGAGAGCATTGGCATTCAAAAATTCCAACCCATTGTCACTTCAAAAAATCTTAACAATAGAAAACTGAGTCTAAAAAATTTTTTGAAAATATCAAAGACTTTAGCTTTTTCTTTTATCATAAAAATCCAGGACATCCTAGTATGATCATCCGTAAGAATAAGAAAAAATCAAAATCCTCTAACACTCTTGACCCTACAAGCACCCTAAACATTAGCATGCACAAGAGTAAAAACAGATTCGGCTCTTTTATTATTTGGTGGAAAAGAAGACCTTTGGTGTTTGCCTAACTGACAGGCTTCACACCTTAAACCATCGAGAAATGACAACGCAGGAAACTGATGACGCAAAACATGAAGACTGGGATGACCAAGTCTCAAGTGCCACTGGAGATCCGTAGTGGCACACATAGCATCACTACTGGAAGGAGGAATATGTAGGTAGTAGAGTCCATTCTGCTCAAGTCCTCCACCAATCCGCCTCATCGTCTGGAGGCCCTGTAAGACGAAATACTGATCATGAAAAATAACTCGGCATCTCAAATATCTGGTAATTTAGCTAATAGACATTAAATTAAGTGTAAATTTAGGAGCATGCTTGACATTAGAAAGAGGCAAAGTGCTAGAGATAGAGATATTTCCGAGCCCGGTGATGAGTGACAGACCCCCACCAGCCACTTCAACCTGAAAAGGTCTAACAAGGTCCCGAAGAGACGAAAAAAGAGTACTATCACCAGTAATGTAGGATGAGGCACCGGAATCTGCAAGCCAGACATGAGCTTGGGATTTAACTGACATGGCAAAAGTACTTGCAAACCTCTGAACAGAGGCAGAAGTGGATCCCTGAGATGCAATGAATTGCTTGTAATCAGCCCTGAAAATAGGGATTTGGCTATCATCCTCCTGCATTTGGGTAGGCTCCCTTGCAGATACCTGATGGGCACGTGGATCCATACCTTGTGGGTAACCATGCTTCACCCAGCATCAGTCCACAGTGTGTTCATTCCTATGACAATACTCATAGAAGAAAGAACTCTGACCATGACCACGTCTACGTGCACCACCACCACAAGCTTTGCCACCTCTTCCTCCTAAGTTTCCTCTACCACGACCAACAGCAGCCATGGCAAAGGCATCAATAGTGGGCACGGGATCCAAGGTGGCAAGCCTAGAAGGACGAGCGTAGATTTGCTCCAGTGTCGGGATCTCGTCAATCGTCATGAACTGATCTTTGATTGCCTTGTGCTCTGAGCCAAGACCAGACAAAAGCTGAATAGAACGAAAAGCTTCTCTCTGCTTGGCTATAACAGTAGTATACATAGAGATAGGCTGGCACACATCTTGCTCATCCCATAGATTTTGCATGGTGCCATAATATTCGGATAAGGACATGGTGCATTTCTGAAGATTGTGAATATCCTCTACAACATTATATAGTTTGGTAATGTTCTATGAGAATGTATCTCATGAGGTACTTCCCACATTCTCTTGGTCAAAGCATGAGCCATCACCTACTTGGCTATGGCCTTGGTGACGCTGTTGAGAAGGCAAATAGCAACCCAGTCGTTGTCTGCCTCCTAATCGGCAAACGTAATAGCAGAAACAGCATCAGCCAAGATATACTTATTCCTGCGGGATCCGACAAATCAGGAGAAAGAGGTGGACCAAAGCAAGAAGTTGGATCTGTCCAACTTAATCGATGTCCCTTTCATGTGAGGGGGAGTGCTTGTGGTAGAGTTCTTCCCCATCAAGTTACACCACTTTCTGATCCCCTATAACGTACGAAGTCAAGATCCACGAAGAATCACAGACCTAGGGTCTGAAAATCATATCATAAGATCTGAAAGAATCAGATTTCAGACCAACAGAGTGCCTTCCAACAGATGTTGCACACAATATGGCATAGAAGAGGCCCTAGCGGTGCTCTTCACGGTGGTAGACCGCCTGGAGAGACATTGGCGGCGGCGCTGGGGTGGACGGAGGCTTGGGGCGAAGCATTGGAGGGCTACCCCACCGATGGCAGCACTGTAGAGGCGTTGTAGACCCCTGCAATGGCGTTGCGGGGCTTAGAGGTGCTGTTGCTAATCTAGAACGACTTGTGGCGGTGCTGCGGAGGCTGAGGTGGGTCTTGGCGGCGGCGCTGTGAGCCCGAGAGAGGCCTCCAGCACTGTTGTTGGTGGTAGGAAGGCCAGAAGGACATTGTTGTGGTAGTGCTGTTGGCCTAGGTGGCTGGCAGTGCCACTGAGAGTGGAAGAGTTAGGGTTTCGATAGGAAGGGAGGCTAGGGTTTGGTGGTATACCAAAGCCCTAGTTTGGGATCGCTACTCTGATACCATGTTAGGACCGAAAAGATTTAATTCTATTAGAGAGACCCTGGGCCTCTTTATATAGAGAGGCACCAGAGAGGAAATTATAGGTACATCCTTTCACCTTACAACATAATAAAAAAGGACCCATTACATATAACTCAACAAATTGGAAGATAAATATCGGTAGAATTTGTCAACACATCCTCCTCTGTATCACCAGGCACATCCATTTGTAGAACATGAGGCTGAGACTGACCTGTATCAACACTGGACACATAACTGTCAGTGTCAAAAGAACCTGAGCTCACCTGAGGCTGAGGGATTGGTGTCGGTAAAGGGGGGTCATCTGGAAAGTAGTATGAGGCCGATGATAACTATAGGCTCATTATATATTTTCTTAGTAGGAGCAATAGCAATGGCAAGCTCAATATCAAGTATAGCACCAAATGGGACAAGAGGAATGGACATAGGTTCATCCTCAAAATAAGGAGATGGCTCACTCCCAAACATAGAAAAGAAAGGTATAGCCTCATGAAATGTAACATCGACACTAACGTAATGACGTGAATTATGCGGATCAAACCACATATACCCTTTCTGAGTTAGTGAATATCCCAAGAAAACACTTGACAGCCCTCGGTACCAGTTTATCCCATTCTATACCCTGAATGTGGACAAAGGCAACCAATCCAAAAATTCGTGGAATCATAGGAAACAATGGGCTACCAAGATACAAAAGCTGCAATGGAATTTGCTCATAAATAGCAGCATTCGGTATCCTGTTTATAAGAAAATAAGTTATAAGAACAGCATCCCCCAGTACAAAGCAGGCACAGAGTGGTGTATCAATAGGGTGTGTGCTACATCAAAAAGTGCATGTGCTTCCTTTCAACAACACCATTCTATTGAGAGGTGTGAGCATAAGTGGTCTAATGAATGATACCATAGGCAGCAAAAAACTGATGAGACGAGTAGTAACAAATTCCAAAGCATTATCTGTCCTAAACCTTGTAATAGTGTCAGAAAATTAAGTCTTTATTTCATCAACAAAATTTTCAATAATATTTGTTAAAATATGTTGTGTAGTCTTTTTCTTATTGTAAGAGCTATGGGTGTTTTGTCCCTTAGGGGTATTTGTGTACTTTTGACTCTACAGTCTCTCTCTATATAAAAGAGCCCTAGGGTTTCTAATGAAACTAAGTTATTTTAACTACATTGGTATCAAAGCACTGATCCTAGATCATGGCTCTAGGCATCTGACCCCTCACAGCCTCCAAAACCTTAACCACCAAACCCTAATCACCCCCCTCTCTCTCTCTCGTGAGCGGCAGCGACTCTCGGCGGAGCTCCAACGGTACGTTGTAGCACGCACAACGGTGCTGTGGCAGCATGGGTAAGCCTGCTGCACCGTTAGCAACACTCAAGCGGCACTGCGATGAGCTTGGAGGCTCTCCTAGCCTCCGACGTCGGTGCTACAGTGTCTAAGTTGATTGCGATGGCATTACGGTAGCACTGCAACGGCTTTGGGGCCTCTCCTAGCCACTGGCGACGGTGCTACAGCATCGAGGGTCGCTCGTGGTGCCCTTGGAGGTCGATCTAGCCTCCGGCAGTGGCGTAGCAACAGCTTGGTGGACCTGCAGCGATGCTACAAGTAGTTGGCGGCGGCGCAACAGCAGCTAGGGCTGCTTGTTGAGCCTGCAACGACGTGCTGTAGGCGGTGCTAATCAACAACAGCCACGCAACGGCTTCCGATGGCATCGCTACAATGATCTGCAGCGGTGGTTGGCGGCTCAGATCGACAGGGAGGCGCTGTGCAGTGATTTGATTGCTGTGCAGCGATTGTGAGGGCCTCTTTTGCCTTGATCTAAGAACGTAAGTTCAAAATGCAGGCCTGAATCTGTTTGATTTCAGATTGTGGATGATTTTGTGGTGATAAAAGCTTGATCAAGGCTTCCAGATTGCGAAAATGGCTTCAGATGATCAGTCCGAAGTATCTTCGGGATTTGTTTCTGACACCAGGGTACTCAAGAACCTTTTCTTTGGTCCTGTTGTTAAGTTAGATGAGACCACCTACCTTCGGTGGTCCCAAACCTTTTTTATGATCGTTAGGGGTCATAAAAAAGCTATTTTCTTATGGATCCAGAGCCTGAGAACAAGACAGGCACAAATGATAATTGAGATAGCGACAATGCAATGATTTGTGCATAGCTGATGCAGATAGTTATTCCTCACATAGGGGATGAGATCTTGTACTATACTACTATAAAAGAGATGTGGGAGTCCTTGCGTGATACCTATTCACGTGCCTAGAACTCCGCACGAGTTTTTCAGGTCTTCTATGACCTTTTCTATCTGCGTCAGGAGGGACGCACATTGTCACAGTATTACTCCCTCATGAAGGGAATGTTGGAGATGCACTACTACCTGCCAGGGTGTCCCTATGAGTCCTGGAGAAGTTTTAGGAGACAATTGGTTGTTTCTCTTTTCTTGGTTGGCCTTGGACCTAAGTATGCAGCAGCCAGAGATTAGATCCTCACTGCTCCTAAGCTTCCTACTTTGAAGGAAGCATATAGGAGACTCAGCAGAGTTATAGTACTCACTCCTATTCTTGACACTGTTGCTCAATCGTCTGCACTGATTGCGATCACTGGACGTGGCAGGGGTACTACTTACCTTTCACGTGGTCATGGACGTGGATGCTTTTCTGGTACACGTACCAGGACTCCGTGTACTGACTGTGGCAGACTTGGTCACGCTAAGACTACATGCTGGTAGAAGCATGGTAGGCCACCGGTGGCCAATCAGGTAGCTGAGATCTCCGATGCAGCTCTTCCTACTTCTGATATTAGTTCCTTGAGCATTGAGATTGAGAACTTGCAGCAACAAATTGCTCAGTTGACTCAAGCGTCCTCTCAGATTTCAGACACTGCAGTTGTGGCTTCCTCTTCAAAGTCACCTGCGACTGGTATGTCGTCACTTTTGTCTTTTGGTAAGTGGTTGATTGATTATGATGCATCTAAGCACCTATGTGGCGACCGAGGCTCTTTCTCTCAGTTAGCACCCGTTGCACCTGTTACACCTACCAAGACAGTGCAGGTGGCTAATAGGAAACACTCGCCACTTGTTAGCAAGGGAGATATGTCTTTATCTCTTACTTTGTGACTTGCAGATGTTTATTATGTACTTGATTTTCCTTTGAGTTTATTATCTGTTAGCAGCATCACTAGAGATCTAAACTGTCGAGCTGTTTTTGTGCATCCTCTTGTGTCTTCCAGTACAAAATCACTAGGAAGACGATTGGTGGAGGGCGTGAGGAACAAGGGGTGTATCGTTTGAGCCATAATGCTTTTGCTGCTTCTGCTATCCAGGGCCTTGCTTCTGTTGGATCTCCTCTCCAGTGGCACCATTGTCTTGGCCATCTTACCCATTCACCACCTTAGACGTATTCTACCGCACATCCCCTCCACTACTGCTCTCACCTGTGATGCTTGTTAGCTTGGCAAGCACAACAGGGTTAGTTTTTCCAATTCTACTTTTGTTTTGTCTGTTACTGCATTTGATTTGATTCATATGGATGTGTGGGGTCCTAGTCGTACTCTTGATCGACTTAGGAACATATATTATATTATTTTAGTTGATGACTTTTCTCGTGTTTCTTGGATGTTTCTCTCGAAAAATAAGTCCAATGTGAGACAAATTATTGAGAACTTTGTCAAAAAAATAAAAACTTAGCATTCTTTTTTTGTGAAGTGCTTTCATTCTGATAATGCCTTGGAATTTTGTACTTTGCGTTTGCGCAATTTCTTTTCTAGTTGTGGCATTATCCATGAGACATGTCCTCATACCTCTCAGCAAAATGGTGTTGCTGAGGAAACATCGCCATGTTCTTGATGTTGCTCGAACTTTGCTGATTCACCATTCTGTTCCCTCTCTCTATTGGGGTGACGCTGTTTTGACTAGTTTTTTGATTAATCGGATGCCTAATGTTGCATTGCTTGAACAAATTCGTCTTTAGGTCATGTATCCTGATCGTCCCTTGTTTCACGTCACCCCTCGGACTTTTGGTTGTGTTGCCTTTGTCCATTTGTTGGGACCCGGTCGGGATAAACTAGCACGGAGAGCAGTTAAGTATGTTTTTCTTGGGTATACCTGGACACAAAAGGGGTACGTTATTTTGATCCACTTTCTTCTCGGCACTATGTTTTAGCGAATGTTACCTTTTATGTCGCTGTACCTTTCTTTTCTGTGATGGCTACTGAGATGCCTCCCGAGGGTGATATGGCGCCTACGCAATATTCTCCCATTCACTTTGGGAGCTTTCCTGAGATTCATGTCCCCACCATATGACCACTACATCTTGTTACGCATCCCTTTCCACGCTTGACTGGGCCACTTCAGACATGTTTGCCCTCATACTACCTATAAAGGACCCTCATCCTCGCCTTCACCATCGGCTTCTCAGGTGAGTCCTTTAGACACTGACGTATGTTTGCCATGTGATAGTCACAGAGACAGGATAGGTGATGTGTTAGGCGATGATCTTGACCTTCCAATAGCCATTTGGAAGCGACCACAAACTTGCACTGCTTATCCCTCGGCAGGGGTGCTTGCTACTAATACTTTAACTCTTGGATTTACTAAATTTGCTTAGACGTTAGCTATTACGTAGATTCCAGTTACTTACCATGATGCCATACTTGATCCAAAATGGCAGGCAGTCATAGAGGATAAGATGGTTGCTTTTCAAGGCCATGGGACTTAGGAGCTTACTCCACTTCTTAATGGTGCTGCACTCGTTGGCTGTCGATGGATATTTACTGTGAAGTTCAATTTTGATGGTGGTGTTGCTAGGTACAAAGCCTGCCTCATGGCAAAGGGGTTTACCCAAACTTATGGGATGGACTTCTTTGACACCTTCTCCGTAGTTGCCAGACTTCCCACAGTCCGGGTGTTGATTGCAGTGCCAATTCAGTTAGATTGGCCCTTACACCAGTTAGATGTGAAGAATGCCTCCTTTATGGTGATTTCAAAGATGAAGTCTATATGCAGCAGCCACCTGGCTTTGAGAGGAAGGGGGAGTGTGTATGTTGATTACGGAAGACTATATATGGCTTTAAAACAGTCCCAGAGCTTGGTTTTAGAGATTGTCATAGGTTGTAGAGGCAGCTAGATTCAGGAGATCGATAGCTGATTTTTCACTTTTTGTCAGGAGGACTAGACGGGGTACTGTGGTCCTTATTTATGTTGTTGATTTGATCATCACAGGGGACGATGTGCAGGGTATTGCTAAGGTTAAGCTCATCCTAGCAGAGCAGTTTGTCATGAAGGACCTAGGAGCTTTACGGTATTTCCTTGGTGTTGAGGTTGCTCGCAGCAAGAAGACTGTGGTCTTGTCTCAGTGAAAGTATGCTTTAGATATCTTGCAAGAGGTTGGTAAGCTTGGAGCCAAGGAGACCAATATTCCTATGAACCCTAAGATGCTACTCTATAATGAGGATGCATAGGTGGTGGACAGTAGACAGTACAGACAGCTTGTGGGCAAGCTCTGTATCTTACTATCACGAGGTCGGATGTCTCCTTTGCAGTTGGGACACTGAGTCAGTTCATGGCCAAGCCAACACATCAGCATTGGAATGCATCATTGATGGTGCTTAGATATGTAAAGAAGGCTTCTGGGAAGGGTCTCTTCTTCTCAAAGTGGTCCTCTATGACGTTGGTTAGCTACTTAGATGCAGATCATGTTGGATGCCATGTGGATCGTAAATCCACTACTGGGTTCTGCACATTCTTAGCAGGAAATTTGATCACATGGAGGAGCAAGAAACATGGCATAGTTGCGAGATTCAGTGCCGAGTCTGAGTACAGAGCTTTGGCTCAGACGATTGCTGAGATGATGTGGATTAGATCCTTGCTTATTGACCTACAGGTGCAGTTTTCTAGCCCTATGAAGATGTGATGTGATAATAGAGCAGCCACCTTCATTATCAACAACTCAGCATTTCACGAAAGAACAAAGCATGTTAAGGTTGACCACCACTATACTAGGGACATTATCTAGAAGGGGTTGCTATATACCACTTTTGTTGCATCGAAGGAGCATACTGCAGATATTTTCACCAAGCCCTTGACTAGATCTTCATTTGATTCTTGTATATCCAAGCTGAGCATGATAGATATCTATGTTCCAGCTTGAGGGGAAGTGTTAGCATATGTTGTGTGGTCTTTTTCTTATTGTAAGGGCTATGGGTGTTTTGTTCCTCAGGGGCATTTGTGTACTTTTGACTTTACGGTCTCTCTTTATATAAGAGAGCCCTAGGGTTTCTAATGAAACTAAGTTATTTCAACCAATTATATTCCTGTCAGGATTTGATAAATAATATTGGAGCATGGAGATTCCAAGTGCATGGGAAAATAGTCCCAATAGGGACTATCCACATGTGGACAAGGAGATGTGGTGCCGGAACACGCAGTAGCAGGTTGCTGCTGATTTAAGGCGTCTGGATTGGACATCAAACGTCTGGGCATCTCCAAAGGTGGTCGTGCGTTGGAGAGGAAGAAAGAGAGGAGAAGAGCTTCTTAGACATTGGAAAATAATTGTATTGCTCAAAACAAAATAGTTGGGAATGCTCTTTATTTATAAAGAGAACATATCCCCTAAAAATAGTAAACAAGATCCTATTCCTATTTGAGAAAAGATCTCTCATTTGGAAAGGTTTAATCTCTTAACAAATCCCAAAAGTTATTTCCTAAGCCCACGTTACTAAAAATAGAAACCGACTAATTTTGGTGCACCCAAAATTGATCCTTGGAGACCAAGAACCACCAGCCCCCTTGGAGCCTCAGATCCTGCCATGTGGCACTGCCATGTGGCCTACTACAATCCCAACAACTCCCAACATCATATTTATTCTTTAAAAGAAACAACCATGTAACTCTAGAAAAATCATTGACAAGAATCAGAAAATAACGATGACCAAGTCTACCAAGAATACTTGGCCTCTATATATCCATATGAACCAAATAAAAAACATACGAAAACCCAGAGTGATGGGAAGTAGGAAAGCTGGCACGATGGTGCTTGCCAAGTTGACAGGCATCACAAGTAATGGTTGTACTGGCAAGTATATGGGGCAGTGCATGCCTAAGTTGCTCCAAAAGAATATGGCTAAAACGAAAGTGCCATTGGATGGGAGATCTAGAAGCCAAGGAAACCTCCCCCTGACTCATAGCAGTAGCAGCAATAGGTGAGCGACTCAAGCGGTAAACCCACCTTTCTTCACGTCCACTAATCGTCTTCCCCGTAAGATGGTCCTGCAAGACACAAGATTAAGCATCAAAATTGCCCTACAATTCAACTCACGTGTAATTCTGCTAACTAAAAGCAGACTAAGTGGGAAATTAGGCACATATAACACATTCGGTTGATTCTGGCTAGAAGAAAGGGACACCTCCCCCTTTCCCAGTAAGCTGGGATAACTTGCCATCAACTTCCTGTACTGTCCTTCTTAGGGAACAAGTTTCAACTTTAAAAATTCACCTTGATCACCACACGTCTAAAAGTGCCTGAATCAACTAACCAACAACCAGGACTATGTGCAGAAGTAGAACAAACAACCTCTATAACTGAAGTAGAGGTCGTAGCAATCGTTTCTGAAGGAGTGGTCTGGGATGGCTGGCTAAACTTCTGTAGTAACTCATCAAACTCTATTTGCGAAACAATCTTCGAAAACATCTCCCTTAGTAGCCTGATGTGCAGTCATTGGCTTTCTGTGCTTTTAGCAGCACGTAGCCTTAGAATGGCCCAAACGACCACAATAGGTGCATGGTGAACATAAACAACTCCAAATGCATGCCCATGACAACGACCATGAGTAGAAAGGCTATCTTACCCACGGCCTGAAGCGGCAACCAAGTCAATGGTCTGGCCTGTGGTCTCCACTGGAGGAACAAAGGCAGCAATCCTACTCAGTCTACTATAGGTCTCCTACAAAGAAGGAAGCTCAAATAGGATAAGAATCTGAACTTGTGCTGCAGCAAAACTAGGACCCAGACCATAGTGAAAAAGAGAAATAGCCAACTCCTTCTTGAACTCACGCCAAGAGAAGCAAGTATACCCTGCTCTGTAAGAATTATGCCTTTCCAATAATACTGAGCCAAAGACCGACCTTCCTGTCGAAGCTGAAACAACTCATGATAGGCCTGAAATACACGTGCAGAGTTCTCCTGAGAACGTCTCAGCAAGAGACCCCCACATCTACTTAGCAATTGAATAGTAGATAATCTCATCCCCTATCCTAGGAATAACTGAATTAATCATCTAAGCACATACTATAACATTATCTCTATCCCATGAGGCATTGGCTCCTGTCTTGTCTGTTAGCTCGGGCTATTTCAAAATCTTGTCTTTGGCATGACCTCGAATAGTCATCAAAAACATCTAGGACCACCGCGAATAATTGGTCTCGTCTAGCTTGATTATCGAACCAAAGAAAGAACTCTTATAACTCCGAGTGTCCATAGAAGAGTCCGATGTAACCTTGGACAAACTAGAATATGCCATGGCAGTACAACCCAACGTCCAACACACTAAACGGAGCCTAAAACAATAGTTTTCAGATCTGAAAAATCACATAAAGGAGATCTGAACAATGTATTCTGATCATGGAATGGCATGAACGGCATAGCAACTCCCTTTAGGATTTCGCTATTCAAAAGAGAGTTGCCTCTCCCTCTAGAAGCCCTACAAGAGGACCAAACGAAAGGAGGAGGATGTCAAAGACACCCCTACTAGTCTTTCAATGAAAGCCTACATAGATCGAGCTAGACAAGAAGAGAGAAGCAATGGCTGGTCACCAGTGTAGGAGGCCTGGGCAACCCCAACACAACCACCAATAGGCGGTGTAGACCACTACTGGACCCTGCTGATGGTGGTGCTGGTGGGTCAATCCACCGCAAGAGCCCTGCCAGCGGTGATGAGGAGCCTCCTCCCTACCAGCAGCCCTATCAATGATGACAAGGTTTGGTGATGTCGACTAAGGAAGAGGCGATGAGAAGATGCTACAGGCAAGGAGAGGGATTGAGGTGGAGGGGTTGGAGGCCTATTTCAGTGGTGGGACCTAGGCCACTGGTTTAAGACCGATACTCTGATACCAAGTTAGGAGTAAAATCTAATCTTATTCTTCTCTGAGAAACCTTACCTCTCTTTATATAGAGAGAGGCAATGGGAAAAGTACAACACAACTCTCTAGAAGATAAAAGAATATAAAATACACCCCCACAAAAGGAAATAACTCAACTCTCTCAACAACCTTGATGTGTTGAAGAAGGTTGTTGGATTTTCACAGTTGGAGGTTTGAATAAAACCAATTCTTGGGCTTGTTATTCCAACTTGAACTTGTAATAAAGTCCATCATACGGAGTTGGAAAAAAGGAGCAAATCATCTTATTCTTTAACCTTATCCCTCATTATATAGAGGTGGGAAAAATTTTTTTTTTTTGAAGAAAGGAAAGGAAGATTACCAGAGTTCAGTAATCATCCAGAAAATTATATTAATAAAAAAGGAATGAACTTAAAGGTTGTTGTGCCAAAACTCAGAAAAACAGAAAGTCTCTCTCGCCACATTATCTACCCAACACATTTCATCTTTAAATATTTTCCTGTTCTGCTGTAGCCAGATGGACCATAGGACACCAAAAGCTCTTATCCATCCCGCCACATCAGGATCAAAATGATTTCTGAAGGAATTGCAGAAGCTAAACACATCTGTGCTCACCACCATTGATAGACTGAAGTGCTGCCAGACCTCCTTTGTAAAATCACACGTGAAAAAGAGATGATTGACATCTTCCTCTGACCGGTGGCAGAAAAAACAGTGTATCACCTTCAGTCCACCCTTTTCTAAAAGCCTTTGTAACTATCCGTTCTCTTCTGAGAAGCCACAGAAAAATCCATATCTTCATAGGAATTTTGCATTTCCAAAGCATTTTAGAATCCACTGTGATGTCATTCATTTGATCACCACTACAAGTTGTACACATTTTTGACCGAAAATGTTCCATCCTTCCAATGGAAAGCTGCTAAAATTCAGCAACTGTTGACTCAGACAGACCCATGGGTAGTGTGATGTTCCATGTCTTCAGCCGGTCATCCTACATCTCCATAACAGTAGCATCCTTACCAGTTACCAGCCGAAAAACTCATTAATACAAGTCTGAAAATCTGTCCATTTCATTCCAATCATGTAGCCAGAAATTGGACAAGGCCCCATGCCCCAGACTAGGCGAAAAGTTGTTTGCATATTCTCGTATAATCGGCCAGATGGAATGCCAAAAGGAAGAAACCCGTCCTTTGGACTCCACTCTTTCAACCAAATCCATGCTCTCACCATAAGAGTCATTCACCACCGTTGTGACCATAGACTTCTCACCTGAGACCAATCTAATCACCCACTTCAAGAGAAGGGCCTTGTTAAAGGCATCCAAACTACAGACAGCCAAATCACCTTCACTTTTAGGTCTACACACCTCATTCCACTTCACCAACTGTGCAAAATTCTCCATAGAATCCGCTCCTTTCCAGAAAATCTTTTCCTAACAACATCTTTTTTCAGAATCTTCTTTAGGGATCGAAAGACAGAAATAAAAAATCGGTATCGAAAATAAGACCAATTTCAACAACACCAACCGCCCCCCTCTAGAGAGCAATCTTCCACTCCAAGAGGAAAGCCTACATGTAAGTTGCTCCACCATAAAATTGGGCATTAGACATTTCTTCAATCTCGGCATCAGGGGTCATAAAGGGAACAAAGATACTCTCCTATTAATATTCAGGCCAGAAATCGCTGTGAAAATCCTCACCAAAGATGGCATGAGCTGCTGCCATCCTACTACCTTCCACAAAAAAAGTTATATTATCCGCATACTGTAACAAGGGCGTTACCAAGGAACCATCGCCTAGACAAGTGAACCCAAAAAAAAGATGACCCCTACAAGCCTTGAAACCCAAAAAAGCAACAGTATCAACGGCAATATCAAATAACAAAGGAGCCAAAGGATATCCTTGTCGCACTCCCCATTGTGGCTGGACCCAACTACCATTAGATCTACCATTAACCAAGACAAAGGAGGAAGATGTAGTAAAACATCTTTTCATGAACTGTATCCAAAGATCCAGGAAACCTCTTTTTCTTAGAATCTCCCAAAGATAAGTTCACGAGACTGAATCATATGCCTTCGAGAAATCCACCTTCCAAATAAAGGAAGGAACCCCTCTTCCTTTCCACGTAGCCACCATCTCCTCTACCAACACGAATGAATCTTGTAGTGATCTACCCTTTATAAAGGTGAACTGGACAAGGGAGATAATATCAAGCATAACCACTCGTAGTCTATTCGTAAAAATCTTGGCCACCAGGAGATAAATAGAATTGGACAATGCAGCTGGTCTGAACTCATCAACCGAGTCCGCCATAAGCTTTTTTGGTAGAAGGAATAGATAAAAATGATTCAGTCTCTCAAAGCCCTCATTGCCTTTGAAGAATTCCCAGATCATAGCCATGACGTCAGGACCGACCACATCCTACATCTCCTTATAGAAAATGATCTGCAACCCATCAGGCCTAAGAGAATCCTCCACCTTCAAGCCACATAGAGCCCTAAGAACCTCCTCATCACCCACCTTGTCAAGAAGCTCCCCTTTCACCTCCTCCCTCACCTAGACCATATCCAAATCACCATATCGCCAAGCACCAATCGGCTGCTTCCGCATGAACTCGTGGAAGTGGGATCTGAAGGCATCACATATCTGATTCCTCTGATTCAGCACATCATTACAAACTCTCAATCTATTTATCATGTTTGAGCACCTCCTAAAATTGGCTATCAAATGGAAAAATCTAGTATTTGCATCACTCTCCTTAAGCCACAGTTGCCAAGATTTTTGTCTCTAGTCCATATCCTTCTTCTGGTCCTCTTCCAAAACAATCCCTTGCTGCCTTCTCCTCTCCTGACAATCCTCATCAGACAAAGGAGCGACCTCTTTTCCATTAAAAGATGATATCTTCAATAAAGCCTCACTTCGTTTAGCGTCTGGTATGTTATGTTGAGAGGTCTTTTGTCATTTATTTTATTTGTTGGACTTATGTTATAATTTTTCCCTCACCTTTTCTATATAAAGAAGTGTAGGGCCAACTTAGTAATTTAAGAACTTTCATTTTCTTCAACTTGGTATCAGAGCCAAGTTGGGGACACCACCGAGCAAAACCCTAATCCTACCACCAACCTCTCTTCCTTGCCCCCGCTGCCAGCGCCGCCGGCCACAACAGGCATCATTAGCCTCCAGCATTGGCGCTGCCATCTTCTAGGGAGCAGGGGGGCAGCGCCACTGGTGGGACTATTCCTCTCCCTATTGGGCGGCAGGAGGAGTAGATCAACTGCCTATCTCCTTGGGGAGGTCGTTGATCTTGGTGTGGTGTCTTGCTAAGGTCTAGGACCCTCAGGGAAATGATTTGAAGTGTTTCCACTTGATGGTATGATCGAATCCGTTTTTTTATTATTGTTTGGGGTGTGTATTCCCCTTGTTGATGAGATTTTTGGGGTGTGTATTCCCCTTAATTTGTTGACGGAGTGTTCAAATTGCGTGTGAGCGGATTTTGGGGTGTGTATTCCCCAATTTTTATCCAAAATCAAATCTGTGTTTGAAGTTGTTTGAAGGTATTTATGGTGTGATTATACTATGGCCTCATCATCATCAGAGATTAGGGTGACATCGGAACAGATCGAAGAGAGTATGGTATACAAGAACCCATTTTTTGCATTGATTGTGGAGCTTGATGAGACCAATTACCCCCGTTAGTCACAAACATTTCTTATCACTGTGGAAGGGCATGAGAAGCAGCATATTCTTACAGAAGCACCAGCAGAGCAGAAAATGAGGAAATATGCAACCTGGAACAAACATGATGCTATGGTAAGGTCCTGGATATTAAACAATGTGATAACCTGTATTGGTGATGAAGTTATATATTATAAAATAGCTAAACAGATGTCAGATGGCCAGAAGGATGCATACTCTCGAGTTGAATTCCACCTAGGTCTTTCAGATTCATTATGATCTTTGTCATCTGAAGCAGGAGTCCATGAGCCTTTCACAGTACTATTCTACTATGAAAGGACTTTTGGAAAAGTATAATGCTTGCAAGCCCATGTGTACATCACATATGTGTAGAGATCAGAGGAAGGATCTTTTTGCTCATGTTTCTAGCAGGACTTAATGATGATTATTCAACTGCACATTCTCAGATATTGACACTATCTGAGCTTCCTTCTTTTGAGGAGATCTATAGGAGGCTTAGCGGGTTGCAAGTTCAAACCCCACTCCAAAGGTTGCATCAGTAGCGCTGCTTCTGCACATGCAGCTGTGAGTACACGTCGAGGACAGAGTGGAACTTTCTGAGGCAATGGCAGGGGGTATGGTGATGGTGGTCGTAGTAAGCCTACATGCTCCTACTGTAGGAGGATTGGCCATGTTGAGACCAAGTGTTGGAACAACTTGAACTGCCTGTTGTTGCCCACCAAGTTACTGTGATTGCTCCACCAGCGATGTCTACTAATACAGTTACTCTTGTAGAGGCGAACTATGATGTAGTAGTACAATGCCTAGCACAGTTGACCCATGACCAGCCTCAGTCTTCAGGCACAGCACCTTATACCTCAGCATCGGGTGTAAACAATTCTTCGTTGATAGATTCTGATGTGTCAGATCATTTATCTGAGAATTCCCAGTGTTTTGGAGATATATAGAAGGTGTCACAGGACCGCTCAATTCAACTAGAAGATAGTAGGTATGCCCCTATCTGTGGTAAGGGGGGTGTCTATTACTCCTACTATGCACCTCTCTAGTGTTTATTATGTGCCTGACATGACAATGCTGTTGCTCTTTGGTAGTACTATCACAAAGCAACTGAATTGTCATGCTGTACTTGATTCAGTTGGTTGGTGGTGAACATGAGGAGGGAGTGTATACCGACTAGTGCAGAGTCTAGTTGCTGCAGCTTGTTAGATGAGTACTACTGCAGAGAGTGCCTTGCAGTGGCATAGACAATTAAGCCATCCTTCTCTGGACAAACTACGTTGGGTCATCCTACATCTCTTACATGCCATGAAGATTCAGTGTGATGCCTGTCAACTAGGAAAGCATCACAGAGCCAGTTTTCCAACTTAGATGCAATCCAATAGTTCAACATGTTTTAATTTACTTTATTGTGATGTTTAGGGCCCTAACTGTATGGTAGACAGACAAAGTCATCGTTATTACTTGTTATTTGTTGATGATGTTTCTCATTTATCATGGTTATTTTTTATGCATAATAATTCAGAAGTTGATTCAATTATTAAGCAATTTGTAGCTTTTGTGAAAACTCAATTTGGTGTGTGCATTAAACTATCAAAACAGATAATGCATTAGAGTTTTGCACCAAGAGCTTAGCATCCTTTTATGGGTCACTTGGTATTATGCATCAAACTTCGTGCCCCCATACATCACAACAAAATGGGGTTGCAGAATGGAAACACCACCATATTCTGGATACAATCGAGCCTTGTTTATGCAGAATAGTGTACCACGTACTTACTAGGGAGATGCCGATCTCACTGCCTATTATCTTATTAACAAGCTTCCTTCCTCTGTACTTCATGAGCAGATTCCCATGGAATATCCTGTATTCGGGTGCAGAGTTGTTTTTAGTGCCACCGAAAACATTTAGGTGTGTTTCCTTTGTGCATCTGCTTGGACCTGGTCGTGATAAACTGGCTCCTACAGTAGTTAAGTGTATGTTTCTTGGCTATTTACGCACTCAGAAGCGATATAGGTGCTTTAATCTTATATACCAAAGGCATTATGTTAGTGTGGATATGACATTACACAAGTTCATCTCATATTTTTCCACATCAGGCCATCAATTGAAGGATGTGGAAATGGTCGTGCCTATGCTTTGTGCCTCCCGTAGCCATGGACTTTTCTCATAGCAATAGTCTACCTACTACAGGGCCACTTGTGAGCACATTCAGAGTTGTACTGCTAGATGAGAAGACTTTCAAGGGTATCGCATATCAACTACTTGTCAGTAAGATACACACTCAGTTCCTACTGAGCCACCATTGTCCTCCCCTGCTCAGTATCTATTGAGGCTACTGACAATGCTTCCCCTGATGCTGCTTCTCTAGGTTCTCTCTCCATGTTTACAAATGATGATACACATCCCCGTTCATGTGCCTAGTATTGTGTCGCTAAGAGTGTTGTTTTTGTTCATTCTCTGAGTACTGAGTTTCATGCATTCACTGCTGCTGTCTCTAGTTCTGAGATACTAACTACCTACCAACAAGCTCTGCTAAATCCACACTGGAAGTCTGCGATAGAGGAGATATCTGCTCTCCATAACAAAGGCACATGGGAGCTTACTACATTACCCTCCGGTACGCACCTTGTTGGTGCTAGGTGGGTTTTTGCCTTGAAATACAACCTAGATGGGTCCATTTCTTAGTATAAGGCTCGCTTTGGGGCCAAATGATTCACCCAAACCTATGGGGTGGATTTCTTTGACACCTCTCCGGTTGCTTGTCTCTCTACCGTCCGTATACTTCTTTCAGTTGCAGCACACTACAAATGGCACTTACACCAGTTGGATATCAAAAATGCATTCCTTTATAGCGACTTTCAAAAGGAGATATATATATATACAGCAGCCTCCTAGTTTTGAGGTTAAGGGGGAGTGTGTTTGCAGGCTACGAAAGGCCATCTATGGTCTCAAACAGAGCCCTTGAGCCTGCTTTCAGCGTCTATCAGAGGCCTTGGCTGTTGTTGGGTTGTAGAGGTCCTTGTCTAATCATTCACTATTTGTAAGGAAGACCAGTGGTGGTATTGTGGCTCTACTTGTGTATGTTGATGACATTATACTCACAGGAGATGATATAGCTGGTATTTCTCAGGTGAAGGAGTATTTAGCACGTCAGTTTGTTATGAAGGACCTTGGGAAGCTTAGATATTTCCTTGGCATTGAGATTGCTACGAGTAAGTAGGGTATTGTTATGTGTCAGAGGAAATATGCTTTAGACATTCTCCAAGAGGCCGGCATGCTTGGATCCAAGGGTGCCAATACCCCTATGGATTCAGAGGTTCACTTGTTTAATGACACAACGAAGTTGATGAATAGGAAAGCTTATAGACAACTGGTGGGGAAGCTACTGTATCTAACCATCACTAGGTTAGATATTAGTCTTGCGATAAGTAAGCTGAGTCAATTCTTAGACAAACCTACTGATGATCATTGGTAGGCACTAAACAGTGATGCAGGTGTTGAGGTACATCAAAGAGTTCCCAGGTCGTGGCCTTTTCTTCCAGAAGAAAATTATGATGTCTATTGCTGCTTATTCAGATGTAGACTATGCAGGTGATGTTGGGGATAGAAGATCTACTACAGGCTCCTGTACCTTTGTAGTATGGAATATGGTGACCTGGAGGAGTAAGAAGCAAAGTGTGGTGTCACGCTCGAGTGTTGAATCAGAGTACCGCGCTATGGCACACACAGCAACGGAGATGACATGGATATGTTCTTTGTTGCGAGACCTTCATGTTATTCTTAAGGAGCCTATGGAAATGTATTGTGAGAACAAGGCTGCAACCTATATTGCTAGCAATCCAATGTTCCATGAAAGGACTAAACATGTGGAAGTAGATTGTCATTATACTAGGAGCCTAATTCAACAGGGTCTACTCCATACTGCATGCCTAGCCTCTTTAGAATAGACTGCAGATATGTTTACTAAGCCATTATCTCGCCCTATGTTCGAGAAGTGTAGGAACAAGCTGAGCATGGTTGATATATGTACTCTAGCTTAAGGGGAAGTGTTACATTATGTTAAGGGATCTTTTTTCATTTGTTTTTTTTGCTGGACTTATGTTATAATTTTTCCCTCACCTTTCTCTATATGAAGAGGTGTAGTATCGACGTAGTAATTTGAGAACTTTCATTTTCTTCAATTGCCACCCTTTGGGAACCGAGATCACGCTTAAACTCAATCATCGCCTCTCGAATAGCACGAATTCGACAAGCCAAAGTGCGAGTGGCAGAAGTGGATGCTGGTGTAGATGTCCACCTATCTCGTATCATCTCCTTGAATCCCGGTTCCTTCAACCACGATTTATGGAACTTAAAGTATGTTACAAAGTTTGTATGTTCATTACTACACCACGAGAGGCATATGACTTGAAAAAGGTCTATCACAATGGACCACCTCCGCCCTATGAAAAGATTCAACCATTGCAACGTTACACAACCTGTCAATGCACGACACCACCCCATTTCAATTTCTCCACGTAAAGTGGGCCCCTGCAATGGGTAGATCCATAAGTTCCAAATCCTGAAGGATCTGCTAAAAATCCCACGTAGATCTATCACATCTACCATCCGCTCTGTCATCAAAATATAAAGTTACATTGAAATCCCCCTAATCAGCCATGGCATTCCATCCACCAATTGGGAGGCCTAGCTAACCTCCTCCCAAAACTGTGCCTTGGAAAACCCATCATAAGGACCATGAACATAGGAAATAGAGATAGGTCACTCGTTCTCCTATTGAAAACCATTGTCAACACCCTCCCAGCCACCAGAGAAGAGGTCAAATCAAAAGTATCATATGCCATAATAAAATGAGACCGCCTGATGTCCCTTGCTCCTTCACCTCCCAGCAATCAATATAACGATCACCACACAAGCTCTTCTTCGTTGAGGAGATGAACTGTCAAAGATGAGTTTCCTGTAGCAATGCAATATCCACACGCTATTTAGCTAAGTACCTTCTCAGAATTGAACTTGCCCCTTATCGCGAAGACCACGAATGTTCCAAGAGAGAACTTTAACCATCAAGAGCTGTCTTCGCCCCTCCCCTGTGAACCTTTTTGACCCCAATCACATTGGCCACACGTCCATCAATCCCATGTTCGCAATAATCTACAGCCCTCCTAAGCGACGGCTTCTTTGTGGACTTGTTACGTTTGTAACACGCACCAAGAATCAATTTGTGTCTCTGTGAGATCACTTTAGTAGGACTAGACCTACTCGAGGAGGATCTATGCAACATACTTCTCCCCTCAATACTGTGCTTCTCCATCGCTCGACCATTTCCCCCAACATCAAAGGTCACGTCTTCAATATCTTTTGGTCGTAGCTGTCCAATACCCATCAGCTCTTCCACACTAAGTCTTCCCTGACCAAAATCACAGCCTTCTCCCTAATTTGATCCTTGGAAAATTACACCAAAAGTGAATGAGGCTGGTTCCTCCTGCAAAGTATCACATACAACAGCACCATCCGTAACACCAAGATAAAAATCACCTACTGCCCTTCCACAAGAACGTGCTTTGGAGGTAGACTCACCACACCTGGACCCAGATCTGGGTCCGGCAGCCATCTGTGGAGGGTTGAAAGCACATTCCCGACCAACAGCAATCGCAGTGACCTCAACAGGTTAAGCTTGCCTCTGCACGCAGAACTCAACCTCCCGGAGCATCTCAGGTCTTACATCATCTCTGCAATTGTAACTCCGGCCAGTAGCAGAGACAACTCCAGCAGCAGCATCGTCAATGCCAGTAGCCTCGATTGGCTCATGCAAATCAATGCCAGCAACAGCAGGCGTACTTCCTTCCAAATTAAAAATTTGAAAACGGTTATATTTGGGAAGTTCCAACTCACCGAGTCTAGATCCGTTAACGGATCCGAAATCCACCTGTTCAGAGCTCCTTGCCACCTCAGCTGCCAATTTGGGACCGTTTTTCAAATTGGAAAACCGTTAGCCCCAAAATCAGGGAGTTCAGCTGCACGTTGTTGATTCAAAATTTGAAAATTGACAGGCTGGCAGACCGATTTGGACACCATCCTCCAAACCATGTGCCCCATGCCAAGACCACTACCAGCAGCACTGTTCACCAGATCAGCCTGACCACTGCCACCGCCTCTGTTCACCACCTAGGTAAACGTTGCAGTCTGAACTGCAGCCTACCTAGGAACAACCTCCTTGAAAGAAATCACGCAGGCAGACCCACCAAATCTCAGGATTTCTCTGTGAGGCATCGCTTTCCTGACTGGCATTTTGCCCTCTACAATCACAGATGTTGCATCCCCATCCTAGAGGCCAATACCATGGCACCTCCTAATTAGAGCAAAAGAAAAGCACAATGAATTCACAACATCCACCATTCTCAATCTAAGTGGAATCCCGACAATCTGAAAAGTGGTTAGAGGATGTAGTGGAATCCTCTCATCACTAGCACTTTCGTAGAAGCCTGGAGAACTCCATCTAATGCACGCATCCCCAACAGAAGTCTCCCTAAACTTAAGCATTTTAATATCCGACTCCTTCAACCCAAAAATGATCACCTTCCAATCTGACAGTACCGCCAGCCTCCACGCAATGGACAAAAAACCCAAACGAGATAAATAAGAACGTACCTCATCCACATTTAATGATCCACTAATAGAAACACCAACCAAAAAAGATTCCAAAGGCACCTCCATCTCCCTCACCTCCAACGACCAAGGAATCTCCATCTTTGAACATGAGGGATAATTGGTTGAAATGACTTAATTCTATTAGAAGCCCTAGGGCTCTCTTATATAGAGAGAGCTGAAAGGGTGGAAGTACATAAAAGCTCATGAGGAGCAAACCAAACTCAACAGTCATGCAACAAAAAATAGAAATATAAAATATATGCTAACACTCCCCCTCAAGTTGGAGTATAGATATCCATCATGCTCAGCTTGGATACACATGAATCAAATAGAGATCTGGTTAAGGGTTTAGTAAAGATGTCAACAATCTGCTCCTCAGATGTGACTGGCGTGGTAAAAAGTAACTCATTCTGAATGATGTCTCTGGTGTAATGACAGTCAACCTCAATGTGCTTCGTCTTCTCATGAAATGCTGGATTGTTGGCAATAAAAGTTATGCTTTATTATCACATCTCATCTCCATCGGGCTAGAAAATTGTATCTGTAAGTTAGCAAGCAGGGATCTGATTTACATCATCTCTGCAGTGGTCTGAGTCATGGCCCTGTACTCAAACTCAGCACTAGATCTCACAACTGTGCTCTGCTTCTTGCTCCTCTATATAATCAAACTCTGCTAGAAAGGTGAATAACCCAGTAGTGGATTTACAATCCACATGACATCCAGCATAGTTCGCATCAGAGTATCCAACCAAGGTTATGGAAGACCTCTTAAAAAAGAGAAGACCCTTCCCAGGAGTTTTCTTGATATATCTGAGCACCATCAATGCTGCATCCCATCGGTCGGTTGTCCAGAACCCAATCACACGACCATTCTTTTTCTACTACCTTTAGGTAAATCTTAGATCAGGAAAGCCACCTACTTAGAAAAAAAGAAAAAAATAGAAAAATATCCAGAAAGAAAAGAAAAAGAAATAGAAAAGAAGAAAAGAAAAAAAGAAATAAATCATACTTCACCCCACGAGTATGGTTGGCAAGTTAGTGGTAACAGCTCCTCGGCTGGTTGTCGAGATCCTAGCTTGAAAATGCACATTTAATTCCAAACACTTAGGAAAAAGTGGAGAAGTAGAATAAGCCGGGGAGATATATATTGGGTTCATCCTTATGTTGACCCCATAAAAATAAAAAAAGTATGAAGAAAGCTACCGGTTGTATAGATACACTTTTAAGCAGAATTTCTTTTCAAAGTCAATGGCGTAGAAACCCGAAGTCCATTCTAACTGTCGATTAGTGAGTCTATCACATTTACACAAAAAGATGCCTAGTACTTAGAGTTTTCTTCGAGTCTTAGCTGGGTTGGGTAGCCGTAGAAAGCTGTATTGAAACCTTAAACTCAAAAATCCAAAAAAAAAAGAAAAAGAAAAAGATGCTTTTGCTTTTGGATAAGACGAGGGCTTGGGTGGTCTAAATTTTGGCAAACACCTGGGCACTGTTGTGTCTCTGTAGTTCAGGTCTTAGTAAAACTTTTCTAGTGTTGAAAAATAACTGTTGCCTAAGAAATCTGATCCTAATTTTTTTATAAATAGCATGTAGTTTTGCCAGGGACTAGCAACAGATAGGCATGGAGGTGTAATGTACACACATCTAATTGACTCAAGATCTCTATTTATGCATGTTTTTGGTGTCATACAAGCATTCATGCATTATAAATATTGCATAACATGCATCATCATGTATTTAGGTTTGATTGTGTAAATTTTAGATTAATTTTATCTTTTTGTGGTTAGAGAGCAAGGCAACATTTTTCGAGGCCTCGGATTTGAGATTCAACCGTACAGATCTGATCAGAGTGACAATCAGAATTCAACGACTCTGAGATCGCCCCGATCGGACGTCCGTAGCATCAGATGTAGTCTGAGAAAGATCAGAGGTCAAGAGCTAAGGTGGTATTAAATTCACATCTCAAATGATAAATCCAATCGCACGGATGGGTTCGGATCGATAGTCGTAGCCCAATGACGTGAAAATCGGTTTAATCCGACATCTGTAGCACCATCTACAAGTTATAGAAGATGGACAGCCAGGATGGCACCACGTGGCGCCATCCCAGCCACCCAACACTGGCCAAAACCTCCTGCTCCACCTCTTTAAGCGATGATCAACGCATCTCAGTCGTTGGATCATCGATCCAATGGCTGAGAATGCACCATGTCGCTCCTCAACCGCGTGCACCTTCTGAAGGCAAGGGCTCTAGTGATCTCGAGCGTTGGATAACCATCCAACGGTTGTGAGTGCCCAGCCCTTAAAGTGTAAACGTGACACAAGAGGATGCATAACGCATTGGTTGCGCGCCTCATCGCGAAGGCAGCGATGCAGGGTCGAGATGCCAAGCGCCTCATATCGAGCGCACAAGCGGGCGCAGGTGAAATTCGCTCGTGTGATGGCGATCAGGCGGTCAAGGAAGCGCGACATGGCATGCTGGATGAAGGCATGCGCTTCACGCACGATCTGACACGCGAATGCATGCCCAATTTGACATAGGCGCGCATTACGCTGAAGATCAAGAGGCATGTGTGCGTTTAAGCCGTCCGATCTGAGGATGCGTGCGTGCGATGAGGCATCTCAATGGCTGAAGGCAAAGAAGCGAGGGCATGTGCGTGCTTCAGCAACGTGGGGTCTTTAGCGACATTTATATCTGTCACTAAAGACCCCAGCAATTAATGTGTTAAGCTTCCTTTTTGCCCCTATGACTACACCTATAAAAAGGGACCCCTACTAATTTTCTTCAACTCTTCCTCTCTTCTCTCACCCCTCTAAAGCTCTACGAGCTTGTCCCAAATCTGGGATACTCCATTAGAGTTAAAAATACAATTTTTCCACCTCACCCTGTTCGTGGAGCATCCCGCAGTTGTCTTCTCACCACCGTTCAGGAAGTGGATCCCGTTGCGACATCGCCCTATTCCATCCATCCTTCGTCTTCGTTCTCCCTCGTCCATCTCACCACCTTCGTCCGGATGCCCTATCAATGCGGCTCGTCCTCCAAGCAGTCATCAAGGAGGATAACTTCTCTCCCCCTTCTCTTTTTATCGCTTTCTAGATTAGATTTCCCGCTTTCTAGTGTAGCACATAGATGTAACGAACATGTTTTTATAATTATGAAATTCTTGTTCATTCTCTCTATTTTCTTTTTATTTGTATTATTTTTTTCCTCTTCTATTAATTATTCTTTAAGTAGATAGCTAGCGTAGATTTAATTCAACTAGTTAATCTACTTCGTGACAACAAATATAAACGTGATTTTTGATCAAACATTCGCCTCCATGTGTTCGACCTGAGACTCATTCTGAGTTTCGGTAAAAAATTATTTGATGGATTTTCTTACGAATCGCACTACGACGGGTTTTCTAAATTCAAATCGATTCGTAATGAATTTTCGCTACATCAGCTGGCGTGTTAGCTTGGCCATGAACTGACTCAGTTTCTCTACTGCAAAGCAGATGTCTGGTCTCGTAATAGTAACATATAGCAGCTTGCCCACAAGCTGCCTGTATTGCCTGCTGTCCATCAGCTGTGCATTATCATCATATAGTGGCATCTTGGGGTTCATAGGAATATTGGCCTCCTTGGCCCCAGGCATTCCAATCTCCTGTAAGATATTCAAAGCATATTTCCTCTGGGATAAGACCACGCCTTTTTTGCTGTGAGCAACCTCAATATTGAGAAAGTACTGTAGAGTTCCCAAGTCCTTCATGACAAACTGCTCTGCTAGAATGCGCTTAATCTCAACAACACCCTGCTCATCATCTCCTGTGACAATTAAGTCATCAACAAAAATAAGATCCCCAATCCTTGTCCAGTTCTCTTGACAAAAAGAGAAAAGTCAGCTATCAACTTCCTGAACCTAGCTACCTCTACAACCTGTGAGTCTCTGGAACCAGGCTCTGGGACTCTGCTAAGGCTATAGATGGCCTTCTGTAGTCGGCATACACACTCCCCTTGAGCCTCAAAACTAGGCGACTGCTGTATAGACTTTCTCTTGAAGATCCCCATAGAGGAAGGCATTCTTTACATCCAGCTGATGTAAAGGTCAATCTAACTAAATTCCCACTGCAACCAGTACCCGTACAGTAGGAAGTCTGGTAACTGGTGCAAAGGTGTCAAAGAAATCCACCCGATAGGTCTGGGTGAACCCCTTTGCCACTAGATATGCCTTGTACCTGGCAATGCCCCCATCTGGATTGAATTTCACTGTGCATACCTATCTCTATAGCCAACAACAGTAACTTTGTCAAGAAGTGGAGTGAGTTCCAAGGTCCCGCGACCCCGAAGTGTAGCCATCTCATCCTCCATGGTAGCCTGCCATTTTGGATGAAGTATGGCTTGCTGGTAGGTAGTGGGGATCTTTGCAGCTGGCAAGGTAGAAGTATACTGGACAAATGACTTCCCAAGATGGGCAATGGGAAGATCATCTGCAACGTGGTAGTGAGCACATGAGCGTGGAGCCTTCCTAATAGCAGTAGGAAGATCCTCCGTAGCATTAGGCACCGTAGAATGACTTGTGGGACCATCACCAACAGGCAGCTCAGTGGAGTCAACATGCACCTGTGCAAGAGAGTCTGGTGGAGATGGAGATGGTCTCTACAGAGTCAAGTGAGGTCTACTGTATACACGCATCGGGCCATGTAACTTCTCAAAATTATCCATGGACTCCTTGGAATCTGAAGTAGGAGGTGGGGGAGTCGAAATAGAAATATCCCCAAGTTGGATAGGGGGAAAGGGCATCGGAGTAGGTGAATCTAAAGTAGACATCCGGTGGCCCCTTATAAAAAAATAAGGCACCTCTTCATGAAACGTGACATCCATGCTAACATAGTGTTGCCTACCAATGGGATCATAACATTTGTAGCCTTTTTGGGTGACATTGTAAACTAAAAATATACACTTGACCGCATGGGGAGCAAGCTTATCCCTACCAGGACCAAGAATGTGAACAAATGAAACACAGTCGAAAACCTGAGGAGGCACAACAAACAAATCTTTATCAGGATATGGTATCTGGTACAGAATTTGCTCATGAAGGATCGAACTAGGCATCTTGTTGATTAGGTAGCAAGCAGTTAAAACGTCTCCTCAGTAGGAAAATAGAACATTGTGATGTATCAACAATGTCCGGGCCACGTCTAAGAGATGTCTGTGTTTCCTTTCTGCCATGCCATTCTGCTGAGATGTATGGGGGCAGGAGGTCTGATGTATGATGCTTATGGAGTTGTAGAACTGAGCCAGTCTCCTGGTGCAAAACTCAAGTGCATTGTTAGTTCTAGCAATCTTTACAACCGTAGAAAATTGAGTCTTGATCTGATTAATTAACATCTCAATTGTATTTCCTACATCTGACTTACTACGAAGCAAAAAGGTCCATGATAGTCTGGAGAAATCATCAACCACCAAGTAGAAGCGGATCCTTGCTTGTCTGGAGTACGACTCGGGCCCCATATGCCCATGTGGAGTAAGTCAAAACATGCAGATGACGCAACCGTAGTGCTAGGAGAATAGTTGAAACGATAATGCTTGCCTAGTTGGCAAGCGTCACAAAGAAGATTAGTAGCAGGTGATAAATGAGAAATAGCCCGTCTTAGTCGATCTAAAGAGGGATGTCCCAGCCGATGGTGCCACTAAAGTATTGTCCCTGCCTTGTATGCCACATCTGTCTGTCCAACAACTGCCAATGGAGACTGAGCTAAGCAGTATACACCTCCTTCCTCGTGTCCACCACCAATAGTTTTCCCTGTGAATTTGTCCTGGAAAACACACCTCACATCATCAAAGATTGCTCTGCAGTTGAGTTTTTTGGTAATCCTATTGATTGACAACGAACTAATCGAAAAATCGGGAACAAATAGAACATTAGAAAATCTTAAGGTAGGGGATATAGTAACCTCCCCCTCGCCTTGGACCTGAGAAAGATGTCCATCAGCCACCTGAGCAGTCCTGCCAGGAGGAACACCACGCACCATGCGAAAGCACTCCCGGTCTCCACTAAAATGCCTGGATGCCCCGGAATCAATTAACCATCCATCATCTACAAAAGGAGTTGGAGTACCAGTATCTTAAGTGGTAGACATCACAGCTTCATCCTCTTTCGTAACAATCTCATTAACCCGCTCGGTAGCTTTAGTCATAGTCTGAACATGACCAATCTTGCCAGGGAACATACCAGTGACCCACTGTCTACTACCCTGTGGACGACGGCGCCCCCTACCTCGTGTAGAAGGGCCTCCTCGTCTATTTAGATGACATTATCTTACACGATGGTCTCTGTCAAGACTAACTAGTCCTGCTTCCATAGTGGCCTCCATCATGAACTCAACAATTCTTGGTGAGTTCAATATATCCAAAGAGAGCTAAACAACTCTTTATTAATCAATAAAATGGACTAATCTAAAGACATCCATCAATCACACCCAATGAAACGAATTCCTTAATGAAGAAATCCATATTCATCACGAAATCATCCACAAATCTGAAATCAGACAAATTCAGACCTGTATCACAGGCTTACGTTCCTAGATCAGGACACAAAACCCCTTTTCAATCGCTACACAGGGATCGGAGCATGGAAAACTGCCTCTGTCCATCTATGCTGCCAACCGCCATCACCGGAGTACTGTAGCACCGCTGCCAGAGGTCAGCACTGCTTGCAGTGCACCTACAGCACCTCCTCAAGCTCAACTGTGGGCTGCTGCGTCGCTGCCATGCTCCTGTAGCGTCGCCGCAGGCTCAACATGGGCTGTTGCACCATCGCCGAAGGTCAGATTGACCTTTAAGGGATCCCAGCATCGCCGGCGAGCGGCCCACGATGCTGTTGCGCCGCCGCCAAGTCTTAGGAAGGTCGGGAAAAGCGTCGCAGAGCCACCATAGCGGCCCACAGCATCGCTGCACCGCCACTGGAGGCCAAGAAAGCCCCCAACCTTGCTGCAACACTGCCGCAAGCCCCACCTGAGTGCCGCTGGGGCTCACCTGCACTGCAGCAACCCTGTTGCAGCGCGCCACCGGAGCTCCGCCATGAGCTGCTGCCGCTCACGAGGTAGAAGGAGAGGATTAGGGTTTGGTGGTTAGGGTTTTGGAGGTTTTGAGGGGTGGGATACCTAGAGCCATGATCTAGGATCGGTGCTTTGATATCAAATTAGTTGAAATGACTTAACTCTGTTAGAAACCTTAGGGCTCTCTTATATAGAGAGCCAAAAGGGTGGAAGTACATAAAAACCCCTGAGGAGCAAACCAAACCTAATAGCCATACAACAAAAAACAAAAATATAAAATATATGCTAACATGGGTCGTAAGGCGGAGGTGGTAGCTTCTGTCCAGCCGGTGCACCAACATCGCCAACTCCTCTCTTGGGGCATGATCTTCGTTGATGCCCAACACCGTGACAAAGGAGACACCACCAGATCACGACAGTCTCTCACAAAGTGGCCTCTCTCTCAGCACTTGTAGCAAACCATCTCATGAAGATGGCGAAAGATAGCACCTCCCCATCCCCTTCGGCCTCTCTCTCTTGTCTCGACTCTCATCACTCTCTCCTCTAGTTCGTCCCCCCAGGTGGGAAAATTACATGACATGTTCATGAGAAAATAAGTAAATTGTAGATAATAAAGTGAACAATAAAAGATCAAAGGGGCTCAACACTTCCCCTCAAGCTGGAACATATACATCAATCATGCTCAGCTTAGAATAACAAACATTAAATGAAGTATGAGGTAACGCTTTGGTGAAGATGTATGTTGTCTGGTCATGTGAGGCAACAAGCGTAGTGAAGATAAGACCTCTGGATCAAGTCACATGTGTAATAGCAATCAACTTCCATGTGCTTAATCCTCTCATGGAACATAGGATTATTGGCGATGTAGGTAACATCACGATTGTCGCATCGCATCTTCATGGGAGTATCCACTAATATGTGAAGATCAGCCATAACACACCTTACCCCCATTATCTTTACAAGATTCTATGAGCCATGGCCCTATATTCAGACTCTACACTTAACCTAGAGACCACAAATTGCTTCTTGCTTTTCCATATCACAAAGTTCCCTGCCACATAAATGCAAAAACTTGTGGACTTCCCGTCTACTAAACACCCCACATAATCAACATCAGACTAGGCAACAATGCTCACGTTAGTCCCCCTGGTAATGAGAATTCCTCTTCTTGGTCCCTTTTTCAATTATCTTAGCACAATCATAGCAGCATCCCAGTGCTGCTTATTAGGTCTGTCTAAAAACTTGCTGAGTTACCCAACTACAAGGAAAATGTCAGGCCTAGTGATGGTGAGGTATAGGAGCTTGCCTACTAGACCCCTATGCTACCTACCATCAACTGCCTTTAACTCATACTGGGCATATAGGCTATTCAGATGCAGATTATGCAAGATGTTTGGCCAACAGGAAGTTCACTATAGGCTTCTGTACATATGTGGCAGGTAATCTTGTGACATGGAAAACAAGAAACAAATAGTTGTTTCTGGATCTAGTGCAGAGTCAGTACAGATTCATGACCCAGATTGCAACCAAGATGATGTAGGTGAAGTCACTTTTCATGGACTTACACATATTTGTTGACACTCCTATGGAGATGAGATGTGGCAACAAAGCTTTCACATACATAGCAAACACAACCCTATGTTCCATGAGAGGACCAAGTACGTGGAGGTTGATTGTCATTACACTTGTGACTTGATCCAAAGGAGAGTTGTCTACACTACTCCAGTTTCTTTTGAGGACTAGCAGACATATTTACCATGCCTTTAACACGGCCTACCTCTAATGTCTGATGTTCTCAGCTGAGCTTGATTGACTTCTATGCTTCAGCTCGAGGGAGTGTTGTACTCCTTCGATCTATTATGTTTTTTCAATCGTCCATGTTTATATTTTCTTATTTTCTTTATAGGGTTATGTACTTTTTCCATCCTCTATATATTGAGAGATAGGGCTTCTAATAATGCTAAGAAATTCATTTTATCCCACTTATCCTTATCCAATTCTCATCTTTATCCAATCATCCTTATCCTTATCCTTTTTTGTTCTCAATCATTTCCTGGCATTGAGTATCCTTGTGGGATCAAGCGTTGACTATGTTCTCACATCACTTTTTTTACAAAAAGCTCGACTAGTGAGAAACAATGTTTTCCCTAAGCCAAAAGAAGTAAAAAATTGTAGGAACGACAAAACCAATTATCTCACTCTTTCCTTTCCTCGGTGGTACCTTTTTCTTTCACGGAGATGGGGTTAGATCTATTCTAAAGGGTCGAGAATAACTCTAGGTCAATTGAGTAAAAAATATTCATCCATATCTATTCATCCTCATCATTGTATAATTCGTGTCCTTATTAGCTATAGTCAAAGTATATGAATAATCTTATTCCTCAAGAAAGCCCTCTACCTCTTTATATAGAGAGGTGTTGGGTAAATTACATCATAACTTCAAGAGGGAAAGGCAATAATAGTCTGAAAACATAAAGGAGAAGATAACTAGAGTGCTATGTCAACACTCCCCTTCAAGCTGGAGCATATATATCAATGATGCTCAACTTTGAGTAGCATATATCAAATGTGGATTTAGGAAGAGGCTTCGTGAATATATCTGCAATCTGATTTTCCGAAGCAACTGAAGTGGTGTAGATAATCTCACGCTGTATCAGGTCTTTGGTGTAATGGCAATCAAGCTCCATATGCTTCGTACGTTCATGGAACATTGGGTTGTTTGCAATGTAAGTAGCAGCACAATTATCACACCTCATCTCCAATTGTCCCTCCACCTGGACATGTAATATCTGTAGTTATCTGTGCCATAGCACGGTAGTCTGATTCTACACTTGACTTGGATACCACTTGCTGCTTCTTGCTTTTCAAGTCACAAGATTGCCTGCCACGTAAGTAGAAAAACTGGCTGTTGACTTTCTATCTACCAGGAAACTTGCATAATCAGCATCAAAATAGCCAACAATACTCATAGCATGCCCTTCTGAAACAAAATTCCTCTGCCAGGTCCTTTCTTCACGTATCTAAGCACCTGCATAGCAGCATCCCAGTGCTGCTTGGTTGGTTTGTTCATGAACGAACTGAGTTTTCCCAATGCAAGAGAGAGATCAGGACGTGTAATAATAAGATATAATAGCTTATCAACCAATTGCTTATAAGATTTGTTGTCTATAGGCGAAGAGTCTGTATCATAGAGATGTCCTTTGGGATCCATTAGTATTTTAGCCGACTTAAACCCTAGATCCCTGTCTCCTGCAACACATCAAGGGCATACTTGCGCTGACTCAGAACAATACCTTCTTTACTGCATGCCACGTCAATGCCTAGGAAATATTTGAGTTCACCCAGATCCTTCATCACAAAGGCTTCAGTCAACTTCTTCACCTCAACTATCCAAGCAGTGTCATCCCCAGTGAGAATGAGATCATCAACATAGACAAGAAGCACCACAACTCCTATGCTCTTCCTAACAAAGAGCGAATGATCAACAGACGACCTTACAAGTCCCATGGTCTACACCTCCTCTGACAATCTCTGGTACCAAGCCCTCGAGCTTTGCTTTAGACTATAGATGGCCTTCTTCAGTCTACATACACTCCCTGAGTCTCAAACGTTGAAGGTTGTTGCATGTAGATCTCCTCCTGAAGATCGCCATACAGAAATACGTTCTTCACATCCAGCTGATGAAGAGGCTAGTCATAGTAAGCAGCAATAGATAGCAGAATGTGAATAGTAGGAAGTCGTGCTACAGGTGAGAAGGTATCAAAGAAATCTACCCTATGTCTGGGTAAATCCTTTTGCTAGCAATCTCGCCTTGTAGCTAAATATACTGCCATCTGTGTTGTACTTGAGAGTAAAGACCCATCGACACCCCACTGTCTTGGAGTGACTAGGCAAAGTAGTCATTCCCATGTTCCTTTTGAGCATAAAGCAGTCATCTCATCCTCCATGGCCTGGCACCATTTTGGATCCAGCATGGCTTGCTAATGGAATGTAGGAAGTTGTGTCACAGAGAGAGCAGCCGTAAACATAGCAAATGATCTCCCAAGGTTGGCAGTAGGCACTACTGTAGTATGGTTGTGGGCACAATTGCAGGGGGCCTTCCGAACAATAATCGCAAGGTCAAGATCCTCCTCTACAGGCTCAATAACAATAGGTGTAGCCTGCTGCTCAATAAGGGAAGTAGACTCGTCAGAACCTGTACATTCACCACTAGGACAACTCATGTCAGTATCAACACATACCTGACCAGGAGAGGAGACAGGTGGCTGAGGTGGTAGGGGGGTGTGTTTGTGATGCCATGTATGCTGTCTGTATGTAACATGTAACCTATATACATGAGTAATCTCTCCTCCTACCTCGTAGGAGTCTCTGTAGTAGTGGTATCCTCACTGTGTAATAGGAATCTGCTCCAAATGAACTGATGGAATATGAGAGGTATGGAACAGGCTCATGGAAAGTGACATCTGCAGTCACAATGCTTCTTGCCTTGTGGGTCATAACATCTGTATCCTTTCTAGGTGCTACTGTATCCCAGAAAAACATACTTCACTACCCTCAGAGCAAACTTATCTCTACCAGGTCCTAAAACATAGATAAAGGGTATACATCCAAAAACACGATGTGACACAATAAATAATTCCTTCTCTGGATGGACCTGCCATGAAACTTGTTCCCTAATCAAATAGCATGCAAATAACACTATATCTCCCCAATAAACCTGTGGCACATTATGCTGAATAAGTAATGTTCTAGCCACATCTAACATATAATAGTGTTTCTTCTCAACTACGCCATTCTCTTGTGAAGTATAGCGGCATGATGTCTGGTGAACAATCCCAAGAGATCTATAGAAAGATTCTAACTTGTCTATAAAAAATTCTAAGGCGTTATCAGATCGTACAATTTTCACAATGGTAGAAAATTGAGTCTTTATTTACAAAATAAATGTCTCAATCATAGACCTAACATCTGATTTATTCTTTAGTAGAAACAACCATAACATCCTAGAAAAATCATCTACAATAAGTAGAATCTATAACCCAATGTATTTGACACTCTACTAGGACCCCATACATCCATATGCAATAAATCAAAAACCACAGCAGAACTCTGAGAAGAACTGGAAAGAAAATTAGCTCTATGACGCTTCCCTAGCTAACACGCATCACAAAATCTCAGTGGTAAGCAATATATTAGGGATGACACATCGTAGCCTGTTCAATGAAGGCTACCGAAGACAACAATGCTACTTAAGAGTTGTACCAGCACTAGAAACAACCTCACCCTGACATATAGTAGCAAAAAGAGTCTGGATCAGGTGAAACCCCCCTCACGTCCACCACCAATCGTCTTCCCTGTGAATTTGTCCTGAAAATATTGCCCAACTCATCAAAAATAGTGCAACGGTGCAAGTCTTTTGTAATTCTACTAACTGACAAAAACTGATCGGAAAATCAAGAACATAAAGAACATTAAGCAGTGTCAGTGAAGGAGTCACTACTACATCTCCTCTGCCATCTACCTTACACTATCTGCCATCTACCACCTGAATAGATCTACCAGAATGAACAATCTAAACCTATCTGAAGCATGTCTGATAACCACTGAGATGTTGGGAGGCTCCTAAGTTTGCTAACCACAAGGTGTTGTTAAATATACCACTACCAAAGATATAAGCAGAAGCTATACCTGTGGAGGTCAATGCCGCAGTATCAGCAGCAATAGTAGCAGTCTCCTGGGTTAACTGGCGAGACGCTGGACAACGGCATCATAGTCAGTGAGTGATTCCGTGTCACTTGCCTCCTTAGAAGAGATAGTTTGGTTGGCCATAGGAGGTCTATCATACTTCGACCAACAGGAGGCCTCCAAGTGACCAACCTTGCCACAATGCAAGTATATGGTGCGAGGTTTGCTAGTCATGCCCCGATCGCCTCGTCCTCTCCTAGTAGATGGAGTGCCACTTCCACTACGTCGTCCAATAGCCACTAAGATGAAAGTCTGTCTAACATTTGACAGGGATGGTTTTAACAACCACCCTACTCAACTATATGCTTCCTCAAGAGATGGAAGCTCAGCAAGAGTTAGAATTTGGGACCTAGCAGCCACATAATCTGGTATTAAGTCCATCCAGGAACTAAAGGACTGCATACTCCTTCTTGTGCGCCCTCTGAGTGTCACAGGTGCAAATAGGACGACAGGCATTATACTTCTAGATGAGCCCCTTCAAAGCAGCATAGTACTGGGAAAGTGATTGGCCCTCTTACTTTAGACCACCAATGGCAGGTGGATCTCAAACACTTTGTTGGAATTCTTCTTGTGAGAATATGTGACACGCAGAGAATCCCACATCTCCTTGGTCATCTTATAATACATGATCCTGTCTACAATCTGAGGCGCCACAGAATTCATAATGCAAGCACGAACCATTGCATTGTCTTTCTTCCATGTGGCATTTTTCCAAATCTTGTCTTGTGGCTCCAATTCCATCAAGATGTGTTCCTTATCAAATCCCTTCATAGTCATAAAGAATGTCTGAGACCATCTAACATAGTTGACTTCATTCAACCTAGCGATAGGAACAAAGAATGGAGTTTTATAACTCCCAATGTCCATAACGGTAACCGATGACACCTTCGAAGAGCTTAACAGGGCCATCGTACCTTAGTATTGCCACAAAATGCCACGAATGGATCTGAAACCAATATTCAAATCTAGAAAACTTTGAATCAAAGAGAACGTGATCTTTTGATCATGAAGTCTAAGATCTAGAGATCCTAGATAACATCCCAAGAATTACAAGCACCTCTTAGATTAAGACTTACCGCATGTTAGGGTACAAGGAAGACCCTAATAGCTCTCCTAAAGGATTCTACTCCCCCTTGCCAGTGAGATATAGCAGCCAACCGCGACCACCACTTGCAGCAGCAGTGGATGGCAGCAGAAGGAGAACCCCCCTTGCTGACTGCGAAGGAGATGCAACCCCCTTGTTGGGGGCGGCTCACACAGGCCCTACTAGGGGCTGTGCTGCCTTGATGGGCGGTGTTGCTCCCCTTAGGGGTCGGCAGCAGCCTGGTAGGGGCAGCGCCCTGCTGGGAAGTCGATGGGGAGACCTAGGGTTAAGTTTAAGGTGGATGGGTTTCGAAGGTTAGTGCGGGTGAGATACCGGAGCACCGATCTAGGATCACCGTTCTGATATCAAATCGGAGAAAATAAATAATCTTATTCTTCAAGAAAGTCAAGATGTGAGGTAAATTATATCATAAGTCCAAGAGGGAAAAGTAAATAATAAAATAATGTAAAAATATAAAGGACAAAATAACTAGAGTGCTATGTCAATATAGCTAGGCATAGGAGGGGTTACCTTGTGTCCAATTCAATCCATACATCCATGTCATTTAATCCAACTTTCCCATTTAATCCAATTTCATTTATTGACATTTTTCAGATATGGCATAGATCAAAGTGCCTTTAGTTACATATGTAATTGCCAACTTAGTGCCGATATCAAAGGAGTCAAATTTTGGATCCTTACATCCCTCCCCTCAATAAGAGAAGGGGCATTGTTATGGATCAAGAGACTTCTTGGTACCTCCCAAATATGACGTTTGCTAGGATGTATAAGCACAACTGGTTTGATAAATGATACCACATAACTAGTAAAACACAAAAAACAAGAAGAGGGTGGGTATAAAATTCCAGTTAATTATGAGACCTAATGATTTTCACATAGACATCAAATTGATTTCTTTATTTCCAACAAAAAAAATTTTACTACATTGCTCATATCAAACTTGAATTTCAACAGAAATACCCATCATAACCTAAAAAGATCATCAACAATCACAAGATAATATCTATGCCCCTTTCAATTGGGACACAACTTGGATCCTAAACATTAGATGAAGTATTGAAGGACTGACATAAAACCTCAGCAATGTCGATTGGGAAAAGGCATCCTGCAATGTTTTCACAATTGACAAGCCTTATCGTCAAAGATGGTAGTAGGTGGGTTCGAAGGGATGATCCAGCTTTGCGCTTAGGCAATAAAAGATTACCAAAATAGTGATAAATAATGATCAGTCTTATTGAGAAAGAAAATCCCTACACCCCTCTATATAATAAGGGGTGTAGGTAAATAGCACTACAAGACCAGACATAAAAATAAAATAATAAAAGGAGTCCTACAACACTTCCCTTCAAGTTAGAGCATAGATATTAATCAAATTTAGCTTGTCACAACATATATCAAATGCAAAATGAGATAAAGGTTTAGTAAAAATATCTGTCGTCTGGTCTTTAGAAGCAACTGGAGATGTATAGATAATGTCCTGCTAAATCAGATCTCTTATGTAGTGACAATCCACCTCAACATGTTTTGTATGCTCATGGAACATTGGATTGTTGGTAATATAAGTTGCAACACGATTGTCACATCTCACTCTAAAGGAGCCTCTAGTTGGATATGTAAATCATGCAGAACATATCTCACCCAGACCATTTCTACAGTTGTCTGTGTCATAGCACGATATTCAGACTCTGTACTAGAGCGAGAAACACTCTACTTCTTGCTTCACCAAGTAACAAGATTCCCAACTACATAGGTGTAAAACCCAGTGGTAGACTTCCTATCAGCCCTGCATCCTGTATAATCGACATCAAAATACCCAATCACATGCATTTAAGTACCTCTAGAAAATAATAGACCATGGCTAGGTACTTTCTTCAGGTATCTAGACACCTGCATAGCAACTTCCCAGTGCTGCTTTGTAGACCTATCCATGAATTGACTTAATTTAGTAAGATAATGGAGCTTGCCCACGAGTTGCCGATAAGATCTGCGATCAATTGGAGAGGACTCAACATCATATAGGTGTCCTTTAGGATCCTTGGGAATATTGGCAAGCTTAGCACCCAACATTCATGTTTCTTGAAGAACATCAAGTGCATACTTGCACTATGAAATAATAGTACCTTGCCTCGTGTCACCTTTGTGCCTTAGAAATATCTCAAGTTCCCAAAATATGTTGTCACAAATTTTCTGCGAAAGTCTTCTTCACCTCCTTTATTCCTACCACATCATCCCCAGTAATAATAAGATCATTCACATATACTAGGAGCACAACAACTACATTGTTACTTTTCCGCACAAATAAAAAATGGTCTGCCGAGGATCCCTGAAGTTCAATGTCCTATACCACTTCTGATAGCTTCTGAAACCATCCACGAGGACTCTACATAAGACCTTAGATAGCCTTTCTAAGTCTACATACACACTCCCCCTGATTGTCAAAATCAGGAGGCTGTTGCATATAAACTTCTTGGAGATCACCATATAAAACTGCATTTGTCACATCCAACTGAAATAAAGTCCAATCATAATGAACAGCAACAAAAAGCAAAATCTATACAATCAGAAGTTATGCCACTGGAGAAAACATGTCAATGAAGTCCACCCCCAGGTCTGGATAAACCCTTTTGCAACAAGACGAGTCTTATGCCGTGAAATAGTTTCGTTTGGATTATATTTGAGGGCAAAGAACCAGCGGAAACCCACTAAATGAGCACCTCGAGGCAACGTAATCAGCTCCCAAGTGCCTCTGGAACATTGTGCAGCCATCTCGCCCTCCATAGCTTGACGCCATTTTGGATCAAGCATAGCTTGCTGATAGGAGGAAGGAATAGTGGATGTCGTCAATGCAGAAAAAAAAGACCAAAGGACTTTCCCAAATTGGCTTGCGGAAGAACATCTAGAGTCCTGTACTGAGCACAAGAATGTAGAGCCTTTCGAATAGTAATCGAAAGATTCATAGTAGGATCAGAAACCTTAGATCCAGAAAGCTCGTCAACAGTGGGAGACAACTTAGAAGAACCTGCAGGAACAGCACTAGAAGAAGGATCATCAATACCATCAATATATACCTGATCCGGGAGAGATGGTGTGGGGAAGGGGGGGTGTCTCGGTGCATAAGACATTGATAATCTGTATACTTTAATTGGATCATTAAATCTACCTCTTTCACTCTGACTCAGTCGTGCTAGAACTGACAAGAATATGCTCTAAAGGAATAGGAGGAATTGACATGGGAGCTCTCTGCCTCAAAAATCAACTGATGCCCTATGGTAGAAAAGTTTGGCACTGCCTCATGAAAAGTAACATTTACACTGATATAATGTTTCCTGGCCAATGGATCATAACATCGATAGCCTTTTTGGGTACTACTATAACCCAAAAAGACACATTTTGCAGCTTGTGGTGCCAGCTTATCACGTCCCAGACTAAGTGTACAAATGCTATGCAACCAAAAATCTTGGGTGAAACATTAAACAAGTTCCTATCAAGATATCTACCAAGGTATCTACTCTTAAATGCCTGCGTTAGGCATTCTATTAATCAAATAATATGCAATAAGAACTGCATCCCCCTAATACAAGGATGGTACTTTATGATGAATTAACAATGTCCTGGCTACATCCAACAAATGCCGATGTTTTTTTTTCTACAATTCCATTTTGTTGGGACATATGGGGGTAAGAAGTTTGGTGTATAATTCCATGTAAGCGATAGAAACCAGTTAATTTACCAGTGCAAAACTCAAGAGCATTAACAAATCGGACAATCTTAATTATCGTAGAAAATTGAGTCTTTATTTGCATAATAAATGTTTGAATTACATCACCAACTTTTGACTTATTCTTAAGTAAAAACAACCAAGATAATCTAGAAAAATCATCAGTTATGACCAACTAGTAACAATGGCCTTGTCGATCAGTAGTACGAGTAAAACCCCATGCATCTATGTGAACTAAATCAAAACTAGTAGAACTCAAAGAAGAACTAGTAGAGTATGAAGATTGGTGAGGTTTTCCCATCTAACATGCATTACAAAGAAGCTTAGTAGTAGGAGAGATATACGATATCACTCGTCGTAGTATGTCCAAAGAAAGATGTCCTAGTCATCAATTCCACTGTAATGTTGTACCAACAGTAAGGGAAACTTCCCCCTTGCAAAAAGCTGCAATAGGAGTCTGGACCAGGCAATAGACACCCCCCTCATGTTCGCCACCAATTGTCCTCCCCATGAGTTTGTCTTGAAATGTACATCCAACATCATCAAAAATAGCACGACGATTCGGCTCCTTTGTAATTCTACTAACAAATAATAAACTCATCGGAAAATTAGGAACGAACAAAACATTAGACAGCCTAATAATGGGGGTAACCACAACACCCCCTGTCCATCTATCCGAGAGTAACGGACATCTGCAACTTGTACCATCTGATCTAATGGAATTGGCCACTTCTTGTATGAAGAATGATCTCCACTTAAATACCTGGACGCACCTAAGTCAACAAGCCACGTAGCACCATCTGTAGATCCATTGTATGAACTAAAAGCATGGGCACTACCGGAGGAGGCAAAAGCTATAATATCTATGGTAGGAGCAGAGTCCTGTGTCAACTAAGAAAGTCTCTGAGCAACGACATCATACTCTGCATGGGAGACCATATCAGACTAGTCCTCTGAAGAAATGGTGGCCTAATTGGCCACTAGAGATCTACCATCTTTGATCCAGCATGTAGCCTCAACATGCCCAACTCTACCACAAAAGGTGCACATAGTCAGGGCCTACTAGACTGACTTCGTCCACGTCCTCTGCCACGAATGGAGGGTGCTCCTCGTCCTTCACGACCTCCACAGGCTGCCAAGGCTGTCGTCTGACCAAGAGTATCAGTAGATGACTTCACAACAATCCTGTTAAGTCAACTGTAAGTATCCTTCAGTGAGGGAAGCTCTGAGAGAGCTAAGATCTAAGACCACGCCCCATTATACTCTAGTCCAAGACCATCTAAGAATTGGAGTACTGCATACTCTCGGCAATACTTTCTCTGGCTAGCACAGGTACACACAGGACAGGAAGCATTATACTTCTCAAGGAATCCCTTAAGAGAAGTATAATACTGATCCAACGGTCAAAGATCGCGTAGCATTTATTAAGGAGGAAGGGTGCCATAGGTGCTGGGTGGCTGTGATGGCGCCACGTGGTGCCATCATGGTTGTCCATCTTCTTTGACTTGTAAATGGTGTCACAGATGTCGGATTTGACCAATTTTCACGTCGTTATGCTGTGATCATCAATTTAAATCCATCCGTGCGGTTGGATTTGTTGTCTGAGGTACGGATTTTACATCACCTTACCTCTTGATCTCTAATCTTCCTCGGATTGCATCTAATGCTACGAAAATCTGATCGGGGTGATCTCAGAACCGTTGAACTCTGATCGTCACCCTGATCAAATTCGTATGGTTAGATCTTCAATCCGAGGTCCCGATAAATATTGCCCTGTCCCTGGCAATAAAGAGGCAAATTACTATATAATTTATACAAATTGACCTAAATGCACGATGATGCTTGTTATGCATTATTTATAATGCATGATGCTTCTATGATACTAAAAACATGCATAAATAGATACTTTAGGCTACTTAGATGTATACACATCACACCCCCATGCCTATCTTTTACTAGTCCCTAGCAAAAACTATATGATATTAGAAAAGGAATTATGATCAAATTACTTAGGCAATATGTATTTTTCAACACTAGGAAATTTCTACTAAAAACCTGAACTACAGAGACACAACAGCGTCGATTGTCTGCCAAAATACAGACTGCCCAAACCCTCGCCTTATTCAAAAGCAAAAGTATCTTTTTCTTTTTCTTCTTTTTCTTTTTTTTTAAATTTTTTTTTAAGTTTAGGGTTTCGAAGCAACTTTCTACAGCTACCCAATCCACCCAAGACTCGAAGAAAACTCTAAGTACTAAGCATCTTTTTATGTGAATGTGATAGACTCACTGATTGGCAATCAGAATGAACTTTGGGTTTCTACGCTCCTAGGTGACCTTCAAAAGGAATTCTACCTAAAGGTGTATCTATACGACTGGTAGCTTTTTTCCTACTTTTTTTTTATGGGGTCAATACAAGGGCGAACGTAGTATTTAACTCCCCGGCTTATTCTACTCCTTGCTTCTTTCTAAGTGTTTGGAATTAAACGTGTATTTTTGTAAGCTGGGATCTGAACAACCGGTCGATGAGTTGATACTACCGACAACTTGCCAGCTATACTCATGCGGTGAAATGTGGCTTATTTCTTTTTTTTTTCTTTTCTTTTTTATTTCTTTTTCTTTTCTTTTTGGATATTTTTCTATTTTTTTCTTTTTTTTCTAAGTAGGTGGCTTTCCTTGATTTAATATTTACTTAAAGGCAGCAAGAAGAGAATGGTCATGTGGCTGGGCTCTAGACAACCAGCCGATAAGCTGTTACCACCGACAACTTGCCAGCCATACCACCTTAGAAGGTTCATTAGCTACTCAATTTCCGTTAAAATCACTTAAAAGTGAGTTAGTGCAAATAATGTGTAGATGCTTAGACTTAAAGTTCCCTCAAATTAGAGGGTAGGTTGATAAGTCATGTACTTATTACCTCAACTTATTTAACCAATTTGAAATGAATTTTCAAATGGTGAAGACTCGAGAAATAAGTCCGCATTTTAGTGGACACCTAGGCTGATTAAGCTCATAGACCTGAAGGCTCAGGTCCTACTGTATTATTTCCTAGGGATTTTTACATATATACCCTTGTAAACTTTCGATGAGACATATACCCCCATATTTTTGATATTTACGTATATACTCCTATAAACTTGCTCCGTTAAGGCCGTATGCCCCTGCTTCGTTAAACCGAACGGAAAACGTCAAAAAAATATTAAAAAATAGGAAAATTTATATTTTCTTCCCTTATTTTCCCCCTTATCCCTCACACCTCCTCCCCCTTCTCCAGCGCCTCCACTGCCACCTCCCCTACTACGAACTTCGTGTGGCCACCTATGGCAAGCTCGCCATCTTCACCATCTCAATGCCGCCATACGTGATGGGCCTTGGGATCGTAGTCGGTGAGGTGGTCATGCGAATGCCGTGGTGTTCTACATGGTGGGGCTACTAGCAGCGGATGTAGGTCTGGGAACAAGTTGGCCAAGGTCAGAGGAGAGGAAAATAGGGGAGAGGAAGGGGGAGGTGGTGTGAGGGTTTAGGGGAAAAATAGGGGGATGAAAATATAAATTTTTCTTTTTTTTTATATTTTTTTGATGTTTTCCATTTGATTTAACGGAGCAGGAGCATACGGCCTTAACGGAGCAAGTTTATAGGGTATATATGTAAATATCAAAAACATGGGGGTATGTCTTATCGAAAGTTTACAGGGGTATATATGTAAAAACCCCTATTTCCTAAGGTTGACAAATTCTAAAGCCTAAGTTATCCTTTCCTAATACATTTTTTTTAATAATAAGGAAAATTTATAAGGAATCCACAGAGCTGACAATATGATTAAAAAATAAATCCACCCCCCATGTTTAGGTTATGTAATGTCCTCATTGAAAATAAAAGACATGAGAAAAGGGTAGAATGGAAAAATATCACCTATATTCCATGATGCTTTGGTCAGCTTTAAGTCAGACTGTACAAGTGCTGAGTTTAGTGCCATCAGCTAGGTGGGGTCCATCGAAAGAAGCCAGATTAAGGTTAAAGCAACCTTATCTGAGATGGGTTCTGGAATAACGCAGTCAACATAAGGTTTCAGACGCTGTCCGTTGACCTTAAAAGAATTACCCGTCTTTGGGTTAGAAATCTCAACGGCCCCGTCTGAGAATATTCTGTCGATGATGAACGGGTCGTTCCACTTCGACCTAAGTTTGCCGAGAAAGAGCTTAAGTCGAGAATCAAAGAACCTGATCTTCTGGTTCGACTCAAAGCTCTTGCATGAAATCAACTGGTCATGAAGAGCTTTGGTCCGCCTTATAGATCTTGGCATTCTCGTATGTGTCATTTCTAAGCTCCAACTCAAATAGTTGGAGTTTGCTGGTCTTTCCGGCTAAAATTAAATCAAAGTTACATTTCTTGATTGCCCAAAATGCCCGATGTTCAATCTCCACGGGTAAAGGGTACGCCTTACCATAGACCAGACGAAACGGTTACATGCCGATAGGCGTCTTGCACGCCGTGTGGTAGGCCCAAAGAGCGTCATCAAGCTTTTGAGTCCAGTCTGTTTTATCAGGCCTAACCATCTTTTGCAGGATGTTCTTGATCTCCCGATTGGAGATCTCGACCTATCCATTCGTCTGGGGGTGGTATGGTGTGGAAATTCTGTGATTCACCTCGTATTTCACCAGTAAATTGCGGAACTGAGCATTGGTGAAGTGAATACCACCATCGCTGATGATGGCCCTTGGAATCCCGAACTGACTAAAGATATTCTTTGTGACAAAATCGATGACCACCTTGTGGTTATTGGTTCGGGTGGGAATAGCCTTAATCCACTTGGACACGTAGTCCACAGCTACGAGAATGTACTGGTGTCCAAATAAAGGGAGGAAATGTCCTATAAAATCGATGCCTCAAACGTTAAAGATTTCGATGAGAAGAATTGAGTTTAAAGGCATCATGTCTCTCTTGGATATGCTCCCAAATGCCTAGCATCGGGAACACGACCTTGAGAATTCCTGAGCATCCTTGAATAAAGACGGCCAATAAAATCCAGATTGCAAAATTTTTACAGCCATCTTTTTCCTGGAGAAATGTCCACCATATGCAGATGCATGGTAGAACTTAAGTATGCTTTGAAACTCATTCTTTGGAACACATCGGCGAATAATCTTATCAGAGCCGATGCGATACAATTCAGGGTCATCCCAGAAGTAATATTTGGCCTCAAATATAAGTCTATCCCATTGTTGCTTGGTCCAATCCTGGGGGATTTGACCAACAGCCAAATAATTTACCATGTCTGCAAACCAAGGGATTTGGACACCTAAAACTACAAGAATAGTCTCGTCCAAAAAAGTATTAATGATTGGAATATCCAGACAGGAAGAATCAATTAGGAGTCTTTTGTGCCTCGGATTTGTCTTTAATTTCAAGATTGAATTCTTGAAGTAAAAGAATCCAACGAATGAGCCAGGGTTTGGCATCCTTTTTGGCCAAGATGTCTCAAGGCCGAGTGATCGATGTAGATTATAACATGAGATCCCAATAGATAAGCCCTGAATTTTTCTAACGCAAATACTATAGCTAGCAATTCCTTTCGGTAACAGTGTAGTTTCTTTAGGCCTTGTCCAGAGTTTTGCTAGTGTAGTAGATGACAGAGGGCTTCTTGTCTATTTTCTGACCCAAAATAGCCCTGACAGCGTTATCAGAAGCGTCGGTCATGATCTCAAATGGGGTTGTCCAGACTGGTGGTTGCAACACCGGAGCATAAGTGACTTCCATTTTAAGAAAATCAAATGCCTTACGCAATGATTCATCAAAATTGAACAGCGTATCTTTGGCGATAAGGTTGCTCAAAGGTTGAGCAACCTTAGAAAAATCCTTGATGAATCTCCTATAAAGTCCTACATGACCAAGGAATGATCAGATTTGTTTAATTGATGTGGGAGAAGAAAGTTTGGAGATAGCATCCACCTTAGCTTTATCAACTTCAATTCCCGACTCTGAAACTACATGACCTAAGACGATGCCTTCTTGTGTCATAAAGTGACTTTTTTCCCAGCTAAGGACCAATTGCATTTTGATACATCTCTTAAGGATCAATTCTAGGTTAGCTAGGCAAGAATCAAATGAATCTCCGAAAACAGAGAAATCGTCTATAAATACTTCCATAAATTCTCCCACAATATCTGAGAAAATGGTTAGCATATACTTTTGAAAAGTCATAGGTGCATTGCAAAGCTCGAATGGCATTCTATGGAATGCAAAGGTTCCTTGGGGATAGGTGAAAGTCATCTTTTCCTGATCCTCGAGATGGATAGGGACTTGATTGTATCCCAAGTAACCGTCCAGGAAACAAAAATACTTTTGCCCGGCTAACCTTTCAAGGATTTGGTCGATGAAGGGTAAAGGAAAATGATCCTTTTTCGTGGTTGTGTTCAGCTTCCTGTAATCGATACAGACTTTCCAAGAGGAAGTTGAACGAGTTGTGACAGATTCTCCTTTCTCATTAGTTACAATGATAATCCCGACTTTCTTCGGAACAATTTGCACAGGACTAACCAAAGGACTATCCAAGATTGGATAAATGATTCCTGCGTCGAGCCACTTAATGATTTCCTTTTTGACCACTTCTTTCATATTAGGGTTCAATCTCCTCTGCATCTGGCGAGAATGGCAGGATCCATCTTCCATAAAAATTCGACGATTGCAATAAGATGACTCAATCCCCTTAAGGTCATAGATGGTCCAACTAATTGCCTCCTTATGTGCTTTTAGGACCTTAATCAGTCTCATCTCTTGCTCCTTGTCAGTTGTGCAGTTATAATCACAAGAGCATTTTCTTAGGTCCTAAAAATTTATATTTCAGACTCTCAGGTAATGGTTTCAGTTCGAGCTGGGGCGGGTTTAGGATGGAGGGTAAGCAGGATGCTGATGAAGATTCATTAGATGGTCTAATGGAAGAGGTTGGAAGTGAACAAAATCAGCAACCTCTTTAGGGTGTAGCAGGTCTGCCACGGAGGGTTGTGAGTTGGGTTCATTGGTGCAGGAGGAATTCTCAAGGACAGTAAAAGCCATACAAGTCTCAACATTCAGATTATTTTCCTCGAGTTCCTCAATATATCTACAATCCTTAAATTTGCTAATCGCCTTAAAAATATCGAGTTTCATTTTTCTATTCCCAAAGGTGATCTCCATACTACCATTTTCACGGTTGATATTAGCCTTAACGGTAGCCAGGAACGGACGCCCCAAAATGATGTGCGTGTTTCTTAAATCTTCAGGTACATCCATGTCAAGGATAAGGAAATCTACAGGAAAATAGAAGTCCTTAACCTTGACAATAACACCCTCAATAACGCCTTTCGAGTTTGTGACTGAACGGTCCGCTAACTACAGCATTACTGAGGTCAGCCTAAGTTCACCTAATCCAAACTTTTCGTAAAGAGAAGTCTGAATTAGGTTAATGGATGCACCTAGATCCAAAAGTGCTCTGTCAAAAGTGTAATCCCTGATAACACGTGAAATCAAATGGGTGCCTAGATCTCTCTTTTTCTGAGGAAGGTGATGTAGGATAATAGAACTAACCTGCTCGAAGAGTATCACCTTCCTCGGGGCAGATTCTCTTAGCTTACGCTTCTGAGTGCATAAATCATTTCAGAATTTAGTATAAGCCGAAATGTGTTTAATAGCATCGATGAGCGGAATATTGATTTCAACATTCTTGAATATATCCAAGATCTCCTCATCACTATCAACAGACTTCTTCCTGGTTTAAGCAAGGCTTCAGGGAATGGAACATGAGTCAAATCTTTGGAATCAGGTTCCTGAGCCTTGATTTTTTCTTTAGTGTTCTTTCCTTCCTCAGACTCACCAGGGTGTGATTGACTAGAAGAGGGTAATTTTGGGTCTTGGGTTTGTCATCCACTCCTAAAGGTAACAGAATTTGTAGAAGCGTATAGGTTTGGGTCTTAAGGAGGGTTAGGAAAGATTGGAGGGGCTTGATTATCCAAATATCCCGAATTGGATGAAGCAGGACCCTGCTCAACCACCTGAGCATGTGTGTGTGGGTCCCTTTGATTCCTGTACCCTTGGGCTTGATTGCCCTGATTCCCGTACCCAGCAGCAACAACAGCAGCAGTATCTGAAGAAGACAGGTCTCCTGTGTAATCTGAGCCAGCCTCTGTACTACAGTATCATACTCAGCACATGACACCATGTCAGACTCTGTCTCAGAAGAAGCAGCAACCTGGTTTGTAACAAGAGATCTCTAATGCCTAGAGCAACATGAAACGCCCATGTAGCCAATCCTACCACAGAAGGTGCTTGTGGGTCGTGGTTTGCCTATCTATCCTCTGCCACGACCACGCCCACGATTAGAGGATACACTTCTCATGCCTCAACCTCCACTAACAACCAATGCAGAGGTTTGTCCAGTAATCTCAAGGGCAGGAGCTGCCACAGTGATCTGACTCAGTCTGTTGTACATCTCCTCAAGTGTCGAAAGCTTTGACAGTGTCAAAATCTGAGATCGTGTAGCATCGTATTCTATGCCTAACCTAAAGAGAGTGAAGCATTGTTGTCTCCTTGCGATACTTTAGATGAGTACCACATGTGCACACTGGTCTGCAAGCATTGTATTTCTCCGGAAGTCCTTTCAGAGCAGCAGAGTACTGTGTCAAGGACTATCCCTCCTATTTGAGGGAGAACATCTAATTATAGATCTGATATACCTTACTTGAATTCTTCTCATGGGAATACATATTAGGAAGTGTACCCCACATCTCCTTCCTAGTCTTGTAATACATGATGCCGTCTTCAATCTGCAGTGACAGCATTATGATCTAAGCTCTCACCAATGCATTGTCCTTCCAAGATGCATACTTCGTCTTGTTTTGAGGCTCTGGTTCAATTAAGAGGTGTTCCTTATCATGATCCTCCATGGTCATCAGGAACATTTGAGATCGAGCATAGTTGGTCTCATCCAGCTTCACAATAGGCATGAAGAACGGGTTTTTATTGTTCACACTCTCCTGAGTAGACTTTGAAGTCACTTCGGATGATGAAGATGAAGCCATGGTCCTCAAATATGTTGAGAAGTCGCCAAAATCAGATATGAAATAGACTCTTCAGATCTATAGAATCATGTTCAGATCACGAATCAAGTGATCTAACATGAAATCCGGGTGATTGATTCCTCGGAAATCATGTTGGATGCTTATGAAATCCCTCCGGATGGTAGGAAGGGCACGTTAGGGTCAGAAGGGGCCCTTAGTAGCTCTCAAGGGGTGGACTGCTGCTTCTTGGGTGGAGTGGACTACTCCAGAACCTAGCATGTCCCTCATACCATCTGGAGGGATCCCATGAGCATTTGACGTGATTTCCGAGGATTAAATCGCTCGGATTTCATGTTCAATCATGTGATCCGTGATCTGATCATGGTTCTGCAGATCGGAAGAACATATTTCAGATCTGATTTTGATGGATTCCCAGCATATTTGAGAGCCATGGTTGTTTCCTCATCATCCGAAGTGTCTTCAGAGACTCCTCTGGGGAGTAGGAATTACAAAAACCTGTTCTTTGCACCTATCGTGAAGCTAGATGAGACCAACTATGTTCGTTGATTTCAAACGTTCCTGATGACCGTAGAAAGTCATGACAAGGAACACCTACTCGAACTAGAGCCTCAAACTGGGAAGTACTCATCCTGGAAGGACAATGCATTAGTGCGAGCCTGGATCATGAATGCCATGTCACCTCATATTGGAGATAGCATCATGTACTACAAGACTACAAAGGAGATGTGGGATACGCTTTATGATACGTATTCCCATGACAAGAATTCAAGCAAGGTCTATCAAATCTACAATCACATGTTCTCCCTCAGATAGGAGGGACAATCCTTGACTCAGTACTATGTCTCTCTGAAAGGATTTCTGGAGAAATGTAATACCTGTAGACCAGTGTGCATATGCGATACTCATCTGAAGTATCGTAAAGAGACCGCAGTGCTTCACTTTCTTTCTAGACTAACCCCAGATATGATGCTGCATAGTCTTAGATCCTGAACTGTCGGAGCTACTGACACTTGAGGAGACTTACAATAGATTTAGCAGATTACTGTGGCAGCTCCTGCTACTGAGATTACTGGATAGACCTCTGCATTGGCTATTGGTGGAGGTCGTGGCATGAGAGGGGTGTCCTCTACTCGTGGGCGTGGTTGTGGCAAGGCATAGACAAGCAAACCACGACCCACGTGCACCTTCTGTGACAGGATTAGTCATGTGGAGGCTTCCTGTTGGTCTATGAGAGACCTGTTGCCAATCAGGTGGCTACTTCTTCTGAGACCGACTCTAACACAGTGTTACGTGTTGAGTATGATACTGTGGTGCAAAGGCTGGCTCAGGTTACCTAGGAGACCCCGTCCTCTTCAGATACTGATGGTCGCCTCAGGTATAAAATCTATTTTTACTGTGTCTGAGTAGGTGCCTTGGCAGATATTACACCCTAGATTTTTGGTTGTGTAACCTTCGTGCATATTACTGGGCCAAGTAGAAATAAGTTGGCCCCCATGGTAGTCAAATGTGTTTTTCTGGGTTACAGTCAACACCCAGAAGGGATATAGATGTTATAATCCCCTACAGAAGAGGTACTTTGTCAGTGTCGATGTCACTTTTCATGAGGCTATCTCATATTTTTTAGTTTCTAGGAGTTAGTACTTGAGGCAGAGAGGGCTCCCATGCCCATTCCTCTAGTTTAGTTTGGTGACTTTTCAGCCATTCCAATAGGGTCATCAGACACTACAATTACTAATAAGGATTGGTTCAAAGATCCTCCACTGGATTTTACTAAACCAGTCATAACACCCCCCCCTTTTCAGCTCCATCATCCTCCCCACAACAGGTGTGTGTTGAGACTATAGACCTCTGTGTATTTGGAGACTATTCATTATTTCCCACTTATTATGTTAAAGGCAATGAAGTGTCTTATCTCAAAGAAAATCCTACACCTCTTTTATAGAGAGAGGTGAAGGAAAAATATTACAAGATTCTAGATAAAAATAAAAAGGACATGAACACCCTCAAAACATAACATAACGGAGTTTGTACAAAAGAAATTTGTATTTTCCATTTAACTAATAAACCTATAGTATGAGACAAGGAAGCTTTTCCAAGACAGACTACCATGGAGCTCTTATATCCGATTAGGAAGACTTGGACTATCATGCTAATGAAAATTCAAGCTGAACTACTAACCAAAAAAAAAAAACGAAAGAGTGAACTTAACTTTATCTACTTGGTAGGATGAAATCCTGTGAATGTCAGAAGTTACATTCTCCCCCAGTACTTCGGAAGTTTTACTTCCAACTGGAGGCCGATGAGTCTGCCATCATGCAGTGAATATGAAGGTTGAGGAAGCTATTGACGATTACCAGCTTGGACAATTCAACTCTCGTTAGTCATGTGCTTATCGGAAACAAAAGTGCCTCTATCTGCCTAAAATGCAACATAATGTTTGCCCCCTCCCTCAAGATTAAATACATTGACCATCATTGGGACATTCACCCAAGTAACCCTTGTAAGAAGACTTGATATAATATTTCTTTTTTTAATTTTGTGTGTGTGTCGGGTGGGGGGAGCAGCTTGGAGCTTATTGCTAATATACTTTTTGATGAGGATACTATGAGAGACTTGGTAATAAATAAGATCAGGGAGTTGCATACAGGATTCTCTGAAGCATTACCAGGTGAAAATGGGTTTCTGCAACTGTCAAACCTAATCGCAAGCTGCCTGCATGGGGAAAGAAAAATGTGAATGTTTCCTATAATGATGATTGGTCATTGTAACCACGGATCATAGAATTGGTAATGCTCTTTTAATATAAACTTTGATCAGGCCAAGAACAGATTACTACAAGAGGATCACATGTTACAATTGCAGACAAAGGGCGCATTAATTCACCTGAGCGTCTAATTCCTTTTCTGTTGATAGATCACAAAGATATGGAGTTGTAGACTAATATTTTTGCAGGTCATTGTGTTCTCTAGGATTGAAGAAGCAGAAAAAGATTGGGAGTGGTTTAAAATTTAATGGTCTTTACAAGTTTCTAGGCAGTGTTGCCTTGGGATTTTTAATTGATTATACTACTGTTCATTACAAGCTACCATAAGAATCATGTTTTTCCAAGCTTATAGTTCTGAGACAAACTATCTGTCCATCTGCATTTGAAACAGGGGAAGGAAGAAAATGAATTGCCTGAATACATTCTTGGGACTGTTCAATTGAGCTGTCTAAAGCCAGAATCTGCTGTGCCACTCTAGATTTTCTTTTTCTCCTGCCGAGGCAGCACCGATATTGGTTCCCATTTTTCCCTGTTTGTCCGACCTTGAGTGCCCCATTCTTGAATGTATTTATACAACTACATGTATATCAGCATATTTTCGACATTCGCATGTCAAGGAATTTTTGGTTTCACGTCTGGCAACGTCTTTCCTAGTTTGCATTAGTGAAGACTTGGCACATGTTGTATACTGCTTTAGCATATTCTGTACAACATTTGAATTGTGATGACATCGGTGCAAGCGATTATCATTTTACGAGTGAATTTCTAAGCACAGATTATTTATTCATATTTATGATTTTCAGTTAAGCTGTCAACATTTTCTTTGATTTGTATTGTGATCTTCAGAGAAGGAGACACCTTCTGAAAGACGTTCATTGTTGGGCAATAAGTCTTTCAGTGACTATTAAAGGAATTTCTTTTGTGGATTCTTTCTGAAATCCAGTTCAGTGATTTTGTGCATCGGATGATTATATTAGCGTACAACCACATGAAAGCAGACTTTTAAAAGGGAAAAAAGCCAAAAAAAAATTATCAGAAGAGATTGATCATCTAAATGGATCTTGCTTGAGATCTAAATAGGCTCTCTGGTGTTTGGCTATTCATCACTGTTCTGATTGACTTGTCCAAGTGCCTTGGCATAAGATTTCATGACAGCTTGGCGTGGAGCATTTTGGGCATCTAAGGCCTAAACTTGGATCTTTCCTTTTTACATGATCATGCAACTATAATGGCGGGCACAAAGCATGTGAACGGGATAGCTGAAACGCATAACGTCTTTGGTTTATTATTTTTTCCAGATCTGGTAACCTTCAATGGATCTTGTCATCACCCACATATTTCTAATGCATGTTATCGCCTACTATGAACCTCATCACCACCTTGGACAGTATCTTTTGAATGGATGCTTTTGGTATCATGTTCACTAAAGATTATCTTTAGTTCACATTAATAATATATTTAATGACAAAATCGAAGATGAATATGTGCATGTACTGTAAATGGTTTACATTTAAAAATTAAAAAATAGGTATCATATGTAACTCCTTTGAATTTCTGTCTGTCTGAGTGAAACAAATGTGGGTCGGAGTGCAGAGATGGGAGTTGCTAGCTGGGTAATTAAACGAGCTTCTTGTATGCTGTTCACAGTTGAAATGAGTGAACCTACTGCAAGGAAGTAGGTTCAACCTCTAGGCTAGAGCTCCGGAGTTAGTACACATGAAGGCTGTTGCTTCACCATTATTTGTTAGGAACATCAATAAAGTTATTGATGGTTTAATAACTAGTGGCAGAAGCTTTTTTTTTAAGGAGACTATTGGCCAGAGCTAGTTATTAAACTCTCAGTAGAAACGGTCTTTTACCGATGACCATCAACAATTTTAAAAGCCTTCATCAAATCTTTTAGTGAATATTTAAAACCATTGATAAAGTCTCTATGATTTTGCTAATAACCGTCATTAGTAATGATTATTCTAAAACCATGACAATAGCCTTTAATGATGATTTAACAAACGTGGAAAACGCCTCACTTGGATGATGTTCAACTTGCACCATGAGGGAAAGCTTCAACCGACAGAAAAATTCATTGTTTTCCCACGTTTCTCGTTTTCTCATCGTATAACGTACGAGCAGCTAACAGAAAACATCCACAACATCTACAACATTCAGCATATACAAAATATAGTTTACAATGAGTTAAAGAAGGGTTCCAATATTCACGAGTTAACACTCTCGATGCTTTAAACTTAACGGAGCATTTGAAAAGTGGGATTGGGAAAGTGGAGTAAGTTTAATTGGATTGTGGGAAAAGTCAAAAATGTAGGATAAGAATAGTTTTTTTCCCGTTTGGATGCAAGGAGTGTCGTTACATGAGATAAGTTGAGGTAATCCAACATAATGTTTGCTAAAAATGTCGGAGAAGTTCTCCAAAAAAATAAATAAATAAAAATGTGGGGAAGATAAGGCTTGTGAGGGGATGGTTGGAGAAGTTATTGTTGTGGGTGATACATTAATACTCCACTTCTGATTGAAGATGAACATGAATTATAACTTGACATAATTGAACTTTATATTTAATGAGTATCAGTATTAGCGGATCAGTACCAATACTGATATTAAGTATCGATACCTATGACTTAATGTTTGTGACTCAAGTGATGCACCTATCCAATATTCATGGTGTATCAGTACTAAGGATGAGCACCGATATCTATGACATACTGGTAGTGCTCAAGAACTTCACTTATCTCAATGAGTACCATACTGATGATAATTATTGGTACTTGTTGAGTATTGGTTAGACCTAAAGAACTGAACCACTACACAATTACTCATCATATATCGGTACTATAGTCATGTATTGGTACATAAATGGTACTGCAGTAGTGCCAGAATCTTAGACCTCAACTTGTAACCATCATGTATTGTTACTAAGGATCAATATCGATACAAGTGACATACAGATCTTAGTCACTCCAAGCCATAAGCCAATTTTGTGCCCCCAGTACCGATACTCATGAGAATACACAAGTTGAATTCTTGGGTATACACAAGTCACAAATCTTGGTTCTGGAGTCTGAGACTTAATATGTAACTCATATGTACTGGTACTCACGTAGAGTACTGGTACTAGTAAGTTGCAATCTCTATTCTTGAGTTCTTGAACAAAAACTATAGTGCACGTGTCAGTACTTATGACAAGTATCGTTACTTATGTCAGTTACGAAATAGAAATATGGGTTTTCAAGGAATGTGATACATCTAACCTAGTTTATGTTGAACCTAGATATGATTCTAAACAATATATCTAGAGGAAACAGAATATATCTATACATGTAAAGGTCCAACATGAAAATAAAGATATAAAGTACAAATATGATTGAAATAAATGATACATGTATTCATCATGCTGTCTTATGAATAGGGGTTGCAAAATGATATTCTAAATGATCCTCCCAATTAGCTGGAAGAGAGATGCTAATAGAGAAGAACCCTGTGCCACCCTCTCTCCTGCTATCTCTCTCTTTCTCTCAACCTCAGTCACGATGGGAAGACTAAGGGTCTAATATGGGAGGTCATTTAGGGACCATAACTATCATTAAATAGCAATTACAAAATAAAACCTTAATTGCTATGGTGATTTGCAATTCTGCCCATCAAAGAATATGCAAATCACAAAATAGTTTATGCACATTACTTTTGGAAAACCCACACCTCTCTTGATGCATTTTATGTCTATACCCAAAATTAATCTTAGTTGATCACTTTAAATAATGAGCACTAAAGATGATAGTCCATAACATATGTTATTTGATTATATCTGCTTATATATTTACATATATAAGTCTATATGTTGAATTTTAATTCAATAATCTCCCACTTGGATTGTATGTGTAACCTTTTAATCAAATAATACATAAAACTGAATTTGTGCTCAACTTTGTTGTCATAACTGTAATGCATATCTGTAAACAACCTGATTTACCAATCACAATAGTAATAGGATAAAGTAGCTTTAGTTGCAATCATAGTAACTAAACCAACATTGGTCATGTACTCTAATGCAAAATGGTAACCAGAAACATCTGGATGTATAGCATGGAAATTACATGCCATGTGATCAGTAACATGCATATTTCCAATTGGTCCACCGAATTGAGATCGCATCCAAAACCAAATATAAAACTTATTAGAATGAACTTGAAAACCTGAGTTTTGTTATTTCAACAGAAATGAAGCTTCACAAAACTTATAATTGTACATGTACATCACCATAAAACTTTAAAAAAGTTCCAAAACCAAATAATGTCTACTATAATGAGCACTACAAAATTACAAACTCCCACTAAAATTGAAATTTCTGAAAGGACATATGATTCATATTTTCTACATGTTCCTGGAACATCTTAGGTGTTATTCCTTTAGTGAGTAGATTCACAAGCATGGAGTTCTTCCCGATGTGCTCAATAGACAGTTGTCCATTATGTATCCTTTCTTTAACAACCAAGAGCTTAATCTCAATGTGCTTTAATTTGAAGGAGCTAGAATTGTTATTGGAGTATCGAACTGCAAACTGATTATCACAATATAAGCATAGTGGCCTATCAATGCCATCTACAATGTGCAGCCTCGATATAAAATTCCGCAGCCATACTCTATGGTTGGATGCCTCGTAGCATGCAATAAACTCTACTGCCATGGTGGTAGATGCAATAATGCAATATGTCGAGATTTGTCTTATTATATTTCAATTCCCAACAAAAATGAAGCATCTCCAAGATCTTTTATGTCAAAGTGTTTGGCAAGAAATTTCTTGGTGTCAAGTAAGATATTCATATCATTTGCAGCAAGATATAATCAACATACAGGTCCAAGAATATATACATGCTCTCACAGAACTTATGGTATATACATTCATCAGCTAGATTCGCCTCAAAATCGAATGAGAGAATCACTTGATGAAATTTGAAATGTCATTGTCTAGATACCTACCCAAAATCGAATGAGAGAATCACTTGATGAAATTTGAAATGTCATTGTCTAGATACCTATTTGAGTCCACAGATGGATTTCTTTAATTTGCATATCATTCCTTTTCGATCACCCATAACAAAATATTTGGGTTGAACCATATAAATGGTTTCCTCAATGTCACCATTAAGGAAAGTAGTCTTAACATCCATCTGATATAACTCAAGATCGAAATGAGCAACAAGTGTCATTATAATCCTCAATGAATCCTTAAAGGAAACAAGAGAGAAGATCTCCTTATAGTCAATGCCCTCCTTTTAAGTAAAACCCTTTGGGACAAAACACTTTGTATCACTCCAATTTTCCTTTCAAATCCCATTTGGTTTTAAATATCCATTTGCAACCAATAGGTTTTGCACCAACTGGTAATGGAAAAACATCCCAAACGTCATTGTCGTTAACTGACTTCATTTCCTATTTCATTGCCTCTATCCACTTTTCATGATTTAGACTTTTCATTGCTTGATGGAAGCTAATTGGATCGTCTTCCATCACCCCAATGTCCATTTCATGTTCTTGAATGTATACAACATAATCATTAGATATTGCACTCCTTTCCCTAGTGGATATCCTTAATGGCTTGGGTTCAAAATGTGTTTGAGTCTTCTCTCGAGGAGTTAAGTCCATAACATTGTCTTCATTGGAGTTGTCTCGAGGAATGTCATAGACATGTTCCTCATCAACCTGAGTAACTTCAAGAGGAAGTGGGACGTAATGATTAATCTTATTTCTTAGAAATGAACCCAATACCTCTTTATAGAGAAAGAAATTTGGGTAAATAACAGGGCATGTCCATATCAATAATAAAAATAACAAAAGTGGTAAAACAACTAAAATAAATGGGAGTCTCAACACTCTCCCTCAAGCTGGAGCATAGATGTCAATCATGCTCAGCTTGGAATAGCAATAGGCAAATGTCGATCTAGGTAGAGGCTTCATAAACACATCAACAGTCTGATCCTCAGATGCAACATAAGTGGTATGTAGTAAACCACGCTATATGAGATCTCTGGTGTAATGGCAGTAAACCTTAACGTGTTTGGTGCACTCATGGAACATCGGGTTGTTGGCTATGTATGTAGCTGTCTGATTGTCGCATCTCATCTCCATAGGTTCTTCAATATGAACATGCAAATTATCAAGTAGTGACCATATCCAGACCATCTCTACAGCAGTCTGGGCCATTGCCTTATACTCTAACTTTGTACTAGAGTGAGAAACTGCCCCCTATTTCTTACTCCTCCAAGTAACTAGATTACTAGCCACAAAGGTATAGAAACCAATGGTGGATTTCTTGTCAAGCACATCTTGCATAATCGGCGTCAGAATATCCTACCACTATCATAGGAGAGCCTCTTTGAAAGAGAATACAATGACCTGGTGCTTTCTTCAAGTATCTCAGCACGTGCATAGCTACCTGCTAATGCAACTTTGTCGAACTCTCCATAAACTGGCTAAGTTTGCCTACTACTAAGGCAATATCAGGTCTGGTGATAGTCAGGTATAACAACTTACTCACAAGTTATCTATATGCTCTGTTATTAGCTGCCTCTATCTCCTCATCGTGAAGATGTGCCTTGGGGTCCATAGGAATATTGGTTGGCTTGGACCCCAGCATACCTATCTCCTAAAGAACATCCAACTCATACTTATGTTGAGAAAGAACAATCCCATCTCTACTCCTAGCGACCTCAACCCCCAAGAAATATCTAAGCTGGGTCAAATCCTTCATAACAAATTGTTGTGCAAGAGTTTCCTTGACCTGCCTTATTCCAACTTCATCATCGCCGGTGATAATCAGATCATCTACATAAACCAACAGTGTTATCATGTCATTTTCCATTTTCCTAATAAATAGAGAGTGATCTAAAGAAGACCTCTGCATCCCCATCCTCTACAACACATTTGAGGGCTTCTAAAACCAGGCTCTCGGGCTTTGCTTTAGGCCATAGATGGCCTTCTTGAGTCTACACACACACTCCTCCTAAATGTCAAAACTTGGGGGCTAGTGCATGTAAACCTCCTCCTGAAGATCGCCATAGAGAAAGGCGTTCTTCATATCAAGCTGGTGTAACTGCCAATCTCTGTGGGCAGCAACAAAGATGAGTACCCGAACAGTGGCAAGTGATGAAATGTGAGTATGGTTATTTAATAAGGTGATATTAGCGTCAAAAAGTATATAGTGGGAGTGATTACTTATAGGTGAATCTACACAGTTTATTGAAAATTTATTAACTTGTACTAAATCAAATTTTGACATGTCAATTTTAGGCCCAGGGTCGAACACAGGGAGGCAATTTTGGAGTTAGTTTATTTCTACGTGATTCCTAATGACAGGTGATTTCTGTTCACTTATTGTATTTTTGGGTTTTTCTTGGTTTTAGATTTTTTTGGATAATTTTATCCTTGAGATATACCTTCAAAATTGATCCTTGGCTACATGCCAAAAATTGATCCTTGGCGATTTGCCAAAATCAAGTTTAAAACTGATCTCGCCACACGTGGGACCGTGTACCTGCAAAGGCAAGAGTTATCTTTTCTATTTTATATTTTTTTGGTCTTTTCTTTAATCAAAAAAATAAAATACAAGGAAAAGAAATGCGGAAAGGAATTATGGAATGGAAATACTTTTCTTATTTATAGATATATATATATAAGATATACATATATAATATAGGTATATATATATATATATATAACTATATAACAAATAATGAGGGGATTGAATTAAGGATTCAATAGAATGTAGCACCACGTTGGGTTAACCATCGTCTGGAGAGATGTGATTAACCTAGCTATGTGTCGCGTGTGAGTGTGGAGTGGACGTGTGGGTATGTGTTCGAGTGCTAGATCGATGTTTTAAAATTATCGCGTTGTAGTATAGCCAAAATAGCACTCAAATAAATAAATTTATTACTCGAAAAAGTTCCGAGGTCGAACATAGGGAGCAATATGGAATTCAGTTCTCAAGAATTGTGATTTAAGACAACAAAGCTATGAAATTATAAATAAAAACTGCTTCAGAATAAAGTAGCACCAGGATCAAGTGTCAGAATGCAAAAATAATGGAGTAAAATGGTGATTTAGATTACCAAATACTCCTTACAATGATAGCTAATGAACTCAATGTATATATGAAATGAAATGCAACCAAACCAATCGTCTGATTTGTAAATTAGATGGCTTAAACTGTTTAAGCCTCTCTGTTATTCTTCTTTTCTCTTTCTGTCTCTCTTCTTCTTCCTTCAGCCCTTCTTTTTTTCTTCTTTCTTTCTCTGTTCTCCTTCTTCACATAGAGGAAGAAGGTCCTTCAAATGGCTAAGTGTCAGCCATTTCTCTCTATAGCAAAACCCCCTCCTACCCACACAAATTCTTCTCTCTTTCTCTCTTTAGGATCCGCTCTCCTAGAGCCACAGGGTAATTGGGTTATCGGACCTAGCATACCCAGGTCCAGGCTCATTGGCAGTGGGTGATGAACGAGGAGTGAGGGTTAGGCGGGTTAACAGGTCAAGCCAGGTCCACGGGCAGAGGTCACGGACGAGGCGTGTGTGGGTGAGAGGGACCTCACCCCATGTTTGGAGGCAGTAAACCCTATTGAAAAATTCAATTTATGTGTATGCTCCGCTTCAGTGGCTTCCGATGTGGGACTATTTGCCCCCACTTTGCTCGCGTACGCTGCTGTTGCTTTCTTCACCCAATACATGCATAAGGAGTGGTCAATGTCTCCAATTGACCATGCGAGTATGTTCCTGGACCAACTCTACGCTGTCTGGAGTCGAGGACTTGGAGCTGCAGGTCTGGATGGAGCTTCAACCAAGCTCGAGGCATGCTGTGTCAATGGCAGAGGGGGCGAGTACTTGAAATCAACAATACAGCCTTTCGGCCATGTCAGAAGGTTCAGGAAGGATCACCAGACCACGGCGAGTGCGACGGTGGTGGTTGTGAGGCGTGACAAGGTCTGTGCGTGCCTGGCGGAATCAGATAGTGTGCGTGAGAGTGGGTGTGTTCGGGGGTGAGTTTGGATGAGCGATAGGTGGAATTAGGTTAGGGCTTTTGTGCGTTGAGTGATGGCCGAGCATATGGGGGTGGTAGGGCGTGATTCGTGTAGTGGCACGGTGGATAGACGTCACCGGAGCTTCACCGGAGCAGAAGGAGGTGATAGTGTTGAGGGCGGATTTGTGGGTGTGCGTGTGTTGTGAGATTGGGAAAAGAAAATATAGTGAGAGAGAGAGAGGGACAAAGGAACTTAGGGATGTGGTAAAGAGAGGGAGGGCACCGGTGTTGGTTGACCAGAGCTGGAGGAGGATGGTATGGCGAGGCGACAACGTCGACTAAGGGAGAGGCACGACCTCTCGTTGGCAGGAGAGGTTCGTGAAGGCGAGGGGAGGAGTGTCGGCTGTCCAATTTGATGGTTGGACGACTGGAGGAGGAGGGTGGAGAGGGGTCCCCGGAGCTAATTCTGAAGGTGGCCGGAGATGGAGAAGGGGGTTCCTCAGGCCAAAAACTAGCTGAAGAGCACGGCCGTGCCCTAAGGCTTCCAAGCTTGGAAATGTCATCGAAGCAGGAAGCCCATTTGTTCCATGAGTTCCCATTAGGATTTGTGCTAGAATTGTGGCCCAAGATGCGGTTCAAAAGGAAGGGAATTCCTTGACAAACTTCCCTTTCAATTTTGAAAGGGATTCGTCAAGAAATTAAGTTCTTTCCAAATTAAGGTTGTCGAAGCAAGTAGGAATAGGTTTAATGGTGGAAGGGACCTTTTTGTGAGAACTATGACAAAGTTAGGGGTCTATTTGAAAGGATTTTGAAAGTTAAGCGTAGAAATGTAATCAGACAGGACTAAGTTGCAAATTAGGTCAAGACAAACTCATCTTGGGTCCAAATTTTGGTATAAACCTAATTTGGACCTAAGGAATCCAATGGTGAAGTTGTATTTTGGTTTTGACCACGTTTGACTGGTTAATTTATGCAAAAACTCAAATTAGGGTAAATATCTGTCTGAGACTATTCTTGGTCAAAACGGATTCTGATAGTCAAATTGAAGGTTCAAAACCCTAGAGAATATTTCTCTATGAATTTTAAAAGGTTTAGGTGAATTTTATCTTGACCAGAACCTCAGGTAATTAAGCGGGTTTATTTTTAGGGTTTCAAAAGTCATTTAATTCTCAGAACACGTGTAAACCCTTTTCTGATTATTTTAACCCATTTGCTATCTTTTTAGGACCAGTTGACCCTTAATTAACCCCTAGGAAAACCCGTGGTTGTACTGCATTCATGATATGCTGGTAAAATTCCAATTTTAACCCTAGTTTCTTATTTTTCCCTTAGAATGATTATGCAGTGACTTATGACTCTCTGGCAGTTATGTAGGAGCCTTTATTGACTTAATTGGGTCAAAATGAGCTAGTTATGGCTCATGATGGTGTTCCCATCAGTATGTGTGTGAAATGACTTAATGTGCACGAATATCGGGAATATATGCGCAAGTGGTGCTAATATACCCGCGATGAAATGAGCGGTAAGGGGAATGTGTGGGCGGGATGTGTGTGAATATATATATGGATGTTGGTGTATATATGTACATATATGTATGTATATGTACAAATATATATATATATGTATATATATATAAACATATGTAACTATATGTGTGTGTGTGTGTGTGTATATGTGGATATATATATGTATGGGTGTGTATGTATATGTGGATATGTATGTGTATGTGTGTGTGTGTGAGTGCGGTGGCTGTGAGGTGAGAGAATGTGTGGGTGTGTGAGTGTGTTTGTGTAGGTGTATGTGTATGTGGATGTATGTGTGTGTGCATGAGTGTGTTAGAGTGAGGAGTGAGAATGAGTGATGTGTGTGTATATGTGTATGCGTATTGAGTGCGAGTGCGTAGGAAAGAGGAGAGAGAGGGAGTGGGTGGATAGTGGAGGGGCAGGGGCAACTAGCTACGACAGGTGCATGGTAGGAGAGAGAGGGCAGGCAACCGGCTAGCTGAGAAGCTTGCCGGTTGCCGTGCATGCAGGATGTTTTTCGTGAGAGGCATGCACTGTTCCCAAGGGAAAAAATCAACCGACTATCGTGATTTTTGACCGGCTGGGTTTCTCACCTAGTCAGTCAAAAGGGGAGAGAAGGCGTGCGGGTGTGAGGTGCATGAACTGGCTATGCACATGGAGGTGGGCATGCATGGGCTTTACACCGGATAAGTGAGAATCCATCTAGTGGCTTCTCAAGAAAATGAATCACGATTGAAATGCTATAGTTAGCTACAGTGCTAAAAAAATAGAGGAACTTATGAGCTATATGCTAATGGCAATAACAGCAAAAAAAAAAAACATAAAAGGGAACCCATCACGCTCACCTGCTCGTGAGGGAGATGGGCGGTGGTGGAGCTCACTATGCTGTATTGAGACCATAGGGAGCTTGCTCTTGCATGTAGTGTGCCCCTCTCAACTGGTGAGAGGGGGGTTGCGTATGGAGAGGAAGAGAGAGAGAGAGAGGAGAGGTAAGGATGTCGGCCGGTCGGGGAGTGGAGTGGCTGCTGATAAATGCCAGTTTATCATCATCCCTAGCATCCATTCACATCTAGTTCCTAAGATTTTGTCAATTGCATTGCATTTAGCATGCATGTGCATTTAAGGTTTAGAACATACATTAGCATTCATTTCAAATTATCTCATGTAGTTTCTATTTGATTGCCAGGGATGAATGCATTGGAAATTAGAGAAACCCTGGCAGTATTGAAGGCACTTGGAACATTTGTGAAGATAGAAGCTCCAATAGTTGGACCCCAGCTCAACTCAGCTGGATCCAACTCAAATCCAGCTCCTACCGTACTCCCTCTCCACCTTAATGTCTATCCACCTACATTAAAACCACCAACCATTGGCGCCTAAAATATACTCCTTGGCACCCTTTCACATGGCACCAAGGAAGCTTCCTAACCACCTTCCTTGGCACTCTTCCACATGTCACCAAGGAAGCTTCCTAACCACTCTCCTTGGCACCCTTTCACATGGTGCCAAGGAAGCTTCCTAACCACCATCCATACTAGCCTATAAAAAGACCCCTCATCCTATCATTCAAACCATCCTTGGCAAGCAACAATTCTTCCTATCAAACACCTATAGCCACCATACATCCCATGCCCAAGAAAGGAGAAGGAGAAAAGAAGATTAAGGGAGTAACCTACCCACTCCCTTGGTACCTTCTTCCTCTTCTCTCTCCTTCCTTGTGCCATGCCAAGGAGCAAGCTTCCATCTAGGTAGGATGGCCAGGCAGGAGGAAAGAAGGGTGGAGGATGTTCACCTTTGAGAGAAGCAACTCATGGAGCTAGAAGGAAGTCTTCAAGTCTGGGAGCCACCATTCTTGGAGTGAAGGCTACCTCAGCTACTCTGGAGAACTTTTGTTGAGTGTGATTTCTATGCTAAAAGATTGAGTTTGAAAACCCATTGTTGTAGTCACGTAGAAATCCGTCAAATGGATAATTTTAACCGAAACTCAAAGTAAGTCTTAGATCGAACATAGGGAGGCAAATGTTTGATAAAAAATCGCATTGGATTTATTGTCACGAAAGTAGATTAACTAGTTAAAATTAATCTACTAGCTATTCTACTTAAGCATAAATAATAGAAAAGAGAGAGAAACAGAACCAATATTTCATAACTATAGAATCATGTTCATTACATCTAATCGCTACACTAAAAAGTTGGAAATCTACACTAGAAAGCAATAAAAAGAGAAGGGGATGAGAAGTTATCCTCCTCAACGGTTACTTGGAGGACGAGCCACGTTGACGGAGTGCCCGGATGAGGGTGGTGAGATGCTCGACGGAGGACGAAATTGGAGGATGGAGGACAAAGCAGGGCGACGTCGTAGCAGGATCCGCTTCTCGAACGGCGGTGAGAGGACAACTGCAGGATGCTCCATGAAGGGGCTGAGAAGATGGAAAAATTATTTTACTCTAGCTCTAATGGAACATCCTAGGTGTGGGACCAACTCGTTGAGCTTTGGAGGGGGTGAGAGAAGAAGAGAAGAGATGATGAAAATGAGTGGTAGGGGTGTCCTTTTATAGTTGTAGGAATGGGGGGCAAATAGGTCATTTTAAGGCTTACAAAATAAATGTTGGGGTCTTTAGTGACGGATATAAACATCACTAAAGATCCACGTCGTTAAAGCACGCGTGCATCCTCGTCGCTTCACCTTCAGTCATGTGTACCCTCACGTTCGATCGATCACAGCCGTTCGATCAAGAGATCGAAGGCCTAAGAGCGCTCAAACCCCTGCACCTTCAACGTTTCGTGCACCCTCGCGTGCGATGGTGAGTCTAATGGTGCGTCATCACGCGTGTCCGCCGAGCGCTCACATCCAATGCGCATGAGCGCACCACGTCGCCTCCTCTGTGGCCCGATCGGATCTAACGGGTGAATTTCACCCACGCACCACTCTCCTCCTAATTTGAGGCAAGGCGGGGCTCGAACCCGCACCTCCCTCTTCGTGCACGAGCGCTTGACCAATGTGTCGCGCCTCTTCTTGTGTCGCACTTTTGATTTCTTCCTCCAATGCTCTCCACTGTTGGATGTTGATCCAACGGTGGAGATTAATCTGATCTTTGCAAAGGAGGGTTGCAGTGACAACTGCAGTGGCATGGGCGGCTGGGATGGTGCCACATGGCACCATCTAAGCCGTCCATGTTCTTTTGCTTGTAGGTGGTGCCACGAATGTCAGATTGGATCGATTTTTGCGTTGTTCGACTACGATCGTTGATCCGAACCCATCCATGCAGTTGGATTTATTATTTGAGGTACGGATTTAACACCACCTTGGCCCTTGACCTTTGATTTTTCTTGGATTGTATTTGATACTACGGAAGTCCAATCAGGGTGATTTCGGAGGCGTTGGACTCCGATCGTCGCCTTAATTTGATCCGTATGGTTGGATCTTTAATCTGAGGTATCGAAATGATCTCACCCTATCCCCTGACCACAAAAAGGGAAAATTAACTTATAATTTATACAATCTAACCTAAATGAATGATGATGTATGTTATGCAATATTTATAATGCATGATGCTTTTATAGACCTAGAAACATGCATAAATAGGTACTTTAGGCCAATTAGATGTATGCACATCACACCCCCATTCCTATCTTTTGCTAGTACCTAGCAAAACTACATGCTACTTATAAAAGAATCATGATCAAATTACTTGGGCAATATTTATTTTTCAACACTAAGAAATTTCTACTAAAGACCTGAACTACAGAGACACAACAGTGCCCGTGTGTCTGCCAAAATGCATATCGCCCAAGCCCTTGCCTTATTCAAAAGTAAATAAAATTTTTTCTTTCTTTTTCTTATTTTCTAATTTTTTTGATTTTTTTGAGTTAAGAGTTTCAGGGCACCTTTCTACGCCTACCCAACCTGCCCAAGACTCAACAAGAACTCTAAGTGCTAAGCATCTTTTTATGTGAAGTGATAGACTCACTGATTGACAATCAGAACAAACTTCGGGTTTCTACACCCCTAAGTAACCTTGAAAAAATGTTCTTAAAGGTGTATCTATTCAACTGGTAATTTTCTCCCAACTTTTCATTTTTATGGGGTCAAAACAAGGGCAAACTCAATGTATATCTCCTTGGCTTATTCTACTTCTCCGCTTCTTCCTAAGTGTTTGGAATTATACGTGCATTTCATGAGTTGGATTCTGGACAACCAGCATATGGGCTGTTACCCACGGCAACTTGGCAGCCATACTCATGCGGTGAAGTGTGGCTTATTTCTTTTTTTCTTCTTTTCTTTTTCTTATCTTTTTTTTTTGGGTATTTCTTTATTTTTCTTTTTTAAAGTAAGTGGTTTCCCTAATCTAAGATTTACCTAAAGGCAGCAGGAAGAGAATGGTCGTGTGATTGGGGTCTGGACAACCGACCAATGAGTTGTTACCATTGACAACTTGCTAGCCATACCACCCTAGAAGGTTCATTAGCTACCCAATATTCGTTAAAATCGCTGAAAAGTGAGTCAGTGTAAAGAGTGTGTAGATACTTAGGCTTAAAGTCCCCTCAAATCAGAGGGCGGGTTGATAAGTCGTGTACCTGTCACCTCAACTTATTAACCAATTAGAAATGAATTTAGAATGGCGAGGACTCGAGAAACAAATCCACATTTTAGTGGACACTCGAGCTGATTAAGCCTGAAGACCTGAAGGATCTAAGTGTTCAGGTCATATCGTATTATTTCCTATGGTTGACAAATTTCTAAAGCCCAAGTTCTCTTTTCCTAATTCAATTTTTTTAATAAATAAAGAGAAAATAAAAAGAATCTATGGAGCTAACAAAATAATTCAAAAATGAATATCCACCGCACCATGCCTATCTAATGCAATGTCCTCATTGTATTAAAAAAACATGAAAAAGAGTGGAGTATAGTAGAAAGCACCTGAATTTCGAGATTACCCGATTAGCTCTGAGATAAGAACAGACTATATACGTGCTAAATTTATTGCCTTTAGCTAAGCACACTATACAAACAAGGGGAAGAAATAAAGAATTTACAAGTGCAAGTCAGGATCAGAATAAAAAGATTAACCTCAAGACTTGCAAGCAAAGAATGTCCACAGATGTGGACCAAGTTATGGTGCAGACCCATGCCCCAAGATCGAGTGTATCTAAGGTTCCAAATAAAAATTACCCAGAACCTGAGATCATTGTGTAAGCGGGCCCGAGCATGTGGTTTGTAAGGATGTAACCCAAGTCCAAAAAGTCGGACAATAGGAAAATTTGTATCAAAAGGATAATTAGTTAAATTGTGCTTAGGTTGGATGATGTAAACATTTTATATTACATAAAATGTCTACTTATGCATGTTCTTAAGCATAGAATTGCATTATATACTATAAATAATGCATAACATGCATCATCTTCCATTTAGATTAGTCTGAATAAAATGGAGGTTAATTATCTCCTTTTATGGTCAGGGACAGGGTGACTTTTTATTGGGGCCTTGGATTGAAGATCCAACCATACGGACCTGATCAAGGTGACGATTGGAGTTAAACGACTCCAACATCGCCCTAATCGGATATCTGTAGCATCAGATAGAGATTGAGGAACCCTAGAAGATCAACGGCCAAGATGGTGTTAATCCGCACTTCAGACGACAAATCCGACCACACAGATGGATTCGGATCGACGATCACAGCCTAAAGGCATGAAAATCGACTCAATCCGATACCCGTGGCACCATCTACATCACCCAGAAGATGGACAGCCAAGATGGTGCCACGTGGCGCTATCTCGACCGCCCAATCGGCCGCATGCACCGCCGAAGCCCTTAGTGCCAATGCTTCTCTGCCGTTGGATCAAGATCCAATGACTGTGAAGTGCACACGCTTAAGTGAAGCACTTGACACAAACGTGCCCGTAGCACGTTGGTCAAGCGCCTTAACAAGGTAAGGGAGATGTGGGATTGAGCTGCGGGGCGCCTCAATTGGAGCAGGCGCACAGGCGCAATCGACAGCATGATGGAGATCAAGCGGCTGTGCGTGCCCAATCTACTGAATGTGCCATCTAACGCAGCGAGGTGATGTGGGATCTCACACATTGAGGCACGCGGATGAGGTAGGCGAGGAGTGCTCTCAGCCGTTCGATCTCACGATTGAACGGTTGAGATTGGAAGAACGTGGACGCACGTTAAGGTGGGGGGAAGCGAGCGGGCACGTGCGAGCTGCCCACGAAGGCCACGTTCAGGCCTTTAGTGACGGATTTATCCGTCACTAAAGGTCCTAAATTAATGATTTTCAACATGTAATTACCAAATTGCCCTTGCTCCTTGCAACTAGAAAAGGAGACCCCTTCCATACGAAATTCTCATCCCTTCTCTTCTCTCACCCCTTCTAAAGCTCCAAGAGCTTGTCCCAAACCTGGGATGCTCCTCTAGAGTAAAAATCTTAATTTTTCCACCTTCTTCCCCCTTCGTTGAGCATCTTGCAGTTGTCCTCTCTCTGCATTCGAGAAGTGGATCTCGCAAAGACGACGACATGCTGTTTCATTCCCGTTCTTTCCGCTTCATCCTCCTTCCTGCTCCGTTCCCTATCTTCCAGGCGTCGTCTCGTTCGGCTCCTCTTCCAAGCAATTGTCGAGGAGGATATCTCTCTCTCCATTCTTTTTCCTGCTTTCTATAGTAGATTTACTGCTTTCTAGTGTAATCATTTCTCGCTTTCTAGTCGTAATGAGTAGTGTAATGAACAATTTTTGAAAATGAAATCCATGCTTATTCTACATCCCTTTTGCTTTTATTTGTAATATTCTCTCTCTCTCTTTCTCTTCTATTTATTATTTGTTAAATAGTTTTCAACTAGCTATTCTGTTTCGTGACAAATAAAACAAATGCGCATTTTTAATCAAACGTTCGCCTCCCTGAGTTCGACTTGGGATTTCTATTTCGGTATAAATTTTATTTGTTGAACACGAGTTCTTCACTATTCAAACTACAACGACAGGTTTTCAAAACCAAATTCAATAGTGTAGTAACCCGTCGCTTCAACATTTTGGCGTCGTTCCCGGGGAGGTGACGCTCTTTGATTTTTTTCACATTTTCCAACTTACAAATCATTTACCTCGCTTCTCTCCTTTCTTATTGTGATTGCAAGTACTCTTTCGAGACGAGTAAAAGCGGTAGATTGGAGCAAAGTATTGTTGAAGGTTCTGTAAGTTCCTCCCCCATTAGTTTTCATTCCACCACGTAATAACACAAACATAAATCAACTTAAGTGTTCTTATAAACTCTAAGGTTAGTTTTGTTTGTTTGTTTGACACCTACACTCACCTCAACCTCCACATTTGAAAGGAAAAATTTTTAAAAAAAATCTCACAGAGGTACACAACCTCATCTGATTTTCAAACTCAACTGGTAAACAGATCTTTGGAATCGATACACACATCCACACACATAATTGAGTAGAAATCAGATTAGGTAATCACTTGTGTGCCTAATTAAGTGGTGCAACAGGCCAATTGGTTGATTTGATTGGGCCGCACCACTTCAAATAAAATCAACTCATCAAGTAGCTGCCATATAAGTTCAATTCTTAGGGATTTACCAAGTACTCCGCATTCTTTTAAGTTTCAAAGAAAAACATCTTCACCTCTGATTTCAAAACCTGGTGTGCCAACAAAACTTGTTTGAAAATACTTAAAGTTGAATCTTAAAAAGCTACTAAGCAAGATTTGAACCCTAAAATTTACTGCATAAAAAAAAAATAATCTTGCTTGAAAATCACTGGTTGTGCATGCACACACACATCAATAAATCATTAAGGGCACAACCCAGATAAAGGACCCATCACATTCCAAAGCACATTCAAACCTAGCCCTAAATAAAATAAAGTAGACGTTGGCCTGAAGGATTCAACTCGCTCTTCAGAGCCCAAAACAAGATTATTTTCGATTAGTTTGTTTCTACTATTCAATCTGATGTCTAGCTAGGGGAGCAGAATTAAACGATCGCGGTTGGGGGGTATACTAGGAACCAGAGGCGCAAGCCGAAGGAAGAACCTTCTCCCTGGTCCCTCCTTCTAACTGGTTGGATTGAACAGACAGAAGTAGATCAAATCGTTTCTTTATCTCAAGACGGGTTCTGGGAGTCTGTAGGTCTTTAGGCTAGCCCACTTAAGGACATGTTTGATTGCTTGTATTGCAAGGTGCCTTTCTTCCTCCCATCTATCATGAATCCTTCCACATTTTATACGTATTCCCACTATTTCCCTCCTGTTATGAGTTATCCTCAACATGACGATTATCCCGACTCATACTATAATCAACCATCGATTAGTTGGGATAACTCGGATTGGGGATATAGTTCCGGACCTCCGTGTTTAGGGTCTAACCCTGAATACCATAATTGTGATTTCTATCCTTCTCAGAACCACATTGATTATAGATCGCCACCCTTTCTTGGACAACCTAATATGATCTACAATCAAGGAGGATACACTGAGCTTTACCCATCCTCTGATTACACTGCCTTTAGGTCATCACCACCTTTTGAACAATCCAAAATGACCTATTATCAAGAAGGGTATCACGAATCTCAATTCGTTAACTTCTCTACACTGATCCCAAACCCGCTCAACCCTGAAACAAGTCATTTGGTTCAGGGTAACCAGGTTCAAGATAAGGTTTTGGCTAACTTGAGGAATACCATACAATCTTTAGAAGTTCAGCCAATACCTTGCTTTGAAAAATTGGAGCCCCTGATTGAGATGATGGATGATTTGAACAAGTATTTGTTGGATTAGCTCCAGGATGTTAAGGATAAGAACCCAGGGGAGTTTCTACTTGGGAAGTTAGCGAAATTGAGAATGAGATTTGTAGTTGCTTTAGTTCAATCGTGGGATGATTCCCAGGATGAACTCCCTTCAAGAGAGCTAATGTCAGAACCTGCTCAGGCACCTATTTTGGGGGACACGTGTTACGAGACTGATCAGATTAAATTAGAGTAACCAATTAAGGATGATCTGATTTCTTCACCTGAGATCCTTGAGCTGGGGTACGATGAAATGTATGTCTCCATGGATCAGATAGTGATAGATTATTTTGGGACATACATTAATATGGATTTTGATTTCTTCGATTCTGATGGTGAAGATTCAGTTTGCGAAGTCTTACGTGAGTTTATAGAACAAGATTTCTGTGAGACAATTGGGCTTGAGGAATCTGATAGATCATTTGATAGCCCAATAATTAAGGAAACTGATCTTATTGGGGCTCACATGAAGGATCCAGAATTGCATTTTCTGGAGGATTCAATCCAATGCCCTGATTGTCAGTTTTAGCCCATTGAACTTACTAATGATTCTGTTTTTGAGATAACTAGACCCAAGTCATTTCTGATTCAGCCACATCTTTTAGACTTGGAAATTTCAGACAGGGTGATTAATATGCAAGAGATCATAGAATTTGACATTCTGAAGGAGGATAGGAGTTGGGAAATTTTGATTTGGGAAGCAAACTCTGGAGGAAGTAGAAGACCGAGTCTAAGGGTTCTAATTAAGCTGAAACCATCAAATCAGGACCCTTATGATATTTGTTCTGAGATGTCCAACCCAAGCACACATTCATTGATTATCCTTTGGAGCTTGGTTTCTTTATAACTCGGCTCTTTGGTCTTGGGTTGCATCGGCATAAATCGCAGGCCCGACCCCGCTTGCATATTGATTTTAGGTTTTGGGTAATTTTTATCCAGAACCTTAGATATTCTCGATCATGGGGTATGGGTTTGCACCACAATCTGGTCCACATTTGTGGACATCTTTTGGCAGGTCAGAGGTTTCATCTTTTTATTCTGATTCTGACCTGCACCTACGAATTCGTTATTTCTCTTCTTTGTATAGTGTGCCTAGCTGAAGGCAATAAATTCAACACATATACAGTTTTTCTTCATCTCAGAGCGGACCTGTCATTCACGCAATTCAGGTGCTTTCTACTTTATTCCATTATGTTTTGTCTTTTTAATATAATGAGGACATTGCATTAGATAGGCATGGGGGGATGGATATTCATCTTTGAATTAGTTTGTCAGCTCCGTAGATTCGTTTTATTTTCTTTCATTTATATATATATATATAATTGTGGAATTAGGGAAGAGAACTTGGGCTTAAGAAAATTTTCAATCTTAGGAAATAAAACTATATGATTTGAATGCAAAGACCCTTTAGGTCTTCAGACTTAATCAGCCTGTGTATCCACTAAAATGTGGATTTATTTTTCGAGTCCTCGCCATCTTAATTCTATTGTAATTTGATTAAATATATTTGGGTGATAAGTACACGACTTATCAACCTGCCCTTTGATTTGAGGGAACTTTAAGTCTAAAGCATCTACACACTTTCTTTTCACTGACTTGTTGATTGGCGATTTTAACGGAAATTGGATAGCTAATGAACCTTCTAGGGTGATATGGCTGGCAAGTTATCGTGGGTAACAACTCATAGGTAAGTTGTCAAAAGCCCAGTCACTGGACCATTCTCTTCTTGCTGCCTTTAGGTAAATCTTAGACCAGGGAAGCCACCTACTTAAAAAAAAGAAAAAGAAAGTCAAAAAGAAAAGAAAAAGAAAAAAAGAAAAGGAGAAAAGGAAAAGAAAACAAAAGAGATAAACCACACTTTGCTGCACGAGTATGGCTGGCAAGTTGTTGGTGGTAACAGCTCATCGACTGGTTGTCCAGAACCCAGCTCAAGAAATGCACTTAAAATTTTCAAAACACTTAGGCAGAAGCAGAGAAGTAGAATAAATCGGGGAGATATACATTGAATTCACCCTTGTGTTGACCCTATAAAAATAAAAGTGGGGAGAAACCTACCGGTCGTAAAGATACACCTTTAGGCAGAACTCTCTTTTTAAGGTCACCTAGAGACATAGAAACCTGAAGTCCGTTCTACTTGTCGATCAACGAGTCTATTGCATTCACAATAAGATGCTTAGAACTTAGGGTTCTCATCAAATCTTGGGTGAGTTGAATGGCCGTAGAAAGCCACTCTTTAACCCTAGACTTGAAAATCCAAAAAAAAAGAAAAGAAGAAAAAGAGAAAAAGAAAATTTTCTTTGGATAAGGCGAGGGCTTGAAGCGATCTGCATTTTGGCAGATACCTGGGCGCTGTTGTGTCTTTGAAAGTTTAGATCCTAAGTAAAAATTTTCTTAATGTTGAAAATAACTTATGCCCAAATAATCCAACCTAATTCTTTTATAAATAGCATGTAGTTTTTGCTAGGGACTAGCAAAAGATAGGCATGGGGGTGTGATGTAAACATGTTTATATTACATAAAATGTCTATTTATGCATGTTCTTAAGCATAGAATTGCATTACATACTATAAATATTGCATAGCATGCATTATCTTGCATTTAGATTAGTCTGAATAAAATGGAGGTTAGTTATCTCCTTTTATGGTCAGGGACAGGGTGACTTTTTATTGGGGCCTCGGATCAAAGATCCAACCATATGGATCTAATCAGGGCGACGATTGGAGTTCAATGACTCCAACATCGCCTTAATCGAATATCCGTAGCATTATAAGAGATCGAGGAACCCTAGAAGATCAAGGGTCAAGATGGTGTTAATCCGCACTTTAGACGACAAATTAGACCACACGGATGGATTCGGATTGACGATCGCAGCCTAACGACGCGAAAATTGACTCAATCTGATACCTGTGGCACCATCTACATCACCCAGAAGATGGACGGCCAAGATGGTGCCACGTGGTGCCATCTCGACCACCCAACCGGCCGCACGCATCGCTGAAGCCCTTAGCGCCAACGCTTCTCTGCCATTGGATCAAGATCCAACAACTGTGAAGCACGTGCGCTTAAGTTAAGCGCTCGACATAAACACACTCGTAGCGTGTTGGTCGAGCGCCTTAACAAGGCGAAGGAGACGTGGGATCGGGCTGTGGGGTGCCTCAATTGGAGCGGGCACACGGGCGCAATCAACCACACGATGGAGATTGAGCGACTGTGCGCGCCCAATCGACTGAACGCACCATCTGACGTGGCGAGGTGACGCGGGATCTCACGCGTTGAGGCACGCAGATGAGGCGGGCGAGGAGCACTCTTAGCTGTTCGATCTCACGATCGAACGGCCGAGATTGGAAGAACGTGGATGTGCGTTAAGGTAGGTGGAAGCGAGCGGGCGCGTGCGAGCCGCCCATGAAGGCCACGTTCAGGCTTTTAGTGACGAATTTATCCGTCACTAAAGGTCCTCAATTAATGATTTTCATCATGTAATGACCAAATTGCCCTTACTCCTTGAAACTATAAAAGGAGACCCCCTCCATACTAAATTCTCATCCCTTCTTATCTTCTCTCACCCCTTCCAAAGCTCCAAGAGCTTGTTCCAAACCTGGGATTCTCCCCTAGAGTAAAAATCTTAATTTTTCCACCTTCGTCCCCTTCGTGGAGCATCTTGCAGTTGTCCTCTCTCTGCATTCAAGAAGTGGATCCCGCGATGATGATGACGTGCTGTTCCGTTCCCGTTCTTCTTGCTTCGTCCTCCTTCTTCCTGCTCCATTCCCTATCTTCCAGGCGTCATCTCGTCCGGCTTGTCCTCCAAGCAATCGTCGAGGAGGATATCTCTCTCTCCATTCTTTTTCCTACTTTCTATAATAGATTTACTGCTTTCTAGTATAATCATTTCCCACTTTCTAGTTGTAATGAGTAGTGTAATGAACAATTTTTTATAATGAAATCCATGCTTATTCTACATCTCTTTTGCTTTTATTTGTAATATTCTCTTTCTCTCTCTTCTATTTATTATTTGTTAAATAATTTTCAACTAGCTATTCTATTTCGTGACAAATAAAACAAACGTACATTTTTAATCAAACGTTCGCCTCCCTTAGTTCGACCCGGGATTTCTATTCCGGTATAAATTTTATTTGTTGAACACGAGTTCTTCGCTATTCAAACTACAATGACATGTTTTCAAAACCAAATTCAATAGCGTAGTAACCCTTCGCTTCAACATTGGACATCCTCTGAGTTGAAAACGTCATAAGGGTCCTGGTAGAAGGTTGGTGGTTTCAGGTCTACAGGAACCCTAAGACTTAAATTTTTGCTTCCCCCAGAATTAACTTCCCAAATCTTCATTTCCCAGCTCCTATCCTCCAAAATCATAATTCCGGATTTCAGGACCTTCTACATGTTATTCACCCCATCTAAAGTTTCCAAGTCCAATATTTGTGACTGAATCATAATTGAGTTGGGTTTAGTGATCTCAAAAACATAATCATCATTATGCTCAATGGGTTGTGATTGAGAAATGGGGCTATGAATTGAATCATCCATGAAATGAGGATCTGAATCCACCATGATAGTCCCAATAGGATCAATTTCCTCAGTTATAGGGCCATCAAATGATTTATCATACTCCGCGGGCCCGTTTGTCAGTAAAATTATCTTCCTCAAGCTCAGGTGAGACTTCACATAACAATTCTTCACCTTTAGAATCAAAAAATTATGGATCCACATTTATATATGTCTCAAAATCATCAATCATTTCCTAGTTCATGGAGACATAGTTTTCCTCGTACCTTGGTTCAGGGATCTCGGGTGAAGAAATCAATTCATCCTCAATTGGTTGCTCTAGAATAATCTGGTCATCCTTGGTCTCGTAAAACGTGTCCCCCCAACAAGTGCCTAAGCGAGTTCTGACTTTGGCTCTCCTAAAGGGAGTTCATCCTGGGAATCATCCCAAGGTTGAACTAAAGCAACCACAAATTTCATCCTCAATTTTGACAACTTATCCTTAACATCTTGGAGCCAATCCAACAAATATTTGTTAAGATCATCAATCATTTGAATCAGAGGCTCCAATTCTTCAGTGCAAGGTGTTGGCTGAGCTTCTAAAGATTGTATGGTATTCCTTAAGTTAGACAACACCTTATCTTGGACCTTGTTCACTAGAACCAAATGGTTTGGTTTAGGGTTGGGTGGGTTTGGGTTCAGTCCAGGGAAATCAAGAAACTGAGGTTCTTGGGGCCCTCCTTGATAATAGGTCATTTCAGGTTGTTCATAGAGAGGTGGTGACCTATATGTAGTGTAGTCTTGGGGAGGGTAGGGATTGTAATCAGCATATCCTTCTTGATTGTAGATCATATTAGGTTGTCCATAGGAGGGCGATGATCTATAATCGGTGTAGCTCGGAGAAGGATAAAAATCAAAATCATGGTGTCCAGGGTTAGACCCTAAATACGGAGGTCCAGAATTGTATCCCCAATCAGGATTATCCCAACTAGTAGATGGGTAAGAATAAGTTTGGTTAGGATAATAATCATCTTGGGAATAAGTAGTGGTAGGAGGGTAAGAGTGGAAATGTGAGTAGGATGTGGAGGAGGAAGAAAGGCACCCTATAGTACAAACAATCAAATCTATCTTAAGTGGGATAGCCTAAAGATCTACAGACTCCTAGAACCCATCTTGAGATGAAAAGAATGATTTGATTGACTTCTTTCAAATCAATCCAACCGGTTAGAGGGAGGGGTTACAGAGAAGGTTCTTCCCTTGGCTTTTGCCTCAAGTTCCTTTGATACCCCCCAACCATGGTTGTTTTACTCTAGTCCCCTGGCTAGACATCAGATTGAATAGTAGAAGCAGATTAATCGGAAATAATCTTGATCTGGGCCTCGAAGAGCAAGTCCAATCCTTAAGGCCAACGACTACTCAGTTTTAATTAGGCTTAGGTTTGAATGTGTTTTGGAATGTGATGGGCCCTTTATCTAGGTTGTGCCCTTAATGATTGATTGAGATGTGTCAGTGAGTGCACAACCAGGGTTTTCAAGCAAGATTATTTGAATGCGTGGATTTTAGGGTTCAAATCTTTCTTAAGTAGCTTTTAGGGTTCAACTTTAGGTTTATTCAATCATGATTCAATTGGCACACCAAGTTTTGAAAGCACAGGTGAAGATGTCTTCCTTTAAAACTTAAAAGAATGTGGAGTGCCTAGTTAATTCCTAAAAGTTGAATCCTATATGGCAAGCTACTTGATGAATCCGTTTTTATGTTAAGTGATGCAGCACAAACAAATCAGATAAGTGGCCTGATGCACCACTAATTAAGGCACACAAGATGGTTAGCCTAATCAAATTTCTAATCACTTATTTGTATAAGTCGTGTAGGTGTACCAGGTCCTTAGGTTGGATTCCCGGTTAAGTGATTGAAATCAAAAAAGGTCGTGTACCTCTGTGGGTGTATGTGATGTGTAAGTTTAAGTAAATCCCACAATCAGATTTTTTTTATATATGTGGGGGTGAAGTGTGTGGAGGTGGCAAACAATTAACCAGAACTAACCTTAGGATTTATGCAAGCTTCTAGGTTAATTAGGGTTTGTGTTATTAAGTGGTGGAATGAAATCTAAGGGGTGGGTGGTGGGGTACACTTACAAACCCTTCAATAGCACTTTACTCTAATCTTACAGCTCTGGCTCACCTCAAAAGAGTACTTGCAAACACATAAGAAAAGAGAAAAGTGAGGTAAAAGATAAGTAAGGCGAAAAATACAGGAAATCAAAGAGCGTCGCATCCTCGGCAACGGTGCTAAAATGTTGAGCGTGATTTCTACGCTAAAAGATTAAGTTTGAAAACCCGTCATTGTAGTCGCTAAAAAATCCGTCAAACAGATAATTTTAACCGAAACTCAAAGTGAGTCTTGGGTCGAACACTGGGAGGCGAATGTTTGATTAAAAACCACATTGGATTTATTGTTAGGAAAGTAGATTAACTGGTTGAAATTAATCTACTAGCTATTGTACTTAAAGCATAAATAATAGAAAAGAGAGAGAATAATATAGAGAAAAAGAGAGAAATAGAATCAATATTTCATAACCATAGAATCATGTTTGTTACATCTAATCACTATACTAGAAAGCTGAAAATCTACACTAGAAAGTGATAAAAAGAGAACAGGGTGAGAAGTTATCCCCTTCGACTGCTGCTTGGAGGACGAGCCGCGTTGACGAAGCACCTGGACGAGGATGGTGAGATGCTGGATGAGGGAGGATGAAGGACAAAGTAGGGCGACGTCGCAGTGGGATTCGCTTCCCGAACGGTGGTGAAAGGACAACTGTAGGATGCTCCATGAAGGGGGTGAAAAGATGAAAAAATTATTTTACTTTAGCTCTAATGGAGCATCCCGGGTGTGGGACCAACTCGTAGAGCTTTTGAGGAGGTGAGAGAAGAAGAGAAGAGATGATGAAAATGAGTGGTAGGGGTGCCCTTTTATAGTTGTAGGAATGGAGGGCAAATAGGTCATTTTAAGGCTTATAAAATAAATGTTGGGGTCTTTCGTGACGAATATAAACGTCACTAAAGACCCACGTCATTAGAGCGCGTGTGCATCCTCATTACTTCACCTTCAGCTGCGCGTACCCTCGCGTTCAATCAATCACAGCCGTTTGATCAAGGGATTGGAGGCCTAAGAGCTCTCAAACCCCTTCGCCTTCAGAGTTATGCACATCCTCGTGTGCAATGGCACGTCTAATGGCATGTCATCGCGTGCGTCCGCCAAGTGCTCGCATCAAACGTGCACAATCATGCCACATTGCCTCCATCTCTGCCACCCGATCGGATCTAACGGGTGAATTTCACCTGCACGCCGCCCTCCTCTTGATTTAAGGCGAGGTGGGGCTCGAACCTGTGCCTCCTTCTTCGTGCACAGGCGCTTGACCAATGCGCTATGCCTCTTCTTGTGTCGTGCTTTTGATTTCTTCCTCTAACGCTTTCCATTGTTGGATGATGATCCAATGGTGGAGATTAATTTGATCTTTGTGAAGGAGGGCTATGATGACAGCTGCGATGACGTGGGCTGCTGGGATGGTACCAAGTGGTGCCATCTAAGCCATCCATCTTCTTTCACTTGTAGGTGGTGCCACAGATGTCGGATTGGACTGATTTTTGCACTGTTGGACTGCGATCGTCGATCCATGCCCATACGTGAGGTTGGATTTGTCATCTGTGGTACAGATATGAACAACACATTGGCCCTTGACCTCTGATCCTTCTTGGACTATATCTAATACTTTGGAAGTTCTATCAAGGCAATCTCGAAGGCATTAGACTCTGATTGTCGCCTTGATTAGATTCGTACGGTTTGATCTCCAATCTGAGTCCCCGAAATGATCTCTCCTTGTCCCCTGACCACAAAAAGGAAAATTAACCTATAATTTATACAATCTAACCTAAATGCATGATGATGCATGTTATGCAATATTTATAATGCATGATGCTTCTCTAAACCTAGAAGCATTCATAAATAGGCACTTGAGGCCAATTAGATGTATGCACATCAACTTTCTATCTTTTTTTTGTTGCATTTTAATTCCTGTTAAGCATTCATCTACCTAAGAATTAACTAAGTGGAACCTATGATTAGTTGAGCTCCCTAGGTACTTTGTAAGCATTTCTTCTTAATAACAAAGTGCCTTTCTTCATTCTTGAATTTCAATTTCAAGTAGCAACTTTATTTATTTTAGTGCATCACATCTCTCTTCTAATTACCCTTGGCGCACTTGCCTAGGGTGAGCTTAGAAGAGAAGACTTCTCTTGTACTTAGGTTCTAGTTGTTAGGCATGTTTCTTTAGCGTAGTTCTATCTTTGCATTCGTATCCTGCTTATTTCCAAACATAAAAATTTACAGAAATCAAAATACAAAAAGAGAAGTGTTGATTTGACAGATGAGAGAGAGAATCACTTATTTAACTAATAAATTGGCCTCTTTAGACGACCCTAGATACCATCACTATTTAGGAATATAAATTTAAAAGCTGATCGATTTTATGCGTCTCAACGACAAAAAGTTGCTTTTAACAAACCACGTATTTCTGTATCAATTTTTGGTGTCGTTGTTGAGAAGGCATGGCGTAGTCACATTATTAACCTCTCTCTTGCTTTATTAGGTCTTCACAAAATTTTGTTTGTTTTGATTCAGGGTGCGAATCAAGAGCAAGAGCGGGATTTGGATTTGCTTGGAGTGGAGAAATTCAAGTGAACTTGTCTTCCCGTGTACTTCAAGTTAATACCCGGCCATCTCTTGTATCATCATCGAAATCTCTTAAAAAAATCTTTAAATTTTCAAAAAGATAAAACATAAGAAAAATTACAGGTGGTGGAACCCTAAAATTCTTTGTGTTGCTTGTTTACTTCATTTTTCCATCACCTTTTCCTTATTAGTATCTGATTTTTGAAAATCCAGATTTCTATCTTGACATTCAAAATCAACTTCGGGCACTTAGGAGCTTCCTAAATTCACCAAATTTTACCCTGAGAAGCCCCTTTGAGTTAGGAACCTTGAGTCCAATTTTCAAGAAATTTTGTTGAAGAAAAAAATTAAAAACATCACGGACTGAACAAAGGTTAGACCTTATTTTCTCATTGTCCATGAATTTTATAAACTTTGCTGCTCATCAGATTTGAGTAAATTTTATATTGTTGGAAACCTTGAGAAATCATCTACATCATATAAAATTCTCAAAATTTTTGAGATCATTAGAGGTTTCTGCAGAATCAATTCTTTGAATCTATCAATTCTGACTCTTGACACCAGTAAGAATAAAAATTCCAAAAAAATATCAAATAATTTCATAAAATCTCAAAAAAATTATTTTTGGATTCCTTGTTTGATTTTCTATCAGGTGGTGTTGTTGTTTATCTTTTTTGGACCACCACTTAAAAGATTTCATAAAAAAAGATTCATTTAGAAGTTGCATAACTAGGATTTTAAATTCTAGGGTTTTGATTTTATTCTCTCTTAGTCACACATACACTCAAAGGAATTGATTCTCACCAACTTACAACTTGATTGTCTTATTGTGTGATCAACTTGAAACTTGTTTGAATATTTAAAAAGAGAGAATCTTAAAATCTACAAAAATTTTGTCAAAAACTTCAAATCTTTTCAAAAAAATCCTTGTTTGCAAACCTCCTATTTTGGCTTAGGCTTCACTTCCCACTCAATTTTCACACACAAAAATTGAAATAATCGGGCATTACCCCAATTAGTGCCCATCACATTCCTTGTGCACTTTAGCCTCCTAGACCTAATTAAAATCTATAGCAATTTGACCCCTAAGATTTCATCAAACTTAGGCTTGCTACCTAGGTCTTAAGATTTCCTTAGTTGGTTTCAATTCCTTCATCTATAGCTGGTGCCAGACTGAGGGGTTGTGTCAAACGACCAGGCACGGGTTTATACAAGCCCCCAGTGATTTTCCTGGGACATGCTTGGGCCTAACCCTCCCCTTATTTAGTCTAGCCAGATTTGTTGCGAGAATGGTTATCAGCTATTGATTTCTTATTTCTTAGGTAGATCAAGTCTTAGGTAATTTTTAGGGAGTCACCCTTATGTTAAGTCTAGAATTTTTCTTGCTTGGTTGCACACTTATTCTTCTCATCTTTCCTTCCTCACCTCCATATTCTTCCATTGCATGCACGAGCGTTAGTCCCAAAATCCACACTTGGAGGGACCTCTTGATTCAGCCCCTTGCACAAAAAGACTTTCTTCCTCTCATTTTTATTCTTCAAAAATGGAAAATCTCCAAAATAGGTCCTACACTACTTCCACCTCTCTCCATCAAAACACTTCTAATCCCACCTCTAGTCTTGTTTCTAACCCTTCCACCCAAAATCCACAATCTAACTCGCTTTTTGACTTACACATCCCCAACCTGCCCGTCCTAGAACTACTTGAGATGCCACAAGGACAAAATCAAGGCCCCCCGCCCAATCCCCTGTACATGAAGGTTGAGCAACTGGCTCAACTACAAGCAAACCAATAATAATTGGCTAGGACAATAACGAACCTAGCCAACCAAGGGCAAAACCCACCACCCCATCAGCAACCTATCGTTCCTTTTAAAGATTTTTACGATCCTTCCAATTATGAGGACAGACCGGGGGTGGTCATACCAGAAGGGGACTTTGAGAATAATCTTGTCATTCTGACCTTAATCAAGCACTTCCATGGCCTTCCTCAGGAAGATCTGTTTAGCCACCTTGAGGAACTTGCTCTCCTCGCACAGATGACCTGTTCTTGCAATGTGCTAGAGGATTTATGGCTGATGCGGTTATTCCCCCTTTCCCTAAAGGATAAGGCCGCATACTGGTTTAAAACTATTGGCAAAGCCATTACTACTTGGCCTCAGCTTAAAACTTCTTTTCTAAAGAAAATTTTCCCCATTGGTCATACGACTTCCCTACAATGATCTATTACGTCCTTCCGAGAAAAACTTGGTGAGACCTTATATGATGCTTGGAAGAAATTCCAAGAACTTTTAAGAAGTTGCCCGCACCACGAGGTTCCATTATGGCAGCTCATGAAGATCTTCTACCATGGATTAGAAGATCAACTTCGATGTTTCGTCGACGCCTCGTGTGGCGGCAACTTCCTAAATAAAGATGCTGAGAGTGCCTATGATCTTTTTGAAGAAATGAGTGAAAGCTCATTTAACCATGCATCCATGAACACCTTTGGAAAGACTACCAACTCGCAGTTCAGTGTTCAGGAGATAGTCACTCAATCAATCCTTGCTACCCAAGATGACATTCAAATGATTTCCCACAGACTCGACCAGATACAATTAAATCAGAAGAAAATCGAGGAAAGACTTACTACACCTACCCAGGTTCTACATCCGACCCCACCTAACATTCTAAAGGGAGAGAACTTGCACAATCTCAATACTGTCCCTGTTGAGTATAATCAATTTTCTGAGGCTTTATATGATTCCCCGGGGACTTGCAGTTATCCAAATCCTAAACTCACTGAGAATATTTTTGCCCTCCAAGAGCCAATCAGGTGCCCTCTCAGAAATAAAACCAATTTAGAGGGTATGGGCAGAACTGGACTTTCTATCAACTAGGGCCATCCCAAGAAGACATCAATGCCCAGGTTATGAAAACCCTACAGGGGATGCAAAATCAAATGTCGAAGGTAACCCATGTTGGTACAAATCTCTGTAACCAGATTGGGGTTACTTCGACCCAGAAACCTATAGGACATCTACCTTCCTAGCCCATACCCAACCCTATCAATTAAAGCAACCACTACCAAGGTGGGCACTCAAATCAGAATGATATTAATCAGCCTCCAATCAACCTAGCATCACACTCACTAGTTTTCCTGCAAATCAAGCCCCCCAACCCCCTCCCAGGAACAACCAAACTGCCAATGCAATTACTTTGAGGAATGGGAAAACAATCACTGATCCTAGGCCTTCACACCAACTTGATGAAACCCACACTACCCTAGTGCAAGTCCACTCTCCTAACAGCATCACTCAGGGAGGAAAAGAAATTTATTATCACGACACGACTCTTGTCCCTTTTCCCCAAGCTCTCCACCCCACCACCAATAGAAGAAAAAAATCTAAGCCCACAAATGAGGAACTCATGGAATTATTTAGGCAAGTTTAGATCAACATCCCTCTCCTAGATGCAATCAAATATATCCCCCACTATGCTAAATTTTTGAAGGATCTCTGTACTCCAAAAAGATAGAATAAAAACCTAGGAAGAGTGCATCTTTCGAAGACAGTAAGCTCTGTCATACAGAGCAAGTTTCCTCCTAGGATGAAAGACCTAGGTGTGCCTTTGATGATACTACATTTAACCACACCTTTCTCGATCTCAATGCCTCAATCAATATCATCCTCGCAGTTCTATTCGAGGAATTTAAGATCGGTGATATTAAGCCTATCGAGGTTACCTTACAATTAGTTGACCGATTTGTGATCAAAGCTCGAGGGATTGTCGAGGATGTCCTTGTCAAGGTTCAGAATTGTGTCTTCCTCATAGATTTTCTAGTCCTTGACATTAAGGTACCCGAATCTCTAATCAATGCCCCTATCATTCTTGGATGACCCTTTTTGGCCACTGCGAAAGAAAATATAAATTATCATACAGGTAAAATGGATATCACTTGCATGGGCCAAACAATTACTCTAGATATTTTCAAATCCTCTAGGAAATTCCATGATGATGATGACTTCTTTGAGGACTCAGTTATTGAAACATCTAATTTGGTGGAGGAAACAATGCTGATAGATTCTCTTCTCGACCACAATTTTTTTGAGGATTCTAACTCTGAATCGATGGTCAACGACATCAAGGACATGGAGCCTTATATTCACTCAAAATCTCTTCCTGACTATTCACCGGATCTGCCTACTCTAATTTCACCTCACCCACCCACTGTAACTTCAATTCAACCTCCCACCCTAACTTCACCTACCCTTCATCTCACTAACTTTTCCACCAGTCCCTTTCCCTTGAACCTACCATCTGATCCCCCCAAGCATGGTCTTCTTCCTGGACTGAAACCTTGGCCAGACTCGGGTATTTCTTTCATTTTTCACACTCATTTTAGTCACCCTCCTTCCACCATTTTCTTTTTAGGGGACCAAGAGGAAGAATGCATTTTACAGGGCATTCACGTGTTTAACTATCTTCACGATTGACCATCTTCCGTGCATTACTTCACACCCGACTAAATGGCATTAAAGACAACACTAGTTGGGAGGTAACCTAACAACATTTTCCTTTTCACTTTCATTTTCTTTTTCAGGTTCTGCAAAACTTTGCCTCTATCCTGACTTTCTCTCTTAGGTGATATCTTCTACTATTTTGCTTTTGCAAGGGACTTGCAAACCTTAAGCATGGGGGGTACTTCAATTTTGTTAGGCATTTCATTATTTTTCAGAACCTAAAAACATTAAAAATATTTTGCATTCGTACCATCTACATCTGCATATACACTCTATTTGCATAACTTCTAAAAAGATGTTTTGAGAATTTTTAGTGAAAGAAAGGACCAATGGTTGAACTTTAATTCAAACTAGGTACACCTAGGGTTTAATTATTAACAAACTAAGGATGAAGCTGCAGATTCATTTTTAGACGTTTCAGGTCTAGAAACCTAGACTAGATCAGGTATCCTACAAAGAATTCCATCCTAACACTTGATGATTCAAGTAACCTGACTTTGTTTAGAGACCTAGATAGTACCTGACTTAACTCTCGATCCAAAAATTTCCTTTTCTTTTGAAAACGTGGTGTCAAACATTTCACACACAATGCCAACACTACCTAAGCCCAAAAACATCTAAATAATTAAAAAACTCTTACAAAATCTTAGTAAAAGATTGAGACAGATGATTGGTTTGAGTTCTGATGACTTTACATATAATGATGATAATTCAGTCAATTAGAGTTAATCTCGAGCATATATGTGCATTAATGACATATCATAATGGGCTTGAGAGCCTTGCCTGCATACTGTGTTATCTTGGCATTTAAATTTCTTATAATCAATATTTAATGGCCATATGTACAAGTGCATATTGAAATAGGCCCCAGATGAGCAATTGGACTGCACAAATGGATCCGGAACGATAAACAGAGTCCAATGGCTCAAAATCACCTCAATCCGACCTCCGTAGCTCCCACAACAAGCCCGAGAAGTTTTGGCCATTAATCTAAGGATCAAGGGCCACAAACGTGCCACATGTCTCACGATTGCATGACCGCAGCCATCGCCCTCTCTCCAGCAGCGCTCCATCAGGCTATCTAGGTCGTCCAATCAAAGATCAGATGACTGAGTGTCTGCGAAGAATGCAATTGTTTCACGTCAATGGTGCAATGGTTAACACCTCCATCCCACACGAGAAGGTGCATGTTCAAACCCTGGCGACGCCTCAATTCAGCTGTGAAGCACTTGCAATGAAAGTCTGCCATTGATCTTCGATCAGGCGACTAATGTTGGTCGCTCTGAATCGGGTTTAAAAATCATCGCTTTGTAGTATAGATCGAATTAGCATGAAAAACAAATAAAATTTATACTCGAATATCAGAAATGAAGCCCGAGGTCGAACATAAGGAGCAAGTGGCAAATATGAACCTCAAAATTGTAATTCAAGCACAATAGAAGCAATTTAAAAAAGAACTTCAAACAAAAATGATATATAAATGAAAGCAGATGTCAATAATGCAAAAAGAATGGGGTAAAATGGTGATTTGAATCACCAATTACCCCTCACAATTATATCAAATATTTCAATAGTACTAATCAATTAAATGCCATGTTGGAAGAGTGTAGAGTGCACAGTGCACTCCCTTCAGAAATCAGCCAATGAAACTCTAAGTGCACCCTTCCTCTTCTCTTCTTCTTTTTTCTCTTTCTCTCTTCTTCTTCCTCCTTAAGCTTCAGAGAAAGCACAACATAGGGCTCAGCATGCCAGCAGAGGTAAAGGTCTCACAAGTGTTGAGAAGAGGGCGGTAGAGCAAAACCCCCCCTGTCCTCTCTTTTCCTCTTCTTCCTCTCTCAGAACCAACAAACTAGAACATACCCGGGTATTCAGGTAAACGAATCGAGCTCAGACTTGCGAGGCATGAGTGCGGGTGTGGGCGTGCGTATGCGTGTGCGTGCGGGAACCTCACCCCCCCTGTGCGTGCTGAGGAAACGAGGCAGAGGCACTTTTTCAATTTATGGATTGTGTGCGCTTCAGTCTTCTACAAGGTGGAACTAATCCCACAAGGATTATTAGCGCAACAAGCAGGTTAACTTCCCTCACCAAATTGAAGCAGCAGTCATGTGTATTGATTCTAATTGGAGGCTTGGAGATCAGCATGGAGCATCCCTGCGCGACCTGGTCGTAGCGTGTGGGGTGGAAGATGTAAGAACATGATGAACATGGCGGTGAAGGAGGTGGCGATGGGCGAAGCTCCGGCAAGAGACCTAAATCAAGGAATACTGCTTGATGGCCATATCAGAGTAGCTCAGAAGGTTCGTCGAACCACGGCGAGTGCAACGGTGGTGGTTTCGTGGAGTTTGGTGCACGGAGGTGATCAATCAGAGACAGAGTAGGTTGTGTGAAGGCGGGTTACTCGGTGGGCAGTTTGGGTGGACGATGGAGTGTGAAAAGTTAGGGCTTTGGATGAGGGGAGTACGACGAAGGTTTTGGATCAGTTGGCGAAGCGGATGGAGTTGTAGAGTGGTGGAGACGTTTCGCTGAAGATGTGGCCGGAGGCGGAGAAGATGAAGTGCAGGGGAAGTGGTTGGCGGTCGTACATGTGTTGTAAGTGTGAGAGAAATAAAGTGAGAGAGAGAGCAATAGAGGGACTTAGCTAGGTGAAAGAGAGGCAAAGGTAGTCGATTTTGGTCGATCAGCGTCGGAGAAGGAGAGAATGGCGAGACGGCGATGACGAGGTAGATGGAGATATGGCCTCCCTTTGGCTGGGGAGGGTTGCGTTGAAGAGAGGAATTGAGGGAGCCGACCAATTTGGTTGTTGAACGGATAGAGGAAGAGGATCGAAGAGGGTCCCCAGAACAAGGGTTTTGGTGGCCGGAGGAGAAGAATCTAAGGTGGTTGACTCACCAAAACTTGCTGAGGGAATGTGCAAGGCCACGGAGGTCCTTTTATAGGGCTCTAAACGGAGTTCCATGCTTGGGAAACAAGCTTAGAAACTCTGAGCTCTTCACCGGAGATGGATACCCAATCAATCAAAACATTTTCATTAGGATTCTAGGGAGATTTAGGATCCCTGGATGGGCTCATTTGGAAGGCAATTACTTGACGAGTTTCCCTTTCAATTTTGAGAGGGATTCGTCAAGAAATCACAAAGATCTTGCAATCTTAAGGTCGCCAAAGTTTGTAGGATTAGGATTTCATGGTGGAAAGGACCTTTCTGTGAATAGCATGAGAAAGTTAGGGACTGAAATGTAAAGGATTCGAAAGTTAGGGGTAGATGTGTGAGATAAAAGAGTTAGACAGGACCAAATTGCAAACTAGGTCAAGACAATCTCAGATTGGGCCCAAATTTTGATACAAACCTAATTTGGACCTAAGAAAATCAATGGTGAAGTTGGATTTTGGTATTGACCTATTTTGACTGGGTAATTTATGAAAAAACCCAAATTAAGGTAAAAGTCTGCCTGTGGCTCTATTTTAGGTCAAGACAGGTTCTGATGGTCAAATTGAAGGTGTCAAACCATAGAGAATAATTTTATATGATTTTTAGAGGGTTTAGGTGAATTTTATATTGACCAGAACCTTGGTAGATTAAGTGGATCTATTTCTAGGATTTCAGATGTCCATTAATCCCTGTAATGCATGAAAATTCTTTTTTGTCTATTCTAACCCACTTATTAGACTCTTAAGATCACTTGACCTTTGTTCAACCCCTGAGAAAACCCATGATGTACTACAATTGAGATATGATGGTGAAATTGCAGTTTTAACCCTATTTTCTTGTCTCTCTCAGAATGATTATGCTATGAATTAGGGCTCTCTGGCGGTTATGGAGGAGAGTTTAATGACTTAATCATATCAAATTGAGCTAGTTATGGCTCATGATGGTGTTCCTATCATACCCCCATGCCTAGCTTTTGCTAGTCCCTTAGCAAAATCTCATGGAATTAACTTAAATTCTAGACCATGTCTTTTTATGCTCAGATTTCTACTGTGTGCTTTCTTTTGTGGATTAGGTTAGAATGCCAATAGTAGGCTTAGAGGTACTCAAGTACCAACCAAGATCCAAGCCTGACCAGTGCTAGCCTTAGTCCGCCGCGAAGGTTTTTAAGGCCCACAAGAACTAACCTAAGGTTCGTTGAACTCCGCGGTTAAAGCACCCGTGCTTAAAACATGTTTAGCCCCAGTTCAGTTTGCATTGTAAGAGAGAGACAGAGGATTTTTTTGCATTTTTGGAGTTTTCTCTCTCTTTTTCTTTTTTATTTCTAGCTTTGGATTGGCATTACAACACGGCATGTATTGGATTCCTAGCTCCTACCATCAATCCTCGCAGGGTCCCTAGCAATCGATGCTTCGAGATAGCACCGCCCATGGCAACCCCCAGAACCCTGGCTTTCAAGATTTCAGGATAATCCTACCCATGGCATTTTGTAGCTAAATCCAGACCTTGGTAATCGACATTTCATGATAATACCACCCATGGCATCTAAACCAGAATAAGGTGCTTACATGCCCTCGATAGGATATTTAGATATCCTAGGAGACAAGCATTGAGGAGACGGTATATTATTGTGCATCTTCGAGGGGAATTTCCCACCTCTCCACGCTAGGAACTGGAACGTCGGGGTTTCACCGGGTTTGTTATAACGTTGTAGTAGAGCCGGTTATTACCAACATTTCAAATAAAATTTTTTACTCGGAAAATGAAAGAGTTCCCGAGGTCGAACTCAGGGAGCAAGTCGTATTCTAGAGATATACATGTTTCTTTTACAAAATAAAGAGAGAGGGAAAGAATTTGTTGTGATGTTCTTCTTTCTTTCTCTTTCTTCAGATCTCCTTCTTCTTCCTTGGTTTCTGCTATGGTGATAATCTTCTTCTTCTTCCTGCTGTTCCTGCGTTGGTGATGTTTTTCTTTCTTCAGAGCTCCTTGTTCTTCTTCTTCTTTGGTTTTCTGCCTTGACCTCTCTTCTTCTTCTTCTGTGGCCTGGTGCTTCTGCCTTCAGCTACTAAGTCTTCCTTCCTTCTTCTTCTGCTTTGGCCGTTGCTCTTCCTTCTTCTTCAGCCTGCCTTCTGTGTTGCTCTGGCTGCTGACTTTCCGTCGTCTGACCCGGTGCTTCGACGACTTAACTGAGCATTTGCTACAGTGCAGCTCCTTCTTCTTCGCCTGCACTTCTTCTTCCGCGGGTCTTCTTCTTCTTCTTTGGCCTGCACACTTCAGAGTTTTTCGTCAAGAGGCAAAACCTACTCTACCCTCCCTCCCCCGCGTCTCTCTTTCTCTCTGAAACCACTCTTGGGAAAGCTCTCCCAGAGCTACCGGGTAATCGGGTTCGGGTCACGCCCGGGTCCAGGCCCACCGGCGTGGGGTGGTGGGCGAGGAGTGCAGGTCGGTTTAATCGGGTCGGGCCAGGTCCGCGGAGCGTGGTCACGGACGAGGCCGGGTCGGGTGAGAGGGACCTCACCCCGTGGTCAGGAGGCAGACAGCATAAGGCACTTTTTGCCTTTATGCGTCCGTGCGCCTTCGAGAAGTTCCGAGGTGGGACTAAATGTCCCACCCCAATTGAGCGCCCGTCGCGGAGGGAGCAGTGGGCGATCGTGGCTTCCCGCGCGGCCTTCGTCCCATCTGCGAACCTGGGACGTTTTGCGGAGACTCCCTGCGCAACCTGGGAGTCGAACCTGGGCGAAGGCGTGCCTGCACCTGCAGGTGAAGGAGCTCTGCCTGCTCAGTAATGGCGACGGCGGGCGAGTCACCTGGTCACAGAAGAACGGCCTCTCGGCCAAATCAGACAGGCGGGGGACCTTCGCCGTGGCACGGCGAAGGTGGTCAGGGGGTCTGCAGGGGGCGTGATGGAGCCAACAGGTCGTCCTAGGTCAAACTGTGAGCGAAGAAGTGGGTGTGTTCGGTGGATCTGCAGAGGGCGTTTGGTGGGAGGTGGAGGGGCGGAAGAGGATCAGGGTGAGGAGGCGGAGGTTCTGCGGGGGTCGGCGAGCCGTGTGGGTCGCTGAGGTGATGGGGGCGGCTCGCCGGAGGGTGGTCGAAGGCGGAGAGGGTGAGGGTGAACAGGGTCGGTAGAGGGCTTAATTGACTAAATTGAAAGCGGGGAAAGAAAGAGGAGGAGAAGGGGAGTAGCTCTAGCTTACTTGCAGGGACGAAGGGGGAGGAACAGGGCGACAGTCGTATCGACTGTCGCCGGAGAAGACGATGCTCAGGGAGAGGGGCGGCGGCGAGCAGAGAGCCGGAGAGGCGCCAGCTGGGTGCGGCGTGGCGCGGGAAGAGCAGGGGAGGAAGTCTCTGCTGCTGGTATTGCGGCAGAGCGAAGAGGTGGAGGGGGAGGAAGCCGCCGGAGCTGGTGAGCGTCTGCCGGAGGAAGAAGAGAAGAAAGCTGGGGGTTTTCTCCGTCAGATCCAGGCTGCTTTGGTCGGTGGAGCAGCGGGGGGTATTTATAGGGATGAAACAGGGAGGAAGGCGGAGGGAGACGACGTGTCTCCCTCGCCGGAGAATGGTCGGAGACGAACCCATACCGTCCGTGCGTTCGCACGGCCGGTATGGTGGGCTACAATGACCAGGGGGGTGCCCCTGCGACGGCTGACGACGCAGGGCACCCCCGGTTTACTTGCCAGGTCCCCCACCTCACCCTGCGCGGCGCCATGCTCCGCGCAAGGTCGCCGGAGCATGGTGCTGGCAGGGTTTTGCAGGAGGGACCTGATTGCAAAGAACGAAGGAGAGTTAGGGGCCAAAATGCGAGGGTTCAAAAGTTGAGGGCCAAAGAGTAAATATATGAGGACCAAAGTGTAAAGTCGGTCAAGGAGGTTTCTTCTTAGGCTCAAGTTTTTATACATGACTAATTAGGACCTAAGGAATCTGATGGTGAATTTCATTTTCATCTTAAACCTTGTTCGACCGGTCAATTTGCGCAAAAACCCAAATTAAGTTATTAATTGGGCATGGTTCTCAATGTAGGTCAAAATGGGTTCTAAAGGCCAAATTGAAGGTTCTAAACCCTAGAGATTATTTTTCTATGAATTTTAGAGGGTTTATTCTATTTTTACTTTGCCTCGAACCTTGTGAATTGAAGTGGGTTGTTTTAGGGTTACAGATTTAGTCTCTTGGAATTGCTGTAGCCCTTGCTAGATCATTTCATCCCACTTTTATTCTTATTAAGCTGTTTTGACCTATGTTTGGGCCCTGAATTACCCTGTATGCAGATTATACTGGTAAAATTGCACTTTTACCCCTTATGACTTATTTTCTTCTCAAACTCAGAATTCTCTGAGTTACGCCTTTCCTTGAGATATGTAGGAGCTTTTATCCTTTGTATTGGGTCAAAATGAGCTAGTTATGGCTCATGATGAGGTTCTCATCAGGAACTCTTTCAAATCAAGTTGTGTTGATCAACCACTCCTAATCTAGGTAGCTTTTTTACAATAGAATTAATGCTTTTGCATGATTTTGATAATTAAGCACACTGAACCAGACTGTGTGTGGGTTACGGTGCTTAGGTTACTAAGTCTCGCAAACCAGAGGTCAGTTAATGAGGTCAAATAATCCCTAAGCCTTAGACCTAATACTTAAGCTTCTCATTTTCCCCAACCTCTTGAGGACTATCCAGATCTTAACAGATACTTGAATTTTTAAGCCTAAATACAAGCCCAAGAGGCCTAAGATCAGCGTTCATACTAATCTCTTTTGTCCCTTAGCACTTTTGTCTTTTTATTTCTTTATTTCGATTTGGTCTAGAACTAAGTAGATTCCTTAATCTTTTACTAATGTCTATCTCTCTTTTTTTTTTTTTTGAAACTGTGAGGAAAGTTATCGTGCTACGATAGCAATCCGGAGGGCATTTTATTTCATACTATATAAAAAGAAAAATCGAGAACTACACATTGGATCCCCATCTATATATGAGGGACCAGTACTCATTTACAATTTGTTCACAACAAACTGGTCTCTCTTGAAATAACCTCTCATTTCTCGCCCTCCAAACACACCACAAGGTCACAACCATACACATATATGGCCTTCCAAGTGTTGCAAACCTCTACCATAGGGACTCCAATGTAGGTAGAGGTTCCTGACATATTTTTCTCCATATCATATCTGTGACCAAGCATGAAGAGAATATGTGGGATAAACTATCAGTGTGCAACCCGCATAGATAGCATTCATTTAATGTTGTCCCCATTCTTTTATGTCTAAAATCTCCCATGATCAAACTTTCCCTCATGCATAACCATAAAAAAATTTGTACTTTCAGTGGGATCTTCAACAGCCATATCCTCTTGTCGACCAGGTTACTTTCCATACTCCTGCTAAATCTGATAATTCTTTCATATGCCTACTGGGCAGTGTACCTGCCATTCTAACTACATGTATCCTCCACGCCAGGCCTTGGACTGGACTTCTGCAAATCTGAGATTAGGCTCTGCCTTTCCTCCCACAGTCAGGTACCCTCTCTACTAGTTTCAGACTCATCAAGCGTCCAGCAGTCGCCAATTTCAGACCATAAGCTGCTGACAGAGGCATCTTTATCTACAGTAGCTGCATATGCTCTTGGATAGGAGTCTTTCATAATACCCAGCGGTGACCATTGTTCATTCCATAAGTTGAACTCACGGCCATCTCTAAGCTTGGGCTGCATCAAATGCCAATTACTTTTGATAGCTAGAATGACCGATCTCCAAAAAGGGGATGGTTTGGCTAGGAATAGTCTCTTCAGCATACTATTTGAGCAGCCATAACAATTTTTAATAAGTTCAACCCATAGCTCTTCTTTGCCATCAAAAATCTTGATCGCCCATTTAATCAAAAGGGCCTCATTGAATTCTTTAAGAGCCTTGATCCCCAATCCACCCGCTTCCTTTGGTTGGCATATCTGATCCCACTTCATAGGCTGCATGAATCTCCCCTCATGTCGAGCCCCTTTCCAAAAGAATTTCTTTTGCATTCAATCTACATGTTTCCAAATAGATTTCGGGCTTTGAAGATAGAGAAGTAGAACATCGGGATAGAAGTAATAACTGAATTTAGAAGGATCAGTCTTCCACCTTTTGATAGAAATTGTCTGCTCCATCCTTCCAACTTGACAAAAATCTTGCCAAAAAGATATTCCAATCACTCTTCCGCAGTTTCGAGCACTGTAGTGGCAGTCCCAGATATTTAATTGGCAGTTTTGAGCGAGTCGTTCCCAGCGTAGCTGACAGTGTTTCTTGCTCCTTTTCATTCATGCCAAAGCAGATCAAGATAGATTTCTCCCTATTTAGTTTCAGACCTGATATGTCTCTAAAGATCTTCACCATGTGTCCTAGGGCATGGGTTGCAGCAGTTGTCCCCTCCACAAAGAAGACCGTGTCATCAGTGTATTGTAAAATAGGGGCCATAGCCCTCCTATTGGATAGGGAATAACCTCTTATAACACTAGCCTTTGTCAATTTACATGCAAATCTAGCAAGCTCATCAACTGCAAGGTTAAAAATCAAAGGGGCTAATGGGCATCCTTGTCTAACCCCACATTGGGGTTGAATCCAAGCTCCACAGGGTTTCCCATTGATCAGTGGGGAGAAGGAAGTGGTTGTAATACACCGCCTCATCTAGTGGATCCAAATGGGAGGGAAACCTCTTCTTTTGAATACATCCCAGATGTAAGGCCATGAGACCGAATCATAGGCCTTTTGGAAATCCACTTTCCACATAAATGCTTTGCACTTCCTTCTATGACACCCACACACCATTTCTTGGGCCATAATGAACGATTCCTGAAGGGATCTGTTGGGTAGAAAAGTAGATTGTACAAGGTGGATCAAGTGTTGTAAAACAATCCTCAATCTATTAGCCAATATCTTGCTCACCACTAAGTAAATGGAATTCAAAAGAGCGATCGGTCTAAAATCTGAAAATTTCTCAGCCCCCTGTGTCTTTGGCAACAGAAAGAGAAAGGATTTATTGATCTTGTCAAAGCTTGCATTGCCCCTCTCAAACTCTCTTATAACATCCATAACCTCATTGCCAATCACACTCCACATTTCTTTATAGAAGAAAACTTGAATACCATGCAGTCTTGGGGAGCCCTCATTATTTAATTCTTTTATGGCATCTATAGTTTCCTTTTTAGTGATAGTAGCCATCAGCTTGGAAGCCTGATCATTTGAGACTCTAGGCGCATCACTCATAGCCATCCTCCAGCCACAGCTCTCTGCTGCCCGTGATGAGTCCCTGTAATACCTGATAGCCTCTGCACTAATTTCTTGCATAGATGACAGTCTTTTCCTGTCTTTGAGGATGGATGAAATAAAGTTTACTCGTCTACGAGAGCTAGCTGCGAGGTGAAAGAAATTTGTGTTGGCATCCCCCTCCTCGAGCCATAGCTGTTTAAACCTCTCCCTTCAATCCATCTCCTGCTTGAGGTCTTCCTTTGCTGCCACACCTTGCCACATTCTTCTGGCTGCAAGATCCTCATCAGACAGTGGGCCTGCTACCTCCTTAGAATCCAAGATCTAGATTTTATTTAGAGCCTCCAAACGCCTCTACTTCCTTAGTGCAGACACCGTAGCTCCATACTCTTTCAAAACTATGCGAAGAGCAGCCAGCTTGGAGGCAAGCCTGATAGTAGCTGAGCCCTCCATCTGTTTGGTTTTCCACCATGAACCAATCATCTCGCGAAAACTAGTCTCTCTCAGCCATGATCTTCTAAGCTTGATGTATGAACCTGTTTGGACCTCTTCCCAACTGTCTCAGACCAAAGGAGTATGGTCTGAGAAGGGGCATTCCAGTCCAGCAACAGTAGAGAGCTGGAACCTATCGAGGATAGTAGCATTCCTAAAGAATCTGTCAATCTTCGACATAAGGCCATTGCCATTTCGCCAAGTAAATTTGGTTCCTAAGGATGGGTACTCATTCAAACCAAGAGATTGGACCACCAGCTGAAAACCAATAGAAGTACTGTCCATGACCCCATTCGGCCTGTCATTCCCTGTCAGTACACAGTTGAAGTCCCCTCCTACTAGCCAGGCATCCCCTTGCACAAGTTCTGCAGCTGCTGCCCAATCATCCCAAAGTTCCTGTCTCATCGAGGCAACGCATGGACCATAAACACCGGTAATATAGATGTCATCTTGCCCTTGATTTCTTTGGAACTTATAGGTCACCAGGTAGCGAGCTTTGTGTACTTCCGGCAGATGTAACTAAGCCCTTCTCCACCATATAACAATGCCCCAAGACTTACCATGTGCGTTAAGCATCACACACTCATTCGCCCCCGTAGCCTTCATATCATTCCATACACTATCAGATTCATTCTCAATGTGGGTCTCTTGTATTATCGCACAATCAATCTCCCACTCTCTCAAATATCTCATCAGAGAAGCCCTCCCGCTCTTGTTGTGCAACCCACGCACCTTCCACGTAAGGGCTCTCATCTTCCCTTTTGAGACCCCTCCCTCTTTTGGTTTTGGCTCTTACTAACTTGCATAATTGTGGCTACTGCATTTTCATTCAAGATTAGGTCTGATTCTAGCCTCCTCTGTTTGAGCCTGTAGGGCGATCTGCCCACACCAACCTTGGTAGTAGGTCCAGTACCGAATTTTAGGCTTTCCACATCTTTTAAATTCGATTGGGTCCTTAAGGAATTATTTGAGATCTCTTTCAGAACTTGTACCTCAGTTTTATCAGATGTTGGCTGTGGATCACCCGCTACCTCAATCACGGACATCAATGCCTCATTCCTGGATGATTCCACATACTCCTCATCCATCATCTCCCCCATTTCCACAAGGTGGTGGTCTTTATGTTTTTTGGTTGCTGGTGCCTCATCTGGGGAAAGCCAGCTCGGTACATGTGCGTTCGTCTCTTCAGCAACCTGCATATCAGACGTCTTATCCTGCCCCTTCTTCACAGTATTATCTCCCACTATGAATCTCAAGATCAGCAGCCAAGAACTACCCCGCACCGCAGGATCAATCTATCAGGGACCAATCCTGCCTTGAAGACATCCACCATAACACTAAGGACCCGACCATCACCCTTAATCAAACCAACATCCGCATCTTCTGCCAATATAGTAAACCCAGAAATCATGGTCGCCACCACCTCTCTCGATCTCAAGTGTAGCGGCAGACCTTTAATCTCTAGTCTCCCCGATCTAGAGCTTAACCTCTAGGGCGGCCTCTCCGGCAAAGCTCCATCAAAAGGAGAGACTAATCTCCATATCACCATCAATCTTTCAAAGGAACTCGACTGAAAGCATAGACGTTCGACATCCATCATCCCCAAGCCAAAAAGCACAAATCATGTGGGGGATAAAAAAGTGATTTTCTAGCAGTCGGTCTATGGGGATAACGAACTTACCAGTTTTTGGAGCTTCTCTGAGGATGGGTGGCCGGTCATTACCTCTCCGATCAGAGCCCCTCTTAGCACCAGCTCTGCCGTTCTTATGTCCTCTGTCATAGGGACTTCTTCATCGATCGTATGACCCTCGCATGTAGGAGGAGGCGGCAGTGGTGGTGGCTGTGTTCTAAAATTCAAAACTCTAGTGCGCATATTAGTCTGACCCTTCATCTACCCACTATTTGCCTTACACGGGTGATGAGAACCTCATCATGAGCCATAACTAGCTCATTTTGACCCAATACAAAGGATAAAAGCTCCTACATATCTCAAGGAAAAGCTTAACTCAGAGAATTCTGAGTTTGAGAAGAAAACAAGTCATAAGGGGTAAAAGTGCAATTTTACCAGTATAATCTGCATACAGGGTAATTCAGGGCCCAAACATAGGTCAGAACAGCTTAATAAGAATAAAAGTGGGATGAGATGATCTAGCAAGGGCTACAGCACTTCCAAGGAACCAAAGGATAATCTGTAACCCTAAAACAACCCACTTCAATTCACAAGGTTCGAGGCAAAGTAAAAATAGAATAAACCCTCTAAAATTCATAGAAAAATAATCTCTAGGGTTTAGAACCTTCAATTTGGCCGTTAGAACCCATTTTGACCTACATTGAGAACCATGCCCAATTAATAACTTAATTTGGGTTTTTGCGCAAATTGACCGGTCAAACAAGGTTTAATATGAAAATAAAATTCACCATCAGATTCCTTAGGTCCTAATTAGTCATGTATAAAAACTTGAGCCTAAGAAGAAACCTCCTTGACCGACTTCACACTTTGGTCCTCATATATTTACTCTTTGGCCCTCAACTTTTGAACCCTCGCATTTAGGCCCCTAACTCTCCTTCGTTCTTTGCAAACAGGTCCCTCCTGCAAAACCCTGCCAGCACCATGCTCCGGCGACCTTGCGCGGAGCATGGCGCCGCGCAGGGTAAGATGGAGGACCTGGCAAGTGTACCGGGGGTGCCCTGCGTCGTCAGCCGTCGCAGGAGCACCCCCATGGTCATTGTAGCCCCCCATACCGGCCGTGCGAACGCACGGACGGTATGGGTTCGTATTCCGACCATTCTCCGGCGAGGGAGACACGTCGTCTCCCTCCGCCTTCCTCCCTGCTTCAACCCTATAAATACCCCCCGCCGCTCCACCGACCAAAGCAGCCTGGATCTGACGGAGAAAACCCCCAGCTTTCTTCTCTTCTTTCTCCGGCAGACGCTCACCAGCTCCGGCGACTTCCTCTCCCTCCACCTCTTCGCTCTGCCGCACTACCAGCAGCAGAGACTTCCTCCCCTGCTCTTCCCGCGCCACGCCGCACCCAGCTGGCGCCTCTCCAGCCCTCTGCTCGCCGCCGCCCCTCTCCCTGAGCATCGTCTTCTCCGGCGACAGTCGATACGACTGTCGCCCTGTTCCTCCCCCTTCGTCCCTGCAGTTAAGTTAGACCTACTCCCCTTCTCCTCCTCTTTCTTTCCCCGCTTTCGATTTAGTCAATTAAGCCCTCTACCGACCCTGTTCACCCTCATCCTCTCCGCCTCCGACCACCCTCCGGTGAGCCGCTCCCATCACCTCAGCGACCCACACGGCTCGCCGACCACCGCAGAACCTCCGCCTCCTCACCCTGATCCTCTTCCGCCCCTCCACTTCCCACCAAACACCCTCTGCAGATCCACCGAACACACCCACTCCCTCGCTCACAGTTTGACCTAGGACGACCTGTTAGCTCCATCTCGCCCCCTGCAGACCCCCTGACCACCTTCGCCGTGCCACGGCGAAGGTCCCCCGCCTGTCTGATTTGGCCGAGAGGCCGTTCTATTGATTTCAGGTTCCAGGCCTTGACCGCCATTGGCGAGGAAGCTCGAAGCTTGCTTGAGGTTGCTCCAAGCCTAGATATCCCAGGTTGAAGAGCCACGGCCAGCGCGAAGGAGTCTTGCGCACACACCCTGGCCCTCAATTGGAGTTGCGCGCCTCAACAGCTGTTGCAATTGGAAGCACCATCCCTGCTGCAGGCGTGAGAGAAAAGGGGTGCGCGGATAGTCCCACCTCGGGTGTTTCTGAAGCCACACACCCACATAAATTGCAAAAGTGCCACCATCTGTTTGCCTCAGTTACCACGGGGTGAGGTCCCTCTCACCCGACCCGACCCGACTCGGCCTCGTCCGTGACCACGCTCCGCGGACCTGGCCCGACCCGATTAGACTGACCTGCACTCCTCGCCCACCACGCACGCCGGTGGGCCTGGACCCGGGCCTGACCCGAACCCGATTACCCGATAACGCTCTGGGAGAGCTTCCGAAGAGTGATTTCAGAGAGAGAGATACGCGGGGGAGGGGGGTAGAGTAGGTTTTTGCCTCTTGACGAAAAAACTCTGAAGTGTGCAGGCCAAAGAAGAAGAAGCAGACCCGCTGAAGAAGAAGGAAGAGCAACGGCCATCGCGAAAGAAGAAAAAGAGAGGTCAAGGCAGGTGAAGACAAAGAAGAAGAAGGAATGAAGAGAAGCAAGAAGCAAGAAAAGAAGAAGACGATCTGACGAAAAAGAAAGAAAGGAAACAAGGAAGAACAGAAGAAGAAGAGCACGAGGGGAAGATCTGAAGAAAGCAGAAGAAGAAGAAGAAGAAGAAGAAAAACAGGAAGAACCAAAGACAAAGAGGAAGAAAGAAGAAAAGAAGAAGAAGCCAAATTTTCATCTCTCTCTCTCTCTTTATTTTTGTAATAGAACTTGTATATCTCTAGAATACAACTTGCTCCCTGAGTTCGACCTCGGGAACTCTTTTATTTTTCCGAGTAAAAAATTTTTTATATGAAACGTTGGTAACAACCGGCTTTACTACAACGATATAACTGAAACCGACGTTTTTCATTTTGGCGCCGCTGCCGGGGAGCAACGGCTATTCTAGAGGTAAACATTCCTGTATCTTTTAATTTCTGATAATCTCCTCTCTTTTGTGCAGCTACAGGAACTCAAGAAGACAAGCAACCACACGACAACCACTCCGAAGACAGGTAAATCTTTTCTCTCACTATTAACCCCTACACTCTAAAGAGAAAGAAAAGAAAAGAACAAAGCAATATAGGGCTAACCTGTCTTCCATACTTAGTAACCATAAAAAGTTGCATGTTTTCAACTCATCACTCTTGCACACTATTAAGGGTATTTAAGGGCTAACACATTCTTGCTTGAGCCCTAATTGCCCAACAAAGAGTTAAATGGACCAAGTAGAGCCAACATAAGGTCAAACATTAGGATTTCAGTAGAGACACACCCCTTAATCAAGAATTGAGGAAATCCTAAAGAGGTGTGCCCAAGCCATTGATTGAAAATAATTAACAAGAAAAATCCTAAACAGTTGGCTCTCTCTAAACACTTGAACCCTAAAAGACAGGACCTAAAAGCTCTTAAAGAAAACAATAGGTAAAGTTGACCCCTTTGGGTTAACCAACCTTAAATTAGGTCACTCTTTGCACTTAAAAAGACTAAAGTTCAAGTGAAACCTTAAGCACCCTGATCTTAAAATTGGTAGACTTAAGAGGTCAAGATCCCCATTCTGGTCTACCTGGAACCGCAGTGACAAGAGAGGTCGGGTGGGGGAAACCCTGTAACCCGTGGGGACGCTCTACCGTGTAGGGGTCTTCGCGGGACTCTCCCTCTCTGGCTGCCCAGGTAATTCTCAGGTGGACGATCTTTCTGATCAAGGGGTCCATCTGCCCCGCACCTCTATAGTCACCCAACACATTTTTGGGTGTCTTGATTGGGTCCAGCACCTTCTAAACTTACCTCTCCCAACTGTGCATGTACGGAAGGAGGTCTCTAAGACCACCCTTAAGACCTCCTTTAGAAATTCACTCTCGTCAAGGCCAAGCCTCGACGCCCGTGTTTGTGCAGCAACACCCTCACATTATTCTCTCTTCTGATTCAGAACCAAGTTCTTCTTCTTCCCCCATCATGGCTCAGCCAGTTGAGGAAGAAAATAATCTGGAACACCAGCTCCAGCGACTCAATGACCTCTTCCAAAACTTCGTGCACCCACCACAGCGTCCTATGATGCGGGACCACTACAATCCTGCTGCGGTGGCCATTGAGCCTCGAGTTAGAATCCCGATTGGAGGACCTGATTCCGAACTAAAGCCCAACATGATTCATGCTATACCTAAATTCCATGGGCTTAATTCTGAAGATCCCTTCCAGCACATCAAACAGCTTAAGCATCTGGCCCACACTTTTGGATCAGATGCGCAAAATCGGGATATTCTTCTCATGAAGATGTTCTCCTTTTCTCTTATGGACAAGGCTGCCCATTGGTATCAAACTCAGACCCGGCCGATCAACACTTGGGAAGAACTTCAATCCGAGTTTTTGAAAAAGTTTTTTCCCGTTGGTCGGACCAACGCCTTGCGCCATCAGATTACACACTTCACTCAACAATCAGGAGAACCTCTCCATGAGGCATGGGATCGTTTTCAGGATCTCATGAGGAAGTGCCCCCATCACGGAGTTCCTAAATGGGAACAAGTCCAATCTTTTTACCAGGGACTCCGTGAGGACATCCGCCTTTTCGTCAATGCAACTTGCGGAGGAAACATCATGGGTCAACATGAAGACACCGTATGGGAGATTCTCGAAAACATGTGCGAGAACTCCATCAACAATGACTCCATGGGATTATTCGACAGGACGAATACCCGCGCAGCGACGAATCTTAAGGGAGCACATGAGACGCAGGGCCTGTCCGCATCAGTCGACCTGGAATTAATGGCCAGTCGATTGGACAAGGTCTCAATCATTGAAAAGAAGGTGGATGAGCTGACTCAGCACTTGCAGCGAGCCACCTCTGCGCGTAACTCCTTTGCACAACCTCCTTCCACACAGGAGACTGTGCAAAACATCCTACACCGATCCTCCCCTGGGATGGATCCATATCCATCCCCATCTGATTCTTGGACTGGAAGATCATCCGATCCTTTCTTCACCAGCCGGGGGAACTCCATTCCTCCTTTCCCTGATTCTCAGGAGGTTCCTCAGACCTGCGAGGACCTCAACGCCATCCAGAACGACCCATTCTCCAACACTTACAACCCTGGATGGCGAAACCATCCCAATTTTCAGTGGGCGGGAAATTCCCAAACCCAAAGACCACCTTTTCAGTCCCGCCCACAGCCCTCTCATCACTACCAGCCGCCTCAGCCTCGGCCCAACCCTACTTATCCATCAGGGCCAAATCAAGATCAAATGTCCTTAATCCTTCAGACTCTGGCTGACATTCAAAAATCGAATGCGGCCATTCAAAAACAGCACAAGGACGAGCTTACTGAAGTTAAAACTCAGCTGGCCCAGTTGGCAAATTCTCGCCAGCCAGGCACACTCCCTTCCCAACCCCTTCCTAACCCAAATAACGTGCCAACCCAGAAACGCGTTATGAATCCAAATTTAGGCCAAGCTCAATGGATTTATCAGGCCCCCACTGCTCCATCTCCAGACGAGATGGAAGCCTCTACTTCTCGTACGGGATTTCAGCAGCAGCCACCCCTCCTACCAAATCCAAACCAAAATCAGGCCGGATTAAATTCTGTAACAACACGTAGTGGTAAGACAACTCAGGACCCGCGTTATCCAAACCACTCCCAGCCTGATAATCATGACCCTAGGATAATTATCCAAGGTACCGCTGTTCCAGACCCACAACCTGGACCTATCCTAGAGGAACCAACCAAGATCCCGTTTCCCGAAGCCCTGACCAAGGGAAAGAAGACCACCAAACCCGTGGCCCCTGAGGAGGACCTGGTCAAGCTCTTTGAGCAGGTCCACATAAACATCCCCTTGATGGATGCAATCCACCACGTACCAGCTTACGCACGATTTCTAAAGAATATATGTACACCCCAGCGTAAGCCGCGAACCAAGGGAGGGAGCCCAATTGTTCTGTCAGAGCAAGCCAGCTCTGTAATCCTTAGTAGACTCCCACCCAAGGCAAAAGATCCTGGAACTCCCCTGATCTCCTGTAAGATAGGTGGTACCCAATTTGACAGAGCATTGTTAGACTTAGGTGCATCTATAAATCTGATACCCACATCCTTACTTGACCATCTGGAAGAATCTGAGCTGAAACCAACTGAGGTGACATTACAATTAGCAGATCGATCTATAAAGTCACCAAAAGGGATTCTCGAGGATGTTATCGTAAGAGTGCGGGATTTCTATTTTCCAGTGGACTTTATAGTCTTAGACATGGATGCACCTGAGAACCCTAGGGATACACCAATCATTCTAGGGAGACCTTTCTTGGCTACTGCTAGAGCCAACATCAGCTGTGAGGAGGGCCAAATAGAGCTTAAGTTTGGAGATCAAACACTGAAAATTGATATATTTAAGGCCCAACAAGGAATTAATTGCGGCGTCATCGAGCAAATTTGTGACATCAAGACTTTGGTTGATGAATCACACCTCCAGAATGACTTGAGTATGCCTCATCAACCACAGAAGGATCTTGACCCGCAAACAGAGGAGTCCAACCCGGATGTCAACAACCCAGTAACTCCCACCCTTGAACCTCACATCTATACTGAACCACCCGCTGCTGCTGAAAACCCCATCCTTGAACTGAAACCCCTTCCTGCTCATTTGAAATACATCTTTTTGGGTTCTAATCAGACCCTTCCTGTGATCATCAATTCCAACCTCAATCCTGAACAGGAATCCCGTCTGATTGTTGTCCTCCAGCAACATCGCAGAGCCATCGGATGGACCCTCGATGATTTGACTGGAATAAGTCCCTCTTATTGTACTCATCATATCTATTCAGAAGAGGGCACACGACCTTCTCGTGAAATGCAGAGACGCTTAAACCCCAATCTGCAGGAGGTCGTGAAAAAGGAGATCATCAAGTGGTTAGATGCCGGGATCATCTACCCGATCTCCGATAGTCGTTGGGTGAGCCCGATTCAGGTTGTGCCTAAGAAGGCAGGACTCACCACTATAACGACTGAGACCGGAGAAATCATTCCTACCCGATTAGCCAACTCGTGGAGAGTCTGTATAGATTACCGTCGACTCAATTCCTCCACGAAGAAGGATCATTTCCCACTACCCTTCATTGATCAAATTCTCGAAAAATTAGCGGGAAATAGGTTCTTCTGCTTCCTTGACGGGTACTCCGGTTATAACCAGGTGGCAATCCATCCTGAGGACCAAGAAAAGACCACATTCACCTGCCCCTTCGGAACATACGCTTTCCGAAGGATGCCTTTCGGTCTTTGCAATGCACCCGCTACTTTTCAGCGATGCATGCTTGCCATATTCTCAGATATGGTAGGTGATTATCTGGAAGTCTTCATGGATGACTTTTCAGTTTTCGGAGCATCATTCGACGATTGCCTCCAACACTTGGTCCAGATACTCAGGCGGTGCATCGACGTGAATTTGGTTCTTTCCTGGGAAAAGAGCCATTTCATGGTGCCTGAGGGAATTGTCCTGGGACACTCAATCTCGGAGAAAGGTATCCAAGTGGATCGAGCTAAGGTTAATCTGATTTCTCGCCTTCCTATGCCTAGCTCGATCAGGGACATCCACTCCTTTTTAGGGCATGTCGGTTTTTATCGGCGATTTATCCCTGATTTTTCAAAAATCGCACGCCCCCTGACCACTCTTCTCTCCAAGGATGTTCCCTTCGAAATCTCCAAGGAATGCACTCAAGCATTTGAAATCCTGCGTGACCGAGTCACCCAAGCCCCGATCCTACAGTCCCCTGATTGGTCTCAACCCTTTGAGATCATGTGTGATGCATCCGACTTCGCTGTAGGAGCGGTTTTGGGGCAGAAAAATGACAAGAAACCTGTGGTCATTTACTACGCCAGCAAAACACTCGATGAGGCTCAGCGTAACTATACAGTTACTGAGAAAGAGCTGCTAGCTGTAGTATTTGCCCTAGAGAAGTTCAGATCGTACCTTCTGGGTTCCCATGTCATCATATACTCGGATCACACGGCTGTGAGGCATCTCCTTGCAAAGAAGGACGCGAAACCTCGATTGATCCGATGGATCTTGCTGTTGCAAGAATTTGACCTCGAGATTCGCGATAAAGCGGGAAAACAAAACGTGGTAGCTGATCACTTGTCCCGTCTTCCTTCTGAAATGATAGACCCTTCCGGACCCATCACTGAGCATTTTCCCGATGAGCACCTGCTGACTATTGGTACTAGCCTTCCATGGTTTGCTAATATTGTAAATTACTTGGCATCTCATCAGACCCCGTCCGATTGGCCGAAGGCCAAGAAAGACAAATTACGCTCCGATGCCAAGTATTACATTTGGGAAGACCCGTACCTCTTCCGCATAGGTGCCGATCAGATCATCCGGAGATGTGTCCCGGAAGGGGAAGTCAACAATATCCTCTCTTTCTGCCATGACCAGGCATGCGGTGGCCATTTTGCCGGGCATAAAACCGCATCAAAAGTCCTCCAGTGCGGCTTTTACTGGCCCACACTGTTCAAAGACGCATACAGTCATTGCAAGGCATGCAGTCGTTGCCAGACTTTGGGCAACATGAGCCATCGCGACATGATGCCTATGCAACCGATTCTAGTATGCGAAATCTTTGATGTTTGGGGGATTGATTTTATGGGCCCCTTTCCTATTTCGGATGGTTTCGAATACATTCTGTTGGCTGTGGACTACGTGTCCAAATGGATCGAAGCCATACCAACCCGAACCTGTGATCACAAAATCGTTCTCAAATTCATTCATCAACACATTTTCTCAAGGTTCGGGATTCCTCGTGCAATAATCTCTGATGGGGGAACCCATTTCACAAATGCTCAGTTTAGGTCACTGATGACCAAATACGGGGTGTCTCACCGAATCTCTACTCCTTACCACCCCCAAACTAATGGTCTAGCTGAGCTGTCGAATCGGGAGATCAAGAAAATCCTGCAGGTCACTGTTCGACCTGACAGGAAGGACTGGTCGTCCCGACTTCCGGAAGCATTGTGGGCCTATAGGACCGCCCACAAGACCCAATTGGGCATGTCTCCCTTTAGATTGGTGTACGGAAAGGCATGCCACCTTCCCGTCGAACTGGAGCATAAAGCCTATTGGGCAGTACGGAACTGTAATCTAAATCTTTCCAAGGCTGGGACCCACAGAAAACTCCAAATCAGCGAGATCGATGAATTGCGCATAGACGCGTACGAGAACTCGCAAATCTACAAGGAGCGGGTTAAAGCCTTCCACGACAAACACATCTCAAGAAAGATCTTCCATCCTGATCAAAAGGTCCTACTCTTTGATGCCCGACTCAAACTCTTCCCAGGAAAACTGAGATCTAAGTGGGTCGGACCGTATTTGGTCCGACAGGTTTTTGGAAATGGAGCAATCGAAATCAGTCCACTCAGCCACGATTCTGAACCTTTCATCGTGAATGGTCAAAGACTCAAGCCGTTCATTGATGTAACTTCTACTGATTTGGCTGAGGCATCTTATATCCTCCGTTCCCCTTGAGCTTATTGCGCCCAGCCGATGGCGTAAAACTCAGCGCTTAACGGGAGGCAGCCCGTCATTCTCTTTGAAAACCTGAAACTTGTTCTGACACCTTTCAGCACTCGAAGTTCACCCTTATAGACAGCCGACCCCAACTCAGATGTTCGCATCTGAAATTTGAAATCGTCCGCAAAAATTCAACCCGACCCATCCACTCACCCAAATTTCTGTCTTAAGGAATGAACTAAGACCCCCTAGGTTACAATGAGGACATTGCAAATCTTAGGCATGGGGGGGTAGGAAAGTGCAAAAAAAAAAAAAAAAAAAAAAAAAAACTTGTAAGAAAAGGTTTCAAACAAAAAATTCACATATGCCAAAAATACCATAAAAATTAAAAAAAAAAAAAAAAAAAATTTTTCGAAAAAGAATAAGAGGAAAAGAGGAGAAGGAAAATTTTGTGAAGGGAGAACAAACAAAATGAAAAAGGAGCACAAAATTATGAAAAAAAAAGAAAAAAAGAGTGATAGTCATTAGTAAGAAACTAAGGAATTAACCTAAGTTCTAGACCTCATTCAAGAAAATAACTGAAAAGTGCACAATAAGATTAGTAAGAATGCAAACCTTAGGCATTCTTGAATAGACTCTTAGTACTCATTAAGATCTGGACACTCCTCAAGAGGTTGAGGAAAATGAAAAGCTGAAGTATTAGGTCTAAGGCTTAGGAAGTATTCGGCCTCGTTAACTAATTTTTGGTTTACGGGACTCAGTAACCTAAGCACCCTAATCTCACACACAGCCTGGTTCAGTAAGCGTAAAAATCAGAATCACGCAGAAGCGTCGCAAAAATCTGAAAAGAACACCTAGAATAGGAATGGCCGATCAACACAAGTTGATTTGGACGAGTTCCCAGCGCGGAGAGGCGGGAAATCCCCTCGAAGATGCGTAACAAAATATCATCTCCTCGGTGCTTGTCTCTTAGGATATTTACATATCCTACGGGGGGCATGTAAGCACTCTGCTGGTTCAGATTCCATGGATGGCATTATCTCGAAGTGTCAATTGCCAGGGTCTGGATTCGGCCACGGAATACCATGGATGGGATTATCTCGAAATCTCAATAGCCAGGGTTCCGGGGGTTGCCATGGGCGGTGCTATCTCGAAGCATCGATCGCCAGGAACCCTTGAGGATTGATGATGGGAGCAAGGAATCTGATACAGACCGTGTTGAAAAGCCAATCCTAGGCTAGAACTAAAAAGAAAAAGAGAGAGAAAACTCTCCAAACAGAAAAAACTTTCTATCTCTCTCTTACAAAACGCACTGCGAACTGGGCCAGGGCTAAAATCATTTCAAGCACGGGTGCTTTAACCACGAAGTCCAATAAACCTTAGGTTAGTTCTTGCGGGCCTTAAAAACCTTTGCTAAAAGACTGAGGCTAAGGCTAGACAGATTTGGATCTTGATTGGTACTAGAGTATCTTTTAGGCCTATGGTCAGCATTCTAACCTAATCTATGCTCAAATAAAAAGGCACTTATCTAAAACCATTGAAAACTTCATGGTCTAGAACAAGGGTTGAAACCTTAAGTTTTTTTTGCTAAGGGACTAGCAAAAGCTAGGCATGGGGGTATGATGAGAACCTCATCATGAGCCATAACTAGCTCATTTTGACCCAATACAAAGGATAAAAGCTCCTACATATCTCAAGGAAAAGCTTAACTCAGAGAATTCTGAGTTTGAGAAGAAAACAAGTCATAAGGGGTAAAAGTGCAATTTTACCAGTATAATCTGCATACAGGGTAATTCAGGGCCCAAACATAGGTCAGAACAGCTTAATAAGAATAAAAGTGGGATGAGATGATCTAGCAAGGGCTACAGCACTTCCAAGGAACCAAAGGATAATCTGTAACCCTAAAACAACCCACTTCAATTCACAAGGTTCGAGGCAAAGTAAAAATAGAATAAACCCTCTAAAATTCATAGAAAAATAATCTCTAGGGTTTAGAACCTTCAATTTGGCCGTTAGAACCCATTTTGACCTACATTGAGAACCATGCCCAATTAATAACTTAATTTGGGTTTTTGCGCAAATTGACTGGTCAAACAAGGTTTAATATGAAAATAAAATTCACCATCAGATTCCTTAGGTCCTAATTAGTCATGTATAAAAACTTGAGCCTAAGAAGAAACCTCCTTGACCGACTTCACACTTTGGTCCTCATATATTTACTCTTTGGCCCTCAACTTTTGAACCCTCGCATTTAGGCCCCTAACTCTCCTTCGTTCTTTGCAAACAGGTCCCTCCTGCAAAACCCTGCCAGCACCATGCTCCGGCGACCTTGCGCGGAGCATGGCGCCGCGCAGGGTAAGATGGAGGACCTGGCAAGTGTACCGGGGGTGCCCTGCGTCGTCAGCCGTCGCAGGAGCACCCCCATGGTCATTGTAGCCCCCCATACCGGCCGTGCGAACGCACGGACGGTATGGGTTCGTATTCCGACCATTCTCCGGCGAGGGAGACACGTCGTCTCCCTCCGCCTTCCTCCCTGCTTCAACCCTATAAATACCCCCCGCCGCTCCACCGACCAAAGCAGCCTGGATCTGACGGAGAAAACCCCCAGCTTTCTTCTCTTCTTTCTCCGGCAGACACTCACCAGCTCCGGCGACTTCCTCCCCCTCCACCTCTTCGCTCTGCCGCACTACCAGCAGCAGAGACTTCCTCCCCTGCTCTTCCCGCGCCACGCCGCACCCAGCTGGCGCCTCTCCAGCCCTCTGCTCGCCGCCGCCCCTCTCCCTGAGCATCGTCTTCTCCGGCGACAGTCGATACGACTGTCGCCCTGTTCCTCCCCCTTCGTCCCTGCAGTTAAGTTAGACCTACTCCCCTTCTCCTCCTCTTTCTTTCCCCGCTTTCGATTTAGTCAATTAAGCCCTCTACCGACCCTGTTCACCCTCATCCTCTCCGCCTCCGACCACCCTCCGGCGAGCCGCTCCCATCACCTCAGCGACCCACACGGCTCGCCGACCACCGCAGAACCTCCGCCTCCTCACCCTGATCCTCTTCCGCCCCTCCACTTCCCACCAAACACCCTCTGCAGATCCACCGAACACACCCACTCCCTCGCTCACAGTTTGACCTAGGACGACCTGTTAGCTCCATCTCGCCCCCTGCAGACCCCCTGACCACCTTCGCCGTGCCACGGCGAAGGTCCCCCGCCTGTCTGATTTGGCCGAGAGGCCGTTCTATTGATTTCAGGTTCCAGGCCTTGACCGCCATTGGCGAGGAAGCTCGAAGCTTGCTTGAGGTTGCTCCAAGCCTAGATATCCCAGGTTGAAGAGCCACGGCCAGCGCGAAAGAGTCTTGCGCACACACCCTGGCCCTCAATTGGAGTTGCGCGCCTCAACAGCTGTTGCAATTGGAAGCACCATCCCTGCTGCAGGCGTGAGAGAAAAGGGGTGCGCGGATAGTCCCACCTCGGGAGTTTCTGAAGCCACACACCCACATAAATTGCAAAAGTGCCACCATCTGTTTGCCTCAGTTACCACGGGGTGAGGTCCCTCTGCCGTTCTTATGTCCTCTGTCATAGGGACTTCTTCATCGATCGTATGACCCTCGCATGTAGGAGGAGGCGGCAGTGGTGGTGGCTGTGTTCTAAAATTCAAAACTCTAGTGCGCATATTAGTCTGACCCTTCATCTACCCACTATTTGCCTTACACGGGTCCTGCTTATGGCCATGTCCTCCACACGCGAGGCACACAAGGGGGAAGCAACATACGGCCGCCATATGACCTCGACGTCGGCATCTGAAGCAGACAATCTCCCTGTTGCCCCATGGCCTCCCCCTGTTTGTCCTCCTCATACCCGCCTCCCATTTACCATTGAACATGAAACCTCTCCTTTCCTTCAGTCTCCATGCCCTAGATCTCCATGTAGTCCATCCCTCAGCATCATGGTTCCTCCCACCTATCACTCCATGATCGCCCTCCATCCAGCTTCAAGATTTTTTCTAGGTTGCTCAATGACTATCTCTTTTTATTTCAAATTGTTGCTCCTTTTTGACATTTATATCACCTCCTCTTTTCCTCCTAAAAAATGATATGCAAATTGATCTTTCAAAATTTCCTCCCTTCTCCATTTTTTTGTTCTTTTTCAATTTTTTTTTGGAATATCTAATTTTTTTTTATGAAACCCTTTCATGTGAAGTGATTCTTACAGCGTTTTGCACTTTAATACCCCCCATGCCTACGATTTGCAATGTTCTCATTGTAAATTAGGTGGGTTCGAATTCAACTTAGATCGTACATTAGAATAGGTTTTGGGTGGGTGGACGGGTTGGGGTGACTGTTGCAGACGATTTCAAGCTTGGGTATGGGTACCATAGGTGGAGTCGGCTGTTCTAATGGACGAACCCTAAAGTGTAATATGAGTTCAACATAAGATGTGTCAAGAAGGGTTTCGGGTTTTTCAACAACATGACAGGTTGCCTCCCATTAAGCACTGAGTTTAACGCCAACAGCTTGGCGCAATGAGCTCAGGGAGAATGGAGATCAAAAGATACCTCAGCCAAGTTTGTATCAGTGAGTTCAATGAATGGCTTAAGTCGCTAGCCATTCACAATAAAAGGTTCAGAATCAAGGCTGGGTTGACTGATTTCAATAGCTCCATTTCCAAAAATCTGTTGGATAAGATATGGTCCAATCCATTTCAATTTGAGTTTTCCTGGGAACAATTTGAGTTTGGCATCAAAGAGTAGGACTTTCTGACCAGGGTGAAAGATCTTTCTGGATATGTGTTTGTCGTGAAAGGCCTTAACTCGCTCTTTGTAAATTCATGAGTTCTCATATGCATCATTGCGTAGTTCCTCGATCTTGCTTAATTGCAACCGACGGTGTATTCCAGCCTTCATTAGATCCAGATTGCACTTCCGTACTGCCCAATAAGCCTTGTGTTCCATCTCGACGGGAAGGTGACATGCCTTTCCGTACATTAATATGAAGGGAGACATGTCTAATTGGGTCTTATGGGCGATCCTATTGGCCCACAAAGCTTCTGGAAGGCAAGTAGACCAATCCTTCCTATTAAGTCGAACAGTGACCTGAAGGATCTTCTTGATTTCTCGATTCGACAATTCTGCCAGTCCATTAGTCTGGAGGCGGTAAGGAGTCGAGATACAATGTGACACCCCGTACTTTTACATCATGGATTGGAAGTGCACATTGTTAAAATGAGATGCACCATCACTGATGATGGCCTTAGGAACCCCAAATCTGGTAAAGATGTTCTCCTGGATAAATCGGAGGATAACTTTATGATCACTAGTTCTCGTGGGGATGGCTTCGATCCATTTAGAGACATAATCAATAGCGAGTAGAATGTACTCGAAGCCATTAGATCCGGGAAAGGGTCCCATGAAATCAATTCCCTAAATGTCAAAGACTTCTCACACAATAATCGGGTTTAAGGGCATCATATCCTGTGGGCCCATGTTGCCGAGGGTCTGACAACAAGAGCATGCCTTACAATACATCTGTGCATCTTTGAACAAAGTGGGCCAAAAGAACACACATTGGAGAATTTTCGCTGCAGTTTTATGCCCATAGAAATGGCCACCGCAGGCCTGGTCATGACAAAATGAGATCACATCATTGACCTCACCGTCAGGAATGCATCTCTGGATCATTTGATCATTGCCAATGTGAAAGAGGTATGGTTCCTCCCAAATATAGTACTTGGCCTCGGCAATCAATTTGTCCCACCTAGAAGTCGCCCAATCTGGCAGAACTTTCCCTGTAACCAAGTAGTTTACAATATTAGCAAGCCATGGGAGACTGTGAATGGCTAGCAGGTGCTTGTCCGGAAAATGCTCGGTGATCGAACTAGACGGGTCGATGACTGAAGAAGGAAGATGGGACAAATGGTCAGCTACCATGTTCTACTTTCCCACTTTATCACGAATCTTGAGATCGAATTCTTGCAATAGCAAGATCCAGCAGATTAGTTGAGGTTTCGTATCCTTCTTCGCGAGGAGGTGCCTCACTGCAGTGTCATCTGAGTATATGATAACACGGGAACCTAAAAGATAAGATCTGAATTTTTCCAGGACAAATACTACAGCTAGCAGCTCTTTCTCAGTAACTATGTAGTTATGCTGAGCCTCGTCAAGTGTCTTGCTAGCGTAGTAGATGACCACGGGTTTCCCATCTATTTTCTACCCAAGTACCGCACCCACAGCATAATCAGATGCATCACACATGATCTCAAAGGGTTGAGACCAATCAGGGGACTGCAGGATAGGTGCTTGGGTAACTCGATCACGTAGGATCTCAAATGCTTGAGTACATTCCTTAGTGATTTCGAAGGGGACATCCTTGGAGAGAAGATTAGTTAGGGGGCGCACAATTTTTGAGAAAACGGGAATGAATTGATGGAAAAAATCGACATGCCCCATGAATGAACAGATGTCCTTGGCAGAGCTAGGCATAAGGAGTTTGGAAATTAGATTCACCTTAGCTCGATGATGTAAACATGTTTACACTACATAAGATGCCTATTTATGCATGTTCTTAAGCATAGAATTGCATTGCAGACTATAAATATTGCATAGCATGCATCATCTTGCATTTAGATTAGTTTGAATAAAATGGAGGTTAATTGTCTCCTTTTATGTTCAGGGACAGGGCATAATTTTTATCGAGGCCTCAGATCGAAGATCCAACCGTACAGATTTGATCAGGGCGACAATTGGAGTTCAACGACTCCAAGATCGCCCTAATCAGACATCTGTAGCATCAGATAGAGATCGGGGAACCCTAGAAGATCAAGGGCCAAGATGGTGTGAATCCATACTTCAAATGACAAATCCGACCACATGGATGGATTTGGATCGACGATCGCAGCCTAATGACGTGAAAATCAACTCAATCCGACAACCGTGGCACCATCTACATCATCCAGAAGATGGATGCTAAGATGGTGCCACATGGAACCATCTCAGCCGCCCAACCGACCGCTACACTCGCCGCACCCACTCTTCTGCGACGATTCTCCGTCGTTGGATGCGCACCCAACGGCTATGGATGTGCGTGCTTGATTTGTAAGCGCGACACAAACGCGCTTGTAGCGCATTGGTTGAATGCGCTTTCACGAAGGGAGGACTCGTGTTCAAGTCGCGAGGAGCGGGCGAGCAGGCGCGAGGAGCGTTGGATCATGATCGGTCGGCCGCGAGCGCTCAATAGCGCCCACGCGCTATCGCACGCCCGCGTGTGATGCGCCATCAGACGTAGCGATCATGCGTAGGGGAGGCACGGCGAGGAGCACTCTCAGCCGTTTGATCTCATGATTGAACGGCTGAGATTTAAAGAATGTGGAAAGGCGTTGCATGCGCTAGAGGCGAGCGGGTGGTGCACGTCGTCCACGATGGGGCTTTAGTGACGATTTTATCCATCACTAAAGATCCCCTATTTAATATTTTGAGATTAAAACGACCAAATTGCCCTCACTCCTTGCAACTATAAAAGGAGACCCCCTCCATATGAAATTTTCATCCCTTCTTTCTCTTCTCTCCCTCTCCAAAGCTCAAGAGAAGCTTGTCCCACACCCAGGATGCTTCTCAAGAGATAAATCCAATTTTTGTCCCCCTTTCAGAAGTGGATCCCGCGACGATGATGATGTGCTACTCCATTCCCGTTCTTCCCGCTTCGTCCTCCTTCGTCCTGCTCCGTTCCCCGTCTTCCAGGAATCGTCCCATCCGGCTCGTCCTCCAAGCGACCGTCGAGGAGGATAATTCTCTCTCCATTCTTTTTAATGCTTTCTAGAGTAGATTTACTACTTTCTAGTGTAATCATTTTCTGCTTTCTAGTCGTAATGAGTAGTGTAACAAAAAATCTCCTTGATAATGAATTCCATGTTCATTCTACATCTCTTTTTGGTTTTTGTTTGTAATATTCTTTCTCTCTCTCTCTCTCTTCTATTTATTGTAAATAGATAGATAGTTTCTAATCAATTAATCTACTTAGTGACAAATAAAACAAACGTGCATCTTTAAATCAAACATCTGCCTCCCTGAGTTCGACCTGGGATTTCTATTCTGGTATAAATTTTATTTGTTGAACTCGATGTTGAATGTATCGAATAGCTATGCTAACGTGTTTGGTTTTAGAAAACCTGTCGTTGTAGTTTGAAAGCGAAGAACTCGTGTTCAACAAATAAAATTTATACCGAAATTGAAATTCCGGGTCGAACACACGGAGGCGACGCTTGATTTAAAAACTATGCGTTTCTTTTTGTTTATCACGAAGTAATTCAATTTAAAACTATCTAATTATTTACAATAAATAGAAGAGAGAGAGAGGGTAAGAGAGAGAGAGAATATTACACATAGAAATCAAAATGAGATGCAGAATAAACAAAGAATTTAGCATTAAGAAGATTGTTCATTACAACTAGAAAGTATAAAACAATTACACTAGAAAGCGATAAATTTACTCTAGAAAGCATTAAAAGAATGGAGGGAGAAATGTCCTCCTTGATGATTGCTTGGAGGACGAGCAAAACTACTCTAGAAAGCAGTAAATCTATACTAGAAAGCAGTAAAAAGAATAGGGAGAGAGAAATCCTCCTCGACGGTCGCTTGGAGGACGAGCCGGACAGGACAACGCCTGGACGAAGGAGGACAAAGCAGGACGAAGGAGGACGAAGCAGAAGAACGGGAACGGAGCATCACGCCGTCGTCCTCGCAGGATCCACTTTCGAAGGGGGACGGAAATTTGGACTTTATCTCGCGAGAAGCATCCCGGGTGTGGGACAAGCTTCTCTTGAGCTTTGGAGAGGTAGAGAAGAGAAGGAAGGGATGAGAATTTCATGTGGAGGGGGTCTCCATTTATAGTTGCAAGGAGTGGGGGCAAAATGGTCATTACATCTTTAAAATAATAAATGAGGGGTCTTTAGTGACAGATAAATCCGTTAGTAAAGCCCCCAACGTGGGTGTAGCACCCGCGCCCACACGCGCCTCCTCAGCTGCCTGCTTCCTCAACGCCCACGCACGTTCATCAGATCTCAGTCGTCCGATCGTGAGATCGGACGGCTTAAGATGCGCCTGACCCGCTCGCTGTGCACCCGCCTGGCGCGTGTGATGCCGCGTGACGCCGCGTGTTCAATCGCGCGTGATCTCAATTGAGTGCAAATGGCCATCCGATAAAGATCCAACGCCCGCTTGCGCTCGCTCGCCCGCGCCTTCCTCCCCTTCGCTGCATTTCGAACCGGCGCCCGTAGCTCGCGTAAGCGCGCTCGACCGCTGCGCTACGAGGCGCGGATGGTCGAGCGGGCGCCAACGGCGAAGAGGGAGTGGGTGCGGGGTCTTCAGAGATTGCATGCAACCGTTTGCCATCTTGGCCGTCCATCTTCTGGATGTTGTAGATGGTGCCACGGATGTCAGATTGATTCAATTTTTTCATCGTTGGGCTGCGATCGTCGATCCGAATTCATCCGTGCGGTCGGATTTGTCATTTGAAGTGCGGATTTACACCATCCTAGCCCTTGATTTTCTAGGGTTCCCCGGTCACTATCTGATGCTACGGATGCCTGATTAGGGCAATCTTAGAGTCGTTGAACTCCAATCGTCACCCTGATCACATCCATACAGTTGGATCTTCTATCTGAGGCCCCAATAAAATGTTTGCCCTGTCCGAGCACATAAAAGGAGATAATTAATCTCCATTTCATTCAAACTACTCTAAATGCAAGATGATGCAAGTTATGCAATATTTATATCATGAAATGCAATCCTATGGTTAAGAACATGCATAAATAGACATCTTAAGTAGTGTAAATGTGTTTACATCATACCCCCATGCCTATCTTTTGCTAGTCCCTAGCAAAAACTATATGCTATTTATAAAAGAATTAGGTTTGATTATTTGGACTTGAGTTATTTTCAATCTTTAAGAATTTGTCTACTTAGGAACTGAACTTTCAAAGATACAACAGCGCCCGAGTATCAGCCAAAATGCTGACTGCCTCAAGCCCTTGCCTTATTCAAAGAAAATTTTCTTTTTTCTCTTTTTCTTTTTTTTCTAATTTTTTGGATTTTCAAATTTTAGGATTTAAGAGTGGCTTTCTACGGCCATTCAACTCACCCAAGATTTGATGAGAACCCTAAGTTTTAAGCATCTTATTGTGATTGTGATAGACTCGTTGACTGGCAGTTAAAACGGACTTCGGATTTCTATGCCTCTAGGTGACCTCAAAAGAAATTCTGCCTAAAGGTATATCTTTACAAGCAGTAGCTTTCTCCCTACTTTTATTTTTTTACGGGGTCAACACAAGGGTGAATCTAGTGTATATCTCCCTGGTTTATTCTACTTCTCCGCTTCTTCCTAAGTGTTTTGGGAATTTTTAGTGCATTTATTGAGCTGGGTTCTGGACAACTAGTCGATGAGCTGTTACCACCGACAACTTGCCAGCCATACTCGTGCGGCGAAGTGTGGCTTATTTCTTTTTGTTCTTTTCTCTTTTTCTTTTTGATTTTTTTTTTAAGTAGGTGGCTTCCCTGATCTAAGATTTACCTAAAGGCAGCAAAAAGAGAAAGGTCCAGTGACTGGGCTATGGACAACCTACCTATGGGTTGTTACCCACGATAACTTGTCAGCCATATCACCCTAGAAGGTTCATTAGCCACCCAATTTTTGTTAAAATCGTCGAACAACGAGTCAGTGCAAAGAAAGTGTGTAGATGCTTAAGACTCAAAATTCCCTCAAATCAGAGGGCAGGTTGATAAGTCGTGTGCGTATCACCCAAACTTATTTATTCCAATTACGATAGAATTAAGATGGCGAGGACTCAAAGACAAATCCACATTTTAGTGGATACACGAGCTAATTAAGTCCAAAGACCTGAAGGGTCTTTGTGTTCAAATCATAATGTAGTATTTCCTAAGATTGAAAATTTTCTTAAACCCAAATTCTCTTTCCTAATTCTGAATTTTTTTTTATATAAAAGAAAATAAAACAAATCTATGGAGCTGACAAACGAATTCAGAGATAAATATCCACCCCCCCATGCCTATCTAATGCAATGTCCTCATTGTATTAAAACGACATAAAACAGAGTGGAAAAGCGTAGAAAGCACCTGAATTGTGTGAATGTCAGGTCTGCTCCGAGATGAAAACTAAGAAAAACCGTATATGTGCCGAGTTTAGTGCCTTCAGCTAGGCACACTATACAAAGAAAAGAAATGAAGAATTCACAAGTGCGGGTCAGAATTAGAATAAACAGAAGAATCTTCTGACCTATCAACAGAGGTCCACAGATGTGGACCAGATTGTGGTGCAGACCCATCCCCCATAATCGAGAATATCTTAGGTTCTGGATAAAAATTACCCAAAACCTAAAATCAGAATGCAAGCGGGGTCGGGCATGCGATTTATGAGGATGCAACCCAAGACCAAAAAGTCGAGTTACAGAGAATTGAAGCTCAAAAGGATAATCGTTGAATGTGTGCTTGGGTTTGACATCCTCGAAACAAATGTTGTAAGGGTTCTGATTTGATGGTTTCTACTTAAAAGGAATCCTTCGACTCAATCTTTCATTTCCTCCAAAATTAACTTTCCAAATCAGAACTTCCCAGCTCCTATCCTCCTCATTCAGCATATCAAATTCCAGGACCTCTTGTATATTAATCACCCCATCTGAAATCTCCAAGTCTAAATGATGTGGCAGAATCAAAATTGACTTGGATCTAATTATCTCAGAATTAGAATCATCAATAAGCTCAATGGGGTGTAACTAACAATCAGGGCATTGAATTGAATCCTCTAGAAAATGCGATTCCGGATCCGTAATGTGTGCCCTAATAAGATCAGTTTCCTCAGTTATTGGGCTATCAAATGATCTATCAGATTCCTCAGGCCTAATCGTCTCACAGAAATTGTGTTCAGAAAACTTGCGTGAGACTTCACAACTTGAATCTTCACCATCAAAGAAATCTGGATCCGTATCAATGTATGTCCCAAAATTAGTTGTCACTTTCTGTTCCCAGGAGACATACTTTTCCTCGTAACCCGGCTTAGGGATCTCAGGTGAAGAAATCAGATCTTCCTTAATTGGTCGCTTTAATTCAATCTGGTCATGACACGTATCCCTCCCAACAGGTGCCTGAGCGGGTTCTGTCATTGGCTTTCCTGAAGAGGGTTCATCCTGGGAATCATCCCAAGATTGAATCAAAGCAACCATGAATCTCATCCTCAATTTCGCTAATTTCCCAAGTAGAAACTCACCGGGGTTCTTATCCTTAACGTCCTGGAGCCAATCCAACAAAGACTTATTCAAATCATCAATCATTTCAATCAGGGGCTCCAATCTCTCAATGCAAGGTGTTGGCTGAACATCTAAAGATTGAATGATATTCCTCAAGTTAGCCAGAACCTTATCTTGAAACTGATTAACCTAAACCAAATGAGTTGGTTCAGGATTGGGCGGGTTTGACATCAATGCAGAGGAATTAACGAATTGAGATTCGTTATACCCTTTCTGATAATAGGTCATTTCAGATTGTTCAAAAGATGGTGATGACCTAAAGGCGGTGAAATCAGAGGATGGGTAAGGATCGGTGTATCCTTCTTGATTGTAGATCGTATTAGGTTGTTCATGAAAGGAAGATGATCTATAACCGATGTAGCTCTTAGAAGGATAGAAATCAGAATCAAAGTGTTCAGGGTTAGACCCTAAACACGGGGGTTCGGAATTATATCCCCAATCTGAATTATCCCAACTGACTGATGGTTGATTACAATACGAGTCAGGATAATCGTCATGTTGAGGATAATTCACAACAGGAGGGAAAGAGCGGGAATGCGTAAAATATGTGGAAGGATTCATGAGACATGGGAGGAAGAAAGGCGCCCTGCAATGCAAACAATCAAACCTGTCCTTAAGTGGGTTAGCCTACAGACCTACAGACTCCCAAAACCCATCTTGAGATAAAGAAACGATTTGATCTACTTTCGTCTGTTCAATCCAACCATTAAGAAGAAGGGACTGGGGAGAAGGTTCTTCCTTCGGCTTGCACCTCCGGTTCCTAGTGTACCCCCCAGCTGCGATCGTTTGATTCTGCTCCCCTAGCTAGACATCAGATTGAACAGTAGAAATAGACTAATCGAAAATAATCTCGTTCTGGGTTCTGAAGAGCGAGTCCAATCCTTAAGGCTAATGTCTACTTTGTTTTATTTAGGGCTAGGTTTGATTGTGCTTTGGAATGTGATGGGCCCTTTAAATGGGTTGTGCCCTTAATGATTGATTGATTTGTGTGTGCGTGCACAACCAATTATTTTCAAGCAAGATTATTTTTGATGTGGTGAATTTTAAGGTTCAAATCTTGCTTAGTAGCTTTTAGGATTCAACTTTAGGTGTTTTCAAACAAGTTTCATTGGCACACCAGGTTTTGAAAGCACGGGTGAAGATGTTTTCCTTGGAAGCTTAAAAAGAATGTGGAGTGCCTGGTAAATCCCTAAGAGTTGAACCTAAGTGGAAGCTACTTGATTAGTTGATTTTATTTGAAGTGGTGCGGCCCAAACAACTCAAACAAATGGCCACAAATGCACTACTAAGTTAGGCACACAAAGATGGTTAACCTAGAATGATTTCTACTCTTTTATGTGTTGCTTTATGTGTACCGGTTCCACAGATCAGAACCCGGTTGAGTAGAAATAAATCAATTCGGTTAAGTGCCTTTGAATGTGGGTGTACGTTGTGTGTTTGTTGAAAATTGCCCCACAAAATTATCCTTTTTATTTTATTTTTATATAAATGAAGGTGGAATGAATGTGAGTGAGAATCCAAACAACCAAACTATTCCTAGGATTTATGCAAACACCTAGGTTAATTGGAATTTGGATTTAATGTGGTGAATGAAATTTATGGAGGGGGAAAGAATGGGGGATAACTTACAAAACCTTCCACAGCACTTTACTCCAATCTACCGCTTTTGCTCGTCTCAAAAGAGTACCTACAATTACAATAAGAAAGGAGAAAAGTGAGGTAAATGATTTGTAAGTTACAAAACGCGAAGAGAAATCAAAGATCGTTGCCTCCCCGGCAACGGCGCCAAAATGTTGAACGTATCGAATAGCTACGCTAACGTGTTTGGTTTTAGAAAACCTGTCGTTGTAGTTTGAAAGCGAAGAACTCGTGTTCAACAGATAAAGTTTATACCGAAATTAAAATTCTGAGTCAAACACAGGGAGGCAGACATTTGATTTAAAAACTACGCGTTTCTTTTTATTTGTCACGAAGTAATTCAATTTAAAACTATCTAATTATTTACAATAAATAGAAGAGAGAGAGAGAGGGTAAGAGAGAGAGAGAATATTACACATAGAAATCAAAATGAGATGTAGAATAAACAAAGAATTTATCATTAAGAAGATTGTTCATTACAACTAGAAAGCATAAAATAATTGTACTAGAAAGTGATAAATTTACTCTAGAAAGCATTAAAGTAATGGAGGGAGAAATGTCCTCCTCGACGATTGCTTGGGGGATGAGCAAAACTACTCAAGAAAGCAGTAAATCTATACTAGAAAGCAGTAAAAAGAATAGGGAGAGAGAAATCCTCTTCGACGGTTGCTTGGAGGGCGAGCCAGACGGGATGACGCCTGGACGAAGGAGGACGAAGCAGGACGAGGGAGGACGAAGCAGAAGAAAGGGAACGGAGCAGCACGCTATCGTCGTCGCGGGATCCACTTCCGAAGGGGGACGAAAATTTGGACTTTATCTCGCGAGAAGCATCCCGGGTGTGGGACAAGCTTCTCTTGAGCTTTGGAGAGGTAGAGAAGAGAAGGAAGGGATGAGAATTTCGTGTGGAGGGGGTCTCCTTTTATAGTTGCAAGGAGTGGGGGCAAAATGGTCATTACATCTTTAAAATAATAAATGAGGCGTCTTTAGGGACGGATAAATCCGTCACTAAAGCCCCCAACGTGGGCGTAGCACCCGTGCAAACACGCGCCTCCTCAGCTGCCCGCTTCCTCAACGCCCATGCACGTTCATCAGATCTCAGCCGTCCGATTGCGAGATCGGACGGCTTAAGACGCGCCTGACCCGCTCGCTGTGCGCCTGCCTGGCGCGTGTGATGCCGCGTGACGCCGCGCATTCAATCACACGTGATCTCAATTGAGCACAGACGGCCGTCCGATCAATATCCAACGCCCGCCCGCGCTCGCTTGCCTGCTCCTTCCTCCCCTTCGTTGCGGTTCGAACCTGCTCCCGCAGCTCGCGTAAGCGCGTTCGACCGCTGCGCTACGAGGCGCGGATGGTCGAGCGGGCGCTTTTAGGCACGGTTGACCACAGCCGTTGGATCAAGATCCAACAGCAGAGAGGGAGCAGGTGCGGGGTCTTCAGAGATTGCATGTGACCGTTTAGGTGGCTGAGATGGCACCACGTGGCACCATCTTGGTCGTCCATCTTCTGGATGTTGTGGATGGTGCCATGGATGTCAGATTGACTCGATTTTTGCGTCGTTGGGCTGCGATCATCGATCCGAATTCATCCGTGCGGTCGGATTTGTCATTTGAAGTGCAGATTTACACCATCCTGGCCCTTGATTTTCTAGGGTTCCCCGATCACTATCTGATGCTACGGATGCCTGATTAGGGCGATCTTGGAGTCGTTGAACTCCAATCGTCGTCCTGATCACATCCATACGGTTGGATCTTCGATCCGAGGCCCCGATAAAATGTTTGCCCTGTCCAAGCACATAAAAAGAGATAATTAACCTCCATTTTATTCAAACTACTCTAAATGCAAGATGATGCATGTTATGCAATATTTATATCATGAAATGCAATCCTATGCTTAAGAACATGCATAAATAGACATCTTAAGTAGTGTAAATGTGTTTACATTACACGAGTTCTTTGCTTTCAAACTACGACGACAGGTTTTTCTAAACCAAACACGTTAGCGTAGTAGCTCATAGCTTTAGCATTTTGGCGTAGTTGCTGGGGAGGTGATGCTCTTTGATTTTTTTCACGTTTTCCAACTTACAAATCATTTACCTCACTTTTCTCCTTTCTTATTGTGATTGCAGGTACTCTTTTGAGATGAGCAAAAATGGTAGATTGGAGTAAAGTGCTGTTGAAGGTTCTGTAAGTTTTCCCCCACCTCCCACCCATTAGTTTTCATTTCACCACATAATAACACAAACATGAATCCACCTAGGTGTTCTTTTAAACTCTAAGGTTAGTTTTGTTTGTTTGTTTGACACCCACACCTGCCTCAACCTCCATCTTTAAAAAGAAAAATAAAAAAAAAAATCTCACAGCGGTACACAACCTCATCTGATTTTCAAACTCAACCGGTAAATCGATCTTTGGAACTGGTACACACATCCAAACACATAATTGAGTAGAAATCAGATTAGGTAATCATTTGTGTGCCTAATTAAGTGTTGCAATAGGCCAATTGGTTGAGTTTATTGGGCCACACCACTTCAATTAAAATCAACTCATCAAGTAGCTACCGTTTAGGTTCAACTCTTAGGTATTTACCAGGAACTCCACATTCTTTTAAGCTTCAAAATAAAACATCTTCACCTGTGCTTTCAAAACTTGGTGTGCCAACAAAACTTGTTTGAAAATACTTAAAGTTTAATCCTAAAAGCTACTAAACAAGATTTGAACCCTAAAATTCACCACATCAAAAATAATCTTGCCTGAAAACCACTGGTTGTGCACACACACACACATCAATCAAGCATTAAGGGTACAACCCAAATAAAGGGCTCATCACATTCCAAAGCACATTCAAACCAAGCCATAAATAAAACAGAGTACATGTTGGCCTTAAGGATTCAACTCGCTCTTCAGAGCCCAGAACGAGATTATTTTCGATTAGCCTATTTCTACTATTCAATATGATGTCTAGCTAGGGGAGCAGAATTAAACGATCGCGGCTGGGGGGTATACTAGGAACCGGAGGCGTAAGCCGAAGGAAGAACCTTCTCCCCAGTCTCTCCTTCTAACTGGTTGGATTGAACAGACAGAAGCAGATCAAATCGTTTCTCTATCTCAAGATGGGTTCTGGGAGTCTGTAGGTCTTTAGGCTAGCCCACTTAAGGACATGTTTGATTGCTTGTATTGCAAGGTGCCTTTGTTTCTCCCGTCTCTCATGAATCCTTCCACATATTACATGCATTCCCACTCTTTCCCTCTTATTTCGAATTGTCCTTAACATGACGATTATCCCGACTCGTACTGTAATCAACCATCAGTTAGTTGGGATAACTCGGATTGGGGATACAGTTCCAGACCTCCGTGTTTAGGGTCTAACCCTGAACACTATGATTGTGATTTCTATAGTTCTTAGAGTCACATCGATTATAGATCGTCAACTTTTCATGGACAACCTAATATGATCTACAATCAAGAAGGATACACTGATTCTCACCCATCCTCCGATTACATTGCCTTTAGGTCATCACCACCTTTTGAATAATCTGAAATGACCTATTATCGGGGAGGGTATAACGAATCTCAATTCGTTAACTCCTCTACACTGATCCCAAACCTGCCCAACCCTGAACCAAGTCATTTGGTTCAGGTTAACTAGGTTCAAGATAAGGTTTTGGCTAACTTGAGGAATACCATTCAATCTTTAGAAGTTCAGCCAATACCTTCCATTGAAAGATTGGAGCCCCTGATTGAAATGATTGATGATTTGAATAAGTATTTGTTGGATTGGCTTCAGGATGTTAAGGATAAGAACCCGGGTGAGTTTCTACTTGGGAAGATTTCCAGGATGATTTATGGTTGCTTTAGTTAAACCGTGGGATGATTTCCAGGATGAACTCCCTTCAAGAGAGGAAATGTCAGAACCTACTCAGGCACCTGTTTGGGGGGACATGTGTTACGAGGCTGACCAGATTGAATTAGAGCAACCAATTACGGATGATCTGATTTCTTTGCCTAAAATCCTTGAGTCGGGGTACGAGGAAACGTATGTCTCCATGGACCAGAAAGTGATGGATGATTTTGAGACATACATTAATACGAATTTTGATTTCTTTGATTCTGATGGTGAAGATTCAAGTTGCGAAGTCTCACGCGAGTTTACAGAACACGATTTCTGTGAGACGATTGGGTCTGAGGAATCTGATAGATCATTTGATAGCCCAATAACTGTGGAAACTGATCTTATTGGCGCTCACCTTACAGATCCAAACTCACATTTTCTTGAGGATTCAATCAAATGTCCTGATTGTCAGTTACATCCCATTGAGTTTATCGATGATTCTGTTTTTGAGATAACTTGACCCAAGTCAATTCTGATTCAGCCACATCTTTTAGACTTGGAGATTTCAGATGGGGTGATTAATATGCAAGAGGTCCCGAAACTTGACATTCTGAATGAGGAGAATAGAAGATGGGAAGTTCTAATTTAGGAAGCAAACTTTGGAGGAAATAGAAGATTAAGTCTAAGGGTTCCAATTCTTCTGAAACCGTCAAACCAGGACCCTTACAACATCTGTTCTGAAGATGTCCAACCCAAGCACACATTCATTTATTATCCTTTGGAGCTTGAATTCTCTGTAACCAGACTTTTTGGTCTTGGGTTGCATCCTCATAAATCGCAGGCCCGGCCCCGCTTGCATACTGATTTCAGGTTTTGGGTAATTTTTATCCAGAACCTTAGATATTGTCAATTATGGGGTATAGGTCTGCACCACAATCTGGTCCACATCTGTGGACATCTACTAGCAAGTCCGAGGTCTCATCTTTTTATTCTGATTCTGACCTGCACTTGTGAATTCTTTATTTCTCTTCTTTGTATAATGTGCCTAGCTGAAGGCACTAAATTCAGCACGTATACAGTTTTTGTTTATCTCGGAGAGGACCTGACATTCACGCAATTCGGGTGCTTTCTACTCTATTCCACTCTGTTTTATGTTTTTTTAATACAATGAGGACATTGCATTAGATAGGCATGGGGGGGTGGATATTCATCTCTGAATTTATTCGTCAGCTCCGTAAATTTGTTTTATTTTCTTTTATTTATATTAAAAAAAATTATGGAATTAGGAAAGAGAACTTGGATTTAAGAAAATTTTCAATCTTAGGAAATACTACATTATGATTTGAACACAAAGACCCTTCAGGTCTTCAGACCTAATCAGCCTGTGTATCCATTAAAATGTGGATTTATTTTTTAAATCCTCGCCATCTTAATTCTATCATAATTGGAGTAAATATGTTTGGGTGATAAGTACACGACTTATCAACCCGCCCTCTGATTTGAGGGAACTTTAAGCCTAAAGCATCTACACACTATCTTGTCACTGACTCGTTAATCGACGGTTCTAATGGAAATTGGGTAGCTAATGAACCTTCTAGGGTGATATGGCTGGCAAGTTATCATGGGTAACATCCCATAGGTAGGTTGTCCAGAACCTAGTCACTGGACCCTTCTGTTTTTGTTGCCTTTAGGTAAATCTTAGACCATGGAAGCCACCTACTCAAAAAAAAAGAAAAGAAAAAGAAAGTCAAAAAGAAAAGAAAAGAAAATAAAATAAATAAGCCACACTTCGCCGCACGAGTATGGCTGGCAAGTTGTCGGTGGTAACAGCTCATTGACCTGTTGTTACCAAAATAAATGCACTGAAAATTCCCAAAATACTTAGGAAGAAGCGGAGAAGTAGAATAAATCGGGGAGATAGACACTGGATTCACCCTTGTGTTGACCCCATAAAAATAAAAGTAGGGAGAAAGCTACCGATTGTAAAGATACACCTTTAGGCAGAATTCTCATTTTAAGGTCACCTAGAGGCGTAGAAATCTGAAGTTCGTTTTTACTACCGATTAATGAGTCTATCACATTCACAATAAGATGCTTAGAACTTAGGGTTCTCATAAAATCTTGGGTGAGTTGAATGGCCGTAGAAAGCCACTCCTAAACCCTAAAACTCGAAAATCCAAAAAAAATAATTAGAAAAGAAGAAAAAGAGAAAGAAAATTTTCTTTGAATAAGGCGTGGGCTTGAGGCGGTCTGCATTTTGGCAGATACCCAGGCACTGTTGTGTCTTTGAAAGTTTATATCCTAAGTAGACATTTTCGTAATGATTGAAAATAACTCATGCCCAAATAATCCAACCTAATTCTTTTATAAATAGCATATAATTTTTGCTAGGGACTAGCGAAAGATAGGCATGGGAGTGTGATGTAAACATGTTTACACTACATAAGATGGCTATTTATGCATGTTCTTAAGCATAGAATTGCATTGCATACTATAAATATTGCATAGCATGCATCATCTTACATTTAGATTAGTTTGAATAAAATGGAGGTTAATTGTCTCCTTTTATGTTCAGGGACAGGGAAAAATTTTTATCGGGTCCTCGGATCGAAAATCCAACCGTACAGATTTGATCAGGGCGACGATTGGAGTTCAACGACTCCAAGATTGCCCTGATCAGACATCTGTAGCATCAGATAGAGATCGGGGAACCCTAGAAGATCAAGGGCCAAGATAGTGTAAATCTACACTTCAAATGACAAATTTGACCACACGGATGAATTTGGATCGACGATTGAAGCCTAACAGCATGAAAATCGACTCAATTCGACAACCGTGGCACCATCTACATCATCCAGAAGATGGACGGCCAAGATGGCACCATGTGGCTCCATCTTAGCAGCCCAACTGACTGCTACACCTGCCGCACCCTCTCTTCTTTGACGATTCTCCGCTGTTGGATGAGCATCCAACGGCTGTGGATTCGTGTGCATGATTTGTAAGCACGACACAAACGCACTTATAGCGCGTTGGTCGAACGTGCTTTCGCAAAGGGAGGACACACGTTTTGGTCGCGAGGAACGAGCAAGCAGGCACAGGCGAGCGGGCGCGAGGCGCGTTGGATCATGATCGGTCTGCCGCGAGCGCTCAATAGTGCCCATGCATTATCGCATGCTCGCGTGTGACGTGCCATCAAATGTGGCGAGTGCGCGCAGAGGAGGCACGACAAGGAGCGCTCTCAGCCATTAGATCTCATGATCAAACGGTTGAGATTTAAAGAACGTGGAAAGGTGTTGCATGAGCGGGAGGTGAACGGGCGGCGCACGTCGTCCACGATGGGGCTTTAGCGACGGTTTTATCCGTCATTAAAGGGCCCTTATTTAATATTTTGAGATTAAAAAGACCAAATTGCCCTCACTCCTTGCAACTATAAAAGGAGACCCCCTTCATACGAAATTTTCATCCCTTCTTTCTCTTCTCTCCCTCTCCAAAGCTCAAGAGAAGCTCGTCCCACACCCGGGATGCTTCTCAAGAGATAAAGTCCAATTTTCGTCCCCCTTTCAGAAGTGGATCCCACGACGACGATGACGTGTTGCTTCGTTCCTGTTCTTCCCACTTCGTCCTCCTTCATCCTGCTCCGTTCCCCATCTTCCAGGCGTCATCCTGTCCGGCTCGTCCTCCAAGCGACCGTCAAGGAGGATAATTCTCTCTCCATTCTTTTTAATGCTTTCTAGAGTAGATTTATTACTTTCTAGTGTAATCATTTTCTGCTTTCTAGTCATAATGAGTAGTGTAACAAACAATTTCCTTGATAATGAATTCCATGTTCATTCTACATCTCTTTTTGATTTTTGTTTGTAATATTCTCTCTCTTTCTCTCATTCTCTCTCTCTCTTCTATTTATTGTAAATAGATAGATAGTTTCTAATCAATTAATGTACTTCATGACAAATAAAACAAACTCGCATCTTTAAATCAAACGTCTGCCTCCCTGAGTTCAACCAGGGATTTCTATTCCGGTATAAATTTTATTTGTTGAACACGAGTTCTTCACTTTCACACTATGACGACAGGTTTTTCAAAACCAAACACGTTAATGTAGTATCTCGTAGCTTCAACACTCAATCAACCTAGATGTCCTTTTCAGAAATGAGATGTCATAGGACAATTCTCCCAAGTACCATAAAGTAGCTCTTTTCCCAAGAAAGAACCAAATTCACGTCGATGCATCGCCTGAGGATTTGGACCAAGTGTAAGGGGCAATCATCAAAAGATTCTCCAAATACCGAGAAGTCATCCATGTAGACTTCAAGGTATTCACCTACCATATCTGAGAATATGGCAAGCATGCACCGGTGAAAAGTAGCAGGTGCATTGCAGAGATCGAATGACATCCTTTGGAATGCATACGTCCCGAAGGGGCAGGTGAAGGTAGTCTTCTCTTGGTCCTCAGGATGGATAGCAACCTAGTTATAATCAGAGTACCCATCCAAGAAGCATAAGAATCGCTTTCCTGCTAGTTTCTCGAGTATCTGATCAATGAACGGTAGTGGGAAATGATCCTTCTTCATGGAGGAATTAAGTCTTCTGTAATCAATGCAGACTCTCCATGAGTTTGCTATACGGGTCGGTATGGTTTCTCCAGTTTCAGTCGTGATCACGATGAGTCCTGCCTTCTTAAGCACAACTTGGATTGGACTTGACGAGTCGATTGTTCGCTTTATAAGTCGTTTGTAGTTTTATGTGGTGGAAAAATCGACTAATTAATAATTAAAAATAACCACTTGCAGAAGTGCGGGTCGTGTCCACAGGGAGGCAATGATGCAATAATATCTCAATTATTTTGTATTCGTTCAATCTCGTGAGAAATCCGTAGTCAAATCTGACATGAAATGCAACAGAAAGAAGATGCATAATATCTTGAAAATGTAAGGGTAGATGTGCAATTTTTCCTCACTGAAATATTCAATAAATATGTGATGATTTTATGCAATTTTCCATTGACATGTATTAAAGAAAATTTGTGCACATTTAAATCCCAAAACCAATGTCAAACAATGTTAATTACAAAAGCCACGCAATTGTAAGAGAGCTTGAGTATGAAGTTGTAAATTTTACTACAATAAAATATTCATAAACCAAAATTCTTTTTCCTGGCAATGGCATGAAATGTAATAACTAATTAAGACCAAAACAGAGGATTTTACCTCTCTCCTCCTCGCGATCGGGAGAGAGGTTCAATCGAGGAGAGGTTCACACAGGCGATTGGCTGAAGTGAGGCCATCGCGGTGGTGGCAGCCGCACGTCGAGCGGTGGCCAGAGCCGGCCTGCCGGAGCTCTAGTGAAGGTGGGTTGCGCCGGTGGCTACACCTACTGGAGGAAGCACAGATGGGCACGCGTGGAGGCTACTGTAGGTGGTGTGAGTGGAGGTTGCCGTTGCGCACACTGAGCTCGCACGCACTGCTGGAGGCGCTGCAGGTGGCGGGGGCGCTGCAGATGGTGGGGGGTGCTGCAAGCGGAAGGCGCGGAGAAGAATGCACACCTGCTGCGTGCGTGAAGAGGCGTTGCAGGGTGCTGGCGGGTGCTCGCTGGAAGCTGGAGGTGATGCGGTCGTGAAGTGAGCGGTGTGGTGCAACAAGGGTAGTTGCTGTTGCAGGCATGATGAGGGGCGCGCGCTGGAATAGGCGCACTGCAGGTTGGAGATGGAAGGGGAGTGTAGTGTAGCGGGCGTGAAGGCAGTCTTGTGGAGCAAGGGCTTGCGTCGGGGATGCTGCAGGAGGTGCGGCGCAAGTGTGCAACCGGAGGCGGGGGCATGAAGTGAGCGGCTGGTTGCTGTTGGAGTGGGGGGTCAAAGCTTCAGACGTCAGGGAAATTTCCCAGATGTCTTAACTGACTGTGAAGATGAAAATGCAGTGGCTGCAGAGGTGGTTGTTGGTGACGACGACGAGGGTGGGGCACGCTGAGGTGCTCACGGTATGCGGACGAGCTCCGGATGGTGGTGTGGCCTGTCACATTACATGCCCTCGGTGGTGGAGGCTTGTCACCACAGTTGGGGCTGGCAATGTGGAATGGAAGAGAGACGAACTCTTTGCACAGTGGTGGGTCGGGGGTGGAGGCCTCCTGAAATCAGCTGCCTCCTCCTCTCTTTTGAAATCAGCTGCCCTGACTAGATCCAACACATCCGCTCCTCCTTGATTGGGTTCTTCGCTGCGGCAGCTGGAGGAAGAAATGCAGCCGTTGCACGTAGAAGAAGAATAATGATAAATTATTATGGTTATTTATATGCAAACCCTCAACTTTTATGTTAACCTAAATTAATGCATGCAATGTACCTAATTGGTTAACTAATGCAATTCTAAGTTAATTCTAAATGCATTTAAATATGAATAAGATGCATGAATTATGTAATTAAATTAGAAATATGAATTAATCTATTTACATCAAAATCTATGCTAAATAAATGTTAGAATTAACTTAATGTCTAGGCACTTAAATACTTAAATAGCCCACAAATATGGGTTAATCAAATACCCCCTTGCCTAGTTTTTGCTAGTCCCTAGCAAAATTAAGCGAAACCTAGTACTCCAAGTAGACTAGTCAACCCAATCGGTCTTCCTTTAGAAACATATTATGTTTAGACTCTAGACCTAAGGTTCCCAAGTAGTTGCTATGTTACAGACTAGGTCGGTTAATGACAAGTTGCAGGCATGAGTTTCCCTGATTTCTGACTCTACCTTAAGGTTTATTGATCCCTAAGATTAAAGCATCCGTGCATGTGCGTTGGTCTGAGTTATTTGAGTTAAAGGAAAAAGGATTTTTTTTTAATATATATATATATTTACTTTTGTTTGATTCCCCTAAGTCTAACCTCGGATCAGCTATCAACAAGGTCTGTGTCGGATTCATTGTCCCCATTACCGTACCTTGAAGGGTGCCTGGCTTTCAATGCTTCGAGATAGCACCACCCATAGCGACCCCAAGAACCCCTGGCAATCGACACTTCGAGATAGTATCGCCCATGGATTTCTTAAGCGAATTCAGGCCTATGGCAATCGGCACTTCGAGATAGGGCCACCCATGGTACCTGAACCACACAATGCACTTACATGCCCCCAGTAGGATGGATATCCTAAGAGACAAGCGCCGAGGAGGAAATATGTTATCATTGCATCCTCAAGGTGAGTATATACTCCACCTCTCCTGCGGCAGGAACTCTTTCAATCAAATTGTGTTTTCAAGCCTCTCCTAAGTCAAAACTAAGAGAACCAAATCTCTTTTAAGAAAGAAAGAAATTAAGTTGATTACCAGGCAAAGTGTGTGAAATTTGGATGCTTGGGTTACAAGGACCCATAAACCAAAAGGTAGAACAAGACTCCAGGTACTACCCCACCTTTTAACTCAAACCTTAGCTTTCCTTCCTCAACCTCTTGAGGAATGGTTCGCAACTTAACTCCTACTTAAGTTTTTAAGTCCACAAAGGACCCTAAAGGTCTAAAGCTAGTAGCTCATTTAGCTTCTAAAGTTTGACCCTAGAATTAACTTAGTCTACCCTAGAGTTCTGATTTTCTTAAGACTGCAAGATCTAGCCAGTTAAGCTCAAAACTTTCTTTTTTTTTATGCAAATGTATGCAATGAATGCACTATGCTATGTATATCCGTATATCCCCAAGTACACCCCCCCATGCCTAAAATCTACAATGTCCTCATTGCATAGAAGGATATTGCTTGGGTCAGATCTAGGCTGAATAGCCAAAGAACCTGCAAATCAGGTTCAAGAATTGCAGAAATAGGCCTTAAAAATGAGCAAAGCAATGTTGGCCTAGAAAATAGGTAACCTAGGATGTTGGCGAGCTGGTGATGAATCCTGATAGCAATTGGTTGCCCAACTAAGATGGGAATGAAATCTTCCTAGGTCACCAGAGGAGGTTCTAAAGGATAAACAAGTATAACAACCTCCAAAGGGGTAGGGGGAGGATGACAAGGATCCTCCAAAAGGAATGGGGAAGGAATGGTGCAGAGATAAACCCCCAGGGTAATGGACTGACTAAAGAAATCATCAATCCATACCCGATACTCCATTACGGGAAATACTGGTCTGTTAAGCCCCTCGGTCAGAACAAAAGTGAGCAATTCTCTAAGGCAAGGATCGTCTAGGGTGTCTAAGTTACGAGGTTGCAGGATGGCCATAAGATCTAGGTTGGGTTTAATCAGCTCGGTGTCCATCCCTAACACTCTTTCTAAATCCTCAATTGCATCCCTAGCATTCCTTGCACCATCACATGTATCTTCCTGCTCTTCATCAGGAGTCATAATTTCGCTTTCAGATATAAGCTAATCAGAGGGTGACTTCGAAATGAATGAAGGTAGGTTGGAAGCAACAGATCTAGGGATTATCCTATCAATGTCATCCTCGGGTTTTTGTTCTTTACTCAAATCTTCCCCGGAGTCTATATGTGAATCCACATAAATCTTAGAAGTTGCTTCCAAATTTTCCATATTTTCATCATGAGGAGAAATATCATCAATGGTTGTGCTAAGGAAACCTAATTTGGTCAAATTTGTGACATCCTCAGGGGCTAACTCTTCAAATAAGACATAATCACCCTTAGTGTCACTCCAAATCTTGAATGTAGGTTCCTCATATAATTCGTCTTTCTCCTCATCACACAATTCATGATATACCCGAGGCCTAGAATCATCTAATATCTCAGTAGATCCCCTAGGGTGCTCTATCTGAGGTAAATGGTTTACACTGGTAACATTGGACTCCTTAGATAGGTCAATTTCTTCAGGGTTAGGTTCCCTAAGGGTGGGTTTGAGTTCCATCTCGTGATCAGAAGGGAGGTTAGGATTAACAACTTGACTTCAACCCACTTCATCAAATGTCACGAAAATACTATCATCTGGGTCGAGGTCTTCCAATGGTACCATCATTCCCTTCTTTTGACTCCAATATAATTCAGGTGGATACTCAACCTTATCATCCTCTTCCTCCGGTTGCCACGTTTCTTCATCCAATGATAGCTACTTTCATGTGTATCTTCCTCCCACCTAAGGCGTGGATCTCTCAAGGAAGTGTCATCTAATGGGGAGGTTTCAAAATCGATCCTCGAAAAGTAGCTATTCTCCCTAGAATTTCCCTCCAACTTAAAGTGTAGCTCTCCCACGGGAGATGCATCTATTGTAGAGGGGTGTACGTCATCCTCAATGGGGTAGATTGGGTGGCTAATTTCATCTCTTTCTTGTTGGCCTGCTCTCGAAGATTCTCCTAACAATTCAATCATTTTGTTTTGCATTTTTTGTATTTCCATCTTCAAAGAGGAGAGGTCATTTCTATCATGAGAGAAGTTAGGCTCAGGCTTATAGTACCCAGGAGTGTCTGTCCAACCATTATAATTTTTCAGGGAGGGTGGGTTGGGTATTTCTATGGTGTGTGGCATATTGGGCAAAGTAAATCCCGCTCCTAGGTTCTGCTCACTGATTCGAGGCTTAACCAGGCCAATACTCCTATAATAGGAGTAAAATGGATCCCAATGATTGTCATTATATCCATCAAGGGATGGACCATCTCGGAGTATGGGATCGAAGAATGCAGAGTGGGGGTGAGGGTGTGGGCAAGATGTGAAAGGATGAAAATCAATGTGGTCCATTCTAACTCGCACCTTAATCAGAATTCCCCAAGCAAAACACAATTCAAAAAGGACTTTTTAGGTCTTTCCCAATTTAGGCTTTTGATTTTAAGTCAGATTGTAGGTGACAATACAATTTGTTCTATCAATTTACGCGCTTACTGTCGACCTACGGCTCGCATAAGAAGACCTAGTTGGAGCTTAGGTGTTCTTCCCTAAATCTCAAATGGTAGAGCAACTCCAAAGATGGAAGATTGAGGGATGCAAGTAGGCCTAAGCCTTCCTTTGAAGCTGTGCTTTCACGGAGCTTCTCAACTACCCCCAAAAAATCCGTGACAGGGTATCCCCCTCTTTAGAGTTACAACACCTTTGATCTCAAGTTCCGAACACTTTAGAATCCAACGATAGGAGGGCTCTTGTCCTAGTATTTCCAAACCTAAGGAGTGTCAAAAAGCGTGCCGTGGTGCAAGCGAAATAAGTGTGCATACACCGAAAAATATTTTGAATTTTGAATCGCATGCCAAGTTTGAAAATCAAATCCTTGGTTTTTAAAATGTCCCTCCTTTAATTAGTCCTTTTTCTAGAAAATATGTGACCACTTGTTAGATTTATTCAATACAGATTAGGTGGTCTTCGCATTAAGTCCAAATGCAATGCGTGATCAAGAATAGGATGCAAAGTAAGAGAATGCGTACCTTGCTTCCAGCAATCAACGATGAGAGAATGCACGCAATGCAAAGAAGTAAATCTAGAGGCTACTCATACAGACCTAAATGATTCGTCCTAGGGATAGGCAGCTTCTAGCAGGCAGCTCATTTTTTTATATATTTTTTTAAACTACTTATGCATAAGCAAATAAAAGTAAACAATCCACAAAATAAATTTAAAAAAAATCTAAATATGAAGAAAAGGGAACGGGCTCTCAAAGATTACCCAACACGGGTCTAAAACAAAATCGGGGAACAAACCCCTCAGAATATACCCCAGAATAAGGGTTTCAAATTAAATACATGCAATGAAAAATTAAATCTAAAGTCTTAATCCTACTCTAATTAAATTAGCGACTAAAGTACAAAGATGATTGTCGTGTCCTCGTCCTTCCCCTCCTTTTCAAAGTAGCCGACCAATTCCTCCTCTGGCGACGTCAAGGGTCGCCTCTCACGATGGCTGGTTCCTCGCACAAATTTCTCGCACAGAAAAAATAATAAATGGTCAAATCACTGTGCAATGAGAAATAATCAAAATAAAATTAGGTGAAATTATTGCGTCTGTTGCCTTCCCGGCAATGGCGCCATTTGACGAGTCGATTGTTCGCTTTATAAGTCGTTTGTAGTTTTATGTGGTGGAAAAATTGACTAATTAATAATTAAAAATAACCACTTGCAGAAGTGCGGGTCGTGTCCACAGGGAGGCAATGATGCAATAATATCTCAATTATTTTGTATTCGTTCAATCTCGTGAGAAATCCGTAGTCAAATCTGACATGAAATGCAACGGAAAGAAGATGCATAATATCTTGAAAATGTAAGGGTAGATGTGCAATTTTTCCTCACTGAAATATTCAATAAATATGTGATGATTTTATGCAATTTTCCATTGACATGTATTAAAGAAAATTTGTGCACATTTAAATCCCAAAACCAATGTCAAACAATGTTAATTACAAAAGCCACGCAATTGTAAGAGAGCTTGAGTATGAAGTTGTAAATTTTACCACAATAAAATATTCATAAACCAAAATTCTTTTTCTTGGCAATGGCATGAAATGTAATAACTAATTAAGACCAAAACGGAGGATTTTACCTCTCTCCTCCTCGCGATCGGGAGAGAGGTTCAATCGAGGAGAGGTTCACATAGGCGATTGGTTGAAGTGAGGCCGTCGCGGTGGTGGCAGCGGCACGTCGAGCGGTGGCCGGAGCCGGCCTGCCAGAGCTCCGGCGAAGGTGGGTTGCGTCGGTGGCTGCACCTACTGGAGGAAGCACAGATGGGAGCGCACGGAGGCTGCAGCAGGTGGTGCACGCAGAGGCTGTCGTTGCGTGCACTGAGCTTGCACTCACTGCTGGAGGCGCTACAGGTGGCGTGGGCTCTGCAGATGGAGGGGGGCGCTGTAGGCGGAAGGTGCGGAGAAGAACACGTGCCTGTTGCATGCGTGAAGAGGCGCTGCAGGGTGCTGGCAGGCGCACGCTGGAAGCTGGAGGTGATGCGGTCGTGAAGTGAGTGGTGAAGCGCAGCAATGGTAGTTGCTGCTACAGGCTTGCTGATGGGTGCGCGCTGGAATAGGCATGCTGCAGGCTGGAGATGGAAGGGGAGTGCGGTGTAGTGGGCGTGAAGGCGGTCTTGTGTAGCAAGGGCTTGTGCCGTGGATGCTGTAGGAGCTGCGGCGCAAGTGTGCAACCAGAGCTGCGGGGGTGAAGTGAGCGGCCTGTTGCTGTTGGAGTGGGGGGTCAAAGCTTCAGACGTCCGGGAAATTTCCCGGATGTCTTAACTGACTGAGAAGATGAAAATGCAGTGGCTGCAGTGGTGGTTGTTGGTGACGACGGCGAGGGTGGTGCACGCTGAGGTGCTCACGGTAATGCGGACGAGCTCCGGATGGCGGTGTGGCCTGTCACACCACACGCCCACGGTGGTGGAGGCTCGTCGCCACGGTTGAGGCCGACGGTGTGGAATGGAAGAGAGACGAACTCTCTGCACAGTGGTGGGTCGGGGGTGGAGGCCTCCTGAGCTTGACTGCCTCCTCCTCTCTTTTGAAATCAGCTACCCCGACCAGATCCAACACATCCGCTCCTCCTTGATTGGGTTCTTCGCTGCGGCAGCTGGAGGAAGAAATGCAGCTGTTGCACATAGAAGAAGAATAATGATAAAATATTATGGTTATTTATATACAAACCCTCAACTTTTATGTTAACCTAAATTAATGCATGCAATGTACCTAATTGGTTAACTAATGCAATTCTAAGTTAATTCTAAATGCATTTAAATATGAATAAGATGCATGAATTATGTAATTAAATTAGAAATATGAATTAATCTATTTACATCCTAATCTATGCTAAATAAATGTTATAATTAACTTAATGTCTAGGCACTTAAATACTTAAATATCCCACAAATATGGGCTAATCAAGACTCACCACCAACTGCTGGAGATCAGGTAGATGATCCCTGCATCTAACCACTTGATGATCTCCTTTTTCACGACATCTTGCAGGTTTGGATTTAAGCATCTCTACATTTCACAGGATGGTCATGAGCCCTCTTCAGAATAGATATGATGTGTGCAGTATGAGGGGCTGATGCTAGTCAGATCATCGAGAGTCCATCCAATGGCTCTCCGATGCTGTGGTAGGACAAAAATTAGGCGTGTTTCCTGATCAGATGTGAGTTGGGAGTTGCTAATCACAGGAAACGTCTGATTGGAACCCAAGAAGATGTATTTCAGATGATCGGGAGGAGGCTTTAATTCCATAACTGGGTTATCAGTAGCAACAGGTGGTTCAGCGTGGGTGTCGGGGGCAAAGAAAGGAGCTATGGGTGTGTCTAGGTCCGATTTAGGCTCCTCAAATTGCGGGTTTTGATCTTCTTGTGGTTGATAAAGCATAATCAAGTTTTCATAGATACATGGGTTGTCAACCACGACCTCGATATCGCAAGCTCAATAACCCCGCAATTAATTCCTTGTTGGGCCTTAAAGATGTCGATCTTCAGTGTCTTGGTCCCAAATTTTAATTCAATTTAACCCTCCTCACAATTAATATTGGCGCTAGCTGTGGCCAGAAAGGGTCTTTCTAATATGATCGGTGTATTCTTCAAGTTCTCAGGAGCATCCATGTCTAAGACGATGAAATCCATGGGAAAGTAGAAATCATGTACCCTAACTATTACATCCTCGAGTACTCCTTTTGGTAACTTAATAGATTGATTAGCTAACTGCAAGGTCATCTCTGTCGGTTTAAGTTTAGATTTCTCAAAGTGGTCTAGTAGGGATGTGGGTATCAAATTGATGGAAGCTCCTAGGTCCAAAAGGGCTTTTTCAAATTCTAAATTACTGATCTTGCATGAAATTAGAGGGGTACTAGGGTCCTTTGCCTTAGGCAGGAGCTTGCTCAAGATGATGGAGCTGGCTTGCTCTGACAGTACGAGTAGGTTCCCACCTTTGGTTCTCGGCTTACGCTTGGGTGTACACACGTCTTTCAGGAATTGCATGTAAGCCGATACGTGGCGTATAGCATCAATCAAGGAGATGTTTTATTTGGACCTGCTCAAAGAGCTTGACCAGGTCCTCCTTAAGTTCCATGGGTTGGGGTTTCCTTTTTCCTTTGGTCAAGGCCTCCGGAAATGGAACTTTTGATGGTTCCTTTAGAATGTGTCCAGGTTCTTGATCTAGGATAGGGGTATCCTGGATGACTATCCTAGGGTTTGGGGTTGCATTACCAGGCTGAAAGTGGCTTGGATAAGGTGGGTCCTGTGTTGCTTTACCACTACGGGTGGTAACAGAATTTAGTGTGGGAAAAAGAGGTGATTGCTGCTGATAACCCACGTATGATGTTGAAGCCTCCATCCCATCAAGTGATGGAGAAGAAGGGGCCTGATAAACAAAGTGAGCTTGGCCCTAATTTGTGCTCATAACGTGCCTCTGGTTCGGCACATTATTCAAGTTAGGCTGAGGCTGTGAAGGAAGTGCACCAAGTTGGCGGGGATTTGCCATTTGGGCGAGTTGATTGCAAACCTCTGTGATCTCGTCTTTGTGCTATTTTTGCATAGCCACATTCATTTTCTAAATGTCAGCTAGAGTTTGAAGGATAAGAGTCATTTAATCTTCGTTAGTTGGCCTGGATTGATAAGTTGGGTTGGGCCGAGGCTGAGGCGACTAATATGGACGAGAAGCTTATGGTCGGGGCTGATATTGAGGTCTCTGATTTTGATTATTCCCTGTCCACGTGAAATTAGGATGATTACACCATCCAGGGTTGTAGGTGTTTGAGAATGGATCACTCTGGATGGCGTCGAGGTCCTCGCAGGTTTGAGGAGCCTCAGAAAAGTCAGAATAAGAGGGTTCAGAGTTCCCTCGACTAGAATAGGTGGATCCAGAGTTTCCTCCGAACCCAGAATCAGACGGGGGTGGATACGGGTCCATCCCCTGAGGAGATCGGCGGTAGAGGTTATGCACAGCCTCCCTGCCAGAGGGCGGTTGCGCGAATGAGTTTTTCGCAGAGGTGGCTCGCTGTAGGTGTCAAGTTAGCTCATCCACCTTCTTCTCAATAATAGAGACCTTGTCTAGGCGACTGGCCATCGGTTCCAAGTCGATGGAAGAGGACAGGCCCTGCATCTCATGTGCTCTCCTTGGATTCGTCAATGCACGGGCATTTGTCCGATCGAACATGGCCATGGATTCATTATTGATGGAGTTCTCGCACATGTTATCGAGAATCTCCCACACGGTGTCTTCATGTTGACCCATGATGTTTCCTCCACAGGTCACATTGATGAATAATCGAATATCCTCATGGGGTCCTTGGTAAAAAGACTGAACTTGTTCCCATTTAGGAACTTCGTGGTGGGGCCACTTTCGCATGAGATCCAGAAAACGATCCCATGCCTTGTGAAGCGGTTCTCCTACTTGTTGCATGAAATGCATAATTTGGTGTCGTACAGCATTTGTCCGACCAACAGGGAAGAACTTTTTCAGAAACTTGGATTGTAGTTCCACCCAGGTGTTGATTGGACGCATTTGGGTTTGGTACCAGTGAGCATCCTTGTCCATGAGAGAGAAGGAGAACATTTTCATGAGCAAGATATCCTGATTTTGAGCTTCTGACCCGAATGTCTGGGCCAGATGCTTGAGTTGCTTGATATGCTGGAAAGGATCCTCGGAATTACGCCCATGGAATTTGGGGATAGCATGAGTCATGTTGGGCTTGGGTTCAATATCAGGACCTCCACCTGGGATTTGGAGTCGAGGTTCGATCGCCACTGCAGCGGGATTATATTGATCTCGCATCATAGGACGTTGCGATGGGTTTACAAAGGCTTGGAATAGATCGTTGAGGCACTAAAGCTGATTTTCAAGATTGTTTTCTTCTGCTGGTTGCTCCATAATGATGGATGAAGGAGAGCTAGGTTTAGATGAATCAGAAGAGATATCGATCTGGTTGGGTTGTTGTACAAACAAGGAGGTCGAGGCTTGGCCTCGACGGGAATGAATGGATAATGGAGGCCTCAAGGGTGGTCTTAGAGACCTCCTCCCGAACATGCATCGATGGATAAGATGAGGGATAGAATGTGATGGACCTAATCAAGACACCCAAAAAAAATTTTGGATGACTATAGAGGTTCGGGGCAGATGATACCCCTGAGTCAGAAAGTCATCCACCTGAGAATTACCTGGGCAGCCAAAGAGGGAGAATCCCGTGAAGACCCCTACATGGTAGAGCACCCCCACGAGTTACAGGGTTTCCCCCACCTGACCTCTCTTGTCACTGAAAATCTAGGTAGACTAGAATGGGGACTTGACTTCTTAAGTCTACCAGTTTTAAGTTAAGAGCAAGGGTGCTTATGATTTCACTTGAACTTTAAGATGTTTTTGTGCAAAGTGACCTAATTTGAAGATTGGTTAATGCAATAAGATGGGTCAACTTCGCCTGTTTTGTCCTTTGAGAAATTTAGGTCCCTCTTTTAGTGTTCAAATGAGATTAAGAGCCTGATTTTAGGGTTTTCTTGAATATATCAATTCAACCAAGGCTTAGGCACACACTGTTTGAGAAGGTTAATTCTTGATTAGGCAAGTGTGTCTCTAAAACCCTAAATTGGAAACCCTAATTGGCTCTAATTGGTCCAATTTAATTCGTCCAAATGTGGTACCTAGGGCTCAGGCAAGAAGGTGATAGCCTAAGATACCTTAAAAATCTAAGTAGGTGCATGATTTAGGGTTTGGATGTTGTCTAAATAGAATGTATCAACTTAGGAAACTTGATGATTAATGTAAGAATAGAATGCAAGTGGCCCTAATTGATTTTTTTCCTTTTTTTTAGCTTTTCGGAATCAGGGTCTTAGAAAAGAGGGTGGATGGAGTTTACTTGCCCCTGGAGTGGCTGATGTGCACCTGATCTTCCTTCAATAAATCCCTAAAACAGATCACAGTCAAAAGAGATAGAGCAAGTTAGTACCAAATCAGATATTGTAATCAAGAGATCAAATTGCGTGTTGCTCTCCGGCAACGACCACAAAATGTTGGTCGCTTTAAATCGGGTTTAAAAATCGTTGCATTGTAGTATAGATCAAATCAACGCCAAAAATAAATAAAATTTATACTTGAATATCAAAAATGAAGCCCGAGGTCAAACATAGGGAGCAAGTGGCAAATATGAATCTGAAAATTGCAATTCAAGCACAATAGAAGCAATTTATAATAGAACTTCAAACAAAAATGATATATAAATGAAAGCAGATGTCAATAATGCAAAAAGAATGGGGTAAAATGGTGATTTGAATCACCAATTACCCCTCACAATTATATCAAATATTTCAACAATACTAATCAATTAAATGCCACATAGGATGAATGCACAGTGCACTCTCTTCAGAAATCAACCAATGAAACTCTAAGTGCACCCTTCCTCTTCTCTTCTTCTTTCTTCTCTTTCTCTCTTCTTCTTCCTCCTTAAGCTTCAAAGAAGGCACAACACAGGGCTCAGCATGCCAGCAGAGGCAAAGGTCTCACAAGTGTTGAGAAGAGGGCAGCAGAGCAAAACCCCCCCCTCTCCTCTCTTTCTCTCTTCTTCCTCTCTCAGAACCAGCAAACCAGAATAAACTCGGGTATCCGGGTAAACGGATCGAGCCCAGACCCGCGAGGCGTGAGTGCGGGCGAGGGCGTGCGTATGCGCGTGCGTGCTGATTCAATGAGGTAGAGGCACCTTTTCAATTTATGCATTGTGCGGGCTTCAGTCTTCTACAAGGTGGCACTAATCCCACAAGGATTGTTTGTGCAGCAGGTAGGTCAACTTCCCTCGCCAAATTGAAGCTGCAGCTGTGTGTATTGATTCCAATTGGAGGCCTGGAGATTAGCCTAGAGCGTCCCCGTGCGACCTGGCCAAAGCACCTGGGGTGGAAGATGTAAGAACATGATGAACAGGGCAGTGAAGGAGGTGGCGATGGGCGGAGCTCTGGCGAGAGACCTGAAATAAGGAATATGGCCTGATGGCCACGTCAGAGTAGCTCAGAAGGTTTGCTAGACCACGGCGAGTGCAATGGTGGTGGTTTCGTGGAGTTTGGTGCACGGAGGTGATCAGTCGGTGATGGAGTAGGTTGCGTGAAGGTGGGTTACTCGGTGGGCAGTTTGGGTGGACGGTGGAGTGTGAAAAGTTAGGGCTTTGGATGAGGGGAGTACGGTGAAGGTTTTGGACCGGTTGGTGAAGCGGATGGAGTTGTGGAGTGGTAGAGACACTTCACCGGAGATGTGGCTGGAGGCAGAGAAGATGAAGTGCATGGGAAGTGGTTGGCGATCGTGCATGTGTCGTAAGTGTGAGAGAGAGAAATAGAGTGAGAGAGAGAGCAATAGAGGGACTTAGCTAGGTGAAAGAGAGGCGGAGGGAGTCGACCAATTTGGTCGTTGGATGACCGGATGAGGAGGATCGAAGAGGGTCGCCAGAGCAAGGGTTTTGGTGGCCGGAGGAGAAGAATATAAGGTGGTTGACTCACCAAAACTTGCTGAGGGAATGCGCAAGGCCATGGAGGTCCTTTTATAGGGCTCTAGACGGAGTTCCAAGCTTGGGAAACAAGCTTAGAAACTTCGAGCACTTTGCCAGAGATGGATACCCAATCAATCAAAACATTTGCATTAGGATTCTAGGGAGATTTAGGATCCCAGGATGGGCTCATTTGGAAGGTAATTACTTGACGAGTTTCCCTTTCAATTTTAAGAGGGATTCGTCAAGAAATCACAAAGATCTTGCCATCTTAAGGTTGCCAGAGTTTGTAGGATTAGGATTTCATGGAGGTGGGGACCTTTTTGTGAAGATGATGAGAAATTTAGGGATTGAAAAGCAAAGGATTTGAAAGTTAGGGGCAGATGTGTGAGATAAAAGAGTCAGAGAGGACAAATTGCAAACTAGGTCAAAGATAGTCTCAGATTGGGCCTAAATTTTGGTACAAACCTAATTTGGATCTAAGGAATTCAATGGTGAAGTTGGATTTTGGTTTTGACCTAGTTTCCCTAGGTAATTTATGCAAAAACCTAAATTAGGGTAAAAGTCTGCCTATGGCTCTGTTTTAGGTCAAGATGGGTTCTGATGTTCAAATTGAAGGTGCCAAACCCTAGAGAAAAATTTTCTATGATTTTTAGAGAGTTTAGGTGAATTTTATCTTGACCAGAACCTTAGTAGGTTAAGCGGATCTATTTTTAGGGTTTCAGATATCCATTAATTCCTGTAACGCATGAAAACCCTTTTATGTCTGTTCTAACCCACTTATTAGGCTCTTAAGACCATTTAACTTTTGTTTAACCCCTGAGAAACCCATGATTATACTACAATTGATATATGATAGTAAGATTACAGTTTTAACCCTATTTTCTTGTCTTTCTCTTAGAATGATTATGCAATGAATTAGGGCACTCTGGCGATTATGTAGGAGCATTTAATGACTTAACCAGATCAAATTGAGCTAGTTAGGGCTCATGATGGTGTTCCCATCAGCTAACACGCAGCCACATAGCGCAACTTATGCGTGCGGATGCACCTAGGTAGGAACGTGCATGATCACGCGTGCAGTGACGTCGCATCTAACGCGCAGCCAACGCACGATCTGCAACGCGAGTGAGTTCTTGACTGTTGATTGAAGATTAGATGGCTTCCAGTGAAGCACATGGATCGCGCACACGGAGAAGAACGTGGGCGTGCGTTGACTGGCGGAAGAAGAGATTCACCGACACTTTTGGAACGATTTTAATGACGTCCTAGATTCGCTAAAACCCCTATCTGACTTAGAAACCTCTTCACCACTATAAAAATCCCCACACCCACTCCATTTATGAGCATCCTTTCCTAGCTTCTCCTTAGCTCTACCTAGCATACTTCACTCTCTTGGAGTCCCCGAGCCACCAACGGTAGCCCATCCACCGTCGTGGCTGCCTTGCCTCTCCATTTTGCATTTCTTTACCCTAGTTTAATGTTTATGTTGTTTTAAGCTTTCCTCTAGAATTGTAATTGTAAAATGACTCTACTTGTGCAATATATTTTCATTTTGTTTCATCATGTCATGTTTCATGCCTAGCTAAGTGATGGAGGCATGTTTCGCGAATTAAAATCGAGGTTTGGAGGACCCATCGTCTAGCTCGCAAAGCGTGTCTATCAAATAAAATTTATAATTGAAACTTGAAAAGTAAGTCCCGGGTCGAACACAGGGAAGCGAACGTTTGGTTTTATAAAAGTCCATGCTTCACTTTATTTCTTTTTGTCGTTTTTATCTTTTCTAATTTTTTTGGTATTTTAATAGGACAAGAGATCGGATCGATAATTGCTTATCTAGCTAATCTACTTGCGAAAATATAAGAGAGAGTGAAGAAAGAGAGAGAGAAACAATCATCTATTCATAAGCAAGTGTTTGTTACAACCACAGAAGCGAAAAAATCTATACTACGAAAGCGAAAAAGATAGAAAGAGGTGAGAGAAATCCCCCTCAATGGTTTCTCGGAGGATGACTCACTCTGACGTCGCCTAGAGGAAGGTGGTGAGGAGCAGAACGAACAGGGACAGGGCCGGAGGACAGAGAATGGGGCAGGACGGCATTGCGGTGAGGATCTTCTTCCCAAAGGGCGATGAGAGGATGGCCATGGGATGCTCCATGAATGAGGATGAGAGGTGGGAAAATAATTCTCTTTCCTACTCTAGAGGAGCATCTCGGGCTTGGGACAATCTCTCTCTAGAGCCTTGGAGGTGGTGAGAGGAAGAAAGGAAGAGATGAAGAAAAATGGGAGGGGTAGGGGTCCTTTTATAGTGAAGGAAAGAATCAAATTCGTATACAGGAAATTTAGTGATGGTCATAAATGTTGTTGAAGATCCGCCACAAATGTCACTGAAGATCCCGCTCACATGCCCCTGCTACCGCACCACTGGCGTGCGCTGTATGCACCCTTGTTGCACGCCCACGCGCGAAACGCACTACTGCTACGCTGCCTCTGGGTGCGTGCCTCTGTGCACGCGCTTGCGCCCGCACTGTTGTGCGCATGTGGTGGCACGTGCGTGCACATGGGTGGCCTGGGTTGCGCCACATGGTGCGATTTAGGTCGTCCATCTTCTTTCCTTTTTAGGGGATGCTATAGTGGTCAGATTGAGTCGATTTTTGCGTCGTTGGGTTGCGATTGTCGACCCGAATCCATCCATTCAGTCGGATTTGTCATTTGACGCTCCAGATTGCGTCACCTAATCCCTCGGCCGTTGATCTTCCTTGGATTGCATATGGTACTACGGGACTCCGATTGAGGCGATTTCAGAGGCGTTGGACTCTGATTGTCGTCTTAATCAGATCTGTATGGTCAGATCATCAATTCGAAGCTCCGTAATAAATATCCTTCTCTTCTGACCACAAAAAGGATGCAATTAACTTAAATTATATACAACTACTCTAAATGCAGAATGATGTATGCTATGCAATATTTATAACATGAAAAGCAAATCTAAGCCTAGGAACATGCATGAATAGGCATTTTACCCTCAATAATTGTGTCTACATCACTAAGTAACCAGCATGCTATAATCTCAAGTTTCTAACCCTACTCTCTCTTTCTCTCTCGCTTTTCGCAAGCAAACTAAACAAATGTTTTATGACCCCTCAAAGCGACAAAGCCGATCCGATTTCACGCCTCCCTGAGATCGATACTTGGACTCATCTTGATTATCTACATTTAAAATTGATGTTGTAAATGTATGCTATAAGGACGGATTTAACTTAATGCGTTTTCGCGACGTCAGTTTTTGGCGTCGTTGTCGAGGAGGCAACGGATCTTTTTGTTGCTTTTATCCTTGCATTGATATTCATATTTTCTAACCCTTTTTTCTCTCTCTTTCATTGGTCGCAGGAACTCGGTGCGTCGGCGACTAGAGGAGAGCGATCCACATTGATAGAGTCGGAGCCAAGTGCGGTGAACTTTTGTGAGTATCACCTAGTGTAGTCTCATCTCTTCATTATCTAAAAAAATAAATAAATAAAAGGAAAAAAAATTGCATCTAGGCTCGTACATAAACCCTAGGTTAGTTGATTTTTTGCTTACTTAAAATTCTAAAAAATATATAAATTCAAAAAATGACGTGGTGAATGATTACTTGACCCACATCTCAAATCCATCACCCAAACAAAAAAATATGCACTCTAATGTGCTTGAAGAAAAAAAATCTCTTTGGAGAGTTCTTTTCCTTTCGAGTGGTGTTTGTGAAGCCACTCATGCTTTTTATTTGGCCGCACCACTCCAACTAAAATTAATTCACCTGGTAGAATCGCATGAACTTTAGGGTGAATACATTAGGGTTGCTTTTCTAGGGCCACATTGATCTTAAAGGAAATAAACCAGCACCTATTTTATGCAAAAACCTTGTGTGCCCATGTGAAACATTGTCTGAAAACATTAAGAAATTTCAACCCTAAAAATCACTAAAGCAAGGGCGAATCATTAAAAGACACCACATCCTAAAAACCTTGCTTGAAAACCATGTTTTGTTGAGTGCGCACACATGCTCAATTGGAGTAACTAAGAGGCACAACCCCCAACAACACCGCATCACATATCTTGAGCGTAAGCACAACCTAGCCTGACATTAAAATGGAGTAGACGTGCCCTAGGTAGGACTAATATAAGTCCTGGAAGATTAATTGGGTTTGTTAAGTGCTTGGCCTTAATTCCCATCGTAAAATTTGGTGTCTAAGCTGCGGGGAAGTGTTAAACGACCGTGGTTGTGGGGTACAAAGGAACCGACAGCGTAAGCCAAAGGTCGAACCTTCCCCTTGTACCCAACCTGGCTAGATTAACCTTGGGAAGGGAGGTTTAAGTGCTTGCAGATTGGATTATTCTTTCCAAGGCTTTTAGGTCACCTAGATCTACATTATAGGGACTAGACTTGTTTGCTTGATTGTACACACACTTTTCTCACACCTGTCTCCCTTCGCATCCCTCCCTGTTCTTCTCTAGTGTATGCACGGAAGATGATCACTTCACCCTGAGTTGTTTGCTTTAGAAAGAGAGGTCAGGAGGAGACTTGATTTTTTGAGGGATAAGATTAAGGAAATGGCTGACCCAAGAATTGAGATTGAGGACCAACCTCAACCCGATGCTATGGCCATTATTCAGGCTCAAATGTCTGTCAACCACCAACACCAACAGCAACAGATCCAAACCATCATGCAAGTCATACACCGACTGCAGAACTCTCAAGGGCAAAACCCTCAAAGGAAACCTCCACTGAACCCACCTAACCCACCACAACCCCCCAAAGGCCAACCAAGGCCTCTCTATGACTTTTACGATCCGTCTGCTATTTGGATCGAGCCACATCTTAGGGTCCCCGAAGGGGGAGATGATTTTGAGCTAAAACCTAATGTCCTTAGCTTAATTCAAAGCCACTTTCATGGGAGCTCAAATGAGGACCCCTTCCAACACCTAGAGGACCTAGATCGAATCACCCGGACTATGAAACCAAGGAACATTAGCTTAGATATCATTTTGATTAAGATGTTCCCTTTCTCCCTAAAAGACAAAGCTTCTCACTAGCTTAGAACCTTAGGGAGACCCATCTCCACCTGGGAGGAACTGAGGCATGCCTTCTTGAAGAAAGTTTTCCCCATAGGTAAAACCAATGCCCTCAAAAGAGCCATTACCACGTTCACACTACAAGGTGGGGAACAATTTCATGAGGCGTGGGAAAGATTTAATGAACTACTAAGGAAATGCCCACACCATGAGGTTCCAAGTTGGCAATTGGCCCAGATCTTCTACCATGGTTTGGACAACAACCTTAGGAATTTTGTTGATGCCTCATGTGTAGGCAATTTTCTGAACAAAGACGAGGAAAGTGTGTTCGAACTCTTTGAGTCCATGAGTGAGAATTTGCTTAATAATGCCTCCATGACCCAATTCAACAGGTCCAGTCAACCCTATGGTGGGACTTACGAAGTGCAAGCTAATTCAGGGACGGTTGACATGGACATCATAGCAAAGAAGTTGGATCAAGTTGAGATGGTAGACAAGAAAATTGACGAGCTTCTGAATAAATACCGAACCCCCCTGCAAACCTTCCCTCTAGCAAAGGGAGCTCACAATGTTGACCTGGTTCAGTCTATGAACCAAACACACCTAGAACAACCCCTGCCTATGTTCCAAGGAGGGACCTTTGCTCCCTCATACCCTAACTATTCTTTCCCCTCCCCTTCGGCATGTTCTAGCTTGGAAGATGCCAATGCCATCTAGGGTTACTCTAAGCCTGACCCTTTCTTCAACGATTACAACTTTGGATCAAGCAACCACCCAAATTTTGCTTGGTCAAACCAAAAACCAAACCAATTCTAGAACCAACCTAGGCCAAACCTTCCCTCCTGTCAGCAAGGTTCACCTACTAGACCACCCTATAACCAGAATAAGGCGGCTCCTACACAACAAAACCAACTGGACATCCTGATCAAGATGATGGCTGATATGAATCAGAAACATCCGGAGGAGATGACTTTAGTGAAGGGACAATTGAGTCAGTTGCTGGATAACAAACAATAGGGGTCCCTTCCATCTCAGCCATAGCCAAACCTAAGGAATGTCATGAACAGAGGCCACAATCCTCAAGTGTTTCAACAAAATTAGGGGCAAGCCTAGGTAATTCTACCAGCCCCACAGACATCCCCTGAGTTTGCTGCTTCTTGTTCTTCTCAAGGACCTAACCCTGCTCCTAATGTCTCAGCCAATGTGGTTACCTTGAGAAGTGGCACCCAAACCTAGGGTCCTAAATGGCCGACTCCTCCCGTGACTACACTACCTAAGATAGTTGATTCTGAAGATGAGTGGGAGGCACCCAAGGATCAGGAACCTGACCTAGTTCAAATCCAAATCCCATACCCTGAAGCCTTGTATAAGGCTAAGAAGAAGAGAAATATGGCTGAGAACGAAGAGTTGTTAAAATATTCAAATAAGTACAGATCAATATACCCCTCCTCGAGGCAATCAAACATATCTTGGCTTATGCAAAGTTCCTAAAAGATATCTGCACACCCAAGCATAAGCCAAGAACCCAAGAACCAAGGAAGGTAGTGCTATCTGAGCTGGCTAGTTCGATAATATTAAGTAGCCTACCCCCAAAAAGGGCTGACCCTGGAGCTCCTTTAATCTCATGTAATATTGGGGATTTGACTTTTGATCGAGCACTCCTGGATCTAGGTGCTTCGATAAACTTGATCCCAACTACCCTTTTCCACCAGTTTGGATTTGGAGAACTAAAGCCTACACTCGTGACTATCCAACTGGCCGATTGATCTATGAAAACCCCTAAAGGGATTGTTGAGGATGTAATTGTTCGGGTTAAGGACTTCTACTTCCCAGTTGACTTCTTAGTCCTTGACATGGAGGTCCCCGAACAATTACAAAACACACCCATCATCCTAGGCAAACCCTTTTTGGCTATGGCGAAAGCTAACATCGATTGCGGCACGGGATGTATGGAGATTGCCTTTGGAGATATGAAGATGCAATTGGATATCTTCAAGGCAACAAAGTATTTTGATTGTGGTTGGGTCGAGGAATGCGATCCTGTGGAAACTCTGGTTGAGGAATGCCTAATAGCAAGCTCTTTAGAGGACCATCTAACTCAACCAGCTTTAGACTACCCTAACCCACCCCAATCTCTGGAGGTTGCAGAACTTTGCAAAACTGATTTCCACCAGCAACCTCCATTTGAGGAGATTGATGTCACTCAACTCCCTCCTTTCCCTTACCCATCAAATATTGTACCACCTGCACCTAAATTGAAACCTCTACCCAACAACATCAAGTATGTCTTCCTAGGACCTGAACACACCTTCCCTATGATTATCAATGCACACCCGACTAGGGACCAAGAGCTTAGGTTGACTACCACTCTTTCTAAACATCGCGTAGAAATTGGGTGGACAATTTCTGACCTAAGAGGCATTAGCCCTAGCTGTTGTACACATAAAATCTATGTGAAGATGGGGGTCGACCTTCTCGCTAGATGCAAAGGTGACTAAATCCAACCATGCGAGAGGTCGTTAAAAATGAGATCATCAAATGGCTCGACATGGGAATCATCTACTTGATTTCCGACAGCCCCTGGGTGAGCCCTACTCAAGTGGTACCAAAGAAAGCTGGGCTCACCGTTGTCACAAATGACCATGGCGAATCCATCCCTACCCGCACCACCACCTCATGGCAGGTATGCATTGACTATAGGAAGCTCAATGAAGCTACTAAGAAGGATCATTTTCCTCTACCATTCATTGACCAGATTCTCAAACGATTATTAGGGAGAAAATACTTTTGCTTCCTGGATGGATATTCAGGATATAACCAGGTTGCTATTGCACCTGAGGACCAAGAGAAGACCATGTTCACTTGCCCATATGGCACGTTTGCATTCCGTCGTATGCCATTCGGGTTATGTAACGCACCCGCTACCTTTCAGCATTGCATGTTGGACATCTTTTCAGAGATGGTGGGTGAATATTCAGAGGTCTTTATGGATGATTTCTCCATTTTTGGAGACTCATTCAACCATTGCCTTAGCAACCTGGAGAAAATCCCGAAGCGATGTATCGAGGTCAACCTTGTTTTAAGCTGGGAAAAGAGCCATCTTATGGTTCAAGAAGGGATTGTCCTCGGTTACATCATCTTGCATAGGGGCAAGAAGTCGACTGAGCTAAAGTTGACTTAATCTCCAAACTTCTACCTCTGAGCTCGGTTAAATAAATCAGATCTTTCCTAGGACATGTTGGCTTCTACAGAAGGTTCATAAAAGACTTCTTCAAGATATCCAAGCCCTTAACTGACCTTCTAGCCAACAATGTGCATTTTGACATCACACCTGAGTGCATTAAAGCCTACACCACTCTAAGGGAACAGTCACGACTGCACCTATCTTACAACCCCCAGCCTGGTCCCAAGATTTTGAGATAATGTGTGATGCATCAAACTTTGCCATTGGGGAAGTCCTAGGATAGAGATAGGAAAAGAAACCTATGGTGATTTGCTATGCAAGCAAAACCTTAGAAGACTCTCAATGGAACTACATTGTAACAGAGAAGGAGCTGCTCATTGTAGTTTTCGAACTAGAAAAGTTCAGATCATACCTGTTGGGATCCCACGTCATCATTCATACTGACCACTCGGCTATCCGACACTTGTTAGCCAAAAAGGATGCTAAACCCAGGCTAATCAGATGGATCCTACTCTTGCAGGAATTTAACCTGGAAATACGTGACAAGGCCGGATCCAAGAATGTTGTAGCCAACCACCTATCCAGACTTCACCCGGAGCATATTGGACCTTCACTACCTTTGACTGATACATTTCCAGATGAACAAATCCTGGCTGTGCAAGCAAAAAGTCTCCCCTGGTATGCCAACTTGGTTAATTTCTTAGTGGTAGGGCAGATTCTGCACAACTGGTCCAGACAACAGTAGGACAAGTTCTTGGCTGAGGCCAAACATTATCTCTGGGATGACCCCATGCTGTTTAGACTTTGTGCTGATCAGATTATTAGGAGATGTATACTTGAAGAGGAGATTCAAAGTGTGCTATCCTTTTGTCATGACCATGCTTGTGGTGACCACTTTCTCGGGAAACAGACAACTGCAATGGTTTTGCAATCTGATTTCTACTGTCCATCACTATTCAAGGACGCACACAACTTTGCTTAAACCTACGATTGATGCCAGACTTTAGGGACCATGACCAGAAAGGATATGATGCCTCTACAACCCATTCTTGTCATCGAAATATTCGATGTTTGGGGCATTGATTTCATGGGTCCCTTCCTACCATCAAACAGCTTCAAATATATATTGGTCTCAGTCAACTACGTCTCAAAATGGATCGAAGCCATACCTACCCGAAAATGTGATCATAAGATCGTCATGGACTTTGTGAAGAACATCTTTTCCTAGTTTGGGACACCCAAGGCCATGATCGGCGATGGTGGGAGCCACTTCATCAATGCCCAATTTTGTGCTTTACTCAAGAAATACGGGGTTACTCACCGCATTGCCACCCTGTATCACCCACAAAGGAATGGGCAAACTGAGGTAAAAAACTGACAAATAAAAAATATTCTGCAAAAGACCGTGAGACCTAACCAGAAGGATTGGTCCACACGATTGGATGATGTCCTATGGGCATATAGGACCACTTTTAAGACCCCGATTGTCATGTCACCATACCGATTGGTCTTTCGCAAAGCTTGCCACCTTCTGGTTGAGTTAGAGCACCGGGCATACTGGCTGTCAAACAATGCAATATGGATTCCCATATGCCCGAAACTCAAAGGAAGCTCCAACTCTCTTAGCTTTAAGAAATTCGTCAGGATGCTTATGAGAATAGTAGACTTTATAAGGAGAAGATGAAAGCTGTCCATGACAGGCATATCACTAGAAAAACCTTCAGGCCAAATCAACAAGTCTGGCACTTTGATCGCGACTCAAACTCTTCCCTAGGAAGTTAAGATCTAAGTGGACAGGACCTTACTAGTTGGTCAGACCATTTTCAAATGGGGCGGTAGAAATTGCTGATCCTAAAATTGGGCAAACCTTCACAGTCAATGGCTAAAGATTAAAACATTTTCTTGCCCAACTACCCCCAAAGGAAGTTGTAATCCTCATTGAGGGTTAAACCACAGCTTCGCCCAATTGAAGGCAATAAACTTAGCGCTTCCTGGGAGGCAACTCAGAGGATTCAGGCTGACCAGACACATAGCTAAACTCAGGTGATTTCTTTCTTTACTCCCTTACATACATTTATCTTTCAATGAGGACATTGTTCAACTTAAGCATGGAGGGGTGGTAAATTCGTATTTTCTGAGTTCATACCATCAGTTTAAATTATATTGTGATAAAAAAAAATTAGGAAAAGAAAACTTAGGCATTAGAAGCTTGTCAGCTGTACGAAATAATACATTAAGGACCTGAACACTTAGACTCTTCAGGTCGTTAGGCTTAATCAGCCCAGGTGTCCACTAAAATGTGGATTTGTTCTCGAGTCCTTGCCACCTTAATTTATATTAATCTAATTAATAAAGTAGGGTGATAAGCATACGACTTATCAACCTGCCTCTGATTCAGGGGGACTTTTAGTCTAAGCATCTACACACATTTTGCACTGACTCACTCCTCGACGATTCTAATAGAAATTGGGTAGCTAATGAACCTCCTAGGGTGGTATGTGATGAGAACCTCATCATGAGCCATAACTAGCTCATTTTGACCTAATGCAGAGAATAAAAGCTCCAACATAACCTTAGAAAGGCTTGGCTTAGAGAGATTCTGAGTTTGCAAAGAAAACATAAACTAAGGGGTAAAAATGCAATTTCACCAATTCGATCTGAAAATAGGGTAACTCAGGGTCCAAACATAGGTCAAAATAACCTAATAAGAAGAAAAGTGGGATGAAATGACTCAATAAGGGCTACAGCAACTCCAAGGAATTAAATGACAGCTTATAACCCTAAAAACAAACCCACTTCAATTCACGTGGTTAGAGGCAAGGTAAAAATCAAATAAACCCTCTAAAATTCATATAAAAATAATCTCTAGGGTTTAGGACTTTCAATTTGGCCTTAGGAACCCATTTTGACCTACATTGAGAACCATGCCCAATTAACAACTTAATTTGGGTTTTTACGTAAATTGACTGGTCAAACAAGGTTTAATCTAGAAATGAAATTCACCATCAGAATCCTTAGGTCCTAATTAGTCATGTATAAAAACTTGGGCCTAAGAAGAAACCTTCTTGACCAACTTTACACGTTGGTCCTCATATATTTACTTTTTGGCCCTTAACTTTTGAACCCTCACATTCTGACCCCTAACTCTCCTTCGTTCTTTGCGTTCGAGTCCCTCCTGCAAAACCCGAGCAGTGGCATGCTCCGGCGACCTTGCGCGGAGCATGGCGCCGCGCAGGGTGAGGGAGGGGCCTTGGCAAGTCAATGGGGGGTACCCTACGTCGTCAGCCACCGCAGGGACACCCCCCTGAGCGCTGCACCCACCCATACCGGCCGTGCAAACGCACGGACGGTATGGGTCTCCACTTCCTGCGTCCTCCGACGAGGGAGACACGTCGTCTCTCTCCGCCCTCCTCTCTGATTCTGCCCCTATAAATACCCCCGTCGCTCCGCCGTTCTTCCGAGCTCGGATCTGACGGAGACACCCCCTCAATTCCTCCCTTCCCACTCCGACAGACGCCCCCTTGCTCCGGCGGCCTCTCCTCCTCCTTGTCGCCCTGCCGTACTACCAGCAGCAGGGTTACCTTCCCTCGATCTTTCCGCGTCACGCCGCACCCAGCTGGCGCCTCTCCGGTCCCTTCCTCGCCGCCGCCCCTTCCTCTGGGCAGTTTCTTCTCCGGCGACAGTCGATATGACTGTCGCCTGCGCCAACCCCTCTTCGTCCAGTTTAATAGGTAAAACTCCTCTTGTTCCTCCCTTCCTTCTTTTCCATACTGAAAACCCTTACTGTCGGCCCCGATTTCCCACCGATCACCCTCACCTTCTCCACCTCCGGCCAAACTCCGGCGAACCTCTCCCATCGCTCCAGCACCCCACACGGCTCGCCGACCTGTGCATAACCTCCTTCTCCTCACCCTGATCCTCTTCCACCCCTCCACTTCCCACCAAACGCCCTTTGCAGATCCACCGAACACACCCACTTCTCCGCCCGCAGTTTGACCTAGGGCGACCCTTTTGCTCCACCATGCCCACTGCAGACCTTCCGACCACCTTCGCTGTGCCACGGCGAAGGTTCTCCGCATATCTGATTAGGCCGAGAGGCCGTGCTTCTGTGAACAGGTGTCGCGTCCTCCGTTACCATTGCTGAGCAGTGAAGCTCCTTCGACCTGCTGCTCCAGGCAACACCACGCCCAGGTCAGACTCCCAGGCTTCGCGGGGTAGCTTCGTGAGGTGTCAGGCTGCAGTTCGGGCGAAGCCCTCGCCTGAAGCCCTCACGTGAAGTTCTCGCTGCCGCTGCTTCCTCCGCGCAGACGTTCACATTGGGGTAGGACATTTAGTCCCACCTCGGAAGACTACGAAGAGGAGCGCCGATATAAGTTGAAAAAGTGCTGTAGGCTTATCGCCTCAGCACACGGGGTGAGGTCCCTCTCATACCGCTTCACCCGGCCCGTCCGCGAGCTCATCACGTGGATCCGGCCGACCCGACCCGACTTGACTACCACTCCTCGCCCATCACCGCACGCTGGTGGGCCTAGACCCAGGCGCGACTCGTACCTGATTACCCGGTTGCTCTGGGAGAGCTGTCCTAAGGGTGAATTCTGAGAGAGAAAGAGACGCGCGGGGGAGGGGGGTAGCGTAGGTTTTTGCCCTCTGATGCTGAACTCTTAAGCGTGCAGGCACAGGTGAAGAAGAAGAAGGACTGCAGAAGAAGAACTGAATCGACACTGTAGCATCCGCGGGTTAAGTCGTCTGATTGAGAAATCAGACGACGTCCTGAAGACAGGTGAAGGCAAAGAAGAAGAAGGAAGGCGAGGCAGAGGAAAGAGAGGAACACAGAGAAGCCAAGTGAAGACTCTGCAGAGATCAGAAGACAAAGAAGAAGAAGAACAGAAGAGAGAAGGAGCAGCCAAGTGAAGAAACAGAAAGCAGAAGAAGAAGAGAAGCAAGAAGAAAAGAAGAAGAAGAGCACGGGAGGAAGATCTGAAGCAAGAAAAGAAGAAACAAAGAAAATAAAAAGAAGAAAAAGACAGGATCGTCCAACCAAGAAATAGAGGAAGAACACGAAGAACAAAAGCCAAAGAGGAGAGAAGGCAAAGAGGAAGAAAGAAGAGAAGAAGAAGAGCCAAACTTTCATCTCTATCTCTCTCTTTATTTTTGTAATAGAACATGTATATCTCTAGAATACGACTTGCTCCCTGAGTTCGACCTCGGGAGAACTGTATTTTCCGAGTAACAAATATTAGCAAATGATGGTAATAACTATCTGTACTACAACGACTTAAGAAAAGCTAGTTGCTGCCACCGTTCTCCTGTTGGCGCCATTGTCGGGGAGCAACGGCTATTCTAGAGGTAAACATTCCTATTTTTTTTTTAGTTCTGATAATCTCCTCTCTTTTGTGCAGCTACAGGAAATCAAGAAGGCAAGCAACCGCACGACAACCACTCCGAGGACAGGTAATTTTTTTTTCCTCTCGCTATTAACCCCTAAACTCTAAAGAGGAAGAAAAGAAAAGAACAAGCAATATAGGGCTAACATGTCTTCTATACTTAGTAAACCGTAAGAAGTTGCATGTTTTCAACCCATTATTCCTGTACACTATTAATGGTATTTAGGGGCTAACACATTTTTGCTTGAGCCCTAATTACCCACCAAAGAACTAACTGGACCAAGTAGAGCCAACATAAGATTCAACACTAGGAATTTAGAGACACACTTCTTAAACAAGAATTGAGAAACCTTAAAATAAGTGTGCCCAAGCCATTATCTGAAAATACCTATCCAAAGAAACCCTAAAATAAGATTGGATCTTTAAACACTTCAACCCTAAAAGACAAGACCTAATAAGCAAAACTGGCAGGTAAAGTTGACCATTTGGGTCAACTAACCTTCAAATTAGGTCACTCTTTGCACTTAAAAGACTAAAGTTCAAGTGGAACCCTAAGCACCTTGCTCTTGAACTAAAATTGGTAGACTTAAGAGGTCAAGATCCCCATTCTAGTCTACCTGGAACCGCAGTGACAAGAGAGGTCGGGTGGGGGAAACCCTGTAACCCGTGGGGACGCTCTACCGTGTAGGGGTCTTCGCGGGACTCACCCTCTCTGGCTGCCCAGGTAATTCTCAGGTGGTCGATCTTTCTGATCAAGGGGTCCATCTGCCCCGCACCTCTATAGTCACCCAACACATTTTTGGGTGTCTTGATTGGGTCCAGCACCTTCTAAACTCATCTCTTTCAACAGTGCATGTACGGTAGGAGGTCCTTAAGACCACCCTTAAGACCTCCTTTAGAAATTCACTCTCGTCAAGGCCAAGCCTCGACGCCCGTGTTTGTGCAGCAACCCCCTCACATTATTCTCTCTTCTGATTCAGAACCAAGTTCTTCTTCTTCCCCCATCATGGCTCAGCCAGCTGAGGAAGAAAACAATCTGGAGCACCAGCTCCAGCGACTCAATGACCTCTTCCAAAACTTTGTGCACCCACCGCAGCGTCCCATGATGTGGGACCATTATAATCCTACTGCGGTGGCCATCGAGCCTCGAGTCAGAATCCCGACAGGAGGACCTGATTTTGAATTAAAGCCCAATATGATTCATGCTATACCTAAATTCCATGGGCTTAATTCTGAAGATCCCTTCCAGCACATCAAACAGCTAAAGCATCTGGCCCAAACTTTCGGGTCAGATACACAAAATCGGGATATTCTTCTCATGAAGATGTTCTCCTTTTCTCTTATGGACAAGGCCGCCCATTGGTATCAAACTCAGACCCGGCCGATCAACAATTGGGAAGAACTTCAGTCCGAGTTCCTGAAAAAGTTCTTCCCTGTTGGACGGACCAACGCCTTGTGCCATCAGATTACACATTTCACCCAACAAACAGGAGAACCTCTCCATGAGGCATGGGATCGTTTTCAGGATCTCATGAGAAAGTGCCCCCATCACGGAGTTCCTAAATGGGAACAGGTCCAATCTTTTTACCAGGGACTCCGTGAGGACATCCGTCTTTTCGTCAATGCAACCTGCGGAGGAAATATCATGGGTCAACATGAAGACACCGTGTGGGAGATTCTCGAAAACATGTGCGAGAACTCCATCAACAATGACTCCATGGGATTATTCGACAGGATGAATACCCGCGCAGCGACGAATCTCAGGGGAGCACACGAGACGCAGGGCCTGTCCGCATCAGTCGACTTGGAGTTAATGGCCAGTCGATTGGACAAGGTCTCGATTATCGAAAAGGTGGATGAGCTGACTCAGCATCTGCAGCGAGCCACCTCTGCACATAACCCTTTCGCACAGCCTCCTTCCACAAGGGAAACTGTGCAAAACATTCTCCATCGATCTTCTCCTAGGATGGACCCATCATCCGAATCTTTGCCCGGAGGTCCTTCCGATTCCTTCTACACCTGCCAGGGGAATTCCATTCCCTCTTTCTCGAACTCTCTGGAGGTTCCTCAGACCTACGAGGACCTCAACGCCATCCAGAACGACCCGTTCTCCAACACCTATAATCCTGGATGGCGTAACCATCCTAACTTTCAGTGGGCGGGAAATTCCCAAACCCAAAGACCATCCTTCCAACCCCGCCCACAACCTCCTCGTCCTTACCAGCCGCCTCAGCCTCGGCCCAACCCTACTTATCCATCTGGGCCAAATCAAGATCAAATGTCCCTTATCCTTCAGACCCTGGCTGACATTCAAAGAACGAATGCGGCTATCCAGAAACAACACAAGGATGAACTTACAGAGGTCCGAAACCAATTGACCCAGTTGGCAAACTCTCGCCAGCCAGGTACTCTTCCTTCCCAACCTCTGCCTAATCCCAATAACGTGCCCACCCAGCGGCGTGTTATCAACCCAAACCCGGGCCATGCCCATATGATTTATCAGGCCCCCTCTGTTCCTTCACCTGACGGGATAGAGGCCTCCACTTCTTTTGCAGATTACCAGCAGCAAGCTATCTTACCCAATCCCAACCAAAACTAGGCAGGACTTAATTCCGTAACGACCCGTAGTGGTAAGGAAACCCAAGACCCACCTCATCCGAACCACTCCAAGCTTGGTAGTGATCCCAAGCCTAGGACAGTAATCCAGGACGTCCCCACCCCTATCCCAAATCCACAACCTGGACCTATCCTAGAAGAACCACCCAAGATCCCGTTTCCCGAGGCCTTGACCAAAGGAAAGAAGACCACCAAGCCCGTGGCACCTGAGGAGGACCTGGTCAAGCTCTTTGAGCAGGTCCACATAAACATCCCCTTGATGGATGCAATCCGCCACGTACTAGCTTACGCACGATTTTTAAAGAATGTGTGTACACCCCAGCGTAAGCCGCGAACCAAGGGTGGGAGCCCAATTGTTCTGTCAGAGCAAGCCAGCTCTGTAATCCTCAGTAAACTCCCACCCAAGGTAAAAGATCCTGGTACTCCCCTGATTTCCTGCAAGATAGGTGATACCCAATTTGATAGAGCTCTGCTAGACTTGGGTGCATCCATAAACCTGATACCCACATCCTTACTTGACCATCTAGAAGAATCTGAGCTAAAACCAACTGAGGTGACATTACAATTAGCAGATCGATCTATAAAGTCACCAAAAGGGATTCTCGAGGATGTTATCGTAAGAGTGCGGGATTTCTATTTCCCAGTGGACTTTATAGTCTTAGATATGGACGCGCCTAAAAACCCTAGGGATACACTAATCATTCTAGGGAGACCTTTCTTGGCTACTGCTAGAGCCAACATCAGCTGTGAGGAGGGCCAAATAGAGCTTAAATTTGGAGATCAAACCTTAAAAATTGATATATTTAAGGCCCAACAAGGAATTAATTGCGGTGTCATCGAACAGATTTGTGACGTTAGGATTCTGGTTGATGAGTCACACCTCCAGAATGACTTGATTATGCCTCATCAACCACAGAAGGATCTTGACCCGCAAACAGAAGAGTCGAATCCAGACATACTCAACCCAGTAACTCCTACCCTTGAACCTCACATCTACACTGAACCACCCGCTGCTGCTGATAACCCTATCCTCGAGTTAAAGCCTCTTCCTGCTCACTTGAAATACATCTTTTTGGGTTCCAATCTGACCCTCCCTGTGATTGTCAATTCCAACCTCAATCCCGAACAGGAATCTCATCTGATTGTTGTCCTCCAGCAACATCGCAGAGCCATCGGGTGGACTCTCGATGATTTGACTGGAATAAGCCCCTCTTATTGTACTCATCATATCTATTCAGAAGAGGGCGCACGACCTTCTCGTGAAATGCAGAGACATTTAAACCCTAATCTGCAGGAGGTCGTGAAAAAGGAGATCATTAAGTGGTTAGATGCCGGGATCATCTACCCGATCTCCGATAGTCGTTGGGTGAGCCCAATTCAGGTTGTGCCTAAGAAGGCAGGACTCACCACCATAACGACTGAAATCGGAGAAATCATTCCTACCCGATTAGCCAATGCATGGAGAGTCTGTATAGATTACCGCCGACTCAATTCCTCCACAAAGAAGGACCATTTCCCACTACCCTTCATTGATCAAATTCTCGAGAAACTAGCGGGAAATAGGTTCTTCTGCTTTCTTGATGGGTACTTCGGTTATAACCAGGTGACAATCCATCCTGAGGACCAAGAAAAGACCATGTTCACCTGCTCCTTTGGAACGTACGATTTCCGAAGGATGCCTTTCGGTCTTTGCAATGCACCTGCTACCTTTCAGCGATGCATGCTTGCCATATTCTCAGATATGGTAGGTGATTTCCTGGAAGTCTTCATGGATGACTTTTCAGTCTTTGGAGAATCTTTTGATGATTGCCTCCAACACTTGGTCCAGATACTCAGGCGATGCATTGAGGTGAACTTGGTTCTTTCCTGGGAAAAGAGCCATTTCATGGTGCCTGAGGGAATTGTCCTGGGACATCTAATTTCAGAAAAAGGCATCCAGGTGGATCGAGCTAAGGTTGATCTGATTTCTCGCCTTCCTGTACCTAGCTCGATCAGGGACATCCGCTCCTTTTTACGGCACGTCGATTTTTACCGTCGTTTCATTCCAGATTTCTCGAAAATCGCGCGCCCCTTGACCTCTCTTCTCTCTAAGGATGTACCTTTTGAAATCTCCAAGGAATGCACGCTAGCCTTTGAAAACCTGCATGACCGAGTCACCCAGGCACCTATCCTACAATCCCCTGACTGGTCTCAACCCTTTGAGATCATGTGCGATGCGTCTGACTTCGCTGTAGGAGCGGTCCTAGGACAGAAAGCTGACGGGAAACCTGTGGTCATCTACTACGCTAGCAAGACACTTGACGAGGCTCAGCGTAACTATACGGTTACGGAAAAAGAGCTGCTACCCGTAGTATTTGCCCTTGAAAAATTTTGATCGTATCTGCTGGGTTCCCGTGTCATCATTTACTCGGATCACACGACTGTAAGGCATCTCCTTGCTAAGAAGGACGCGAAGCCCCGACTAATCCGTTGGATCTTGCTGTTGCAAGAATTCGATCTTGAGATTTGCGACAAGGCGGGAAGGCAGAATGTGGTAGCCGACCATCTGTCCCGTCTTCCTTCTGAGATCATCAACCCTTCCGGACCCATCACGGAGCATTTTCCTGATGAGCACCTGCTTTCTGTTGGTACTAGACTTCCATGGTTTGCTGATATAGTAAACTACTTGGCATCTCATCAGACACCGTCTGATTGGCCAAAGGCCAAGAAAGACAAATTGCGTTCTGATTCCAAGTATTACATTTGGGAAGACCCGTACCTTTTCCGCATAGGTGCTGATCAAATTATTCGGAGATGCGTCCCGGAAGAGGAAATCAGCAATATCCTATCTTTCTGCCATGACCAGGCATGCGGTGGCCATTTCTCAGAGCATAAAATCGCATCCAAAGTCCTCCAGTGTGGCTTCTACTGGTCTACACTTTTCAAAGACGCATACAGTCACTGCAAGGCATGCAGTCGTTGCCAGACTTTGGGCAACATGAACCATCGTGACATGATGCCTTTGCAGCCGATTCTCGTATGCGAAATCTTCGATGTATGGGGGATTGATTTTATGGGCCCCTTTCCTGTTTCGGATGGTTTCGAGTACATTCTGCTTGCGGTGGACTTCATGTCCAAATGGATCGAAGCCATACCGACCCGAACCTGCAATCACAAGATTGCTCTTAAGTTCATACATCAAAACATTTTCTCAAGGTTCGGGATTCCCCGTGCTATTATCTCTGATGGGGGGACCCATTTTACAAATGCTTAGTTTAGGTCACTGATGGCCAAATATGGGGTGTCTCACCGAATCTCTACTCCTTACCACCCCCAAACAAATGGTCTAGCTGAGCTATCAAATCGGGAGATCAAGAAAATCCTGCAAGTCACTGTTCGGCCTGACAGGAAGGACTGGTCGTCCCGACTTCCGGAAGCATTGTGGGCCTATAGGACCGCCCACAAGACCCAATTGGGCATGTCTCCCTTTAGACTGGTGTACGGAAAGGCATGTCACCTTCCCGTAGAATTGGAGCATAAAGCCTATTGGGCAGTACGGAACTGTAATCTAGATCTTTCCAAGGCTGGAACCCACAGAAAACTCCAAATCAGCGAGATCGATGAATTACGCCTAGACGCGTACGAGAACTCGTGAATCTACAAGGAGCGGGTTAAAGCCTTCCACGACAAGCACATCTCGAGAAAGATCTTTCATCCTGGTCAAAAGGTCCTACTCTTTGATGCCCGACTCAAACTTTTCCCGGGGAAACTGAGGTCCAAGTGGGTCAGACCGTATTTAGTCCGACAGGTTTTTGGAAATGGAACAATTGAAATCAGTCCACTCAGCCATGATTCCGAACCTTTCATCGTGAACGGTCAGAGACTAAAATCGTTCATTGATGTGACTTCTACTGATTCGGCTGAATCATCCCTCACCCTCCATTACCCTTGAACTTACTGCGCCCGGCTGATGGCGTAAAACTCAGCGCTTAACGGGAGGCAGCCCGTCATTTCTTGAAAATCTAAAACCTTTTTTCTGACACCATTGTGCACTTAAGGTTCACCCTTTAAGACAGCCGACTCCACCTCAGATGCTTGCATCTGAGATTAGAAATCGTCCGCAGAATTCATCCCGACCCATTCACTCACAAAAATATCTATCTTAAGGAATAAATTAACTAAATAAAAACCCCTAAATCACAATGAGGACATTGCAAGTCTTAGGCATGGGGGGGTATAAGTGCAAAACTTGTAGAAAAAAAGGTTTTAAACAAAAAATTCACATATGCCAAAAACACCATAAAAATTAAAAATTTTTTGAAAAAATAAGAGAATAAGAGGAGAAAGGAAATTTTGTGGAGAAACAAAATGAAAAGGAGCACAAAAAGATGAAAGAAAAGAGTAATAGTCATTAGTAAGAAGCTAAGGAATTAACCTTAGTCTAGACCATTTTTCAAGAAAAGAAATGAAAAGTGCTTGGTAAGATTAGTAAGAACGCAAACCGTAGGCATTCTTGATAGACTCTTAGTACCCATTAAGATCTAGACAATCCTCAAGAGGTTGAGGAAAATGAAAAGCTTGAGTACTAGGTCCAAGGCTTAGGGAGTATTTGACCTTGCTAACTAACTTCTGGTTTACGGGACTCAGTAACCTAAGCACCCTAACCTCACACACAGCCTGGTTCAACAAGCGTAAAAATCAAAATCACGCAGAAGCGTCGAAAAAATTCTGAAAAGTACACCTAGAATAGGAGCGGCCGATTAACACAAGTTGATTTGGACGAGTTCCCAGCGCAGAGAGGCGGGAAATCCCCTTAAAGATGCGTAACAAAATATCATCTCCTCGGTGCTTGTCTCTTAGGATATTCATATATCCTACTGGGGGCATGTAAGCACCCTGCTGGTTCAGATTCCATGGATGGCATTATCACGAAGTGTCAACTGCCAGGGTCTGAACGCGGCCACGGAACACCATGGATGGGATTATCTCGAAATCTCAATAGCCAGGGTTCTGGGGGTTGCCACGGGCGGTGCTATCTCGAAGCATCGATCGCCAGGAACCCTTGAGGATTGATGATGGGGGCAAGGAATCTGAGACAGACCGTGTTGAAAAGCCAATCCTAAGCTAGAATTAAAAAGAAAAAGAGAGAGAAAACTCTCCAAAATAGAAAAATTTTCTACCTCTCTCTCTTACAAAACGCACTGCGAACTGAACCAGGGCTAAAATCATTTCAAGCACGGGTGCTTTAACTACAAAGTCTGATAAACCTTAGGTTAGTTCTTGTGGGTCTTAAAAACCTTTGCTAAGGACTGAGGCTGAGGCTAGACAGATTTGGATCTTGATTGGTACTAGAGTACCTTTTAAGCCTATGGTCAGCATTCTAACCTAATCTAAGTTTAAATGAAAATGCACTTATCTGAAGCTATTAAAGAACTTCATGGTCTAGAACAAGGGTTGAAACCTTAAGTTTTTGCTAAGGGACTAGCAAAAGCTAGGCATGGGGGTATGATGAGAACCTTATCATGAGCCATAACTAGCTCATTTTGACCTAATGCAGAGAATAAAAGCTCCTACATAACCTTAGAAAGGCTTGGCTCAGAGAGATTCTGAGTTTGCAAAGAAAACATAAACTGAGGGGTAAAAATGTAATTTCACCAATCCAATCTGAAAATAGGGTAACTCAGGGTCCAAACATAGGTCAAAACAACCTAATAAGAAGAAAAGTGAGATAAAATGACTCAATAAGGGCTACAGCAACTCCAAGGAATTAAATGACAGCCTGTAACCCTAAAAACAAACCCACTTCAATTCACGTGGTTCGAGGCAAGGTAAAAATCAAATAAACCCTCTAAAATTCATAGAAAAATAATCTCTAGGGTTTAGGACTTTCAATTTGGCCTTAGGAACCCATTTTGACCTACATTGAGAACCATGCCCAATTAACTTAATTTGGGTTTTTGCGTAAATTGACCAGTCAAACAAGGTTTAATCTAGAAATGAAATTCACCATCAGAATCCTTAGGTCCTAATTAGTCATGTATAAAAACTTGGGCCTAAGAAGAAACCTTCTTGACCAACTTTACACTTTGGTCCTCATATATTTACTTTTTGGCCCTCAACTTTTGAACCCTCACATTCTGGCCCCTAACTCTCCTTCGTTCTTTGCGTTCGGGTCCCTCCTGCAAAACCTGAGCAGTGCCATGCTCCGGCGACCTTGCGCGGAGCATGGCGCCGCGCAGGGTGAGGGAGGGGCCCTGGCAAGTCAATGGGGGTACCCTACGTCGTCAGCCACCACAGGGACACCCCCCTGAGCGCTGCACCCACCCATACCGGCTGTGCGAACGCACGGACGGTATGGGTCTCCACTTCCAGCGTCCTCTGGCGAGGGAGACACGTCGTCTCCCTCCGCCCTCCTCTCTGATTCTGCCCCTATAAATACCCCCGTTGCTCCGCCGTTCTTCCGAGCTCGGATCTGACGGAGACACCCCCTCAATTCCTCCCTTCCCACTCCGACAGACGCCCCCTTGCTCCGGAGGCCTCTCCTCCTCCTCCTCGTCGCCCTGCCGCACTACCAGCAGCAGGGTTACCTTCCCTCGATCTTTCCGCGTCACGTCGCACCCAGCTGGCGCTTCTCCGGTCCCTTCCTCGCCGCCGCCCCTTCCTCTGGGTAGTTTCTTCTCCGGCGACAATCGATACGACTGTCGCCTGCGCCAACCCCTCTTCGTCCAGTTTAATAGGTAAAACTCCTCTTCTTCCTCCCTTCCTTTTTTTCCATACTGAAAACCCTTACTGTCGGCCCCGATTTCCCACCGATCACCCTCACCTTCTCCACCTCCGGCCAAACTCCGGTGAACCGCTCCCATCGCTCCAGCACCCCACACGGCTCGTCGACCTGTGCATAACCTCCGCCTCCTCACCCTGATCCTCTTCCACCCCTCCACTTCCCACCAAACGCCGTTTGCAGATCCACCGAACATACCCACTTCTCCGCCCGCAGTTTGACCTAGGGCGATCCTTTTGCTCCTCCACGCCCATTGCAGACCTTCCGACCACCTTCGCCGTGCCACGGCGAAGGTTCTCCGCATACCTGATTAGGCCGAGAGGCCGTGCTTCTGTGAACAGGTGTCGCGTCCTCCGTTGCCATTGCTGAGCAGCGAAGCTCCTTCGACCTGCTGCTCCAGGCAACACCACGCCCAGGTCAGACTCCCAGGCTTCGCGGGGTAGCTTCGTGAAGTGTCAGGCTGCAGTTCGGGCGAAGCCCTCGCCCGAAGCCCTCACGCGAAGTTCTCGCTGCCGCTGCTTCCTCTGCGCAGACGCTCACATTGGGGTGGGACATTTAGTCCCACCTCGGAAGACTTCGAAGAGGAGTGCCGATATAAGTTGAAAAAGTGCTGTAGGCTTATCGCCTCAGCACACGGGGTGAGGTCCCTCTCACACTGCTTCACCTGGCCCGTCCGCGAGCTCATCACGCGGATCCGGCCGACCCGACCCGACTTGACTACCACTCCTCGCCCATCACCACACGCCGGTGGGCCTGGACCCAGGAGCGACTCGTACCCGATTACCCGGTTGCTCTGGGAGAGCTGTCCTAAGAGCGAATTCTGAGAGAGAAAGAGACGCACGGGGGAGGGGGGTAGCGTAGGTTTTTGCCCTCTGATGCTGAACTCTTAAGCGTGCAGGCACAAGTGAAGAAGAAGAAGGACTGCAGAAGAAGAACTGAATCGACACTGTAGCATCCGCGGGTTAAGTCGTCTGATTGAGAAATCAGACGACGTCCTGAAGACAGGTGAAGGCAAATAAGAAGAAGGAAGGCGAGGCAGAGGAAAGAGAGGAACACAGAGAAGCCAAGTGAAGACTGTGCAGAGATCAAAAGACAAAGAAGAAGAAGAAGAACAGAAGAGAGAAGGAGCAGCCAAGTGAAGAAACAGAAAGCAGAAGAAGAAGAGAAGCAAGAAGAAAAGAAGAAGAAGAGCACGGGAGGAAGATCTGAAGCAAGAAAAGAAGAAACAAAGAAAATAAAAAGAAGAAAAAGACAGGATCGTCCAACCAAGAAATAGAGGAAGAACACAAAGAACAAAAGCTAAAGAGGAGAGAAGACAAAGAGGAAGAAAGAAGAGAAGAAGAAGAGCCAAACTTTCATCTCTCTCTCTCTCTTTATTTTTGTAATAGAACATGTATATCTCTAGAATACGACTTGCTCCCTGAGTTCGACCTCGGGAGAACTGTATTTTCCGAGTAACAAATATTAGCAAATGATGGCAATAACTATCTGTACTACAACGACTTAAGAAAAGCTAGTTGCTGCCACCGTTCGCCAGTATGGCTGGCAAGTTGTCATGGGTAACAACCCATTGGCTGGTTGTCCAGAGCCCAGCCACAGGATCACTCTCTTTTATTATTACCTTTAGGTAAATCTTAGATCAGGGAAGCCACCTACTTAAAACAGAGAGAGAGAAGAAATAGAAAACAATAGAAAAAGGAGAAAAAGAAATAAGGCACACTTCACCGCACGAGTATGGCTGGCAAGTTGTCGTGGGTAACAGCCCATTGGTCGTTTGTCTAGATCCTAGCTCATAAAATGCACAAAAAAAATTCCGAAACACTTAAGAAAGAAGCGGGGAAGTAGAATAATCCGGGGAGATATATACTGGGCTCACCCTAGTGTTGACCCCATGCAAAATAAAAGTAACGATAAAGCTACCAGTCAGACAGATACACCTTTAAGCAACATCTTCTTTTCGGGTCACCTAGGGTCGTAGAAACCCGAAGTCTGTTTTAATTGTCGTTGAGTGAGCCTATCACAATTTTCACACTAAGATGCTTAGCACTTAGCGTCCTTTTCAAATTTTGGGTGGGTTGGGTAGCAGTAAAAAGTTACCCCGAAACTCTCAATTCCAAAAATCCAAAAAAATTAGAAAAAAAATGAAAAAAAAAATATATATTTTGCTTCTATATAGAATAAGGAGAGGACTTGGGCGGTCTGCATTTTGGCAGACATCCAGGCGCTATTTAGTCTTTGTGGATTAGGTTCTTAGTATAAATTTCCTCTTGATTGACAAGTAACTTGTGCCTAAGTAGTCGATTCCTAATTCTAGCTGAAAATAACATTTAGGATAACCTTGCTAGGGACTAGCAAGGGATGAGAATGGGGGTATGATGACTTTACATATAATGATGATAATTCTATCAATTAGAGTTAATCTCGAGGGTATATGTGCATTAATGACATATCATAATGGGCTTGGGAGCATTGCATGCATATTGTGTTATCTCAGCATTTAAATTTCTTATAATCAATATTTAATGGCCATATGTACAAGTGCATATTGAAACAGGCCCCAGATAAGCAATCGAACCGCATGGATGGATCCAGATTGACGAACGATGTCCAATGAGCTCAAAATCACCTCAATCCGACCTCCGTAGATCCCACAACAAGTCCAAGAAGTTCTAGCCATTGATCTAAAGATCAACTGTCACAAACGTGTCACGTGTCCCATGATCACACGCTCGTAGCCACCGCCCTCTCTCCAGTAGTGCTCCATTAGGCTATCTGGGCGGTTCGATCAACGATTGGACGGCTAAGGGTCCGTGAAGAACGCGATCGTTTCGCATCAATGGTGCAACGGTCAACACCTCCATCCCACACACGAAGGCGCACATTCGAACCCTGGCGATGCCTCAATTTAGCCTTGGAGCACGTGTAATGAAAGTCCGCCATTGATCTTTGATCAGGCGGTTAACACGTAGCCACACGGCGTAATCGATTAGCTTGGATGCACCCAGGAGGAAATGCGCATGATCATGTGAGCGGTGATGCCGCATCTGACGTGCAACCAATGCGCGATCCGCAGCGCATGCCAGTGCGAGTTCTTGACTGTTGATCGAAGATCAGACGGTTGCCAGCGAAGCACACGGATCGCGTGCGTGGAGAAGAACGTTGGCGTGCGTTGACCGGCGGAAGAAGAGCTTCACTGACACTTTTGGAATGGTTTTAGTGACTTCCTGAATGTCTCTAAAACCCCTGCCTGATTTAGAAGCCTCTTCACTATAAAAACCCCTACACCTACTCCATTTATGGTCATCCCTTCCTAGCTTCTCCTTAGCTCGACCTAGCACACTTCATACTCTCCCGGAGTTGTCGAGCCGCTAACCGAAGCCCATCCACCGCCGTGGCTACCTTGCCTCTCCATTTTGCATTTCTTTACCCTAGTTTAATGTTTATGTTATTTTAAGCTTTCCTCTAGCATTGTAATTGTAAAACGACTCTACTTGTGCAATATATTTTCATTTTGTTTCATCATGTCATGTTTCATGCCTAGTTAAGTAATCACCATGCTACAATCTCAAGTTTCTAACCCTACTCTCTCTCTCTCTCTTGCTTTTCGCAAGAAAATTAAATGAACGTTTTATGACCCCTCAAAGTGACAAAATCGATCCGATTTCACGCCTCCTTGAGATGGACACTTGGAATCATCTTGATTATCTACATTTAAAATTGATGTCGTAAATGCATGCTATAACGATGGATTTAACTTAATGTGTTTTCGTGACGACAAGTTCCCACCGTTGAGAAGGAAAAATACTTCCTTTGAAGACGCGATGTTAACATGTTACCGCCTCGGCACTACTTTATATATATATTTCATATCTTTAAACGGAGCATTAAGGCACATTTTGCAGCTGAGGTGTCTTGGACGGTACTCTACCCATAGCGTCAGAGCAAGAGCTTGAGTTTGCTCGGAGTGCTCCTTTACACCGCAATGTGTTTTGGGGTTGTGAGCTCCTAAGGTGTGTCTTGGATGGTATTATCTAGAAGTGCCGGCACCAGAGCCCCCTTGAGGATTGCTAACGGGAATGATGATCCCGACACATCTGTAGTAGGACTAAGCTAAGGCTAAGCATGGGGAAATAAATGAAAAAAGAAGGTTTCACTAACATGACCTTATCCCAATATCACAAAGCACTAACACCTGAATTTTCATCAACTTGCAAGTTACGGATCAAGTTCAGAAACCAGGGAAGTCCTATGGCAAAAATGATTTCGTGATATTTGAATTAAAGGAGTTAAGTAGTAAATTTTCAAAGGATACAGTGGTCCCGATTTGTCTAATCTTTGAATCCAAAGCTAAGTCTGGATGTTTTATCCTTAATAAACCTCGTACCTACCTTAACCAAAAATCAACCAAGGTCCTATCTTGAACTTTTTCCTCAAAACACAAAAGACGATTTCTTGAGAAATAATGTAGTGCAATCACAATTTTTGCTAAGGGACTGGCAAAAAGATAAGCATGGGGGTGTGATAAACGTCAGCTTATCATCATCCTTAGCATCCATTCACATCTAGCTCCTAAGATTTTGTCAACTGCATTGCATTATATCATTGCATTTAGAATTCATGTGCATTTAAGTTTTAGAGCATACATTAGCATTCATTTCACATTATCTCATGTAGTTTCCATTTGATTTCCAGGGATGAATGCATTGTAAATCAGAGAAACCCTAGCAACATGGAAGGCACTTGGAACAATTGTGAAGACAAAAGCTCCAGTAGTTGTACCTTAGCTCAACTCAGTTAGATCCAACTCAAATCTAGCTCCTACCCTACTCCCTCTCCGCCTTAATGGCTGTCCACCTACATTAAAACCACCAACCATTGGTGCCTAAAATACACTCCTTCGCACCCTTTCACATGGCACCAAGGAAACTTCCTAACCACCCTCCTTGGCACTCTTTCACATGGTGCTAAGGAAGCTTCCTAACCACCATCCAAGCCACCCTCCTTGGCACCCTTTCACATGGTGCCAAGGAAGCATCCTAACCACCATCCATACTAGCCTATAAAAAGACCCCCCATCCTACCATTCAAACCATCCTTGGCAAGTAACAATTCTTCCTATCAAACACCTATAGCCACCATACATCCCATGCCCAAGAAAGGAGAAGGATAGAAGAAGATTAAGGGAGTAATCTACTCGCTCCCTTAGTGCCTTCTTCCTCTTCTCTCTCCTTATGCCAAGGAGCAAGCTTCCATCTAGGGAGGACAACCAGATAGGAGGAAAGAAGGGTGGAGGATGCCCACCTTTGAGAGGATCAACTCAAGGAGCTAGAAGGAAGTCTTCTTCAAGTCAGGGAGCGACCATTCTTGGAGCAACGGTTGCCTCAGCTACTCGGGAGAACTTTCTATCTTTTATTTTGTTACATTTTAATTCCTGTTAAGCATTTATCTACCTAGGAATTGACTAAGTGGAACCTCTACTTAGTTGAGCTCCCTAGGTACTTTGTAAACATTTCTTCTTAATAGCAAAGTGCCTTTCTTCATTCTTGAATTTTCAATTTCAAGTACAAACTTTATTTATTTTAGTGCATCACATCTCTCTTGTAATTACCCTAGGCACATTTGCCAAGGGTGAGCTTAGAAGAGAAGACTTCTCTCGTCACTTAGGTTCTAATTGTTAGGAAAGTTTCTTTAGCGTAGTTCTATCTTCGCATTCATATCCTACTTATTTCCAAGCATAAAAATTTACAAAAATGAAAATACAAAAGGAGAATTGTTGATTTGAGAGATGAGAGAGAGAATCACTTATTTGACTAAGAAATTGGCCTCTTTGGACAACCCTAGATACTAGCACTATCTAGGAATATAAATTTAAAAGCTGATCAGTTTTACGGGTCTCAACGACAAAAACCCGCTTTTAACAAATCATGTATTTTCCGTATCAGCTACTGAGGAGTGATGTGTGTGAGTCTACTAGTGAGGAGGGGAGCGAGAACTGTTGTGGTTGGAGTGGTAGCCGACCCTTGCATGGGTGGGGTTGGGTTTATTATATAGGTGGGATGGGATGGAGTAGGGAGCAAGCAAAAGATATTGTAGGATATTGGGTGTTTTGTGGGTAGGAACTTAGGTTTCTAGAAAATTATTGTAGGTGATGTAGGGTGGTGTTGTGTTAGCCAGTATTAGGTAGTGGAAATGGGAATCAATCTCTCTCTCTATCTTTGTCTCCATAAAATGCATGCATGCACATATTTACAAAGTGCATAAATATCTACCTAATCTACATGCGTAAAGCTAGAAACTAGCATGAGATGGATTAATTAGCGGCGTGAATTGCTGCGCAATCACACCCCCATGCCTATCTTTTTCTAGTCCTTAGCAAAACACTTATTAAAACTTAAGATAGTGGTGTTTAGAAATGATCTTAAGCTGAAGATCTTCTAGAAGCAATTTTAATGTGTTTATCAGTTGGACATTGTGAGAACCAATTGCAAAGACAACTACCAATACTTGAGACTCATATGACATAAACCATATTTTGACTAACAAGGATTCTTGGCATTTAAGCCTTAAGTGCAATTTCCAAGACTCAGAGGGTTTTGCCAAGCTCAAAAGCTAAAAGGTTATGGTTGTGCTTAGTAAATGATCAAGACTAACTAGATGAACATTAGGACTCAAGCTTAAAGTTTCACATCCTTTTAGGTCCAGGTTGGTCCTAGCTTCAACTCATGTCTTTGGATCAACTCTAAAAAATGAGTAAAGATTCGACCCAACTCTTATTGCATTGTGGCTCAAAGAATATTTGGTAGAAACACGATATTTGTAATGCACCCTAAAAAATCTTTTTGGTGGAAAAATTTACAGGAATTTGGAGAACATAGGCTTATTCAAAGAATAACTTTTTTCTTTTTTTTCTACTTTTTTTTCTTTTCTCATTTTTCTAATTTTTTCTTTCTTTCTTTCTTTCTTGATTTTTTTTCTTTTTTTTTCTTCTTCTAGAAGCATTGTCAGTATGCCTCCTAAATCTTTATTTGGAAGTGCACACTTATTTGGTGGGTGAGTATTTTGGAGGAAAGAGTTTCTCCTAAACACAAGACCAAAGACTATAATAAAAAGTCTACCTACACGCACAGGTAAGGACTCCACCTTCCCTAATGAACACTAGGGTTGAATCTTACATTCATCTAGTATTTCCTGACTCTGTGTAGTGTAAACCAAGGTCACTTAGACTCCCAAGCAGAAGCAAACCAACGAATCCTGTACTGGTGACTCAGGTACAAGAATACATCCTAAGTTAGGAGAGATCCTGGTCTATCTTGTTAATGCTTGAGTGAGTTAAGCCAAAGCTTAAGTGAATCAAGCTTCTGTGAACTAGAAAGTCTTTAAAGCAAAGGTTGAATGTCCCTAAACACTTATTTTATTTTTGCTTCAGCTTTCAGATCATAACTAAACACTTTTGAAATTTTTTTTTTGAATTTTAGAATTTTCAATTTTTATGTCTTTTTCATGTTTTATAATTTTTTGGAACTTTTAAGATTTTTTTTTTCAATTTTTATGGGTTTTTTCAATAAGGCTATATATATATATACTACAAATGGATATGTATAATGGATAAGAATCTGCATAATACCCATATAATACCCAGATCCTATGGATGCTTATCCACACCCCCCCCCAATACCAAATCATGCTATGCTCTCATATGCATGCAAGAAGGGTTAGATAGTGTTAAAGGGTCTTGGTGCAAGAGTGAAGTGTAGGGTATACAACAGGGTGGATGGGTGGGCGTATGGTGGGTGGTGAAGTGAAGAGAAATGAAATGTGCAGTGAAAGTGAAAGGGGTGTTGGGGTGCCTCCCAGCGAGCACTGAATTTAACAACTCCAGTTGGACTCATAATGAGGCCAAAGTTAATTACCCTCCAGTAGGGAAACTGTATCACCAATGGGGGCAGGCACATGTGTGAGATACAATTTCAACCGTTGCCCATTAACCGTAAAGTTATGCCCAGATTTGGGATCTTCAATTTCAACGGTACCATTGGGAAAAGGTCTCAAGACCAGGAAAGGACTAGTCCATTTGGACTTCAGTTTACCTGGAAAGAATTTGAGCTGGGCATTATAAAGCCAAACCTATTATGATGGCTCAACTTTCGCCTAATGCAGCTGTCGTGAAAGGCCTTAGTTCGTTGTTTAAAGGTTAAGGCAGAGTCATAGACCTTACGATGCAATTCTTCTAATTCCTGGAGTTGGAGTTTCCTTTCTCAACCACACAGGTCTGGGTCGCGGTTACACTAGCGAACCACCCAATAAGCGTGGTGCTCCAACTCCACGGGCAGGTGACAAGGCTTCCAGAAAATAATCCGATATGGTGACATACCAAGGGGAGCCTTGAAGGTAGTCCAATAAGCCCATAAGGCTTTAATCAGCTTGTTGGACCAATCCTTACGGTCTGGCCGAATCATTTTTTGGAGAATCTGGTTAATCTGCCGATTTGACACCTCTGCCAGACCGTTTGTTTGAGGATGATACGAAGAAGCGATATGATGGAGAACTCTGTATTTCCTCAAAGTGCTCAAAACGACGAGTGAGTAAAATGGCTTCTTCCATTTGAAATGGTGGCTTGAGGGATCCCAAAGCATGCAGAAATGTAGTCCTTGACGAATTTGGTGGTAATAACATGGTTAGCGCATCGTGCAGGAATAGCTTCAATCCATTTCGAGACAATCGACAGCAACGAGGATATACTTGAAACCGTTGGAAGAAGCAAAGGGACCCATAAAATCGATTCCCCAGAAGTCAAAAATTTCTACAGCTAGGATGGGTTGCAAGGGCATCATGTCGCGACGTGACATTGACCCTAGCAACTGGCACCTAGTGCAATGCTTAGCGTAATTGTATGCATCCTAATGAAGGGAGGGACAAAAGAATCCACATTACAACACCTTGGCTGCAGTTTTCCTCCCAGAAAAGTGGCCTCCGTAGGCCTGATCATGGCAAAAGGATAGCACACTGGAGCACTCACTGTTAGGAACACAACGACAGATAATCTTATTAGCACCTACTCTAAAAAGGCATGGATTATCCCAGAAATAATACTTTGCTTCTGCAATGAGATGCTCACGCTGGTTTTTAGGCCAACCTAGTGGAAGAGATCTAGAAGCAAGGTAATTTGTGATATCGGCATACCATGGCCCACTTGCCACATCTATCCCTAGAAGGTGCTCATCAGGAAAAGATTCATTCAACTGTAAGGTAAGTTCAATATGGTCCAAGTCAAGTCTTGAGAGATGGTCAACAACTACGTTCTGGGTTCCAGCCTTATCTCATATCTCAAGATCAAATTCTTGAACTAGAAGGATCCAACAAATCAATTGAGGCTTTGCATCCTTCTTATGCATGAGATGACGAATGGCTGCGTGGTCTGTGAAGATGGTAACATGAGAGCCTAGAAGATACGAACGGAATGTCTCTAAACTAGAAATGATCGCCAGTAGCTCCATTTCAGTGGTCGTGTAATTACGTTGGGCCTCATCCAGCGTCTTATTGGTGTAATACACCATGAAGGGGTGTTTATCGTGTCTTTGTCCTAAAATGGCTCCAACAGCTAGGTTAAAAGCATCACGCATCAGCTCAAAGTCGAGGGGCCAATCAGGCGACTAGAGAACAGGAGCCTTAGTGACAGCATCATGCAGTTGCGTGAATGCTCGAATATAATCAGGGCCCATGTTGAAGGGTACATCAGTAGATAGAAGATGTGTCAAAGGCTTGGAAATCTTGGAGAAATCCTTGATAAATCTCCAATAGAAAACGATGTGACCTAAAAAGGAGCAGATTTGTCGGATAGAGCTAGGAATTGGTAAATCAGCTATCACATCAAGTTTAGCTCTGTCCACCTCGATACCTCCTTCGAAGATGATATGTCCTAGAACAATACCTTCGTGTACCATAAAATCACTTTTCTCCAAGGAAAGCATGAGGTTTACATCAATACATCTCCGAAGGATGTGGGTTAGGTTGGCTAGACAATCATTAAAGGTTGGTCTAAAAATCGTAAAGTCATCCGTAAAGACCTTAAGAAAATCACCCACCATATTGTGAAATATCGCCAGCATGCATCGTTGGAAGGTACCTGGCACATTACAAAGTTCGAATGGCATCCTTCTGAAAGTGAAGGTGCTAAAGGGGCTGGTGAAGGTGGTTTCTCTTGGTCCCGAGGGTTAATAGACACTTGGTTATAGCCTGAGAATCCATCCAGGAAACAAAAGAACTTATTTCCCGCTAACTGCACCAGAATTTGGTTGATAAAAGGTAGTGGAAAATGGTCTTTCTTGGTAGCAATATTGAGTTTCCTATAGTCTACACACACTCTCCAAGACGTAGGAGTGCGTGTAGGGATGGATTCGCCCCTGTCATTAACACGGATGGTGAGACCTACCTTTTTAGGTACATGATGGGAACACCATCATAAGCTCTAACTGGCCACTTTTAATCTGGAATAAAAGATAAAAGCTCCTACATATCCATCTAAGGATCATAACACCACTTTAGGCTATTTTCAGAAGAAAATAGAAAACTAGGGTTAATTCTGTAATTTTAATAGTATATCATGAACACAGAATAACCAAGGGATTTGCTAGGGGTGAATTAAAGATCAAAAGAGCATTAAAGTCTAATAAGTGGGTTCATGCAAATAGAAATGGGTTTTCACACATTTCGAGAATTAACAGTAACCCAAAACCTTAATTTCAGACCTGCTTAAATCATTGAGGTTCTAGTAAGAATAAAATTCATCTAAATCTTCTAAAATTCATAGAAAAATATTCCGTGAGGTTTGGTACCCTTGATTTGACCAGTGGAACCCATTTTGACTTTAGCAGAGTCTCATACAGAAAGTTGCCCTAATTTGGATTTCTACCCAAATTGCCTAGTCAAACTTTGTCAAAATTGAAATCCAACTTCACCACTAAATTCCTTGGGTCCAAATTAGGTTTGTACCAAAATTTGGACCCAATCAGAGATCATTTTGACTTAGTTTACATTTTGGTCCATTTAGAGTCTTTCTCTCTCACATACACCCCTAACTTTTGAAAATCCTTGCGAACAACCCCCCAACTTTGTCATCTTCTTCACAGTTGGGTCCTTGCCACCATGGCAGTTGTGAACCCACACACCCGAGCTCTCAATCAAGGATTCCTCCCTGATTGCTTGAACAATCCCTTCCAAAATTGGAAGGGATGATCCTAAGGAGATCCCTAATCGATTAAACCTAAATCAAACTCCAAATCACTCCATATTGCTCGTGTGAACCCTTGGATTTCAAGAATCTTCCTCCTAAAAATCTGAGCTTCTCAAGCTTATTTCCAAGCTTGGAAGCTCACTTGAATCTCTATAAAAGGGTCCCCCTCATCAGGTCGAACTGAGTGAGTTTTTGGCCCAAGAAACCCTCTTCTCCCCTACCTCCTGGTGGCTCCAACTCTGCTCCGGCGACTTCCTTCCTCCAGTCTCCTCGCCTGCTGCCACATACTATAGGCAGCAAGTTCATCCTCCCCAAGTTCCTTCGCACCTCGTCATACCTGCGAGGGGCTCTCTACCCCTTCAAAGCATCACCGTCTACCTCTTGGAGCCACCTTTGTCTTCGGCACTAGCCAATCATAGCCAGTGCCATCTCCGTATCTCTGTCATCCACAACCATCCTCACTCAACTCCGCGCCTCCCACTGATCTATTTCACACCCTCTTTACCCGCTTCAGAATGCTCCCTCGCCCGTGCCACCATCATTTCCCCTATCTTCGGCATACCTCTGATGACCTCGCAAATCCACTACACCACCAAAACACCTCCCATCAGTCCAGAAACTTCCTCCGCACTTCATTGACCAAAACCCCTCAAGTATTTGAGGGGATTGGCTACTCATCGACTCCACCCAACACAAGGACCTCCGCACCATCCTCTCGAGGTTGTCAGACCTCCTCATGCTCACGTACACCACACCGCACCCACAAAAGCACTTGCCACTCCACGACAATCCTCCTGAGCTTATTTGACATGGTCGAGAGGCCGTATTTTGATTTTCAGGTGAATCCTGGAGTTCTGTCACCGCCCTCAAGTTCGTCGACCACATCTTTAGTTCTCCGACCACGTTCGCTCTAGGCTTCACTCCTAAGCTCTGCGGCTAACTCCCAGGAAGCCATCCAGGTGCTCAATTGAACTCCATGGCCTCATCCTCGACCTCAATTGGAAGCCTCATCCTCTAGTTGCACACAAGAAGACTGTGGGATAGTATAGTTCCACATCATGGACTGAGTAGTGGTTCATGCGGCATAAAAGGATTGTTTCCCCGACCCCTCGCCCAAGACATGGGGGTCAGGTCCCCTTCACCATTACACTTGCTTACCCGACTAGTCGCACGTGTTTAGCGTGTCAGAAATCGGGGTTACAAGTAACCCATCATCATAGTTGCAAAACACGTAAATCAGATAAAATTTATACCGAAACTCCAAGGGAGTCCTGGGTCGAACATAGGGAGGTGACATTTACTTTAAGTGAAAATCGCGCTTCGATTCATTTCTTTTTGGTATTTTAGGGTTTTGTTATTTTTTTGTATTTTTGTAAGAAGAAAATAAGCAAACGAATCACAAGATAGAGGTGGAACAAAAATGGTATAGATATCACTTCAATGTCTATTACAATCAACTATGAAAGCATAAAAAGAGAGGGGGGTGAGAGGAAATCTCCCGAATCGGCTGTTCGGTGAGATGACGTTGCTTGGCGGAAGCTCGAACGAAGGTGGTGAGGAGCAGGACGACGGAGGTGAGATGCAGGAGGACGTCGGGTTGAGGAAAGCTTCGGCGTGGCTCTGGAATGGAGGTGAAAAGACGGAGATGATCTGCTACTGGAATGGAGGTGGGAGGATGGCTCCAAGGCAACCTATGAAGGGGGATGGGAAGTTGGTGGGGTAGAGGTTCGCTATACTAATAAGCACCTTGGGAGCTTGAGAGCAAGCTCTAATAGAACGTTGGTAGGCTTGCTAGAGCTTGGGAGTAGGTGGGAGTAGAGTAGGTAGAGATGGCTTGGAAGGGAGGGGGTGTAGGTCCTTTTACAGTGGAGGAGAAGAGGCAAAAAAATAGGTATGAGACCATTAGTGACATCCAGGATGTCGCTGGAAACATCGCTGTAGGCAGCTCATGCCCGTTGGCATCCATAGCTGGCTTTGCTGCCATGCGATGAATTAGCGACGGCTATAAGCGTCGCTGTAAGTCTGCCAATCTGTCGTTGAAGATCCGCTACATGCTCCGCTGGCGCTACACTTTGCGCATGCGCGCTTGCATGTGCACCCGTGCTGCTACGCACGTGTGTGCACTGGGTGTCCTAAGCTGTGCCACGTGGTGCAATCTGGGCCGTCCAACTTCTTTTTGTTGTAGGGGCTGCTACAGAGGTTGGATTGAGTTGATTTTCACGTCGTTAGGCTGTGATCGTTGACCCAAATCCATCCGTACGGTCAAATTTGTCATTTGAAGCTTCGAATTATGTCACCTAGTCCCTTGGTCGTTGATCTTCCTCGGACTACATATGATGCTACAGGACTCTGATCGAGGCAATTTCAGTGGCGTTGGACTCTGATCGTCATCTTGAGGAGATCCATATGGTCGGATCGTCAATCCAAGGCTCCAAAATAAATATCCTTCTCTCCTAACCACAAAAAGGATGCAATTACCTAAATTATATACTACTCTAAATGCATAATGATGCATGCTATGCAATATTTATAACATGAAATGCAAATCTAAGCCTAGGAAGATGCATGAATAGGCATTTTACCCTCAATAAATGTATTTATATCATACCCCCATGCCTATCTTTTGATAGTCCCTAGCAAAATTAAACTATATGATATGTATAAAAGCAGAATTAGGATTATATCGCTTAGGCCTAAGTCATTTATTAACAATAGAAACTTTCAACTAAGGTTATAAACTACGAAAACTCAATGGTACTCGGGTGCCTGCCAGAATGCAGACCGCCCAAGTCCTCGCCTTATTTGAAAAGGGAAGATACATTTTTTTATTATTTTTCTTCTTTTCTAATTTTTTTATACTTTTGAAGTTTGAGAGTTTTGGGATAACTTTTTACGGCTACCCGACCCGTCCAAGACTCGAAAAGGATTCTAAGTGCTAAGCATCTTGTGAAAATAGTGAAAGACTCACTAGGCGGCCGTTAAAATGGACTTCGGGTTTCTATGACCCTAGGTGACCTTGCCTAGAGGTTTATCTTTTCGAACAGTAGCTTTCTCCCTACTTTTATTTATGGGGTCAACACAAGGGCCAACCCAGTGTATATCTCCCTGGTTTATTCTACTCCCCCACTTCTTCCCAAAGTATTTTGGGAATTATTATGCTTTTTTTTTGTGAGCTGGGTTCTGGACAATTAGCCGATGAGCTGTTACCACTGACAACTTGCCAGCCATACTGATGAGAGCCTCATCATGAGCCATAACTAGCTCATTTTGACCCAATAAAGAAGATAAAAGCTCCTACATAACCTAGAAGAAGGCCTAACTGAAGGAACAAGTGCTCTGAGAAGAAAACATGAAATAAAGGTTAAAACTGTAATTTTACCATTGCAGTACATAAACGGGATTTCTCAGAGGCAAAACATAGGTCAAATGGTCTAAATGAGATAAAAAGTGGGTTGAGTCAATCAGAAATGGGTTCATGTGCAATCTAAGAACTAAATGACACTTGGTAACCCTAAAACAGACCCACTTAAATTAACAAGGTTTCGATCAGAACAAAAAGCAAGTAAACCCTCTACAAATCATGAAAAAACATACTCTAGGGTTTAGAACACTTAATTTGGCCTTTGGAACCTAGTTTGACCTAGATTAGGGTCCTAGCTCTTCAATTAACCTAATTTGGGTTTTTACGCAAAATGTCTAGTCAAACGAGGTCAAACCTAAAATCCAACTTCACCATTGGATTCCTTAGGTAAAAATTAGGTTTGTACCAAAATTTGGACCTAAGGAGAGGTCATCTTGACCTACTTTGCAATTTAGTACACCCAAATCACAAATTGGTCCCTATCTTTTGAATACCGTTGCAGAGAACCCCCTAGGTTCTTCGCCTCCTTTTCAAACCGGTCCTGCCGCCATTGCTACGGAAGAACCGAGCTCCGGCGAGGTTCGGAGAGGGATTGCTCTCTAATCCCTCAGAGATTCCCTCCCAGAAATGGAAGGAGGATTCTCTGAGGAATTCCCTTCCATTTAAGACCGATCTCGATCGCTGGTGTGAACCCAATCTCTCGTGCGAACGCACGAGAGATTTGGGTATCCTAACTCCTTTCCATCTCCGGCGACCAACCTCAGGCAATTACGTGCCCTTCACGCCCTGCACACCCAGTCCAGCGCCTATATAAGAACCCACAACTCCGACCGAAGAGGCTAAGCTTGATTTTGACGGAGATCCCTTCCAAATTCCTCCCTCTCCCATCTCCGGCCAAACGACCCACAAGCTCCGGCGACCTCCTCCCCTCCTTCTCATCGCTCTGCTGCCATACCAGCAGCAGAGTCCTCTCCGCCGCTTCCTCCCGCGTCACGCCGTACCCCGCGCGCGCGCTTCTGACCTCGTCTTCGTCGCCGCTTCCTCCCTCAGGGTCTTTCTTCCCCGACGACGGCAGTTACGAGTCGTCCTCTCCGCCGCCTTCCTTCCTTCCAGACAATCACAGATACGTTCTCCATCCTCTCCTCTCTCCTTTCCCCCAACTATTTTACTTGATTACCCCTCGACATTACCTAACCGCCTCCATCTTCCTCGCCTCCGACCGCACTCCGGCGAGCCGCCCACACCACTCCGCCACTCCACACGGCTCGCCAACCACCTCGTGAGCTCCGCCTCACCACCAGGAACTCGCTCCACCCCACAACTGCCACTCCAGACCTCCATAACCACCCCCCGAACAACCCACCATCTCCGGCCACAGGTTGACCTAGGCGCACGCCTAGGCCGACCGACAACCTGCAGCATCACCCATCGCCTTCGCTGTGCTACGGCGAAGGTTTCCAGCTATTCTGATTGGGCCAATAGGCCGTTCTGTGGAATCTCAGGTGAACGCCCCGGCCGCCATTAACAGCCGAAGCAGCAGGAATCTTGGAGCAGCAGCAGGCGTCAGGCTTCCCAGGTGGCAGGTGCAGCAGGCTCTCGCAAGTGTCGCGAGGTGACTGAGTTCAGCAAGTAGCACCAGCAGGGCCTTCAGCGTGGGCAATTGCACACGAGAGTCTGCGGGCGTGCGTGAGGGAAGGACGAAACTTTTAGTCCCACATCGTGGGATTACAAACCTCAGGTACACTATAAATTGTTTTTGTGATATACCCTTATCGCCTCAGTAAGCACAGGGGTGAGGTCCCTCACTGACCCCACTCGCCTCGTCCGCGGCCTGACCACGCGGACTTGGCGGATCCGACCCGACATAGACCTACGCACTCCTCGCGCATCACATCACCTTCAGGTGCGCCTGGTCCCGGGTACGATCCGACCCGATTATGCTTGTGGCTCTGGGAGAGCAGCTCAGAGTGAATTGCTTGAGAGTGAGAGACGCGCGGGTAGAGGGAGAAGGGTTAGGTTTTGCTCCTGTGCAGGCAGGCTGATCGCAGGAGAAGGACTTGGCCGCTGCAGAAGAGAGAAGCAAGGCAAGACCACAGAAGAGAAGAGTAAGAAGCAAGGTACAGAAGAAGAAAAGAAAGAGCAAGGCAGAAGCAAAAGACACGGGAGATCAAAAGAAGGAAGGAAAGAAAGGCTTCGCAAGGCAGAAAGCAGAAGGATAATCAAGAAGAAAAGGGAAAATACTTTTAAGACGTCTGATCACAAGATCAGACGTCCAATTTCATATTTTTGTCCTAATAACTTTTAATTGCATACATTCACATTTGAATTGATATTTTGAGTAAATTAGAGTGTTCAATTACATTTTGACTAGTAGTAAATTCCATTTGCTCCCTGTGTTCGACCTCGGATACTCCGGTTTTCGAGTAATAAAAATCTTTATTTGTTTTGAACGCTTTAGCGGCTATATTACAACGCGATATTATCTTTTAACAAACCGCACAAAAGCGCGACGAACACATACTCGTGCGGTGAAGTGTGGTTTTATTTATTTTTTTATTTTCTCCTTTTTCTATTTTTTCTTCTTTTCTTTTTGAGTGTTTCTTTTCTTTTATATAAGTAGGTTGATGGGAACACCATCATGAGCCCTAACTAACTCTTTTTGACCCATAAAAGAGAACAAAGGATCCTACATAACCAACTGGAAGTCCTAACTCAATGAATAACCCTTATGAAAGAAAGGCAAGAAACATGGGGTAAAATTGCAATTTTACCATTGCAGTGCAACAACAGGATTTCTCATGGGCTAAACAAAGGTTAAATGGTCTTAACAAGATAAAAAGTGGGTTGGTTCAAACAGAAAAGGGTTCATGTGAATTCTAGGAATTAAATGACTTCTTGTAACCCTAAAATAGACCTACTTAATTTAAAAAGGTTCTAGTCAGGATAAAATTTACCTAAACCCTCTAAAATTGATGTAAAAATATCCTCTAGGGTTTATAACCTTCAATTTGGCCTTTAGAACCTATTTTGACCTAAATTAGGGTCTCAGTCAAATGTTTGCCCTAAATTGGGTTTTTGTGTAAATTTCCCAGTCAAACGTAGTAAAACTTAAAATCCAACTTCACTATTGGATTCTTTAGGTCCAAATTAGGTTTGTACCAAAATTTGGACCAAAGGGGAATTCACTTTGACCTACTTTGCAAATAGGTCCAGCCCAATTACATTTCTACCCTTAACTTTTGAAAACTTCTGCAGAAATCCCCCTAACTTCCTCATCATTCTTTTCAATTAGGTCCCTCTACCATTACAGTGGAGGGAATCCTACTCCGACGAGGCATCAAGGGAAAGAACTCCCTGATTCCGTAGAGAATCCTCTTCAAATTTGAAAGAGAGATTCCTTGAGAAACCTCCTCCAGTTTGAACACAGTCAGAGGCTTGATTTGGCACCCAATCTCTCATGCGAATCCATGAGAGATTTGGGTCATCTTCGACGTTCCAACTCCGACGAGGTTGCCATGCTTGGAATCTTGGCTTCCAAGCACAAGACCTTCCGCCAAGGCCTATAAAAGCCTGCCAAGATCAACCTACAACCTCTAAGCCTGAAATTGGCCAGAGATACCCCCTAATTCTTCTCTTTACCTTCCGGTCAACAACCTAGCAAGCTCCGGCAACCCTTCTCTCTCTCTCTCTCTCGTCGCCCTACCATAATACTAGTGGCAGGGTTCCCTTTATCCTCTTCGTCTACGTCGCGCCGCACCAGCCAACATCCCTACAACCCCTCATCGTCACCGTCCTCCTCCCACTGGGTACTTCGTCTCCGATGATGGAAGTACGAGCCGGTCGCCTCCTCTGCATCCCCCTTCATCTATCCACACTTAGTTAAGTCCTCTCTCTCTTCTCATCATTTTTCTATCATTTATTTCTGCAAACACGCCTCGACGCTCGCATACCACCACCACTTTCTCCACCTTCGGCAAGGTGTTCCCACCGCTCCACGCCTCCATCTGCCTCACCAACTACCTCACGAGCACCGCCACAGCTCACTGACCCTAAACCCTCACTCCACTCACCGCACCAAGCCCCCAGCACTTCCCCTTAACACAGCCACTTTCGCATGCACAGGGTGACCGAGGCACGCATGCTCCGGCCACCCCACACCACGACGACCACCGCACCACCTTCGTCGTGTTCAGGCAAAGCTCCGTGCATTTTCTGATGAGGCTGCAAGGCCATTTTCTTGCTGACAGGGTTTGAGGTCTTTGCCGCCATTAACGAAGCACAAAGCTTGCTTGGGAGCTTCATCCAGGACTCCTTGCTCCAGGCAAGAAGTCCCAAGTCGTGCAGATTCCTTTCACGCACATCTTCAGCCCAAAAATTGGCACGAACTTCCTATGCAGCTGCTGCAATCAAAGGAGACATCTGCTGTGGCCACTCGCAAAGAAGGTGGGACAACATAGTCCCACCTCAGAAGTGGAGGAGCGGAAGAAACCAAATAAATTGCAAAAGTGACAGGGGTTTATCGCCTCTTGACCACGAGGTGAGGTCCCACTCACCCTCACTGCCTCGTCCGTGACCCCACTACCCACGGACATGGCCATGACCCGTATACCTGACTAGCCTACACTCCTCGCCCACCACACATGTCGGTGGGCCTGGTCCCGGGCATGCATACCTGACCCAATAGCTTGAGAAGGCTTTGGGAGAGCGAACCTAAGAGAGAAAGAAGAAGAGAGATCACTGGGGAGGCTAAGGGTAGGTTTTGCTCTCAGGAGAAGAAGAGGAAGCCAAGGAAGGAAATGGCGGTAGCCAGAGAAACTAAGGAGAAGGCAAAGCTGAAGAGGAGAAAGTTGAAGAGCTGAAGGCAGAAGAGAAGGAAAGAAGAAATCAGAGAAGAAAGAAGGAGACAAGGGCTAGAGCAGCTAAAGAAGGAAGAAGAAGAAGAAGCCAAGAAAAAAGAAGGCCGTCAGAGACAGAGAATAGAAGAAAGAAGAAGAAGGAGATCAGAGACAGAGATCAGAGACAAAAGACAAAGAAGAGCAATTAAAGAACTGTAGCATCTAAACATTTAAGATGTCTGATTCACAAAATCAGACGTCCAATTTTTTATCTTTATGTACACTGATATTTTGTGGCTCTGTTTACATTTATTGCATTATAACTCTGATTTTTCATTGCATATTATATCCAATTTGAAAGTTGTGCTCTTGATTTTTAGACCCCAATTTGCTCCCTCTGTTCGACCTCGAATTTACAATTTCGAGTAATAAAATTCATTTGTTTTCGAGCGATTTCAACTATACTACAACGCATTGATTTTAACATTGATCTCGCCTCGATAAAAACATTTTGGTGCCGTTGCCGGGGAGCAACGGGCGATTTAGAAATCTTGATCACAACTTCTGATTCAATACTAACTTGATACATCTCTTTTGTTGTGATTGTTTCAGGGGAGAAGATTCCAAAGAAGATGGCTGCACAACAACCACACCCAGGGTAGGTAATTTTTGATTAGCCCTTTCTCTTAATCCCCTCATTCTGAAAAAGAAAAACAAAGATAAAAATCAATTTAGAGCTACCTGCTTTCCATATTTAGCTAATTCACCCAAGTTGCCTGATTTTTGATTTCAACAAATATTGAATTGTGCATCCATTTAAGGTAACTAGGGCTACCACCTTCTTAATTGAGCCCTAGATACCATATCTGTGGCAACTAAATTGGACCACAATTAGAGCCAAATTAAGGATTCCAATTTAGGGTTTTAGAGACACATCTTTCTAAGCAATAATCAACTTTGCCAAAAAGAGGTGTGCCTAAACCTTGATTGAAAAGACTTATTCAAGAGAAACCCTAAAAAAATCAGGCTCTTAACTTCACTTGAACCCTAAAAGAAAGGACCTAAAGCTCTCAAAGGACAAATAGGTGAAGTTGACCTCTTGTTGGGTCAACCAACCTTGAAATTAGGTCACTTTTGCACTCAAAACATCTAAAGTTCAAGTGGAACCCTAAGCACCTTTGATCTTAAATAAAAGTGGTAGACTTAAGAGGTCAAGGTCCCAATTCTGGTCCACCAAGAATCTCAATGACAAGAGAGGTCAGGTGGGGGAAACCCTGTAACTCGTGGGGATGCTCTACCGTGTAGGGGTCTTTGCGGGACTCTCCCTCTCTGGCTGCCCAGGTATTTCTCAGGTGGATGGCTTTTCTGACTAAGGGGTATCATCCGCCTCGAACCTCTATAGTCATCCAAATTTTGTGGGTGTCTCGATTGGGTCTAGCACATTCTAAACTTGTCTAAACCATCAGTGCATGTTTGGTAGGAGGTCCTTGAGACCATCCTTAAGACCTTTAGTGATCCACTCCCATCGAGGCCAAACCTCGACGTCCGTGCTTGTGCAGCAACCCCACCACATAGACGTCTCCTCTGATTCATCAAAACCAAATTCTCCTTCTTCCATCATCATGGCAAAACCAGTTGAAGAAGAGAACAATCTTGAACACCAACTCCAGTGCTTGAATGATCTATTTCAGAACTTTGTAAACCTGCCACAGCGTACTATGATGCGAGATCACTATAATCCTGCTGCAATGGTGATCGAACCTCGAGTCCAAATCCCGATTGGAGGTCCTGATTCTGAGCTCAAGCCCAACATGATTCATGCTATCCCAATGTTTCATGGGATTAATTCCTAGGATCCCTTCCAACACATCAAACAACTCAAACATCTGGCCCAGACCTTCGGGTTAGATGTACAAAACCAGGATATTCTTCTTATGAAGATGTTTTCCTTCTCCCTTATGGACAAGGCAGCTCATTGGTATCAGACTCAGACGCATCCAATCAACACGTGGGTTGAACTACAATTTGAATTTTTGAAAAAGTTCTTCCCAATTGGTCGGACGAATGCCTTGCGCCACCAGATCACACACTTCACTCAGCAATCTGGAGAACCTCTTCATGAGGCATGGGACCGTTCCTTGGATCTCATGCAAAAGTGCCTGCACCACGGAGTTCCTAAATGGGAACAAGTTCAGTCTTTTTACCAAGGACTCCGTGAAGACATCCGCTTATTCGTCAATGCAACCTGCGGAGGAAATATCATGGGTTAACATGAAGACACTGTGTGGGAGATTCTCGAGAATATGTGCGAGAACTCCATCAATAATGACTCCATGGACTTATTCGATCGGACAAATGCTCGCGCATTGACGAATCCGAGGGGAGCACATGAGATGCAGGGCCTGTCCGCATCCGTCGACTTGGAACTGATGGCCAATCGATTGGACAAGGTCTCTATCATTGAGAAGAAGGTGGATGAGCTGACTCAACATCTGCAGTAAGCCACCTCTGTGCAAAACCCATTTGCATAGCCACCTCTTGGGAGGGAAACTGTGCATAACATCTATCACCGATCTTCTCAAGGGATGGACCTGTATCCACCCCCATTTGACTCCAAGACTGGAGGAAACTCCGATCCGACCTACTCTAGTTGGGGGAACTCTGAACCCTCGTACTCTGATTTTCCTGAGGTTCCTCATACTTGCGAGGTCCTCAACGCCATCTAGAATGACCCATTCTCTAATACCTATAACCCTGGATGGTGGAATCATCCCAACTTCCTATGGGTGGGAAATACTCAGAATCAAAGATCACCTTATCAACCCCGTCCACAAGCTCCTCGTCCATATCAGCCGCCTCAGCCTCGGCCCAACCCCACTTATCAATCTGGGCCAACCCAAGCAGATCAAATGACTCTTATCCTTCAGACTCTGGCTGACATTCAGAAGACGAATGCGACTATGCAAAAACAACACATGGACAAGATCACAGAGGTTCGCAATCAACTCTCCCAGATGGCGAATTCCCGCCAACCTGGCACACTCCCTTCGCAACCTCTGCCAAATCCAAATAATGTGCCAAACCAGGGGCGCGTTATGAACCCAAATCCGAGCCAAGCCCACATGATTTATTAGGCCCCTTCTATTTCATCACTCAACGGGATGGAAGCTTCGACATCTTATGCGGAATTTCAACAGCAGCCACCTATTTTACCAACTCCAAACCAAAACCAGGTAGGACTGAATTCCGTAACAACCCGTAGTGGTAAAGTAACTCAAGACCCACCTTATTCAAGCCACTCTAAGCCTGGTAGTAACCCAAGCCCTAGGATAGTTATCCAGGACACCCCTGTCCCAGATCAAGAACCTGGACCTATTCTAGAGGAACCAACCAAGGTTCCATTTCTCGAGGCATTGACCAAGGGGAAGAGGATAACCAAACCCGTGGCTCCTGAGGAGGATCTGGTCAGGCTCTTTGAACAGGTTCATATAAACATCCCCTTGATGGATGCAATCCGCCATTGTTGCACACACGAATCGCTACGCTAACGTGTTCGGTTTTGGAAAACCTGTCATTGTAGCTTGAAAGCAAAGAATTTGTGTTCAACAACTAAAATTTATACCGAAATGAAAATTCCGGGTCGAACATAGGGAGGTGGACGTTTGATTTAAAAACTACGCGTTTCCTTTTATTTGTCACAATGTAATTCAATTTAAAACTATCTAATTATTTACAATAAATAGAAGAGAGAGAGAGGGTAAGAGAGAGAGAATAGTACACATAGAAATCAAAATGTGATGTAGAATAAACAGAGAATTTATCATTATGGGGATTTGTTTATTACAACTAGAAAGCATAAAACAATTGCACTAGAAAGCGATAAATTTACTCTAGAAAGCATTAAAAGAATGGAGGGAAAAATGTCCTCTTCGACGGTCCCTTGGAGGACGAACAAAACTACACTAGAAAGCAGTAAAAAGAATAGGGAGAGAGAAATCCTCCTCGACGGTTGCTTGGAGGACAAGCCGGACGGGACGACGCCTGGACGAAGGGGAACGAAGCAGGACGAAGGAGGACGAAGCAGAAGAATAGGAACGGACAAGCACACCATCGTTGTCGCGGGATCCACTTCCGAAGGGGAATGAAAATTTGGACTTTATCTCGCGAGAAGCATCTCGAGTGTGGGACAAGCTTCTCTTGAGCTTTGGACGGGTAGAGAAGAGAAGGAAGGGACGAGAATTTCATATGGAGGGGGTCTCCTTTTATAGTTGCAAGGAGTGTGGGCAAAATGGACATTACAACGTGGGCGTCGTGGGAGACTCGCACGCGCAACGCCTGTGCACGTCCGCTGATCTCAGCCGTCCGATTGCGAGATCGAACGGCTTAAGTCGCGCCTTCACCCACTGCGCTGCACGCCTGCCCACGTGCGATCGCGCGTCCATGCCGTGCGTTCAATCCTGCGTGAACGCAATCGGGCGTGCGTGGCCGTCCGATCAAGATCCAACGCCCGCCCATGCCCGATCGCCCGCACCTTCCAGCCCTTCGCTGCGGCTCGAACCCGCGCCCACCGCTCGCGTAAGCGCGCTCGATCGCTACGCTACGAGGTGCGGATGATCGAGCGGACGCTTTTAGGCGCGGCTGACTACAGCCGTTGGATCAAGATCCAACGGCGGAGAGCGAGCGGGTGCGGGGCCTTCAGGGATTCATGAGGCCATTTGGACGGCCGGGATGGCACCACGTGGCACCATCTTGGCCGTCCATCTTCTGGAAGTTGTAGATGATGCCACGGATGTTGGATTGACTTGATTTTTGCATCGTTGGGCTGCAATCGTCGATCCGAATTCATCCATGCAGTTGGATTTGTCATTTGAAGAGTGGATTTACACCATCCTGGCCCTTGATCTTCTAGGGTTCCCCGATCACTATCTGATGCTACGGATGTCTGATTAGGGCGATCTTGGGGTCGTTGAACTCCAATCGTCGCCCTGATCACATCCATACGGTTGGATCTGTGATCCGAGGCCCCGATAAAATGTTTGCCCTGTCCAAGCACATAAAAGGAGACAATTAACCTCCATTTTATTCAAACTACTCTAAATGCAAGATGATGCATGTTATGCAATATTTATATCATGAAATGCGATCCTATGCTTAAGAACATGCATAAATAGACATTTTAAGTAGTGTAAATGTGTTTACATCAGCCATGTATCGGCTTATGAACTATTTCTGAAGGATGTGTGTACACCCAAGAGTAAGCCGCGAACCAAAAGTGGGAGTCCGATGGTACTGTCAAAGCAAGCCAGCTCTTTAATTTTGAGCAAACTCCCCCCTAAGGCAAAAGACCCTGGTACTCCCCTAATTTCATGTACCATTGGTGATACCCAATTTGACAGAGCCTTATTAGATTTAGGTGCCTCCATAAACCTAATACCTACATCCCTCCTTGACCACCTTGAAGAATCTGAGCTTAAACCGACAGAGGTGACATGCCAGTTAGCTGACCGATCCATTAAGTCACCTAAAGGAGTACTCGAGGATGTCATCGTTAGGGTACGGGATTTCTATTTCCCGGTGGATTTTGTAGTCTTGGGCATGGATGCACCTAAAAACCCAAGGGATACACCAATTATACTAGGAAGACCCTTTCTGGCCACTGCTAGGGCCAATATAAACTGTGAGGAGGGCCAAATTGAACTGAAATTCGGGAACCAAACACTGGAAATTGACATCTTTAAGGCCTAACAAGGGATTAATTGCGGTGTTATAGAACAGATTGTTATATCAAGGCCGTGGTTGATGAACCATATATCGAGGACAACCTAATTACTCCCAATAAACCACAAGAAGATCAAAACCTGCAATCAGAGGAGTCTGACCCTGATCTAGATACACCCATAACTCCTTCCCTTGCTCCTGACACACACCCTGAACTGCCCGCTGCTGCTGATAACCCCGTTCTGGAACTCAAGCCACTTCCCGACCATTTGAAGTACGTCTTTTTAGGTTCCAATCGGATGCTTCCTGTGATTACCAACTCCAGACTCACACCTGACTAGGAATCCCGTCTGATTACTGTTCTCTAGCAACATCATAGAGCCATTGGATGGACTCTCGATGATTTAACTGGTATCAACCCTTCTTACTGCACACACCGTATCTACACCGAAGAGGGCACACGACCTTCCCGTGAAATGCAGAGATGTTTAAATCCTAATCTGCAGGAGGTCGTGAAAAAGGAGATCATTAAGTGGTTAGATGCAGGGACCATCTACCCGATCTTCGACAGTCGGTGGGTGAGTCCAATTAATGTTGTGCCCAAGAAGGCAGGACTCACCATTATCACGACTGAAACTGGAGAAGTCATACCAACTCGTGTGGTGAACTCGTGGAGAGTCTGCATTGATTATAGAAGACTCAATTCCTCCATGAAGAAGGATCATTTCCCACTCCCGTTTATTGATCAGATCCTCGAGAAACTAGTGGGAAATAGGTTCTTCTACATTTTGGATGGGTACTTCAGTTATAACCAGGCGGTAATCCATCCTGAGGACCAAGAAAAGACCACTTTCACCTGCCCCTTCGGGACGTACGTGTTCCAAAGGATGTCGTTTGGTCTTTGCAATGCACCTGCTACTTTTCAGCAGTGAATGCTCGCTATATTCTCAGATATGGTAGGTGATTATTTGGAAGTCTTCATGGATGACTTCTCAATACTCGAAGAATCATTTGACGATTGTCTCCTGCACTTAGTCCAAATCCTCAGGCAGTGCATTGACATGAATTTGGTTCTTTCCAGGGAAAAGAGCTATTTCATGGTGCCTGAAGGAATTATCCTAGGACACCTCATTTCATAAAAAGGCATCCAAGTCGATTGAGCCAAGGTGAACTTGATTTCCAAACTCCCTATGCCTAGCTCGATCAAGGACATCCGATCTTTTCTGGGGCACGTCGATTTTTACTGTCGATTTATTCCTGATTTCTCGAAAATCGCACGCCCCGTGACCTCTCTACTCTCTAAGGATGTACCTTTCAAAATCTCTAAGGAATGCACTCAAGCATTTGAAATTCTCCGTGACCGAGTTACCCAAGCCTCGATCCTACAGTTCCCTGATTGGTCTCAACCTTTTGAGATCATGTGCGATGTATTTGATTTCGCTATAGGAGCAGTACTTGGGCAGAAAATTGACGAGAAACCGGTGGTCATCTACTACGCTAGCAAGACACTTGACGAGGCACAGCATAACTACACAATTACTGAGAAAGAGCTACTAGACGTAGTATTTTCCCTGGAAAAATTCAGATCTTATCTCCTGGGTTCACGTGTTATCATTTACTCGGATCACACAGTTGTAAGGCATCTCCTTGTGAGGAAGGATGCGAAACCTTGATTTATCTGCTGGATCTTGGTGTTGCAAGAATTTGACCTTGAGATTCGTGACAAAGCGGGAAAATAGAACATGGTAGCTGATCACTTGTCCCACCTTCCTTCTGAGATCATCGACCCTTTCGAACCCATCACGGAGCATTTGCATGAGCCATCGTGAGAGCTATTTCTGAGACCCATCCAGACCTTAAGCAACATGAGCCATTGTGATATGATGCCTTTACAGCCGATTCTAGTATGCAAAATCTTCGACATATGGGGGATTAATTTCATGGGACCCTTCCCTGTTTTGGATGTCTTCGAGTACATTTTACTCGCTGTTGACTACGTGTTCAAATGGATCGAAGCCATTTTGACCCGAACCGATGATCATAAAGTGGTTATCAAATTCATTCATCAAAACATCTTTTCACGGTTCGAGATTCCACGTGCTATAATTTCTGACGGAGGGACCCATTTCACTAACGCACAGTTTAGGTCACTGATGACCAAATACGGGGTGTCACATCGAATCTCTACTCCTTACCACCCCCAAACTAATGGTCTAGCTGAGCTATCAAATTGGGAGATCAAGAAAATTCTCCAGGTTACTGTTTGACCTGACAAGAAGGATTGGTCATCCTGGCTTTCGGAAGCTTTATGGGCTTATAGGACCAACCACAAAATCCAATTAGGTATGTCTCCCTTCAGATTGGTGTACGGGAAGGCATGTCACCTCCCCGTCGAGTTGGAGCACAAAGCCTATTGGGCAGTATGGAACTGCAACCTAGATCTTTCTAAGGCAGGAACCCATAGAAAGCTTCAAATGAGCGAGATCGATGAATTACGCCACGACGCGTATGAGAACTCGCAAATTTACAAAGAGCGGGTTAAGGCCTTTCACGACAAGCACATATCTAGAAAGATCTTCCATCCTAGTCAAAAAGTCCTACTCTTTGATGCCAAGCTTAAACTGTTCCCAGGAAAACTACGATCAAAATGGATCGAACCCTACCTCGTCTGACGAATCTTTGGAAATGGAGCCCTTGAGATCAGTCCACTCAGCCATGATTCCGAAGCTTTCGTCATGATCGGTCAGAGACTCAAACCGTTCATTGACTTGACCGATACAAATTTGGTTGAGATATCCTTTACCCTCCATTCTCCCTGAGCTCATTACGCCCAGTCGATGGCGTAAAACTCAGCGCTTAACGGGAGGCAACCCGTCATTCTTGAAAAACTCAAAACCTTTCTTGACATTCCTATGCTGAATTCATATTGCACTTTAGGGTTCATCCATTAGAATAGCCGACCCCACCTCAGGTACCCATACCCGAGTCTAGAAATCGTTCGCAATAGTCACGTCGACCCGTTCACCCACCCAAAACCTGTTCTAAGGAATGATCTAAGCTGAATTCGAACCCACCTAATTTATAATGGGGGCATTGCAAATCGTAGGCATGGGGGGGGGTATGATAGTGCAAAACACCATGAAAACTCATCTCACAAGAAAAGGTTTCAACAAAAAAATCACATATCACAAAAAACACCAAAAACATGAAAAAATCTTGAAAAAAGAATAAAAAAATACTGAGGGGAGAGAAAATTTTGAGGCCATACAAATCATGAGGAGAAAATGAGGAGGAAAAAAATGTCAAAAAGGGAGCACAAAATGAAAAGAAAAAAAGAGTGATAGTCATTAGTAAGAAATTAAGAGATTAACTAAAGTTCTAGACCATATCAAGAAAAAGAAAAATGAAGGAAAAAGTGCTAATGAGACACAAAAGAGATTAGTAGGAATGCTGATCTTAGGCCTCTTGGGCTAGACTCTTAGGCACAAAAATTCAAGTATCCGCTAAGATCTAGGTAGTCCTCAAGAGGTTGGAGAAAATGCAAAGCTTAAGTATTAGGTCTAAGGCTTAGGAAGTATTCAGCCTCGTTAACTAACCTTTTGGTTTGCGGGACTCGGTAACCTAAGCATCCCAATCCACACATAGTCTGGTTCAGTGTGCATAACTATCAAAATCATGCAAAAGCGTTTAAATGTTCTAAAAAGGTCGCCTAGATTAGGAGCGGTTGATCAACACAAGTTGATTTAGATGAGTTCCTGGTGTAGAGAGGTGGGAAAATCCCCTCGAAGATGCGTAATAACATATCGTCTCCTCGGTGCTTGTCTCCTAGGATATTTACATATCCTACTGGGGGCACATAAGCACCCTATGCTGGTTCAGATGCCATGGGCGGCATTATCATGAAATGTCAATTGCCAGGGTCTAGATTTAGCTACAAAACACCATGAGTGAGATTATCTCGAAATCTCGAAAGCTAGGGTTCTGGGGGTTGCCATGGGCGGTGCTATCACGAAGCATCAATTGCCAGGGACCCTTCGAGGATTGATGATGGGAACGAGGAATCCGATACAGATCGTGTTGAGAAGCCAATCCGAAGCTAGAAATAAAAAGAAAAGAGAGAGAAAACTCTCCAAACAAAAAAAAATCCTCCGTCTCTCTCTTACAAAAAATGCACTACAAACTGAATCAAGGCTAAAATACGTTGCAGGCACGGGTGCTTTAACTGCGGAGTCTAACGAACCTTAGGATAGTTCCTGTAGGCCTTAAAAAGCTTCGCGGAGAATCGAGGCTAGAGCTGGTCAGGTCCGGATCTTGGTTGATACTTGAGTACCTCTAGACCTACTATCGGCATTCTAACCTAATCAAAAAGAAAAGAAAAACACTCATCATAATTTGTGAACATCAAAGGAATTCATGGTCAAGAATAGAAGTTAAAACCTTAAGATTTTTCTAAGGGACTAGCAAAAGCTAGGCATGGGGGTATGATGGGAACACCATCATGAGCCCTAACTAGCTCTTTTTAACCCAGAAAAGAGAACAAAAGCTCCTACATAACCAACTGGAGGTCCTAACTCAATGAATAACACTTTTGAAATGCAAGCAAGAAACATGGGGTAAAATTGCAAGTTTACCATTGCAGTGCAACAACAGGATTTCTCATGGGCTAAACATAGGTCAAATGGTCTTAACAAGATAAAAAGTGGGTTGGTTCAAACAGAAAAGGGTTCATATGAATTCTAGGAATTAAATGATTTCTTGTAACCCTAAAACAGACCCACTTAATTTAACAAGGTTATGGTCAGGATAAAATTCACCTAAATCCTCTAAAATTCATGAAAAAATATCCTCTATGGTTTAGAACCTTCAATTTGGCCCTTAGAACCTATTTTGACCTAAATTGGGGTCTCAGTCATATGTTTGCCCTAAATTGGGTTTTTGTGTAAATTTCCTAGTCAAACGTGGTCAAACCTAAAATCCAACTCCACAATTGGATTCCTTAGATCCAAATTAGGTTTGTACCAAAATTTGGACCTAATGGAAATTCACCTTGACCTACTTTGCAAACAGATTCAGCCTAATTACATTTCTACCACTAACTTTTGAAAACTTCTGTAGAAACCCCACTAACTTCCTCGTCATTCTTTGCAATTAGGTTCCTCTGCCATTACAGCGGAGGGAATCCTACTCTGGTGAGGTATCAAGGGAACGAACTCCCTAATTCCTCAGAGAATCCTCTTCAAATTTGAAAGAGAGATTCCCTGAGAAATCTCCTCCAGTTTGAACACAATTAGAGGCTTGATTTGGCACCCAATCTCTCATGCGAATGCATGAGAGATTTGGGTCATCTTCGACCTTCCAACTCCGGCGAGGTTGCCATGCTTGGAAGCTTGGCTTCCAAGCACAAGAGCTTCTGTCAGGACCTATAAAAGCCTGCCAAGATCAACCCGTAACCTCTAAGCTTGAAATTGGCCTGAGATACCCCCTAATTCTTCTCTTCCCCCTCCGGTCAACAACCCAGCAAGCTCTGGGGACCCTTCTCTCTCTCTCTCTCTCATCACTCTGCCACAATACCAGTGGCAGGGTTCCCTTTATCCTCTTCGTCCGTGTTGCGCTGCACCAGCCGATGTCCCTACAACCCCCTCATTGTCACTGACCTCCTCCCACTGGGTACTTCATCTCTGGCGATGGCAGTATGAGCCAACCACCTCCTATGCATCCCCCTTTTTCTATCCACACTCAGTTAAGTCCTCTCTCTCTTCTCATCATTTTTCTATCATTTATTTCTGCAAACACGTCTCGACGCTCACAAACCACCACCACCTTCTCCACCTCCAGCCAGACCTCTGGCGAGGTGTTCCCACCGCTCCACGCCTCCATCCGCCTCGCCAACTACCTCATGAGCGTCACCACACCTCACTGACCCTAAACCCTCACTCCACTCACCGCACTAAGCCCCAGCACTTCCCCCCAACACACCTACTTTCGCATGCACAGGGTGACCTATGCACGCACGCTTCGGCCACCTCATGCCACAACGACCACCGTACCACGTTCACTGTGTTCAAGTGAAGCTCCTTGCGATTTCTAATGAGGTCGCAAGGCCGTTTTCTTGTTGACAGGGTTTGAGGTCTTTGCCGCCATTGACGAAGCACAAAGCTTGCTTGGGAGCTTCATCCAGGACTCCTCGCTCCAGGCAAGAAGTCCTAGGTCGTGCGGATTCCTTTCGCACACATCTTCAGCCCAGCAATTGGCATGAACGCCCTACGCAGCTATTGCAATTAGAGGAGACATCTACTGCGGGTGCTCGCGAAGAAGGTGGGACAACATATCCCACCTCGGAAGTGGAGGAGCGGAAGCAGCTAAATAAATTGCAAAAGTGACAAGGGCTTATCACCTCCTGACCATGGGGTGAGGTCCCACTCGCCCTCACTGCCTTGTCCATGACCCCACTGCTTGCGGACTTGGCCCTGACTCGTATACCTAACTAGCCTACACTCCTCGCCCACCACGCACGCTGGTGGGCCTGGTCCCAGGCATGCATACCTGACCTGATAACCCGAGAAGGCTCTGGGAGAGCGAGCCTAAGAGAGAAAGAAGAATAGAAATAGCGGGGGAGGGTACGGGTAGGTTTTGCTCTCAGGAGAAGAAGAGGAAGGAAAGGACGGTAGCTAGAGAAGCTAAGGAAGGAGAAGGCAAAGCTGAAGAGGAGAAAGCTGAAGAAGAGCTGAAGGTAGAAGAGAAGGAAAGAATAAATCAGAGAAGAAAGGAGACAAGGGCTAGAGTAGCTAAAGAAGGAAGAAGAAGAAGCCAAGAAGAGAGAAGGCCTTCAGAGACAGAGAATAGAAGAAAGAAAAGAAAGAAGAAGAAGGAGATCAGAGACAAAAGACAAAGAAGAGCAATTGAAGCACTGTAGCATCTATACATTTAAGACGTCTGATTCACAAAATCAAACGTCCATTTTTTGCTCTTTATATAACTGATATTTTGTGGCTCTATTTACATTTATTGCATTATAACTCTAATTTTTTATTGCATATTATATCCAATTTGAAAGTTGTGTTCTTGATTTTTAGACCCCAATTTGTTCCCTGTGTTCGACCTCGAATTTACAATTTCGAGTAATAAAGTTCATTTGTTTTCGAGTGATTTCAACTATACTACAACGCATTGATTTTAACATTGATCTCGCCTTGATAAAAGCATAGGTGGCTTCCTTGATGTAAGATTTACCTAAAGGTAGTACAACGAAAATGATCTTGTGGCTGGGCTCTGAACAACCGACTGATGAGTTGTTACCACCGACAACTTGCCAGCCATACCACCCAAGTCATTCCATTAGCTACCCAATTTCCGTAAAAATCATCGGAAAGTGAGTTAGTGTGAATAGTGTGTAGATGCTTAGGCTTAAAGTCCCTCCAAATCAGAGGGCGGGTTGATAAGTCGCATACTTATCATCCCAATTTATTAGCCAAATTAAAAATGAATTTGAATTGGTGAGGACTCGAGGCTAAGTCCACATTCGAGTGGACACCCATGCTAATTAAGCCTGAAGACTTGAAGAGCCTAAGTGTTTAGGTCCTCTCGTATCATTTCCTAAAGTTAATAACTTCCAAATGCCTAAGTTTACTTTTCCTAATTTCTTTCCTTTTCTATCTTTTCTCAAATTTTCAATTTTCTTTAATTTTATAAGAAACTAAAAGAAATTCTACGGAGTTAACATAATGATTTCAGGAATTGATTATCCACCCCCCCATGCCTAAATGATGCAATGTCCTCATTGTAAACATAAAGACATGAAAAGGGTGGAGTAAAAAGAATATCACCTAAGTGTCATGAAAATCTGGTCAGCTCCGCAAAGAGAAGAGCGTATGCACACGCGCTAAGTTTAATGCCTTCAGCTAGGTATAACATACATACAAAGAACAAATTGAGAATTCACAAGTGCGGGTCAGAATCAAAATCAAAATATTGATCCTGAAACCCGCCAGCAGAAGATGTCCACAGATGTGGACCAGATTATGGTGCAGACCCATGCCCCAGGGTCAAGTGGTTTATCAGGTTCTGGATGAAAATCACCCAGAATCGAAGGTTGTTGTGTTTGCGGGGCCGGGCCTGTGGTTTAGTGGTGTGCAACCCAAGACCAAAGTGTCAGACAACGGGTAAAGATGATTCAATAGGTGCGGTTGTCCACTTAACATCTAGCTCAGAAAATAATCAGTTATTTCGATCTTGGGTTGCACGTGAAAGATATCATAAGGGTCCTGGTAGAAAGTAGATGGTTTCAGGTCAACAGGAACCCTTAGATCCAAAATCAAACTTCCCTCAGAATTAGCCTCCCAAATTTTTATTTCAACAATTCTATCCTCCAACATCAAGAACTTAGGCTCCAGGACCTCTAGCATATCAATCACCCCATATGATTCTCCCAAGTCTAGTAATTGTGGTTGAATCAAGATTGACTTGGGCACAATGATCTCAGAAGTCAACTCTTTGGGGTGAGGATGAGGAATGGGCCTATTGATTGAATCTTCTAGTAAATGAGGATTTGAATCCTCCAAGTTAGCCCCAACGGAATCCAAATCTTCAATAATTGGGCTATCAAACGGTTCATCAGATTCCTCAAGCCAGTTTGTCTCACTAAAATCATCTTCCTTACACTCAAGTGAGACTTCACTAAGAGATTCTTCACCCTCAGAATCAAAAAATCCATGATCCTCATTTATATATGTCTCAAAATCGATTGTCATTTCTTGGTTCAAAGAGACATATTTTTCCTCGCTCTCTGGCTCTGGGATCTCGGGTGAGAGACTCGGTTCATCCTCAAAGGGTTGCTCTAGCCCAACTTGGTCATCTCCAATCTCAGAATATGTATCCCCCCCAATAGGAACCTGAACGGGTTCAGACATTAGCTCTCCAAAAGGGGGTTCATCTTAAGAATCATCCCATGATTTGACTAGGGCAACCATAAATTTCATCCTCAACCTCGATAATTTCCCAAGAAGAAACTCACCTAGGTCCCTATCCCTAACACTTTGGAGCAAATCCAATAAAGAGCTATTCAACTCATCAATCATTTTTATCATAGGCTCCAGTGCTTAAGTTCATGGTGTTGGCTGGGCTTCTAAAGATTGTATGGTCTTCCTCAAATTAGCCAACACCCTATCCTGGATTTGGTTCACCTGAACTGACTGGTTCGATTCAGGTTTGGGTGGTTTTGGGTTAAATCTATGGGAGTTAAGATGTCGAGGTTCTTGGGTTCCTCCCTGATAGTAGGTCGTCTTGGGTTCAAAGAATGGTGATGACCTATTTTCAATGGAATACTGGAGAGGGTAGGTGTTATAATCAGCATATCCTTCCTAATTGTAGATCGGGTTGGTTTTGTCATCAAAGGATAGAGATCCATAATCATTGTAGCTCTGGGAAGGATAGTAATCATAGTCCTGTTGTCCAGGGTTAGGCCCTAGACACTGATGTCCGGATTCGTATCCCCAATCAAAGTCATCCCGATTAGTGGATGGGTAATTACAAGTCAAGTCGAAATAGTAATCATCTTAAGGATAAGTGGTGGTAGGAGGATAGGATGCGAAATGCGTGTAAGAAGTGGAAGGATACATGGTGAAGTAAGGAGGGAAATCAAAAGAGAGAAAGGTGCCCTGCAGTACAATCAATCAACCCTGTCCTTATGTGGGTAGCCTAAAGACCTACAGACTCCCAGGACCCATCTTGAGATTATAAATGATTTAATCTACTTTTATCTGGTCAATCCAACCAGTTAGAAGGAGGGACTGGGGAGAAGGTTCTTCCTTTGGCTTGCTCCTCCAGTTCCTAGTGTACGACCCATCCATGGTTGTTTGACGCTACTCCCCTAGATAGACATCAGATGGACCAGCAGAAGCAGATTAATCGAAAAAAATCTCAGTCTGAGCCCCGAAGAGAGAATCAATCCTTAAGGCCGTCTACTCAGTTTTAGTTAGGCTTGGGATGATCGTGATCTCGGAATGTGATGGGCCCTTTAGATGGGTTGTGTCCTTAATGATCAGTTAAAATGTGTGTGCGTGCACAACAAGGGTTCTCAAACAAGGTTATTTGATGATGTGTCTTTTAGGATTTAACCTTGTTTAGTAGCTTTTAGGGTTTAATTCTTAGGTATATTCAATCAAGGATCAGTAGAACACTTCAAGTTTTGAAAGCACCGGTGTAGATATATTCCTTTAAAAATTAAAAATAAAATGTGGAGTGCCTGGTTCAGTCCTAAAAATCAACCCTAGGTGGCAAGCTACTTAATGAATCAGTTTTTGATTGAGTAGTACGGCCCAAACAGCTCAATCAATTGGCCTGTTGCACCACTTAGTTAAGGCACACAAGAATGTTTAACCTATTCAGATTTCTACTCACTTATATGTTGAATTCATGTACCGGGTCCATAGGCCGGAAGCCCAGTTGAGTAGATGAAAATCAAGTCTGATTATGTGCCTCAAATGTGGGTGTATAGAGTGTGTATATTGATTCATCCCATAGAAAGTATCTCTTTTTTTTTTTTAAAATGCAGGGGTGAGGTGGATGAAGGTGGCAAACAAGACAAACAATTCTATCCTAGGGTTTATGCAAACACCTAAGTAGATTAGGTCTCGGTTATGAGTGTGGCGAAATGAACTAGTGGGGCGGGAATGTGGGGGACACTTACAGAGTACTCTACCCGCACTTTACTCTGATCTATCACACTTGGATCTCCATGCTAGGGTACCTACAAGACAGTAGATCAAAGACAAGTAGGGTTAGTGCTATGTAAATGCAAAGAAACGCAATAAACAATAAAGTAAATTCCGTTGCCTCCTTGGCAACAGCGCCAAAATGGTCGCACGTGTTTAGCATGTCAAAAATCGAGGTTACAAGTAACCCGTCGTCGTACTTGTAAAACACGTCTATCAGATAAAATTTATACCGAAACTCCAAGGGAGTCTCGGGTCGAATACAAGGAGGAGACGTTTACTTTAAGTGAAAATCGCGCTTCGATTCATTTCTTTTTGGTATTTTAGGGTTTTGTTATTTTTTTGTATTTTTGTAAGAAGAAAACAAGCAAACAAATCACAAGACAGAGATGGAACAAAAATGGTATAGATATCACTTCAATGTCTATTACAATCAACTATGAAAGCATAAAAAGAGAGGGGGTGAGAGGAAATCTCCTAAATCAGCTGTTCGATGAGATGATGGTGCCTGCCCGAAGCTCAAATGAAGGAGGTGAGGAGTAGGACGACGAAGGTGAGATGTAGGAGGACGTCGAGTTGAGGAAAGCTTTGACGTGGCTCTGGAATGGAGGTAAGAAGACGGAGATGATCTGCTACCGGAATGGAGGTGAGAAGACGGAGATGATCTGCTACCGGAATGGAGGTGGAAGGATGGCTCCAAGGTGACCTATGAAGGGGGATGGGAAGTTAGAGGAGTATTTGGTGGGGCAGAGGTTTGCTATACTAATAGGCACCTTGAGAGCTTGAGAGCAAACTCTAACAGAGTGTTAGTAGGCTTGCTAGAGCTTGGGAGTAGGTGGGAGTAGAGTAGGTAGAGATGGCTTGGAAGGGAGGGGGTGTAGGTCCTTTTATTGTGGAGGAGGAGGCAAAAAAAATAGGTATGTGACCATTAGTGACATCCAGGATGTTGCTGGAAACGTCGCTGTAAGCAGCTCATGTTTGCTGGTGCCCACAACTGGCTTTGCTGGCATGCGATGAATTAGCGACGGCTGTAAGCATCGCTGTAAGTTTGCCAGCCTGTCGCTGAAGATCCGCTGCTACTGTGCTGTGCGCATGCGTGCTTGCGCACATGCGTGTGCACCCGTGTCGCTGCTCGCGTGCAGTGGGCGGCCTGGGCTACGCCACGTGGCACAATTTGGGTCGTCCAACTTCTTTTTGTTGTAGGGGCTGCTATAAAGGTCGGATTGAGTCGATTTTCCTGCCGTTAGGTTGCGATCGTCAACCTGAATCCATCCACACGGTCAGATTTATCATTTGAAGCTTCGAATTATGTCACCTAGTCCCCTGGTCGTTGATCTTCCTCAGACTACATATGGTTCTACAGGACTCCGATCATCATCTTGATCAAATCCGTACAATCAAATCGTCAATCCGAGGCTCCAAAATAAATATCCTTCTCTCTTGACCACAAAAAGGATGCAATTAACCTAAATTATATACAACTACTCTAAATGCAGAATGATGCATGCTATGCAATATTTATAACATGAAATGCAAATCTAAGCCTAGGAACATGCATGAATAGGCATTTTACCCTCAATAAATGTGTTTATATCACCGACCAAGCACTCCTCACTTGTGACCAAACCCGCAGGTCTGGACCCTGTTCACACCCAGTTACCTGCTCGATTACCTGCCTAAACTTGAGTTTCTGAGAGAAAGAAGAGGAGGAAAGAGGGAGAAAGAGGGGGGGTTTTGCCCTTCACTGCTCTCTACACTTAGCAAATCTGAGAGGCCTTTGCCTCTGTGTTGCTGTGCTATCTTGCCTCTCTCCCTTGAGGCACAAAGGAAGAAGAGAGAGGAGGCCTTTGCCTCTTCTGAGAAGATTGGTTCTGTTGGTTCTAAAGCAACTGTTAGTTCATTTAACTTGGTTGACGTGGAAAATTTGATTGAGATACTGTGCATTTATTTAAGCTTAATATTAGGGGTTAATTGGTGATTCAAATCACCATTTTAACCCATTCCTTTTGCACTTTGCTACTGGATTTCATATCTATATCATTTTTTAGTAGTTCTAAATAAAGTTTTGATTATAATTACTTATAATTCTTGTGATTGGTAAGATTAAATTGTTATTACTTGCTCCCTATGTTCGACCTCGGACTCTTTTCTAAATATAAGTTACAAATTTAAATGATTTGAGTGATTTTGTCCTATACTACAATGCATTCCTTAAACAAAGATGAATTCGCTTAAACAATACAACATGAATTGGGCTCACCCAGGGGCTATCATTGATCGGTTAAATGGTGCCCGCATCAAGACAATTAATAATTTTAGTCTTGATGACCTCCCACATATTAGGATTAAGATGTCGCTGCATCTCACAGGAAGGTCGAGCCTCCTCCCCCATATATATACGGTGAGTGCAGTAGGAGGGGCTAATGCTAGTCATATCAAAAAGAGACCATCCAATGGCTACCTTATGTTCAATTAGGACCTTCATTAGCTTGCACTCTTGCTCCCTGGATAATTTTGAACTAATGATTATAGGAAGCATTTCATTTGGTCCTAAGAAAGCATATTTTAGCATGTTAGGCGGCGCTTTAAGCTCAGGAGTGGATGGGGAAAGATCTAGCAATTCTTGGGATGAGAGTGACCCAAAAGGATCAAAGGAAAGAATGAGGGGTGAAGGAAATTGGCCCTCAGGTTGGCCAAGAAGAGGGGCATCTTGGATAGATGGATCCAAGAAAGGAGAGCCCTAGTGATCAGCATTTGGGAACATGGTCCCAGTGTGGAATGCCACTTCCGCCTAATTTGGCAGGATAGAAAGGGCACTCCAATCTTCAAGGGGGTAGACCGGAGGTGTGCAGCCTGAATATGACTCAGACCACGAGGCATAAGAAGCAGAGTGGACCTCGTCAGGGGTCTAGTCAGGAAGAGATAAGGGTAAGGGGAGGGGTGGGGAAATGTCACATAAAGGTCAGTCAGGTGATTGTGAACTCCAATGGTATGCCGCAGTTGTTCGAATAAGTCCCTACCAACCTAATGCACTCACTGACGGCCATGTCATCGTTAGACATATCATCGTCGATAAAATTGCAATCAAAGTTCTTGGCAACCTTGAAAATGTTAAGTTTGAACTTTTCAAAGCCCATGTCAATCTTAATACAACCCGATTCACAATCCATATGGGCACGGGCTGTGGCCAAGAAAGGTCTACTGAGGATTATCGAGTAATCAAAAAGTGAATCAGAAACTTCCATGTCTAATACAAGAAAGTCAACGGGAAAGTAGAGACTGTTGACCCTAACCACCACGTCTTCTACCACACCCCGCGAGATTTTGACAGTGATCTGCAAACTACAATGTAATAAGGGTAGGTTTTAGATTTCCTAATGCAAATTTCTGAAACATGATGGTCGGTACAAGGTTAATGGAAGATCCTAAATCCAACAAGGCATGATCAAAATTGCAGCCTTTGTTGCTGCATGAGTCTTTCTACTTCAGTGGTAATTTTGACAATATAGCACAATTCGCATGAGGTGAGGGAACCACCAGATTTTTGGTTTTCTTTTGTTGTCACCTAGGTGTAGTATAGTCCTTAAAGAAATGGGCAACAGTAGAGATATGGTTGATCTCCTCTAATAAGGAAACATTGATCTCAACGACCTTGAATAAATCACGTAGATTTTCAAACGTCTGTGAGTTCCTTTTCTTGCTTTTTGGCTCCCTTAGTAGAGCCTTAGGAAATAGGAGTGATTCTGGCACCAATTTGGGTGTGTCGTCCTCATGAGAATGCGATGCGTAATCTAAATGAGAGGACGATAAAGAAGATGGGCCAGGATCAGGTCGAGGTGGATCGACGATCTGTTTACCACTCCTCGTAGTAATTGCATTGGACATCACAAGTCCAATGGGATCATAAGGCGAAGGACGGTTCACAACAAGGACATAGGGTTGATGTGCTGTTGCAGGATTAGCTTGAAATCCCGGTGGAGTACTCAGAGATTGCAGAATTTGGTGAACCTATCCCTGAGAAGGTTGCACCTGTGGTTGCAAACCATGAGGTACAAATTTCGCAGGTTTAGGATAGGTTGGGTAAGAAGAGTGCCCTGAGATTGAGTCGTCATGCGTAGTTGACTGATCTCAACATTCTACTGTGCCAATTGGTACTGAAGAGAAGTCATATTTTCTTCATGGTGCTTTGACATTTCCATCATCATTCGCATCAATTTATCAAGAGGGCTTGATGTGTGATCCGTTTGCGGTGGACAATGTTGGGCCTTTGGGATGACAGGAGTGAACAGTCACATTGGTCCACCAGTGGGGTTTTGGCACTGAGGGTTGTTGGACCATGCGAAGTTTGATGGTTGCACCACCCTTGGTTATAAGTAGCAGATATGAGTTGTTCCCCAGGGCAGACACGTCTTCAAATTCAGAAGATGATTCCGCATATGATAATGCATTCGAGTGCATGGAGGCTTGCTCCTCCATGTTGTAATACTGGCCAACAGAAGCCAAGTCCACATTACTTATTAAGTCACTCAGCATGATACTCAGCAAGGATGGTGTAGGTCATGTAGGATTCTTGGAAATCAGCCTGACTCGGGAAGGATTCGATTTGTGACGTGATGGAGGAGCAGAAGTGTGAGCCACAGAACGGGCAGGGTTGGCCAAGAGTTCATCCAGCTTCTTGTGCATGACGGAGACTTCATCAAATTTTTGTGCGATCAAGTTTAAGTTAGTGGATGAATGTGAGGGTCCCATGTCAACCTCGTGTGCTCCGCTATGAGGTGTGCTGGTCCGATTAAAGGCAACAATGGAAGCGTTGTTTAAGGAATTTTCACTCATGTTTTCAAAAATTTCAAACATTCCATCCTCGTCTTATTCATGAAATTACCTCCGCAGGAAGCATCCGCAATCTTCCTCAAAGTTTCATTTATCCCATAGTAGAAAATCTGGGCCACATGCCACTAAGGAAGACCGTGATGTGGACATTTCCTGACAAGGTCATTATACCTCTCCCAGGCCTCATGAAATTGCTTGCCTTTTTGTTGCGTGAAAGAAGTTATAGCATGGCGAAGCGCATTGGTTTGCCCGATTGGGAAAAATTTCTTGAGAAATGCTATGTGCATCTCTTCCCAAGAATGGATGGGTTTCCAAATCGTACGCAACCATTGCACGGCTTTGTCCTGCAACGAAAATGGGAACATTTTCAGGAGGACAATATGTAACCTGATGTTTCTTGTTTAATCATTTGAGCTAAACGAGTTAAGTCCTCCAAGTGAAGAAAAGGGTCTTCATTGGCAAGTCCATGATAATGGAAGTTGATTAGGCCAATAACGTTTGATTTCAGTTCAAAACCTTCCTCGCCCGTGGGGATGCAAATCTACCTAAAGGTCTCTGTAGCAGCAGGATTCTGATATAAGCTAAGAGACTTGGGTTCCTCCCATTCAGGAGGGTTTTGCATTTCCTCTAAGGTTTCCCTAATGGCTTCAATCTGCTCAGTATACAATGCCATTTGGGCTTGGAGGCGAGTTAATGGGTCGACAGCTCCACCACCACCTAGTGCATTGGGAGGGGGATGATTTCCCCCCTCGGGATTTGGGTGTAGGCGAGCAGCCATGTTTACGGAGGAGGAGGACGATTCACCAAATTCTACCCTCTTAGGATTATCAGACAATTCAAATAGTTCAGGTCTTTGTGACCTCCTCCCAAACATGCACTGCCAAAAGAAGAATTGGGGTGATGAGAAGAGAGAAGGGGGTGAGAGAGATGGCGCTGAATAGGTGAACTTGATAAAAAATCAAACAATCAAGGTCCTAACCTCTAAATGTAACCAAATACCTAAAGATCTAAGTTACCTACTATTGCAACCTACGGAACCGAATACGAGCACCGCCGAACCATCGGGCCAAATTGAAAGGCGGTTTGCCTCAATCTTAGACACCCAATAGCACATGGAAACCCGCACCAGCACGTAGGTGCTACACGTAGGTAGTTAGACCTCCAAACCTTAATGGGGTCAAGTTACTACCAATTTTAGATTAAGAGGCTTAGAATACAAGTGCTTTGGAATGTGAAGGGCATTGTATACAAGTAATGCCCAAGTGCATTGATTTGTAAGTGTGTAAAACAAGCATGCAATAGGGAACTCTCCTTAAATTGAAGTTTAGATGGTGAATGGCTTGTAGAATTCCGCTCTCAAGTAGTATGGATTTTAAGATTCCAATGAATTACCAATTCAACCAATCTCCGGGTTTTCAAGAATACAAGTTCTTTGTGCCCAAACAACCCTCCTTCAACTTAATTGGTTAATGCATTCTACAATGCAATGGGCCCCTAAATGGATGTTTCTAGGTGTGGATGCGCGAATCTTTTTTAGTTTAATGTAAATGAGAACCAAACAATGCACTCCAAGTGCTCCCAATCACCCAAAATAATAATCCACACAAAGGTTCAACCACCAAGATAATGAAAAATGAAAATGAAGATGTCAGGGTTGAAATTCAAGATCAAATCAAGGGTCGAAATAAAAGGTTGTGGTGGGATTGGAGTCAAACCGATTACAAGACTCCCCAACCAAAATGTGGATCCCAAATGCGAATAATTGAGGCAAGTGAATGTAACAACCAATCAATTTTAATTCGCCTCAAAGAAAATTTTGCATCATGAAATATCAAAGAATCAGGATTCCCGGATTTTTCGTATGCGAAAGTGTGGGAAATCGAGGGTGATCGATGTGACAGAAAACAAGCAATCAATGGATTTTAGTCCACTCGCCCCAAGAAATCCCAAGAAGAATATCTATTATTTTAAGGTTTTTGATTTTTCTAATTTTTTTATCTTTTAAGGTAACAAGAGAACCTAAATTGCTAAGAGGAAGGACACTTACCTCCTCAACAATGCATGCAAGGGTCCAAGCAAAGCCAGTGACTTCATGCCCTCGCTCCCGCCTTGGTCTCACTCACGTCTCTGACCTCCTTTACGTGTCTCCTCCTCGCAACTGGCTCACATGCACAAAAACAAACAAAAACACTCGTGAAGAGATGGGTGGGAGAAGAGATAATCAAAGGAAAAGAGTAGAAATTGACTCCAGAAGGTGCCTCTTCAGGAATAGAGCCAGAAAACTTGTGATAAAACACAAGCAGGGTAATTTAATAAGGTAATATTAGCGTCGAAAAGTATATAGTGGGAGTGATTACCTACAAGTGAATCTACACAGTTTATCGAAAATTTATTAACCAGAACTAAATCAAATTTTAACTTGTCAATTTTAGACCCAGGGTCGAACACAGGGAGGTAGTTTTGAAGTTGGTTGATTTCTACGTGATTCCTAATGATGGGTGATTTCCATTTGTTTATTGTACTTTTTGGTTTTTCTTAGATTTAGATTTTTTTGGATAATCTTGTCCTTGAGGTACACCCTCAAAATTGGTCCTTAGCTACATGCTAAAAATTGGTCCTTGGCGATTCGCCAAAATCAAGTTCAAAACTGATCTTGCCATACGTGAGACCGTGTACCTGCAAAGATAAGAGTTATCATTTCTATTTTATATTTTTTCGATCTTTTCTTTAATTAACAAAATAAAAGATAAGGAAAAGAAATGCGGAAAGGAAATACGGAATGGGAATAATTATCTTATTTATAGGTATATATATATAAGATATAGATATATAATATAGGTATATATATATAACTATATAATAAATAATAAGGTGGGGATTGAATCAAAGATTCAATGGAATGTAGCACCACGTTGGGTTAAATGTCATCTAGAGAGATGCGATTAGTCTAGCTATGGGCTACGTGCGGGTGTGGAGCGGATGTGTGGGTGTGTGTGTGAGATAGCTTAATGTGTACAAATATCTGGAATATATGCACAACTGGTGCGAACATACCTGCGTGGTAAGGGGAATGTGCGGTATTGTGAGTGGAAAATGTATACGTGAATGTGTAGGTGGGATGTGTGTGAATATATATATATGTGTGTGTGTATATATATATATATATATGAATGTGGGTGTATATATGTATATATGTATGTATATGTATAAATATACATATCTATAAGTATATATAAATATATTTATATGTAACTATATGTATATATATAAGTATATATATATGTGTGTGTGTGTGTGTGTGTTTGTGTTTGTGTGTGTGTGTGTATGTAAATATATAAGTGAAGGTATGGGTGTGCGTGTATATATGTGTTATTGTGTGTACGTATATATATATGTGGATAAATATATGTATGGGTGTGTATGTATATGTGGATATGTATGTGTATGTGGATGTATGTGTGTGTGAGTGAGTGTGTCAGAGTGAGGAGTGAGAATGACTGATGTGTGTGTATATGTGTATGTGTATGTGAGTGCGAGTGCGTCGGAAAGAGGAGAGAAAGGAAGCATGTGGATAGTGGAGGGGTAGGGGAAACCGGCTGTAGCAGGTGAGTGGTAGGAGAGGGTAGGCAACTGGCTAGCTGAGAAGCTTGTCGATTGCTGCACATGTGGAACATTTTTCGTGAGAGAGGCATGCATTCTTCCTAGGGGCAAAAATCAAATGGCTGATGCAATTTTTGACTGGTTGGGTTTCTTACCTAGCCGATCAAAAGGGGAGAGAAAGCATGCGAGCGTGAGGAGCGTGAACTGACTGTGCACGTGGAGGCAGGCGTGCGTGGGCTTTGCACCGGATAAGTGAGAAGCCCTCTGGTGGCTTTGCGAGAAAATAAATTGTAATTGAAATGCTATAGTGTGCTACAGTGCTAAAAAAATAGAGGGACTTCTGAGCTATATGCTAATGGCGATAAAAGCAAAAAGGAAAAAAAAGATAAAAGGGAACCCACCATGCCCACCTGCTCGCGAGGGAGCTGGGTGGTGGTGGAGCTCACTGTGGTGTAGTGAGACCACGGGGAGCTTGCTCCTGCACGTAGCATGCCCCTCTCAACTGGTGAGAGGTGGTTGCGTATGGGGAGGAAGAGAGGGAGAGAAGAGAAGTGAGGATGTTGGTCAATAGGGGAGTGGAGTGGCTGCTATGGCATGATGTGTGTGTCTTCAAGTGAGGAGGGGAGCGAGAAGTGTTGTGGTTCGAGTGGTAGCCGACCCTTGCATGGGGGGGTTGGGTTTGTTATATAGGTGGGATGGGATGGAGGGAGTAGGGAGCAAGCAAAAGATATTGTAGGATATTGAGTGTTTTGTGGGTAGGTACTTAGGTTGCTAGGAAATTATTCTAGGTGGTGTAGGGTTGTGTTGTATTAGGTGGTATAAAGTGGTGGAAATGGGGGTCAATCTCTCTCTCTCTATCTTCCTCTCTATAAAATGCATCCATGCACATATTTACAAAAAGCATGAATATCTACCTAATCGACATGCATAAAGCTAGAAAATAGCATATGATGGATTAATTAGCGACGTGAATTGCTGCACAATCAGCAAGCCATGAAATGGGAGAAAAAGTATTAAAAAAGTCCACCCCATAGGTTTGGGTAAACCCATTTACCACCAACCTGGCCTTATAGCTCAAAATAGACCCATCAGGGTTGTACTTGAAGGCAAAGACCAATCTGGAGCCAACAAGTCGCATGCCTGTAGAAATGGGGTAAGATCCCAAGTCTGTCTACTCCAAAATGCTGCCATCTCATTTTCCATGGCTTGACGCCACTTTGGATCAAGCATGGCTTGCTGGTAGGTATACGGAATGTGTGAGGCTGTAAGTGCCTAACAGAAGTTGCTAAATTGAGAATCAAAACCATCTATAGCCAAACTACTTGCAACACGATATCTGGACTCACATGTGCGGGGCGCCTATTGAGCAATAATCATCGTAGCTTAGAGAAATATGTGTCATGGTATAGTCGACAAAAATTGAATAGACATTTAAATTTATAAGTGCTAAAAAAACGTTGAGTTCCAAGGTCGTTCGCAAGGAGCAAAATAATGCAATTCTATCCCCAATCCAATATTCAAAGTAAAACTCAATATATGTGAAAAATATGCTCAATGTATTTCATATGTATATCAAGAGTTAGAGAAATGTAATAGACAGAAAAAGGAATGGTGGTTGAAACCACCAATTAATCACTCAATGCCTATTCTTAATTCAAGACCAGATCAACTCTCAAATAATGCCTTAAACACTTAGCCAAATTATGAACTCAAATCAGATTTCTCTTCAATTAGACGTCTCAATTAATCCTTGGACGGCTTAAGTTTCAAATCCCAACAGTGCAAAACCTCCCCTCTCTCTCACACAAATCCTCTTTTCTCTCTCCTCAAACCCAATTCAAACCAATCCAATTTAGTGCAGGGGGTCCGATCCGACTCACATGGGTGTGGGCGAGCAAACCGGGTGCGTATGGGTGTAGGTCTAGTGGGACCTAATCCCATGATTCTAAGGCAAACACCCTAAGGGCATAAAACAATAAGTATTGAAATTTTTTTCAAAAATTCTCAATGTGGGACTATCTAGTTCTTGTTCCTTCTCGCAGCTGCATGCAATGAAGCTTCTCTTAATTCGAGCTGCTGCTGGGGTTGCTTGCTTAGTTGGAGCCTTGGTTGGCTACGTGGAAGTAGTCTGCATCTTTGTGTGGTGGAGGCAAGGTAGATGGTGCTCAAGTGGTCGTTGACAGAGATGAAGATGACGACAGTGATGGCGACAGTGACCTGCACAAGGAAACACGGCCTAAGGCCCAATCAATACATCCAGGAGCTTTGCTGTGCTACGATGAAGGTGATAGTGCCTGTGATTGGGAGAATGTGTGCATGAGGTGGTTGGAGTGTGAAGGTGAGTGGAGCTTCGACGATCAGTGTCAAAGGTGATGATGGCATGGATGAAGCGTCAAATTAAGTTGGGCGAATTGTTTGTGGAGGTGAGGGGATTGTTTTGCCCAAATTAATTTGGTAGGAGAAGGTGGATGAGGTTGAGACAAAGAGTGTGGCGGCGGTGGTAAGCGTTGAGGTCAGAGAAGGAGGTAGAGTGGATGAATGGAGCTAAGAATCTCCAGAAAAGTAATTGAGGGAGAAAGAGAACCTCTAAACTAATTTGAAGAAAGAGAGAGTGAGAGAGGTCACTGGAGGTACGCTAGTGACAAAGAAGATGATGAAGCGGCTGGAGTGGAGGAAGGTGATTCAGAGCGTGAAACTTTATGGGGAGTGAACGGGAGATTTTTCTTTTCAAAAATATATGTTAGAGAAATACGCCGTCGCAGTAAAATTGTGTGGTAGAAAAATCTCAGATCAAAAAAATTTATCAGTAAAACTAACCACAGTGGATTATGTTATATCCACAGGAAGGAAAGACTGCAATAAATTCATGAATATTTTTCCCATATGTTCGCCCAATCGAGTGCAAGATCCGTGCCCACATCTGATGCGAAATGTGGCGAAAAGAAGAAGACACACAATAATTTAAGCATGCGAGGGTTGTGTGCGTAATTTTACCTCCATAAAATAATTCACAATGACATACAATGTAATTAGACTTCAAGATATCAGGCTTCCTCTTCTAGGTCATGATATGGCATGCATTTATGTAAAGACCTAAGTCAATATATGAGGATACGAATGCATGGGAGAATAATGTGAAAACTTGAGGGTAAACGTGAAAATTTAGATGAATAAAATAATCAAATAAAAAAAATGAATTTCTCACCAATGGCATGAAATGTAAATTTTATTGAGACCCAAAATCAAGGAGAAGCTTCTCTTTGCATGAGGGGACGGTTGAAGGCACGGTGCTTGGAGGGTGTCGAGGGCATGGAGAGGGTTCCAATGACGGTGGTCCAACGGCAAGATGTGATTGGAGAACAAGAACCCGCCAACAGTGGCGATCTGTTGATGGTGGAGCATGGACCAAATGGTCCCTACGCGTGGCCGCGGCTTCATGCATGTGCGGTGGAGGTCAATGGCGTCGTTAGGGCAAAGATTTGAGGCCGGAGGTGGCGTCAGCGTGGAGAAGATGACCAGTGGCTTTGGGTTCTTTTCTCCACAGTCGGCGGAGAAGAAGAGGAAGAAGAAGAGGAGGAGGAGGAGGAGGCCGGTTGTTGCATGCACGTGAGGAGATGGTCACGTGGCTTCACGCGAGGAGGCCGGCTACATGGAGGGAGTGCACTGAGATGTTGGGTTCTTCTCTAGTGGAGAAGATGAAGACAACGGTCCTGCTGATTGTGAGGTAGGTGGAGGCATGACACCTGCTTTTGGTGCGTGCGACGAGGAGTGCTCTTGCTATAGTTGTTGTGGTTGCGAGGGCTGGTGGAGGTCGCGTTGGCGAGGAGGCATGACGAGGATGAGGCACTGGAGATGGGATCCTCTCTAGACGTCCGATGGAGTTGTTTAACGGCTTAAGTCCTTCCCCTCCATCTTGTGTTGAGAGAGAGTGTGGTGAAGGCGGTGGGAACGTTGTTTGTAGGTCTATTGGGTGAAAGCAGCAGGAAGAAGAGGAGCGAAGGGGGTGTGGTGATGTTTAGCTACAATGATGATGGTGGTGGCTCCTGTGGGTGCGTGGAGGTGTTGTTGCATGGAGGAGAGGGAAGATGCGCGCAATGGTGGCTTATGGTGGTTAGTCGATGGTGTGCATGGTCACAGTGGCGGGGGTCATGGACAACTCGCGGTAGTGGACTGATGAGCAAAATGCGGTGGTGGCAGTGGGGGTCGCAACAAGGGCACGGATGCAGTCATTGGCGCTATGACGAACGTCGAGGCAGTCATCGCGGGTGTGGATGCCGGTGTTGTCACCACCGACTGCGATGATAGATTTGTCGTAGGCAAGACGTGGTGGTCGTCGTGGCAGTGGTCGAGTTTGTGCTTGGAGAGAGGGCTGTCCTCCTCCATAAAGGAAGATGATGGATCTCATGGGGTCGTCCTACATGTTATATATATAGAATGAGAGAGAGACAATTAGAGAGAATATTAGAGAGAGATTTGAGGGGGCAAGATTTGGGAGTGAGATTCAAGAAAGAGAGTGTTAACGCGGCTAGATCGTGTTTTAACAAATATTGTGTGGTAATATAGACGAACTTTCCGCGAAAACAAATAAAGATTTATAACTCGAAAATCAGAGTATCTGAGGTCGAACACAGGGAGCAATATAAGTATTCCAAAACTTGGGAACACAACTTTTTAAATAAGAAATGACTAGTTCAATGAGAGTGATATAGAAAGAAATTACTCAAGAAAAAAATGGACGTCTGATGCAATATCAAACGTCTTAAAGTATTTCCCAGACTCTTCTTATGGTGATTTGCTCCGCTTCAGCTCCTTTTCTTCTCTTCCTTTGCTGCTTTTGTTCCTCTTCTTTTTCCTTCTCTTCTTGATTTGCGGCCAAGGCCTGGCTTGCCTCTTCTTAAGTGGTCTTCTCTTCCCTCTTATTTTCCTTCGCTTTCTTGCTTCTTTGTCTGCCCCTTGATCTCTTCTTCCTTCTTTAGTTCTGTTCTCTTTGGCCTCACTTCTTTTCTGCCTTGCCTTTCTTTTTCTCCTGTGGAGCCTCCTTCCTTCTTTTCCTTCGCTTTCCGCAGCTAAGTGTCAACTTCGCTTCTCCCTTTTGCCTTCCCTGCACAAACCAAAGAGGAGCAAAACCTACCCCTCTACCCACACCTGCGTCTCTCTCTCTCTGTGTATATCACTGTTCAGCACACTCTCCCAGAGCCGGGTAAACGGGTTGGGTCATGTGCCCGGGTCCAGGCGCACCGACGTGGGTGTGGTTCACAACGAGTGCTTAGGATGGTGTCGGGTCGGGTCACGCCAAATCCGTGTGATGAGCTCACGGATGAGGCACAGTGTTTATGTGAGGGACCTCACCCCAAGTGTTATCGGAGGCAACAGGGCAATAACACAAAAGCAATATAAAGGACTCACGCGCTTTATAGGTTACCGAGGTGGGACTAATGCCCACCGCTCTTCCTCGCGCACCCGCAGCAGACCGTGCCTCCAATTGCCACAACTGCTGGTCCTGCGGTGTCACTTGCTGGGACAACTAGATTCGCACGACCTTTCCAAGTTTGCTACACCTGGAAAAGTGAAGTCTCGCAACCTGGAGCAAGCAAGCAGCTTCCTCGAGTCACCCCTAATTGCAGCCAGAGCTCGAAACCTGCCTGACACAAAAAGGGCCTTGCGGCTCAATCAGATCACAGGGGGACCTTTGCCGTGTCATGGCGAAGGTGAGGCAATAGGTGGCAGGCCGCGGGGCGGCCTAGGCGTGCATGCCTAGGTCGCTCTATGGCCGGATGGATGGGTGTGATCGCGGGGCTGTTGTGGCGGTGTAGAGGGTCTGTGGATGAGTGGAGGATGTTCAGTGAGGTGAGGCGGAGGTTATGCGGTGGTCGGCGAGACGTGTGGGGCTACGGAGTGACAGGAGTGTCTCGCCGGAGGGTGGCCGGAGATGAGGAAGGTGGCGGTGGACAGTGACAGTCGAGGGGCGATTGTGTGAAATAAAGTGAGGGAAATGAAAGAGTGGAAGATGGGGAACTTATCTGGATTGTTGGGAGTCAAATGGGGCAGCGGAGTCAGATGGCTCGTTTGTGCCGTCGTCGGAGAAGACAACCCTGAGGGAGATAACGGCGACGAGGAGGAGGTTAGGGAGGCGTGCGCTTGGTGCGGCGCGACGCGGGAGGATGAGGAAGAGTGGACTCTGCTACTGGTATGGCAGCAGAGCAACGAGAGGGAGGAGAGGAAATCGCCGGAGCTTGCAGGTTTCTTGGCCGGAGAGAGGAGAGATGAAGTTTGGAGGGTTCTACGGCCAAAATAAGTCTGAGAGATTCGCAGAGGGTCGAAGGTCCTTTTATACGTGCTGGCCGAGCTTCTGGTGTGTGGAGGGCAAGCCTTTAGCCACCGTCGTCTTGTCAGAGAAGGAAGGTGGTTGGGATCCCAAATCTTTCGTTCCTTCGCACGAGAGATTGGATAGGAATTAGAGATTGTGATCGAGCTCAGATGGAAGGGGATTCCTCAGAGAATCTCCCTTCCAATTCTGGGAGGAGATCTCTGAGGGATCAGAGAGTATCCCCCCTCCCTTCCTCATCAGAGAAGGATTCCTCCCCATTAATGGCGGAGGGACCTGATTGTAAGATTGGCGAGGAAGGTAGGGGGGTTTATGTGATGGTTTTCAAAAGATAATGGTCAAAATGTAATTGGGTGTACTAATTTGTAAAGTAGGTCAAGATGACCTCCACTTAGGTCAAAATTTTGGTACAAACCTAATTTGGACCTAATAAATCTAATGGTGAAGTTGGATTTTAGGTTTGACCACGTTTGACTGGACATTTTGCGTAAAAAACCCAAATTAGGTCAATTGATGAGCTAGGACCCTAATCTAGGTCAAACTAGGTTCCAAAGGACAAATTGAATGTTCTAAACCCTAGGGGATATTTTTCCATGAATTTTAGAGGGTTTACTTAATTTTTATCCTGATCGGAATCTTGTTGAATTAAGCAGGTCTGTTTTAGGGTTACACGATGTCATTTAATTCCTGGATTGCACATGAACCCATTTCTGATTGCATCAACCCACTTTTTATATTATTTAGACCATTTGACCTCTGTTTTGTCTCTGAGAAATCCCATTTATGTACTGCAATGGTAAAATTACAGTTTTAACCTTTATTTCATATTTTCTTCTCAGAACACTTATTCCTTCAATTAAGCCCTCTTCTAAGTTATGTAGGAGCTTTTATTCTCTTTGTTAGGTCAAAATGAGCTAGTTATGGCTTATGATGAGGTTCTCATCATACCCCCATGCCTAGCTTTTGATAGTCCCTTAGCAAAATTTCAAGGTTTTAACTTCTGTTCTAGACCCTGAGTGTCTGTCATCAGTTATGATAAATGCTTCCTTTTTCTTTTGTGATTAGGTCAGAATGCCGACAATAGGCCTAGAGGTACTCAAGTATCAACCAAAATCCGGACCTGACCCGCTTTAGCCTTAGTCCTCCTCAAAGGTTTCTAAGGCCCACAGAAACTAACCTAGGGTTTGTTGGACTCCGCGGTTAAAGCACCCGTGCTTGAGACATTTTTAGCCTAGGTTTAGTTTGCAGTGCATTTTTGTAAGAGAGAGACAGAAGATTTATTTGTTTGGAGAGTTTTCTCTCTCTTTTCTTTTTATTTCTAGCTTCGGATTAGCTTCTCAACACGGTCTATATCGGATTCCTCGACCCCATCATCAATCCTTAAGGGTCCCTGGCTATCGATGTTTCGAGATAGTACCGCCCATGGCAACCCCCAGAACCCTAGCTTTCGAGATTCCGAGATTATCCCGCCCATGGCGTTCTGTGGCCGAATTCAGACCCTGGCGATCGACATTTCGTGATAATGCCGCCCATGATATTTGAACCAATAGAGTGCCTACATGCCCCCAATAGGATATTTAAATATCCTAAGAGATAAGCACTGAGGAGATGATGTGTTGTTACGCATCTTCGAGAGAAATTTCCCACCTCTCCGCGCCAGGAACTCTTCCAAATCAACTTGTGTTGATCGGCTGCTCCTAATCTAGGTGACTTTTTCAGAACATTTAAACGCTTTTGCATGATTTTGATATTTAGGCGCACTGAATCAGACTATGTGTGAATTGGGGTGCTTAGGTTACCGAATCCCGCAAACTGAAGGTCAGTTAACGAGGCTGAATACTTCCTAAGCCTTAGACCTAGTACTTAAGCTTCGCATTTTCCCCAACCTCTTGAGGATTATCCTGATTTTAGCAGATATGTGAATTTTTAAGCTAAAGAATCTAGCCCAAAAGGCCTAAGACCAGCGTTCCCGCTAATCTCTTGTTATGTCACCTTAGCACTTTTTTCTTCTTTTTCTCTTTTCTTGATCTGGCCTAGAACTTCAGTTAATCCCTTAATCTTTTACTAATGACTATTTCTTTTTCTTTTTCATTTTGTGCTCCTTTTTTGGCATTTTACTCTTTTCCTCCTCTCATTTTGTATGGCCCGAATTGTTTCTCCCCCCTCCTTCAAGTTTTTTTTTTTTGAATTGAAACCCTTTCTTGATATGAATTTTCCTGACATTTTGCACTTTCATACCCCCCATGCCTAAGATTTGCAATGCCCCCATTGTAAATTAGGTGGGTTCGATTTCAGCTTAGTTCATACATTGAGACAGGTGTTTGGTGAGTAACGGGTCAAAGTGACTTGTTGCGAACGATTTCTAATCTTGGGTAGGGGTACCTGAGGTGAAGCCGGCTGTTCTAATGGATGAACCCTAAAGTGCAATATGAATTCCATGTAGAAATGTCAGAAAAGGTTTTGGGTTTTTCAAAGAATGACGGGTTGCCTCCTGTTAAGTGCTGAGTTTTACGCCATCGGCTGGGCGCAATGAGCTCAAGTGGAATGGAGGGTAAAGGATGACTCAGCCAAATTTGTATCGGTCATGTTAATGAACGGTTTGAGTCTCTGACCGTTCACAACAAAGGGTTCGGAATCGTGGCTGAGTGGGCTGATTTCAATGGCTCCAATTCCAAAGATTTGTCGGACTAGGTAGGGTCCGACCCACTTAGATCGTAGCTTTCTTGGGAATAATTTGAGTCGAGCATCAAAGAGTAAAACCTTTTGACCAGGATGAAAGATCTTTCTAGAAATGTGTTTGTCGTGAAAAGCTTTAACCCGTTCTTTGTAAATTCGCAAGTTCTCATACGCGTCGTGGGGTAATTCATCGATCTCTCTTATTTGAAGCTTTCTGTGGGTTCCAGCCTTAGAAAGATCTAAATTACAATTCCGTACTGCCCAATAGGCTTTATGCCCCAATTCGACGGGAAGGTGACATGCCTTCCCGTACACTAGTCTGAAGGGAGACATTCCTAATTAGGTCTTGTGAGCGGTCCTATAGGCCCACAATGCATCTGGAAGCCGAGAAGACCAATCTTTTCTATCAGGTCGAACAGTAACCTGAAGGATTTTCTTGATCTCTCGGTTTGATAGCTCAGCTAGACCATTAGTTTGGGGGTGGTAAGGAGTAGAGATTCGGTGTGACACCTCGTATTTAGTCATCAGTGACCTGAACTGAGCGTTTGTGAAATGGGTCCCTCCATCGAAAATTATTGCTCGTGGAATCCCGAACCTTGAGAAGATGTTTTGATGAATGAATTTGATAACAACTTTATGATTGTTGGTTCGGGTCGGAATGGCTTCTATCCACTTGGACACGTAGTCAACGGTGAGTAAGATGTATTCGAAGCCATCTGAGATCGGGAAGGGTCCCATAAAATCATCCCCCAGATATCAAAAATTTCGCATACCAGGATTGGCTGTAGAGGCATCATGTCTCGATGGCTCATGTTGCCCAAAGTCTGGCAACGGGTACATGCCTTACAGTGATCGTATGCATCCTTAAAAATTGTGGGCCAGTAAAAGCCACACTGAAGGACTTTTGATGCGATTTTGTGTCCTAAGAAATGTCCACCGCATGCCTGGTCATGGCAAAATGAGAGTATGTCTTTGATTTCTACTTCCGTGACACACCGTCGAATTATCTGATCAGCACCAATGCGGAATAGATACGGGTCTTCCCATAGGTAATACTTGGCATCGGAACGTAATTTGTCCTTCTTGGCCTTCGGCCAATTGGACGAAATCTGATGTGATGCCAGGTAATTCACTATATCTGCGAACCATGGAAGGCCTGTATTGATAGTCAGGAGGTGCTCATCAGGAAAGTGTTCTGTGATGGGTCCGAAAGGGTCAATTATTTCAAAAGGAAGGTGGGACAAGTGATCAGCTACCACATTTTGCTTTCTTGCTTTGTCGCGAATCTCAAGGTCAAATTCTTGCAACAGCAAGATCCATCGGATTAATCAAGGTTTCGCTTCCTTCTTTGCAAGGAGATGCCTCACAGCTATGTGATCCGAGTATATGATAACACGGGAACCCAGAAGGTATGATCTGAATTTTTCTAGGGCAAATACTACAGCTAGAAGCTCTTTCTCAGTAACCGTGTAGTTACACTGAGCTTCGTCCAGTGTTTTTCTAGAGTAGTAAATGACCACGGGTTTCTCGTCAATTTTCTGCCCCAAAATCGCTCCTACAGCGAAGTCAGATGTATCGCACATGATCTCAAAGGGTTGAGACCAATCAGGGGACTGTAGGATCGGAGCTTGGGTGACTCGATCACGAAGGATCTCAAATGCTTGAGTGCATTCCTTGGAAATTTAGAAAGGCACATCCTTGGAGAGAAGAGTAGTCAGGAGGTGCGCAATTTTTGAAAAATCAGGGATAAATCGACGGTAAAAATCGACGTGCCCCAAAAAAGATAGGATGTCCTTAATCGAGCTAGGAATAGGGAGCTTGGAAATCAGGTTAACCTTATCTTGATCCACTTGGATGCCTTTCTCCGAGATTAGATGTCATAGGATAATTCCCTCAGGCACCATGAAATGGCTCTTTTCCCAGGAAAGAACCAAATTCACATCGATGCACCACCTGAGTATTTGGACCAAGTGTTGGAGGCAATCGTCAAATGATGCTCCAAAAATTGAAAAGTCATCCATGAAGACTTCCAGATAGTCACCTACCATATCTGAGAATATGGCAAGCATGCACCTCTGAAAGGTTGCGGGTGCATTACAGAGATCGAAAGGCATCCTTCGAAACACGTACGTCCCGAAGGGGCATGTGAATGTGGTCTTTTCTTGGTCTTTTGGATGGATTGCCATCTGGTTGTAACCAGAGTACCCGTCAAGAAAGCAGAATAACCTATTTCCCGCTAGTTTCTCGAGGATCTGATCAATAAACAATAGTGGGAAATGGTCCTTCTTCGTGGAGGAATTGAGTCTTCTGTAATCAATGCAGACTCTCCACGAGTTAGCTATTCGAGTAGGAATGACTTCTCGGGTTTCAGTCGTGATGATGATAAGTCCGACCATTTTAGGCACCACCTGCATTGGACTCACCCAACAACTATCGGAGATCGGGTAGATGATCCCTGCATCTAACCACTTTATGATCTCCTTTTTCACGACCTCCTGCAGGTTAGGGTTTAAGCGTCTCTGCATTTCTCTTGAAGGTCGTGCGCCTTCTTCTATGTAGATTCGATGTGTGCAATACGAAGGGCTTATGCCAGTAAAATCATCAAGAGTCCATCCAATGGCTCTACGATGTTGCTGGAGAACACTAATCAAATGGAGTTCCTGGTCAGGTGTGAGTCGAGAGTTGATAATCACAGGAAGCGTCTGATTGGAACCCAAAAAGACGTACTTCAGATGCTCGGGAAGGGGCTTGAGTTCCATGACAGGATTATTAGCAGCAGCGGGTGGTTCGAGGTTCATATCAGGAACAAGGGTCGGAGTCATAGGTGTGTCTAGATCATGTTCGCACTCCTCTGTTAGCGGGTTTTGATCTTCTAGTGATTGATCAGGGATAATCAGGTTGTCCTCTGTATGCGATTCATCAACCACGGCTCTGATATCACATATTTGCTCTATAACCCCGTAATTAATCCCTTGTTGGGCCTTAAAAATGTCAATCTTCAGAGTTTGATTCCCAAATTTTAATTCTATTTGGCCCTCTTCGCAGTTTATGTTGGCCCTAGCAATGGCCAAAGAGGGTCTCCCTAATATGATTGGTGTGTCCCTTGGGTTCTCAGGTGCATCCATGTCCAGAACTATGAAGTCCACCGGGAAGTAAAAATCCCGTACCCTAACAATGACATCCTCGAGTATTCCTTTAGGTGACTTGATGGATCGATCGGCTAATTGCAACGTCACCTCAGTTGGTTTAAGTTCGGACTCTTCAAGGTGGTCAAGGAGGGATGTAGGTATTAGATTTATGGAGGCACCTGGATCTAGTAAGGCTCTGTCAAATTGGGTTTCACCAATTTTACAAGAAATCAGGGGAGTTCCAGTGTCTTTAGCCTTGGGTGGGAGTTTACTCAAGATGACAGAGCTGGCTTGCTTTGACAGTACGATCAGATTCCCATCCTTGGTTCGCGGCTTACGTTTAGGTGTACATACGTCTTTCAAGAACCTTGCGTAAGCCGATACGTGGCAAATTGCATCCATCAAGGGGATGTTTATCTAGACCTGTTCAAAGAGCCTGACCAGATCCTCCTCGGGGGCCACGAGTTTTGTTATCCTTTTTCCTTTGGTCAAGGCCTCAGGAAATGGAATCCTAGTTGGTTCCTCTAGAATAGGTCCAGGTTCTTGATTTGGGATAGTGGTGTCCTGGATAACTATCCTAGGGTCTTGGCTACTACCAGTCTTGGAGTGGTTCGGATAATGTGGGTCTTGGGTTGTTTTACCACTACGTGTTATTACAGAGTTTAATCTTGCCTGGTTTTGGTTTGGGTTTGGTAAGAGGGGTGGCTGCTGCTGAAATCCCACATAAGATGTCGAAGCTTCCATCCCGTCTAGTGATGGAGCAGCAGGGGCCTGATAAATCAAATGTGCGTGGCCTGAATTTGGATTCATAACGTGCCTCTAGGTCGGCACGTTATTTAGATTTGGCAGAGGTTGCGAAGGAAGGGTGCCAGGTTGGCGGGAATTTGCCATCTGGGCCAGTTGGTTGCGAACATCTGTGATCTCATCCTTGTGCTGTTTTTGCATTGTCGCATTCGTCTTTTGAATGTCAGCCAGTGCTTGAAGGATAAGAGTCATTTGATCCTGGTTTGGCCCAGATTGGTATGTGGGATTGGGCCGAGGCTGAGGTAGCTGATATGGAAGAGGGGCTTGTGGACAGGGCTGATATGGTGGTCTTTGATTCTGAGAATTTCCTGTCCACTGAAAGTTAGGATGATTTCGCCATCCAGGGTTGTAGGTATTGGAGAATGGGTCATTCTGGATGGCGTTGAGGTCCTCGCAGTTCTGAGGAACCTCAGGAAAGTCAGAATACGAGGGTTCAGAGTTCCCCCAACTCGAGTAGAATGGATTAGAGGTCACTCTGGTCCGAGAGGCAGACAGGGGTGGATATGGGTCCATCCCCTTAGTAGATTGGTGGTAGATGTTTTGCACAGTTTCCCTCGCCAGAGGTGGTCGTGCAAAAGAGTTCTACGAAGAGGTGGCTTGCTGCAAATGCGGAGTTAGCTCGTCCACCTTCTTTTTTATGATAGAAACCTAAACTGACTGGCCATCAGTTCCAAGTTGACGGATGTGGACAGGTCCTGCATCTCATGTGCCCCTCTCAGATTCGTCGATGCACGGGCATTCGCACATGTTTTTGAGAATCTCCCACACCATGTCCTCATGTTGACCCATGATGTTTCCTCCGCACATTGCATTAACGAATAATCGAATGTCTTCATGGAGTCCCTGGTAAAAAGACTGGACTTGTTCCCATTTAGGAACTCCGTGATGGGGGCACTTTTGCATGAGATCTAAGAATCGGTCCCATGCTTCGTGAAGACGTTCTCCTGGTTGTTGAGTGAAATGAGTGATCTAGTGGTGCAAGGCATTCATCCGGCCAACGGGGAAGAACTTTTTCAAGAATTCAGACTGAAGTTCCTCCCATGTGTTGATTGGACGGGTCTAAGTTTGATACCAATGGGTGGCCTTCTCCAGGAGGGAGAAAGAAAACATTTTCATGAGTAGGATATCCTGGTTTTGTGGATCTGACCCGAAGGTCTGGGCCAAATGCTTGAGTTGTTTAATGTGTTGGAATGGATCCTCTGAGTTAAGCCCATGAAACTTTAGTATGGCATGAATCATATTGGGCTTCAGTTTAGAATCAGGACCTCCAATCAGGATTCGGACTCGAGGCTCGATCGCTACCGCAGTGGGATTATAGTGATCTCGCATCATTGGTCGCTGCGGTGGGTTTACAAAGTTTTGAAAGAGATCATTCAGGCATTGAAGTTGGTGCCCAAGGTTGTTCTCCTCTTTAATGGGTTGTGCCATGATGGGAGAAGAAGGAGAACTTGGTTCTGAATCAGATGAAAGATTTATGTGGTGGGGTTGCTGCATAAACAAGGGCATCGAGGCTTGGCCTTGATGAGAATGAATTTCTAAAGGAGGTCTTAAGGATGGTCTTAAGGACCTCCTACTGAACATGCACCAAAGGATGTGATGAGATTAGAAGGTGCTGGACCCAATCGAGACACCCAAAAATTGTTGGGTGACTATAGAGGTTCGAGGCGGATGATACCCCTTAGTCAGAAAGGTCGTCCACTTGAGAAGTACCTGGGTATTCAGAGAGGGAGAGTCATGCAAAGACCCCTACATGGTAGAGCATCCCCACAAGTTACAGGGTTTCCCCCACCCAACCTAATTTTAAGGTTGGTTGACCCAAGGGATCAACTTCACCTCTTGTTCCCTTGAGAGCTTTTGGGTCCTTTCTTTTAGGGTTCAAATGGATTTAAAAGCCTGATTTGCTTAGGGTCTCTTTTGTATAGATCTTTTCAAATAAGGTTTAGGCACACCTCTTTTTGGAAAAACTTTTTTCTTTGTTTAAGAGAAGATGTGTCTCTAAAAATCCTAGCTTTGCAATCCTTAAGTTGGCTCTAGTTGGTCCAATTTAGTTGCCTCAAAATTTGGTATCTAGGGCTCAATCAAGAAAGTTTTAGCCCTAGTTACCTTAGTTGGATGAGCAGTTAAAGATGTGTTGAAATGAAAATCAGGCAACTTTGATGAATTACTCAGTATGAAACAGGTAGCCTTAGGTTGATTCTTCTTTGTTCCTTTTCAGACTTTGAGGGGGTTAAGAGAGAGGGCTAATGAAAATTACCTATTCCTTGGTGTGTCTATTATGCAGCTACTCTTCTTTTCTCTGGTTTCCCTGAGACAAGCACAATAAAAGAGAGGAATTAAGTCAGTATTGGATCAAAAGTTGTGATCAAAAGCTTTAGAAGTGCCCGTTGCTCCCCGGCAACGGCGCCAAAATGTTAATGCAGCTCGATCATGTTTTAACAAATATTGCATTGTAATATAGACAAACTTTCCGCGAAAACAAATAAAGATTTATAACTCGAAAATCAGAGTATCCGAGGTCGAACACAGGGAGCAATCTAAGTATTCCTGAACTTGAGAACACAACTTTTTAAATAAGAAGAAATGACTAGTTCAATGAGAGTGATATAGAAAGAAATTGCTCAAGAAAAAAATGGACGTCTGATGCAATATCAGACGTCTTAAAGTATTTCCCATACTCTTCTTATGGTGATTTGCTCTGCTTCATCTCCGTTTCTTCTCTTCCTTTGCTGCTTCTGTTCCTCTTCTTTTTCCTTCTCTTCTTGATTTGCAGCCAAGGCCTGGCTTGCCTCTTCTTAAGTGGTCTTCTCTTCCCTCTTCTTTTCCTTCGCTTTCTTGCTTCTTTGTCTGCCCCTTGATCTCTTTCTTCTTCCTTCTTCAGTTCTATTCTCTTTGGCCTCACTTCTTCTTTTCTGCCTTGCCTTTCTTTTTCTTTTGCGGAGCCTCCTTCCTTCTTCTTTTCCTTCGCTTGCCGTGGCTAAGTGTCAGCTTTGCTTCTCCCTTCTGCCTTCCTTGCACAAACCAAAGAGGAGCAAAACCTACCCCTCTACCCACACCTGCGTCTCTCTCTCTCTATGTATATCACTCTTCAGCATGATCTCCCAGAGCCGGGTAAACGGGTCGGGTCGCGTGCCCTGGTCCAGGTGCACCGGTGTGGGTGTGGTGCGCGAGGAGTGCTCAAGATGGTGTCGGGTCGGGTCACGCCAGATCCATGTGATGAGCTCACGGACGAGGCACAGTGTTTAGGTGAGGGACCTCACCCTAAGTGTTATCGGAGGCAACAGGGCAATAACACAAAAACAATATAAAGGACTCACGCGCTTTACAGCTTACCGAGGTGGACTAATGCCCACCACTCTTTCTCGCACGCCTGCAACAGACCGTGCCTCCAATTGCCAAAACTGCTGGTCCTACGGTGTCACTTGCTGGGACGACTGGATTCGCATGACCTTCCTAAGTTTGCTACACCTGGAACCCTGAAGTCTTGCAACCTGGAGCAAGCAAGCAGCTTCCTCGAGTCACTGCTAATGGCGACCGGAGCTCGAAACTTGCCTGACACAAAAAGGCCTTGCGGCTCAATCATATCATATGGGGACCATCACCGTGTCACGACGAAGGTGAGGCAGTAGGTGGCAGGCCGTGGGGTGGCCTAGGCGTGCGTGCCTAGGTCGCTCTGTGGCCGGACGGATGGGTGTGATCGGGGGGCTATTTTGGCGGTGTAGAGGGTCTGTGGATGAGTGGAGGATGTTCAGTGAGGTGAGGCAGAGGTTATGCGGTGGTCGGCGAGACGTGTGGGGCTGCGGAGTGATGGGAGTGTCTCACCGGAGGGTGGCCGGAGATGAGGAAGGTGGCGGTGGACAGTGACGGTCGAGGGGCAGTTGTGTGAAATAAAGTGAGGGAAATGAAAGAGTGGAAGATGGGGAACTTATCTGGATTGTTGGGAGTGAAAGGGGGTAGTGGAGTCAGACGGCTCGTTTGTGCCATCGTCGGAGAAGACAACCCTAAAGGAGATAACGGCGACGAAGAGGAGGTCAGGGAGGCGTGTGCTTGGTGCAGCGCAACGCAGGAGGATGAGGCGGAGTGGACTCTGCTGCTGGTATGGCAGCAGAGCGACGAGAGGGAGGAGAGGTAATCGCCGGAGCTTGCGGGTTTCTTGGCCGGAGAGAGGAGAGATGAAGTTTGGAGGGTTCTACGGCCAAAACAAGTCTGAGATATTCGCAGAGGGTCGGAGGTCCTTTTATACGTGCTGGTCGAGCTTCTGGTGCGTGGAGGGCAAGCCTTTAGCCACCGTCATCTCATCAGAGAAGGAAGGTGGTTGGGATCCCAAATCTTTCGTGCGTTCGCACGAGAGATTGGACAGGAATCAGATATTGTGATCGGGCTCAGATGGAAGGGGATTCCCTAGAGAATCTCCCTTCCAATTCTGGGAGGAGATCTCTGAGGGATCAGAGAGTATCCCCCCTCCCTTCCTCGCTGGAGAAGGATTCCTCCCCATTAATGGCGGAGGGACCTGATTGTAAGATTGGCGAGGAAGGTATGGGGGTTTATGTGATGGTTTTCAAAAGATAAGGGTCAAAATGTAATTGGGTGTACTAATTTGCAAAGTAGGTCCAGATGACCTCCCCTTAGGTCCAAATTTTGGTACAAACCTAATTTGGACCTAAGGAATCTAATGGTGAAGTTGTATTTTAGGTTTGACCACGTTTGACTAGGCATTTTGCGTAAAAAACCTAAATTAGGTTAATTGATGAGCTAGGACCCTAATCTAGGTCAAACTAGGTTCCAAAGGCCAAATTGAATGTTCTAAACCCTAGGGGATATTTTTCCATAAATTTTAGAGGGTTTACTTGACTTTTATCCTGATCGAAATCTTGTTGAATTAAGCAGGTGTATTTTAGGGTTACTCGATGTCATTTAATTCCTGGATTGCACATGAACCCATTTCTGATTGCATCAACCCACTTTTTATCTTATTTAGACCATTTGACCTCTGTTTTGTCTCTAAGAAATCCCGTTTATGTACTGCAATGGTAAAATTGCAGTTTTAACCTTTATTTCATATTTTCTTCTCAGAACACTTATTCCTTCAATTAAGCCCTCTTCTAAGTTATGTAGGAGCTTTTATTCTCTTTATTAGGTCAAAATGAGCTAGTTATGGCTTATGATGAGGCTCTCATCAGAGAGAAAGAAAAATAAGAAAGTTTTCTTTATTTATTTTCTCTTTCTTTCTTTCCGCCTCTCTTGTATGTGGTTTTCAAAACCTCTTTGGGGAAGATTCTGATTTGGGATTGAAGAGTTCTTTTATATGTGGCAAATTAAATCTTTGAAAATGGTATGCCCAATTGAGGTATGATTTCATCCAGATTGTCCCTTCCATATTGACCTAAATTTAATTGATTAAGATGTAAAAATTGATGTCATATATCATGGAATGGTATCTCTACAGCTTAATTAATTTTATTCCTACAATGCATAACTCATATTACATTTTCATTCCAACAATGAAGTACTTAGGCTCTAATTTAATCCACTAAGATGGACCTATCAATTACCCCTATGCCTAAGTTTTGCTAGTCCCGAACAAAATCATATGGAACAAACCAGGTCTCCAGGCCAGATTTTATCGTCATGATGCCTTATCGTGCCACACCTTTAGAGATTAGATCAAAATACCAACTATAGGCCTAAAGGTACTCAACTGGCAGCTAAGATACTGACCTGACCAACCTCAGCCTTGGGTGTTCCGCGAAGGTTTCTAAGGCCTACAAAAAACTACCTAGAGGTTCATTAACCCTAACGATTAAAGCACCCGTGCGTATGTTTAGCAAGTCTAGGTTCTGTTTACCAGTGTTTTTTTAGTAAGAGAGATGGAGAGAGATGTTATTTCAAGAGTTTTCTTTCTTTCTTTCTAAATTCCCCTAAACCCAACATCGGATTAACCCTAAACACGATATGTATCAGATTCCTTATCCTTGCCATCAATCCTAGCAAGGTCCCTGGCAATCGATGCTTCAAGATAGCACTGCCCATGACAACCCCTAGAACCCTGGCTTTTGACACTCCGGGATAGTGCCACCCATGGAGTTTTGTAGCTAAATTCAGACCCTGGCAATTGACATTTTATGATAATGCCTCCCATGACACCTGGACCAGCACAAGGTGCTTCCGTACCCTCGGTAGGATATTTAAATATCCTAGGAGACAAGCACCGAGGAGACGGTATGTTATAACACATCTTCAAGGGGAGTATTTTTCATTCCTCCTCTCCGCACCGGGAACTCGTCCAATCAACTTGTGTCTTCTAGCTGCTCTTAAGTCAACTTTTCGGGAAAACATTTTCAGAATAGACACTTTGTGGCATTATTTTTCATTATGTGCACTGAACCAAACTGGTGTGTGATTTTTGGGTGCTTAGGTTACCAAGTCCCGCAAACCAAAGGGTAGGCAATGGGGCTGAATACTCCCTAAGCCTTAGACTTAATACATCAGCCTCGCAACTCCCTCAACCTCTTGAGGAATAGTCCAGATCTTAACAAATACATGAGTGTTTAAGCCTTAGAACAGACCTAGGAGGCCTAAAGTCGGTATCCCTCACTTATCTCCTTCTCTCTAGCACTTCAGAACTTAATTAATCATTCATTCTAGCCCAGAACTTAGGTAACTCTTCCATAATCAAATACTGGGTCCAGCACAATTTTGCACATTTTCCTCTCTCTTCTTCTCAATATATTTGCAATTCAGCTCACAAAGATTTTGTCTCCTTTTTGTTTTCTCTCTTCTCTTCATCTTCTTCTTCTTCTTTTTATCATGCTATGAACAGCCTTAGGTTATACACCTCCATGCCTAAATCTGACAATGTCCTCATTGGAAAGCAAAAGCAAGGAAAGATATTACCTGAGGTAGAGTTGGGATGTCTCGCAAATCGAGCTCCTGAAGTGAAGGAGAAGGAGACCCAAAAAGGATACGCAACAAGCCTAGCCTGGCAAGTAAGTAATCCAAGATGTTGGTAAGTTGGTGATGGATAGTGAGGCCAAATGCTTGCCAAAAGCAGGTGAAAATAAGGTACTCCTAAGCTATTGTTAGAGGTTTTACACAATACACTTGAGTAGTGACCTCCGGGAGTGCGCAGTGAGAAGGAAAAGGCTCCTCAAGCAGATATGTGTGGGAAAAGAGGGTTCAAAGAAGGGCACCCTAAGGAGGATGAGCTAACATGGATAAGTGTCGATCCATACCCGCCACTCTACCACAGGATGGATTGGTCAGGTTATCTCGCTGTAAAGCAGGAATGTGTGTAGAGATTTTAGGAGGATATTTCTACAGGAGTGTAAGTCTCTCAATTGCAAGGTAGGGACAAGGGTTAAAGAGGGTTTGAGTGGTTCAACATTCATCTTCGACAACCACTCCAATTCCTGAATGTCATCAAAAGCAACCTTAGTAACTGATTGACTTTCATGTTGCCTATCATTGGTGTGCGAGTCTTGGAATGGGCCTAAATGTTCATCTTTCAAATTGAACCGATCAAGGTTGTGATAAATGCCAGTTTCTCATCATTCTTATGACCTAAAACAAATTTAGCTCTTAGATTTTTAACTCCGCAAATGGGTTTTTGGGTTTCATTTAGGCATAACCTAGGATTAGGCATGCATTGCATTCTTTTTGTATTTTTAACATCTTTACTTGAGTGTTAAGGTTGAATAGATATTCAAACCATTAAAACCCTAGCACTCAAGAAGGAAGAAAGTGAGAAGGAGAAGTCCAAATCAGTTGAACCCTAGCTGGATCCAGCTCACCTCAGTTGGAGATCAGCTCACATCGGCTAAGTTTAGCTCCTTCCAGCTCCATTCAGCTCATCTTAGTTGGATGGTACCTCAAGGTAGCTCATCTTAGCTCAACCTACCTCAGCTCAGCTCAGATTCAGCTCAACTTAGTTGAGTCTAGCTCATCCTAGCTCCAGTCAGTTCACTGAGAGCTCTAGCTAGCTCAGCTTAGTTGACTGGAGTTCATTCCAGCTCTAGCTCATTCCAAATCTAGCTCTACCCAGCTCCTCTTAGCTCATAACAGTTGAACTTCCTCCAACTTAGCTACTACTTGCCCACTTAGTAGCTAAGCTAGCATGGGAGTTCTCATCAAAGGCAACTCCAGCTTAACCTAGCTTCAGCTAGGTTAAAGCTAGCTCAACTTAGATCAACTACTCAAGCCTAGCTACTAGCATAAGAACTAGCTAGCTTAGCTAAGTAGTTGAGCTCCTCATGAAGACCTCCTCAGTAGACTCAGCTCCAGTGTAGCTCCAGTACAACTCCAGTCAGCTTTCCCTTAGCTCCTCTTCTCAAAACCCTAACTCTTCCACTACTATCAACTAGCTAAGCTTAAAACCAGCTCCACCTCCATGGCCATCCACAACTCTAACCTAAACCCTAACCCAACTCCACTCCAAAGTCCACCACCTAAGCAAGCTACCTACTCAACCAATGTTGGCACCAACCACCATCCCACATCTCTTCACCCCACCACCTCCAAAAGCCACCTTCAAAGGTGGCACCAACTTTCCCTCCATAACCCCCACTTATCACCAACATTCATCTCCCTTAGAACCCATCTCCACCATCCACCTAATCCCCTTCTAGAAGCCCCCCTTTGGCTCCACTTTAACTCACCCTTTCGCCAACCTAACCACCCATAACCACCACTTTAATCCCCTTTAAGTTGGTGCCAAAAACATCTCCACATCCCTTCAAAGTTGGCGCCAACTTGAAGCCCTATCACAACCCTACACCTACCCACATAAGGCCATCTACACCCTACACATAACCCCCTTCTAGAAAACCCTCTTGGCGCCAACTCAACACCACCCTAACCTCCTTATAACCACTACATAAGTGGCACCAAAACACCATCAACACCTCCTCACCTTGGTGCCACTTAAGTCCACCCTTAATCCCTTAACTACCACCACATGGAGCCATACCAACCATTCCTAATTCCCACGCCAACTAATCCACCTAACCCACCAAGGTTGGCGCCAACCACCTCCTTAACCCAACCTCCATACATCCCTTTAAGTGGCGCCAACCTACCCTAGCCACTCATCTCCTAACCACCACCATATAACCTAATCCTAGCCATCCAACACACCTAACCCATCCTTAACCCTATCCCCCATCTAGAGTTGGCGCTAACCACCAACACCTCTCCATTTTGGTGCCAATTCACCTCAACCCTAGGATCTTCTAACCACCCCCTATAAGCCATCCTAGCCATCCATCCCTTAACCATACCTACACCCTTACCCATCTTATAAAAAGACCACTAACTACCTACTTCAAGTCATCCTTGGTTACATATTTTCTACTCATACTCTACCCATATCCAACATCCAAGGAGAGAAGGAAGAAGATCAAGGAGACAACCTATCTCCTTGTTGGCTTCAACTTCTTCTTCTTCCTTGTGTAGCCACCAAACCAAGGAGAAAGGCCAGGTAAGGAGGACATCTAGAGGAGGAGATCCTAAAGGTGGTCCATGCCACCTTAGGGAGAGGCTTCTACACCAAGAAGGAGGAGGCATGCCCACCAAGGGTTTGCTACAAGCAGGAATTCTGGGCAGTAGCATCATCACCAACATCATCTTCCTAAGCTTTCTTCTACACTTTTGCTATTTCTTTTGCATAGTAGTGTAGTAATTTTGGTTGGAGATTACAAGTGGAAATTCCTTTCACTTGTGAGTTCTCCAACCCCATTATAAAACTCTTTCAATCAAGAAGCACTCCTCTACTATTCCTTTAAATAGCTTGTGTGCTCTTTTATTGTGTTTTGTTATATCCATTATTCCAAGCATTTCTTGCTTGGAGTGAGTTGGATAAAACAAAACACTTATTTCTTTGTTTTCTTATTTTTCAAATTCCATCTCTCTCCACATTAATTCTCCTGTATTCAAAAACCCTAAAAATTACATATTTCAAACCCTAAAAAACAAGTTGATTTCCAAGGATTAAGCGAGAAATTTGATTTAACGCTTTCCTGCCTCTTGGGACGACCCGAATACTTTCCCAAGTACTCAAAGTTTACAAATTTAAAAGCGATCCAAATTACGTGTTATGACTTAGATCGCTATTTTTACAAATCACGCTTTTTAGCGATTAGGTCGTCGCCTATTTGATTCTCATGTAAAGGTGAGTTGAAAGCAATAGGGTTGTGAGTGTCCTCAACAACGACATCCCTATGTTCTTGTTCAATGCTAAGATCCTGCCCCTGGGGTGTATAGATTCCTTCCTCAAGAGTAGTAATTGCATCCATTTCTTTTGAATGTTTGAGAGGATGATCTTGATAGTCAAAGGTATGTAGGAATCCGGATTTGGCTAAATCAGTAAGATCCTCAGGGGGTAAGTCCTCGAACAAAACATATTCTCCCCTAGAGACACTCCATACTCTAAGTCCGAGCCCCTCAAAGTCATCATCATCCTCTTCTACATTTCATCCCTCTTTCCCTTGAGACTCAGGAAAATCTTCCACGCCAGGATCAAGTGTTTCCTTGTCTTCCTCAAAAATCAACTCTTCATGTCCCTGAGACCAATATTGATCCAAGTCTTCCAATTCAGTATCAATTTCCTCATAGTCACCTGTGTTGGGTACCTGTGAATCCTCAGAATATTCAATGACAGGTGTTGGTCCCCTAGGTAGAGGATTGTGGTTATTATCACTTCCTTCCAATATGATTTCGTCCGGCATCCAAGACTCCTGGAATTTGTTAACTTCAGAATCACAATCCTCAGGGAGATCTAACTGAGGTGCAAGGTCCTCAGAAGTGTAAGTATATGTTCAGCATCCCTAGGATGGGATACAAATTCCACCTCAAAATTCAGAATGGGAGTTGGGTTGACTATTTGACTGCGACTCGTTTCATCAAATGTAACAAAGACACTATCATTCAAGTTGAGTTCATCTAATGGGACCATTTTCCCCTTCCAATTAAGATTAGGTGGATAATCACCAGGATAGCCTTCTGGCATGCATATCTCATGAGGGACGTCTAAGTGATAGCTACTCCTCAAACAAGATCCCTGTTGACATTGTTTTCCTCAAATTTGTCTTGGTAATTGGGGGTATAGAGGTAGGGATCAGAATTGACTGTTGGAGGGTCGCTAAGCTGGCTAATTTCCTCAGTTAATCTTTGACTATTCCTCAAAATCTCCCCCATAGAATCCATCATTCCTTTCTGTTGTTTTTGCATTTCTATCATAAAAGAGGAGAGGCTACTATCATATTAGGGAGGATAGTCAATCTCATGTTCAAGTTGCCTAGGAGTACCGATCCAACCTCGATAAGCAAAATCGTTAAGGGTGGGTGGGTTGGGTATAGTCTTGGGAGAGCTAGGGCTGGGATACTATTCTTGCGAAATCATCGTTGTTTAAGATATACATCATAGTATAGTTGACAAAATCGAGAAAAGCACTAAAATTTATAAAACTCATAATCATAAGTGAGTCCGAGGTCATTCGCAAGTAGCAATTGTACAATTCAATTCACCAATCACAATTGAGCAAGAAATATATATGCGATTGAAATCAATAAAATGCTCAGAATGATATTTCAATGAAGAATAGAGTATCAAGTGCAAAAAGATCAGGTTAAAATGGTAATTTGAATCACCAATTTAACCTTCAATGTTAAGCTCACAATCTACTTAAATATTTCAATAGTAATCTTCAACTAATAATCCACATCAGCTCAAGTAAATATTTCAACAGTAAGCAACAGAATGCCTCAGATGACAGGACAAGATTTTCAGATGCCTTATCAGAAGAGGCACAGCACCACAGAAGTCACAAGGGCCTTTCTCAAGAGCACATGGCTCTCTTAAGAGCTTCACAAGCGAAGGCACGACACAGCAATGACCCAATAGAGGCTCAAGGGCCTCCTCAGAAGCTAAGTATAGAGAGCTGAGGGGAGGGCATGAATCCCGAGGCAGAGCAAAACCCACCCTCCTCTTCTCTCTCTGATTCTCATTCTCTTCAACTCAATCCGAACCCAAGTAATCATATCCATAGCTCAGACCCGCTGGAGTGAATGGCAAGCAAGGGCATGTGTGCGCACGTGCAAGGAGGGACCTCACCCCATGCTCACTAGGGCAATAAGCCCAGAGCAACTTTGCCTTTTGTATCTAGTCACAAGCACCTTGGCCCACGATGTGGGACTAAAGTGAGGTGCTCCTCTTTCGCGTAACAGCAACGGATGCTGCTTCTGATTGGAGTGGAGAATGTAGCCTGCAGCCACAATTAAGGAGCTGGGACGAATCTTGGAGATGTTCCGCATCACCTGGGCATGGAAGCACTGAAGAATGTGGCCGGGAGGCAGTGGATGAAGTCGGAGAAGGAGGTGGCGATGACGGTCGTTCGGTCAGCACCTGAAACCAAAAACATGGCCTTATGGCCTTGTCAAAAGCATTCAAAAGGTTTGCTGTGAAGCGACGAGTGTAGCGGTGGCAATCGTGTGGTGTGAGGAGGTCTAAGGAGTTCTGTTGGTGACAAAGAAGGTGACTGTGAAGTGGTTTGTTCGATGGGGCGTTGGAGTATGTAGAACCCTAAATTTCTTTAGGGCTTTTGGAGGGAGAGTCGTGGAGGAGCTAATGGAGGTGGTGCAAGGGTGTTTGGAGGTGTGTGGAGTGCGGAAAGCCTCACTAGAGGCTTGGCTGGAGCAGAAGACAACAAAGTGATGTGAGTAGTGTGATGCATGAACCTAGGATCTATGGAGTGGTAGAAGATCAGGAAGGAGAGAAGAAGAAAAATAGACCTGGAGAGGGAGGATGTGGACAGAGGCGACCGGCTATGATGGGCGACACCGGAAAAGGAGTCGACGGCGATACAGCAGCAAGGAAGGGGAGGGAGATAGTAGCCACGCTTTGGCTAGCAATGATCGCGAGGATGAGGGGAGAATGTTGAGCCGGTCAATTTAACCGTTGGTTGGCTCGACGAAAAGGATGGAGAGGCTCGCTGGAGACAAAGGTGCGGATGACCGGAGAAGAGGAAGAGACGGTTTTCCAACTCTAAACTTCGCTAAAGAGCTAGGTTTCGCAAGAGAAACATATTTAAAGGCCTCAAAGGGTGTTCCAAGTAAGGTATGGAGCTTGGCGAACTCACCAATTTAGGGAAAAGGATCCCTGAGATTGAGAACATTCACATGAGGATTCTGGAGCAAATCAAGGTCTAAGACCTCGTCCAATCGATAGAGGATCTCTTAAGGATTCTCCCTTCCAATTTTGGGAGGATTTGACTGAGAATCGAGCGAGAAAACCTCGCTCAAATCTTGGCGGAAGAGTTCCATTCATACTAATGGTGGTAGAGACCTTTTTGTAAAAATGAAGATAAATTTAGGGACCTAATTGTAAATATTTCGAAAGTTGAGGGGCTAAATGTAAGAAATAAAGTTTAAATGGACTGAAATGCAAACTAGGTCAAGATGGACTCTGAATAGACCCAAGTTTTTTAGTCAACCTAATTTAGAGCCAAGGAATCTAATGGCGAAGTCAGATTTCAGTTTTAATCAAATTTGACTGGACAATTTGCATAGAAGACTAAATTAGGGCAAAATCCTATTTACAACTCTATTCAAGTTCAAAATGGGTTCAGATGGTCAAACCAAAGATACTAAACCCTTAAGAATATTTTTCTATGAATTTTAGAAACTTTATATGATTTTTATCTTGATTGAAACCTCTTTAATTTAAGCGGGTCTGGAATTAGGGTTTTGGGTGTTATTTTGGTTCTCGAAATGCATGAAACCCCGTTTCTATCTACATAGACCCCTTATTAGACTTTAATGCTTACTTGACCTTTAACTAAATCCTGATAAATCCCATGGTTATTCTATGTTCATGATATGCTATTAAAATTACAAAATTAACCCTAGTTTCCTATTCTCTTCTCAAAATAGAATGATGTAGAGTTATAACCCTTAGATGGTTATGTAGGAGCATTTATCTTTCAATCCTAACTAAAAGTGGCTAGAGGGCCTATGATGGTGTTCCCATCATACCCTTGTGCCTAGCTTTTACTAGTCCCTTAGCAAAAATCCTATGGATTAAACTAGGTCTCTATCTCGGATGTAACCGTCAGGATGCCTTACTAAGCTGCATCTCTAGAAATTAGATCAAAATACCAACAATAGGCCTCGAGGTAATCAAGTACCAACCAAGATCCAGACCTAACCAGCTTTATCCTAGGTTTGCCGCGAAGGTTTCTAAGGCCTGTAAAAACTGCCTAGAGGCTTGTTGACCCTAGTGGTTAATGCACCCGTGCATAGACGTAACATGTCCAGGTTCAGTTTGCCAATGCATTTTGATAAGAGAGAGATAGAGATAGATTTTTCATTTGGATAGCTTTCTCTCTTTTCTTTTCATTTTTCCCTAAATCCAGCCTCGAATTGGCCCTAAACATGGTCGATATCGGATTCCTTATCCCTACCATCAATCCTCGAAGGGTCCCTGGCTTTCAATACTTCGGGATAGAACCGTCCATGGCAACCCCCAAAACCTTGGCTTTCAACACTTCGAGATAGTGCCACTTATGGCATTCTATAGCTAAATTCAGGCCTTGGCAATCGACATTTCGGGATAATCTTGCCCATGACACCTGAACCAGCATAAGGTGCTTACATGCCCCCGATAGGATATTTAGATATCCTAGGAGGCAAGCACTGATGAGATGATATATTATTACGCATCTTCAAGGGAAATTTCCTACCTCTCCGTGCCATGAACTCGTCAAATCAACTTGTGTTGTCAAGCCACTCCGAAGCTAGATCTTCGAGATGGCTTTTCAAAATAGAATACTTTTGGCATGATTTTCTTTATTAAGCGCACTAAGCCAGACTTAGTGTGTGATTTTGGATGCTTAAGTTATCAAGTCTTGCAAACCAAAGGGCAAGCAACGGAGCTGAATAATCCCTAAGCCTTAGACCTACTACACTAGCCTTGCACTTTCCTCAACCTCTTAAGGACTAATTTGGATCTTAACAAATACGTGTGTTTAAACCCTGAAACAGGTCCAAGAGGCCTAAGATCGGTATTTGTCACTGATCTGCTAAGTTTTAGCCTTCTAGGTCGTAATTCATCATTCGATCCAACCTAGAAGTTAGGTAAGTTCCATACTCAATTTCAAGGGACTCTCTCATTTTTCTCTTTTTGATTGCTCCTTTTTCTCTTTATTTTTCTTTTCTTTTCTTCTCCTCTTTTCATTCAACTCGAATTGACCTCTCCTTTCCTCTTCTTCTTTTTTTTCTTTTTTTTTTTTGATGAAACCCCTCCATGAATTGATTTTCACAGTGTTTTGCACTTTAATACCCCCTGCCTAAGATTTGCAATGTCCTCATTGTAAATTAGGTGGGTTCGAGTTCAATTCAGACTATACATTAGAATAGGTGGGTGGTGAACGGGTCGGAGTGATTGTTGCAGACGATTTCTAACTCTGATATAAGTATCAAAGGTGGAGTCGGCTACTCTAACGAACGAACCCTAAAGTGCAATATGATTTTAGCAAAGAGATAGGTTAGAAGGGTTTCTAGTTTTTCAAAGATGACGGGTTGCCACCCGTTAAGCGCTAAGTTTAACTCCATGAGCTGGGCATAAGGAAGCTTAAGGAGAATGGAGATCAAAAGATACTATAGCCAAATTCAAGACGGTGAGTTTGAAGAACGGTTTGAGTCTCTGACCATTCACAACAAAGGGTTCTAATTTGTGGTTGAGTTCGCTGATTTTGAAAACTCCATTTCCAAATACTCCTCTCACAAGGAATGGTCCAATCCATTTTGATCTGAGTTTTCCTGGGAAGAGCTTGAGTTTGGCATCGAAGAGTAAACTTTCTAACCAGGATGGAAAGATTTTCATGAAATGTGCCTATCATGGAAGGCTTTCACCTGCTCTTTGTAGATTCGTGAGTTCTCTTATGCGTCATTGTGCAGTTCCTCGATCTCACTCATTTGCAACCAGGGGTGGATTCCAACCTTCATAAGATCTAGATTGCACTTTCATACTGCCCAGTAGGCTTTGTGCTCCATTTCTACGGGAAGGTGACATGACTTCTCATACACGAGTCTGAACGAAGACATACCTAATTGGGTCTTATGGGTGATCTAATAGGCCCACAAGGCTTCCGAAAGGCAGGTAGACCAATCCTTCCTATCAGGCCGAACAGTAACCTGAAGGATTTTCTCGATCTCCCGATTTGATAGTTCAGCCAATCCATTAGTCTGGGGGTGATAAGGAGTTGAGATACGATGTGACACCCTGTACTTTTTCATCAGGGACTGGAAGTGCACATTTACGAAATGAGAACCGCCATCACTGATGATGGCTTTTGGAATCCCAAATCTGGAAAAGATGTTCTCCTGAATGAACCGAAAAACAACTTTATGATCATTTGTTCTAGTGGGGACAACTTCGATCCATTTTGAGACATAATCAACAGTGAGTAAGATGTACTTAAAGCCATTAGATCCTGGAAAGATTCCCATGAAATCGATTACCCATATGCCAAAGATTTCGCACACGATGATCAAATTCAAGGGCATCATGTCACGTGGGCCCATGTTGCCGAGGGTCTGACAATGGGCGCATTTCCTACAGTAGGATTGTGTGACTTTTAACATTGTGGGCCAAAAGAACCCACATTTGAGGATCTTCGCTGCAATTTTACGCCCAGAGTAATGGCCACCGCAGGCCTGGTCATGACAGAATGAGATGACGTTGTTGACCTCGTCGTTGGGAATGCATCTCCAGATCACTTGGTCATTACCGATATGGAAAAGATATGGATCTTCCCAAACATAGTACTTGGCATCGAAAATCACTTGTCCTGCCTGGAAATCACCCAGTCTGGCGGGAATTTCCCCATAGCCAAGTAGTTCACGATGTTGGCAAACCAAGGAAGTCCATTAATGGCCAAGAGATGTTCATCTGGAAATTACTCGGTAATAGGTCTGGATGGGTCAATGATCGAAGAAGGAAAGCGAGACAAATGGTTAGCTACCACGTTCTGCTTTCCCACCTTGTCGCAAATTTCAAGATCGAATTCTTGCAATAGCAAGATCCAGCGGATTAATCTAGGCTTCACATCCTCTTTCGTGAGTAAGTGCCTTATTGTAGTGTAATCTGAGTATATGATGACATGGGAACCCAAGAGGTACGATCTGAATTTCTCCAGACCAAATACTACGGCCAGCAGCTCTTTCTCTGTAATCGTATAATTACTCTGAGCCTCGTCCAATGTCTTGCTGGTGTAATATATGACCAATGGTTTCCCATCAATTTTCTGACCCAACACCGCTCCTACTGCGTAGTCAGATGCATCACACATGATCTCGAAAGGGTGAGACCAGTCAGGAGATTGTAGGATCGGTGCTTGGGTGACTTGGTCACGCAGGATCTCAAATGCGTGAATGCACTCACTCATCATCTCGAAAGGTGTGTCTTACGAGAGGAGATTCATCAAGGCACGTGCGATCCTAGAGAAATCAAGTATGAATTGACGATAAAATCCAACATGCCCCAGGAATGATCTAATGTCTTTGACCGAGTTAGGCATAGGTGCTTGGAAATCAGATTTACCTTAGCCCAATCAACCTGGATACCTCTCTCAGAGATGAGGTGTCCAAGTACAATGCCCTTAGAGACCATGAAGTGGCTCTTTTCCTATGAGAGAACCAAGTTCACTTCGATGCATCTCTTAAGGATCTAGACCAAATGCAGGAGGCATTCATCAAAAGATTCATTGAATACCGAGAAGTCTTCCATGAAGACCTCAAGGTAATTACCTACTTGATGGGAACACCATCATGAGCCCTAACTAGCTCATTTTGATCCAATTAAGTCAGTAAATGCTCCTACATAACTGCCACAGAGTCATAAGTCACTGCATAATCATTCTGAGGGAAAAATAAGAAACTAGGGTTAAAACTATAATTTTACCAGCATATCATGAATGCAGTACAACCACGGATTTTCTCAGGGGTTGAATGAAGGTCAAATGGTCTTAAAATGCTAACAAGTGGGTTAGAACAAGGAGAAAAGGGTTTGCACGTGTTCTGAGAATTAAATGACTTTTAAAATCCTAAAAATAGACCTGCTTAATTAACTGAGATTCTGGTCAGGATAAAATTCACTTAAACCCTCTAAAATTCATAGAAAAATATTCTCTAGGGTTTGGAACCTTCAATTTGACCATCAGAACCCATTTTGACCCAGAATAGAGTCTCAGACAGACATTTGCCCGAATTTGGATTTTTGCATAAATGACCCAGTCAAACACGATGAAAACCAAAATCCAACTTCACCATTGGATTCCTTAGGTCCAAATTATGTTTATACCAAAATTTGGACCCAAGATGAGCTTGTCTTGACCTAGTTTGCAACTTGGTCCTATCTAATTACATTTCTACCCTTAACTTTCAAAATATTTTCAAATAGACCCCTAACTTTGTCATCATTCTCACAAAAAGGTCCCTACCACCATTAGACCTATTCCTACTTACTCCAGTGACCTTAATTTGGAAACAACTCCTTGATTTCTTGATGAATCCCATTCAAATTTGAAAGGGAAGTTTGTCAAGAAATCCTCTTCCTTTTGAACCAAATCCCACACCCCAAAACCTTCCCAATCTCTCATGAGAATGCATGAGAGATTTGGGTACCAAAGATTTTCCCAACTCCGGCGAGCTTTCCAAGCTTGGGACCCTAAGGTCTATAAAAGAACCTCCTGATCATACCGTCCTCACACTCGAAATCGGCCAAGAATCCCCACTGATTCCTCTCTCTCTCTCTCTCGGCCGAAACTCCTCGACGTCTGGCGAGCCCCTCCGTCCATCTTCATCCTCCGTTTGCAATACCAGCAATGGAGACATCTTCCTCGCTTCTTCCCACATCAAGCCATACTGGTCGACGCCCTAACCTCCCTCTTCCTTGCCATTCCTCTCTCTCCGGAGCTATTCTCTTCTCCGACGCCGGCAACACCACAATCGGTGCCTCCTCCTTCCCACTTCGTTCGTTAGTACCCTCAACTACTCCCTAACCTCTTCCTCATTACACCAACACTGTCGACACGCCGTCTCAACCTCGACCACGCCTCTGCGACTTCGTCTTCCACCGCTCTGGCCACACCTCTGGCGAGGGACATCTCGCTCCACACGCCACCAAACTCCTCGCCAACTACCTCAAAACCTCCACCACATCTCTCTGATCATTTCCTCTCTCTTATTTCACCCTATTGCCCCCTCCAACGCTCCACCGAACAAACCCACTTCCGTTCATCTACTCCGTCACCGACTGCCCCCCACATGACCTCTCACGCCACAAGACCATCACCCACATATTAGCCGTGGTTTGGCAAAGGTCCTAAGCTAGTTTAATTGGACTGCGAGGCTGTATTACGAATTTCAAGTACCAGCCCTTCTCCGCCATTGATGCACAGCTCCGAAGCAAGCTTTAAAGCTTGTTCTTCATCTGCAACTCCAGGCGACATGCTCAGACGGTGCAGATTCAGCAGCTGTAGGTTCCTAGGTTCTCAATTGGAAGGAAGCAGCACAGCCGTGACCCAATTCGAGCCATCTTCACTGCTGTTGCAGACGCACGAAGGAGTGGGAGCAGATAGTCCCACATCGGAAGCCACTAAAGCGGTGCACATGCATATATTGAATTTGTCAATAGGGTTCTTTGCCTCCGAACATGGGGTGAGGTCCCTCTTACCCACGCACACCTATGCCTCATCCGCGACACATTGCCCGCGGACTTGGTGTGCTCGACCTACCTAAGCCTTCACTCCTCGGCTATGACCACTCCCGCAGCCTTGGATCCAAGTACGTGCCTACCCGATTACCCGACTATACCCTGAGAGGCCCTGGGAGGGTGGAGCCTAAGAGGAGAGAAAGAGAGAGAGATTGCACGGGTAGAGGGGGGGTTTTGCTACAGAAAGAAACGGCTGACACTTAGCCGAATTCAAGAGGCCCTTCCCCTCTGTGTGAAGAAGGAGAATAGAGAAAGGAAGAAGGAAAGAAAGAAGGACTGAAGGCAGAATAGGAAGAGAAGAAGAGCAAGGAGCAGAAGAAGAAGAACAGCAGAAGCCCAAAGAAAGAAGCAGAGAGACCCTTGAGTCTCTAGCACTATAGCACAGGGCTATTTAAGACGTCTGATACCTTTGATTTCATATACTTGAGGCTTGATTTAAGTGTTATTTGTGAGGAGTAATTGGTGATTTAAATCACCATTTTACTCCATTCCTTTTGCATATTGATCCTGACATTATTTTTATTGCAATATTTATTCTTGATTTAAATTGTGATCTTGAGCTTTGAATTCCATATTGCTCCCTGTGTTCGACCTCGGAATCTTTTCGAGTAATAAAATTTATTTGTTTGAGCGCTATTTTGGCTATACTACAACGCGACAATTTTAAAACACCGATTTAGCACATGAGCACTACCATATCTGAGAACATGGCTAGCATGCACCGCTGAAAGGTGGCGGGTGCATTGCATAGCCCAAATGGCATCCTGAGGAATGCATACGTACCGTAGGGGAAGGTAAAGGTGGTCTTTTCCTGATCCTCAGGATGAATTTCAACCTAATTGTATCCAGAGTAACCATCCAGGAAATAGAAAAATCGATTTCCCACCAGTTTCTCCAGAATCTAGTCAATGAATGAAAGTGGGAAATGATCTTTCTTCGTGGAGGCATTCAGTTTTTGATAGTCTATGCAGACTTTCCACGAATGTGCAATACGGGTCAAGATAGTCTCTCCAGATTCAGTCCTGATAACGGTGAGCCCTGCCTTCTTAGGCACAACCTGGATCGAGCTCACCCAGTGGCTATCAGAGATCGGGTAGATGATACCAGCATCTAACCACTTGATGTTCTCTTTCTTCACGACCTCCTGCAGATTTGGATTGAGTCTTCTCTGCATCTCTCAGGATGGTCGTGAGCCCTCTTCGATGTACATACGGTGTGTGCAATACAAGGGACTGATACCAGTCAGATCATCAAGAGTCCATCAGATGGCTCTCCGATGCTGCTGGAGAACAGAAATTAGTTTTGTCTCTTGATCAGATGTGAGTCGGGACTTGATGATCAAAGGAATGTTTTATTGGAATCCAAAAACAAATATTTTAGATGATCTGGGAGGGGTTTCAACTCCATAACCGGGTTATCAGCAGCGGGTGCTGGTTTGGGATGGCCTCAGAAGATAAAGTGGGAGCTAAAGGTGAATCTAGATCATCTCTGGGCTCCTCTATCTGTGGGTCAAAATTTTCTTGGGGTAGAGGATTAAAGATAATCAAGCTTTCCTCTACAAGCGGATCCTCAACCATAGAACTGATGTCGCACACTTCCTCGATTACCCCACAGTTTATTCATTTCTGGGCCTTAAAGATATCAATCTTTAGTGTCTGGTTCCTGAATTTCAACTCAATATGGCCCTCTTCGTAGTTGATATTCTCCCTAGCTATGGTTAGGAATGGTCTCCCTAAGATGATTGGTGTGCTCCTTAGGTTTTCAGGAGTATCCATGTCTAACATGATGAAGTCCACTGGAAAATATAAATCGCGAATCTGAGCCATAACATCCTCGAGAATTCCTCTGGGTGACTTGATTGATCGGTCCGCTAACTGTAAGGTCACCTGAGTCGATTTGAGCTCAATTCCTCGAAATGGTTCGGTAGGGACGTAGGCATCAGGTTTATAGAATCTCCTAAATCCAATAATGCTCGATCGAATTCTAAATCACCGATTTTGTAGGAGATCAAAGGGGTTCTAGGATCTTTTGCTTTTTGCAGGAGTTTTCTCAAGATGATCGAGCTGACTTGCTCAAACAATACGATCGGACTCCCATCTTTGTTTCGCGGCTTACACTTTGGTGTACATAAATCCTTCAAAAATCTCACATAAGCCAGTACGTGGTGGATCTCATCCATCAAGGGGATGTTTATCTGGACTTGCTCAAAGAGATTGACTAGATCTTCCTCTAATGCCACGAGTTTGTGTTTCCTTTTTCCTTTGGTCAAGGCCTCAGGAAATGGAACCTCTGTAGGTTTCTCTAGGATTGGTTCAGGTTCTAGATCTGAGATAGGGGTGTCCTAGATAACCAACCCAGGGTTAGGCTCTGAACTACCAGGTTGAGAGTGGCTTGGATAAGGTGGATCCCGAGTCAACTTGCCACTACGGGTAGTAATAGAATTAAGTCCCGCCTAGTTTTGGTTCGGAGTCAGCAAAAGTGGTGGTTGCTACTGATATCCCGAGCATAATTTCGAAGCCTCCATCCCATCGAGAGATGGAGCAGAAGGGACCTAATAAACATAGTGAGCTTGGCCCTGATTTGGGTTCATAACGTGCCTCTGGTTTGGAATGTTATTTGGATTCGGCAGAGGCTGAGACGGAAGCGCACCAAGTTGGCGAGAACTGCCATCTATGTGAGCTAATTACAAACCTTTGTGATCTCATCCTTGTGCTATTTCTACATAGTCGCATTAGTCTTTTGTATGTTAGCCAGGGTTTGTAGGATTAGAGTCATTTGATCTTCCCTTGATGGCCCAGATTGGTAATTCAGATTTGGCCTAGGCTAAGTGGGCAGATATGGGCGCGAAGCTTATGGTCAGGGCTGGAATTGAGATCTTGGATTTTGATTATTCCCTGACCATGCAAAGTTGGGATGATTACGCCATCCAGGGTTATAGGTGTTCGAGAAAGGATCATTCTGGATGGCATGGAGATCCTTGCAGGTCTGAGGAACTCCAGAGAAGTTAGAGTACGAGGGTACAGAGTTCCCCCAACTAGAGCAGGTTGGCCCAGAGTTTCCTCCGAAACCAAGATCAGACGGGGGTGGATATGGGTCCATCCCCTGGTGAGAGTGGTGGTAAATGTTATGCATAGCCTCCCTACCGGAGGGCAGTTGCGCATACGTGCTTTGTTGTGCTGAGGTGGCTATCTGCAGATGTCAAGTCAATTTGTCCAGCTTTTTCTCGATAATAGAGACCTTGTCCAGGTGACTGGCTATCAGTTCAAGATCAACGGATGCAGATAGACCTTGAGTCTTGTGTGCCCCCCACGTGTTTGTTAATGTACGAGTAGTCGCCCGATCGAACATTCCCATAAATTCATTGTTTATGAAGTTCTCGCACATATTCTAGAGGATCTCCCAAATGGTATCTTCATGCTGACCCATGATGTTGCCACCACAAGTTGCATTAACAAAAAGTCTGATATCCTCATGGAGTCCCTGGTAAAAAGACTGGACCTATTCCCGAGAAGAACCCAAATGCATTCGATTTGTCTTTTCTTGATATACATCTAATATAAACTGATAACTAATTATTGCATGTTTAGATCTAAGATATTCATATATCCACCAATCTCAACGTGAATTTTTTCATGCGTGATGGGTAGATCTAGGAGTCATATATGCGCATTTTCATCCAAGAGTTGGACCTCTTTGACCTCTATCTACTACTGAGAAACCTTGCCTCCCCCTGCTTCCTCCATCAAAACTTTACTACAATGGGGATGATCGTGAGCTCTGTGAAACTACCATTTAAGAACTCCGTGATGGGGGCATTTCTGCATGAGATCCAGAAAGCGACCCCATGCCTCATGAAGTGGTTCTCCCACATTTTGCGTGAAGTGCATGATCTGGTGTCTCAAAGCATTCATCCAACCAACCAGGAAAAATTTCTTCAGGAATTCAGATTGGAGTTCTACCCAAGTGTTGATCGAACGGGTTAGAGTTTGGTACAAGTGGGAAGCCTTATCCATGAGGGAGAAGGAGAACATCTTCATGAGTAAGATATCCCAATTCTAAACAGGTGGCCTGAAGGTCTGGGCTAGATGTTTCAACTGCTAGATGTGCTGGAAAGGATCTTTGGAGTTTAGCCCATGGAATTTGGGGATAGCATGGAGCATATTGGGCTTGAGTTCAGTATTAGTTCCTCCAGCCGGGATTTACACCCTGGGTTCAATTGCTACCGCAGCGGGATTGTAATGATATCGCATCTGAGGATGCTATAGTGGGTTCATGAATGCCTAAAATAGATCATTAAGTCGCTGTAGCTGATTCTAGAGATTGGGTTCTTCTTCTTGATTCTCCATGGATGTAGCTGAAGGAGATCTAGGCTTAGAAGCAGAAGAGTCGGAAGAGATATCAATCTGATTAGATGGTAGCACAAACATGTGAGTCGAGGATTGGCCTCGATGAGAATGAACTGCTAATGGAAGTCTCAAGGGTGATCTTAAGGACCTCCTCCCGAACATGCACTAATGAGCCAGATGAGGAACAAAATGTGTAATGGACCTAATTGAGACACCCAAAAAATATTTGGATAACTAAGGAGGTTCAAGGCAGATGATACCTCTTGATCAGAAAGTCACTCACGAGAGAAATACTTGGGCAGCCAAGAAGGGATATCCTAGCAAAGACCCCTACATGGTAGAGCATCCCCATGGGTTACAGGATTTCCCCCACCCGACCTTCCTTGTCACTGAGAATCCAAGTAGATTGGAATGAGCAACTTGACCCTTAAATCTACCAATTTTAGTCTTGAATTATGGTGCTTTGAATTTCACTTGAACTTTAGAATTGATTGTGATTTGTGACCTAATTTGACGGTTGGTTAACCCACAAGGTGGGTCAACTTCACCTAACCTGCCTTAAACATTAGGATGAGTTGGGTAATGAACCCAAAATCACCTTAAGTGGTTTGCAAGCAAGTTATTAAGTCCCAAGTTTTAACGATTCAAGTGAATGTTAGAACCTTCTCTTAGGGTCTTCTTACTTAGATCAATTCAATCACAGCTTGGGTGACACACAATGAGGGAAATCAATTTTCTTTTAATTCAGGCAAGTGTGTTTTCCTGAAATCCTAAAATGGAAACCCTAATTGGTTCTATTTCCAGGTCCAATTCTTTCAAAAAGTGGGACCTAGGGCTCAATCAAGATGGTGAATAGCCCTAGACACCTTAAGTCCCTAGTAGGTGTAGAAATCTGGAGGGGGATATCTAAATAAATCAAATCAAGCAACTCAAGTGATTAAGTCTAAGAAAGAATGTGAGTTGATCCTAATTGATTCTTCTTTTTAATTCCTTCCAGAAATAGGGGCTTAAGAAGAAGGAAACAAGATTACCTGCCCCTGGAGTGGCTGTCGTGCGGCTGATCTTCTCCCGTGTACCTCACACAACCACAACAAATAAGATAGAACAAGTTAGAATTAGATCAGATTGTAATCAGAGAAATGAAACTGCGCGTTGCTCCCCGGCAACGGCGCCAAATGTTTTTGTGAAATTGTCGTTATTTAAGATATACGTCATAGTATAGTTGACAAAATTGTGCAAAACACTTAAATTTATAAAACCCAGAATCAGAAGTGAGTCCAAGGTTATTCGCAGGGAGCAATTGTGCAATTCAATTCATCAATCATAATTGAGCAAGAAATATATATGCAATTGAAATCAATAAAATGCTTAGACTGATATTTCAATGAAGAATAGAGTATCAGTGCAAAAAGATTAGGTTAAAATGGTGATTTGAATCACCAATTTAACCTTCAATGTTAAGCGCACAATCTACTTAAATATTTCAACATTAATCTTCAACTAATAGTCCATGTCAGCTTAAATAAATGTCTCAATAGTGATCACACATGTTCCGCATGTTTGAAATCGAGGTTACGAGTAACCTGTCATCGTAGTTTCAAAACGCGTCTATCAGATAAAATTTATACCAAAACTCCAAGGGAGTCCCGTGTCGAACACAGGGAGGCGACGTTTACTTTAATTGAAAATCGCACTTTGTTTTATTTGTTTTTGGTATTTTAGGGTTTTGTTATTTTTTTGTATTTTTGTAAGAAGCAGACAAGTAGAATGAATCACCAGAGATATAGAACAAATATGATATAGATATCACTTCAATGTCAATTACAATAAACTATGAAAGCATAAAAAGAAAGGGAGGTGAGAAGAAATCTCCCGAATCGGCTGTTCGGTGAGGTGACGGCACCTAGTGGAAGCTCGGACGAAGGAGGTGAGGAGCGGGACAATGGAGGTGAGATGCAGGAGGATGTCGGGTAGAGGAAAGCTTTGGCATGGCTCCGAAATGGAGGTAAGAAGGCGGAGATGATCTGCTACCAGAATGGAGGTAGGAGGATAGCTCCAAGGCGACCTATGAATGGGGATGGGAAGATGGAGGAATATTTGGTGAGGCAAAGGTTCGCTACACTAAAAGGAGCCTTGGGAGCTTGAGAGTAAGCTCTAACAGAGCGTTGGTAGGCTTGCTAGAGCTTAGGAGTAGGTGGGAGTAGAGTAGGTAGAGATGGCTTGGAAGGGAGGGAGTGTAGGTCCTTTTCTAGTGGAGGAGAAGAGGAAAAAATAGGTATGGGACCATTAGCGACTTCCAGGCCGCCGTTGGAAGTGTCGCTATAGGCAACTCATGCCCATTGCCACATGCAGCTAGCGTTGCTGGTTTGCAAATAATTAGCGACGGCTGTAAGCGTCGCTGTAGGTCTAGCTCAAGCGTTGCTGTAGGCTGGCACCAACTGAGCACGCGCCTGCCCTATGCTCCTTTGGCGCTGCACTGTGCGCTCTCTTTGCCGCGCGCGTGCACACTCACTCGCTGGCGCTGCGTTGTGGGAATGAGTGCCTCTGCGGGAGCACGCGCACCCATGCTGCTGTGTGCGTGCGGTGGCACGTGTGTGCACATGGGCAGCATGGGTTGCACCACGTGGCGCAATCTAGGCTGCCCATCTTCTTTTCGTTGTAGGGGCTACTACAGAGGTCGGATTGAGTCAATTTTCATGCCATTGGGCTGCGACCGTCGACTTGAATTCATCTGCGTAGTCGGATTTGTCATTTGAAGCTCCAAATTATATCACCTAGTCCCTTGGTCGTTGATCTTCCTCGGACTACATATGGTGCTACGGGACTTCGATCGAGGCGATTTCGGAAACGTTGGACTCCGATCATCGCCATGATCAGATCTGTATTGTCGAATCATCAATTGGAGGCTTCGAAATAAATATCCTTCTCTCCTGATGTTTAACGTCGAAGGACTATGCTATCGGAGTTGGTTTTGAAAACCTGTTGTTGTAGTTTGAATAGCGAAGAACTCGGGTTCAAAAAATAAAATTTATATCGGAATAGAAATCCTGGGTCAGACTCAGGGAGGCTACGTCGATCAAAATTCGTGATTATATTTTTTTGTGTTTTTGTTTAAAAAGCGGAATAATCACAATGAAATGAAATAACTATATACAATAAGAGGGAAAAAGAGAGAGAAAACATCCACTTGAAGTTGCAAAATGTTTGAACTAAGAAAGCGAGAAATTATTACACTAGAAAGCAGGAAAACTTGATTTTATCCCTTTCAGAATGGGGGTGAAAACTTGATTTTATCCCTTGAGGAGCATCCCGGGTGTGGGACAAGCTTCTCTTGAGCATTGGAGAGGGAGAGAAGAGAGGGAAGGGATGAGAGATTCGTATGGAGGGGGTCTCCTTTTATAGTTGCAAGGAGTGGGGGCATTCTGAACATTTTAATTTGAAAAACATTAATATGGGACCTTTAGTGACGGACTTAAACTTCACTAAAGGTTCGTCGTGGGCGACATGTGCACACGCCGCGTGCACCCGTTCTTCTTCCCCACCTTAAATGCTTACGCACGTACACACGATATCAGCCGTTCGATCAAGAGATCGCACGGCTTAAACCATCCTCGCCCACATGCGATCACACGTCAGCGCCGCGCGTCTGATCACGCGTGGGCACTATCTCTTGCTCAGCGTCACCCGATCTTCATCGCGTGGCCCCGCTCGCTCGTGCACCCCCTCGCCTACTCTTCAATTTGAGGCACAGCGGGCTCGAACGTGCCTCTGATCTCTCACATAGCGCGCTCAACTGCTGTGCTATGTGTACTTTTGTGTCGCGGAGAGGATTTTAGTGCCCGGATTCGTGGCCATTGGATCGAGATCCAACGATCTAGATCCGATGTGCTCTTTCACTTGATGAAGATGAACTGGCTGATCAGATTCAATCTTGGCCGTTGGATCAAGATCCAACGGCTAGGATCATGCGATAGAAATCCCTTGGAGATGTAGCAGCGGTTCCTCGAGGCCGATTGGGCGGCTGGGATGGCGCCACGTGGTGCCATCCTGGCCATCCATCTTCTGAGTGATGTAGATGGTGCCACGGGTATTGGATTGGACCGATTTTTGTGCCGTTAGGCTACGATCGTCGATCTAAATCCATCCATGCAGTAGGATTTGTCATCTGAGGTGTGGATTAATACCATCTTGGACCATGATTTTTAGGGTTCCTCGATCTCTATCTGGTGCTACGGATGTCCGATTAGAGAGATCTTGGAGTCGTTGAACTCCAATCGTCGCGCTGATCAGATCCGTGCGGTCGGATCTTCGATCCGAGGCCCCAATAAAAAGCTGCTCTGTCCCTGACCATAAAAAGGAGACAATTACTGTACAATTTATACAACTTGATCTAAATGCATGATTATGCTTGTTATGCACTATTTACAATGTATGATGCTAATGTGACACTAAGAACATGCATTAATAGACATTTTAGGTTGATCAGATGTATGCACATCACACCCCCATGCCTATCTTTTGCCAGTCCCTAGCAAAAAGTACATGCTATTTATAAAAGAATTAGGTTGGATTACTTGGGCATAAGGTATTTTCAACATTAAGAAATTTTTTTACTCAGGATCTGAACTTTCAAAGTCACAACAGCGTCCGGGTATCTGCCGAAATGCAGACCGCCTCAAGCCCTCTCCTTATTCAAAGAAAAATTTCTTTTCCTCTTTTTTTTTCTTTCTATTTTTTTTTTTTGGATTTTTGAGTTTAGGGTTAAAGAGAAGCTTTCTACAGTTATTCAACCCACCTAAGATTTGATGAGAACCCTAAGTTCTAAGCATGTTATTGTGAATGTGATAGACTCGTTGATCGACAATTAGAACAAACTTCGGGTTTCTACACCTCTAGGTGACCTTAAAAAGAGAGTTCTGTCTAAAAGTGTATCTTTACGACCGGTAGCTTTCTCCCTACTTTTATTTTTATGGGGTCAACACAAGGGTGAGTCCAATGTATATCTCCCCAGCTTATTCTACTTCTCCGCTTCTTCCTAAGTGTTTTGGAAATTTTTAGTGCATTTCTTGAGCTTGGTTCTAGACAACCAGTTGATGAGCTGTTACCACTGACAACTTGCCAGCCATACTCGTGCGGCGAAGTGTGGCTTATTTCTTTTGTTTTCTTTTTTTCTTTCTTTCCTCTTTTTCTTTTTCTTTTCTTTTTGACTTTCTTTTTTTCTTTTTTTTAAGTAGGTGGCTTCCCTGGTCTAAGATTTACCTAAAGGCAGTAAGAAGAGAATAGTCCAATGACTGGACTCTAGACAACCTACCTATGGGCTGTTACCCACAATAACTTGCCAGCCATATCACCCTAGAAGGTTCATTAGCTACCCAATTTCCGTTAAAATCGCCAATCAACAAGTGAGTGAAAAGATAGTGTGTAGATGCTTTAGACTTAAAGTTCCCTCAAATCAGAGGGCGGGTTGATAAGTCATGTACTTATCACCCAAACTTATTTAATCACATTACAATAGAATTCAAGATGGTGAGGACTCGAAAAACAAATCCACATTTTAGTGGATACCCAGGCTGATTAAACTCAAAGACCTGAAGGATCTTTGTGTTCAGATCCTAATGTAATATTTCCTAAGATTGAAAAGTCCTAATGTCCGAGTATTCCTTCCTAATTCAAAATTTATTTTTATGTATATATAAGAAGAGAAATAGAATTTACAAGAATTTCACAGAACTGACAAAATGATTCAAAAATGAATCCACCCCCCCATGCCTAGCTGATGCAATGTCCACATTAAGAAAAAGAAACATGAAAGGAAGGGTAGAATACGGAAGATATCACCTGAATATGAAGCTCGGGTCAGCTCTGAGTCATATGTACAACTGCTGAGTTTAATGCCATCAGCTAGGCGAAGTCCAGCCAAAGAAGTCACAACATGGCTAGAGCAACCATGTCTGAGACGGGTTCTGGAAGAGTATGGTTAATAACAGGCTTCAGACGTTGACTGTTGACTTTGAATGAATTACCCATCTTCAGGTTAGAGATCTGAATGGCTCCGTTTGGAAAAATCCGATCGATAATGAATGGGTAGTTCCATTTCGACCTAAGTTTGCCGGGAAAGAGCTTAAGTCGAGAATCGAATAACCAAACCTTCTGGTTCGGCTCAAAGCTCTTGTGGGAAATCAGTTGGTCATGTAGAGCTTTGGTCTGAGCCTTGTAGATCTTGGCATTCTCATATGCATCATTTCTAAGCTCCTCCAACTCAGATAGTTGGAGTTTCCTGGTCTTCCCAACTAAACTCAGATCTAGATTGCACTACTTGATTGCCTAGAATGCCCTATATTCAATCTCTATGGGTAAATGGCACACCTTTCCATACACCAGATGAAACGGAGACATGTCGATGGCTATTTTATACATCGTACGGTAGGCCCAAAGAGCGTCCTCAAGCTTTTGAGTCCAGTCTTTGCGATCAGGCCTAACCATTTTTTACAAAATATTCTTGATCTCCCGATTGGAGATCTTGGCCTGTCCATTTGTCTGGGGATGGTAAGGTGTGGAGATTCGGTGATCAACCTCGTATTTAGCTAGCAAATTATGGAACTGGGCATTAGTGAAATGAGTGCCACCATCACTAATGATGGCCCTCGGAATCCCGAACCTACTGAAGATGTTCTTCTTGACAAAATCGATGACCACCTTGTGGTCATTGGTTCGGGTGGGAATTGCCTCAATCCATTTGGACATGTAATCAACAGCGACAAGAATGTACTGATGTCCAAATGAAGGGAGAAAGGGTCCCATGAAATCGATGCCCCAAACGTAGAAGATTTCGACAGGAATAATTGGGTTCAGGGGCATCATATCTCTCTTAGTTATGCTCCCGAGTGCCTGGCATCGAGAATACGACCTTGAGAAATCCTAGGCATCCTTGAATAAAGATGGCAAATAGAATCTAGATTGCAAAATTTTTGCAGCCATCTTTTCCCTGGAGAAGTGTCCACCACACGCAGATTGATGAGAGACTCATCATAATCTCTAATTACCTCTAATTAACTAGTCTTCCTAGTTAATTAGCTAAGGTTATGAATATATAAGGGTTAATTATAGAATAAGAGATATTTAGTAAAGGACCTTAAAATAAGTTTAAAATGATATTTTATCATTCAATTAACATTATTAATAATTTAATTAATAATTGGACTCGAAATCTTATTAATCATTCCCTTAATTAATAAGTTAAGTAACTTAAACATAATGTATACCTAAGTATATAATAACTTAAGTAATTTTACTTAATTTAATAAATTAACCTAAACAGGTCAAAAATGTAAATTCAAGGTGAAAACATAATATTTATCTTATTTACTAACATATATAAAAAGTTGAAAAAGATCTAAGTTAAAATAAACCTCTAAAACCTGGGTTTACATTTCGGTCCATAAAATTCATTGCAATCGGGTCCTTAATTTTAATAAAGGTCCTTAAGTTTCACTGCATTTAGGTCCCTCTCGTCTTCTTCTTCTTCACCCGAGTGGACGGCTGACGACGGAGAGTGCCTCCACCGCGCGATCACCACCCTGCCGACATCATCCTTCCTTCTCCAAGCTCTTGGAGCTTGCGCTCACCACTCCATCTTCATCCATCAGTCTGGATTAATCAGAAATCCTAATTTCTGGTGGGAGTTAACCTCACCGTCGTCGGAGACGATGCCGGAGGTTAAGCTCCTCAAGCTTCTTCTTCGTCCAGACCTCGCCACTCTCTTCGTCGCCAATCACTATAAATACCCCCTCACCCCTCCGATTTCTCTCAAGTTGGCTGCCTTCCCTCTTCTTCACTGTAGCCGACTTTGATAGCCTATTCTCTCCGTAACTCCAGCGACCTTCCACACCACTCTCCGACTTCCTCCATCCATCTTGATTAGCCGAGGAGATCAGCCAAGGTCAGCCGCGGCTCTAGACACAAGCAACAACCAAGGAGATCCTCTACTCCATCCAAATCCGCCCGCTGGAGATCTTCGTCTTACACCCTCTGATTTCGTCGTCCGCTATGAACCTTCGGCGGAGCCCTATTGACCCCTTCGTCCAGGTAATGGTAGATTAGTAGGAGTAGGAGTAGGATAGCCTAGCTAGTTAGATAGTTAGTTTGATTAGAGTTAATGTCAGATTTTAATGTTCATCTTCTTCAGCTCCGGCGAGCTCCTTGAGCTCGCCAGAGCCTTAATTTTGTCTTTTAAACTCATGATCACCTTCTTCTTTCATTCACGATCATTTCTATCACACTTAATCTCTAATTTGATCATTGATTCGCCTAAATCACCTTCACCTTCACAGCTACTGCCATTGTCCATGGCGACAGTATCTAAGCTTAGATCCACCTCCATAGGGTTCTCCATCACCTATTCACAACCTAAGGACCCTGTTTGACACTTTAATTTGTATAAATACCACATATAATTTAAACGCCCAAATCTGATTAAGCTCCCAAGCTCGCTGTCAATGGCGGCTCAGGAGCAATTAAAACTATTAATTATCTATGTATTTATGATCGCAATTACTTTTTGACTTGTTTCAACCACTCTTCTAAGTGGGAGAACAAGTCCTATGCTTCAATCTATTAAAAATCCATCTGAATTGAATTCACTGTTAATTTTGAATTCTAATGAACAATTAAGGAATTTAATGAGTTTTTAAGGTTCCCTGCAACCTCAGGAGCCTTTTTAATTCAAAAATGGCACAAATTCTCACTCTGTGCATGGTTTTGCCTTTTTCTGGACTCACCGGAGCTCTGGCAAGTCAAAATTGAGCTTCAGCCTACAAAAGATGATGAAAAGCTTCAGAATGATATAATTGCAACCACTGATTAATTTGAGGCTATTTATTTAGGATTTCTATGTCTGGAGCTTGAGATAGGAGTTCATCTTCTCCAACTCCGGCAGAGTTGGAGAAGTCTGACAGAAGTTTAAAAGATTCATTTGATGGATTTAAAAGCTTCAGTGCAATGCACTGAAGTTAATTATGCCTTCAAATCTATGTAACAAACCCCTGATTGCTTTGACGAATAGACCACATTTGGAGCTAAGGCGATGAGCCTGAAACTCTAGATTCTTAGGTTAAATCATCTGTTTAAAAGGTTGGATGAATTCCTGAAGTTGAAGAGAAGATATTTTAGGCTTTAATTTCACCTGAAAAGGTTAAACTTAGAAAGTCAAAATTCGAAGCCTTCACAGTCAAACCTGGGAAGGAGAATCTGATTCTAAGCTCGATCAGATGATTTAAGAAGCTTAAGTTGATTCTGAGAATCTGTTGGATAGTTTTAGAATGATTTTAATGAGCTCAGATGAGTGATTTGGTTGGAATTCAATTACTACTAGTTTGGGTTGTTTTCGAACCCAAACTGATGGCAGTGGACTTTTGATGAGATTTGATCTTGAATCCTACCTAGATTAGTTAGTTTTAATCCTTAGAATTTGTTGAAATCGATCAGATTTGTTCTTAAGTGTCTGTTGCACATTTCAGAGTTGTAAAATTTCTATCTCTGAAGCTTTCAGAGAAGCTTAAAGCTTCTCTGTGTTACCTGAAGCCTCTGAGAGTTCAAAACTCATACCTGTAGCTGCAGAATAACCTATAGAAACTATTTAGAGCCTTAGTTAAGCTAGAGAGTTCAGCTGTGGACCCTGTGTACCTTTATTTCATTCCTAGGTAGTTTATAACCCATAGGAACCCCCTAGATTCACTCTTTAAATTGAAGAGGAAAACATCCTCTTATCTTAAAATTGATACTTCAATTCTGTAGAGCAACTCAAGAGCTTTCCAACAAGCTTTGAATCGCTTGGAACAAAGCTCTAAGCTAGGAGAAATAGTCAATTGAAGTTCGCTCTGGAGGGGGGAAACATAGTCCCACATCGGTAGTTTACGAGCAGGCGCCTTAGAATAAAACTGATTCGTTGCATGGGCTTCTCAGTCGTCAAGAGCTCGACGCGATCTGAACATCTAACCTTTATGAGCATCTGTGTGTGTGCGGGCATGTGTGTGCCTACGGGTGTGCACCCGAGTGGGCGTGTGCGAATGTGTTGGCCCTGGGAGGGCGAGGCTTGGGAGGCGGTTGAGCCGGATTGGCTCGAAACTATGAACTGAAAATAAACCAAACCATAATTGAAATCAGGCGAGGACAGAGTAGGGTCTGGTCCCACCCTGATCTCAAGGTGTTGTGTATCCTTGAAAGGACCTCGTCGTAAATAAAAAAATATTTTTTGGTTAAAGAGCAAATAAACCCGATTCAACTGAAGGTTTAAAGGGAAAGCTAAGAAGTAGAGAAGCATAAGGGCTAAAGGTTAACAGGTATGAAGACTAAGGAGGAGGCTTAAGGAAATACTAAGGGAAGAAGAAGGCAGGAGTAGAACAGGAGAAGAAAGAAAGAGAGCTCGAGAGAGAGTAAAAAAGTAAAGGATACATAAAAGAAAAAGAGAGAAAGAAAGAAAGAAGAAGAAGAAAAGAGAGAGATAGAGGCTGAAGAAATAAAGAAAAGAATTTGTTTTTCTTGCATTATTTTAAATTTCTTTTTGTTTTTAAATGTTGTAATAAGGCATGTTTTAATAGAAGAACTTTATATTGCCTTAATTTCTTTAAAATAAATTGGAAATTAGCATGTTTATTTGCTAATAAAGTAAATCATTTGAGTAAATATGTTCTCTTATGGGATTTTGCTTGTTATTCCATTCTAATAAATTTTTAGCAAAATTCATGTTCTTAAAATTAACTTAATATGCCTCTAATTGCATCGCAAAAATACACCTGCAATTGTGCCATCTTGTGCTATTTCCTAGCATTACTTGTGCATATTTGATTTCCATAGTCGCATTTGTGAAAATACATGCATGCATGCATTTAATTGAGAGGGGAGGAGAGTGAATAAAATGGCCTCGCAATTACATTTTTTCCTCAAGTGCTGCTTTGCAAAATTCACCATCTTTTTATTTTTAATTTTATTTGACTTGGAATTCTTCCCGAGGTTGCAAGGAACGGTTCTCCTTCTTCGCACCTTGTCTTGATTCAGCCATGCTCTGCACAGCCTCTCCCTGCCAAGCCATACATGAGCCATGCACAGCCAGCGCATGGCCGTGCATGCTTTCTCCCTCTATAAAAAGAGCTCGGCTCCTTCTTGCAAGAGAGCCTGGTCCCCACGAAAAGAACCCACAGCAGCTTCTTCTTCTCCAGGCCACCGTCCCCTCCCCTCTCCCTCCATACGCAGGACCTCCTCCTCAGAGGAGCCACTCTGCGAGCAGGAGTCATCACTATGGTGCACACCCACCACCGTGAGACCACCACCGCCCAGCTCATCAAAGAGTCTGTGGGAGTGGTGGCCTTCTTCCCTGTTTCACTTTCCATGCCATTTCCGCCATTACACCATAGCTTCAAGCTTTGAAGCTCAACCGGCCACCGTACGCCCTGCAGCAGCCGGCCGAGCTCCACAGCAGCAACAGCAAGGCGGTAGCAGTGCACGCAGGCCACCACGCACACCTGTAGGCGCCCTTGCCTCCCTCTCCACGTGCCCTGTCGTGCTCTCTTTTCCGCCTGCAACCAACCGGCACATTCCTCTTCCACGCGCGCACCAGCCCGTGTGCGCCAGCCGCAAGCCGCAAGCACTCACAGCACCTACAGCAAGGGGTCGCGTAGCTCGGCCATGCACTGTAGCCACTATTCACGCCAGTCTACGAAACACTGTGGCTACAGTGCGGTGACCGGTAAGTTTCTCACTTAACCTGTCACCCGACACGCCGCTACCGGCCACTATGTGTGCCCGCGTCGCCCGCACCCGCCCGATCCTTCGCCCACTCCCTTTGCCTGCATACGCCTCTCCGCGTAGCGCTGTGCACTGCGTTCCTCCCTCCTCGCCCACTCCCCTGCGTGCGCGCGCCTCTCATCTCGCCTACACGCCTGCGTGTGCGCGCGTGGACCAAACGACACTCTACTGCCTCAGACATCTTAACGCTCGCCTCCTTCACTCCAGCAGGAAGCACGCAGCATCTCTCTCCCTCTCTCACAGCACTCTCTCACTCTCTTTACCGACACTTACACACTTACACTCACACTTTCATACACACACACACCTATACACTATTATATACATATATATATATATGTATACATATATATATTGATATATATACATATATTTATATACATATATATATATATACTTATATCTATATATATAGTAGTATTTATGTAACTAAGTATTAGTATACATATATATTTACATATATACATATACTTATATACATACATGCATATATATATATACATATATTAGTACTTATATAACTATGTATTAGTCTATATATATATATATCTATATATATATATATATATATATATACATATATACTTACATATATACATATATCTATATATATATTATTACCTATATAACTAAGTATAAGTATAGATACATATATATATATATATATATACACACACACACACACATACATATATACATATATATCTATATAACTATATATACATATATTACTGTATACATATACATACATATATATGTATATATACATACATATACATATACATATACATATATCTATCTATACATATATTTACATACCTATATATATAAATATATATATATACATATATATATACATATAACTACATATATACCTATATATTTATAACCATATATACATATAGATATATTTACATATATACATATATATATATTTTCACATTACTTACCATACGTGGTATTGCGGGAATATCTGCACCAGTTGCTGATATTCCCCGATACACGCGTATAGAAAGCGTGTTCGCATTCATCTTCCACCAATCCACCTTACACGCGGTACTTCGTCCTGTTGGTTGCGTCTTTCTAGACGACGACCAACTCGACACTGTGCTACACTCTATCTCCACCTCCACCCCCACCCCTTTATACATATATAGTATATACATATATATATATATACTATAGTTACTTTACTTCTGCTTCTCTTTCTTGCCAATAAAAAGAAAAAAATATATATATAAAAGAGAAAAGATAATCCTTGACTTGCAGGTACTCTGTCTTGTGAATAGCAAGACCCATTTTGGAACCCTGATTTGGCTCAAAGCCAAGAACCTAATTTTGAGGGTGTGCCTCAAGGACAAGAATTATCAGAAAAAAAATCTAAATAGAAAAACACCAAAAACATAATAAACAAACGGAAGAGATTCGTTGTAGGAAAGGCGTAGAAACTTGACTTGTAACCCCACTTCCCTAAGTTCGACCCTAGGCCTAAAAGTGACCAAGATAAAATCAAGTAGGTCAGGTTAAAAATTTTGTAAAGAGATGGTTAGGTCCGATTTAGGTTAACCACTATATACACTTCAATGATAAAATCACCATATTAACAACCTAACCGGGTCCGACCAACATCTTTTCTGGCACCATTGCCGGGGAAGTGCGCCTACAAGTAAGTTTCTATTCCATTCCTTTCATTTTTTTTCTTCTCTCTTCACGTGTGTTTTTGTTTATTGCTGTGCAGGTGAACCTGTTGCAAGGAGAAGGCAGGCAGACAAAGTCGAAGACGTGAGCAGATCCAAGGCGGGAACGAGAGCATGAAGACATCGACACCACATTGGAGCTTCGCACACGTTGCCGAACAAGTAGGTCTTCTTTTCTTAGCAACTTAGGTTAACTTGTCACCTTAATAAAAAAAAAAACTAAAAACCAGAAAAACTTCTTGGGATCTCTTAGGGCAAGTGGATTAAAATTCACTTGTTTGATTGATTGTCTTTACTCCCACCGCCCCGAGATTTCCCGCCTTACTTCGCATAGCGAAAATCCAAGAATCTTGATTCTTGAATTTTTCGCCGTGGGAAGTATTCTTTGAGTCAAACATAAAAAGATTGATTGCACCCCTCTTTGCCTCACTTATCTGCAAATTCGGGATCATATTTTTGGTGGGGAGACTTGGAATTGAGTTGATTCCAACCCCACCACGACTTTTCAACTTGCCTAAGATTCGATCCCGAACACTTCAACCCCAACAATTTGATTTTCCTTATCTTTTGGTTGAGCCTTGTGTGTGGAAATCATTTTTAGTGATTGGAAGCACTTGAAATGAAGTGCTTTGGCTCCCTTTCACACTAATCTAAAACTGATTCGTGCATCGACACATAGAAATCTCCATTTAGAGAAGCCCATTGCATTTTAGCATGCATTAACCAATTGACATTGAAGAAGGGTTTGTTGGGCTTAGAAGAAAACCTGTATTCTCTCAAAAACCCGAAGATTGGTTGAATTGGTAATTCAGAGAAATCCTAAAATCCATACTACTTAAGGCTGAACTCTAAAAACCATTCACCAATAAAAACTTCAATTCGGGGAGATTTCCCCGTTGCATGCTTGTTTTACACACTTGAAAAATCAATCACTTGGGCATTACCCGTAAACAACGGCCTTCACATTCTAAAAACACTTGATCCTAAGCCTCTAACTAAAATTGGTAGTAACTTGACCCTTATTAAGGATTAGAGGTCTAACTACCTGCGTGTAGCGCCTACGTGCTGGTGAGGGTTCCCGCGTGCTATCGGGTGTCTAAGACTGGGGCAAACGACCTTTCAATCTGGCCCAGTGGTTCCGCGGTGCTCGCATTCGGTTCCGTAGTTCGTGATAGTATGTAACTTAGATCTTTAGGTCTAAGGGCACACTGTATAGGTTAGGAATTTGATTGAATTGATTTGTCATCAAGTGTACCTTTGCGGTGTCATTTCTCTCATCTCTTTTCCCATCTTATCTCCCCAATTCTTCCTACGGTAGTGCATGTTTGGGAGGAGGTCACAAAACCCTGAACTGTGTGAATTGCCTGATAAATCTAGAAAAGAAGCCGAATCATCCTCCTCCTCCATAAACATGGCTGCACGCCCACCCCCAAATCCCGAGGGAGGAAACTGCCCTCAAAACCCACTAGGTAGTGGAGACTTAGATCCCATAACCCGCCACCAAGCCCAAATGGAAATGTATAATGAGCAAATTGAAGCCATTCAGGAAACATTGGAAGAAATGCAGAACCCTCCCGAATGGGAGGAGCCTAGGTCTCTTAGCTCTTATCAGAATCCCGCTGCTACAGAGACCATAGGACAAATTCGGGTCCCCATTGGTGGGGACGACTTTGAACTGAAACCTAACATTATTGGCCTAATAAATTTTCACTCCATGGCCTTGCAAGTGAAGATCCTTTTCTCCACTTGGAAGACCTAACCCGATTGGCTGAAACTGTTAAACCTAGAAATATCGGGTTACCTATAGTCCTCATGAACATGTTCCCGTTTTCATTGCGAGATAAAGCGTCGCAATGGTTACACACCCTTGGGAGAACCATCCACTCTTGGGAAGAGATGTGAACAGCGTTTCTCAAGAAGTTCTTCCCAATCGGGAGAACCAATTCGCTTCATTTACACAACAAAACGGCGACCAATTTCATGAGGCATGGGAGAGGTATAATGACCTCCTCAGGAAGTGTCCGCACCACGGTCTGCCTAAGTGGCATATAGCCCAGATTTTCTACTATGGGCTAAATGAGACTTTGAAGCAGATTGCAGACGCTTCCTGCAGAGGGAATTTTATGAATAAAGACGAGAATGGAGCATTCGAATTGTTTGAAAATATGAGTGAAAACTCGATGAACAATGCTTCCATTGTCGCCTTTAATCGTACCAGACTGCCCCAAAATGTCCACGAAGTTGACACGAGACCCTCCCATTCATCCACAGATCTTAGCCTTATCGCACAGAAATTGGATGAAGTCTCCGTCGTGCACAAGAAGCTAGACGAGCTTCTGGCCAACCCCGCCCGCTCTATGGAAAACATCCCCACTTCACCACTTCGTCACAATCCAAATTCTTCCAACACCAGGCTTATTCCAAGAAACCCCGTAAGACCTTCCTTATCGAGTGTCGCACCGAGCGACTCGGTAAGTCATGTGGATCTGGCTTCTGCAAGCCAGTATTTCGACACGGAGGACCAAGCCTCCATGTGCTCGGACACATATTTACATGAGAACACGTCTTCTGGCATAGAAGCTTGCGCCCTGGGGAACAACCCGTTCTCTGCCACGTATAACCTAGGGTGGAGAAATCATCCAAATTTTGCATGGTCCAACAACCCGCAGCACCAAAACCCCGCGGGTGGACCAATGCGACCGTCCGCACCTGTCATCCCAAGGGCCCAGTCTAATCCTATGGCGAATCCGCCATCAAGTTCTTGCGTACCGCAAGCAGAACACGCATCAAGTCCTCTTGATAAATTGATGCAAATGATGACGGAAATGTCAAAGTGCCATGAAGAGAACATGACCTCTCTTCAGCACCAATTGGCGCAGCAGAATGCTGAGATCAGTCAACTACGCAAGGCGACTCGTTCTCAGGGCACTCTTCCCACCCAACCTGTTCCAAACCCGTGAAACTTCATACCCCGTGGTCCTCAACCACAGGTACGACCTTCTCAGGGGTAGGTTAATCAAATTCTGCAAGCTCTGAGCATTCCACCGAGATTTCAGGCTAATACCGCTGCAGCACCGCACTCTTATGTCCCTATTGCGAACCCTCCTCCGCCGTATGATCCCACTAGACCCGCATCGTCCAATGCTATCACTACGAGGAGCGATAAGCAGACCGTTGATCCACCTTGACCTGATCCTGGCCCGTCTTCTTCATCGCCCTCTCCATCGGGATGCGCACCGCATTCGCAAGAGGACGATACACCCAAATTGGTGGCAGAATCAGTTCCATTCCCTGAGGCTCTATTGAGGGAGCCAAAAGGCAAGAAGAAAGATACGCAGGCCTTTGATAACCTGCGTAATTTGTTCAGGGATGTAGAAATCAAGGTACCCCTACTCGAGGCTATCGACCACATACCTACTGTCGCCCTATTTTTCAAAGACTACACAACACCGAGGCGACAGTCAAAGAAAATTAAGAATCCGGTGGTTCTCTCGCCTCATGCAAGTTGTGCTATACTGTCAAATCTACCACTGAAGCATAAAGACCCAGGCACACCGCTTATTTCCTATAGCATCCAAGGCTGCAATTTTAACCGTGCCCTGCTTGATCTAGGATCTTCCATTAATCTCATACCAACCATCATGCTCAAAAAATTTTCCTTGGGAAATCTGAAACCCACCCCTGTCACGTTACAGTTGGCAGATCATTCTCTCAAAATCCCAAAGGTTGTGGTGGAAGACATGGTGGTTAGGGTCAACAGTCTCTGTTTTCCTGTTGACTTTCTTGTTTTAGATATGGAAGTTCCTAGCTCACTTTCTGATTGTCTGATCATCTTTGGTCGACCTTTCTTAGCCACAGCCCGGGCCCATATCGACTATGAGTCAGGCTGTATTGAGATTGCCGTTGGATCTGAAAAGATCAAGCTTAACATCTTCAAGGCAGCCAAGAACTTTGATTGCGATTGTATCAAGGATGACACGTCTGACGAGGACATGGCCGTCAGCGCGTGTATCGGACTAATTAGGACCTATTCGGACTGCTGCGGATTACCTATAAACATTGACGACTGCCTGATCAACACAAATTGTGACGTTCCCCCATCCCTCCCTTGTCTCGTACCTTCTCCTGACCAGACTTCTAACGAGGTTTTCTCCGCTTCCCATACCTCGTGGTTTGAGTCATATCCGGGCTACTCACCGTCGGTCCACACTCTTGAAGATCGGATTGCCCTTTCTTTCCCGCCAAATCAGGCGGATTTGCAAATCCACACTGGGACCTTGAGCCCATATACTTCTCACTGGGGCTATTCCTTTTTGGATCCATCTATCCAAGAAGCCCCTCTTCTTGGCCAATCTGAAGGCCAATTTCTTCCTCCTGACCTATTCTCCAATCCGCCTGGGACACTCTCGTCCCAAGAAATGCCAGATCTTTCACCAGCCACTCTCGAGCTGAAAGAGCTGCCTAATACACTTAAGTATGTTTTCTTGGGACCAAATGAAACGCTCCCTGTAATCATTAGTTCAAAATTGACCAGGAAGCAAGAGTGCAAACTAACGAAGGTCCTCATAGAATACAAGGTAGCCATTGGATGGTCTTTATCAGACTTATCTGGCATTAGCCCCTCCTACTGCACTCACCGTATATATACGGAGGAGGAGTCTCGACCTTCCCGCGAGATGCAGCGACGTCTCAACCCTAACATGCAGGAGGTCATGAAGAAAGAAATCATTAAGTGGCTGGATGCGGGTATAATCTACCCGATCAGTGATAGCCCCTGGGTGAGTCTGATTCACGTTGTGCCCAAGAAGGCAGGACTCACCATCCATGTCAATGACAAGGGCGAATCCATCCCTACACGCACTCCTACATCTTGGAGAGTGTGTGTAGATTATAGGAAACTCAATGCTGCAACCAAGAAAGATCACTTTCCGCTACCTTTCATTGACCAAATCCTGGAGCGATCAGCGGGAAATAAATTTTTCTGTTTCCTGGATGGATTCTTAGGATATGACCAGGTGGAAATTGACCCCTGGGACCAAGAGAAAATGACTTTTACCTGCCCCTTCGGCACCTTTGCATTTAGAAGGATGCCGTTCGGACTTTGCAACGTGACAGCAACTTTCCAGAGATGTATGCTGGCGATATTCCATGACATGGTGGGTGACTTTCTCGAGGTCTTCATGGATGACTTCTCGGTCTTTGGACCATCTTTCGATGACTGTCTTGCCAACCTGACTCGTATCCTTAGGAGATGTATTGATGTAAACCTCATGCTTTCTTGGGAAAAAAGTCATTTTATGGTGCACGAGGGAATTGTTCTTGGACATATCATCTCCGATAAGGGTATCGAGGTTGACAGAGCTAAGCTTGACGTAATTGCTGATTTACCTGTGCCTGGCTCTGTCAAACAAATCCGTTCCTTCCTGGGACATGTCGGTTTCTATAGGAGATTCATCAAAGACTTCTCCAAAATTTCTCGACCATTAACTCATCTCCTATCAACCAACGTGCCCTTCGATATGGGCCCCGACCGCATACGAGCATTCACACAGCTGCGTAATGCTGTCACCAAGGCCCCTGTTCTCTAGCCGCCTGATTGGTCCCTCAACTTTGAACTTATGTGTGACGCTTCCAACCTTGCAGTTGAAGCCATCCTGGGACAAAGACGCGATAGACACCCCTTCGTGGTGTACTACGCTAGTAAGACGTTGGACGAGGCCCAGCATAATTATACTACCACTGAGAAAGAACTACTGGCGGTCATCTTTGGGTTGGAGAAATTCCACTCTTACCTTCTAGGCTTACACGTTATTGTTTTCACTGATCACGCGGCCATTCGCCATCTCATGCACAAGAAGGATGCCAAGCCTAGACTGATTCATTGGATCCTTCTGCACTAAGAATTTGACATTGAGATCCGCGATAAGATCGAAGCCTAGAATGTTGTGGCTGATCACCTTTCCAGACTGGACCCTGACCATATTGGACTTACTCTGCCGATCAATGAAATTTTTCCTGATGAGCACCTATTGGCAATAAATGTGGCAAGTGGACCATGGTATGCCGACATTGCCAATTACCTTGCTTCTGGATCCCTTCCACGTGGCTGGCCTAAAAACCAGCGCGAGTGTCTCATGGCAGAAGCAAAGTATTATTTCTGGGATAATCCACTTCTTTTTCACATAGGTGCTGATCAAATCATCCGTCGCTGTGTTCCTGACAGCGAATTCCCTAGTGTGCTATCCTTCTTCCACGATCAGGCCTGCGGAGGCCATTTCTCTAGGAGGAAAACTGCAGCCAAGGTGTTGCAGTGAGGTTTCTTTTGGCCCTCCCTTCACCAGGATGCACACAATTATGCCAAGCATTGCACTAGGTGCCAGTCGTTAGGGTCAATGTCACGTCGTGACATGATGCCCTTGCAACCTATCCTAGCTGTGGAAATCTTCGACATTTGGGGAATTGATTTCATGGGTCCCTTTCCTCCATCCAACTGCTTCGAATTTATTCTCGTGGCCGTTGACTATGTTTCGAAATGGATCGAGGCTATTCTCGCGCATCGTGCTGACCATGTTATATCCACCCGATTTATCAAAGACCACATCTCTATGCACTTTGGGATCCCTCGAGCCATTACCTCGGATGGAGGAAGGTACTTTACCCATGCTTCTTTTCGGGCACTTCTGAGGAAATACAAAGTCCACCATCGTATCGCATCCCCGTATCATCCTCAGACGAATGGCCAGGCAGAGGTGTTGAACCGGCAAATCAAGCAGATTCTCCAGAAAACGGTTCGGCCTAACCGTAAGGATTGGTCCGACAAGCTGATTGACGCACTTTGGGCGTATCGGACCGCCTTCAAGGATCCCCTTGGTATGTCTTCGTATAGAATCGTTTACGGGAAGCCTTTTCATTTTCCCGTGGAGTTGGAGCACCGCGCTTATTGGGCGTTTCGCAAATGTAACCTCGACCCAGACCTGTGTGGTCGAGAAAGGAAACTCCAACTCCAGGAGCTGGAAGAGCTCCGTCGTGAAGCCTACGATTCTGCTTTAACTTTCAAACAATGCACTAAGGCTTTTCAGAACAGCCGTATCCGACGGAAAGAATTTGAGCCATCTCAGCAAGTTTGGCTCTACAATGCCCGGCTCAAATTCTTTCCTGGGAAATTGATGTCCAAATGGACTGGTCCTTTCCTAGTCTCAAGACCATTTCCCAATGGGGCCATCGAGATCGAAGATCCCAAATCTGGGCATAAATTTACGGTCAACAGGCAACGTTTGAAACCCTATCTGACTCATGAACCTGCCCCCGTTGGAGAAACCGTTTCCCTACTGGAGGGTAACTAATTCTTTGCCTCATTCTAAGTCCAGTTGGGGACGTTAAATTCAGCGATCGTTGGGAGGCACCCCAACAACACTCACTATCCACCATCACTTTTCACTTCATAGCCACGCTCACTTCACTTTTCACATCACCACCCACCATCCACCCACCCTACCACCCTGTTGTATACCCAACACTTCAGCTCTCGTTACTCGATCTTTCGTCCTTTCTCTACCCTTCCCTACATGCATATGAGGACATAGCATCGTTTGGCATGGGGGGGTGGATAGGCATCCTTAGGATCTGGGTATTTTATGGTATCATGCAGTTTCTATCTATATATATATAATGAAAAATGAAAAAGGGTGTTTAGTAATGATCTGAAGGCCGAAACAAAAATACAATAAGTGTTTATGGATATTCAACCTCTGTTTTGAAGACTTTCCAGGCCACAGAAGCTTGATTCGCTCAGGCTCGGCTTAATTCACTTGAGCATTGACAAGATAGATCAGAATCTCTCCAAACTAAGGACGTATTCTTGTACCTGAGACACCAGTACAGGATTCGTTGGTTTGCTTCTACTTGAGAGCTTAAGTAAACTTGGTTCACACTACACATATCAAGAAAGACCAGGTGAACATAAGATCCAACCCTAGTGTTCATTAGGGAAGGTGGAGTCCTTACCTGTGTGCGCAGGTAGACTTTTTATCCCAGGCTTTAGTCTTGTGTTTAGGAGCAACTCTTTCCACCAAAAAGGAACTCTCCCACTGATGTAAACACATTTACACTACTTAAAATGTCTATTTTTGCATGTTCTTAAGCATAGGATTGCATTTCATGATATAAATATTACATAACATGCATCATCTTGCATTTAGAGTAGTTTGAATAAAATGGAGGTTAATTATCTCCTTTTATGTGCTTGGACAGGGAAAACATTTTATCGGGCCTTGGATCAATGATCCAACCGTATGGATGTGATCAGGGTGACGATTGGAGTTCAACGACTCCAAGATCACCCTAATCAGGCATCCGTAGCATCAGATAGTGACCGGGGAACCCTAGAAGATCAAGGGCCAGGATGGTGAAGATCTGCACTTCAGATGACAAATCCGACCGCACGGATGAATTCGAATCAACGATCGCAGCCCAACGACACAAAAATCAAGTCAATCCGACATCCGTGGCACCATCTACAACTTCCAAAAGATGGACGGCCAAGATGGTGCCACGTGGTGCCATCTCAGCTGCCCAAATGACCGCACGCATTTTACGAAGGCCCCGCACCCGCTCGCTCTCCGCCGTTGGATCCTAATCCAACGGCTGTGGTCGGCCGCGCTTAAAAGCGTCCGCTCGACCATCCGCGCCCCGTAGCGCAGCGGTCGAGCATGCTTACGTGATCGACGGGCGCGGGTTCGAGCCGCAGCAGAGGGCTAGAGGCGCGGGCGATTGGGCGTGGGCGGGCGTTGGATCGCAATCGGACGGTCGCGAGCACCCAATAGCATTCACGCGCGATCGCACGCGCCAGGCGGGCGCAGCGCAGTGGGCGGAGATGCATCTTAAGCCGTCCGATCTCACGATCGGACGGCTGAGAATCAAAGTGCATGCAATGGCGTTGAGCGTGCGGGCAGCTGAAGCGACGCGCGTGGGCGTGGAAGTTACGCCCACGTTGGGGGCTTTAGTGACGGATTTATCCGTCACCAAAGACCCCTCATTTATTATTTTGAAGTTGTAATGTCCATTTTTGCCCCCACTCCATGCAACTATAAAAGGAGACCCCCTCCATACGAAATTCTCATCCCTTCCTTCTCCTCTCTACCCCTCCAAAGCTCAAGAGAAGCTTGTCCCACACCCAGGATGCTTCTCGCGAGATAAAGTCCAAATTTTCGTTCCCCTTCGGAAGTGGATCCCGCGACGACGACGGCGTGCTGCTTCGTTCCCGTTCTTCTGCTTCATCCTGCTTCGTTCCCCTTCGTCCAGGCGTCGTCCCGTTCGACTCATCCTTCAAGCAACCGTCGAGGAGGATTTCTCTCTCCCTATTCTTTTTACTGCTTTCTAGTATAGATTTACTGCTTTCTAGTGTAGTTTTGATCGTCCTCCAAGCAATCGTCGAGGAGGACATTTCTCCCTCCATTCTTTTAATGCTTTCTAGAGTAAATTTATCGCTTTCTAGAGTAATTATTTTATGCTTTCTAGTTGTAATGAACAATCCCCCTAATGATAAATTCTCTGTTTATTCTACATCTCATTTTGATTTCTCTGTGTAATATTCTCTTTCTCTCTTACTCTCTCTCACTTCTATTTATTGTAAATAATTAGATAGTTTTAAATTAAATTATTCCGTGACAAATAAAAAGAAACGTGTAGTTTTTAAATCAAACGTCCGCCTCCTTGTGTTTGACCCAGAATTTCAATTTCGGTATAAATTTTATTTGTTGAACACGAATTCTTCGCTTTCAAACTACAACGACAGGTTTTCCAAAATCGAACACATTAGCGATTCGATTCGTATGCGTTCAACACCCACCAAAAAGAAAAAAAAGTGTGCTCCTCCAAATAATGTTGTAAGAGATATATTGACAGATGTTTCACAAAAAAAAAGAAGATGCAAATAAGTCAGTATATCTCACAAATGTCTGTAAGGTCTTCGCCCTACAAAAAGTTCTTCAGGGCAGGTTACAAGTACCTTGTTTTCTTTGAGCCACAAATGTCAGAAAATAGGAGTTGAGTTTCCGTCATCTTTTTAAGGGTCAATCCGAAGACATGAGCTGAAACTGGGACCAACCTGTACTTAAAAACTCTAGAAACCCTGGGCTTGAGTTGTAATGTTCATCTGGTCAGTCTTGATTCTTCACTAAGCACAAGCCATAACCTCTTGAGCTCTCGAGTATGGCAAAAACCTCCTGGGTCCTGGAAATCGTACTTAAGGTTTAAATATCAAGAGTCCTGGTTAGTCGAGAGATGATCTATGTCATGTGAGACTTAAAGTACTGGTAGTCTTCTCTACAATTGGTTCTCACAATATCCAACAATAAACACACCTATGTTGCCTCAGGAGAAAATCTTCAGCTTAAAGATCATTTCTAAATACAACAAAAAAAAATGTTTTGCTAGGGACTAGCAAAAGATAGGCATGAGGGTATGATTGCATCGCAAAAATACACCTGCAATTGTGCCATCTTGTGCTATTTCCTAGCATTACTTGTGCATATTTGATTTCCATAGTCGTATTTGTGAAAATACATGCATGCATGCATTTAATTGAGAGGGGAGGAGAGTGAATAAAATGGCCTCGCAATTACATTTTTTCCTCAAGTGCTACTTTGCAAAATTCACCATCTTTTTATTTTTAATTTTATTTGACTTGGAATTCTTCCCGCGGTTGCAAGGAACGGTTCTCCTTCTTCGCACCTTGTCTTGATTCAGCCATGCTCTGCACAGCCTCTCCCTGCCAAGCCATGCATGAGCCATGCACAGCCAGGGCATGGCTGTGCATGCTTTCTCCCTCTATAAAAAGAGCTCGGCTCCTTCTTGCAAGAGAGACTGGTCCCCATGAAAAGAACCCACAGCAGCTTCTTCTCCAGGCCACCGTCCCCTCCCCTCTCCCTCCATACGCAGGACCTCCTCCTCAGAGGAGCCACTCTGCGGGTAGGAGTCATCACTGTGGTGCACACCCACCACCGTGAGACCACCACCGCCCAGCTCATCAAAGAGCCGGTGGGCGTGGTGGCCTTCTTCCCTGTTTCACTTTCCATGCCATTTCCGCCATTACACCATAGCTTCAAGCTTTGAAGCTCAACCGGCCACCGCACGCCCTACAGCAGCCGGCCGAGCTCCACAACAGTAGCAGCAAGGCAGCAGCAGTGCACGCAAGCCACCGCACGTGCCTGCAGGCGCCCTTGCCTCCCTCTCCGCGCGCCCTGTCACGCTCTCTCTTCCACCCGCAACCAACCGGTGCATTCCTCTTCCATGCGCGAGCCAGCCGCAAGCCACCCGCACTCACAGCACCTGCAGCAAGCGGTCGCGAGGCTCGGCCATGCATTGTAGCCACTGTTCACGCCAGTCTACGGAACACTGTGGCTACAGTGCGGTGACCGGTAAGTTTCTCACTTAACCGGTCACCCGGCACGCGGCTACCGGCCACTGCGTGCGCCTGTGTCGCTCGCACCCGCCCACTCCTTCTCTCGCTCCCTTCGCCCGCGTACACCTCTCCGCGCAGTGCTGTGCGCTGCGTTCCTCCCTCCGCGCCCACTCCCCTACATGCGTGTGCCTCTCAGCACGCCTGCGCATGCGCGCGTGGACCAAACGACGCTCCACTGCCTCAGACGTCTTAACGCTCGCCTCCTTCACTCTAGCAAGAAGTGCGCGGCATCTCTGTCTCTCTCTCTCACAGCACTCTCTCACTCTCTTTACCAACACTTACACACTTACACTCACACTTTCATACACACACACACCTATACACTATTATATACATATATATATTGATATATATACATATATTTATATACATACATACATATATATATATATATACACTTATATCTATATATATAGTAGTATTTATATAACTAAGTATTAGTATACATATATATATATACATATATCTATATATATATTATTACCTATATAACTGAGTATAAGTATAGATACATACATATATATATATACACATAAATACACACCTACTTATACATACATATATATATATATATATATATATATATATATATATATATACACACACATACATATATACATATATAGCTATATAACTATATATACATATATACATATATATACATAACTAGGTACATATATCTATATATACATATATTGCTATATACATATACATACATATATATATACATCTATATAGTTATATATACATACATATACATATGCATATATCTATCTATACATATATTTACATACCTATATATATACATATAACTACATATATACCTATATATTTATAACCATATATACATATAGATATATTTACATATATACATATATATATATATATTTTTTCACATTACTTACCATATGTGGTATTGCGGGAATATCTGCACCAGTTGCTGATATTCCCCGATACACGCGTATAGAAAGCGTGTTCGCATTCATCTTCCACCAATCCACCTTACATGCGGTACTTCGTCTTGTTGGTTGCGTCTTTCTAGACGACGACAGACTCGACACCGTGCTACACTCCATCTCCACCTCCACCCCCACCCCTTTATACATATATAGTATATACATATATATATATATATACTATAGTTACTTTACTTCTGCTTCTCTTTCCTGCTAATAAAAAGATAAAAATATATATATAAAAGAGAAAAGATAATCCTTGACTTGCAGGTACTCTGTCTTGCGAATAGCAAGACCCGTTTTGGAACCCTGATTTGGCTCAAAGCCAAGAACCTAATTTTCTGGGTGTGCCTCAAGGATAAGAATTATCAGAAAAAAAAATCTAAATAGAAAAACACCAAAAACATAATAAACAAACGGAAGAGATTCGTTGTAGGAAAGGCGTAGAAACTTGACTTGTAACCCCACTTCCCTGAGTTCGACCCTGGGCCTAAAAGTGACCAAGATAAAATCAAGTAGGCCAGGTTAAAAATTTTGTAAAGAGATGGTTCGGTCTGATTTAGGTTAACCACTATACATACTTCAACGATAAAATCACCATATTAACAACCTAACCAGGTCCGACCAACAACCTCCTATACTTAAAAAGAAAAATAAAGATAACTAGTGAATGTATGATGAGTTATACCTCCCAGCGAATGATCTGGACTCAACCAATAAAAATTTCTAAAATGTTAGGTTAATTCGACCCTATACTACTAATCGACACAATTTCGAGTTAACCTAAGTAACTTTTCTCTACTCTTAATTAAGTAAAATTAACTTAATTAACTGAGTTGAGTAAGGAATCTATCACAGATGCATGACAGAACTCGAGTATACTATTGAATTCATTCTCCTGAACACATCGGTGAATAATCTAATCAGAGCCAATGCAGTACAGTTCAGCGTCCTCCCAGAAGTAATATTTGGCCTCAAATTTGAGTCTATCCCGTTGTTGCTCGATCCAATCTTGGGGGGTTTGACCAACAGCCAAATAATTAACAATGTCAGTAAACCACGGGGATTGTACTCCTGAAACTGTAAGGATGGTTTCATCCGGAAAAGTATCAGTAATCGGGATGTCCGGAAGAGAAGAATCACTCAGAAGTCTCGACAAATGAACTGCCACCACATTCTGTACCCCAGATTTATCCTTGATTTCAAGATCAAATTCTTGAAGTAGAAGAATCCAATAAATAAGCTAGGGTTTGGCATCCTTTTTGGCCAAGAGATGTCTCAAGGCCGAGTGATCGGTATATATAATGACGTGAAACCCTAAGAGATAAGCCCTGAATTTCACCAAGCAAATACTATGGCTAGTAATTTCTTCTCAGTAACAATGTAATTCCTCTGGACCTCGTCCAGAGTTTTACTAGCATAGTAGATGACAGAGGGCTTCCTATCAACTTTTTGACCCAAAATAGCCCCGACCGTGTAACCAGAAGCATCGGTCATGATCTCAAAAGGGGTTGTCCAAACCAGTGGCTACAGCACCGGAGCACAAGTGACTGTCGTTTTAAGAAAATCAAATGCCTTACGGCATGATTCATCAAAATCAAATGACGTTTCTTTGGCAAGAAGATTGCTCAGAGGATGAGCAACCTTCAAAAGTCCTTAATGAATCTCCTATAGAATCTCACATGACCAAGAAATGATCGAATTTGTTTAACAGATATGGGAGGAGGAAGTTTAGCGATAGCATCAACCTTAGCTTTATCCACTTCAATTCCCTGTTCAGAGATTACATGACCCAAGATGATGCCTTCTTGTGTCATGAAATGACTCTTTTCCCAGCTAAGGACCAATCTTGTTTTGATGCATCGTTTAAGAATCATTTCAAGATTAGCTAGACAAGAGTCAAATGATTCTCCAAAAATAGAGAAATCATCCATGAAGACTTCCATAAACTCTCCCACCATGTCAGAGAATATAGCCAGCATACAGCTTTGAAAAGTCATAGGTGCATCGCATAAACCAAATGGCATCCTACGAAAAGCAAAGGTTCTGTAGGGACAGGTGAAAGTAGTTTTTCCCTGATCCTCAGGATGGATAGGAACTTGGTTGTATCCTGAGTAGCCATCAAGAAACATAGGTACTTCTACCCGGCTAATCTTTCCAAGATTTGATCAATGAAAGGTAGAGGGAAATGATCCTTTTTCGTGGTCATGTTCAGCTTCCTGTAATCGCTACAAACCCTCCAAGAGGAAGCTGAACAAGTTGTGACAGATTCTCCTTTCTCATTAGTCACAATAGTAATCCTGGCTATCTTGGGAACAATCTGCACAAGACTTACCCAAGGACTATCAGAGATTGAATAAATGATTCCTGCATCGAGCCACTTAATAATCTCCTTCTTGAACACTTCTCGCATATTTGGATTTAATCTCCTCTGCATCTGGTGAGAAGGGCGGGATCCATCTTCCAAAAATATTCTATGATTGCAATAAGAGGGCTCGATCCCCCTAAGGTCATGAATGGTCCACCCATTTGCCACCTTATGTTCCTTCAGAACCTTAATCAGTTTAATCTCCTGCTCCTTTGTTAATTTAGCACTGATAACCACAGGGAGCATCTTGTGTGGTCCTAAAAACTGATATTTCACATTCTCGGGCAATGGTTTCAGTTCAAGCTGGGGCGAGCTGATGATTGAAGGTAAGGAAGATGCTGATGATGACACATCAAAAGGAAGAGGTTGAGAGTGAACAAAATCAATAACCTCTTCAGAAGATGGCGGGTCTGCCATAGAGGGTTGCGAGTCCAATTCATCATCAAAGGAGAAACTTTCAAATGCAAAAACCATCATACAAGTTTCAATATTCACATTATCATCCTCAAGTTCCTCAATAAATCCACAGTCCTCAAATTTATTAATCGCCTTAAAAATAGCCAATTTCATTCTTTGATCCCCAAAGGCGATTTCCATGCTACCGCTTTCACAGTTAATGTTAGCCTTAGCGGTAGCCAAGAATAGACACCCCATAATGATGGGCGTGTTCCTCAGATTTTCAAGTACATCCATGTCAAGGACAAGGAAATCTACAAAAAAATAGAAATCCTTAACCTTAACAATAACATCTTCAATAACGCCTCGCGGATTTATGACCGAATGGTCCACTAACTGCAGCGGTACTGAAGTCGGTCGAAGTTCACCTAATCCGAACTTCTCATAAAGAGAAGTTGGAATTAGGTTGATGGATGCACCCAGATCCAACAATGCTCTATCAAAAGTGTAATCTCCGATGACACAAGAAATCAACGGAGCACCTGGATCTCTCTTTTTCTGAGGGAGGTGGTGCAAGATAACAGAACTAGCCTACTCCGAGAGTACCACCTTCCTCAGAACAAATTCTCTCGACTTACGCTTTTGTGTACATAAATCCTTTAAAAATCTTGCGTAAGTCGGTATATGTTTGATAGCGTCGAGGAGCGGGATATTGATCTCGACATTCTTGAAAATATTCCGAAGCTCCTCATTACTATCAACAGACTTCTTCCTTAATCTGATCAAGGCTTCAGGAAAAGGAACATGAGTCGGATCTTTGGAATCAGGTTTCTGAGCCTTGATTCTTTCTCCAAAGTTCTCCTTCCTTTCCTCAGGTTCTTCAAGATTCGGTAAATCAGAACAGTGTGGTTGTGGATCCTGATTTGTTTACCACTCCTCAAGGTAACAGAATTTGTAGATGCATATGAGTTTGCGTCTTAAGGAGGGTTAGGAAAGATTGGAGGGGCTTCATTAGCCAAGAATCATTGATTTGCAGAAGAAGAAGAAGAGGAAGGACCCTACTCAACCATCTGGGCATGTGCGTGTGGGTCCCTCTAATTTTCATACCCATGGGCTTGATTGCTCAGATTCAGGATATTTCGTGGGTTGGGTATGGGTTGAGATGGTAGAGATCCGAGTTGATGAGAGTTAGCTATGAGCCCAGTTTGCAAGTTGTCCAGCAAAGTTTTCATTTGCTGCATGAGCTGGAGCATGGATCCTTGCATCTCTACCATTTTTTGATTCAAATCAGCCTGCCCTACGAGTTGACGGGCATTCCAAGTTGGCTGATTGACTTGATTCGGGGGCAACTGAGTATAAACATGACCCTGACCCATTGGTCGTTGCGGAGCATAGTTGCTGGGTCGGATTTGGATCTGCTGCCCCAGGTTTTTTCAGGAGAAGTTAGGGTGGTTTCTCCAACCTAGATTATAAGCATTGGAGTAGGGGTTGGATCTAACATTCTCCTATACAGCATAAACATCCTCATAGGGTGAGGATGGAGAGAAAGAAAGGGAAGGATCAAAGAAACTGGGATCAAAGGCCCCAGTTTGGAACTCATGGGGTTCCAAATAATGCTGGCTCGCAGGTTGAGCCACATCAAGTTGATTCACGAACTCCCATCCAGAAGGAGCTCGCGACGAATGGAATCCCGAATTCTGGGATTGAGTGGATCAAGAGTTGTTCATTGAATTTTCAGCCATCCACTCCTCCATTCTCTTAGCAACCAAGTCCACCTTATCAAGTTTATTACAAATCAATTCCATATCGAATGAATGAGTCATGGACTTCATTAACATTTGATCTGGGCTGCTAGGACCGGTTAAAAGTATCCATGGAGGAAAGATTGATCGAATTCTCGCTCATTTCCTCAAACAAATCGTGCGCGCTATCTGCATCTTTCTTGAGGAAATTGCCTCAGCAAGAAGCGTCCATGTGATTTCTGAGTTGCTCAGTCAACCCATGGTAGAAGATCTACATGAGTTGCCATTTCGGCACCTCGTAGTGTGGATACCTTCACAATAGGTCCTGGAATCACTCCCAGGTCACATGAAATTGCTCCCCCGACCACTGGGTAAAGGTAGTGATTTCCCATCTCAAAGCATTGGTACATCCAACAGGGAAGAATTTCTTCAAAAAGGCTGATTTCAACTCATTCCAAGTTGCAATTGGTCTTCCTATAGTCCTGTACCAATGAGCGGCTTTATCCCTAAGAGAGTGGGGGAAGAGCCTCATGATCATTTGCTCCTCATTCATGTTTCGCGCCTTGGTGGTCTGACCAAAGTAGTCAAGTCCTCCAAGTGCTGAAACGGGTCTTCAGAGCCAAGCCCATGAAAATGTTTGATCAGGCTTAACACCTGGGGCTTGATTTCTACGTCCCCGGTAGGAATCTGGACACCAAGACGTTCCCCATAATTTGAAGGATCATAAAAACCTTTCAAGGGCTGAGCGCCCTACATTCCCTGGAACCATTCTTGCATTCTCTACATTTGTTCCAGCTGCCTTCGAAATTCCTCCTGTGGATCCCAAGGCAGAGGAGGCTGTTGATCGGCCATGGGATCGATTTGGCCAAAATCCAATCTATGCCTCCTAGAATACTCTAATGGTCCTTCCAATCAGGGATTCAATGACCTTCTTCCCAGCATAAACTAGGAAAAGGTCGGAAGGACTGGGGATAAGAACCCTGCAACACAACAAAACAAGCCTATCCTTAAGTGGGGTAGCCTAAGGATCTACAGACTCCCAGAACCTACCTTAAGATTTTAGATGATTTACTCTACTTGTGTCTGCTCAATCCAACCAATTGGAAGGAGGGACTGGGGAGAAGGTTCTTCCTTCGGCTTATGCCTCCGGTTCCTAGTGTACCCCCCAACCGCGGTCGTTTGACACTACTCCCCTAGCTAGACATTAGATTAGTCAATACAAGTAGGTTAATTGTAAACAATCTCAGACTAGGCCCCGAAGAGCGAATCAGTCCTCAAGGCCAACGTCTACTCAATTTTATTGAGGCCTGGGATTGTAGTGCTTATGGAATGTGGTGGTCCCTTAAAAAGGGTTGTGCCCATAATGATCAATTGAGTATGTGTAAGTGTGTGCACAACCAAGGTTTTCAAGCAAGATTATTTGTGATAAATAGATTTTAATGTTCAAATCTTGCTAAAGTAGCTTTTAGGGTTTAGAATTAGGTTGATTTCAATCAAGTTTGAGGCAAACCAAGTTTTTAAGCACGGGTGAAGATTTCTTTCCTTTTAAAATCAGAAATAAAGTGGAGTGCCTGGTATGAACCTAGATTGAAAATCCTAAGAGGAAGCTACTTGGTGAGTTGGTTTTAGATTGAGTGGTGCGGCCCAAACAACTCAAACAATTGGCCACAATTGCACCACTGGGTTAGGTACAAAGAAATGGTTAACCTAGAATGATTTTTACTCTTTTATATGTTGATTCGTGTGTATCGGTTCCACAGATCAAAATCCGGTTGAGTAGAAGAAAATCAATTAGGTTAAGTGCCTTGAATGTAGGTGTATGTTGTGTGTATGTTGAATTACCCCACAAAATTAGGGTTTTGTTTTTTTATATGCGAGGGTGAAATGTGAGTGTGAGTGGAAATCCAAACAACCAAACTAATTCTAGGATTTATGAAAACACCTAGGTTAATTGGAATTTGAATTTAGTGTGATGAAATGAAATCTATGGAGGGGGAAAAATTGGGAGCACTTACAGTCGTCTTCAACTGCACTTTACTCCGATCTACCGCTTAACGATTCCCTGATAGAGTTATCTATAAAACAATGGACTCGAGAGAAAGCAAGTTAGAAGACAGTAAAGTGCGTGAAATGCGAAAAAAAGATCAGAAAATCGTTGCCTACCTGTCGCCAATAGACACGGCGCCAAAATGTTGAACATCGAAGGACTACACTATCGGAGTTGGTTTTGAAAACCGGTCGTTGTAGTTTGAATAGAGAAGAACTCAGGTTCAATAAATAAAATTTATACCGGAATGGAAATCCCGGGTCAAACTCAGGGAGGCTACGTCGATCAAAATTCACAATTATATTTTTTTGTGTTTTTGTTTAAAAAGCGGAATAATCACAATGAAATGAAATAACTATATACAATAAGAGAGAGAGAAAACATCCACTTAAAGTTGCAAAATGTTTGTAAAACTAAGAAAGAGAGAAAATATTACACTAGAAAGCGAGAAATTATTACACTAGAAAGCAGGAAAAATTCTACTCTAGAAAGCAGGAAAAAGGAATGGAAGAGAGAAGTTATCCTCCTCGACGATCACTTGGAGGATGAGCCGGACGAGACAACGCTTGGAAGAAGAGGAATAGAGAAGGAAGAAGGAGGTCAAAGCAGGAGGAATGGGAATGAGGCAGCACGTCGTCGTCATCGCAGGATTCGCTTCCGGAATGGGGGCAAAAAATTGATTTTATCTCTTGAGGAGCATCTCGGGTGTGGGACAAGCTTCTCTTGAGCTTTAGAGAGGGAGAGAAGAGAAGGAAGGGATGAGAAATTCATATGGAGGGGGTCTCCTTTTATAGTTGCAAGGAGTGGGGCATTTTGGACATTTTAATTTGAAAAACATTAATATGGGACCTTTAGTGACGGACTTAACGTCACTAAAGGTCCGTCATGGGCTTCCGTGCGCACCCGCTCTTCTTCCCCGCCTTAAATGCTTACGCACGTACACGCGATATCAGTCGTCTGATCAATAAATCGGACGGCTTAAACCATCCTCGCCCACGTGCGATCACGCATCAGCATCGCACGTTTGATCGCGTGTGGGTGCTATCGCTTGCTCAGCGCCGTCCGATCCTCATCGCGTGGCCCCGCTTGCTTATGCGCCCCCTCGCCCGCTCTTCAATTTGAGGCACAACGAGCTCAAACGGATGTATAATCTCTCACATAGCACACTCGATCGCAGCGCTTTATGTGTTTTTGTGTCACGAAGAGGATTTTAGTGCACGAATTTGTGGCCGTTGGATCAAGATCCAACGATCCAGATCCGCTGCGCTCTTTCACTTGGTGAAGATGAAGCGGCCGATCAAATTCAATCCTAGTTGTTGGATCAAGATCCAACGACTAGGATCATGAGATAGAAATCCCTTGGAGATGTAGCAGCGGTTCCTCAGGGTCGATTGCCTGGTCGTCCATCTTCTGAGTGATGTATATGGTGCCACGAGTATCGGATTGGAACGATTTTCACTCCGTTAGGCTGCAATTGTCGATTCGAATCCATCCGTGCGGTCGGATTTGTCATCTGAGGTGCAGATTAACACCATATTGGCCCATGATCTTTAGGATTCCTCGGTCTCTATCTGGTGCTACAGATGTTCGATTAGGGCAATCTTGGAGTCGTTGAACTCCAATCGTCGCTCTGATTGGATCCGTATGGTTGGATCTTCGATCCGAGGCCCCGATAAAAAGTCGTCCTGTCCTTGACCATAAAAATGAGACAATTACTACATAATTTGTACAACTTGATCTAAATGCATGATTATGCATGTCATGCACTATTTACAATGTATCATGCTAATGTGACACTAAGAACATGCATTAATAGACATTTTAGGTTGATCAGGTGTATGCACTTCACCTGACCAAAAAAAGGACACAATTAACCTAAATTATATACAACTACTCTAAATGCAAAATGATGCATTGTATGCAATATTTATAACATGCAATGCAAATCTAAGCTTAGGAACATGCATGAATAGGCATTTTATCCTCAATAAATGTGTTTACATCATACCCCCATGCCTATCTTTTGCTAGTCCCTAGCAAAATTAAACTATATGTATGTATAAAAGCAGAATTAGATTGCTTAGGCCTAAGTCGTTTATTAACAATAGAAAATTTCAACTAAGGTCCTAAACTACAAAGACTCAACAGTACCCAGGTGTCTGCCAGAATGTAGACTGCCCAAGTCCTCGCCTTATTTGAAAAGGGAAGATACATTTTTTTATTTTTCTTCTTTTCTAATTTTTTTGTATTTTTGGAGTTTGAGAATTCCGGGATAACTTTTTACGGCTACCCGACCCGCCCAAGACTCGAAAAGGACTCTAAGTGCTAAGCATCTCGTGATAATAGTGAAAGACTCACTAGGCGACCGTTGAAATAGACTTCGGGTTTCTACGACCTTAGGTGACCTTGCCTAGAGGTTTATCTTTTCATACGGTAGCTTTCTCCCTACTTCTTTTATTTATGGGGTCAACACAAGGGTGAACCTAGTGTATATCTCCCCGATTTATTCTACTTCCCCGCTTCTTCCCTAAGTGTTTTGGGAATTATTATGCATTTTTGTGAGCTGGGTTCTGAACAACTGGCTAATGGGTTGTTACCCACAACTTGCCAGCCATACTCATGCGGTGAAGTTTAGTTTAGTTTTTTTTATTTTTTTCTTTTTCTTTTTTTTTTATTTTTTTATTTTTCTTTTTTTAAGTAGGTGGCTTCCCTGATCTAAGATTTACCTAAAGGAAGTACAATGAAAATGGTCTTGTGACTGGGCTCTGGACAACCAGCCGATGAGCTGTTATCACCGACAACTTGCCAGCCATACCATCCTAAATAGTTCATTAGCCACCCAATTTCCAAAGAAACCGCCAAAAAGTGAGTCAGTGCAAAAAAAAAGTGTGTAGATGCTTAGGCTTAAAGTCCCCCCAAATCAGAGGGCGGGTTAATAAGTTGCATACTTATCATCCCAATTCATTTACCAACTTAAAATGAATTTTAATTGGCAAGGACTCGAGACTAAGTCCACATTCGAGTGGACACCTGAGCTAATTAAGTCCGAAGACCTGAAGAGTCTAAGTGTTTAGGTCCTCTCGTATCATTTCCTAAAGTTAATAACTTCCAAATGCCTAAGTTTTCTTCTAATTCTTCCTTTTTTTATCTTTTTGAATTTTCAATTTTTTTTTAAAGAATCAAATAACAGGAAATTACTGTTACAGCTGACAAAAAGGTTATAAAATATGTCCACCCCCCATGCTAAACTATTGCAATGTCCTCATTGTGAAAAATGAAAGCATGCAGGAGAGTAGAAGTGGAAGAATAGCACCTAGTTTCTGTGAGACTCTGGTCAGCTTGGAACAGTCTTTACATTTGCTGAGTTTAGTGCCTTCAGCTAGGTAAGGTCCTCAATCAAAAATAACTAAACATTGAAGCGACAACAACACAGTTTCCGAGCCCCCAGGTATGGGTCCCGAAGAGTGAAAATGGGCTTGCCAAAGAGATGGACAATGAAAGTGGCAAGCTGGTGGTGCAGGGAGAGCCCAAATGGTCTCCAATAGGAGTTTTGTTGATTTATTACAGAGGAAGTGTGGTTGGGTATAGAATTTGTGCAATGGTTGGGTGAAAAAGGACGAAGAGGGTTTTATGATGTGCTAGGGATTCGTAGGTACTCTAGAATACCTAATGTTTGAAGAGTTCTTCCCCAATGTTTAATTTCATCCTCACTGACTGGGTTCTTAAAACAACCATCCTGATCCTCAGAATTCCCATCCACAAGTTGGACCTCAAACTCTAAGCATTCAGGATAAGGATGTTGTTGGGTTTTATCTTGATCACGTGAATCATCCAACAAATTTTCGATTTCATGTATATCTTCCTCATCCTGTGTTGCTACAATCGGTCGCATTTTTGCTTTGTCCTCAATTATTTCCACAACCGTATGATCTTCTTCTTGAGTTTGGGTTGAGTTGTCCATTAAAAGGTTGTCTAAGGTATATATGGCCATTACTTCCTCTATTCTACCAAGCTCCTCCATCGAACCACACTTAACTTTATTCTTCTTTGAGACCTCAAAAATATTGAATCGATTTGTCTTATCCCCTGAGGCCATTTCTATATTTCCTGATTCACAATCAATCCTCGCCTTGGCAGTAGCCAAGAAAGGTCTTCTCAAAATAATCGGGGTTTGGTTGAGCTATTTTAGGGCTTCCATGTCCAGGACCATGAAATTAGCAAGGTAATGCAAATCATTAACCTTGACTAAAACATCCTCCACAATACCCCTTAGTTTTGTAATGGATCTATCGGCTAACTGCAAGGTTATGTCAGTGTGTTTTAGGTAGCCTAGACCCAATTCCATGTGTAGTGAGGTGGGGATCACATTAATGGAAGCACCCAAGTCGAGGAGGGCCTGGTCAGAAGTAATGTTTCCTATTGTGCAGGAAATCAGCGGGGCTCCCGGGTCCTGCTTCCTAGGAGGTAGCTTGTTTAGGATCAATGTGCTTGTGTTATTGGACAAAACTACTCTCCTATTGATTTCTGATTTTGGTCTACACCTTTCTTTATATGCATTCAGTAAACCTATGGCATAGGCGGGGATTGATCCGATAGCCACGAGGAGTAAAATGATTGTCAATTCGAAAGTCTGAAGTAAGGACATCCTTTCCCCCAATTTCTCCTCTGACTTTTTCTGTTTGCCCATACAACAACAACATACTCCCATATCAGACTCTGATGTTTTGTTGATCATATTCTTAGTTAGGAGTCTGGAATTCTTGCTACGGGGCCTAATGGGGTTGACATGGGGTTGGGTAGGTCCCTTGTGTCTACTAGCACTCCTTAAGGTGATGGTGTTTGCAGTGGCAAAATGCTGTTGGTTAGTGTCTTGGGGAGGGTTGGGCAAAACAGGAGTCTCCCAGTTGATTATGGTAGGAACATGGTTCGCTCTGGGAGGGGCTGGGGTAGCTTGATAGATAGCATGAGCTTGAGCATATGACTCCCCATTATTACCAAACCCTTGAGGCCCAGCACCTCAGTTCTGTACATTCCTTAAGTTTGGTACAGATTATGATGGTAGAGATCTAGGCTGTCGGTTGTTTGTACTAAGTCCGGATTGCAAGGTGTCCAGCGAAGTTTTCATATGTTGCATGAGCTGAAGCATTGACCCTTGCATTTCTACCATTTTCATGTTCAAGTCAACCTGCTCGACAAGTTGTTGAGCATTCCACATGGACTGATTAACCTGATTCAGGGACAACTGAGTATATACATGACCTTGACCCATTTGGTTTTTGCGGTACATATTTGTTGGGTCGATATTGGGTCTGCTGCCCCTGATCTTTCCAAGAGAAGTTAGGATGATTTTTTCAACTAGAATTGTAGAGATTCAAATAAGGGTTGGACCTAACATTCTCTTGCACAGCATGAACATCCTCATAAAATGAGGATGAAGAAGGATCAGAAAGACTGGGATCAAAGGCCCCAGTTTGGAACCCATAAGGTTCCAAGAAGAGTTGGCTCGAAGGTGGAGCCAACTCCAGTTGGTTCACAAACTCCCATCCCATAGGAGCTTGTGAAGAATGGAATCCCGATCCCTGGGATTGAGTGGATTTAGAAAAATTAGAGTTTCCGGACATCCACTCTTCCATTTGTTTAGCAACCAGATCCAACTTATCTAATCTATTGCAGATCAATTCCATATCAGATGTATGAGAATCTTGGACCTCATTGGCATTTGATCTAGTTTGTTGGGATCGGTTGAAGGTTTCCATGGAGGCGTGGTTTAAAGAATTTTTGCTCGTTTCCTCAAATAAATCATACGCGCTATCTGCATCTTTGTTAAGAAAATTGCCTCCGCAAGAAGCATCCACATGATTACAAAGTTGATCATTCAACCCATGATAAAAAATTTGCACAAGTTGCCATTTAGGCACCTCGTGGTGTGGACACTTCCACAACAGATCTTGGAATCTCTCCCAAGCCTCATGAAACGATTCCCCTGCCGCTGGGCAAAAGTGGTAATTACCCGTCGCAATGCATTGGTTTGCCTAATTAGGAAGAATTTCTTCAGGAAGGCCGATTTCAAAGCTGTCCAAGTAGCAATCGGTCTTCCAATGGTACGATACCAATGTGCAGCCTTATCTCTGAGTGAATGGGGGAAAGGCCTCATGAGCATCTATTCTTCATCCACATTCCACTATTTGGTGGTCTGAACCAGAGTGATCAGGTTCTCTAAATGTTGGAATGGATCCTCTGAGCCAAGCCCATGAAAGTGTTTAATTAGACTCAAAACCTGGGGCTTGATCTCAACATCGCCGGCAGGAATCACAACACCGGGACGATCCTTATAATTTGAAGGATCATAAAAATCCTTCAAGGGCCGAGCGCTCGACCATTCATTCATTGGAACCATTGCTGCATCTGCTGCAATTCTTCCAACTGCCTCTGAATCAGCTCCTGCTTGTTCGGGGGTGGGGGAGGTGGTTGTTGATCAGCCATGGGATCTGCTTGGCTAAAGCTCATCCTCCGCCTCTGGGAATGGTCTAAAGGTCCTCCCAATCGAGGGTTCAATGACCTCATTCCAAGCATACACTGGAAGGAAGTCAGAAGGACTGGAAGGAGAAGGGACCCTGCAGCACAAAAATACAAGTCTGTCCTTAGGTTGGGTAGCCTAAAGGTCTACAGACTCTGAGAATCCATCCTAAGACTATGGACGATTTACTCTACTTATGTCCAGGCAATCCAACCAGTTAGAAGGAGAGACTGGGGAGAAGGTTCTTCCTTTGGCTTGCGCCTTCAGTTCCTAGTGTAACCCCCAACCACGGTCGTTTGACGCTACTCCCCTAGCTAGACATTAAATTGAGTAGTAGAAGTAGGTTAATCGTGAATAATCTCAGTCTGGATCCCGTAGAGCGAACCAATCCTTAAGGCCAACGCCTACTAAATTTTATTTAGGCTTGGGACAATGGTGCTTCTGGAATGTGATGGGCACTTAATGGGTTATGCCCTTAATGATTTGTTTGAGAATGTGTGAATGTGCACAAACAAGAGGTTTTCAAGCAAGATTATTAATGATGAGGTGAGTTTTTGGGTTTGAATCTTGCTTAGCAGCTTTTAGGATTCAAATACTAGGTATATTCAATCAAGTTTTGTGAGGCAATCCAAGTTTTGAAAGCACAAGTTCAAGTATTTTTCCTTCGTAAATCAAGAAAATATGGAGTTCCTAGCTTGACCTAAGTATTGAATCCTATGGGGCAACTACAAAATGAACCTCTTTTAGATTAGGTGGTGCGGCCCAAACAATTCAATCAATCAGCCCAAATGCACCACCGATAAAGGCACACATAAAAAGTGATTAACCTAATATGATTTCTACTTTTTTATGTGTTGAATTCGTGTACCGGGTGATTGCACAGCAATCATGGGTCCTAATCAACCTAAATAATGTCTAAACCTAGCTTAAATTGTGGATATTGCACTCATATCTTGCATATCATGCATTGCATCAGTCTATTTAGAATAACATGAGATATCCTGCTAGTTAATGATTTTTATTGCTATTTGCAGATAATAAAGTGATCCAGGATGGAGATAGTGGAATAAAGCAACAAAGGAAGAAGAAGACTGATCCAGATAAGAGGAGTGAGGAGGATAGCCTTATCCCTACCCTTAGAAACCCTAGGACAGCCTTCCCAAACCCAAAACAACCTTCATTAGGGCACCTTAGCCTCAAAACCCAAACATGGATAGCACTATCCATGTTCTTATCCACCCTATCCCTCTCCCAAACACTTAGGAACCAAAACCAACCTTAGAAAACCTAAAACCCACTCTCCATAACCTTTTAGGACTTCCAGACATCTGGCTGGACGTCTGATTTCTGCAGAATAACAATCCAGGAAGCCAAAACTCATACTGACACAAAATTGGATGTCTAATTTAGTGTCCAGACGTCCAATTTTGTAGTATAAGACGTCTGACCACTATCCTGAACGTCTGATACTACTGTCTGGTTCCAGATTTTGGTGTTGGAAGCCCTAGCTTGCCTATTTTGACCAAGGAACCCCATCGGGCACCCTAGGAAACCTAAGTAGAGACCTCCTAAGCCTAGTCCACTATCCACAGCCCTACTTGTCCTATCCCTAACCCAATTGCACCATCCCATACCTATTGGGTGCACCTATAGTTGATTGGGTGCACCCGAGCCCAATTAGATCCACCCAGGATCTAATTAACTCATACCTATTAGGGTTACCCTAGCCTAATCACATGCACACATCTAATTAGACTTGACCTAGACATAATTATGTTCACTCCTACCCAATTAGACTTTCCTAAGCCTAATTAGGTCCACACCCACTTAATCTAGATTGACCCAACCTATTTAGCACCTAATCCTACCAAAACCCACAACCTAGCCCTACGAAAAACACACACCCACACCTTCCCATTTTGCTCCCACCAAACCCATGCACACACTCTTGGAAACCCTAAAAACTTGTGTCAAACCTAGATCCAAAAATTGTGGCATTGGCTATTTTTGGAGCCACCAAAAGTGGCAACCAAATGGAGCCTTCCATAAGGGCAAAGAGAGAGCTACGAAATTGGACCATCACCATACACTCTCCCATCCATACTCTCCACTCTAAAACTTGCTTCCACCCTCCAAAACCTTAAGGCCATCCTCCTCATCCTCCTCCAAGGCTCCATGGACAGCTAGCTAGAGAAGCTTCTCTCCAAAGCTTCAAGGACGGCCATTGGTAGAGAAAGGGAGCAACACCCTCCTCTCTCCACTTGGGTGCACTCGCCCCCATCTTCTTCTTCTTCTTGGATGGCCATGAAGGCTCACCCATAGCCTCTTGTGGCCGGCCATCTCTTTTGGTAGGCGTGTAGACGGGTTTGCATACCCAAGGTCTAGCCTACACCCTCACACAAGGCCGATGGCCCTGGTGGCAACTTTCCAGCATGAGGGATTTTCTTCTATTTATATGCTTTCTAGTGTAGATGATATGTGATAATTTTTTATGCATAAATAATTTCATGATGTTTCTATGATTGATTGTCCTCATGTTTGCTTGCCTATATGACACTTTGGTTTGTTCACATCATGCACGGCCACCATGGCCTCATTTAGATGCACATAGTTACTTAGGTTTTTGCTAGTTTATCTAGATCTAGATTTCAATTCGCTTTTCAAAATAAAAAATCAAAAACACAAAAAGACAAAAATAGTAGCTTAGGTTAGATTTAGGTTATAAAAGTCGATCCAAATCTCGATTCGTTTTCACGCCTCCCAGAGACGAACGACCGGGACTCAATTTCTAAAAAGAATAAAGATCTATGCGAGTTTCGTTATCACAAATATCTTTGACGAGTGATTTTTGCGACTATACTACGATTTCCAATGATTTCAAAATACATGATTTCCACACTTGTCAAATGGCGCCGTTGCCGGGGAGGCAACACGCGAGTTTAGATTTGGATTTGCTTAACTTCTGTTTGTTTTGATTGTAGGGTGTCAAGATGAGGATCTGCACACACATCAACCCGTGGTGAAGACCGCAGGTATCTTCTTCGTCCTCTACTTTATTGCTTCCTTAGGTTAGAAAAAAAGAAAAAAAAAAAAAATATATATATATATATTCAAATTCAAATTTTCAGATCTGAATTAAAAAAAAATATTTTTCCTTAGTGTGTGTTTTAACTTGGAAACTATTTAAACACACCAAAATTAGATTTGGAAATTCGGCCAGCAAATATTGATGATTTTCAAAAATTTATTACTGTGAAATTAGGAGTCCAAAAATCTTGGGATTTTGTCTGATATTAAGATTTCAAACTAGCTTTCTAGCGCCACCTTTTATTTTGAAAAATTCTCACTGTACAAATTTTAAAAATTCGCACAGTGGAAGGGGGTCAAAACAGTCTGTACTCTGATTTTTTATAATTTTAAATGTTAATTCTGACCTCTACATAAATAAGATCTCTTTAAAATTTGTGGGGTTGGAAAGCCACTGAAACCTAGTTTTTTCTATGAATTTTTAAGAATTTTTGGATTTCTTTGATACTATTTCAAACTGCACTTCTTGCAGGAGGTCCATCTGGTCTGTTTGACCCCCTGGAACATAAAAATTCGTGAAAAATTGCATGAAATAGTAAAAATATTAAAAAAATAATTATTGAAAAAGAAAGATATCTACCAAATTTCATTTTATTTTTCTTTAGTTATTGATTTGGGGAGTGATTTCAAGTCAAACTAAGGTCTGACTGCAGATTTTAGAAGAAGCACAAACCCTAGGTAATTCACATTAGGGTTTAAATTTAGAGACTCAAAACAAACCTTTTTGAGCCTGATTTGGGTGTGATTGCATGAGAAGGGATTTTCTGTGATTGGTCGTCTTCCCCTCACCCACTTGAATTGAAATTGATCTACATTTCAACTTAGGCAACCAATTAGGTCTATTTCACTTAGTAGTGGTGCATTAGGACCATTGTTTTCCTTGATTGGGTCGCACCACTTCTACCTTATTGGACTTAAAAGCATCATATAGACCTATCTAATATTAGGGTTTCCACACTAAGGTAGAGCACATTTGCATGCCATATTAAAAGGAAATTCATATAACAATTGGGACTTGCAAAAACTGTTGCGTGCTCCACCTCAACCTTGTTTGAATTGACTTAAACAAAGAAACCCTAAAAGAAAAAAATTAATACAAGTACTTGAACCATAAAATCCACCACACCAACTAAAGCTTGTATTGAAAATCCTTTGTCTGTACACTTCACACTCTAAATCCAATTTTAAGGGCATCACCCCCAATCGCCCAATCACATTCCAAGAGCACACTAAGCCCAAGCCTAAAACTAAGTAGACGTGCCCTAGGCAGGACTAAATTACTTGATAACTGAAATTTAATTGGGTAAAAATCAAGGCCTTGTCTATTTGGACCAACTGGTGACAAGAAAGGTCGGTGCGGTAACTGCGTTAACCTTTAGTGGTGTCCTGTCGTGCAGGGTGTCCTAGGGGGTCCCACCAATCTGGCCAACCAAGTAATTCAAGGGTTGGTTTAACCCAATTCCATCTCAAGATACCAGGTTTAGATCCAATTAGGGTATATAATTTAAGGCTAGCTTGTTTGCTTGATTTGGGGCTCTCTCATCTTTCTTCCTAGGCCTTTGCCTTAATTCCACCAGCCCCTTGTAGCTGGTTGTGTCTTCCTAAGGAAGACTATCTCTTATCTCTATTCACATCTTCTCTCAAATATCCATGAACCCATATCATTCTTTTGACCCTCGGGGTCCTCCATCTCCCAACCCAACCATGATTTCGACTCCTCCTGGTTGGGAGACTCACCCTAACCAGCTGAGATATGATTATCCTTATCCCCCAGCTTATTTAGAACCTGAATCTCATGGATCCAACCCTTATCTAGATCAGAACCAATTGAAAGCCATACTTGCTGAATTCCGGGAATATAGCAAGGACTATAGAGATCAATGTGCCAAGCTTCTGGAGCAAATTAGACGATCTCAGGCACAATCTCAATCTTATCACTCCTCCCAGGAACAAGAGACTTGGAACAACCAGCCTAGTGGGTCTAGTGACCCATATTTTGGATCCACTAGCTATTCTATTGATTCTTGCTACCATGAGGAGGCATCCTGGACTCAGCCAACCCAAAAGGCACCTTTGGACCTAATCCGTGATTTGGGTAGATCAATTGAGGAATGCACTATTTCTGATACACCTATACCTGATGAGATATCTCTAAGGAATTGGAATAATGGATCACAAGTACAGGACCACATAACAGGTTCTCAATCAACTCCCTCTATAGTCAGCCCCACTCAGGGCAATACACCTATTGATTCATATCCAAATTCGTATAACCCTGAGTGGAGAAACAATCCTGATCTTTCATGACCACCACAGAGACCAACTTAGACTGAACATCAATCTAGGCCAGCCCAATACTCCACTCAATCCACTTTAGGGCAACCATCTAGTCCAGCCCAACCCGCAACCACCCTTGAAGATATCATAAACATTTTGTTGGACTTTGACAAGAAAAATGAAGAAAGGCTGACTAAGTTGGAAAATCAAGTGAAATCTCAAGGGGATCAAATCAAGAGACTTCAAGAATCACTTTATCCCTGGATGCAAATGCCTTTTCACTCCTATTCTCCACCTTTTCTTTCGACCCCTCCTCCAATCTATCATACATGTCCTTGTGTAGGGGTCAAATCTATGGCCTCTAAAAGGAAGAGAAAAGCTAAGAGCCCACCCAAACGACCTGATTTAGGCTCAACCAAAAATCATAAGACCAAACCCACATCCAGCTCTGACCCAGACTCAAGGGACAAAAAGAAGAAAAAGGCTTCTGAAGTTGATTTGACCTATTTACCCTTTCCTAAGGCCTTAAAGAAAGAGTGACAAAAGAAAAAAATGACTTGCACACCTAAAGAGGTGGTTTCATCAGCTAACATAAGTGCATTTGTTTCTGGCACTCTACCACCCAAATGAATGACCTTGGAAAACCCTTCATATCTTGTGCCATAAAGGGATTCACCTTCAACAAAGCCCTTGTGGATCGAAGGTCTTCCATTAGCTTGATTCCTACTGCCCTTTTTGACCGCACCAGACTTGGAGATCTACACCACACACCTGTCACCATTAGAATGGCAGATGGCTCCATCAAACTACCTAAGGGGGTAGTTCAGGATGTGATTATTAAAGTGCAAGGTCTTAGCTTTCCGGTCTATTTTATTGTTTTGGACATGGATATACCAGAAAAGCTAAGTAATTCACCCATCATTATGGGTCGACCTTTCTTGGCTACGGCCAATGCACGGATTGACTGTTACTTAGGATGTATGGAGATGAGTAGCGGTAATGAGAAGATTCACATTGATATTTATGCAGCCACTAAGAAAACAAAGTTAGGGCATTTTTTGGATGACACGGAAAGTGATGCAAAGGGTAATTCGGAAGAAACTATGGCAATTGACACCTGGTTAGAACCACTTGACCTGAATCGACAATCCACTAGATCACATAAGTCACCCTCAATACCAGATGAAATCATTGATAGTATGGTTGACTATCTTGATCGACCTAGCCCAATTCAAACCCCTGCCCCTTGCAATGAATCCTGCATTACTCAATTGATCAAAATGATTCATGAAATAAAAGAAGCTAGTGTAAGAGAATATGATGATATAAAGAAAGAGCTTCATAAAATCCTGGACGAGCAACAAAAATAAAAAATGTTTGAATTTGGGTCAGGTGTGTCATAACCGATTTGTGATTCGGTGGTGGTCATGCAGGATTCTGTTGATCAAACACCTGAGGTGGATGATATTGATAATCTTATTAAAGTCGAGAATGGAGATTTATTTGAGAATCCTGATCTTGATTTAGGGCCTGAGTACCAATCATTTCATTTTGAGGAACCAAGTATTAAGGGACCTGAATATGATTTTGTTGTATTTGAGAATACCCATGGAGACATTGATGAATTAATTCAAATGATCTCATACACAGAGCAACAAAATCAAAAAGATTGTAACAACTCCTCAATCAATGATTCAGCCCATTCCACTTTTATGGAGGGACTCACTACTAAATTTAATGCCCAACTTCATCTAAGTGAGAAGAAGGAAATATCCCCTTATGAAATAGATATTCAAGAAATTGAAAGATTATTGGGGATAACATATAATGAGTTATCAGAGGAAGCTAAGAATTTTGGGGAATCATGTGATAATTGGGAATTGGCATTGGAAAATTTGGAAGAGGTAAAAGAAGATGAGACCCAAACATCTTTGGTAGAGACAGAGACTGATCACTGGACCTTGATTTTCAGATTTGACCACACTACTTGGGTCATGCCTTCCATTCATCACCATTATCAGGACCCATATGATTTCAACCCACATGACTCCACCCATACCCCTACCACCCACATTCTCCATCACCTCTTCGGGATGCCTTCACCTTCATTCCTTCCAGGCACCCGTATTTATCTGTCTTTCTTCTGTAGCATCTGGCTGCAGATAATCACAAGCCCCATTTACATATTTTTCTGATTATTTGGACTTGGAATTCATGGACAGCTGGTTCGCATTTGTGGTCCGTTGTTGGCGAATGTGACTAAAATTCTTATCATTTTACTCGCCATTCTCAATACTGTATTGGTATATCCTTTTTGAGTGTACACCCAGCTGGAGGCGTTAATCTCAGCACTTATATATAGCATATTTTATTTGTCATATTTTTCCTGCATATTCAATTTCAGGTGTTGGAATAAGTGGAACGTCAAAATTCAAGAGCCATTCCAGGTGAATTCTACCCATGTACTCCCTGTCTTAATTTATTTTTTGTTATATTCATGCATGAGGACATGCAAGAACTTAGGCATGGGGGGGTAGATAAAACAAACTTGAAAAATTTTTATGCCAACACTTAGGAAAAACCTCGGAGCTGCATGTAAAATGTACTTTAGGATCGTAAATAAAAGAACAACCGACTCCACCTCCAATGCTCGCATTGGAGCTAGAAATCGTTCGCAACAACCACTTCCGACTCACCTGCTCACCTTTTGTTCTAAATTTAGGGTCAAGCTGATTATAACCCGATATGGGAATTTCATGAAGTACGAATATAAGAGGTTACTTGTTCATAGCATATATACATATTGCACTCATGAATAAGATTATTTTATTAAGAGAATACATTAGGGATTTTGTCCTCTAGTTGATTCCTGTAATCTAGAATCTAGTACAACTTTTCACACACATGTAGAATTTGCAATGGATTCATGGTGAAGGCTGATAAACATCTTTAGTCTGTCGAGAAGAAGTAGTGCTTCTTCTCCTGAACCCTGGACAGTGTTTTGGGAGTCAGGCAGATTTTCTTCCAAAAATCCACCAAATAGTGTGAGATGAGAGTAGAGTGTACTGGTGCTCTAAGATTAGTGCAAGGAATCTGGAATCCTAGATAATTAGGTGATGATACTTAGAGATTAGGCATAGTTTTCACTCTTGGTTCCTACATATACATTTTTTGTGTGAAATATTGAGAGCCACCAAATAAGGCAAATACGCAGAGAGCAAGTTTTCATAAAACTAGGGCTAAGGTGGATGGTTACGACCATTCTTTACGAAATCCTTGGCTGAAGGAGGGTATTGATGTCAAGGTCAGAAATGCATTGTCCTATCCGTCTCTCCCAATGCCATGAGTAGGCACTTCCACCAAATAAGCCACCTAATGTCTCTTGAGTACCACCAATCCCTAATAATGTCTCCTCAATAAAGTTCATGAATATATGCTAGCTTGTGTTGTGTTGAAAATAAATAAATAAATAATAAATTAATTAATTAAAAAAAAAGAGAGAGAGAAGAGAGAAAAAAAGAAGAAAGACAAAGAAAAAGAAGAAAAAAATTTTGGAAGAAGAAAAGAGCAAAAAAAGAGTTTGTGAATCTTTAGTATTTATTTCATTTACATTGAGGCAATACCACCAAACAAATTTGAGACCCACCAAATAAGGCCTTAACCTATTTTTCTGTGTTTCTAACCAGCCGAATACTGGCTGAGGAATTCTGACTTAGTGTAGGGTTATGAGAACTCAATTAAAGTGTCAATGCCAAGTGAGACCACCAAATACGGATCATATGTGTGAATCTGGTGAGATTGTGAGCTCTAAGAAAAAGAAAGAAAAGAAAAAGAAAAAGAGAGAATGAATACAAAGGAACCAAAAGATAGCATAGTTTTTCTCGTCTTGCTCTGAGTGGAGTTACTTAATAATTTGAGAATCTAGATTCTATAGTGCTAATCTCTATGTAGCACCAGTCGAGAGTGAGCCACCAAATATATAATCTTTTCACTTTAAGATTCTCTACCTAAGCTTAAAGTCGGGTGGAATTCATAGAATATCTTGAATACCCCGAGGGAAAAAGTCCGCCTATCCCGCTAGAATTTTTACTAGGGGTCAAAGTACAGGCTTTAGAGGTGAATCAGGACTTTCACTCGAATCCATTGCAAAAGCTACGTAGCTGTACTTTCACATTTGTCTGGATTTCTATAACATAGGATGAAAACAAAAAGGAGAAAAATCTCTAAGCATACACTTGATAAAATAATCAATCCCTTAGGTACCATTATGTGAATAATTTAGTCTTGCATTTGCTAGGGACAAGCAAAGTTTAGGCATGAGGGTATGATTGCACAACAATCATGGGTCCTAATCAAATTAAATAATGTCTGAACCTAGCTTAAATTGTGGATATTGCACTCATATCTTGCATATCATGCATCGCATCAGTCTATTTAGAATAAGATGAGATATCCTGCTAGTTAATGGTTTTTATTGCTATTTGTAGATAATAAAGTGATCCAGGATGGAGATAGTGGAATAAAGCAATAAAGGAAGAAGACTGATCCAGATAAGAGGAGTGAGGAGGATAGCCTTATCCCTACCCTTAGAAACCCTAGGACAGCCTTCCCAAACCCAAAACAACCTCCATTAGGGCACCTTAGCCTCAAAACCCAAACACTTAGGAACCAAAACCAACCTTAGAAAACCTAAAACCCACTGTCCAACACCTTTTAGGACGTCCAGACATCTGGCTGGACATCTAATTTCTGCAGAATAACAATCCAAGAAGCCAAAACTCATACTGACATATAATTGGATGCCTAATTTAGTGTCCAGATGTCCAATTTTGTAGTATAAGATGTCTGACTACTATCCTGGACGTCTGATACTGCTATCTGGTTCCTGATTTTGGTGTTGGAAGCCCTAGCTTGCCTATTTTGACCTAGGAACCCCATCGGACACCCTAGGAAACCTAAGTAGAGACCTCCTAAGACTAGTCCACTATCCATAGCCCTACTTGTCCTATCCCTAACACAATTGCACCATCCCATACCTAATTGGGTGCATCTACAGTTGATTGGGTGCACCCGAGCCCAATTAGATCCACCCAGGATCTAATTAACTCATACCTATTAGGGTTACCCTAGCCTAATCACATGCACACATCTAATTAGACTTGACCTAGACCTAATTAGGTTCACTCCTACCCAATTAGGCTTTCCTAAGCCTAATTAGGTCCACACCCACTTAATCTAGATTGACCCAACCTATTTAGCACCTAATCCTACCAAAACCCACAACCTAGCCCTACGAAAAACACACACCCACACCTTCCCATTTTACTCCCACCAAACCCATGCACACTCTCTTGGAAACCCTAAAAACTTGTGTCAAACCTAGATCCAAAAATTATGGCATTGGCTATTTTTGGAGCCACCAAAAGTGGCAACCAAATGGAGCCTTCCATAAGGGAAAAGAGAGAGCTACGAAATTGGACCATCTCCATACACTCTCCCATCCATACTCTCCACTCTAAAACTTGCTTCCACCCTCCAAAACCTTAAGGCCATCCTCCTCATCCTCCTCCAAGGCTCCATGGACAGCTAGCTAGAGAAGCTTCTCTCCAAAGCTTCAAGGACGGCCATTGGTAGAGAAAGGGAGCAACACCCTCCTCTCTCCACTTGGGTGCACTCGCCCCCATCTTCTTCTTCTTCTTGGATGGCCATGAAGGCTCACCCATAGCCTCTTGTGGCCGGCCATCTCTTTTGGTAGGCGTGTAGACGGGTTTGCATACCCAAGGTCTAGCCTACACCCTCACACAAGGCCGATGGCCCTGGTGGCAACTTTCCAGCATGAGGGATTTTCTTCTATTTATATGCTTTCTAGTGTAGATGATATGTGATAATTTTTTATGCATAAATAATTTCATGATGTTTCTGTGATTGATTGTCCTCATGTTTGCTTGCCTATATGACACTTTGGTTTGTTCACACCATGCACGGCCACCATGGCTTCATTTAGATGCACATAGTTACTTAGGTTTTTGCTAGTTTATCTAGATCTAGATTTCAATTCGCTTTTCAAAATAAAAAATCAAAAACAAAAAAAGACAAAAATAGTAGCTTAGGTTAGATTTAGGTTATAAAAGCCAATCCAAATCTCGATTCGTTTTCACGCCTCCCAGAGACGAACGACCGGGACTCAATTTCTAAAAAGAATAAAGATCTATGCGAGTTTCGTTATCACAAATATCTTTGACGAGTGGTTTTTGCGACTATACTATGATTTCCAACGATTTCAAAATACGTGATTTCCACGCTTGTCACCGAGTCCATAGGTCAGAATCCCGGTTGAGTAGATGAAAATCAAGTCAGGTTATGTGCCTTTGATGTGGGTGTATAAAGTGTGTAAATTGATTCATCCCACAGAAAATATCTTTTTGTTTTTTTTTTATAAGATGTGGGTGAGATGGGTGAAGGTGGCAAACAAGACAAACAAAGTCTATCCTAGGGTTTATGCAAACACCTAAGTAGATTAGGTCTTGGTTATGATTGTGGCAAAATGAACTAGTGGGGGGGAATGTGGGGAACACTTACAAAACACTCTACCCGCACTTTACTCTGATCTACCGCACTTGGATCTCCATGCTAGGGTACCTACAAGACAGTAGATCAAAGATAAGCAAGGTTAGTGCTATGTAAATGCAAAGAAGCACAAAAAATAATAAAGTAAATTCTGTTGCCTCCTCGGCAACGATGCCAAAATGATCGCACGTGTTTCGCGAGTTCGAAATCAGAGTTACAAGTAACCCGTCATCGTCGTTGCAAAACTCGTGATCAAATAAAATTTATACCGAAACTCCAAGGGAGTCCTGAGTCGAACACAGGGAGGCGACGTTTACTTTAATTGAAAACCGCACTTCATTTTATTTTACTTTTTTTTTTTGAAAATAGCAAGGAAAGTTATCATACTACAATAGAGATCTGGGAGAGCAATTTATTAATATATATAAAATAATTACAAAACAAATCCCCATAAACGTATGAGGGACCAACACGCATTTACAATTTATTCCACACATACTGGCATCTCCTGAAATAAAAACTCGTTTCTCGCTCTCCAAATGCACCACATCGCTATCGCCATATTTATGTGCAATTTATCCTTCATCAGAATTTTTCTCCATAATAAGTCCCACGTGGGTAGTGGCTCTCCGCAAACTCTCCCCCAAACTGTATCCATGACCATGCACAATGAGAATATGTGCCTAGAGCTATCAGTAAGAAGACCACAAAGCAAGCACGACTGTAGCGCCACCCCCATCCTTCTGTGTCTGAGGTCCCCAGTGACTAAGCCGTCTCTCCTACACAGCCATAAAAAGATTTGTACCTTTGTTGGAACTTTCAAGAGCCATATTTTTCTTGATATCAGATCTACCTCCTCCGAGATTGCCAAAATCTGATCTTGTCGTATGCACTAGCTGGGGTGAAGACCCCCTTCCATTTGTAGTGATCCTCAATTCCAGCCGTCAGACTGAATGCCTTCAGGTCTAGCTGCAGCCTTACCTTTTCCTCCCATGTTCTAGTGCCATCTTTGTTCGATTCAATCCCTTCAATCCTCCAGGATTTATCAAATTGAGACCAACAGCAATTGACTGGAACCCACTTATCTTCAACAGTAGCGCATGCCCTTGGATATGCAGTTTTGAGCACCCTCAGAGTTGACCACTCCTCCTGCCAGAAATTGAATGACCTGCCATCACCTACGGCTGGTTGAAACAACTGCCAGTTATTCCCCATGGCATGCACCACCGACGCCCAAAAGGGAGATGGTCAAATCAGGTGGAGTCTGTTCAGCAGATTATGCGGCTTGCCATAGCTATCACCAATCAAGACTATCCAATTTTTATTGTCACCATTAAAAAGCTTGACAACCCACTTAAGGAGAAGAGCCTCATTGAATTCTTTTAGCAATTTAATCCCCAAACCCCCCTATTTTTTTGGCCTGGTCAACAGATCACATTTCAGTGGCTGGAAAAACTGCCCCTCATGCTTCGAACCCCTCCAAAAGAAGCATTTTCTCAAAATATCAATGCACTTCCAAATAGATTTAGGTGCTTTAAAAAGAGAGAAAAAGAACACTAGGATGGAAGTTATCACTGAATTCAGGAGGGTGAGTCTACCCCCTTAGATAGATAGCGACTGCTCTACCCTTCCAATTTGATTGCAACTTTATCAAACAGGAAGTTCCAATCGCTTTTTTTCAGTTTAGAGCACTTCAGAGGAAGACCCAAATACCTGATGGGAAGAGTGACCAAGGGTGTACCCAGCTATGATGAAATGGTCATTTGTTCAGTGCCTATTAACCCAAAACAGACCAAAGACGATTTGTCCCCATTCAATTTCAGACCTGATATTTCTCCAAATATCTTCACCATATGAAACAAAGCTTGTGCTTCCTGCTCTTTCCCTTCTACAAAAAATACCATGTCGTCGGCATATTGCAAGACCAGAGCTAAAGCACTCCTATTTGATATGGAATAGCCTCTAATCAAACCCACTTCAGCTAGTCAACATGCATATCTTGCAAGCATGTCAACCGCAAGATTAAAGACAAGGGAGGCGAGAGGACACCCTTGTCAAACCCCCACATTGAGGTTGAATCCACGCCCCACATGGTTTACCATTAATAAGAGGAGAAAAGGACACAGTGGTGATGCACCTTTCATCCAATGCTACCATATAGCAGGGAACCCCCTCCTATTAAAAATCTCCCATAAATACGACCAAGAAACATAATCATACGCTTTACGGAAATCTACTTTCCATAAAAAAGCTTTGCACTTCCTCCGGTGCCATCCCACCACCGTTTCCTAAGCCATTATGAAAGACTTGTGCAGAGATCTGTTAGGAAGAAAAGCTGACTAGACTGGAAGGATATGATCCTGTAAGACACTACGAAGTTTATTGGCTAGGACTTTGCTCACTATCAAATAGATAGAGTTTGATAGTGCAATAGGTCTAAAGTCGGAGAATTTGTCTGCTCCTTGTTTCTTTGGAAGCAAAAAAAGATAGGATCAGTTAATCTTAACAAAGCCATAGTTCCCCCTTTCAAATTCAGACAGCACCTCCATCACCTCCTCCTTCAATACATTCCAAAATATTTTATAGAAGAAAACTTGGACACCATCTAGACCTGGTGCACCTTCACTGTTCAAGTCATTTATAGCATCCAAAACTTCATTTTCTGATATTGGACAACCAGTTTGCCTGCCTGATCCTCAGAGATTTGAGGAAAGATTGATCCAACCATTCTCCAGTCTCCCCTAGCTGCTGCCCGTGAGGTTTCCCTAAAATATATGGTAGCTGCAACCCATATATCTTTGCATACAGGATGTTCTCTGACCATCCACCTCAATCGAGGAGATGAAGTTGTGTCTTCTACGAGAACTAGCTGCTAAATGAAAATATTTCGTATTGGCATCCCCCTCTTTAAGCGACAACTGTCTGGAGCATTCTTGCCAATCCATCTCTCATTTCAAATCTTCCTCTGTTATAACCTCCTGCCACCTTCTCCTCACACCCAGTTCATGTTCAGACAGAGTTGCAGTAGCTTCGTTTTCATCCAGTCCTTAAGGCCAATGTCTACTCAATTTTAGTTAGGCTTGAGACAATGGTGCTTCTGGAATGTGATGGGCCCTTAATAGGTTGTGCCCTTAATGATTTGTTTGAGAATGTGTGAATGTGCACAACCAAGAGGTTTTCAAGCAAGATTATTAATGATAAGGTGAGTTTTAAGGTTCGAATCTTGGTTAGTAGCTTTTAGGATTCAAATACTAGGTATATTCAATCAAGTTTTGTGAGGCAATCCAAGTTTTGAAAGCACAAGTTAAAGTATTTTTCCTTTGTAAATCAAGAAAATATGGAGTGCCTAGCTTGACCTAAGTATTGAATCCTATGGGGCAGCTACAAAATGAATCTCTTTTAGATTAGGTGGTGCAGCCCAAACAATTCAATCAATCAGCCCAAATGCACCACCGATTAAGGCACACGAAAAAAGTGATTAACCTAATATGATTTCTACTCTTTTAAGTGTTGAATTAGTGTACCGGGTCCATAGGTCAGAATCCCGGTTGAGTAGATGAAAAGCAAGTCAGGTTATGTGCCTTTGGTGTGGGTGTATAAAGTGTGTAAATTGATTCGTCCCACAGAAAATATCTTTTTGTTTTTTTTTATAAGATGTGGGTGAGATGGGTGAAGGTGGCAAACAAGACAAACAAAGTCTATCCTAGGGTTTATGCAAACACCTAAGTAGATTAGGTCTTGGTTATGATTGTGGTGAAATGAACTAGTGGAGGGGGGAATGTGGGGAACACTTACAAAACACTCTACCTGCACTTTACTCCGATCTACCGCACTTGGATCACCATGCTAGGGTACCTGCAAGACAGTGGATCAAAGACAAGCGGGGTTAGTGCTATGTAAATGCAAAGAAGCGCAAAAAATAATAAAGTAAATTCTGTTGCCTCCTCAGCAACGACGCCAAAATGATCACACGTGTTTCGCGAGTTCAAAATCAGAGTTACAAGTAACCCGTCATCGTAGTTGCAAAACTCATGATCAGATAAAATTTATACCAAAACTCCAAGGTAGTCCTGGGTCAAACACAAGGAGGCAACGTTTTACTTTAACTGACATCTGCACTTCGTTTTGCTTGTTTTTGGTATTTTAGGGTTTTGTTATTTTTTTGTATTTTTGTAAGAAGAAGACAAGCAGAATGAATCACCAGAGATATGGAACAAATATGATATAGATATCACTTCAATGTCAATTACAATCAACTATGAAAGCATAAAAAGAGAGGAAGGTGAGAAGAAATCTCTCGAATCGGCTATTCGGCGAGACGACGGCGCCTGGCGGAAGCTGGACGGAGGAGGTGAGGAGTAGGACGACGCAGGTGAGATGCAAGATGACATCGAGTAGAGGAAAGCTTCTACGTGGCTATAGAATGGAGATGAGAAGGCAGAGATGATCTGCTACCAGAATGGAGGTGGGAGGATGACTCCAAGGTGACCTATGAATGGGGATGGGAAGATGGAGGAATATTTGGTGAGGCAGAGGTTCGCTACACTAAAAGGAGCCTTGGGAGCTTGAGAGTAAGCTCTAACAGAGCGTTGGTAGGCTTACTAGAGCTTAGGAGTAGGTGGAAGTAGAGTAGGTAGAGATGGCTTGGAAGGGAGGGGGTGTAGGTCCTTTTGTAGTGGAGCAGAAGAGGCAAAAATAGGTATGGGACCATTAGCGACCTCCAAACTGTCGTTGGAAGTGTCGCTATAGGCAGCTCATGCCTACTAGCATGCGCAACTAGCCTTGCTAGCTCGCACATAATTAGCGACGACTGTAAGCATCACTGTAGGCTAGTGCTAACCGAGCACGCGTCCACCCCGTGCTCCACTGGCGCTACGCTGTACGCTCTCTTTGCTACGCGTGCACACGCTCACGTGCTGGCACTGCGCTGTGCGCATGCGTGCCTTCGCACGCACCCGCGCTGTTGTGCGCGTGCAATGGCGCGTGCGTGCGCGTGCAATGGGTGGCCTGGCTTGCACCACATGGCACAATCTGAGCAGTTCATCTTCTTTTCATTGTAGGGGCCGCTACAGAGATTAGATTGAGTTGATTTTTGCGCCGTTGGGCTGCGATCATCAACTCGAATCCATCCACGCAGTCGGATTTGTCATTTGAAGCTCCAAATTATATCACATAGTCCCTTGGCTGTTGATCTTCCTCGGACTGCATATGGTGCTACGGGACTCCGATCGAGGCAATTTCGAAGGCGTTGGACTTTGATCGTCGTCTTGATCTGATTCGTATGATCGGATCGTCAATTCAAGGCTTTGAAATAGATATCCTTCTCTCCTGACCACAAAAAGGATGCAATTAACCTAAATTATATACAACTACTCTAAATGCAGAATGATGCATGCTATTTATAACATGAAATGCAAATCTAAGCCTAGGAACATGCATGAATAGGCATTTTACCCTCAATAAATGTGTTTACATTAAACAGTAACCAGTAGAATGCCTCAGACGATAGGACAAGGCTTTCAGATGCCTTATGAGAAGAGCACAGCACCACAAAAGGCACAAGGGCCTTTCTCAAGAGCACATGGCTCTCTTGAGAGCTTCACGAGCTAAGGCACGACACAGCGAGGACTCAACAGAGGCTCAAGGGCCTCCTCAGAAGCTAAGTATAGAGAGCTGAGGGGTGGGCACGAATCCTAAGGTAGAGCAAAACCCTCCCCCTTCCTCTCTCTCTGATTCTCTTTCTCTTCAGCTCAATCTAGACCCACCTAATCGAATCCAAAGCCCAGACTCGCTGGCGTGTATGGTGAGTGAGGGCATGTGTGCGCACGTGCAAGGAGGGACCTCACCCAGTGCTTACTAAGGCAATAAGCCCAGAGCAACTTTTGTATCCAGTTGCAAACACCTCAACCCATGATGTGGGACTAAAGTGAGGTGCTCCCCTTTCGTGCAACAGCAGCGAATGCTGCTTTTGATTGGAGTGGAGAGCGTAGCCTACAATCGCATTTAAGGATCTTGGACGAATCCTGGAGATGTTCTGCGTCACCTAGGAGTGGAAGCACTGAAGAGTGAGGCTGGGAGGCAGTGGACGAAGTCGGAGGAGGTGGTGGCGACGGTCGTCCGGTCAACACCTGAAACCAAGAACTGGGCCTTACGGCCTCATCAAAAGCATTCAGAAGGTTCACCTTGAAGAGATGTGTAGTGGTGGTAGTCGTGTGGCATGAGGAGGTCTGAGGAGTTTTAACGGTGACGGAGGAAACTGTGAGGTGGTTTGTTCGGGGGCTTGTTGGAGTGCGTAGAACCCTAAATTTCTTTAGGACTTTTAGAGGGCAAGTGGTGGCAGAGCTAATGGAGGTGGTGCGAGAGTGTTTGGAGGTGTGTGGAGCACGGAGGGACTCATCAAAGGTTTGGCCAGAGTAAAGGACGACGAAGTGATGTGAGCAGTGTTGTGCGTGAACCTAGGATCTAAGGAGTGGTAGAAGATCAGGAAAGAGAGAGGAAGAAAAAGAGAAATGTAGAGAGGGAGGATGTGAACAGAGATGACTGGCTATGATGGGCTGACACCAGAGAAGGAGGAGTCAACGGTGACACAATAGTGAGGAAGGGGAGGGAGATAGTAGCCACGCTTTGGCTGGCAATGGTTGGAGGACGAGGGGAGAATGTTAAGCCGGTCAATTTGACTATTTACCGGCTGGACGAAGAGGATAAAGAGGCTCACTGGAGATGAAGGTGCAAATGGTCGGAGAAGAGGAAGAGAGGGTTTTTCGGCTCCAAACTTCGCTGAAGAGCTGGGTTTCACAAGAGGAACCTATTTAAAGAACTCAGAGGGTGTTCCAAGCAAGGTATGGAGCTTGGTGAACTCGCCAATTTAGGGAAAAGGATCCATAAGATTGTGAACATTCGCATGAGGATTCTAGAGCAAATCAAGGTCCAAGACCTGGTCCAATCGATCGAGAATCTCTCAAGGATCCGCCCTTTCAATTTTTTAAGGATTTGACTGAGAATCGAGCAAGAAAACCTCACTCGAATCTCGACGGAGGAGTTCCATTCATACTAATGGTAGAAGGGACCTTCTTGCAAAAATGATGATAAAGTTAGGGACCTGATCATAAATATTTCAAAAGTTGAGGGGCTAAATGTAAGAAATAGAGTTTAAATGGACTGAAATGCAAACTAGGTTAAGATGGACTCTGAATGGGCCCAAATTTTTGTACCAACCTAATTTTGACCCAATAAATCTAATGGAAAAGTTGGATTTCAATTTTGACCAAGTTTGCTGGATAATTTGCACAAAAGCCTAAATTAGGGCAAAATCTCTTTTACGACTCTGTTCAAGGTCAAAATGGGTTCAGATGGTCAAACCAAAGATACCAAACCCCTCAGAATATTTTTTTATGAATTTTAGGTTATTTAGATAATCTTTATCCTGACTAAAACCTCTTTAATTCAAGCAGATTTGAAATTAGGGTTTTGGGTGTTATTTTGGTTCTCAGAATGCATAAAATCCCATTTCTGTCTGCATTGACCCCTTTATTAGACTTTAATGCTTAATTGACCTTTAACTAACCCCTGATAAACCCCATGGCTATTCTGTGTTCATGATATACTGTTAAAATTACAAAATTAACCCTAGTTTCCTGTTATCTTCTTAAAAAGAATGATGTGGAGTTATAACCCTCAGATGGTTATGTAAGAGCATTTATCTTTCATTCCTAACTAAAAGTGACTAGTTAGGGCCTATGATGGTATTCCCATCAAATACACTTCTCCTAGGTTCTACTCATCATCACTGGGTTGGGGATTAATCAGACCAATGCTCCTATAATAGGAGTAGAAGGATCCCAATGTTCATCAAATGGTGGATAACTACCAGTCATGGGATTGAGATTCGATGTTCTAGGGTGAAAGTAAGAAGTGAAGTAGTTATTGTAATCCATGACTTGAAAAATACACCCAAATCAAACGCAAGGCAATGGGACTCTCTTTTTTCTTAGAGTAGATTTGAGCTAACCTCCAACCTACTCCTTAAAGTTGTCAAATGGGGTCAAGTTTGCACCCGCCCATTCCTACTTTAGTGGTATAAGAGGGGGCTGTGACTTGAGATCCCTAACAAGCTCTTTGGAGAAGAACAGAGGTCGTTTACGTTCTTTCTTGGTGGCCAAAGAAGTTGTTCAATCAATTACGGGCCCCAAGTCGACCTTCGCGTGCCCTAAGACTACACCTTTCTTCAATGATACTCTCAAGTGACCTATTGAGAAGTTACTCTAGGACACCTAAGGTGTAGTCCTATTGAGAAGATACTCTAAGTGACCTATTGAGAAGTTACCCTTCCTTGGAGGCAATGCGAATGCAGTGCCTCTTAACTACCCTTTTGTTCCTTTAAGGGGTGTTCCCCTCCTTGAAGTAACAAAACACTTGGTAACAGGATAATATCACCACCACAAAGTGAAATAGGAGGGTCTGCACCAATGAGGAGATCAGTGCCTATAGCCTTAAGGGACCGAGACCTAATGTGGAGCCTAGTGTATGTGCTCGGTGCCAGAAGTGTGCATCACACCGCAAATCAGTTTATTATTTAGAAGAATCATAAACAAGTCCCTTTTAATCAAATCAAATGTGATTTTGATTTTAAGGTTGAATCTAATTAGCAGTCCCAATTTTAGTTAGGTGACCACTGAATTAGGTCAATTCAATCAGTTCTGTGGTCTTGAAATTTAATCCAAATGCAAATGCCTAAACAGGAGTTGGATGCAAAGATAGAAAGGTATACCTGTCTCCAACAATCTCCATGCAGATATGTATGCAATGTAAGAAAAGAGATCCAATATGCTGCTCAATCACCCCTAAAAGTGCGCACCTAAGGGTATGCAACTCCTAAACAGGCAGCTCGATATTTTTGTCTTTTCTTTTAGAGCAAGCAGGTAGAAAATGAATCACACACACACAGATAAATATCCCCTAGCTGCTATGAAAGTGGGGACAGACCCCCGAAAATTAGTCCTAATTGCTACAAGAGCGAGAAGACTGAATTGAAAAAAACTCGACGATGAAAGAGAATCCCCTGTGAAAGCGGGATCTAGGTCTCCTCTTTGCATCTTCTCAGTGTGTGTGGGCGTCGCTCAAGGTCGACGTTGTCACTTAGCTACACCTGTTGCCTCGTAAGTTTCCTCACACAGAAAAAATAACTGGTCAGATCAATGCTCACCTAAAGTAATCCCAAAATATAATCGTGAAAATCTATTGCGTCTGTTGCCTCCCCGACAATGGCACCATTTGAATGGGAGATTTTGCTTTTCAGAAATATATGTCAGGGAAATACGTCATCACAGAAAAATCACGTGGTGGAAAAATCTCAGATCAAAAATATTTATCAGTAAAACTAACCACGATGGATTAGTTCGTATCCATAGGGAGGAACGACTACAATAAATTCATGAATATTTTTCCCTTATGTTCGCCCAATCAAGTGCGAGATCTGTGCCCACATCCGATGTGAAACAAGGCAAAAAAAAGAAGACAGAATAATTTAAGTATGCAATGGTTGTGTGCGTAATTTTGCCTCCACAAAATAATTCGCAATGGCATACAATGTAATTAGACTTCAAGATATCAGGCTTCCTCTTCTAGGTCTTGATATGGCATGCATTTATGTAGAGACCTAAGTCAATATATGAGGATAGGAATGCATGGGAGAACAATGTGAAAACTTGAGGGTAAGCGTGCAAATTCAAATGAATAAAATAATCAAATCCAAAAATGAATTTCTCATCAATGGCATGAAATGTAAATTTTATTGAGACCTAAAACAAAGGAGAAGCTTCTCTTTGCTTGCATGCACACGTAAGGGGACGGCTGGAGGCATGGTGCTCAGAGGACATTGAGGGCGCAGAGAGGGTTCCGATGACGGTGGTCCCACCGCAGGAGGTGGCTAAAGCTAGCCACCGGAGAACAAGAACCCGCCGGCGGTGGCGGTCTGTTGTCGATGGAGCGTGGACCAAAGGGTCCCTACGCATGGCCACGGCTTCATGCATGTGTGGTGGAGACCGATGGCATCATTGGGGTGAAGATGACCGGTGACTTTGGGTTATTTTCTCCTCAATCAGTGAAGAAGAGGAAGAATAAGAGGAGGAGGAGGCTGGCTGTTGCATGCGCATGAGAGGACGGTCACGTGGCTTCACGTGAGGAGGTCAGCTGCATGGAGGAAGTTCACGGAGATGTTGGGTTCTGCTCTATTGGAGAAGATGAAGAGGACGGTCATGCTGGCCGTGAGGTTGGAGGCACGATGCCTACTGTTGGTGCGTGCGACGAGGAGTGCTCTTGCTATAGTTGTTGTGGTTGCGAGGGCTGGTGGAGGTCACAGTGGTGAGGAGGCGTGCCAAGGATAAGGCGCTGGAGATGGGATCCTTGCTAGACGTCCGATGGAGGGGTTGGATGTCTTAAGTCCTTCCCCTTTGTCGTGTGTTGAGAGAAAGAGAGTAGTGAAGGTGGTGGGAACGTTGTTTGCAGGTCTGTTGGGCGAAAGCGACAGGAAGAAGAGAGAAGGGGGTGTGGTGATGTTTAGCTGCAATGACGATGGTGGTGGTGCCTGTGGGTGCGTGGAGGTGTTGTTGTGTGAAGGAGAGGGCGAATGTGCATAGAGGTGGCTGATGGTGGTTAGTCGATGGTGTGCACGGTCGTAGTGGCAAAGGTCGTGGATGGCTCACAATGGTGAACAGTCCTGAAGACAAGTAGAACGTGGTGGTGGCAGTGGGGGTCACAGCAAGGGTGCGAACATGGTCGTTGGTGCGATGGCAGGAATGTCAGAGTGATATGAGGTGATGAACGTCGAGGTGGAGTCATCGTGGTTGTAGATGCCGGTGCTGTCACCACCAACCGCGGTAATGGGTTTGTCGTAGGCGAGATGCGGTAGTGGTCATGGTCGTGGTCAAGTTTGTGCTTGGAGAGAGGGCTCTCCCCCTCCGTAGAGGAAGATGATGGATCTCATGGGGCTGTCCCTGCATGTTATATATATATATATATAGAATGAGAGAGAGACAATTAGAGAGAATATCAGAGTGAGATTTGAGGGAGTGAGATTTGGGAGAGAGAAGAAAAATAGGGAAAGTTTTCTTTATTTATTTTCTCTTTCTTTCTTTCCTTCCCTCTTGTACGTGGTTTCCAAAACCTCTCTGGGGAGGATTCTACTTGGGGATTGAAGAGTTCTTTTATATGTGGCAAATTAAATCTTCGAAAATGGTATGCCCAATTTAGGTATGATTCCATTCAGATTGCCCCTTCCATACTGACCCAAATTTAATTGATTAAGATGTAAAAATTGATGTCATATATGCATGGAATGGTAACTCTATAGCTTAATTAATTTTATTCCTGCAATGCATGACTCATATTACATTTTCATTCCAACAACGAAGTACTTAGGCTCTAATTTAGTCCACTAAGATGGACCTATTAGGGAGCTCCGTGGAAGATTGGAGAGTGAAACCCCTCTACCTATTGTACTTGGTAGAGTGATGTAAACACGTTTATATCACATAAACTGCCTATTTTTGTGTGTTCTTAGGTGTAGAGTTGCATCATATATTATAAATATTGCATAACATGCATTATCTTGCATTTAGGTTAGTTTGTATAAAATTTAGGTTAATTTTCTATTTTTGGTGGCCAGGGACAGGATGACTTTTAATTGGGGCCTCAGATTAAAGATCCAACCGTACGAATTTGATCAGGGTGACAGTTGGAGTTCAACGATTCCAAGATTGCCCTGATCAAACTTCCGTAGCATCAGATATAATCCAAGGAAGGTTAGAGATCAAGGGCCAAGATGGTGTCAATCCGCACTTTAGATGACAAATCCAACTGCACGGATGGGTTTGAATCGATGATCGCAGCCTAACGGTGTGAAGATTGATCTAATCTGACATCCGTGGCACCTTCTACAAGTCACAGAAGATGGACGGCCAAGATGGCGCAACATGGTGCCATCTCTGCTTCCCAAACCAACCCAACCAAATTAGCTAGGACCACAGCACCCTCTCTCTCTCCTCACCCGCTCGATTGATCTTAGCCGTTGGATCTTGATCCAATGGCCACGGAAGCACACGCTTAAAACGAAAGCGTGACAAGCGACAGCCGTAGCACAACGAGCGCAAGCACTTCACGTAAAGAAGAGGCGCAGGGTCAAGCCCCAGCAAGCCTCAAATTGAGGTGAAGGCGCGGGGCGCATTGATTCAGGCTGTTAGATGAAGATCGTGCGGGCGAGAAGCGGGAGATGTGTCACGCGAAGGAGCTCTGGATCACGTACACGCGTGATGACGCGCCTCTGCACGCGAGGGCACTACAGCTAAAGAAGATGAAGCAGGCAAGGAACGACTTTAAGCTGTCCAATCTTGAGATCAGATGGCTGATCTCGTGAGAACGTGGGCAGGCAGAATGCAAGGAGGAGAAGAGGCGCGCGCGGCGCCCGCACACATCGCCCACGTCAGGTATTTAGTGACGAATAAATCCGTCGCTAAAGACCTGATATTAATGTTTTTGAATTTGTAATGACTAAATTACCCCCAATCCTTGCAACTATAAAAGGAGACTCCTACCCTACGAAATTCTCATCCCTTCCTTCACCTCTCTCCCTCTCCAAAGCTCTAGAGAAGCTTGTCCCACACCCGGGATGCTTCTTTAGAGCCAAATCCAAAATTTTCTTACCCCTGTTCTGGAACTGGATCCTGCTACAACGATGATGTTCTGCCTCGTTCCCACTTCTTCCTGCTTCGTCCTCCTTCTTCCCGCCCCATCCTCCGTCTTCCAGGAGTCTCTCCGTCCGACTCGTCCTCCAAGAAATCGTCGAGGAGGATAACATCTCTCTCCCTTCTTTTTATCACTTTATAGTTGTAATCATTTCCCGCTTTCTAGTTGTAAAAATAGTATTCTTATATCAAGTGCTTATTGTCTCTCTCTCTCTCAGTGTTAATATCAATTCCATTGTAATTATCTCTCTTTCAAACAAAAATTCCAAAAAAATATAATCCCAGATTTTAGATCGACGTAGCCTCCCTCTGTTCGACCCGGAATTCCTTTACGAATTTTGGTAAAATTTTATATGTTGATGGATTGCTTTGTAAATCAAACTACAATGACGGGTTTTCAAATCCAACTCCGATTATGTAGTTTTCCGCTTCAACATTTTGGTGCCGTTGTTGGGGAAGCAACGATTCTCTATTTTCTTTCCGCATTTCGTGCACTTTATTATTTTCTAACTTACTTTATTTCTCGTCTATTGTTTTGCAGGTACCTCAACAGGGAATCTTCAAGCGGTAGATCGGAGTAAAGTGCAGTTGAAGACAACTATAAGTGCTCCCCGTTCTTCCCCTCCATAGATTTCATTTCACAACACTAATTCAAACCCCAATTAACCTAGGTGTTTGCATAAATTCTAGGGTTAGTTTGGTTGCTTGGATTTCCACCCACATTCATCTCACCCTCGTAAAAAAATTAACAAAAAGATACTTCTTGTGGGATAAATCAACATACACACTACATACACCCACATTCAAGGCACATAACCTAATTGATTTTTATCTACTCAACCGAGATTCTGATCTGTGGAACCGGTACATGCAAATCAACATATAAAAGAGTAGAAATCAGTCTAGGTCAATCATTTTGTGTGCCTAACTTAGTGGTGCAATTTTGGCCAATTGTTTGAGTTGTTTAGGCTACACCACTTGACTTAAAATCAACTCATCAAGTAGTTACCCTGTAGGGTTTTCAATTTAGGTTAATACCAGACACTTCACTTTACTTTTGATTACAAAAGGAAAAGATCTTCACCCGTGTTTGAACTTCTGGATTGCCTCGAAACTTGATTGAATTAACCTAATTCCAAACCCTAAAAGCTACTTAAGCAAGATTTGAACCTTAAAATTCACTGATCAAAAATAATCTTGCTTGAAAACCCTGGTTGTGCACGCACTCACACATACTCAATTGATTATTAAGGGCACAACCCATCTTAAGGGCCCACCATGTTCCATAAGCACTACAATCCCAAGCCTAAATAAAATCAAGTAGACGTTGGCCTTAAGGACTGATTTGCTCTTCAGGGCCCAGTCTGAGATTGTTTACGATTAACCTACTTGTACCAATCAATCTGATGTCTAGATAGGGGAGTAGAGTTAAACGACCGCGGTTGGGGGGTACACTAGGAACTGGAGGCGCAAGCCAATGAAAGAACCTTCTCCCCAGTCCCTCCTTCTAACTGGTTGGATTGATTGGACTCAAGTAGAGTAAATCGTCTATAATCTTAAGACGAATTCTGAGTCTGTAGATCCTTAGGCTACCCCACTTAAGGATAGGCCTGTTTTGTTGTGCTGCAAGGTTCTTATCCCCAGTCCTTCCGACCTCTTCCTAGTTTATACTTCGAAGGAGGTCATTGAATCCCCAATTAAAAGGGCCACTAGCGTATTCTAGGAGGCATAGGTTGGATTTTGGCCAAATTGATCCCATGGCCGATCAACAACCTCCTCTGCCTCAGAATCAACAGGAGATGTTTCAAAGGCAGCTAGAACAATTGCAGAGAATGTAAGAATGGTTCTAGAGAATGTAGGGTACTCAGCCCTTAAAGGATTTTTATGATCCTTCAAATTACGGGGAATGTCTCGGCATCCAGATTCCTACCAGAGACATAGAAATCAAGCCCCAGGTGTTAAGACTGACCAAATACTTTCATGGGCTTGGCTCTGAAGACTCGTTTTAGCATTTGGAGGACTTGACCGCTTTGGTCCAAACCACCAAGGCACGAAACGTGAATGAAGAGCTTTCCCCACTCTCTTAGGAATAAAGCTGCTCATTGGTATAGGACCACAGGAAGGCTGATCACAACATGGAACGATCTGAAATTGGCTTTCCTGAAGAAATTCTTCCTTATCGGACGTACCAATGCTCCGAGATGGGCGATTACTACCTTCGCCCAGCGGTCGGGGGAGCAATTTCATGTTTCCTGAGAGCGATTTTAGGACTTATTGCAAAAGTGTCCACACCACAAGGTGCTGAAATGGTAACTCGTGTAGATCTTCTACCACGGGTTGACTAAGCAACTCAAAAATCATGTAGACGCTTCTTGCGAAGGCAATTTCCTCAACAAAGATGCAGATAGCGCGCACGATTTGTTTGAGGAGATGAGTGAAAATTCAATCAATCATGCCTCCATGGATACTTTTAACCGATCCCAACAACCTAGATTGAATGTTAATAAAGTCCACGACTCTCATTCATTCGATATGGAACTGATTTGCAATAAACTAGATAAGGTGGACCTGGTTATTAAAATGATGGAGGAGTGGATGGTTGGAAACTCAATGAACAATTCTTGATCCACTCAATCCCAGAATTCGAGATTCCATTCTTCTCGAGCTCCTTCTGGATGAGAGTTCGAGAATCAACTGAATGCGACTCCACCGATGAGCCAGCATTATTCGAAACCCCACGGGTTCCAAAGTGGGACCTTTGATCCCAGTTTCTCTGATCCCTCCCTTTCTTTCTCTCCATCCTCGCCCTATGAGGATGTCTATGCTATACAGGAGAATGTTAGGTCCAACCCTTACTTTAATGCTTACAATCCGAGTTGGAGGAACCACCCTAACTTCTCCTGGAAAAACCTAGGGTAGCAGACCCAATTTTGACCCAGCAACTATGCTTCACAAAGACCAATGGGTCAGGGTCATGTTTACACTCAGCTGCCCCCGAATCAAGTCAATCAGCCATCTTGGAATGCCCATCAACCTGTAGGGCAGGCTGATTTGAACCGACAGATGGTAGAAATGCAAGGATCTATGCTCCATCTCATGCAGCAAATGAAAACTTCTCTGGACAACTTGCAAATCGGGTTCATTGCTAATTCTCGTCAACCTGGATCTCTGCCATCTCAACCCGTACCCAACCCGCATATTATCCAAAATTCGGGCAATCAAGCCCAAGGGTACGGGAATCAGAGGGACCCGCACGCACATGCTCAGGTGGTTGAGCAGGGTCCTTTCTCTTCTGCTTCTTCAAATAGAAGGTTTTTGGCTAATGAAGCCCCTCCAATCTTTCCTAACCCTCCCCAAGACCCAAACCCGTATGCATTTGCTAATTCAGTTACCTTGAGGAGTGGAAGACAAATTCAGGATCCACAACCACACTGTTCTGATCTACCAAATTCTGGAGAGCCTGAGGAGAGAAAGGAGAACTCTGAAGAAGAAATCAAGGCTCAGGAACCTGATTCTGAAGATCTGACTCATGTTCCTTTTCTTGAGGCCTTGATTAAGCCTAGGAAGAAGCTTGTTGATAGTAACGAGGAGCTCTTGAATATATTCAAGAATGTTGAGATCAATATCATGCTCCTCGACGCTATCAAACATATACCAGCTTATGCTAAATTTTTAAAGGATTTATGCACACAGAAGCATAAGTCGAGGGATTCTATTCTGATGAAGGTGGTGCTCTTCGAGCAGGCTAGTTCTGTTATCCTGCATCACCTTCCTCAGAAAAAGAGAGATCCAAGTGCTCCTTTGATTTCTTATGTCATTGGAGAATACACTTTTGATAGGGTACTTCTGGATCTAGGTGCATCTATTAACCTAATTCAGACTTCTCTTCACGAGAAGTTTGAATTAGGTGAACTTCAGCCGACTTCAGTAACGCTGCAGTTAGCGGACCGTTCAGTCATAAATCCGCGAGGCATTATTGAAGATGTTATTGTCAAGGTTAAGAATTTCTATTTTCCTGTAGATTTCCTTGTCCTTGACATGGTTGTACTTGAAAATTTAAGGAACACGCCCATCATTCTGGGGCATCCATTCCTGGCCACCGCTAAGGCCAATATCAATTGTAAGAGCGATAGCATGGAAATCGCCTTTGGGGATCAGAAATTGAAATTGGATATTTTTAAGGCGATTAACAAATTTAAGGATTGTGGATTTATAAAGGAACTTGAGGAACTTGAATATTGAAACATGTATAGCAATTTTTGCAATTGAAAGTTCCTCCTGTTGTGATGGATCTGACCCCCAACCCTCTGTGGCAAACCTGCCACATTCTGAAGAGGTTATTGATTTTGTTCACTTTCAACCTCTTCCTCTTGATGAATCTTCATCAGCATCATCCTTACCTTCCATTCTAATCCCACCCCAGCTCCAACTGAAACCATTGCCTGAGAGTTTGAAATATCAGTTTTTGGGACCTCAAAAGACGCTCCCTATGATTATCAATGCCAGATTAACTAAGGAGCAGGAGATTAAACTGATCAAGGTTCTAAAGGAACATAAGGAGGCAATTGGTTGGACCATTCATAAACTCAAGGGGATCGAGCCATCTTACTGCAATCACAGAATGGAAGATGGATCCTACCCTTCTCGCCAAATGCAAAGGAGATTAAACCCTAATATGCGAGAAGTGGTCAAGAAGGAAATTATCAAGTGGCTCAACGTAAGAATCATTTATCCGATCTCTGATAGTCCTTGGGTAAGTCCCGTACAAATTGTTCCCAAGAAAGTTGAGATTACCATTGTGACTAACGAGAAAGGATAATCTGTCACAACTCATTCAGCTTCCTCTTGGAGGGTTTGTATCGATTACAAGAAGCAGAACACAGCCATGAAAAAGGATCATTTCCCTTTGCCCTCTATCGATCAAATCCTGGAAAGACTAGCTGGGCAGAAGTACTTTTGTTTCCTAGACGGTTACTTGGGATACAATCAAGTCCCTATCCATCCCGAGGATCAGGAAAAATGACTTTCACATGTCCCTACGGAACCTTTGCTTTCCGTAGGATGCCATTCGACTTATGTAATGCACCCGCAACTTTTCAAAGGTGTATGCTAGCCATATTCTCTGACATGGTAGGAGACTTAATAGAAGTCTTCATGGATGATTTCTCTATTTTCGGAGAATCATTTGATTCTTGCCTGGCTAATCTTGAAATGATCCTCTAAAGATGCATCAAAACAAGATTGGTCCTTAGCTGGGAAAAGAGTCATTTTATGACATAAGAAGGCATCGTCTTGGGTCATGTAATCTCTAAATGGGGAATTGAAGTTGACAAAGCTAAGGTTGATGCTATCTCTAAACTTCCTCCTCCCACATCTGTCAAACAAATTCGATCATTTCTTCGTCATGTGGGATTCTATAAGAGGTTCATCAAGGACTTCTCTAAGGTTGCTTGCCCTCTGAGCAACCTTCTAGCCAAAGATATGCCATTTGATTTCAACGAATCATGACGTAAGGCATTTGATTTTCTTAAAACGGCAGTCACTTGTGCTCCGGTGTTGCAACCACTGATTTGGACAGCCCCATTTGAGATCATGACCGACACTTCTGATTATGCGGTTGGGGCTATTTTGGGTCAGAAGATCGATAGGAAGCCATCTGTCATCTACTACACTAGCAAAACTCTGGACATGGCCCAGAAGAATTACACTGTTACTAACAAGGAATTGCTAGCTATAGTATTCGCTTTGGAGAAATTTAGGGCTTATCTCTTAGGGTCTTGTGTCATAGTATATACCGACCACTTGACCTTGAGACATCTCTTGGACAAAAAGGATGCCAAACCCTGGCTTATTCGATGGATTCTTCTACTTCAAGAATTCGATCTTGAAATCAAAGATAAATCCGAGACATAGAATGTGGTGGCGGATCATCTTTCGAGACTTCTGAGTGATTCTTCTCGTCTGGATATTTTGATTGCTGATACTTTTTCAAATGAGACTATCCTTACAGTATCAGGAGTCCAAACCCCGTGGTTTGCTGATATTGTAAATTATTTGGCCTTTGGTCAAATCCCTTAGGATTGGACCAATCAACAACGAGATAGACTTAAATCTAAAGCCAAATATTACTTCTAGGAGGACCCTGAACTGTACCACATCGGCTCTAACCAGATTATTCGCCGATGTGTTCCAGAGAATGAATTCAAAAGTATACTTGAGTTCTACCATGCATCTGCGTGTGATGGACATTTCTCTGGGAAGAAGACGGCTGCAAAGATTTTGCAATCTGGATTCTATTAGCCGTCTTTATTCAAGGATGCCAAGGAATTCTCGAGGTCGTGTTTCCAATGCTAGGCACTTGGGAGCATAACCAAGAGAGACATGATGCCTCTAAACCCAATTCTTCCTATCGAAATCTTTGACGTTTGGCGCATCGATTTCAAGGGACCCTTCCTCCCTTCATTTAGACACCAGTGCATTCTTGTCACTGTTGATTACGTGTCCAAGTGAATCGAGGCTATTCCCACCCGAACCAATGACCACAAGGAGGTCATCGATTTTGTCAAGAACAACATCTTCAGTCGGTTCGAGATTCCAAGGGCCATCATCAGTGATGGTGGTACTCACTTCACTAATGCCCAGTTCCGTAATTTACTGACAAAATACGGGGTAAATCATAGAATCTCCACACCTTACCACCTCCAGACGAACGGACAAGCCGAGATCTCCAATCGGGAGATCAAGAATATTCTTCAGAAAATGGTTAGACCTAATCATAAAGATTGGACTCAAAAGCTTGAGGACGCTCTTTGGGCTTACTGTATGGTATACAAAATGCCTATCGGCATGTCACCATTTCATCAAGTGTATGCAAAGGCATGCCATTTACCCATAGAAATTGAACATAGGGCATTCTGGGCAATCAAGTAATGTAATCTAGATTTGAGTTTAGCCAGAAAGACAAGGAAACTCCAACTATCTAAGTTGGAGGAGCTTAGAAATGACACATACGAGAATGCCAAGATCTATAAGGCTCGGACCAAAGCTCTTCATGACCAATTAATATCCCGCAAGAGCTTTGAGCCGAACTAAAAGGTTTGGCTCTTTAATTCTCGACTTAAGCTCTTTCCTAGCAAATTTAGGTCAAAATGGAATGGCCCGTTCATCATCGTTCAGATATTTCCAAATGGGGCCGTTCAAATCTCTGACCCAAAGATGGGTAATTTATTTAAAGTCAACAGTCAACGTATGAAGCCTTTTATTGACCGTATTGTTCCAGAACCCATCCCAGACACGGTTGCTCTAATCACATTGTGATTTCTTTGGCTGGACTTCGCCTAGCTGATGGCATTAAACTCAGCAGTTGTATAGTCTGACTCAGAGCTGACCTGAGCATCATATTCAGGTGATATCTTCTACACTCTACCCTTCCTTTCATGTCTTTTATTCTCTATATGGACATTGCATCAGCTAGGCATGGGGGGGTGGATTCATTTTTAAGTCATTTTGTCAGCTCTGTGAAATTCTTGTAAATTCTACTTGTTTTTCTCATTATAAAAAAAATTGAATTAGGAGAGAATACTTGGGCATTAGGACTTTTCAATCTTAGGAAATAATACAGTAGGATCTGAACACTAAGACCCTTCAGGTCTTTGGGCTTAATCAGCCCGGGTATCCACTAAAATGTGGATTTGTTTATCAAGTCCTCACCATCCTGAATTCTATTTCAATTTGGTTAAATAGGTTGGGGTGATAAGTACACGACTTATCAACCTGCCCTCTAATTTAAGGGAACTTTAAGTCTAAGCATCTACACACTATTCGCACTAACTCGTTGTTCGGCGATTTTAACGGAAATTGGGTAGCTAATGAACCTTCTAGGGTGGTATGGCTGGCAAGTTATTGTGGGTAACAGCCCATAGGTAGGTTGTCCAGAGCCCAGCCATTGGACCATTCTTTTCCTGCTGCCTTTAGGTAAATCTTAAACCAGAGAAGCCACCTACTTAAAAAAAAAAAAGAAAGTCCAAAATGAAAAGAAAAGAAAAAGAAAAAGAAAAGGAGAAAAGAAAAGAAAAAGAAATAAGCACGAGTATGGCTGGCATGTTATCGTGGGTAACAGCCCATAGGTAGGTTGTCCAGAACCCAACTCAAGAAATGCATGTTTAATTGCTAAACACTTAGGAAGAAGCAGAGAAGAAGAATAAGCTAGTGAGATATACACTGGATTCACCCTTGTGTTGACCCCATAAAAATAAAAGTAGGGAGAAAGCTACCAGTCATATAGATACACCTTTAGGTAGAATTCTTTTTAAGGTCACCTAAGGGCATAGAAACCCGAAGTCCGTTCTAATTGCCAATCAGTGAGTCTATCACATTTCACACAGAGATGCTTAAAACTTAAGGTTCTCATCAAGTCTTGGGTGGGTTGAGTAGCCGTAGAAAGCCACTCTGAAATCCTAAACTAAAAAATCCAAAAAAATTAGAAAAGAAGAAAAAGAGACAAAGAGATCCTTCTTTGAATAAGGCGAGGGCTTGAGGCAGTCTGCATTTTGGCAGATACCTGGGTGCTATTGTGTCTTTGTAGTTCAGGTCCTTAGTTGAAACTCTTAAGTGTTGAAAAATTACTATTGCCCAAGAAATCCGACCTAATTCTCTTATAAATAGCATTTAGTTTTGCTAGGGACTAGTAAAAGATAGGGATGGGGGTGTGATGTAAACACGTTTATATCACATAAACTATCTATTTTTGTGTGTTCTTAGGTGTAGAGTTGCATCATACATTATAAATATTGCATAACATGCATCATCTTGCATTTAGGTTAGTTTGTATAAAATTTAGGTTAATTTTCTATTTTTGGTGGCCAGGGACAAAGCCACTTTTAATCGGGGCCTCAGATCAAAGATCCAACTGTACAAATCTGACCATGGCGACGATTGGAGTTCAACGACTCTAATCACCCCAATCGGACTTCCATAGCATCAGATATAATTCGAGGAAGGTCAGAGATCAATGGTTGAGATGGTATCAATCCTTAATTTAGATGACAAATCGGACCGCACGAATGGGTTCGAATCGATGATCTCAGCCTAACGGAGTGAAAATCAGCCCAATCCGACATTCATGGCACCTTCTACAAGTCACAAAAGATGGACGGCCAAGATGACACCATGTGGCACCATCTCAGTTGCCCAAACCGACCCAGCCAAATTAGCAAAGACAGCCTCACCCTCTCACTCTCCTTACCCGCTCAATTGATCTCAGCCATTGGATCTTGATCCAACGGCCATGGGAGCACACGCTTAAAATGAAAGCGCGACAAAGCGACAGCCGTAGCACAGGGGGCGTAAGCGCTTCAAGCAAAGAAGAGGTGCGGGGTCAAGCCCCTGTAAGCCTCAAATTGAGGTGAAGGTGCGGGGTGCATTGATTCCGGCCATCAGATGAAGATCGTGCAGGCGAGGAGTAGGAGATGTGGCACGCGGAGGACCTTTGGATCACGTACGCGCGTGATGACGCTCCTCTACACACGAGGGCGCTACAGTTGAAGAAGATGAAGCAAGCGAGGAACGACTTTAAGCCGTCCGATCTAGAGATCAGACGACTGATCTCGTGAGAATGTGGGCAGGCAGAACGCAAGGAGGAGAAGAAGCGTGTGCGGCGCACGCATACGTCGCCCACGTTAGGTCTTTAGTGACGAATAAATCCGTCACTAATGACATGATATTAATGTTTTTGAATTTGTAATGACTAAATTACCCCCAATCCTTGCAACTATAAAAGGAGACCCCTACCCTACGAAATTCTCATCCCTTCCTTAACCTTCTCTCCCCCTCCAAAGCTCTAGAGAAGCTTGTCCCATACCCGAGATGCTCCTTTAGAGCCAAATCCAAAGTTTTCTCGCCCCCGTTCTGGGAGTGGATCTTGCGATGACGACGATGTTCTGCCTCGTTACCGCTTCTTCCCGCTTCATCCTCCTTCTCGCCCCGTCGTCCATCTTCTAGGCGTCGCTCCATCCGACTCATCCTCCAAGCAATCATCGAGGAGGATAACATCTTTCTCCCTTCTTTTTATCGCTTTCTAGAATAGAATTTCCCAATATTCTTATATCAAGTGATTGTTTTCTCTCTCTCACTTAGTGTTAATATCAATTCCATTATAATTATCTCATTTTCAAACAAAAATTCCAAAAAAAATATAATCTCAGATTTTAGATCGATGTAGCCTCCCTGTGTTCGACCCGAAATTTCTTTACGAATTTCGGTAAAATTTTATCTGTTGATGGATTGCTTTGCAAATCAAACTACAACGGGTTTTCAAATCCAACTCTAATCACGTAGTTTTCCACTTCAATATAGAGGGTGAGGAAGGGGGATGGAGCAACTCCGATGGTGCTGCAATTTATGCCAACGAGAGGGAGGAAACAGGAAAATTTGGGCAAATTGGGCACGAATTGTGCCTTGAGATAATCTCCTCTTTATATAAAGATGTTATTTTTCTGTATCCGACCATCTTAGGCAAGTTTTAAGTGGGTTTTGTAGTCCCAAAAACTTGGGTTCGCCAATGATGGAACCAGCCTTGATTGGATTTAAACCAAGGTCTGATGAATCGGGAAGGATTTGAGGAAGATCTATGCCAATTTTGGCGCTTTATGATTGAAGTTCTTTCAATCAAAGATCCCAGTTAAATGGGTTAGGTTTTGGGTTTTCCTAAACCCACTGAAGATGCCTTAGGAAGGAAAAGGTTGGCGGTAAGGGTATTTTTGTGAAGACGATGATAAGTTAGGGGCATAAATGTAAGGAAACGTAGAATCTAGGGGTTCAACTATGATAAATAGAGATTTTAAGGGCAAAAATGCAAACTAGGTCAAGATGAACTCTGATTAGTCCCAAATTTTGGTGTCAACCTAATTTAGATCCAAGAAATCTAATGGTGAACTTATATGTTTGTTTTGACCATCTTTGACTAGGTAAATTACACATAAGCCCAAATTAGAGTAAATTCTTCTTCGAATCTCTATTTTTTATCAAAATGGGTTCCAATGGTCCAAGTGAAGGTACAGAACCTCTTAGAATATTTTTCAATAATTTTTAGGAGGTTTTTATTGAATTTATCTCTATCATAACCCTTTCAATTTGAGTGAGGCTAATGATTAGAGTTTTTAGTAATATTTTGATCCTTGAAATGTACAAAACTCTGATTCAGTCAATGTAAGCCTACTTCTTGGTCTTTTAAATTCATTTAACCTTGAATTATCCCCTAATTAACCCCATAGTAAATCTTCATTAGTGACTAGATGTTAAAACAAAAAAATTAACCCATTTTCTTGTCTTCTCAAATCAGTTCAGCATGGAATTACGATCCTCAGACAATCATTAAGGAGCATTTATTACAGTCGTTAGGATAATTTAAGATAATTAAAACCAATGATGGTGCTACCATCAGAGCCTTCCTAATGGCAATAGGAAGATAAGAATCATCTGGTATCTCTAACTAAGTCACTACAGAAGGAACCTCACTACTATAGTGATCTGCACCATCAGGGGGACCAGGTCTAACTAGATTATCACTGTCATCAAAATCCATCTCAACTGCCTATGGAATATCAGTCATTGGTGCAAGAGGTGGCCTCTGTAGTGTTGCATGACGTCTACTATATTCACGTAGAGGACCATGCAATCTCTAGTAGTCATCCAAGGGGGTAGTGGAGCCTGAAGAAGTCGACTAAGGTGTGGAGACTGGAATCACCTCAAGTGGAACAGGGGGAATAGGCATGGGAGTTACATCATCATGAACACTCATCTATCCAGCAACAAAAAAATATGGTGTCATCTTGTGAAAGGTTACATCAGCACTGACATAATGCCTGTGGTGGATGGGATCATAACATCGGTACCCCTTCTAACTCCTGGTGTACCCTAAGAAGACGCACTTAACAATGCGAGGAGCAAGCTTATCATGGCCTAGTGATGGCATATGAACAAAAGCAACACACCCAAAAATCCTGGGAGACACATGGAAAAGCTCACCATTTGGATGTAATAAGAGAATCAGTATCTGCTCGTAACAGACTAAACTCGGCATCCTATTAATGAGGTAGTAGGCTATCAAAATAGCATCCCCCCAGTATCTTTGTGGAACACTGTGGTGGATAAGAAGAGTGTGGGAAACCTCTAAGAGGTGTCTGTGCTTTCGCTCTACAACACCATTTTGCTATGAGGTATAGGGACAAGTAGTCTGGTAGATAATCCCATGAGTCCTGTAGAACTCCGTAAGTCTAGTAGTGCAAAACTCGAGGGCATTATCTGTTCATACAATCTTCACTATGGCGGAATACTAAGTCTTGATCTCCAAAAGAAGCATCTCTATAACACCTCCAACCTCTGCCTTATTCTTCAAAAGAAACACCCAGGACACTTTGGTAAAGACATTGACGGCAACAAGATAATAATGATATCCCATCATGTCTAGAACTCTACTCAGTCCCTCGACATCCATATGGAGTAACTCAAAAGCTATCCCTGATCCAGGAGAAGTATTAGCAAGAAAGGAGGATCGATGGTGCTTACCTAACTGTCAAGCATCACACCTAATAGTAGTGGCAAGCAAAATATGTAGAATCACCCTCCTAAGATGATCTAAAGGTAGGTGGCCTAGACGTAGGTGCCACTGTAAGGCACTCCCACCATCATACCTGCTAGCTCCTGCAAACGATCCCTGGCCAAGGTGATACAGACCATTCTCCTCTGTACCTCTGGCAATGGTCTTCCTAGTGAACTTATCTTGAACAATACATCCAACCTCATCAAAAATAACCCTGCGAAGAAGATCCTTCATAATCCTACTCATGGACAACAGACTCATGGGAAACTACGATACATGTAGTGCTCTTGGCAGCCGCAAAGTGGGGGTTATAAACACTTCCCCTTGTCCAAAAACTAGCGTGTGCCTGCCATCAGCAACCTACACTATTCTCCCTGGTGCAACAGAACTCAGTGACCGAAAATAACCTTGATCCCCATAAAGATGCTGTGAGGCACCAAAGTCAACCAACCATCCTACACCATGATGACTCCTGTCATGCTCCTCCAGCATCAAGTCTGCATACTCCACTCTCCCCATCATAGTGGCAGTATCTAATGCCATCTCTACTCGTCCTCAGATTAGCATTATGCCTAACAAGGACAAAGGGGATTACCAAGGGCTAGAACTCTCCATTGTTAGCCAAATAGACAAGAGAGTATGCTATCCTCATGATCTAAAATATTTTTCAGATCATAAAGGATATCACCATGATCAAATTGGGCCTTAGGCGAGAGGATTCTAAACCATAAAAGACTAAAGGCTCATGCCAAGACAAGGAAGGACCCCTTTGCATGTCTATAGGGTGCACATGGCAAGGGGAACGGGCCTGCACACCCACAGCAAGAGAGGAGGCCTCGTGCGCCACCGCATAAGAGGAGAACAACCCCAACTGCGTCACCTACGCCGCTGGGGTGTCCTGCACCTGTCCTTGCATCGCCACCTTGAGAGGTCTAGGCACTGCTACAGGGGCCAGTGCTCCTCCGTTCTCCCCTGTTGCTGGTCACCTAGGGCTCCACCGCCCGATAGGCCGCTATGGGGGCCTTCAAGAAGTTCCCTGTTGGTGCTCTGCGCCTGCAAGGAAGAGAGAAAGGGGGCGGCAATGGCAAGAAGGATGGATTTTCGTTGTTAGGGTTTCAGAGGGACCTTTTCCAATGGGACATAGAAAACCCAGCCTAGGATCGCACTCTGATACTAAGTGGGACATAATGATTAATCTTATTTCTTAGAAATGAACCCCATACCTCTTTATAAAGAAAGAGATTTGGGTAAATAACATGACATGTCCAAATCAATAATAAAAATAACAAAAGTGCTATAACAACTAGAATAAATGGGAGTCTCAACAATATCTACATTCAAAGACAAAGTCTTTAACCCTATTTTCTTTGGCAGACTCTACACTCTCAAAGAATTTTGCAGTTCCAAACTTAAATATGACTTTAGATGTGGGATCATAAAACTTGTATTCTTTTGACCTTTCTAAGTACCCAATAAAATAGTAACTACCTATCCTAAAGTCCAGTTTCTTCTCATTAAGCCTATAAGGCCTTGCCTTAGCTGGACATCCCCACACATGAAAATGCTTAAGAATAGATTTTCACCCAGGCCAAAGTTTGTATAGGGTTTTATTAGTTGCCTTAGTGGGAACTCTATTTAGGATATAAGTTGTAGTCTTCAAAACCTCTCCCCAAAGTGATTCTAGTAAGGTAGAATGAGCAATCATACTCCTTACCATGTCCTTAAGGGCTAATTTACTTGAGGGGTTAAGGAAGTAGTGTTAAGAAATGTGAAACTAGTGTTAACCCCCAATTATGTTTACTTGCAGAGTGGTGTTAACACAAATTTTTGTTTATCTAAATTAGTGTTAAGTTGGAGTGTTAATCCTTGTGGTGTTAAGAATTTGAATGGTAGTTAAGTATGTTAGGATAATATATTTAAATATGAAGGTGGTTGTGATAGTTATAATTGTTGCTTTGTATTATATATTGATAATTATTTATATAAGTAATGTTATGATGGTAAATATATAATTATTTTTAGGGTAATATAAACAATGTGTTATTAAATATGTTTGGGTATCATATTATATTGATGATTATCAATTTAAAATTAAATTAAATTAGTTTAGTTAATTACTAATTTAATTAATCTAGGTATTTTAAATTGATTATTATCTATGTAAGGAATCTAAATTAGGTGAATTTAATTATGTTATTAATAGCAATTAGTAAAACAAAATCCAAATAAGAGGAAAGAAATCTACATAGCAAGTTCCCACCATTGCCATACAAGCAAACAAAATATATGAGAAAATTTCCAAGGGGGAACATGTTGCTAATGGATCTTGCTATAAGATTTTAGTTATATCTTGTTATAAGATTTAATATTTTCCCTCTTGCCCTTTTTAACTATTCTATTTTCTATTTAAAGTCTATGCTTGGATTTCTCTGCATCTCCTTACTTATTCATAATGTTCACAAGGACATTGATGGGCAAAAACACCCATAATGCTCAGATTATCCCCAACTAAATTGACTGGTGAATGGTTTGAGAAAAATAACATGTTGAAATAATGTAGAAACTAATATGAAATTGCATAGATATTTTGCAATTAAAGAGTTCTACCTCAGCATTATTAAGTCATGATTTGTCAAAAATAGAATTCCAACTCTTGTTAGTACCTTGTAAAACTAATGCAATTACTTGATGTAAATTATCATTCCAAAACTTGTCTCTGATTGAGCAAAAGGTGGTTGGTACAATAGCAACACTGGACCTCCAAGATCAAGTACATAGTAGTGTAGCATTGATCAGTACATCGTTGACATAAATATTAAGAAAAGAGTGATTACAATTCTAAAGTACAGGACAATCTTATTTTCTGCCACCGATGTTTTCCAACCTTCTCAAGTTTGCATCCTCATCTAGCAAGTTTAGCATAATCTCCTTCGTATAACGGCATGTTGGTGGATCGAACCATTCAAAGTAGTTACATCCACCTTTTGGAAACCCGTGACATCCAAGAAATCGATGCCTAGGGTTATCTTGCGTCCACTAAGTTCGTACTTGTGCTTTCAAGCTGTAGTTGTAGAACCTATATACTTGAACCCCATCAGATTGAGAAGATCGCCTAGAAGTTGATTGAGAAGGATACAATGTAGACATATTGACCTACATTAAAGAAATACCCAAGTCAACGGTGGCTTCCATTTACGCAAAATGTAAATGGTATGAAGTGGATGATCATACCTGTAATGAAAAGCTCCTCTTCTTACTAACCTCCTCACAAGATCATTTTGACTGCTCATAAAGAGACTATCATCTAAATTACAAACACGTAATCGATCACGTAATTTTGTGCAAGTCATGCAAAGAAATTCTAACTAAATAGATAATAAATGGTTCAGTTATACAACCAAGGTCTAGCTAAATAGATAATTCAATCATACAAATACCATAGCAACAGGAAAAAGAAACTATGTAAAGGGATGACAACTACATCAGTTAGTTTGTAGAATGAAATCTAGTAGCCCCTTCATTGGGAAGTGATAATTGCAGAGCCACCATAGCCGCAGATCAACCGAAAATCAGTTGAACGCGTATCATTCACAAGTTTTCCATCCGCAGTGGTTATGAAATAACATTTTCCTTACCTCATTTCACAATAGAGGATTTGTTGAAACTAGCATGTCAATGTTATCATCCCAATGCCAGTTTACATCATCGATCATTGCATGGATTGAGCAATAAGTCGACTTAAGAAACATCCACCTATGCACTACATTAGCTTTGGAGTACTTAGTTTGCAGTTGTCAATTGAGTTCTACAAGGCACCGATGCCATGCAGCTCTAGTGAATGCCCCATGAATGTATTAAGCTTCTACCTTTAGCTCATATAGAATGAAGCCCAGAGTCCAATCATAGTGTACGTTCCAATTTCCGGAGTTGCGAGTCATTGCTAATTAAGAAGGAAGAAAAGTTAATGGTACTACATATATATATGCAATGGGCTCAAATTTTTTGACAATATCTATCATTGGGTGTAAACATTGAATTGTAATTCCCACATATAATGCAAAGATCCACCAACATGAGTGGTCTTTAGGGTTGCTAATTACAATGTCAAATTCTTCACTCACATAGATAGCCATCCAAACCAAAAGCTAACCATGGCCAAATCACTTTGTATATCGTGCATCCCACATGTAATTAAAAGATCCACCAACATTAGTAGCCTTTAGGGTTGCTTATCTAGAATGTCAAAATAAATGTTGACTCACATAAATAGCAATTCAAACTAAAAACTACCCATGGGAACATCAATTTCTATATTCGACATTTACACTCCTAAGATAGAACATCAATGAACTTCATCATTGCCCACTAGTATGAAAAATATGTTCCCACATTCATATTAAAGGAAAGTAATACAGATAAAGTTTAGGTTTGACTTATCAAACAAATCTTTAGCAAACACGACATAGCATAACAAAAAATACAAAAGAAAAAATTTGACAACAAACAAGCAACACAAAGTAGCAAATCGAAATGCGAATACAAAAAAGTGTCTAAAGAGCAAAAATATGTTCACAACATGTTAGAAGCTGAAAGCGCTCCCACATCGCATCAGCAATAGCCTCCCTAGCATGTGCAACTCTTCTCACTTGTTCTTGGGTAATGGTGCGTGAGTGGGTTTCACCTGGAGTGTTGTTTGGCTCAGCATCGCCCAGATTATCAGTACATGCCCGCCCACAATTTCTATTATCTTCGCTCAAATTTCCTTGCTCCAAACTTTTGTTGTAATACTCATCCCTTCCTCCATCCTTGAGAATGAAGTTGTGTATTACACAACATGCGACTACGACATCTGCATGAATTTGAGGGTGGTAGAAGGATTGGTAGCTTAAACATTGAAATCTTTTCTTCAATACCCCAAATGCCTTCTCAACACAATTGTGAATTTTTTCATGACGGTGATTAAACAACTCTTTCTTGTTTCGGTACTTGTTACGACACCAACCATTGCATTCAAGTATATAGTAATTGACATTTCCATACAGAGCCATATAAAGGTCCATATTTGCATATCATAATCCACCAAATATTGTCGTCCTCTAGGTGGCTTGAAGTGGTCATCTTGGATTTCCCATCGGAGAACCTTCATGTCAAACAATGACCCCTCCTAACCGTTTCTACATACAAGAAGGCAAGATCACTGAAACAACGCACATCACATTCAATGATGTTCAATGATGCCTGTTGCAAATCTTGGGAGCTTCACTTTGAGGAATAGTGACCTCCACATGTGTCCCATCAATTGCCCCGATCACATTCTGCAATAGGACATGCCCTCAATATACTCAGTACATAATTGATTAGGTAGAAAGATGAGGGTGTAGGTGTGTATGTCTCACCTTGAAATATGGATATTTTTCCCTATTATTTCTTATCTTGGTAGGAATCGAAGTGGACTCATCGAGCGACATGATTTGATCATACTACAACTCCTTTATTCACTATGAAACCTAGATGTACCATTTGCTAATAGTCCTAACGGATTGCTAGAATCATTTCTGTATCTCACGATTGTATGCGTCGTGACTGGCTCCGTAAAGAAATACAACCAGGATCTCATCTGGATGCATATTCTAGCTCTGCTTCATAATTTTCCTATCTAAAAGTATGTCTCATAGCTTGAAAAATTATTCGTTTGTCATACGGAACATGTCAATCGATTGCTCATCATAGCCTGCCAAGACATGATGCAGCCAATCTAAGCCAGTAAGTGATAGAGTATGCTTTGGTTGCCTAGGTACCGGATGGCTTTGTTCCCACATCCTTTCCATTGCTTCCATGCTCACTAAGTACATGGCTCCCATTATTGTAGAATCAAAATTGTTTTCTCACTATCTTGAAATGTGTGAGGAGCATTCATCTATAAATTCGAAACGACATTCAAGTTATTCATTCTTAGAAATTGTTCGAGCGTAAAGTTGCGCTTTAAGATGATTACGTTGTAGTATAACAAAAAAAGACATCGAAACAAATAAAATATAACGAGATGGTGAGTCCTAGTCGAACTCAGTGAGTTAGAAAATAACTTGATTATAATACTGATTCAGAACTAACTAGAAACTAGAATAAAAGAATATTTATATAATGCAAATCTATCCAAAATTTAGATGGAAGAATCACTAGAAAAACTACTAGAACTAAAACAATGATCTATCTACTAGAACAAGGGCACCAAGGGTGGTCCTTGGTGGCCTTTAAAGAGGTTGGGGAGAGCAACAACGGTGTACCAAGGGTGGCCTTGGTGGTTGTCGGAGGAAGAGAGAGCAGGAGATGCTTGGAGATGTTTGGAGGGATAGATGGAGGAAGAGATGCCTTTAGATGGGGGCTCTGGGGTCCTTTTTATAGCCAAAATGAGGGGCAAAGCAGGTATTTGGCCTTCAAAATCGTCCAACAACCTTGGATCGGTCAGATCCGTCAATTGGGAGATCAACAGATCAAATCGCACCTTCAAAAAGCCTCCCACGAGCCTTAAACACACGCATCACCTCTAATTGCACCATGTGGCACTCTCAACACCCTTGAATCATGATCACGTGGCTAAGCATGCACCGCCTTCACTTTTGAATCTTTGTCATGCATGTGCACTCGCATTTTCAATTCCAACCATTAGATCTTACAATCGAACAGCTTAAAAGCACACTTGCGACCGCCTTTGAGTACCCACATGTAGCGGGGCATCCAATTGAGTGTGCATTTCCACGTTCGCCACACTGCTTGATCCAATGCCCCTCCGTGTGCCATGTGGCTTGCACTTCACCACTAGGTCGCATCACACGGCACAATTTTGCCCATGCTCACGATCGCCTCGAATTTGTGCTGATTGTGCCTAGAACGCTCGTTGCCAGCCCTTCTTCACGTGTGCTATCCAACGTGTCGTGCATGCATTTTGTTATGGATTTGGTTTTCCCCTCTCATGCTCTCAACCGTTGGATGATGATCCAACAGCTGAGACGAAGCCTTCTTTGATTAAGAGCACTGGATGCCAATGGACGTGGCGCTCGTGTGGCCGTTGGATGATGATCCAACTGCCCACAAAGCATGTAGTGTGCTTTCATGGATGGGCGGTGGTAGCAGCCACTGGGATGGTGCCACATGGCGCCATGCTGACCGTTGATTTTCTTCCTTTTGTAGATGGTGCTGCAAGGCTCCGATCGAGTTGATTTTTGCGTCGTTGGACTACGAATGTTGATTCAGATCCATTCATGCAGTCGGATTTGGCATTTAAGGTTCAGATTTGTGCCACCTTGTTTCTTGGACTTTGCTCTTCCGTGGGCTTCATAAGATGCTACAGAAGTCTGATCAAGACGATCTCGGAAGCATTGGACTTCCATTATCATCCTGAACAGATCTGTACAATCGGATTTATCATCTGCGACCCTGAATTACCGATAATTATTAATGCCTCTCAATTAAAACCTAAAATAGCATTATTATTCACAAAGCTAACAAATCAACTATGATGCAAAATATGCTGCTCATGTATGCATTATTCCTAAGTTAAGCTAGGATTTAACTTAATTCAGGCAAATTAGGTCCTATGATTGCCGTGCAATCATACCCTCATGCCTAAATCTTGCTAGTCCCTAGCAAATGTAAGACTAAATGCATTTCATCAAGAATTTGACTAGAGATCTATTCCTTTTGTTTTCATCTAAAAATTTAGGAATCTAGATAATCGTGAAGGTGTAATGTTGTACTCTATGCAACGGATCCAAGCGAAAAGTCAATCCACATCTAAAGCTCGTACTTGACCCTTAGTAAAACTCTATTGTGATTAGCATGTAATTCCCTACTGGAGGAGGTGAGATATGCGTGATGTGGAAAATGTGCAGAAATATAGTAACAATCTCACAAAAAGCAACAATCATAAGTGCACAACAGATTTTTAGATGGAAACCCAAACCCGGGTAAAAACCACCACCTAAGCCTCTCGACTTAGGATTTCCCAATCGATTGAGTCGATCAAACCCACTATCCAAACTACTTGAAAGAGTGTAATTCAACCTCTTACAACTGACGCTACTTTGAATGAGGGTAGCATGCCTCAAACCCCTCCTCTTCACGAGGAGTATTTAGTCTCTCGATGGAGATGGGAATTCGCAAAGCAAATACTCAATCAAAGACAATGAAATTACAATAATCCTATAGAGCCACAAAGTGAATAATTAAATCTAGCTACTATAGGTAAAGGATCTTCCCTTTGGTGGAAGTGTGTTGACTTGGCAACATGGATGTGTGAATCATGCAATGGCACGACGTCGCTCTCGTTATCGTAGGCAGGAAAGCGGGTGCACAGCAAGAAAGAAGCTCTCAAGATGAAGACGATGGCTTTTGAGAGCTAGAACTTCTACTTCTCTAGGACACAAATATGGTGGAAAGTAGTGTTTCTTAGTGTGTCTTGGTGTATGAAACAGAGGGCTCCCCCTCTATTTATAGATGGCCTAGGAAGGCTTTAGAAGGCCTTGAAAGGCTTCTATAGCCGTTGGGAATAAACCCAAGGTAGATTAGGCTAGAATCAGGGTCATTAATGATTCTGACAGTATTATCAGATGTATGGGAAAAGCATCAGATGTCTAGAAAGTAAATCAGACATCTAATCCTAGACGGGTTTCCTTACTGACTTGAGTCAGACCTAAACAGGGTTCTAGTGAAAGTCAGTCAGATGACATCCTGAACGTCTGGCACAAGGTCTAGACGTCTAGAAACCTAAATAACTACGGGAATGGATTTCCTGAGCCACAAACGGCTGATGAGAAGTGATTTTGGCTTAATCAAGGGCTAACAACTATTTATTAGATGTCTAAGGTCCTCTATGGATGTCTGAAATAAGATTAAGGGTCAATCCTCAGCGATTATATTTCTAAGCCAACGTTCCACTAATTGGACATCTGGCAACGTCATCAGACGTCTGCTAAGACGTATGGACTAAAGGCTGGACGTCTAAAAATGGCAGACAGAGAGTGGTTTTCAACCTAAGTTTTTTTGGACGTCTGATCAAATAGTTAAGCAACTTAAAGTCAAGGATTAGACGTCTGATGTCCAGATTGGGCATCTGATTAGGCTGTCTGATGCCTGCTTTGGTTTTCTAAGTTAACTACGAAGAGTCTAAGTATCCTATGTTTGAGTAAGTGTTCCTAAGACTACTGTTTTGTTACTTTAGGACTCTTTAACAAGTAATCTACAAAAATAAAGAGCAAAGAACAAAAGATATAAAGCACAGACTATAGGACAAATAGAAATCTATCCTATTCTTCTTGTCTTCAAGCTCTCGCTCTAAGCAAAGCTCCTCCAATGAGCTCCTCCAATTCACCATGGACGTGAGCTCTTCAAACTTGTATCCATTTGCAATTAACTTGAAATCTTGGACTCAAAAGCAAATGTCAAATATCAAGTGTGTTGTTATCATCAAAATTAACGATCGTGGTGCCCTTACACCAACAAGAACAACTTCTTCCCTCGGGGATATAAAATAATATGTAATTCATCCCCAACTTTTGGCTTAGGTAGGAGATGTATGAGTCAAATGGATTTGTATTTGGTGGCTCACACTCCTCTGGTGCTACATATAGACTAATACTACATAATCTAGACTTCTAAACTATCAAATAAATCAATTTAGAGAGAGGTGCAAAAACTATGCTCTCTTCAATTCCTTGTACTCATTCTCTCTCTTTTTTCTTCTCATATCTTTTCTTTTTCTTTTCTTTTTCTTTTTTTTTTTTGACTCACAATCTCACCAGATTTGTAAATATATTTGTTGGTCTCTCATTGCATCATTAACACTTCAATTAAGTTTTGATAACCCTATAACTAAGTCAGAAATCCCCATCCAGTATTCGGGCGGTCAGAAATACAGGAAAAGTAGGTCAAGGCTATATTTAGTGGATCATAAGGGTAGTAGGTATTATTGCCTCAATGTACATAACTTAAATACAACTCAACGCTTTTTTTTCAGACTTTTTCTCTTTTCTTTTTCAAGGATTTTTTTTTTTCATTCTGTCTTTTTTTTCGTTTATTTTTTTTCACTTATATATCTACCAATGCATCATAACATGACATATGCACTTCACGAGGCATCGGGATTGGTGATGTTCAAGAGGATATCAGGTGGCTTATTTAGTGGAAGTGCCTATTCTCGACACCAGGAAGGGAGTGGATGGGACAACGTATTTCTGACCTTGACATTAACACCCTCTTTCAGCTGAAGAGTCTGCAAAGGACAGTTGTAACCATCCAACTTAGTCTTCATTTTATTAGAACCCACTCTCTGTGTATTTTCCTTATTTGGTGGCTCTCACAAAAATTCACACAAAGAAATTGTACGCAGGAACCAAGAGCGAGAACTATGCCCAACTCCAATTATCATTATCCAATTATCCAGAAATTAAGATTCCTTGCACTAGACTTAGAGCACCAATAGACTCTCTACTCTCACCTCGCAATTATTTGGTGGATCTACTAAAAGATGGTTTGCCTGACTCCCTAATTACTGTCCAAGGGGTCAAGAAAAGAAGCAATGCTTCTTCTCGACAAACTAAGTTGTCTATCGATCTTCACAATAAATCCATTGCGAATTCTATGTGTAAGTGTGAAATTGTACTGGATTCTAAATTCAGGAATCAACTAAAAAATAAATCCCTAATAAAACCTCTTGATAAAAATCTATTTCCTAAGGTGTTGGCAGATAAATTTTTTAGTTTATATGTACTACCCCCCCCCCCCCATGCCTAAGTTCTTGCATGTCCTCATGCATGAATAAGAGAGAAATAAAGGTAGCGATGCAAAAATAGCGTGCTTTGTAATTAGGGTTTTTAGAGTCATTGTAACACGCAAAATCACATACGCTTTTAAAATTTATAACCTAGATAGAGGAGTATCTAGGGTCATCTAAGGAGGTCAAATATTTGCAAAATTATGTCTCTTTCTTGGAAATCAAACTCAACTTTCTTTTTGGTATTTTATATATATGATTTTTATAGGTTTTGAAATAACAAAAACAATGCGGGTTTGTTGATAGCAAGAAAATTCTCTATACTAATCCACTACACTACTATTATAGTGACAAGTAGAGCCTCTCCCTAAGCTCACTCTAGGCACGTGGAGGCCTAGAGAAATTAGGGAGAGGGAGTAAAAAAAGTTAAATAAGAATTCTACAAGACTATGCAACAAAAAGATTAAAGAAGGCAACTTTGATTGAAAGAGAGAGTGTTTTACAAAAACCCTAGTAGATGAATGCTTCTACTACTAGATAATTGCAACAAATAAAATAAAACAAAAGTCCTCTTGAATTGTTGGTGAAGAGGGGAAGCCCTTTGCTCCAAGCTTAGTGGCTCCTAGGCTTGAAAAGGGATCCTCCTTCTCCTTCCTTGAGATGCTCCTCCAAGGTGGAAGCTACCACCTTCAATGATTTCCTTCAAGGGTGCGCATGCACCACCCTTGCTTCTCCTTGCCTAGTCGTCCTCCTAGTGGGGGAGTGCTCCTCCTCCTTGGCGTGGCACAAGGGAGAAGAGAAGAGGGGAAGGCAACAAGGGGATAGAGTATACCCTTAATCTTATTCTTATTCTTCTTCTTCTTCTTCTTCTTCTTCTTCTCTTGACCTTCTATGTAGGTAGAAATATGGGTAGAAAAATTGTAGCCAAGGGTGAGTTTTAATGGTGGTGGTAGGGGGTTAAGGGTAGTTAATAGATGGAGGGTTAGGATGGCTTGTTGGAGGTAGTTAAGGGATCCTAGGGTTGATAATGGTTGGCACCAAAATGCGGGAGGGGGTTGTAAGGTGTTTGGCGCCAACCCTAAGAGACGACTAGGGTTAGGATTTAAGGTGGTAGAGTCAGGTGGCGTGTAGGTTATGTGTAGGGTTAGGATGGTGTTGTTGGGTGGTGGTTATGGTATGGAGGGTATATATAGGGAGGCGCCAAAGAGGAGGGTTGCTTGAGGTGGTAGTTATGGTGGAGTTAAGGGAGTTGTCTCCACTTTAGATGGGTTAAAGGGGGGGGGTTTAAGTGGCATCACTAGATGGAGGGTTAGGATAGGTTGGGAGGGTAATATGTAGGGTGTAGAAGGGAGGAGGTGTTGGCACCAAATGAAGGGATGTAGGGGGTGATTTTTGGTGCCAACTAGGGTAGGGTTTAGGGTAGTTATGGGCGGTTAGGTTTGGCACCAAGTGTAGGTTTCTAGAAGGGGTTAGGTGTAGGGTTTAGATGGGGATAAAGGGAGAGGTGTAGGGCTAGGATAAGGGCATGTGTTGGCGCCAAAATGAAGGGGTGGCTATGGCATTTTGGCACCAACTTGAAGGGGTGTTTAGTTTGGTAGTTATGATGAGTTGGCGCCAAAGGGGGTTGGGTTAAGTTAGGGTTGGTTAGGGTTAAGGTGGAGTTGTGGTCAGCCATGGAGGTTTTTGGTGGAGTAGAGTTTAGCTAGGCTAGCTAAGCTAGCTTAGCTAGTAGAGTAGAGCTGGAGGAGCTAGGGTTTTATGGAGGATAACTGAGGAAGAGTATTCTGGAGCTGGTATCAGGTACTCTAGAGTTGAGGCTGCTGAGGTAGCTTCAAGGGGATCTCAACTACTGAGCTTAGCTACTTAGTTCTTATGCAAGTAGCCAAGCTTGGGTAGTTGAGCTCAGTTGAGCTGGCTCTAACCTAGCTGGAGCTAGGTTGAGCTAAAACTGCCTTTGATGAGAACTCTAGAGCTAGTTAAGCTACTAGTTGACTAGTAGCTCAGGTAGAGTAGAGTTAATCTACTATGAGCTGGTTGGTGCTGAGCTTGAGCTGAGGTGGACTCAAATCAACTTAGTTGAGCTAGCTAGAGCTCCCAGTGAACTAGTGGGAGCTGAGATGAGCTAGACTCAACTAAGTTGAGCTGGATCTGAGCTGACTTGAGCTAGGGTGAGCTAAGATGGACTCTCTTAAGCTACCATTCAGTTAAGGTGAGATGAATGGAGCTAACCCTAGTCCAAGGGAGCCGGTATCCAGCCATGATGAGCTTGAATTAGCTGAGTCCTAGCCTAATTGAGCTTCTTCTTCAACAATTGCCTTCCCGAGTGCTAGGGTTTTGGGGATCTGACTCTCTGCTTATCCCTAACACTCCAAGAAACACATCAAAAAAATAAAATAGCAAATGCGATGAATGCCTAACCTAATTTTTGCCTAAATGCAACCCAAAAACACGTTTGCGGATCAAAATCCTAAGAGCTAGGTTTGTTTAATGCATAAGAATGATGATAAACTGGCATTTATCAGGTAGGGTGTAAGTGGATAGAAATCACTTGGACTTGCTCCTGATTTGTCATTCTACCTATGCCAACACAATCATGATATTCACAATATGCATAACAATATGCAAAAATGAAATATGCTATGTACAAAATAGATGTTATGTCTAAACATTGAGTTTAACGCCTCCCGCTGGGCGAAAACTCCATCAAATGGATCAATGATTGTAGGAGAAAGAGTCAAGATGGTAAGCACTTGAAGTTCCATTGTCATCAATGAGCCAAAAATGTAGAGTAGCTACCCGTGAATACTAAGCCCACAAGGTCAGGAAAATAAAATATCAGGCCTTAGAATTGGTTGTAGCCAGGTGCTACAAGAGAAATAAATCGGGGTGCCAGGGTGATAGGTAGTAAGTGGCAGCCTTGAAGAGTGGTGTATGAGTAATTCAAATGAGGTAAATTAGGAGTCGAGAGTGGCAAACAAATCATATGGGTCCTGGAAGTGGTGGACAATGAAAGGGGGGACCCGAGTGGTGTAGTCTGAAATGGTATAAGGAATCATTTCGTGAGAGGATGTGGTTGTGGGTGGTTGCAAAGTAGGTGTGTTGAATACGATTCAGTGTTCCATCTCAACTACTCTAGATTCGCTCAATTCACTGTCATCCCTGGGTTAGTAAAAAATCTCGTATGAATTGCCCAAATTCTGTTCATGGTGCGAATCCTCAAATATACTAGGAGGGGGTGAGATTAGCGTAACAAAAAAAAATGCGGAAATAAAATATATAAAGCAATCTCACAAAAATAAGCAATCACAAAATGTACACAGGAATTTTTAGGTGGAAACCCAAACCGAGTGAAAACCACCACCTAACCCTCTCGAGTTAGGATTTTCCGATCAACCTAGTTGATCAAATCCACTAACCGAATCACTTTGAAACGAGGGTGATTCAACCTCAGTACAACCACGCTACAAGTACGAGGGTAGCGTTCCTCAACCCCTTCTCTCCACGAGAAGGATTTTGTCCCACGAAGGAGACGGGAATTCGCAAAGCGAATACCCAACCAAATAACAAAGATGAAATAAACAATAGTCCTATAGAGCCAACAAAATAATTAAACCTAGCTTCTATAGGAAATAGGAAACTCCCCTTTGCAAGGAGTGCGTCGACGATGACGCGGTGCGTGTGCCACGCGATGGCGCTACGTAGCTCTCGTGAACAACAGCGGGAGAGCGGGCGCGCAAACTGAATTTAGCTCTCAAGATGATGGAGCTTGAGCTTGGAGAGCAAGAACTTCTTGGACACAAGAGTGTGAAAGTGTGTAGCTAAGTGTATCCAAGTGTATTTCTAAGTGTCTCTTATGTGTTTTTGTGTTGCAAAGGCTCCCCTCTATTTATAGAGGCCTTAGGAAGGCTTTGGAAGGCCTAGAAAGGGTTCTATAGCCGTTGGGAACAAAGTCCAAGAGAATCAGGCCGAAATCAGGACAATGATTACATTTGACAGGGTTATCAGACGTCTAACTCTGGCATCAGACGTCTGGAAGGCCACTTTAAGACGTCTGATTTCAAGGTCAGACGTCTAATTCTATGCGGGTTTCTCCCTGACTTGAATCAGATCTAAACAGGGTTTTTGTGCAAGTCCATCAGACGACATACAGGATGTCTGGAACTAAGTATGGACGTCTGGAAACCTACTTTTACTGTGGGAATTGATTTCCAAACGTTGCAACGGCTAGAAAATCTCTGAGAAGAGATTTTGGGTCAGCGGAGGCAAAACGGTCATTTATCAGACGTCTGTAAAGTCCTATGGACGTCTGATAAGGCTCTAATGGTCATAATCTTGAGTGTTTTCTAAGCCAGCCAACGGTCCACTAATTGGACGTCTGGCAAAGTCATCAGACGTCTCCTAAGACGTCTGGTCTAATGTCTGGACGTCTGATTTCATCGGACAGAACTAACTATGTCCAGCCTAACAGTTATCAGACGTCTGAAACAACAGTCAGACGTCTTAAAATGCTTTATCAGACGTCTGATTTGGGAATTAGACGTCTGGAAGTGCTGTTTGAACCCTATATTGGTTTTCTAAGTATTCTACAGAAAACCTAAGTATCCTAGGGTTGTGCCGGTGTTCCTAGGACTACTGTTAGGGTTCTTTGAGGCTCTTTAACATAATTTCTAAGGAAAATAAAGAGCAAGAAAAATAAAGATAAAAGTACATGAAAGGATTAAAAAGAATCTATCCTATTCTTCTTGTCTTCTATCTTCAATCTGTCGCTCCACGCGAACCTCCTCTGTTTTCCGTCAAGCTCCTCCAATCCGTCCTGGATGCGAGCTCGAGTTCCGTCTAAACACGTCTTCATTTGCAATTGACCTGAAATCTAGGACTCAAATTGCAAATGTTAAATAACACGTGTTTTGTTATCATCAAAACAAATGATCGTGGTGCTCTAGCACCAACAATCCCTGGGTTAGTAAAAAATCTTGTATGAATTGCCCAAATTTTGTTCATGGTGCGAATCCTCAAATATAATAGGCTGCAATTCATTAGCCCTAAGGTATGGAAAATCAGAATCTAGATCTAGATGCACTAAAGCCTCAAATTCTTTCATTTTCCATCTGTGGCTTCTGTGAAATCAAAATCCAAGAGCAAAGATGTGAAAGATGTAAAAGATTCATCTGACCCCCAAAATGTCTCAAGATTTTTCAGATTTTCCTCACAATCAGAAATGGAGTTTTTATTAAATTCTTCCTCAACTTCAATTGGATTCTCTGACAATTCGAAATCAATCCCATGGATGTATGGAATCTCATGTAAATTTGTGTATTTATCATCTGAGATTGTCATTAGGTTTTTAGGCAATTCCAATCCAAATCTCTCATATCCAAATCATGTGTCTCATCAATTTTCTTTAGCAGTTAAATGTTCACCATGGTGTCAGAATCATTATAACTCAAGTCAATGAGCCCGACAGAAGCTGTGTGCGAAGTTAATCCACCTAGAAGTTCTTTGTTCCCACAGTGCTTAGGTTCATCATCATCTGAGTCCTCGATAAAATTACAATGTAGGTCCTTGTTTGCCTTGAAAATATCCAATCTGAGTTTTTCATCCCCAAGGGCGATCTCCATACACCCAGATGCACAGTTAATGTTAGCCTGGGTGGTTGCCAAAAACGGGCGGCCTAAGATGATAAGTGCATCACAGAGACTAGGAGGAATGTCCATATCCAAGATGAAAAAATCCGCTGGGAAGTAAAGACCATGGATTTTTACAATGACATTCTCCACCACACCTTGGGGCACTTGAATCTATTAGAATGTTGCTAGTTTTTGCAGCCCATATGGAATTCAAGCTTTTCCAAATGGATGTCAAAAGTGCCTTTTTAAATGAATTCATTAAGGAGGAAGTCTTTGTTAAACAATCTCTAGGATTTGAAGATCCAAATCATCCAGAACACGTATACAAATTAAACAAAGCATTGTATGGATTAAAATAACCTCCACAAGCTTGGTATGAAAGATTAAAAGCATACTTAATTGACAATGAGTTTAAAATTGGTCAAATAGATCCAACTTTATTTACAAAAGAAAACAAAATGACCTCCTAATAATTCAAATATATGTAGATGATATTATTTTCGATGATATTAATAATCTACTTTGTCAAGAATTTGCAAAGGTTATGTAGGATCAATTTGAGATGAGTATGGTGGGAGAACTTAAGTTCTTCCTAGGTCTTCAGATTGATCAACTATCCTCCGAAATCTTCATATCTTAAACAAAATACTCATCAGAGATATTAAAGAAATTCTTAATAGACAAAGTTAAAGGCAAAGAAACATCGATGGCAGCTTCTACCCAATTAAAAATAGACGACAAAGGTAAGTCAGTAGATCAAAAACTTTATAGGGGCATGATAGGTTCTCTATTATACTTAACTGCAAGTAGACCTGACATTCTATTTTGCATTTGTTTATGTGCTCGGTTTCAACTAAACCCTAAGGAATCACATCTGATTGTTGTTAAAAGAATCCTTAGATATCTAAACAACACACAAGACTTAGGACTCTTCTATCCGAAGTCAGATACTTTGGAATTAAATTCCTTTTGTGATGATAACTATGCAGGTAGCTTCACAGACTGAAAGAGTACTACTGGAACTTGTCAATTTCTCGGAAATTCCCTAGTCTCTTGGTTCTCTAGAAAATAAAACATTGTATCTCTATCTACTTCTAAAGCAGAATATGTAGCAGCATCCTTAGCATGTTCACAACTATTGTGGATGAAACAAACTTTAAAAGATTTTGGATTAACTTTTAAAAACAACAAAATCTTGTGTGACAACACTAGCGTAATCAACTTATCCAAGAATCCAATACAACACTCTAGAACTAAACATATTGATATTAGACATCACTTTCTTAGAGATTTTATCTTAAAAGGGGATATCAACTTAGAATTTATTAACACAGAAAACCAGCTAGCCGATATATTTACAAAACCTTTATCAAAAGATAAGTTTAATCAAATTTTCCATTCACTAGGCTTATATAGATTAAAAGAGCTTAATTAAGTGGCCTAAAAATTGACTCTTTTACTATTTTGATTGACCAATTTTAAAAAATTGATCAACCAACCTTTGATCGATCAAAACTATTATTTTGATCGACCAAAACTTGTATTTGCCTAACGAGAAATTTCCCTCCACTATTTTCTCTTTTTGATCGATCAACTATGGTCTTTGATCAACCAAACTGTTTGGACGGGAATTTTCCCTCCAAACTTTCAAACTCTGATCGACCAAATACATATTTTGATCAATCATTTCTTGTTTTGATCGACCAAAATCAAATTTTGATCGACCAAAATTGGGCTGATTCACCTTTGCGATTGCGATCTCGTTTCCTCGTTTTCTGATCGCAATCTTCATTTACCATTTCTAACCTATGTGATTAGATGCCTTAAGTGTATTTACCTATTTTGCTAATCACATTCTCTTTAAAAACACCTAGTTTTTACCCCTAAACCCATTTTTTAACCATCATAAATGGTCCCCACTTCTCTCAAACTCTACCCTACAACCTCTACTCGACTCTGATCAACCAATGCTGCTAGCTCCGACCTCCTCGCACACGTCCTCCTCCGTGCATGGGTCCTTCGTGCAATGGACCTCACAAGAGCGTGCCTGATTGTCGCATCCTCCATCGCATGACTTCGTGACCTCCATGCTCGCACAACTTCAACCTCCTCGCACGACCTCCGTCCGGCCTCCTTTTGATCGACCAACTTTGGTTCGATCGTGGTACATTCTAAACCCTGAATACATCCATCCCTTTGGATTTTTCTTGTGTTTAAATGTGCTTTGACTTACTCTAACTCGTTTGATCTTGTTTTTGTATTTATTTCTTGCAAAATCTTGTAGCATACGTGAGTTTATCATCCGTCAAACAGCCTTTTTTTCCGATCTGCGGTCTTTTGGTCAACCAAACCCCTTGGTTGATTGACCAAATGTCCGGATCTTTTTTGGTTGACCAATAAAAATTTTTGATTGACCAACTGTGTTTTCCAGCACCTTATCATGGCACCAAAATGTCCACGTGGCTCTTCTAGTTATCGTGATGATACTTTCGATCACTTTTTCATTACTAAGGCCGCTCGTGATCGTTTCTCACTATTTGCGAAATTCTCTCCACATGTTGGTAGACCCGTTGATTTCACTTATTTCGAGTCTATTTTCCCTGGGATCTGCGAGAAATTTGCATACCATCAGATTTTACATTTGTTTGAGCGAAACTTTTATGCAGGTTCCAAACATAGCCGCATTCTCGGTGTTGATCCCATGGCCTATCACCTATTTTATGCCAATCTCAAAGATATAGGTGAAGGCTCCAACATCGAGTTGACCTCAAACGTCTACAGGATAGAAGTTCTGGTCAATGTGAATGTTTTGACAGAGATTCTTGGTTGTCCTTCTGTTAGACCTACTTTTCTTGAGTTGCATCAGCAAACTCAGTTTGACACTATCAAGGAGACCTCTCATTTTGACTTAGGTCGTCCTGCCAAGTCACCCTTTTTTCGTCGTTTGCCTCGCTTTTTCAACCGTGTTTTATTGTGGAACTTTATGTCCAAGTCCACATCTTTTGAAAACTACCCTGGTATTATGCTTATCACCCTCTATGCCATTATGAAGAACAAACGGTTCAACTGGAACCATTTGATTCTTTATCTCATGAGTAAACCACCTAGCAGCTCCCAGTTTGGGACACTTCTGTCTCATATCTTTCTCCATTTCAATTTACCAATGGACATTAATCATAAACAATTTATCACTCGTGTCTCCATTTTTGATAAACTCACTTATGAAAGGATGGAGCAAGCACAGGGAGCTCGTGATAAGGGTGCATCACAGGAGCAACAGCAGCAGGAGCAAACCACTATACCTCCTCTGTTCCCTCCTTATAAGCACTTCACTACGACTTGTCCACCTCCAGTGAGACCATCACCATCTTTCTACGACCAAGACTGGAGTCTCTTAGACAGACAGATTTCAGGCAGGGACTTTGTCACTATTCAGGATGTGACTGCTGGTATTTCTTTGATGATGCACAGGCAGAGGGAGACAGACATGGTCATGATGAGGCATGGGCATCAAGTATTAGAATACCTGAATGCTCAGAGTCAATTTTTGGACAGGCTTGGAGAGTATATTCATAGCATTCAGCAGCAGCTTCACCGACCCCCTCAACCTCGTCGTTCGACTACCATGCCTTCTACAGCATCTCCTCCTCCACCTACTACTACTACTTCATCAGCTTCACCAGCAGCACCACTAGCAGACCAGCAGATCACTCCTCCTTGCAGGACATCCAGACATTCGACACCTCGTTCGTTAGCTCAGCGATGCCTCTGCCTTGGTCAGCTTGCATCTTCTGAGAGATCAGGCTCACTGGATCTTAAGCTAGATACTGATCTTCAGAGCACCATGGATGCATTTATGACATCACTAGATGATTAGGTGTTATATTTGTTTGTATCAGTTTATTTTTTGTCATGTATCAGTTTATCTTCTAGACTCTTTTATATGTTTTTTTTTTCTAGACATTTTTTTATGATGTTGCATGAATATTATCTCATTCAGTTTTACATCATTATCTCTCTCAATGCATGATCTTGTATTGATGCTTATATTATTTGTTTAAGGGGGAGTTAATTGTAAAATAACCAGCAACATGTTTACTTTTTAGTAAAACAAAAAGGGGGAGATATTATGCAAAGTTATTTTTAATTCATAATTATAATTTTGTTGTCATCAAAAAGGGGGAGAATGTAAGCACCTCTGTTTCGATGCACCAAAATTATGTTTATTGCTAAGACTAACATTTCAGGACTATCTTGGATTGAAGCCTCTATTCAAGACACAAGTTCAGATAGTTGCTGATGTGCATCTTTTTCATTTATTTGAGTCTAGGACTTTATTGTAAGGAACCTCAAATAAAACTCAAAAATGATTTTTTCGCATATCCTTTCAAAACCTAATTTTAGGGTTATTGATCGACCAAACTTATTAATTGATCGACCAAAACACTTTGATCGACCAACCTACTTATTTGACTGATCAAATCAGTTCATTTTAGGAAGTTGAGAAAAATCCTCTTGATTGACCAACCAAGCTAATTGATCGACCAACATCCTTAATTGATCAACCAAAGTACTTTTTGATCAACCAATTAACCTTAATTGATCGACCAATTTTGATTCCTATTCAAGCAAAATTTTTTCTATAAATAAAGATCGTACGCAACCCATTCATACACAATGTTGAAGAGAAACACCATTCAAAAATAGATCTTCTCGTGCTTATGGCAAAAGGCTTGCATGTCTCGTTCTTCACATTCTTCGAAAGCATGATGCCTCGAACTTCTGCGAAAAATCGGTTTGATCATTTATTGAGGTTCCATAGAATTCATTTTATTGTTATTCTATTTTGTAGTTTTGATTTACGAATCCCAAGCCTATTTGGAAGATCCATGGTTGTTGTTCTTGCTTCTCTTCAGGGTAAAAGAGAAGGGTTTATAAGAGGTTGTGCCACCCTCATTCAAGTGGTGCGAATAGTGGATTGACTAGCTTGTACTAGTCCGAAAAATCCTAAGCTTGGAGGCTTAGGTAGTGGTTTTTACCCAAATTGGATTTCCACTATAAATCAGGTGTACTTTGTGCATGTATCTCGATTGTCTTATTTTTTAATCTGACTCTTAACTTTTTAAAAGTAATACTATTCACCCCTCCCCTCTAGTATTTAATTGCGATCCACAAGATATTCTCCAACCCTCAAAATCAAAGGTACCACACCTTATAAAATATTTTTCTATGATTTTTAGAAGGTTTAGGTGAATTCTATCCTGACCAGAACCTCAACTAATTAAGCGGGTCTGAAATTAGGGTTTCGGATATCCATTAATTCTTGAAATGCGTGAAAACTCGTTTCTGTCTGCATGGACCCTCTTATTCGACATTAATGACATTTAACCTTTAATTAACCCCTAGAATTCCTCGTGGTTATTCTGTACATATGAGATGTAATTAAAATTGCAGAAATAACCCTAGTTTCTTATCTTCCTCTCAAAACAAAACATTATGCATATATGACCCTCTGATGGTTATGTAGGACCTTTTATCAACCTTATCAGACCAAATTGGGCTAGTTATGGCTCATGATGGTGTTCCTATCATACCCCCATGCCTAGCTTTTATTAGTCCCTTAGCAAAAAATTCTATGGACCAAACCAGTAATCTAGGTCAAATGTAACTGTCAGGATGCCCTACTAAGCTGTAACTCTAGAAATCAAATTAGAATACCAATAATAGGCCTAGAGATACTCAAGTACTAGCCATGATCTAGACCTAACTAGCCTCAGTCTCAGTCTGTCACAAAGGTTTCTAAGGCCCGCAAAAATTGCCCAGAGGTTCGTTGAACCCAGCAGTTAAAGCACCCATCCGTAAATGTAACATGTCCAAGTTTAGTTTGCTAGTGTAATTTTTTGTAAGAGAGAGGGATAGAAGTATATTTTTCATTTGGAGAGTTTTCTCTCTCTTTTCTTTTTAGATTTCCCTAGGTCAAGCCTGAAATTGGCCCTAAACACTGTCTGTATCAAATTCCTTGTCCCCACCATCCATCCTCGAAGGGTCCCTAGCAATCAATGCTTCGGGATAGCATCGCCCATGGCAACCCCCAGAACCCTGGCTTTCAACACTTCGAGATAGTGCTGCCCATGGGGTTCTGTAGCTAAATTCAAGCCCTAGCAATTGACATTTTGGGATAATCCCACCCATGGCACCTAAACCAGCACAATGTGCTTACATGCCCCCGATAGGATATTTAGATATCCTAGGAGACAAGCACTAAAGAGACGATATGTTATTTCATAACTTTGAGGGGAATTTCCCACCTCTATGTGCTGGGAACTCATCCAATCAACTTATGTTGTCAAGCCGCTCCTAAGCTAGATCTTTGAGATGATTTTTCAAAAGAGAACACTTTTGCCAGATTTTTCTTTATTAAGCGCACTGAACAAGACTAAGTGTGTGGTTTTTGGGTGCTTAGGTTACCAAGTCCCGCAAACCAAAGGGTAGGCAATGGAGCCGAATAATCCCTAAGCCTTGGACCTAATACCTCAGCCTCGCACTTTCCTCAACCTCTTGAGGATTATTCTGGATCTTAACAAATACTTGAATGTTTAAACCCTAGAATAGATCCAAAAGGCCTAAGGTTGATATCCACCACTAATTTCCTAAGTTTTAGCCTTCCAGATCTTAATTCATCATTCAATCCAACCTAAAAGTTAGGTAAGTTCCATATTTACTTTTAAGGGACTCTTTCCTTTTTGCTTTTCTTTTGCTCCTTTCTTTCTTTTTCTTTTCCTTCCCTCCTTTTTCTTCATTTAGCTCAAATAGGTCTTCCCCCTTTGCTTTTTTTTTTTATGAAACCCTTTTGTGATTTGATTTTCACAGCGTTTTGCACTTTAAAACCCCCCCATGCCTACGATTTGCAATGTCCTCATTGTAAATTAGGTGTGTTCGAGTTTAGCTTAGTTCGTACATTAGAACAAGGTCAAAGGGTGGGTGGATGGTTCGGGATGACTATTGCGAATGATTTCAAGCTTTGATACAAGTACCAAAGGTGGAGTCAGCTGTTCTAATGGATGAACCCTAAAGTGCAATATGAATTCAACAAAGAGATATGTCAAAAGGGTTTCAGGTTTTTCAAAAGATGATGTGTTGCCTCCTGTTAAGCTCTAAGTTTAACGCCATCAGCTAGGCACAATGAAGCTCAAGGAGAATGGAGATCAAAAGATACAGCAGCCAGATTTGAGTCAGCAAGTTCAACGAATGGTTTGGGTCTCTAATCATTCACGAAAAAAGCTTCAAAATCATGGCTGAGTTCACTAATTTCTATAGCTCCATTTCCAAATGCATGTTGGACTAGAAAAGGTCTGATCCACTTTGATCTAAGTTTTCCTAGGAAGAGTTTGAGTTTGGCATCAAAGAGGAGTACTTTCTGACCAAGCTGGAAATTCTTTCGAGATATGTGTTTATCATGAATGGTCTTAACCCATTCCTTATAGATTCGTGAGTTCTCATACGCATCATTGCGTAGTTCCTCAATTTCACTCATTTGTAATTGTTAGTGGGTTCCAGCCTTCAAAAGATCTAGATTGCACTTCCATACTGCCCAATAGGCTTTGTGCTCCATTTCTACGGGTAGGTAACATGCCTTCCTGTACACAAGTCTAAAAGGAGACATGCCTAATTGGGTCTAAAAGGAGACATGCCTAATTGGGTTTTGTGAGTGATCCTATAATCCCACAAAGCTTCCGGAAGATGGGCCGACCAATCCTTCCTATCAGGCCGAACAGTGACCTGAAGGATTTTCTTGATCTCCCTATTTGACAATTCCGCTAATCCATTAGTCTGGGGGTGAGAAGGAGATTCAATTTGGTGTGACACCCCATACTTTGTCATCAGGGATCGGAATTGTGCATTTATGAAATGGGTCCCTCCATCAGAAATGATAGCACATGGAACGTCAAACCGAGAAAAGATGTGCTGATGAATGAACTTTATTACCACCTTATGATCATTGGTTCAGGTCGAGATGGCTTCGATCCATTTGGACACGTAGTCCATAGTGAGGAAAATGTTCTCAAAGCTATCAGATTTAGGGAAGGGACCCATGAAATCAATCCCCCAAATATCAAAGATTTCATACACAAGAATTGGCTGTAGAGGCATCATATCACGGTGGCTCATATTGCCCAAGGTTTGGCAACAACTGTATGCCTTATAGTAATCGTGTACGTCCTTGAAGATCGTAGGCCAATAAAAGCCGCACTGGAGGACTTTGGCTACGATTTTATGTGTGGAGAAGTGTCCGCCGCAGGCTTAGTCATGGCAGAAGGATAAGATGTCCTGTATTTCCGCTTCCGGAATACAACGTCTGATAATTTGATCAGCACCAATGCAGAAGAGGTACGGGTCTTCCCATATGTAGTACTTGGCATCAGAAAGAAATTTTTCTTTCTTGGCCTTCGGCCAATCAGTCGGAATCTGGTGGGATGCCAAGTAATTCACCATGTCAATGTACCAGGGAAGCCTTGAACCAATAGTCAGGAGGTGCTCATCAGGAAAATGTTCCGTGATAGGTCCAGAAGGGTCAATAACAGAAGAAGGAAGGCGAGACAAGTGGTCAGCTACCACATTCTGTTTTCCCGCCTTGTTATGAATCTCGAGATCAAATTCTTGCAACAGCAAGATCCAGCAGATTAGTCGAGGTTTTGAGTACTTCTTCACGAGTAAGTGCCTCACTGCACTGTGATCCGAGTAGATGATGACACGGGAACCCAGAAGGTATGATTTAAATTTTTCTAAGCAGAATACTATAGCCAGCAGCTCTTTCCTAGTAACTGTGTAGTTATGCTGAGCCTCGTCAAGTGTCTTGCTAGCATAATAGATGACCACGGGTTTCTAGTTGATTTTCTGCCCAAGCACTACACCTTCTTCATAGTCAAATGCATTGCACATGATCTTAAAGGGTTGAGACCAGTCAGGGGATTGTAGGAGAGGTGCTTGGGTGACTCAATCACATAAGATTTCAAATGCGTGAATGCACTCATCAGTTATCTCGAATGGAGTGTCCTTTGACAGAAGATTTGTTAAGGGGTGAGTGATTTTGGAAAAATTGGGAATGAATCAACGGTAAAATCCGACGTGCCCCAGGAAAGATCTTATGTCCTTGACCAAGCTAGGCACAGGTAGTTTGGAAATCAAATTTGCCTTAGCATGGTCAACTTGAATGCCTTTTTCATATATAAGATGTCCCAGGACTATGCCCTCTAGAACCATAAAGTGGCTTTTTTCCCAGGAAAGAACCAGGATTACATCAATGCACCGCCTGAGGATTTGGACCAGATGAAGGAGGAAATCATCAAAAGATTCACCAAAGACCGAGAAGTCATCCATGAAGACTTCAAGGTACTCACCTACCATATCAGAAAAAATGGCTAGCATGCACTGCTGAAAAGTAGCGGGTGCATTACATAGCCCAAATGGCATCCTACGGAATGCGTATGTACCGTAGGAGTAGGTGAAGGTAGTCTTTTCCTGATCCTCTAGATGAATTACCACTTGATTGTATCTGGAGTACCCGTCTAGGAAATAGAAGAACCGATTTTCCGCCAGTTTCTCAAGTATCTGATTAATAAACGGTAATGGGAAATGGTCCTTCTTTGTAGAGGCATTTAGTCTTTTGTAATCAATGCAGACTCTTCGCGAGTTTGCGATACGAGTTAGGATGTTTCTCCAGATTCCGTCATGATCACGGTGAGCCCTGCCTTCTTAGGCACAACTTGGATTGGGCTCACCCAATGGCTGTCAGAGATCAGGTAGATGATCCCAGCATCTAACCACTTAATGATCTCTTTCTTCACGACATCCTGCAGATTTGGATTAAGTCATTTTTGCATCTTACGGGATGGTCATGAGCCCTCTTCAGTGTAAATGTGGTGTGTGCAATATGAGGGGTTGATACCAGTCAGATCATCAAGAGTCCATCCAGTGGCTCTTCGATGCTACTAGAGGACAGAAATCAATTTTGTTTCCTAATCCAGGGTAAGTCAGGAATTGATGATCATAGGAAACTTGTGGTTTAAAGCCAGAAAGACGTACTTTAATTGATCTGGGAGGCGTTTCAATTCCATAACAGGGTTATCAGCAGTAGCAGGAGGTTCAAGGTGATGTTCAGGAGCAAAGGTAGGGGTTGTAGGTGTATCTGGTTCATGTCAGGCTCCTCTAGCTATGGTGATCTTTTTATGGTCGAGTATCAGAAATAATCAAGTTTTCCTCTATGAGTGGATCCTCAACCACGGAACTGATATCGCAAACTTGTTCAATAACCCCACAGTTAATTCCTTTTTGGGCCTTAAAGATATCAATCTTGAATGTCTTTCTCCCAAATTTCAACTCAATTTGGCCCTTTTCGCAATTTATGTTTGCCCTAAATGTAACTAGGAATGGGCTTCCTAATATAATCGGTGTGTTTTTCAAATTCTCAGGACTATCCATGTCTAATACGATAAAATCCACCGAAAAGTAGAAATCATGAATCTGAACTACAACATCTTCGAGAATTCCTTTAGGTGACATGATTGATTGATCTGCTAATTGCAAAGTCACTTCTATAGGTTTAAGCTCAGATTCCTCAAAGTGGTCTAGTAGGCATGTAGGTATCAAGTTTATGGAAGCTCCTAGATCCAATAAGGCTCGATCGAATTCTGTATCACCGATTTTGCAGGAGATTAGAGGGGTTCCAGGATCTTTTGCTTTAGGTGGGAGTTTGCTCAAAATGACAGAGCTGGCTTGCTCCGACAAGACGATCAGGCTCCCGTCCTTAGTTCGCAGCTTTTGCTTTGGTGTACACACATTTTTCAGAAATCTCGTGTAAGTTGGTAAGTGGCAAATTGCATCCACTAAGGGGATGTTTATTTGGACCTATTCAAAAAGCTTGACCAGGTCTTCCTCTAGTGCCATGGTCTTGGGTTTCCTCTTTCCCTTGGTCACGGCCTCAAGGAATGGAACCTCAATTGGTTCCTCTAGAATTGGCTTAGGCTCTTTATCTGGGATAGGGTTGTCCTGGATCACTAATCTAGGGTCGGGATTTGGATGTTCAGGCTTTTCATGGCTAGGGAATGGTGGATCATGGGTTGCCTTGCCACTACGGGTGGTGACGGAGTTAAGTCCTACCCGATTTTGGTTTGAGTTAGGAAAAATAGGTGTCTGCTGCTGATACCCTAAATATGATGTCGAAGCTTCCATCCCGTCAGGTGATGGAGTAGAAGGGGCCTGGTAAACATAGTGTGCTTGGCCCTGATTTGGGTTCATAGCGTGCCTCTGGTTTGGCATGTTATTTGGATTAGGTAGAGGTTGGGAAGGAAGTGCACCAGGCTGGCAAGCATTTGCCAGCTAGGCAAGTTGATTACGAACCTCTATGATTTCTTCTTTGTGTTGCTTTTGCATGTCAACCAAGGTTTGGAGAGTTAGAGACATTTGTTCCTCCTTAGGTGGCCTGGATTGAAAATTTTGATTGGACCTTGGTTGGGAAGGTTGATAAGGTCGTGGGTTTCGTGGTCGGGGTTGAAATTGAGGTCTCGGGTTTGGGTTATTTCCCGACCACGCAAAGTTGGGGTGATTACACCATCCAGGGTTATAAGTGTTTGAGAATGGATTGTTTTGGATGGCATGGAGATCCTCGCAGGTCTGAGGAACTCCAGAAAAATCAGAGTAAGAGGGATCAGAGTTCCCCCAACTTGAGTAGGTTGGCCCTGAGTTTTCTCCAAGACCATAATCAGACGGGGGTGGATAGGCATCCATCCCTTGAGAAGAGTAGATGTTGTGTACACCCTCCCTTCCTGAGGGCGGGTGTACATATGGGCTTTGTGGTGCAGCGGTGGGTCAATGTAGATGTCGAATTATGTCGTCCACCTTCTTCTCAATGATTGAGACCTTATCAAATTGACTGGCTACCAACTCCAGATCAATGGATGTGGACAGACCTCGGGTCTCGTGTACGCCCCGATTATTTGTCAATGCGTGGGCGGTCGTCCGGTTGTACACACCCAATGACTCATTGTTCAAGGAGTTCTCGCACATGTTCTCGAGATTTCCCCAAATCATGTCTTCATGCTGACCCATGATGCTGCCACCAGAGGTTGCATTGACAAAGAGTTTGATATCGTCACGGAGCCCATGGTAAAAAGACTGGACTTGTTCCCATTTTGGAACTCCGTGATGGGGGCACTTGCGCATGAATCCAGAAAATGATCCCATGCCTCATGCAGAGGTTCTCCCGCTCCTTGCGAGAAGTGCGTGATCTACTGCCACATAGCATTCGTCCGACCAATGGGAAAGAATTTTTGTAGGAAAGTGGTCTGAAGTTCTTCCCAAGTGGTGATCAAATAAGTGTGAGTCTGAAACCAATGAGCGGCTTTATCCAAAAGAGAGAAGAACATTCTCATGAGTAAGCTATCTCTATTTTGCATGTTTGGCTCGAAGGTCTGGGCCAAAAGCTTTAGATGGTTAATGTGCTGGAAGGGATCCTCGAAGTTCAAGCCATGGAATTTTGGGAATGTATGAAGCATACTTGTCTTGAGCTATACCTCAGGTCCTTCCGCAAGGATTTGCACTCAAGGCTCAATTTCCACCACAGTGGGATTGTAGTGATCTCGCATTTGATGATGCTGCGGTGGGTTGATGTGGGCATTGAATTGATCTTTGAGGCTATGGAATTGATGTTGAAGATCAAGTTCTTCTCTGTAGGGTTCCATGGCTGCGGCTGAAGATACGGGCTCAGAAATGGAAGTGTCGGAGGAGATGTCAATTTGATCGGGAAGTTGCACATGCAAGGGGGTCGAGGCCTAGCCTCAACGGGAGTGAAAAGCTAATGGAGGCCTCAAGGGTGGTCTCAAGGACCTCCTCCCGAACATACACTAGAGGATGAGATAAGGGACAAAAAATGTGATGGACCCAATCGAGACACCCAAATATTTTTGGATGACTATGGAGGTTCGAGGCAGATGATACCACTTGATCAGAAAATCGTTCACCTGAGAAGTAATTGAGCAGACAGGAAGGGCGAGTCCCACAAAGACCCCTACACAATAGAGCATCCCCACGAGTTATAGGATTTCCCCCACCCAACCTTCCTTGTTACCGCAGATCCAAATAGACTAGAATGAGTGACTTGATCTCTTGAGTCTACCAAATTTTAAATCTGAATTGAGGTGCTTAGAATTCCACTTTAACTTTAGAGTTGATTTGTGCTTGGTGACCTAATTTGAAGATTGGTTGATCCCGCATGGTGGATCAACTTCACCTGATTTGTCCTAAGATTATTAAGTCCCAATTTTAGGATTCAAGTGGATAATTAGAGCTTGATTTTAGGGTTTGAATGATTATGTAAGTTCAATCAAGGGTTTAGGCAACACACAATGCGAGAAAGTAGATTCTTTGTTAGGCAAATGTGTTCCTCAACCCTGGAATGGAAACCCTAACTTGGCTCTATTTGGTCCAATCAATTTTGTCCAATTTTGGTACCTAGAGCTCAATCAAGAAGGTGAGCAGCCCTAGATACCTGATAAACACCAGTTTATCATCATTCTTATGCATGAAAACAAACCTAGCTTTTAGGATTTTGCCCTGCAAATGGGTTTTTGGGCTGCATTTAGGCATTAATTAGGTTAGGCATGCATTACACTTTTTATTATTTTTTTTAATATGTTTTTGTAAGTGTTAGGGATATACAGATTGCCAGATTCCCAGAACCTTAGCACTCATGAAGGCAACTGGTGAAGGAGAAGCTATCTCCTGCTAGAACTCAACTTGATCTAGCTCACCATAGTTGGAATTCAGCTCACCTGAACTAGGGTTAGCTCATTCTATCTCCGTTCAACTCATCTCAGCTGAATGGCAGCTCAAGAGAGCTCATCTTAGCTCACCCTAGCTCAGGTCAGCTCAGATCCAGCTCAACTTAGCTGAGTCTAGCTCATCTCAGCTCCCATTAGATCACAAGGAGCTCTAGCTAGCTCAACTGAGTTGACTGGAGTTCACCCCAGCTTAGGTCCAGCTACATCTAGCTCCACTCAACTCCGGCCAGCAGAGGATGACTTCATTTCAGCTCAAGAAGCTCAAGTCCAGCCCCCGGGGATTCAGCTTAGCTCAACTCAGTTGAGCTAAGCTACCTTAGCTGCCTCAACCAGCTTGATCCTCCCCGAGAGCACCAGACCTAGCTCACCTTAGCTCATTATGGTAGAAGCCAGCTCATTTTAGCTTGGCTTAGCAGCTAGCAAAGAACTAGCAAGCTAAGCCAGCTAGAGTAACTCCATGCCACCCTCTTCAGCAGCTACCAGCTCCAGCTCAAGCTCCAGACTTCTCCTCCTCAACTCCTATCCTTAAAACCTAGCTCCAACACCTCCTTCTCTACTCCATTACTAACTAAGCTAGCTTAGCTTAGCTTAGCTCAGCTAGACTCCATCTCCCTTGTCCATTCACCACCTACAAATTAACCCTAACTAGCTCCACCAAGTAAGCCCACCTAAGCTTCCACCTAAGCTACCCTACTCCACCTCAACTTGGCACCAACAAGACACACCTCTTCAACCCACACCATCACCAAAAGACACCATGAAAATGGTTCCAAAAAACACCTCCAACCACCTTAGTTTTTGGCGCCAACTCTCCCTTCATCCCAAACATCCATCTAATGCCTAAACCCATCCTAACCCTTCCTAACTTGGCACCAAAAATGACCTTCTAGAAGACACCCAAGTTGGCGCCAATTTGTGGTGTCTCTCCACCACCAAAAGCCACCAACATCACCATAACTACCCCCCTCCCAACCCTTCATTTGGCGCCAACTAACCTTAGCCCTAGGATCAACCTAACTACCCAAAACCACCACCTAAACACATCCTAGCCATCCACCTAACCCACGCGTACTACCCCCCACTCCACCTCTATAAATACCCATCATATTCCACCCAAAAAATTCACCCTTGCCTACAATTTTCTACCCATATTTCCACCTACATAGAAGGTCAAGAGAAGAAGAAGAAGATTAAGGGGATACTCTGTCCCCATGGTGCCTTCCCCTCTTCTCTTCTCTCTTGTGCCCATGCCAGCCAAGAAAGGAAGCCAGGCATTGGAGGACAACCTAGGGTACACGCCTACCCTAGGAAGTGGAGGATTTGAGGGTGGTACACTACCACCCTTGGAGGAGGAATCAAAGGTGGTCCACACCACCTTAGGAGAAGCTTTTGAAGGTGGAATTCCATCCACCTTGGAGGAGTCAAGCATGCCCCCCTTGGGCTTGCTAAGAGGAGTTCATCAACTTGGAGAAGTCTTGCGAGAAGAAGGAGCACTTTTTGATTGTGGGAGCAGCCGCAATTAGAGCAAGAGCCTTGCCATCTTCACCATCATTTTAGAAGATAACTATTTTTATTTTATTTTTGCACTTTTAATTCTAGTAGTCGAAGCATTCCTCTACTAGGTTTTTGTGTAAAACAATTCCACATTATAAAGTTGCCGTCCTTGCAATTTTGTTGCATTTGCTTGCTTTTGTTCTAGCACTTTTCACTCCCTCTCCGTGATTACTCTAGGCCTCCACGTGCCTAGAGTGAGCTTAGGGAGAGGCTCTACTTGTCACCTTAGTAGTAGTATAGTGGATTAGGTGTTAGTCGTTTCCAGATCTCTTCAAAAAAATTCGTATTGCCATTATTTCAAAATTCCATAAAAATAATATATTTAAAAGGAACAAAAAGAAAGTTGAGTGTCATTCCCGAGCAAGACTTGAATTTCACAAAATATTGCCTCCTTGGATGACCCTATATACTCCCCTATCTAGGTTACAAATTTTAAAAGCGAATGGATTTACGCATTGCAGCGACTTAAAACCATAATCTTAAAAACTACGTAATTTTCCGTATCACTTTTTGGCGTCGTTGCCGGAGAGGCACGGCTTTGCTTTTATCACTTTTCTCTTTCTTGAAGTGGATCTCATCCCCTTCTCTTTTCTTCTATCTCGTGTGTGCATGACCTACAGGAAGCAAGCGGGAATTCTGGAAAGAACTCAAATCCCTTGTCTTCCCATGGATTCAGGTTGATTCCCTTTATCTTGTCACATTAAGCATTAAAAGACTACCAAAATATATTAAATTTGGCTTTCAGGACCTTAAACAACTTAATTAAGCGAAGTGGTGAAGTTTAAAATTCATTGTTTGCTTGTATGCTTCATTAAATACCACTCTAATTCAAGTGTTGGTATTTTATTTTTCGGGTCCAGATTTCTGTCTAGACTTGAAAAATCAATTCCCAGCACCACAAGCCTCCTAAAATCTTGAAATTTCACCCAGGGATTCTAAATCAAGTAGGAAACATCTGGCCAAATTTTAGATCAATTGATTTTGTATTTAATTTTTAAAAATTCGTGGACTATAGAGGGGTCACACCCTTTATTCTTCCTATTTTGTTACTATCCACAAATTTTTATATTTTTTCTACTTAGCCAATTTTTATGAAATTTATCTTTCTAGAATCCTTATAAAATTCCACACATCATACAAAATCACCAAAATTTTTTGAGGCCAGTGGTGGTACAGAAAGTCCAAAATACCTACGGGTATCATTTCTGAACTTTGACACCAGCACAAATAAAAATTCAGAACAATTATCAAACAAATTTCTAAAATCTTATAAAAATTTTTTCTGGAATCCTTGTTTGATTTTCTTCAGAGTAGTAGTGTTGTTTGACTTGTTTGGACTACTACTTAATATAGAAAGCCTAAAAACAACTCATTGGTAGTAATTTTCTACCTTATGATCAATTTGCATTAGGGTTCTCCTTTGTATTTCTAGAAAACCACTTTTAAAGGAAATTGACCATCACCAATATAACTTATTTTCCTTTGATTGTGGAAGTTGCAAACTTGTTTGAACATTTAAAAAGAAAAACCCCTAAAACACATTAAATTAAATTAAATCCTAAAAGACAGAAATACAAAAATTGTATGACAACTTGTTTTTCATTGGAATCAACTTCCAATTCTTGCACACACATACAAATTGAAATAACAGGGCAATACCCAAATCAACGCCCTCCATATTCTGTGTGCACATTAGTATTCTAGACCTAATTAAAATTTCTAGCAATTTGACCCCTAAGGTTTCATCAACTTAGGCTTGCTATCTAGGTATTAAGTTCTCTTTAGTTGATATCAATTCTGTCATCTATATCTGGTGTTCAGGCTGAGGGGCTGTGTCAAACGATCAGGCACGGGTTTGTACAAGCACCTGGGATTTTCTTGGGAAACGCTTGGGCCCAAACCTCCCCTTAAACAACTTGGCTGGATTTGTTGACAGAACGGGTATTCACTAGTGATTACTTATTTCCTAAATAGACTAAGTCTTAGGTTAATTTTCTAGGGAGTCACACTTAAGTTAGGTATAGAATTTGTTGTTTGAATTGCACACTTTCTCTCATATCCATCTCTTCTCCTCCCTCCAATTCTTCCAAAAATGTGCATGCACGGGCGAAGGTCCCAAAAACCACATCTTGAGGGACCATCTGATTTTTCCCCCCTCACCAGAAAATTTGTTTTCTTCTCCTTCCTCTTCTACAAATATGGAAAACCCAGGAAATCGACAAAACAATGCTGCTTCCACTTCTAACCCATCAGCAGACCCACAAGCTGACTTCCCCATCCAAACCTCCCTCATCTGGAGCAACTAGAAATTCCTGCAGGGCCAAGTGGCCCTCAAATCCAAACTCAAAATACAAACCCCTTTGCCTTTATGGTCAACCATTTGGTTTGGCTACAACAAAATCAAGAGAATTTGGCTAGGATTGTGATGAACCTCGCTAACCAAGGGCAAAACCCACCACCCCGCCAGCAGCCTGTCGTTTCTCATAAGGATTTCTATGATCCTTCCAACTATGAGGAAAGACCTGGGGTGGTCATACCACAAGGGGATTTTGAGATCAAACCAGCCATTCTAAATCTTATCAAGCATTTTCATGGTCTTCCAAGAGAGGACCCTTTTTGTCATCTCGAGGAATTAACTGTCCTCACTTAAACCACTCATTCCTGCAATGTGCAGGAAGACGTGTGGTTGATGAGACTTTTTCCTCTCTCTCTAAAATATAAAGATTCACATTGGTTTAGAACGGTTGGGCTCCCAATTACCACCTAGCCCCAATTAAAGAGCGCTTTTCTAAAGAAATTTTTTCTGATCGATCGAACTAATGCTTTAAGAAGATCCATAACGGCCTTTCAACAAAAAATTAGTGAACCCCTCCATGAAGCCTGGGAAAGATTTCAAGAACTTTTAAGAAGTTGTCCCCACCATGAAATTCCGCAATGGCAGTTAGTGCAAATCTTCTATCATGGATTAGAAGATCAATTGAAGCGATTTGTGGATGCCTCATGTGAGGGCAATTTCCTTAACAAAGATGCCGAAGGTACCTATCTCCTCTTTGAAGAAATGAGTGAAAACTCATTTAATATGACTTCAATGGACACTTTTGGTAGAACACCAAACCTCAGACACAAAGTCAATGAAATTGACTCCAAATCCACCTCTGTTCCAGTTACTCAGGATGATCTATACATGTTAGCTCAACGACTGGACCAGATGGAAATTCACCAGAAAAAAATGGAAGAAAAGCTCACAAACAAACAAGCTCCACACTTTCACTCTCCACACACTAACACTCCAACTTCTCCGAAGACAAAATCTGCATAATATTGATGCCACACTTGCTTGCCAGCAATTTTCAGCTGATTTCCCACAAGAATTGATGGGGAATTTTGATTATTTGAATCAAAATATTCTTGATCCCACCACGAAAAATATTTATGCTCTCTAGGAGCAATTTAGAAACCCCTCCAACACTTACAATCAAAATTGGAGGACCAACCCGAATCACTCTTGGAAAAACCTGAACCTGATTCCTTTTCCCAAACAAAATCATTTTGGGAATTATAGGCAACCTACATGTCAACCTGGACCATCCCAGGAAGATATTAATACTTAGGTCATGAAAACTCTGCAAGGTATGCAGAATCAGATGACAAAAGTAACCCGCATCATTACAAACTTGCAACACCAAGTTAAGGTTACTCCTGATCATCGACCTGCTGGAAATTTACCTTTCCAACCCATGCCCAACCCAAATAATCAACGAAATCAATTCCAAGGTGGATATCCCAGTCAACCCATTCAACCAGCACCTTAGCATCCCCCGGGTTTCAATAATAGTTAGGCTTCCCGTCCTCATCCTAGAAACAACCAGACTGCAAATGCAGTTACTTTGAGAAATGGGAAAACCACTCAAGACCCCCTGCCTGTTAAAGAAACTCATTTCAATGAAAAATAGATCAACTCTTCCCCATCTTCCTCTAATATTGTTCAGGAACCTAATAATGCAAAATAGGGAAACCGTGCACTCCACAAGCCCTCCATTCTTCACAAAATAAGAAAAAGAAGAAATTCGAGCCCACTAATAAGGAATTAATGGATTTATTTGGGCAAGTTGAAATTAACATCCCTCTCCTAGATGCCATAGCCTATGCAAAATTTCTAAAGAATTTGTGTACCCCAAAAAGGCAACCTAGAAATTTAAGAAAGGTGATCCTTCCTGAGACAGTCAGCTCAGTTGTGTAGAGCCGATTGCCTCTTAAGAGAAAAGATCCAGGTGCCCCCCTGATTCAAGTTATCATTAACGATACTTCCTTTGATCGTGCCATGTTGGATCTTAGTGCCTCAATTAATCTTATCCCCACAATTGTTTTTGAGGAATTTAAGATCGGAGAATTAAAGCCTGTTGAAGTTACTCTTCAATTAGTAGACCGATCTACAATTAAACCAAGGGGAATTGTTGAGGTTGTCCTTGTCCGAGTCAAAAATTGTCTATTTGCAGTAGACCTTTTAGTCTTGGACATAAAGGTACCGGAAGCATTAAAGTTTGCCCCTATAATTCTTAGAGGGCCATTCTTAGCCACCGCCCGTGCAAATATTTATTATGATTCTGATAAAATAAAGATCATGTGTGGCAGTGAATCTATAACCCTAGATATTTTCCAAGCTTCTAGGAGGTTCCAAGAACCTAATTTCTTTGATGACTCGGATTTGGAAATCGAAAATATAGTGGAGGAAACTTTGCAGATTTCACATTTAGGTTCCTATTTTACCATTAACATGGTTCCTGAACAATTCACTTCCTCTCACCCTTCTACCCTAACCACACATTCAGCAAACACTCCAGCTGACCCTTTCACTCTCACTTCACCACTAACACAAAAAGCAGAAATTCTTTCAGAGCTAGGCCCACAACTGGAATTAAAACCTCTGCCCGACTCCCTTAAATATGGTTTCCTGGGTCCAAATCAGACCCTACCCCTGATTATAAATTCTGGACTTACTGGGCCACAAGAACACAAACTTCTCCAGGTTTTAAGTATTGGAAAGCTATTGGCTGGACCCTTTCTGATCTTAAGGGTATTCATCCATCCTACTGTACACATCGTATATATTTAGAGGACGATTCTCGCCCCTCCCGCCAACCAGAAAGGTGCTTAAACCCTAATGTGCAGGAGGTGGTAAAAAAGGAGACTATCAAATGGCTTGATGCCAATATCATCTACCCCAATTCTAACAGCTCTTGGGTTAGTCCAACACAAGTAGTGCCCAAAAAGGCTGGACTAAAATTGTCACCAATGACAATGGGGAAAATATTGCCACTCGAACCGCCTCTTCATGGCATGTGTGTATTGATTACAGAAAATTAAACACCACCACCAAGAAGGACCATTTTCCGCTCCCCTTTATTGATCAAATCTTGGAACGATTAGCCGGACAGGATTTTTACTATTTTCTGGATAGTTATTCCGGCTATAGTCAGGTAGCGATTCATCCTGAGGACCAAGACAAAATAACTTTCACCTACCCCTTCGGAACCTTTGCTATCCGAAGAATGCCCTTCAGTCTTTGCAACTCACCTGCAACTTTTCAAAGGTGTATGCTTGCAATATTTTCAGACCTGGTAGGTGAATGCTTAGAAGTCTTTATGGACGACTTCTCTATTTTTGGAGATTCTTTTGACCATTGTCTCAAGAACCTTGAAAGAACTCTCCAAAAATGCATAGAAGTCAATCTGGTCTTCAGTTGGGAAAAAAGTCATTTCATGGTCCAAGAAGGTATTGTCCTAGGCCATGTTATTTCAAAACAAGGAATTGTGGTAGATAAAGCAAAAATAGATGCTATATCTAAGCTCCCACCACCCACCACTGTAAAACAGATCATATCCTTTTTGGGTCATGTAGGTTTCTACTGTAGATTCATACAAAATTTTTCCTAAATCTCCAAGCCCTTAAGTCAGCTTCTCACTAAAGACCAGCCATTCGATTTTAATGATAAATGCTTAGAGAGCTTTTTGACGTTGATAAAGGAAGTAATCGAGGCACCAATTTTGTAGGAACCTGATTGGAATAGTCCCTTTGAATTAATGATAGATGCCTCAAATTTTGCTATAGGGACCATTCTAGGGCAAAGAATTAGCAAGAAGCCTGTTGTGATCTATTATGCTAGCAAAACTCTTGATGATGCACAACGGAATTACACGGTTACTGAAAGGTAACTTCTTACCATTGTATTTTCCTTAGAAAAATTTAGATCTTATCTTTTGGGGTCACATGTCACTGTATATACCAACCACTCAGCACTTAAATATTTGCTGACAAAAAAAAATGCAAAACCTCGCCTTATCTGTTGGATCCTGCTACTCCAGGAATTTGACCTGGAAATCAAGGATAACGCGGGATCACAAAATGTAGTGGCCAACCATCTCTCTCGTCTTATGACGAATGACATAATGACCCCACCTAATCAATTCCCTGATGAAAGCATTTTAGCTGCCACCACCCTCCCTTGGTTTGCACCCATCTCGAACTATTTAGCAATAGAACGAATCCCCGTTGATTGGCCCAAAACAAAAAGGGATAAGTTCTTTGCTAACATTAAATACTATTTTTGGGAGGAGCCCGACCTTTTCCACATTTGTACCGATTAGGTCATTCAATGATGTGTCCCTGATTCTGAAATCCATGATATTCTGACACATTGTCATTCAATGTCCTGTGGCGAACATTTTTCGGGCAAGAAAACTATAGCTAAAATCCTTAATGCAGGATTCTTTTGGCCCAGCTTGCACAAAGATGCTCATAATTTTGTTCAGTCCTGTGTGCATTGCCAGAGCATCGGCAACATGACTGGAAAGGATATGATGCCCATTAATCCTATTTTAAAGGTTGAAATTTTTGATGTATGGGGCATCAACTTCATGGGATGTTCATCAACTCTGGTGGGTATTTATTTATACTAGTCACAGTTGACTATGTTTCTAAGTGGATAGAAGCAATACCCACCTGCACTAATGATCACCGTGTGGTTGTCGAATTTCTTAAGAAAAATATTTTCTCAAGATTCGGCATTCCAAAAGCCATTATTAGTGACGGAGGCTCACATTTCACTCATTCACAATTCCGTCACATTCTTTCTAAATATGGGCTTAATCATAACATTTCCACACCTTATCACCCCCAAACAAATGGCCAGGCAGAAGTTTCTAACCGGGAAATCAAAAAAAATTTACAAAAGACAGTTAGGCTCGACCGTAAAGACTGGTCCACCAAATTGTACGATGCTTTATGGGCCTACCATACCGCTTTTAAAACCTCGCTCAACATGTCTCCCTTCCGTTTGATTTTTGGGAAGGCATGCCATCTCTAGATAGAACTAGAACATAGGGCTTTCTAGGCAATAAAACAATTAAACATGGATTTATCTGACGCCAGTATCCATAGAAAACTACAATTAACTGAATTGGAAGAATTACGTAATTTTTCGTATGAAACTGCGCAGATTTGTAAAGACCGAACAAAGAAATTTTATGATAAATACATTGTTCGGAAACACTTTAACGTTAATCAACGTGTTTGGCTTTTTGATGATAGATTACGTATTTTTCCTGGCAAATTAAAATCCAAATGGACCGACCCCTTTATTATCCTCAAAACTTATCCATACAGCGCTATTGATATGACATTTCAAGTCAATGGCCAACGTTTAAAGCCCTATTTTGATCATACCCCAAATCTTCCATCTGAATCCTTTAATTTCACCGAACCAACCACAATTGATCACTGATGCACACTATGCTCGGCTGAATGGCGTAAAAGATAGCACTGGATGGGAGGTAACCCATCATTTTCTTTCTCCTTTTTTTTCTTTCTTTTCCCCAGGTTTTGACTATCCTAAATCCGACTACCTTTTACTACGGTAATCCCTCTTTCCCTCCTATTGCATGAGGACATTGCACATCTTAAGCATGGGGGGGTGTTTTTAAAATTTTGACGATCGATTTAGGATTTTCAAAACCTAAAAACATGCATTTCTTTTAGTCATCTTTATTTTTTGGCATGCATACCCAAAAATATATATATATATAATTATTGAAAACTTTTTGAGGAAAAATTTTGAAATCAGGACTAAGGTTGAAAAAAATCACTTTTGCTACAATGGGATTTAATCTTTAACAAACTAGGGATGAGGATATGGATCTGATCATTAGAATCTCAGAATTTATTTTTAGACTAGATCAGATATCCTTCTCCAAAATTCCACCTGAACTAGTGATAGTTCAGGTGACTTGATCCTCTTTTGTAATATGAAAAGTATCTGGCTTAGTTTCTAATTCAAAAACTTGCATTTCTTGTGAAACTTCCTGTGTCAAATTTCACACACGCCAACACCTAAAAATCACTAAAAATTAGAAAAAACCCCTTGTTTAGACTTAGTAAAAAGTCTAAAGCAAATCATTGGTTTGAGTTCCCACCTTCGAGAAAGAGGAAAATACCTCCTTTGAGGACGTGATGTCAACATGTTACCACCTCAGCGCTGCTCCATATCTATATTTCATATCTTTAGACAGAGCATTAAAGCACATTTTAGCAGCTCAAGTGTCTTGGACGGTGCTCTACCTATAGTGTCGGAGCAAGAGCTTGAGTTTTCTTGAAGCGCCCTTTTACCCCGCATTGTGTTTTGGGGTTGTGAGCTCCTGGGTGGTATCATGGACAGTGCTATCCCAAAGTACTAGTGCCAAAACCCCCTCGAGGACTGGTGATGGGAATGATGATCCTGACACATCTGTTGTAAGACTAAGCTAGAAATAAGCATGGGGGACAAAAAAAAAATTAAACCAAAAACACACCCTTATAAATGTTGGCTTTCCATAAGCACAAACACAAGGTTTTAAAGGTTATTGCAAGTTGCCAATCAGATTCAAGAGTCAGAAAAATCTTAAAAATAGATATTTCAAGTCATCTAAATTGACAAGGGGTTAATTTGTGAATTTTCTGGAGGATATATTGATCCCGTTTTGTCTAATTTTTTGATCCAAAAACAAATCCCTTATGTTTTTCTTTAACAAAATCCCGTACCTCTTGTGTTTAAATCAACCAAGGTCCCATAGTCTCTTTTTCCTCAAAAGTCGAAAAAATTAGATTTCCCAAAAATTCTGTTTTGTAAAAATTAAAGTTTTGCTAAGAGACTAGCAAAAGATAAGCATGGGGATGTGATAAACGCCAGTTTATCATCATTCTTATGCATTAAAACAAACCTAGCTTTTAGGATTTTGCTCCATAAATGGGTTTTTGGGCTGCATTTAGGCATTAATTAGGTTAGGCATGCATTACACTTTTTATTATTTTTCTTTAATATGCTTTTGTGAGTGTTAGGGATATACAGATTGCCAGATTTCTAGAACCCTAGCACCCAGGAAAGAAACTGGTGAAGGAGAAGCTCTCACTAGCTAGAACTCAACTTGATCCAACTCACCATAGTTGGAATTCAGCTCACCTGAACTAGGGTTAGCTCATCCTAGCTCCATTCAACTCATCTCAACTGAATGGCAGCTCAAGAGAGCTCATCTTAGCTCACCCTAGCTCAGGTCAGCTCAGATCCAGCTCAACTTAGCTGAGTCTAGCTCATTTCAGCTCCTATTAGTCCACAGGGAGCTCTAACTAGCTCAGTTGAGTTGACTGGAGTCCACCCCAGCTCAGGTCCAGCTACATCCAACTCCACTCAACTCCGACTAGCTGAAGATGACTTCATTTTAGCTCAGGAAGCTCAAGTCCAGCCCCTGGGGATTCAGCTTAGCTCAACTCAGTTGAGCCAAGTTACCTTAGCTGCCTCAACCAGCTTGATCCTCCTCGGGAGCACCAGACCTAGCTCACCTCAGCTCATTATGGTAGAATCCAGCTCATTTTAGCTTGGCTTAGCAGCTAGCAAAGAACTAGCAAGCTAAGCCAGCTAGAGTAGCTCCATGCCACCCTTTTCAGCAGTTGCCAGCTCCAACTCAAGCTCCAGACTTCTCCTTAGCTCCTATCCTTAAACCCTAGCTCCAACACCTCCTCCTCTACTCCACTACTAGCTAAGCTAGCTTAGCTAGACTCCCACTCCCTTGGCCATTCACCACCTACAACTTAACCCTAACTAGCTCCACCAAGTAAGCCCACCTAAGCTTCCACCTAAGCTACCCTACTCCACCTCAACTTGGCACCAACAAGACACACCTCTTCAACCCACACCATCACCAAAAGACACCATGAAAATGGCGCCAAAACCCACCTCCAACCACCTTAGTTTTTGGCGCCAACTCTCCCTTCATCCCAACCATCCATCTAACACCTAAACCCATCCTAACCCTTCCTAACTTGGCACCAAAAATAACCTTCTAGAAGACACCCAAGTTGGCCCCAATTTGCGGTGTCTCTCCACCACCAAAAGCCACCAACATCACCATAACTACCCCCCACCCAACCCTGCATTTGGCACCAACTAACCTTAGCTCTAGGATCAACCTAACTACCCATAACCACCACCTAAACACATCCTAGCCATCCACCTAACCCACGCCTACTACCCCCCTCTCCACCTCTATAAATACCCATCATATTCCACCAAAAATATTCACCCTTGGCTACAACTTTCTACTCATATTTCCACCTACATAGAAGGTCAAGAGAAGAAGAAGAAGAAGAAGATTAAGGGGATACTCTTGTAAGTTCCCTACTAGGAGGGGTGACGTAATAAAATGCGGAAATAAACAATATCACAGAATAAACAAACACACAAAGTACACAAAGAATTTTTAGGTGGAAACCCAAACCGGGTGAAAACCACCACCTAACCCTCTCGAGTTAGGATTTTCCGATCAACCTAGTTGATCAAATCCACTAACCGAATCACTTTAAAATGAGGGTGATTCAACCTCAGTACAACCACGCTACAAGTATGAGGGTAGCGTTCCTCAACCCCTTCTCTCCAGGAGAAGGATTTTGTCCCACGAAGGAGACGGGAATTCGCAAAGCAAATACCCAACCAAAAGACAAAGATAAAATAAACAACAAACCTATAGAGCCAACAAAGTAATAAACCTAAGCTTCTATAGGAATTAGGAAACTCCCCTTTGCAAGGAGTACGTCGACGATGACGCGGGTGCGTGAGCCACGCAACGGCGCAATGTCGCTCTCGTGAACAACGGCGGGAGAGCGGGTGAGCGAAGGTTTGATGCTCTCAAGGGAATGGAGCTTAAGCTTGGAGAGCAAGATCTTTTCTGGACACAAAGGAGTGTGAAAGTGTGTAGCTAAGTGTATCCAAGTGTGTATATGTGTTGCAAAGGTTCCCCTCTATTTATAGAGGCCTTAGGAAGGCTTTGGAAGGCTTAGGAAAGGTTCTATAGCCGTTGGGAACAAAGTCCAAGAGAATCAGGCCGAAATCAGGACAATGATTACGTTTGACAGGGTTATCAGACGTCTAACTCTGGCATCAGACGTCTGGAAGGCCACTTTAAGACGTCTGATTCCAAGGTCAGACGTCTGATTTTGGGCGGGTCTCTCCCTGACTTGGATCAGATATAAATAGGGTTTTTGCGCAAGTCCATCAGACGACATACAGGACGTCTGGAACTATGTCTGGACGTCTGGAAACCTACTTCTACAGTGGGAATTGATTTCCAAACGTTGCAACGGCTAGAAAATCTCTGAGAAGAGATTTTGGGTCAGTCGAGGCAAAACGGTCATTTATCAGACGTCTAGAAAGGCCTAAGGACGTCTGATAAGGCTCTAACGGTCATAATCTTGAGTGCCTGCTAAGCTAGCCAACGGTCCACTATCTGGACGTCTGGCAAGTCCATCAGACATCTCCTAAGACGTCTGGTATAATGTCTGGACGTCTGATTTCATCAGACAAAACTAGCTATCCCAGCCTAACAGATATCAGACGTCTGAAACAACAGTCAGACATCTTAAAATACTTTATCAGACGTCTGATTTGGGAATTAGACGTCTGGAAGTGTTGTTTGAACCCTATATTGGTTTTCTAAGTATTCTACAGAAAACCTAAGTATCCTAGGGTTGTGCCGGTGTTCCTAGGACTACTGTTAGGGTTCTTTGAGGCTCTTTAACATAATTTTCTAAGGAAAATAAAAAGAGCAAGAAAATAAAGACAAGAGATACAAGAAAGGATTAAAAAGAATCTATCCTATTCTTCTTGTCTTCTATCTTTAATCTGTCGCTCCACGTGAACCTCCTCTGTTTTCCGTCAAGCTCCTCCAATCCGTCCTGGATGCGAGCTCGAACTCCGTCTAAACACGTCCACATTTGCAATTGACCTGAAACTAGGACTCAAATTGCAAATGTTAAATAACACGTGTTTTGTTATCATCAAAACAAATGATCGAGGTGCTCTAGCACCAACAATCTCCCCCTTTTTGATGATGACAAAATCGTAAATAATAATGCATAAAAATCCTCCCCCTTTTTGACATTATCAAAAAGGTTTGATTGGTTTTACATTTCCTATAACTCCCCCTTAAAACATGCTCTTCTATGAATTTATTTTAACAAAGGTGATATTCTCCCCCTTTTTGTAACAACAAGATAGCTATTATTTTTCTCCCCCTTACTAAAGGAAAATTAGCTACCTTATATCTCCCCCTTAAAAATTGACAATTAGCTCATCATTTTTTAACTCCCCCTATCTAAATGATTATGATAAAAAGATAGGGTAAATGGTTTTACCTCACCTACCATGGCCAATAAAATGGCCTGAATGGTGGTGGTGGATGCCACATCGGATGGGGCTCCCATCCGTAGCTTGGAGGCCCAGGCATCGGCGCCGGTCTCCAATCTGGTGGTCGACGTGCGGCAGGTCCGTTGCTTGTTCGCCGTCTCGTCGGTCTTCTTGTTCTCCTCCTTGGTCTACTCCTTGGTTCTCCCAACTTGAGTTGACCAGCCTTGAGTTTGTAGGTCCAGTCCTTTATGTTGTAATTATCCCTGAACCCTACAAAATAAGATTCTAATTCTTTTTTCGATATCCAAGTGGGCTTGGATCCGGATCTGTTAGAAGGTCTCCTTGATGGAGATCCTTTCTCAACCTTAGGGCTATAAAAATTATCAACTTTGTTGATTAATTTGTTAGAATTTTCCCTAAGACATGCAATTTCTTTTTCTATAATACTCATCTTAGTCTTTAAATCAGAAATTTCTAATTTTAAACTATCATTTTCTTCAATCAATTTATTATTTTCATTGATGAGTTTATGATTTTCTAAAAATAGGTTATCATTTTTAGGACTAGCTTCTAGATCCTTAAGTTTTATTTCTAACCTATCATTTTCACTTCTAAGAAAACTAAGATTCTTTTTCATGCTTTTATTTTCTATTTTTAGTGATTTACTAAGCTCATACAGCTCATTAAAAGCATCTTGTAAATCCGAGTTTACCTCATTGTCGCTGTCGTTGTCACTTTCTCCGATTGCCATGAAACCAAGGCACGTGGTTTCCTTCTCCCCGAGATCTTCTTCCGAGCTCGTCTCCTCATGAGTGCCTTCCAACCTCCTCCATATCTCGTGGGCGGTGGTGCACTCTTGGATTTTCTCGAACTCTTTCGGACTCAGCGCGCAATACAGGTCATTCATTGCCTTTGCGTTGAGTGAAAGCTCTCGAATCTGCAGCTGCAAGTAGCCTCCTTGGGGCCACTTCGGGATCTCGTATGGGGTTTCGCAACATCCCCATATCTCAAGCTCGGTGGCTTGGAGCCACGTCTTCATCCTCAACTTCCAATATCCGAAGTCCCTCCCGTCGAAATAGGGTGGTCGGACGGTGGACTGCCCTTCGGAGATTCTGATTGCGGATATGCTCCCCTCCATGATCTTCTTGCCGGGTGTTACTCCGATCTCGCAAGAACCTGCTCTGATACCAATTGTAAGTTCCCTACTAGGAGGGGTGACGTAATAAAATGCGAAAATAAACAATATCACAGAATAAACAAACACACAAAGTACACAAAGAATTTTTAGGTGGAAACCCAAACCGGGTGAAAACCACCACCTAACCCTCTCGAGTTAGGATTTTCCGATCAACCTAGTTGATCAAATCCACTAACCGAATCACTTTAAAACGAGGGTGATTCAACCTCAGTACAACCACGCTACAAGTACGAGGGTAGCGTTCCTCAACCCCTTCTCTCCACGAGAAGGATTTTGTCCCACGAAGGAGACGGGAATTCGCAAAGCGAATACCCAACCAAAAGACAAAGATAAAATAAACAACAAACCTATAGAGCCAACAAAGTAATAAACCTAAGCTTATATAGGAATTAGGAAACTCCCCTTTGCAAGGAGTGCATCGACGATGACGCGGGTGCGTGAGCCACGCAACGGCGCAATGTCGCTCTCGTGAACAACAGCGGGAGAGCGGGTGAGCGAAGGTTTGATGCTCTCAAGGGAATGGAGCTTAAGCTTGGAGAGCAAGATCTTTTCTGGACACAAAGGAGTGTGAAAGTGTGTAGCTAAGTGTATCCAAGTGTGTATATGTGTTGCAAAGGTTCCCCTCTATTTATAGAGGCCTTAGGAAGGCTTTGGAAGGCTTAGGAAAGGTTCTATAGCCGTTGGGAACAAAGTCCAAGAGAATCAGGCCGAAATCAGGACAATGATTACGTTTGACAGGGTTATCAGACGTCTAACTCTGGAATCAGACGTCTGGAAGGCCACTTTAAGACGTCTGATTCCAAGGTCAGACGTCTGATTTTGGGCGGGTCTCTCCCTGACTTGGATCAGATCTAAACAGGATTTTTGCGCAAGTCCATCAGACGACATACAGGACGTCTGGAAACCTACTTCTACTGTGGGAATTGATTTCCAAACGTTGCAACGGCTAGAAAATCTCTGAGAAGAGATTTTGGGTCAGCCGAGGCAAAACGGTCATTTATCAGACGTCTAGAAAGGCCTAAGGACGTCTGATAAGGCTCTAACGGTCATAATCTTGAGTGCCTGCTAAGCTAGCCAACGGTCTACTATCTGGACGTCTGGCAAGTCCATCAGACGTCTCCTAAGACGTCTGGTATAATGTCTGGACGTCTGATTTCATCAGACAGAACTAGCTATCCCAGCCTAACAGATATCAGATGTCTGAAACAACAGTCAGACGTCTTAAAATACTTTATCAAACGTCTGATTTGGGAATTAGACGTCTGGAAGTGCTGTTTGAACCCTATATTGATTTTCTAAGTATTCTATAGAAAACCTAAGTATCCTAGGGTTGTGCCGGTGTTCCTAGGACTACTGTTAGGGTTCTTTGAGGCTTTTTAACATAATTTTCTAAGGAAAATAAAAAGAGCAAGAAAATAAAGACAAGAGATACAAGAAAGGATTAAAAAGAATCTATCCTATTCTTCTTGTCTTCTATCTTCAATCTGTCGCTCCACGCGAACCTCCTCTATTTTCCGTCAAGCTCCTCTAATCCGTCCTGGATGCGAGCTCGAACTCCGTCTAAACACGTCCACATTTGCAATTGACCTGAAATCTAGGACTCAAATTGCAAATGTTAAATAACACGTGTTTTGTTATCATCAAAACAAATGATCGTAGTGCTCTAGCACCAACAACTCTGTCCCCTTGGTGCCTTCCCCTCTTCTCTTCTCTCTTGTGCCCACGCCAGCCAAGGAAGGAAGCTAGGCATTGGAGGACAACCTAGGGTACAAGCCTACCCTAAGAAGTGGAGGATTTGAGGGTGGTACGTTACCACCCTTGGAGGAGGAATCAAAGGTGGTCCACACCACCTTAGGAGAAGCTTATGGTGGAATTCCATCCACCTTGGAGGAGTCAAGCACGCCCCCCTTGGGCTTGCTAAGAGGAGTTCATCAACTTGGAGAAGCCTTGCGAGAAGAAGGAGCTCTTTTTGATTGCGTGAGCAGCCGCAATTAGAGCAAGAGCCTTGCCATCTTCACCATCATTTTAGAGGATAACTATTTTTATTTTATTTTTGCACTTTAGTTCTAGTAGTCGAAGCATTCCTCTACTAGGTTTTTGTGTAAAACAATTCCTCATTTTATAAAGTTGCTTTCTTTGAAATTTTGTCGCATTTGCTTGCTTTTGTTCTAGCACTTTTCACTCCCTCTCCCTGATTACTCTAGGCCTCCATGTGCCTAGAGTGAGCTTAGGGAGAGGCTTTACTTGTCACCTTAGTAGTAGTATAGTGGATTAGGTGTTAGTCGTTTCCAGATCTCTTCAAAAAAATTCGTATTGCCATTATTTCAAAAATCCATAAAAATTATATATTTAAAAAGAACAAAAAGAAAGTTGAGTTTCATTCCCGAGTAAGAGACTTAAATTTTGCAAAATATTGCCTCCTTGGACGACCCTAGATACTCCCCTCTCTAGGTTACAAATTTTAAAAGCGAACGGATTTACACGTTGCAGTGACTTAAAACCCTAATCTTAAAAACTGTGTAATTTTATGTATCAATACATTAAATCCCTAATAGGTGCAGAAATCAAGATCGGGATTTTCTAGAATGAATCGAATCAGGCAACTTGAGATGATTAATTCTAAGTATGAAACACAAGTTGATCCTAATTGATTTCTTCTTTTATGCTTTTCTCAGAATCAAGGGTTTAAGAAAAAGGAGATGAAATTACCTACCCCTGGAGTGTTTGATGTGTGGCTGATCTTCTCAAATGAATCTTGACACAAACCACAACAAAATAGATAAGTCAAGTTAGTATCAAGATCAGAAATTGTAATCAATGAAATCAAATTGCGCATTGCTCCCTAGCAACAACGCCAAAATGTTGAGGGGGCTAAAATGGGGTTTTAAAATCGCTTTGTTGTAATAAAGTCGAAATAGCTTGAAAACAAATAAAATTTATATCTGAAGAATCGTCAGAAATTTCAATGTCGAACACAGGGAGCAAGTATTGCAATTCAATCTCAAAGATCACAATAGAAGCACAAATATAAGCAATTATAACCAAAATTCTATTAAAAATGATATATATGAGTCAATATCAGAGTGTAAGAAGAATGGGGTAAAATGGTGATTTAAATCACCAATTACCCCTTTACAATTATCTCAAATAGGTGCACAATACTATCAACCAAATAATCCACATAATATAAGTAAGCACAGGGCCACAGTGCACAATGTCAGAAGGATCAGACGTTGCTTTCTCAAGGCAGATGACTTGAATGTCGCCCTGTTACAATGCCTTCAAGAGGCTCAAGGGCCTCATTTCTTCTTCCTTCTAGAGCCTCAGAAGAGAGGCGCAGCACAACACCACAGAAATAAAGGCCTCTCAACAGCCAAGTGTAGAGAGATAGGGAGCAAGGGAAAAAACCCCCCTCCCCCCTCTCTCTCTCTTTCCTTTGTTCTCTTCTTTCTCTCAGAAACCCAACCGTAATCGGGTAAATAGGTGAGTATACGGATCTGGGCAGAGGGACCAGGGCTACCGTGTGTGAGTAGTAGCCGAGGTGTGAAGAATAGCGTGAGGGACCCAACCCCTCGTGTACTAGACGAGGGGTTGTAGGCAGAAAATCAACTTATGCGGTGCAGAAGGTTCGTCAGGCATCGATGTGGGACTATCTAGTCTCCTGTTCTTCACGTGAGTAGCAGCTAGTGAAGAAGCCTCTAATTGAGGTCAAAGGGGGCTCATTCTCTGCCAATTGTGAGCTTGGAAGGATGCCTGAAGGGATTCCACGTCGCCTGGAGGTGAGGCCTAAAGCTGCTGTGGAAAGAACATAGCTCCAAGGTTGCTTGAAGGAGATCCGTTAATGGCGGCAGACCATGAACACCTGCAAAGATGAAAATGGCCTTGCGGCCATGTTAGAAGTGCTCAAGAGCTTCGCACGAGTGCGGCAAATGTGATGGTGGCGGTGGCATGCTGTGACAGTGCCTGTGTGAGCATGGCGAAGGCAGAAAATGAGTGCGAGGGTGGTTGTGTTCGATGGAGGGATAGGGTGAGCAATCCTCTCAATTTATTGAGGGGTTTGCTCATGTGGACTCGGCGGAGGTATGCTAGAGAGATGGAAGATAGCGGTGGAGCGGGCGTGTCAATGCTCAAAAGTGAGGTCTGGAGTTGTTGTGATGATGAGTAGATGATAAGGCATCAATGAGAGTAGCTAGCAGACTAGGAGGAAGCGGAGGAGGCGTCGGCTGTGATGAGCCAGCACCGGAGAAGGTGAATGCTCCGAGAGAGGGAATGGCAACGAGAAGGAGGTCGGAGAGCGCCTCGCAGGTATGGCAAGGTGCGGAATGCGACGGGGAAGAAGAACCGGCCACCTATTGCACATGGCGGCCAGCGAAGAAGCTGAAGGTAGAAGGTCGTCGGAGACGAGTTGGAGCAAGCCGGAGGTAAGGAAGGAAGAGGAATTGTGGCCCAAAAACTCACTAAGGAGGTGAGGTTGTCCATGAGGGTCTTTTATAGGCCTTCAAACAAGCTTCCAAGCTTGAAAACAAGCTTGAAAGGTTCGACTTTTCAGGAAGAAGGATTCTTGAAATCCTTGGATTCGCACAAGCGATTGAGACGGATTTGGAGCTTGGGAATAGGTTAATCGATTAAGAAACTTCTCAAGACCATCCCTTCCAAATTTGGAAGAGATTGATCAATCAATCAAGGCAGGATCAGAGATTGAAGCTTGGATCTGATGGGTTCACACCTACCATGGCAGTAGGGACCTAAATGTGAAGAAGACAATAAAGTTAGGGGGATCTTTGTAAGGATTTTTGAAAGTTAGGGGTGTATGTGATAAAGAAAGAGTCTTAATGGATCAAAATGCAAACTAGGTCGAAATGATCTCTGATTGAGCCCAAATTTTGGTACAAACCAAAATATGATGGTGAAGTCAAATTTTGGTTTTAACTAAGTTTGATTGCGTAATTTACGTAGAAACCCAAATTAGGGTAATTATCCATTTGAGACTCTGTTTTAGGTCAAAATGGGTTCCAATGGTCAAATCAAAGGTACCAAATCTTATAGAATGTTTTTCTATGATTTTTAGAAGGTTTAGGCGAATTTTATCCTAACGAAAACCTCAGTTAATTAAGCGGGTCTGAAATTAGGGTTTTGGATGTTCATTAATTCTTGAAATGCACGAAAACCTGTTTTTGTCTACATGGACCCTCTTATTAGACATTAATGACCATTTGACCTTTAATTAACCCCTGGAATTCCCCGTGGTTATTCTATACTTATGAGATGTAGTTAAAATTGCATAAATAACCCTAGTTTCTTATCTTCTTCTCAAAATAGAACATTATGCATATATGACCCTCTAATGGTTATGTAGGAGCTTTTATCAACTTTATCAAACCAAATTGGGCTAGTTAGGGCTCGTGATGGTGTTCCCATCAGAAACATTAGTCGACTTGTGAAACATGAACTTGTTAAAGATCTGCCAAAGATCAAATTCAAGAAAAGCAAAGTCTATGATTCTTGTCAAGTTGGTAAGCAAACCAAAAATCCTTTCAAACTAAAAAGGATGGTTAGCACCTCTTGACCCTTAGAGCTACTTCACTTAGACTTATTCGGACCAACCAAATCCAAAAGCCTAAGCAGGTGCAGATATTGTTTAGTCATAATTGATGATTTCTCTAGATTTACCTGGGTATCTTTCCTGAGAAGTAAGGATTTAACTATTGATGTTTTTAGAAAGCTTTTAAGAAGACTACAGAATGAAAAAGGATCTGAAGTAATTAGGATTAGAAGTGATCATGGAGAATTTGAGAATGAATCTTTTTCTAATTTCTGTGCTCAATATGGGATAAAACACAAATTTGCTTTCCCTAGAGCCGCACCTCAGAATGGTGTAGTGGAAAGGAAAAATAGGACCTTACAAGAGTGTGCCCACAAAATGCTGTGCGAGTCAAAGCTACCTCAATATTTTTGGGCAGAGGTAGTAAACACTGCTTGCTACATTCAAAATAGATCCCTAATTAGACCAATCCTAAACAAAACACCTTTTGAACTCTATCATGGAAGAACACTTAGAATTTCCTACTTCAAAATATTTGGCTTTAGATGTTTTATACTTAACACCAAAGACAATGTTAATAAGTTTGATGTTAAGAGCACAGAAGGAATTTTCTTAGGTTACTCAACCAGAAGTAAAGCTTATAGAGTTTTCAACAAGAAGAATTCAGTTGTTGAGGAGACTATGCATGTAGCATTCAATGAAACACTATCTCAACCTAAATCTTCTGCAAATGATGATGATGACCTAATAGATGACCCATCAAACATTTCAGATGAACTACCCAAAGATATTTCCTATATGAAAGATCATCCAAAAGAATTGGTGATAGCAAAACTGTCTAAAGGAGTTCAAACCAGATCTTCCATCAACACCTTAGCTTTCACAGCCTTTGTTTCTCAGTTATAACCTAAAAATGTTAAGGAAGCCTTCTCAGACAATTGTTGGATTATTGCTATGGAAGATGAGCTGAATCAATTCAAAAGAAATCAAGTGTGGGAACTTGTTCCAAAGAGATACTCTCAAACCATTATAGGAACCAAATGGGTCTTAGGAAGAAACTTAATGAATCAGAAGTAGTAAGAAATAAGCTAGACTTGTGGCCTAAGAATATAATCAAGAAGAAGGAATAGATTTTGATGAAACATATGCACCTGTAGCTCACCTAGAATCCATTGGAATGTTGCTAGCCTTTGCCACCCATATGGAATTCAAACTTTTTCAGATGGACATCAAAAGTGCCTTTCTAAATGGATTCATCAAGGAGGAAGTCTATGTTAAACAACCTCCAAGTTTTGAAGATGCTAAATATCCAAAATATTTATACAAATTAAATAAAGCATTATATGGTCTAAAACAAGCTCCACGAGCTTGGTACGAAAGATTAAAAACTTATCTAATTGAAATGAGTTTAAAATTGGTAAAATAGATCCAACTTTATTCGCAAAAAGAAAAGAAAATGATCTCTTAATAATACAAATTTATGCAGATAATATCATTTTTGGTGCTACTAAGGATCTTTTATGCAATGAATTTGTAAAGGTAATGCAGGATCAGTTTGAAATGAGCATGATAGGAGAACTTCGATTCTTTCTCAGACTTCAAATTGATCAGCTATCCTCTGGAATCTTCATATCACAAACCAAATACACCACGGAGATATTGAAGAAATTCTCCATGGACAAAGTGAAGGGAAAAGAAACACCTATGACAGCTTCTCCGCAAGTAAAATCTAATGACATAGGTAAGTCTATAGATCAGAAATTGTATAGAAGCATGATAGGATCTTTAATATACTTGACCGCTAATAGACCTGATAGTCTCTTTTGCACTTGTTTGTGTGCTCTCTTTCAAGTAAACCCTAAGGAAGTACATCTAAATGATGTTAAAAGAATACTTAGATACTTAAACAACACACAGGACTTAAGACTTTTCTATTCGAAGGCAGACACATAGGAACTTTATTCCTTTTGTGATGTTGATTATGCAGGTAGCTTTACAAACAGAAAGAGTACTAGTGGAACGTGTCAATTTCTCAGAAATTTTCTACTCTCTTGGTTCTCTAGAAAACAACACACGGTTTCACTTTCAACAACCGAAGCAGAATATGTAGCTACTTCTTTAGCTTGTTCACAACTATTGTGGATGAAACAAACCTTACAAGATTTTGGCCTATCCTACAAGAATAACAAAATATTATGTGACAACACTAGTGCCCTTAATTTATCTAAGAATCCAGTTCAACACTCTAGGACTAAACATATTGATGTTAGACACCGCTTTCAAGAGACTGTCTTAAACGGAGAAATTAACTTAGAATTTGTTACAACAGAGAATCAATTAGCTGATATCCTCACAAAACCCTTGCCAAAGAAAAGATTTAACCTAATTTTCCATTCACTAGGTTTATCGAGGTTAAAAGAGCTAAATTGATGTTTTTGGTTGATATGTTTTCAACTATTGATCGATCAATTTTTTAAAATTGATCGACCAAATTCTTTGATCAATCAAAGTCCTTGATTGATCGACCAAATTCTTTGGCGGGAAATTTTCTTCCAAAAATTTGAGTTTTGATCGATTAAATTAGTTATTTGGTCGACCAATCCGGTTGGGCAGGAATTTTCCCTCCAATCATTTGAACCTTGATCGACCAAATAACTTAATTGATCGATGATTTCTTATTTTGATCAACCAAAACACAGTTTTGATCGACCAAAATTGGGCAGATTCACTTTTCGAGATTGCGATCCTTTTACCTCGAATCTCACCCCTAATCATCCTAACCAAACTTAATCTCTTTGATTAGCTACCTAAAATGTTTTTACCTATTTTGCTAATCGACTTTTCTATAAAACACAACCGTTTTTATCACCAAATCCTTTTTTTTATTACCTATATGATGAGAGCCTCATCATGAGCCGTAACTAGCTCATTTTGACCTAAGAAAGAGAATAAGAGCTCCTACATAACTTAGAGAAGGGCTTAATTCAAGGAACAAGTGTTCTAAGAAGAAAACATGAAATAAGGGTTAAAACTGCAATTTTACCATTGCAGTACATAAATGGGAATTCTTAGAGGCAAAACATAGGTCAAATGGTATGAATAAGATAAAAAGTGGGTTGGTTCAACCAAAAATGGGTTAATGTGCAGTCTAGGAATTAAACGGCATTCTGTAATCATAAAACAGACCTGCTTAATTCAACAAGGTTCTGGTCAGGATAAAAATCAAGTAAACCCTCTAAAATTCATGGGAAAATATCCCCTAGGGTTTAAAACCTTCAAATTAGCCTTTGGAACCTATTTTGACCTAGATTGGGGTCCTAGTTCATCAATTGACCTAATTTGGGTTTTTATGCAAAATATCTAGTCAAACGTGGTCAAGACTAAAATCCAACTTCACCATTGGATTCCTTAGGTCAATATTAGGTTTTTACCAAAATTTGGACCTAAGGGGAGGTCATCTTGACCTACTTTGCAAATTAGTACACCCAATTACATTTTGGCCCCTATCTTTTGAAAATCATTGCACAAACACCCCTAACTTCCTCGCCACTCTTACAAACAGGTCCCTCCACCATTAATGGGGAGAAATCCTACTCCGACGAGGAATGGAGGGGGAGTACTCCTTGATTCCTCAGAGATCTCCCCCTAGATTTGGAAGGAAGATTCTCTAAGGAATTCCCTTCCATCTGAGCGTGATCCTACTCTCTGATTTGCACCCAATCTCTCGTGTGAACACATGAGAGATTTGGGTCTCTAACTGATTCCATCTCTGGCGAGGTCTCTTATGCTGGGAGGCTTGTCTTCCAAGCATAGGAGTCCCTGCCAGCGACTATAAAATGACCACCAACCCTGGCCGCACCTCCTCAGCTCGACTTGGCCAGAGATCCACCTTGATTTCCTCTTCTTCTCCTCCGGCCAAGTGGTCCAGCGAGCTCTAGCTAGCCTCCCTCCTCTTTCTCGTCGCTCTGCCACAATACTAGTGGCAGAGCTGTCCTCACCATCCTCCTCCACATCGCGTAACACCCGCGTGAGCATCCCTAGCCCCGTCGTCGCCGTCGTCTCCCTCCACTGGACACCGTCTTCTTGGGCGACAGCAGGTACTGCCAATTGCCATCTCTCCCCCTTCGTCCACTTAATTAGGTTAGAACCACTCGTCTCTATCCCCTCTTCAATTCCCCTCAACCTATTTCACAAAACACCCCTCGACAGCCACTGTCCACTGCCATCTTCCCCATCTCCGGCCAACCTCCGGCGAGACGCACCCGTCATTCCACAACTCCACACGTCTCACCACCAACCCCACAACCTCCGCCACACTCCACTGAACATCATCCACCCACTCACAAACCGCCTACACCACCACAAACGCCCCCCGACCTAACCCATAAACCTGGCCACAGAGTAACCTAGGCACGTATGCTTAGGCCACCTCGCAGCCTACCACCTACCGCCTCACCTTCACCGTGACACGACGAAGGTCCTCCTGTGGTCTGATAGAGCCGCAAGGCTCCTTTTGAGTCGTGCAGGATCTGAGCACCAGCCGCCATTAGCGACGGCTCGAGAAGGTCGCAAGCTTGCTCCAGGCTGAAGCAGTTCAGGGTCCCAGGTCCAGAAGGCTTGGGGTAGTCTCGCGCATTCAGCTGTCCAGGCAATTAGCACTGCGAGGCCTGCAGCTGCAGCAATTGGAAGAAAGAGCTCCTGCGAACGTGCGAGCAAAAGCGGGTAGGACATTAGTCCCACCTCATAAATGTCTGAGTGAAGCCCATAGAATAAGTTGATTTTGTGTTTTAGTTTCTTCGCCTCGAGACACACATGGGGTGAGGTCCCCCACCTATCATGCCTCATCCGCGATATTCTCCCCCGCGAACCTGGTAACCTGACCCGACTAGCCTACCGATCACTCCTCGCGCACCACACCCACGCCGGTGCGCCTGGACCCGGGCACGTGACCTGACTCGATTACCCGACTCTAGGAGAGCATACTGAAGAGTGATACACAGAGAAAGAGAGAGACACAGGGGTGGATAGAGGGGTAGGTTTTGCTCTTCGGTTTGTGCAGGGAAGAAGGAGAAGGAAGGCACAGCTGAAGTGAAGCTAACACTTAGCTGCAAAAGGAAGAAGAAGGAAGGAAGGCTAAAGAAAGAAAGAAGACTCACAGAGGAAAAAGAGAAGGAAAGACAAGGCAGAAGGAAGAGGCGAAGCCAAATAGAAGAGGAAGTCAGAGAGCTAAGGCTAAAGGAAGAAGAAGCAAGAAAGAAGAAGAGGAAGACCCGCAAAGGAAGAAGGTGAAGCTGACACTTAACTGCAGAAGGAAGAAGAAGGAAGGAAGGATAAAGAAAGAAGAAGACTCACAGAGGAAAAAGAGAAGGAAAGACAAGGCAGAAGGAAGAGGCGAAGCCAAAGAGAAGAGGAAGTAAGAGAGCTAAGGCTAAAGAAGGAAGAAGAAAGAAAGAAAGGGAAAGACCAGTAGAAGAAGAAGAAGAAGAAAAGCTAAAGCCAAGGGAAGCAGAGCTAAGGAAAGAAGAAGAAGACCCACAGAGAAAAGGAGAAAGACACTATAGAGAAGAAACAAGGAAGAAGAAGCAAACGGCCAAATAAGAATAGAGGAAAAAGAGGAAAATCAGAGAAAGAAAGTCGAAAGAAGAAGAAGAGAAAGAGACAGGAGAAGAAATAAGAGAGTTAAAAGAGAAAATATCTTTTTAAGACGTCTGATCCCATGATCAGACATCCAATTTCTCTATTTTTGCCACATTTGACTCTTAAACTCTTGCATTATATTCTGACTTGCATTTTGAGTAATTCTGAGTGTTCAATTACATTATTGAGATTAGTGAATAAATTTCATTTGCTCCGTATGTTCGACCTCAAATACTTAGGTTTTCGAGTAATAAATTTTTATTTGCTGACAACGCTTGGTCACCTATAATACGATGCAACTGACTATTAAAACACGATCTAGCCGCATCAACATTTTGGCGCCGTTGCTGGAGAGCAACGCGCAATTTATCACTAGTCTCTGCATTCTTTTTTATCATATTGAACACTAACTTACCCTACTTTGCTTTGTTGTGATCTTGCAGGTATTTCATGAGAAGATCCCTCCCGCAAATCAACTACTCCTGGGCAAGTAATCTCTTTTCTTCCTTAAACCATCCCCTAATCCTTGAAAGACAAAAGGAAGAAATTAATTTAGGAATCACTTGCCTTCTTTCTATAGTAATCACCATCTTTAAGGCAAACGTTTCCTGATTTTGCAAAAATTTTTCAAATCTTCTTGAAGTTGGAGCGATTTTTTTAGATTCTATCCCACAAAATTCCTGTGCTTAATAGAAATCATGCTTAATCTCCGTGGACAACACATTTCTTGCTTTTAAGTCCAAAGAGAACCTTTTTCAAGAAGAAAAGAGGATTGGAAATAGAACCAAATTAGGGTTTCTACATTAGGGCCTTGGAGTGCTAGTTCACACATGCATGTATAAAAGGAAATGAACCCTCCCGCATCAGTGTGCGACCCAAGACCTTGATTGAAGAGATCTAAACAAGACAAACGCTAAGAAAAATTGAGCTCTAAAATCACTTGAATCTTAAAATCTTGGACCTAATAAATTGGGAGTCAAATCAGGGTGATCTCTAGGTCCCAAGCCTAGAATCATTCTGCCATCTATAGGACAGGTCAGGTGAAGTTGACCCCTTGGGTCAACCAACCTCCAAATTAGGTCACAACATCAAAACATCTAAAGTTCAAGTGAGAACCCTAAAGCACCTTTGAAATAAAAGTGGTAGACTTAAGAGGTCAAGGTCCCCATTCTGGTCTACCTGGAATCTCAGTGACAAGAGAGGTCAGGTAGGGGAAACCCTGTAACTTGTGGGGACGCTCTACCGTGTAGGGGTCGTTGCAGGACTCTCCCTCTCTGGCTGCCCAGGTAATTCTCAAGTGGACGATCTTCTGATCCAGGGTTATCATTCGCCCCGAACCTCCATAGTCATCCAAACGTCTTTGGGTGTCTTGATTGGGTCAAAAACATCTCAAGTCCCTCATCTTTTCTCTGTAGAGCACACACATTCATTTTCAGTGGGACTTGTTATTCAGATCTAATCTCTTCATAACTTGATTCTACATCTTGATTCAAACTCCAATTCTACATCTTGATTCCACCACCTGATCCAAATATGTAACCAAACCACTTAGGACTACCATTCAAGAGACCTAAATATCGGAGATCCATGAGAGATAGGATGATTGAGGATGCCCTGAAATTCTATGAAAAGAAGACAAAACCTCAACACCAGTAGAAAACATTCAAGTTGATGTCCCAACAACCACAACCTTTATCATAACTTGTGCCCAAGTACTATTGGCAGAAGCCACAAAAGGATCAACCCGAGACTTGCTCATCACAGGATACATTGAGATAGAAAAATTGCACAGTCTTGAATACCTTCAATGCATGACAAATCCTCGACTTTGGAAGCAACACCAAGATGATCTTGAAAAATGGGAAGAGATAATGAGATTATTAAAATAAATTATCAAACAGAAGTACCCGTATATACCACAAATAGAGGATGAATAATCTTGGGACAACATCGAGGATCAATCTGATCTCGGGTTTGAGGCACAAAATGGTTGTGGACTCCCAACCCAGATTGAGTACAATGTGCCTGATATTGAAGAAGGTTAGGAAGCTCCAATTGCAGGAAAACACAATGTTGAGCCCACTCTAGACCATGAATCACCAGGCTTAGAATCCCAAAACTCCTGCAATAATGAGAGTAGAACTGAACCTCTCGAGGGTGTAAATTCCTCCCCTTATTCTGATAAGGTGACCCTCGAAGGTTATTCGGACCTAGATTCTAGTGATTCAACCCACATCCTAAGCCCAGAATCTAGATCTGAAACCTACTGGGAAGATCTCGAGGCCCCATATGAGGAAGATCAATTTTTCAATGAAGAATATGATTTTGGGCCTCTATTTGATGAATATCCCCCGCCAACATCCTCAGAGGAACCAATCGATTTTTCGAAAATCATGCCAATTTACGATACAGAAACTGAGTTGAACGAGCGGGGTTTCAATTGGGTCTGTCCTACCAGCTTAGAACCTGAGCCTCTACCAGATAAGCACACCTTTTTAAGCTCAAAATTAACATCTAGGCTAGACCCCAGTCAGGCTGCTGAATCTACAGCATATGATTTGTTCTATGGTGGAACTCATGATCTTGAATCTCATTCAGATTTTGATTTTCGCAAACTCTCCGACGATTTCAAATCTGACCCTAACATTGGAGAAAATCTACTTCCTGATTATAACAAGCCAATTCTCATTGAAGCCACCTCTTCCATACATACAGAACTGATCAAAACCCGTTCTCTACCCCGACCCGCAACCAGACTCAATTTCTATTCTGATTCACCTCTCACTAAGCCGTTTGTAGATGATTCAACTCCACATCTATACTGGGTATCGGGTATCGATCAGACTGAAAAACATGAGCCATCATTCTCTGATCACCCCTGTAGGGTTTCCACACCATGCACTGATTATTTTTCGGAACTCTACTCTGACCAGACTGATTCGACTCAGCCTAAACCCAAGTTTTCGCTTCCATATCCATCCGAGACACATTGCATATGGTGGGTTTCGAATCTGTTGATCTACATCTATCAACCCACCGACTGATTGGGTTTGGGCTCATCATCAGGCCACTAATCTTAACAAGCACCTGGTTGGACCAACCAGACTCTTAATCAAAGTGCTTGTTTCACAAAACTTCGCTGATTTGACCACTCCCTCTCCGCCCCATTTTCTGCTCGGCTGAAGGTGTTGAATTTAGCGCTTAGCAGGAGGCAACCCGTCATTCCAAAAATGAGACCCGTCTGATTATCCATCTGTACTCCACGTCCATTGCACCTTGAGTTCAGCCTTAGACAGTTAATCCCACCTCTGGTACACGTACCTAAGCTTGAAATCATTCTCATCAGTCATTTTCGACCCGTTCACCCACCCGATGTATCCTATTCTAAGTCCTTGACCTCAACACTATTTCACACCCACCATTTACAATGAGGACATTGCAAAACTTAGGCATGGGGGGGTGATAAAGTGCATACATACAGAACCAAGAGAAAGTTAGAAGAATTCTCACAAAAAAAAAATTCACATATGTCAAAAACATAAAAAAATTGAAAAAATATGAAAAAGAACAAAAAATGGAGGAGGGAAATTTTGTGAGCCACATAATTATAAGGAGGAGAAAAAAGAGCAAAAATGACAAAAAGAAGCACAAAATGAAAAAGAAAAAGAGATAGTCATTAGTAAGAAATTAAGGAATTAACCGAAGTTCTAGACCACATCAAGGAAAAAGAAAAATGAAAGAAAAGTGCTAAGGAGACACAAAAAGAGATTAGTAGGAACGCTGATCTTAGGCCTTTTGGGCTAGACACTTAGGCTTAAAAATTCACGTACCCGCTAAGATCTGGATAATCCTCAAGAGGTTGGGGAAAATGCGAAGATTAAGTATTAGGTCTAAGGCTTAGGAAGTATTCGGCCTCATTAACTGACCTTCAGTTTGCGGGATTCGGTAACCTAAGCACCCCAATTCACACACAGTCTGGTTCAGTGCGCATAAATATCAAAATCACGCAAAAAGCGTTTCAATGTTCTGAAAAAAAGTCGCCTAGATTAGGAGTGGCCAATCATCACAAGTTGATTTGGATGAGTTCCCGGTGTGGAGAGGCAGGAAATTCCCCTCGAAGATACGTAACAACATATCATCTCCTCGGTGCTTGTCTCTTAGGATATTTAAATATCCTTCCGGGGGCATGTAAGCACTCTATTGGTTCAGATACCATGGGCAGCATTATCTCGAAATGTCGATCGCCAGGGTCTAGATTCGGCCACAGAATGCCATGGGAGAGATTATCCCGAAATCTCGAAAGCCAGGGTTCTGGGGTTGCCATGGGCGGTGCTATCTCAAAGCATCGATTGCCAGGGACCCTTGAGGATTGATGATGGGGATGAGGAATCCGATACAGACCATGTTGAGAAGCCAATCCGAAGCTAGAAATAAAAAGAAAAGTGAGAGAAAACTCTCTAGACAAATAAATCTTCTATCTCTCTTACAAAAAATGTACTACAAACTGAACCTAGGCTAAAAATGTCTCAAGCACGGGTGCTTTAACCGCGGAGTCCAACAAACCCTAGGATAGTTTCTACGGGCCTTAAAAACCTTTGAGGAAGACTGAGGCTAAAGCGAATTAGGTCCAGATTTTGGTTGGTACTTGAGTACCTCTAGACCTATTGTCAGCATTCTAACCTAATCACAAAAGAAAAAGAAAAGCACTTATCATAATTGGTGACAGACACTCAGGGTCTAGAACAGAAGTTAAAACCTTGAAATTTTGCTAAGGCACTAGCAAAAGCTAAGCATGGGGGTATGATGAGAGCCTCATCATGAGCCCTAAATAACTCATTTTGACCTAAGAAAGAGAATAAGAGCTCCTACATAACTTAGAGAAGGGCTTAATTCAAGGAACAAGTGTTCTGAGAAGAAAACATGAAATAAGGGTTAAAACTGTAATTTTACCATTGCAAAACATAAATGGGATTTCTCAGAGGCAAAACATAGGTCAAATGGTCTGAATAAGATAAAAAGTGGGTTGGTTCAACTAGAAATGGGTTAATGTGCAGTCTAGGAATTAAATGACATTCTATAACCCTAAAATAGACCCGTTTAATTCAACAAGGTTATGGTCAATATAAAAATCAAGTAAACCCTCTAAAACTCATGGGAAAGTATCCCCTAGGGTTTAAAACCTTCAAATTAGCCTTTGGAACCTATTTTGACCTAGATTGGGATCCTAGCTCATCAATTGACCTAATTTGGGTTTTTATGCAAAATGTCCAGTCAAGCATGGTCAAACATAAAATCCAACTTCACCATTGGATTCCTTAGGTCCAAATTAGGTTTTTACTAAAATTTTGACCTAAGTGGAGGTCATCTTGACCTACTTTGCAAATTAGTACACCCAATTACATTTTGGCCCCTATCTTTTGAAAACCATTGCACAGACCCCCTAACTTCCTCGCCACTCTTACAAACAGGTCCCTCCACCATTAATGGGGAGAAATCCTACTCCGACGAGGAATGGAGGGGGAGTACTCCCTGATTCCTCAGAGATCTCCCCCTAGATTTGGAAGGGAGATTCTCTGAGGAATTCTCTTCCATCTGAGCATGATCCTACTCTCTGATTTACACCCAATCTCTCATGCGAACGCATGAGAGATTTGGGTCTCTAACTGATTCCATCTCCGGCCAGGTCTCTTATGCTCAGAGGCTTGTCTTCAAAGCATAGGAGTCCCTGCCAGCGACTATAAAATGACCACCAACCCTGGCCGCACCTCCTCAACTCGACTTGGCCAGAGATCCACCTCGATTTCCTCTTCTTCTCCTCCGGCCAAGTGGTCCAGCGAGCTCCGACGAGCCTCCCTCCTCTTTCTCATCGCTCTACCACAATACCAGCGACAGAGCTGTCCTCACCATCCTCCTTCGCATCGCGCAACACCCGCGCGAGTATCCCTAGCCCCGTCGTTGCCGCCATCTCCCTCCACTGGACACCGTCTTCTCAGGCAACAGCAGGTACTGTCAGTCGCCATCTCTCCCCCTTCGTCCACTTAATTAGGTTAGAACCACTCATCTCTATCCCCTCTTCAATTCCCCTCAACCTATTTCACAAAACACCCCTCGACAGCCACTGTCCACCGCCATCTTCCCCATCTCCAGCCAACCTCCGGTGAGACGCACCCGTCATTCCAAAACTCCACACGTCTCGCCACCAACCCCACAACCTCCACCACACTCCACTGAACATCATCCACCCACTCACAGACCGCCTACACCACCATAAACGCCCCCTAACCTAACCCATAAACCCGACCACAGAGCAACCTAGGCACGCATGCCTAGGCCACCTCGCGGCCGCCACCTACCGCCTCACCTTCGCCGTGACACAGCGAAGGTCCTCCTGTGGTCTGATAGAGCCGCAAGGCTCCTTTTGAGTCGTGCAGGATCTGAGCACCAGCCGTCATTAGCGACGGCTCGAGAATGTCGCAAGCTTGCTCCAGGTTGAAGCAGTTCAGGGTCCCAGGTCCAGAAGGCTTGGGGTAGTCTCGCGCATTCAGCTGTCCAGGCAATTAGCACTGCGAGGCCTGTAGCTGCAGTGATGAGAGCCTCATCATGAGCCATAACTAGCTCATTTTGACCCAATAAAGAAGATAAAAGCTCCTACATAACCTAGAAGAAGGCTTAATTGAAGGAACAAGTGCTCTGAGAAGAAAACATGAAATAAAGGTTAAAACTGCAATTTTACCATTGCAGTACATAAACGGGATTTCTCAGAAGCAAAACATAGGTCAAATGGTCCAAATAAGATAAAAAGTGGGTTGAATTAATCAGAAATGGGTTTATGAGCAATCTAAGAATTAAATGACACTTGGTAACCCTAAAATAGACCCGCTTAAATTAACAAGGTTCCGGTCAGAATAAAAATCAAGCAAACCCTCTAAAAATCATAGAAAAACATCCTCTAGGGTTTAGAACACTTAATTTGGCCTTTGGAACCTAGTTTGACCTAGATTAGGGTCTTAGCTCTTCAATTAACCTAATTTGGGTTTTTACGCAAAATGTCCAGTCAAACGAGGTCAAACCTAAAATCCAACTTCACCATTGGATTCTTTAGGTCCAAATTAGGTTTGTACCAAAATTTGGACCTAAGGGGAGGTCATCTTGACCTACTTTGCAAGTTAGTACACCCAAATCACAAATAGGTCCCTATCTTTTGAATATCCTTGCAAAGAGCCCCCTAGGTTCTTCACCTTCTTTGCAAACCGGTCCTGCCACCATTGCTAGGGCAGAACCGAGCTCCGACGAAGTTTCGAGAGAGATTGCTCTCTAATTCCTCAGAGATTCTCTCCCAGAAATGGAAGGGAGATTCTCTGAGGAATTCCCTTCCTTCTAAAGCCAATCAAATTCGCTGGCGTGAACCCAATCTCTCGTGCGAACGCACGAGAGATTTGGGTATCTTTCTTCCTTCCAACTCCGGCGAGCCGGCTGACCTAATTGCGCGTTTTTCACGCACTGATAGGAGCGGCCAGCACCTATGAAACACCCCTCGGACCCGGCCGCTCATCTTAAGCTTGATTTTGACGGAGATCCCCTCCAAATTTCTTCTCTCCCATCTCCGGCCAAACGACCCACAAGCTCCGGCGACCGCCTTCCCTCCTTCTCGTCACTCTGCTGCCATACCAGCAGCAGAGTCCTCTCCGCCTCTTCCTCCCGCGGCGCGCTGTACCCTGCGCGCAAGCTCCCGACCTCATCTTCGTCGCCGCTTCCTCCCCCAGGGTCTTTCTTCCCCGACGACGGCAGTCACGAGCCGTCCTCTCCGCCGCCTCCCTTCCCTCCAGACAACCCCAGATACGTTCTCCACCCTCTCCTCTCTCTTTTCCCCCTGTTATCTCCCTTGATCAACCTTCGACAGACGCTAACCACCTCCATCATCTTCGCCTCCGACCACACTCCGGCGAGCCGCCCACACCACTCCAGCCCTCCACACGGCTCGCCAACCACCTCGAAAGCTCCGCCTCACCTCCAGGAACACACTCCACCCTACCACTGCCACTCCATCCCTCCACAATCACCCCCCGACCAACCCACCATCTCCGGCCACAGGTTGACCTCGGCACGCATGCCTAGGCCGACCTGCGGCCTGCAGCACTGCCCACCGCCTTCGCCGTGCCACGGCGAAGGTCTCTAGCTATTCTGATTTGGCCGAGAGGCGCGTTTTGTGTACGACAGGATTTGAGCTGCTGCCGCCATGGACGACCTCTGATGAAGCTCCCACGAAGCTCCAGGCACCCGGTCTTCCAGGCTACAGGTGCTGCATACTAGCGCGAGTGTCGCGAGGTGAACGAGTCCAGCCAAGGAGCGCTAGCAGAGCCAGCAGCTGCGGGGCAATCGCACGACGAGGCTTCTGCAGGCGCGCGTGAAGGCGAGACCAGATAGTCCCACATCGTGGGATTGCAACCGTCAGGTACCATATAAGTTGTTTTTGCATTTTACTCTTATCGCCTCAGTAAGCACAGGGGTGAGGTCCCTCACTGACCCCACCCGCCTCGTCCGCGGCCTGACCACGCGGACCTGGCGGATCCGACCCGACCTAGACCTACGCACTCCTCGCGCATCACACACCTGCAGGTGCGCCTGGTCCCGGGTACGATCCGACCCGATTGAGACTGTGGCTCTGGTTGAGCGGTTTGAGTGAATTGCTTGAGAGAGAGACACGCGCGGGTAGAGGGAGAAGGGTTAGGTTTTGCTCCTGTGCAGGCAGGCTGGTCGCAGGAGACGGACTTGGCCGCTGCAGAAGAAGGAAAAGCAAGCCAAAGAAGAAGAAGAAGGCAACGAAGAAAGGAGGAGCAAGACAGAAGAAGAAGAAAGAAATAAGTCTTCGCAGGAGAAGAAGGAAAGTAGAAAGCTTAGAAGTCTTCGCAGAGAAGAAGAAGAAGGACAAGGGAAGATTGCAAAGAGATCAGAAAGGCAAAGCAGAAGAAGGAAGAGAGAAAGAAAGATCACATTTAAGACGTCTGATACATAAATCAGACGTCTAATTCTATTTTTTTTACATCTTTAAAAAAAAAAAACTCTTTGAATCAATTATATTTGCATTTAACAGTTGTATTCTTGGGTTTTACAAAGTACTGAGTTTGCTCCCTGTGTTCGACCTCGGATACTCTAGTTGTTCGAGTAATAAAATTATTTATATTTGTTTAAACGTTTTGTCGGTTCTACTGCAACGTAATACGCCTTTAAATCCGCACAAAAACGTTGACAACATGCAGCAATTGGAAGAAAGAGCTCCTGCGAGCGTGCGAGCAAAAGCGGGTGGGACATTAGTCCCACCTCGTAAACGTCTGAGTGAAGCGCATAGAATAAGTTGATTTTGTGTTTTAGTCTCTTCGCCTCGAGACACACATGGGGTGAGGTCCCTTACCTATCACACCTCGTCCGCGATATTCTCCCTCGCGGACCTGGCAACCCAACCCGACTAGCCCACCGATCACTCCTCGCGCACCACACCCACACCGGTGTTCCTGGACCCGGGCACACGACCCGACCCGATTACCCAGCTCTGGGAGAGCGTATCGAAGAGTGATACACAGAGAGAGAGGCGGGGGTGGGTAGAATGGTAGGTTTTGCTCTTCAGTTTGTGCAGGGAAGAAGAAGGAGAAGGAAGGCCCAACTGAAGTGAATCTGACACTTAGCTGCAAAAGGAAGAAGGAAGGAAGGCTAAAGAAAGATGGAAGACTCGTAGAGGAAAAAGAGAAGGAAAGACAAGGCAGAAGGAAGAGGCGAAGCCAAAGAGAAGAGGAAGTTAGAGAGCTAAGGCTAAAGGAAGAAGAAGCAAGAAAGTAGAAGAGGAAGACCCGCAGAGGAAGAAGGTGAAGCTGACACTTAGCTATAGAAGGAAGAAGAAGGAAGGAAGGCTAAAGAAAGAAGAAGACTCGCAGAGGAAAAAGAGAAGGAAAGACAACGTAGAAGGAAGAGGCAAAGCCAAAGAGAAGAGGAAGTAAGAGAGCTAAGGCTGAAGAAGGAAGAAGAAAGAAAGAAAGGGAAAGACCAGCAGAAGAAGAAGAAGAAGAAGAAGAAGAAGAAAAGCTGAAGCCAAGGGAAGCAGAGCTAAGGAAAGAAGAAGAAGACCCGCAGAGAAAAGGAGAAAGACACTGCAGAGAAGAAACAAGGAAGAAGAAGCAGATGGCCAAAGAAGAACAGAGGAAAATCAGGGAAAGAAAGTCAGAAGAAGAAGAAGAGAAAGCAGACAGGAGAAGAAATAAGAGAGAGTTAAAAGAGAAAATATCTTTTTAAGACGTCTGATCCCATGATCAAACATCCAATTTCTCTATTTTTGCCACATTTGACTCATAAACTCTTGCATTATATTTTGACTTACGTTTTGAGTAATTCTAAGTGTTCAATTACGTTATTGAGATTAGTGAATAAATTCCATTTGCTCCCTGTGTTTGACCTCGGATACTTAGGTTTTCAAGTAATAAATTTTTATTTGTTGACAACACTTGGTCACCTATACTATGACGCAACTGACTGTTAAAACACGATCTAGCCGTGTCAACACTATACCCCACCTTTGGTCTCCACAACTTTTCCACCACCGAACAAACACCTCCACCCGACCCCACCTCTCCTCCTCCGGCGACGATGTTTGACCAACCTTCACGCCACCTCCGAACATCACCGCTCCTCATGCAAGCAACAAACACCGACTCCATGTGTCCTCCGTGCGTGCAACACCACACTTGAAGCCTTCTCCGTGCCAACATCTCCACACGACCTTTAGCGTCCTGCATGAACACCAACCGACCGTGCACACCTCTCGCCGACCGTCCTCATCACCATCTCCATCCTCGCCGTCCTCCCTTGATCGACCATTATTTGATCATTCATTGTACACTCTAAACTTGGGTTAAATCCATTTCTTTTAGGATTTTCTTTGAGTATGAGATGTGCTATGAATAAATCTGATGATATTATTGTTCAAACATGTGATTGCTTGTGAAATCTTGTAGTATTTGTGAGCGTATCACTCAGGAAAACACCTTTTTTTCACGTCTGAATGCTTTTGGTCAACCAAAATTCCTGGTTGATTGACCAAAAGTTGGTTTTTCCAGTATCTTATCCGGCTCATTTTTTTATCGACCACTCTGTCTTTTTGATCGACCAACGTGCATTTTCAACTTTTCTCATGGCTCTAAAACGTGCACGGGCCTTCTCCTCTTCTCATTGTGATGATACGTTTGACCGGTTTTTCATCACAGAGGCCGCTCACGATCATTTTTCACTCCTTGTTAAGCTTTCCCTGCATGTTGGTAGACCATTCAATTTTGTTTGCTTCGAGTCTATCTTTCCTGAAATCCATGAAAAATTTGCATATCACTAGATTTTAAGTCTTTTTGAGCGGAACTTTTATGCCGGTTCCAAAAATAGCCGCATTCTCAGTGTTGACCCTATGGCTTGTCACCTATTTTATGCCAACTTGAAGAATATAGGTAAGGGTTTCAACATCGAGTTGACCTCGAACGTCTATGGCATAGAGGTTCTGGTCAATGCAAATGTGATTTTAAAGATTCTTGGTTGTCCATCTGTTAGTCCTACCTTTCTTGAGCTTCACCAGTAGACACAGATGGATACCATTAGGGAGACCCTACTCACTCCCTCCCATTTTGACTAGGGTCGTCCAACCAAGTCCCCTTATTTTCGCCGTCTTCCACAATTTCTTAATCGTGTATTTTTATGGAATTTTATGTCCAAGTCTACTTCATTTTAGAATTGCCCTAGCATTATGCTCATTACTCTTTATGCCTTTCTTAAGAACAAGCGGTTCAACTGGAACCACTTGATTCTGTATTTGATGAGCAAGTAGTCCACCAGCTCCTTCCAGTTTGGGACACTTCTTTCCCACATCTTCCTACATTTCAGTGTTCCCATGGATATAAATCATAAACAGTTTATCACTAGAGTCTCCATATTTGATAAGCTCACTTATATAAAGATGGAGCAAGCTCAGGGAGCCCATAGTGAGGATGCATCCCAGGAGCAGCAGCAGCAGCAGGAACCATAAGCAGTCCCTCTCCTTTCCCACCTTACGAGCACTTTACCATGACCTGTCCTCCTCTAGTGCAACCCTCTCCGTCCTTCTACGAGTAGGAGGGGCCTTTTAGGCAGACCTCTTACAAGCAGGGATTTTGTCAGTATACAGGATGTGACAAATGGTATTTCCCTGATGATGCATCGGCAGAGAGAAACAAGCATGGTAACGATGAGACATGGGCATCAGGTATCAGAATACCTGAATGCTCAAAGCTAGTTCTTAGATAGACCTGGAGAGTCTATTCATGGGATCTAGCAACAGCTTCACCGTCCTCCTCGACCTCTCTGATCTACTACCATGCCTCCATCATCAGCAGTACCTCCTCCTCCTACCACTGCAGCAGCACCAGCAAACCAACAGGTTACACCTCCTCGCAGGACATCTAGGCAGCTAACATCGAGATCATCAGCTCAGCATCGCTTATGTCTTAGCCAGCCTACGTCCTCAGAGAGATCTGACTCGATGGACCTCGAGTTAGATACAGACCTCCATAGCATGATGGATGCCTTCATAGCATCATTAGATGAGTAGCTTTAGCATTAGTTTTTGTTTTGCTTAGCTTTATTGGATTATAAAACTTTATATTCTGTGGACTATTTTATTTTGCTCTGCTTATCTAGACTCTTTTATATTATTTTTATATGCATGGATATTATCTCTCTCATATATATTTTACTCTAGAAAATTGCATGTTGAAATTATTGTTGCTTCATTTACATGCTTAAGGGAGAGTTAATTGAAATTGATAGCAGCATGTTTTACTTTTTGCTGAAACAAAAAGGGGGAGATATTATGCATAATATTTCAATTCATAATTATAATTTTGTTATCATCAAAAGGGGGGGAATGTAAGCACCTCTGTTTTGAAACACCAAAATTATGTTTATTGCAAGATTAATATTTTAGGATTAGAGCTTCTCTCATGGATCAAGATCATATGGATGTTGATCTATGTCTTTTACTTTTATTGAGTCTAGGATATTGTTGTAAGGAACCTCAAAATAAAACTCAAATGGATTTTCGCGCTTTTCTCTAAAATCAGTTTCTAGGGTTATTGATCGACCAATAAGACTAATTGATCAACCAACTTAATTGATCGAACAACCAACTTAGTTAATCGATCAAACTAGCCCATTTTAGAAAGTTAATTAATACCCTTTTTAGAAAACTAAGAACAACATTGATGTTCGGAGGTCCCGAAGTTATGACGGACGGTGACTCAGGGACGGCGGTCGGTGGTAGTAGGGGTGATGAAGGGTGGCATACTTGGAGGTCGAGGGTTTGGAGGCGGAAGGAGCGGAGGGTCTCTGATGCTCACGGCAAAAGGGGGACAGAGGCAAGGTGGTCTGATGGTAGGGAAAAAAAGGTGTCTGACCAGACCGTCTGTTTCCGCTGCCGACGGCGAGGACATATGGCAGCCACTTGTCAATCTCCCGTGGTGTGCTTGGGCTGTGGGAGATTCGGCCACAAAAGGGACTCGTGTCGATTTTTAGGGGGTCAAATGAAAGAACGTCTTTTCCCATGCTCGGGACATTTGAATCGTAGAGCTGTGCAGATACCGCCTCCGCCCCCATCTCTGCGCAAGATGGGGGGACTTACGGTTGATGTGGAGGTTCCTGTGACAGAAAGCATCAGAGCGATAGAGATGGCCCTGTGCGGAGCTCTGGTTGGGGAGGTTATGCTTGGGAGACCGACGGCGGAAAAGGTTTGCACCCTGGTAAACTCTCTCTCCCTCTCGAGCAGCTCCTGGAAGATTTCTTTTTTGTCAAATACACGCTTTGTCCTCTTTGAATTGGATATGGTGGATGTTGAGAAGCTGCAGTTTCAAACATCCTACAACGATGGGATCACGGTGATTTGGAGACTGGTTTCCCCCTTTGATGGAGCTTTGTCGGAGAGACCACCCTAGAGAGGGGGATCCAGATCAGGAAAACTTGAGATCGAGGGGCTGCCTCTACATCTGAGGTCGAAGGAGGTTGTATCGTCGATGATCTCAGGCTTTGCATCAGTGTCTGAGGACGCGGTTATCAGGTTACTTGAGGGCGATGGGCGCCTGCTGAATGTGATGATTGATGTATTTATAGCTGGCTGTGTACCTAAGAATCTGATTCTGAGATGTGGTGGGAGCTCCTGGATGCTAAGGCTGAGGTTTCTGGTGGGAGACACTGTTGCAAAGCAACTTAAGTCATCCAGACCTGCAGCTGATGAGGAGGCGATTGTGTAAGAACTGGGCGCGGTTCACGGCGATGAACCCCTAACTGTCGAAATTCGTTAGGACTTTTGTGTGGGGGAGATGGGGGAGGATCAGAATGGAGAAGAGGAGGATTTGGGCAGGGGGTAACGGCTGGACCAACGACCACGATGGCAGGGGATATGCTGGCAGGTGACATGGAGAACGTGGAGCAGGAGACTCATGTCACACAGATTGAATCTCTGAAGGATAAAAAAGATCCGCAGGAGAAGGAAGGCCTTAATTGTGAAGGTGGTTCTCACTCCAAGACTGGTAAGGGCAGGTCACCATATAGCCTCCGACAGAGAAAATCAAAGACTATCACTCTGATGGATGAAGACGAGGTGGCGAGAGTTTTGTAGGTGTGCAAATGCCAGGCCTTCAAGGGGGAGGGATCCGGTGAGGACAGATGAGAGTCCTCACTTGGAACGTGCGTGGGTTGCACGACAAAAGCCAGAGGGCTTCTCTTATGAGATATTTAAGAGAATGGGGAATCGATTATGCGCTCATTCAAGAGACACTTTGAAGGTAGATCTGACAGGCTTTGGTCTGACTTGCTAGCTTCAGGGCTGAATGATTTTGTGCAGATTGATGCACAAAGGAGGTCGGGTGGTATTGCTATCTGGTGGAGGAAGGGGTGGGCTCAATGTTTGGAGGTGCACAAAGCTAGGCATTTGCTAACATGCAAATTCCATATTCACCAGGGGTAGGAGTGTATCTGGGTTACCGGGGTTTATGGGCCTTGTGCTGCATTTGCCAGGCAGGTGCTGTGGGAGGAATGGGCTGCTGTGGCTGAGTTGGTGCAGGGGGGAATGTGGTTGACGGTGGGGATTTCAATTGTGTATTAACAGGAGTAGATAGGCCTAACGGCAACAGAGACAGTTCGGCTATAGGCTTCCAGATGACGGTTCAGTCACTGCAGTTGTGCGAGTTTCCATCCTCTGGGGTGGAATTTACTTGGCGCAATGAAAATGGGTTGGCTTCCAAATTAGATAGATTTTTTGGGAATGTGGACATTCTGATGAGATTCCAACTGTCGTCAGTAAGTGGATTGAATTGACCTTTTTCTTACCACACCCCTTTGGTGTGGGATAGTGGGGAAGAAAATCATGTTGGCTCTTATTTTAAAATGAAAAGATCATGGCTGAAGGAACCGGGGTTCTATCAGATGATCAGCTCTTGGTGGCGAGCTAAAAAGGTGGAGGGGTCAGCTACTGTCAGATTAGCAACCAAGCTAGCAGGTTTGCGCACGATCTTAAAAGAATATGGTCTTACTGTTAATTTGATGAGGCAGCAGAGGAGGAATGAAGCTCTGAATAAAATCTAGGAGCTGGATTCTAAAGAGGCAGCTGGCCCTTTATCTAAGGAAGAGGTGGCTGAAAGGAAACTGTGGCAGGGTGTGATATTGGATGAAGATCTGAAACAAGAAATAGATTTGAGGGAGAGATCAAGACAATTATGGCTTAAGGAGGGAGATGCAAATACGAAATTTTTCCACCTTGTGGCTAGCTCTCGGAGACGTGTTAACTTTATTTCCTCTATTCTCAGGGATGGGCAGAGGGTTACCTCCATTTAGGAGATTAAATCTGAAGCTGCTAAATTTTACAGAGAGGCATCTCGGGCAGCTAAGAGGGGGAAATGGAGGATGGCAGGTAGTGATGGTCCTAGTGTGACGAGTGATCAGGCTGCACAACTGACTGCACTTATCACTGAACAAGAGACCCTACAGGCAATCAGGGATTTGAATATGGAAGGCTCCCTGGGCCCTGATGGAATACAAGTTTTCTTTTACAGAGAGATGTGGAGTGTGGTAGGCAAGGAAGTGATGGATGTTATCAAAGAATTTGAGGTGGGAAACACTGGGTTTGAGAGGATTAACAAGTCATATCTCTTCCTCCTACCTAAATCAATGGGAGCAGAAAAATTCTCAGACTTTAGGCGATCTCCCTATCTAATTCCATCTATCTTGTAATCAGTAAGATTTTGGCTAATAGGCTGAGAAATGTTCTACAGGACCTTATCCATCTGATACAAGCTGCCTTCCTACCTAACAGATCACTTCAGGAATCCTTTATCTTGGCTCAGGAAATGGTCAGTGGATGGCATAGAAGAAAATGCAAGGCATTCTTGTGGAAGGTTGATTTCCAGAAGGCGTATGATTCGATCTCTTGGCCGTATCTCTGGGAGGTTTTTAGAAGGCGAGGCTTTCCCCCTTTATGGATCCAATGGATGAAAAGGTGTGTCACTACCGCTTCCTTCTCTCCACTGATTAATGGGAAGCCTTGTGGAGTATGGATCCAGCCTCAGCGTGGGGTTAGACAAGGATGTCCTCTTGCTCCGTTGATTTTTAACCTTGCGGTGGATGGGCTTGCATGGTATGCCTGCAAACTGGTAGAGGTGGGCATAATTAAAGGATACTCACTATCTAACAGGAGAACTCTGGCCCCCATTTTACAGTATGCAGATGACACGGTTTTCTTTGTTGAAGGATCCAAGCCTGCGGCACATGCTCTGGGGTTATTGGTGAAGATATTTGGTGATATTTCAGGCTTATGTTTGAACAAGGAAAAATCTGTATTGATCTGTTTTAGCATGAGTGAGCAGGAGCAACTGGAAGTGGAGGGTACACTGGGGTTACCTCAAGCTAAGCTGCCACTGAAGTACTTAGGATTACCACTAAGGGCAGCAAAACTGAAAAAATTTGATTGGAATGTCTTCTTTGATAAGGTTGATGGAAAACTGAAAGGGTGGAGTAGTAAATTTCTATCTAAGGGTGGCAGATTGATCCTTCTCAATTCGGTCATTACAGCCATACCGGTCTTCTATTTTAGCATATTCAGGGCTCCAAAGTGTATCTGGAAGAGATTGGATGCTATGAGGAAGAGATTCTTCTGGAAAGGAGCAGGTCATGAAGGTGGGTTCATGCATCCCATCAGTTGGAGAAAGATCTGCAAGCCAAAAGAAATTGGTGGTATGGGAATTAAAGCACTCAAAGATTTCAATGAGGCTTTATTGATCAAATGGGCCATCAGGATCTTGGACTGCAAGGAGGGGCTGATGACTGATTTGGTCAGGGACAGCTATGGGGGATCAAACAGCAGTCTGCAAAGGTTGCAGCCAATGAAACCTTCTCCTTTCTAGAGCTCATTGATCAGTGCAATCAGCAGTTATTGGCATCTACTGCAGCCTAGGCTCAGAGATGGAAGAAATTTCAGCTTGTGGAATAAACGGTGGTCTGATTTGGGGATACTGAAAGAGGCCTACCCGAGAGCTTATGCGGCTGCTGCAGACAAGGAAGCCACAGTCAATAGCTTGTGGTCTGATGCTGAAGACTGCTGGTGGCTAGAAGAGCTACAACAATGCAGGGTTGGCACTCGGCTGTGGGAGGAGAGGCAGAATCTGCTGGCTGGTCTGCAGCAGGTGCAGCTGACAAGGAATGTGACGGATACATACAGATGGCAGGGTATCTTCTCAGTGCAGCACGCATATGAAAAAATTGTTAGATCTAATAATGTGGTGGATTGTGATCCTGTTGACAGAAAGATTTGGTTCTTGAAAATCCCTTTAAAGTTTCAGATATTCCTGTGGCTTTGCAAACGGGAAGGTTTGATCACTGGTGATCTAAGGCACAGAAGGATGGGGACTAGCCTGAATGCCTGCCCTATGTGTGGCTTGTTCTCTGACAAGGCAACACACATTTTCTCGTCATGTTTGGTCACCGACAAGATCTGGAGGATGGTTTGTTTGGAACCTCTCCCCTCCTAGGACTCTCTATGGCAAAGGTTCATCACTCCTGGCCGGCCATTAGGGGCTATGGCAGCTACTTTGTGGTGTGTGTGGAGGGCGTGTAATGACAAACTCTTTCAGGAGAGACCGGTGAGATGTGAGAATATTGTAAAGGAGTGATGGTCTCTCATACATAGTTGGGAATCTACTTTGTAATACTTTTTTGATAAGAAATATACTGCCCTCCGGATTGCTATCGGTTTATGATAGCAATCCTCACAACTTCAAAAAAAAAAAAAAAATTAATACCCTTTTTGATCGACCAATTAAGCTAATTAATCGACCAATCAGTGATCGATCAAATAACTAGATTAATCGACCAAATCTCATTTTGATCAACCAATCTACCTTAATTGATCAACAAATTTCATTTCCTTTTTAGGTCAAATTTTTAGTATAAATAGAGGTCGTACGCAGCCCTTTTTCATACAACTTTCATTAGAGAAATCCTCCAAAAGAATAGAGCTTCTCATGCTTCCTCAAGTGCTTTTGTGCTTTGTTTTTCACGCCTTTCAAAGCACGTTGTTTCAAACCTCCACTAAAATTCTAGTTTGATTTTTATTGAGGTTCCATAGCTCTTCATTATTCTTTCATGTTGTTGTTTTGATTAACGAATTCTAAGTTGTTAGGGAAGATCTGTTGTTATTGTTGTTGTTGTGCTTCTCTTCAGGTTGTATAGAAAAGTGATTTATAAAGAGGTTGTGCCACCCTTGTTCAAGTGGTACGATAGTGGATTGGCTAGCCTTGACTAGTCAGGAAAATCCTAAGCTAAGAGGCTTAGGTAGTGGTTTTCACCCAATTTGGGTTTCCATTATAAATCCAGGTGTAATCTGTGCTTGATTCTATTATGGATTTATTTTTTATTCATATTCATTTTTAAGCTATACTATTTACCCCTCCTCTCTAGTATACTTTACCATCCACAGGCAACCCATTGGTTTGTCTAACACCGGTAGCAACTGATGTTAGACAAATCGATGTTAAGTGCTGCTAACACGGGTTAAGCAAAAGGGGGTTAACTCCCTAAGTAAACAAGGGTTGACCCCCCTTTTGAGGGGTTAACCCCCCAAGTAAACTAGCCCCCAACACAAATGAAGCATCTCCAAGATCTTTCATGTCAAAGTGTTTGGCAAGAAATTTCTTCGTGTTAAGTAGGATCTCATATCATTTACAACAAGCAAGATATCATCAACATACAAGACCAAGAATATATACCTGCTCCCACAGAACTTATGGATACACATTCATCAGCTAGATTCACCTCAAAATCGAATGAGAGAATCACCTGATGAAATTTGAAATACCATTGTCTGGATGCCTATTTGAGTCTACAAATGGATTTCTTTAATTTGCAATCCATTTCTTTTAGATCACCCGTCGCAAAATGTTTAGGCTAAACCATATAAATGGTTTCCTCAATGTCACCATTAAAGAAAGCAGTCTTAACATTTATCTAATGTAACTCAAGATCAAAATGAGCCACAAGTGTCATTATAATCCTCAATGAATCCTTAGAGGAAACAAGATAGAAGGTATCTTTATAGTCAATGCTCTCCTTCTGGGTAAAACCCTTTGAGACAAAATGCGCTTTGTGTCACTCCAATTTTCCTTTCAAATCTCATCTGTTTTAAATATTCATTTGCAACCAATAGGTTTCGCACCTACTGGTAGCTGATACGAAATTCACGTGGTTTGTAAATATGGGTTTTGAAATCGTTCTAACGCATAAATCCGATCAACTTTTAAAATTTATAAACCTAGATAGGGTAAGTATCTAGGGTCATCCAAGGAGGCAACTTTAGTTAAAAAATTTGTATTCTTTCTCTCACCAACTTAAATCTTTTTTTTGGTGTCTTTAGGGTTTTGTGAATTTTTAGGTTTTAGAAAATAATCAGGCAATGGAAGATAGAAATATGCCTAAGTGATATAAGAATGTCCTAACTTTCTAAGCTTACCATAGGAAATTGGACCTAGGGTAATTAGAAAGAAGGATTGGGTGCACAAAATTAAATGAAACTATCTTAACAATGAGGCACAACAATTAATGAAAGGAAATTGAATTATAAGTAGTAATGTCCACAAAATTAATTCTGAAGTAGAGGAATGCTTCCTCTACTTAATTAACTACACAAGACACTACAAAGAAGAATTAAAGAAATTCCTGAAAGTGTAGAAGTATCCTTCGCTCCAAGAACAGAGGCTCCTGAACTTGAAGAAGGGTCCTTATTCCTCCCAAGATGATGCTCCTCTTTGTTTCCTCCTAGGGTGGTGGATGTCCACCCTCTTCTTCCTCCTTGTTGGTCATCCTCCACTTGAATACTCTTTGGCTTGGTACCAAGGAAGAGGAAAGAAGAAGATGAACACCAAGGAGACAAGGTAGTCTCCTTGATCACCTTCCAATTCCTTCCTCCTTGGCCGACTATATAGGTGGATGTATGTAGAAAATTAACGCTATCCAAGGATGTTCTTTCTTGTGGTGGTTATGGGTTATCTTTATAGGATAGGTGATTGCGTAGCAATTCACGTCTCTAGTTAGGTCATCTTATGCTATTTTCTAACATTAAGCATTTATATTAGATAGCTATACATGCATCTTGTAAATAATCGCATTTGTGCATTTTATGGAGAGGAAGATAGAGAGAGAGATTGAGCATCCATGTCATTCATTTTATTCCTTCCATTTCCATCTTATCTCCATCCCACCACTTATTCCACCTAATAAGCAACCTAACACAACCTACATTCATTTCCCAACATTTCAAGTGCCTACATGCAACTTTCCCCTCTCAAAAAAATATCCTAACGGCTCATCCTCTACTGCACCCTCTTCCCTCCACCTATAAAACCATCACCACCCTCCCCTGCAAAATCATCAGCACCCATCACTCCCCACACCTTCAGCCATTCCCTCCACCTCCACTCCTTGAGATGCATACACAGCCATCACACATCTCTCTCAGCCGGCCACACACATTCCTCTAAGATCTCCTCTCTCCCTCTCTTCCCCTCCTCATGCTCAGTACCCTCTCACAAGTTGAGAGGGACGTTGAGAACAGATGAGTTCTCTCCTGTGGCTGCATCCACCATAGAGAGAAAGCACCACTACCCAGCTCATCGCGAGCAGGTGGGCGTGGTGTATTCTCCTTTCGATTTCTTTTTTTGCTAATTTCAATTTATTGTATTTTCAGTTCTATCACCACCATTTTTAGAGCAAGAAGCTCTGAACCTCTGCCTCCATGCGCCTCCGCATGCATCTGCCGACCACCCCACTCACCTCCGTGAGCCTCTGCCATCCCTTCTGCGTGCCTGTGTGCACCTCCCTGCCTATTCAGGCCCTTCACCACATGTAGCTCAACCGGTCGCACCGCAATCCTGATCGCCTTTTTGCCCTTGGCACTGTAGCTGTGACCTTACGCAGCTACAGTGCACGATCAAGGAGCTTCTCACTTATCCGGTGACCGTGCGTGCTCTCTCTCCTCCCGCGACTTACTCCAGCCAGTTGAAAGACCCCCATGTGGCACTTAAGCGCACGCCACACCTAGCCTACACATTGTGTGCTCATCTATGTGCCCTTCCCAGCACCTTAGCATGCTTCACGCTGATGATAACATCATCATCGGTCATATCTATCTTTAATTAATCATAATCAATGAATAAATTCTCCTACATAACCGCCAGAGAGCCCTAATTCACTACAAATTCATTCCGAGACAATTGCAAAACAATCATAACAAGGGCAAAACTGCAGTTTTAACAGCATATCTCAATTGCAAAACAATCATGGATTTTATCAGGGGTCTATTAAATGTCAAATGGTCTTAAATGTCTAACAAGTGGGTTCGTGGAGACAAAAATGGGTTTTCACGCATTACGGGAATTAAATGACATCTAAAATCCTAAAAATAGAGTCACTTAATTAACTGAGGTTCTGGTTAGGATAAAATTCACCTAAATCCTCTAAAATTCATATAAAAATATTCTCTAGGGTTTGGCATCCTTGAATTGACCATCAGAACCTATTTTAACCTAAAATAGAGCCTCATACAGATAATTATCCTAATTTGGGTTTTTTCATAAATTACCCAGTCAAAATACGTCAAAACCAAAATCCAACTTCACCATTGGATTCCTTAGGTTCAAATTAGATTTGTATCAAAATTAGGCTCAATGTGAGATTGTTTCGACCTATTTTGAACTTTGGTCCAAGTCTGACTTTCTTTATCTCCAATAGCCCCTCAACTTTTGAATTTCTCACAAAAAGCCCCCCAACTTCTTTGTCTTCTTCACAAAAAGGTCCCCATCGCACATGAAGTCCTAATCCTACAACTCTGGCGAGCTTCATTTGGCAAGATCTCTTTGATTTCTTGACGAATCCTTCTCAAATTTGAAAGGGGAATTCGTCAAGAAATTAGCTCCCTTTTTAGCCAGATGCGAAGTCCCAAAAATCACCCAATGTATCATGAGAATCCTTCAAAGGAGTGGGTTTCCAACTCTGATGACCTTCCAAGACTTGGAAGCTTTCTTTCCAAGCTTCAACCATCCTCTAATGCCTATATAAAGATCCCCAGAGCCTTCCCATCCTCTCCAAGCTTGATTTTGGCCGGATCTACCCTCATTTCCTCCCTCCTATTCTGACCAAAAGGCTCCTCAAGCTCTGGCGATTCCCTCTACCTATCCTTGTCGTCTTCCCACAATACCGACGACAGATTCTCCTTCCTCATCTTCCTCCATGTCGTGCAATACCAGCCGACATCTCTCTCTCTCCGTTGTCGTAGCTGTTACCACCTACTGGAGTACTTTCTTCCCCGGCACCGGCCTACCAACACCGGTGTCATTCTCCCCCCTTCATCTATTAGATTAGGGTTAGTTTAGTTAGTTTAGCATCTTAGGTTAGTTTTACACCCCCAAAACCCAAAAACAAACCCTCAACACCACCGTTCACCTTCATCCCCTCCATCTCCGACGACCACTCCAACGAGGGTTCTCGTCCACCACACACATCCATCCTTCTCGCCAACTAGTCCACAAGCTCCGCTGTACTCCCCTCATCAAAAGCCCTCTACCTATTTGCCACTCCACTCACCCAAACACGCCTCCAAACAACCCACCTTCTCACGGCTGTCTCCATCACCGTCTGACCACTACACCTACTCCCACGCTACAAAACCACCACCACCGCATTCCTCATCCACCAACGATCCTCTAGAGCGCTTTAACTGGGGATTAGCGCCCATATTCTAAGATTTCAGGCATACCCCCTCGTCGCCATTAACAGAGCTCCTTCGAGGAGCTTGAAGAAGGTCTCTTGCCGTTGCCAGCTCCAGGCACAAGCACTAGATCGGGTAGACGACTTCTAAGCACACGCCCAGGCGGTCAATTGGAGACCACACCACCCGCTGTTACTCCAATCGAAGACATCTTCATTCACGGGTGCATGCAAACAGAACGGGTGGGGATTAGTCCCACCTCGGAAAGATAGGAGTGAGCGTAGCACCTTATTAGTTTTTTGTGATACGAGCTAAGTGCCTCAAGACACAGGGGGGTGAGGTCCCCCGCACCCCTTCACATGCCTCACCCGTGACACCACCACGCTAGCCTGGTCTGACCCGTATACCCACCTATGCCTGTGCACACCTCAGCTACAACCACACCTGCAGCCCTGGTCCCAGGTGTGCTCTGATCTGATACCCGACCACCTAGTTATCCCTGAGAGAAGAAGAGGAGAAGGAAGAGAGAGAGAGCGCGGGGTTAAGGGAGGTTTTGCTCTTCAGTGTTCTCGACACTTAGTCGATTTTAGAGGAGAGTTCCCCCTATGCATCAGAAGGTCCAAAGAAGGAAGGAACAAAGAAGAGGAGAGGTTCTGAAGAAGAAGAGAAAGCTTGTGCTTGCCTTCTGTTAAGACATCTTATTGCTAAGCATGTCATCTGAGGCATTGTAGCATTCAAGCTACTGTTGGTTTATTTGAGATAATTGATGGTTGAATGCATGCTTAAACTTTAGAGGATATAAGTGGTGATTCAAATCACCATTGTCTATCCTTTTTATCCTCATATTCTTGAGATACATTGGATTTCATTGAATAACTAATGTGACAAGTTATTATTCATTGAAAATTTATACTTTGCTCAATTTCTTGTGCTCATTTACATTATTTATTAAGATTAACATGTGAATTCCATATTTGCTCCCAGCGAACGACCTCAGACTTCATTTCTAATATTCGAGTTATAAATATTATCTATTGTTCGAGCTATTTTTGAGGAATTATTACTACAATGAACGCATCTTTTTAAATCCCCTCAATAGCCCTATCAACACACACCCCTGCCCTTGCGTGCCTGCACGCGACCTCTCTCCCTCTCTCTCTTCTTCCCGCACACCCACACATAGATGCACACCCCCCCATCAAACGACTTATCACACACACACACACACCCTCTCACTCACCCACAGACACGCACACACACACCCTCTCAAACACATAGAGACACTCACACACATGCATACACATGTACATATACATATATACATATATATACATGTGTGTATGTGTATATATCTATACATATATATATTTACCTATATACATATATATATACATATGTACACATATATATAGATGTACATATACATATATATATATATATACACTTATAAGTAGATACTTATATTGAGTCCACAACAGATTCTTGAAGGCAGGGTGATTGGGAGGATGGAGAGGGTGACTGGGAAGGAGGGCCATGGCGATCGGGGGTTCGATGAGGGATGGTCGACTTGGGGATCGAAGATGCGGCATAGGAGAGAGAAGTGGGGGGATGCTCAGGTGGGGAGGAATGAGGTGAGAAGGGACCGCACAATGACGGAGGAGCGGAGAAGGGTCAAAAGAGAGATTGTATGCTTTCAATGCCACAGGCGAGTGCACATGGCGGTGGTATGCCACTCTCCCTTTGTCTGCTTGGCGTGTCGTGGTCATGGGCACAAACGTGATTCATGTACAATGAATAGAGGGAGATCCGAAGAGGGGGCTTCCTACACCCTAAGAGAATGAACACTGGAGGTCCACCGCCACCGCAACCATCTACCTATATGGGTCACACCATTGATGTGGAGGTCCCAATGTCGGACGATATTAGGGTTACGAAATTGGTTCTCAGAGGCACGCTAGTTGGAGAAGTGATGATAGGAAACCCCTCTTTGGAGCGACTTCAATGGTTGGTAAGTTCTCTATCACTATCAGTTGAAGGTTGGAAAATTGCTAGTCTTTCTCCCGCGCGATTAGTGGTATTTGGCTTGGGGATGATTGATGTTGAGCGCCTTAGATTTCAATCGAGCAATTTTGAGTCTGTGATGGTCTTATGGAAATTGGTCTGGCCATTTGATGGTGCATTACCGAAACGTCCACCGCAAAGGGAAGGCTCTCAATCTGAAAAGCTAGAAATCAAAGGGCTGCCATTGCATTTGAGGTCAAAGAATGTGGTTGAGTCCATGGTGGTAGGTTTTGCGAAACTGGCAGAAGGTGCAGAGGTAGGCTTATGGGAGGGGGATGGCCAATCACTCTGTGTCAGTGTTGATGTCTTTAGAGGAGGGTCGAAACCTAAGAAAATCATCATTTGATGTGGAGGTAGCTCATGGCTGATACGACTGCGATTTGGGTGTGAGGAGACGCTATTCCAGGAGTAGGAAGAGAAGAAAATCTTTACTGACATTGTAAGGGACGATCCCATTGTGAAACAAATGGGCCACGACACTCCAGAGGAGGCACCTGAACCAAAAAAGAGAAAAGACCTTCATCACATGGGAATGGAAGAAGATGAGATGGATGACATAAAGAATGATCAGCCTATGGCAGAAGAGGTTATGTTAGTGGGGGTGCTTCAAGAGATTGCCGTTAATTCTTTGAAGAATCATTCCTCTTTTCATGCTACAGAAGGGCTGAAGTTTGGGGCTGGAGCTACATCTAAATCTGGATTTGGGAGATCCCCATACAGACTAAGGCAAAGAAGAAACGTAAATTCAATGAGGATGGATGAAAACTCCATCGCTGTAGTGCTTAAGGTTGAAAGAATTCAGTAGCTCAACAAGGGAGATCTCAAGTGGAGGGATGAGAGTCCTCTCTTGGAATGTGCATGGGTTGTGTGACAGAGTGAGAAGGGCCTCGCTTGTGAGGTATCTGAGGGAGTGGGAGATTGATTGTGCACTCATTCAAGAAACTCACATAGAGGATGAAAAAGATCAATTGTGGAGTGAACTGAAAAGGGAAGGCTGTATCGAGTGTGTGGTTCTGAATGCTTTTGGGAGGTTTGGTGGTATAGCTTTTTGGTGGAGAAAGGCTTGTCTAGAAGTGATTGAAACTTTTAAGTCCAAGCATGCGATATCTTGTAGATGCAAGTTGATACAAGGGGTGATACAAGGGGAGAAGGAATTGACAATTACGGGTGCTTATGGACCATGTGCAGTGAACCTCAGACCTGAATTATGGGAGGATCTATCTTCAATTGCATCTCATGTGTAGGGGCTGCCATGGTTAACAGGTGGTGATTTCAATTGTACTTTGACAGGGACAGATAGACCAAGTGGTTTAATGGACACTACCTCACTTGGTTTTCTAATGACTTTACAAAATCTGGGGCTAAATGAATTTCCAACTACTGGGGTAGATTTTACGTGGAGAAATGGAAATGGCTTGATGTCAAAGCTTGACAGATTCGTTGGAAATGTGGAACTGATGGAGAACTTCCAACTGTCCTCTGTTACTGGTCTTCAACGACCCTTCTCAGACCCTACCCCTTTGGTATGGGATAGTAGTGAAAATGTGCAAGTTGGTTCATATTTCAAGTTTAGACGGCCGTGGCTCAGAGAAATGGGGTTTCGTGAAATGTTGGAAGCATGGTGGCGAGCTTAGTAGGTAGAGGGTATTGCTACCATTTGATTGGCCTCAAAGCTTCCATCTATGCGAATAATGTTGAAGGAGTATGGGGCTGCTGTTTCAACCTTGAGAGAACAAAAACATCATGAAGCACTCTTGGAAGTGCAGCGGTTGGATGTAAAGGAGTCGATTTCACCATTATCTAATCATGAACAAGGAGTAAGGAAAAATTGGCAGGAGGTTATAGCTGAGGAGGACTTGAAGAGAGAAATGGATTGGCGAGAACGCTTCAAATAGCTATGGCTTAAAGAGGGGGACGCTAACACAAAGTACTATCATTTAGCAGCTAGCTCACGTAGAAGACATAACTTTATCTCCTTGATTGATGTGGATGGTCAAAGAACTTCTTGTCTGCAAGAAATACGTGCTGCAGCTATCAAATACTTCAGGGAAACCTCTCGGGTAGCAAGTAGAGGAAAGTGGAGAATGGCAGGATCTCTTTTTCCTTCAATTTTTGAAGATCAGGCTGGCAAGCTGGTGGTTCCTATGTCTAAAAATGAAGTGTTGGAGGCTATAAATGATTTGAATAATGAGGGTTCACCGGGTCCGGATGGAGTCCCAAGTTTTTTTTTATAATGTTTTTTGGAACATATTGAGAGAGGAGGTGATGGAGGTACTTAAGGAATTCGAAAGGGGTAACTATGGTTTTGACAAGATAAACCGATCTTATCTCTTTTTGCTTCCAAAGAAACAAGGAGAGGATAGATTCTCCGACTTTAGATGTATTGCACTTTCAAATTCTATATATTTGGTGGAGAGTAAAGTTCTGGCCAATAGACTTCGAAGTGTTTTGCAAGATCAAATTCTCCCAGTCCAGTTAGCTTTTCTCCCCAACAGATCGCTGCAAGGCTTTTCTCTAGAAAGTAGATTTCCGAAAAGCTTATGATTCGGTGTCATGGCCTTATCTATAGGAGGTATTCAAGAGGAGAGGTTTTCCATCTATATGGCTGCAATGGATGAAAAGGTGCATCACCACTGCCTCCCTTTCCCCTCTTATCAACGGTAGACCATGTGAGATGTGGATTCAACCATAATGTCGGGTTAGGCAAGGATGCCCTCTGGCTCCACTTGTATTTAATCTTGCAATTGACACACTTGCAAGATATGCATGTCAATTCTCTAAAGTTGGTTTGATTAGAGGCTACTCCATCTCTAATAGGAGTGCCACGGCTCCGGTCTTGCAATATGCCGATGACACCATATTTTTCGTAGAAGGGAAAGAACAGGAAGCACAAGCACTGCTGCATATGGTCAAGATCTTTGGAGAAATATCCGATCTAAAATTGAATGGGGACAAGTCTTCATTGGTCTGTTTTGGGTTAACAGGTGGAAAGCAAATGGCCATTTCCTCTCTATTGGGTACGCCCTTGGTTACACTTCCGATCAAATACTTGAGTCTACCTCTTAAGTGCTCCAAACTGAAGAAAAGCGATTGGAATGTGTTGTTCGATAAAATTGCAATCAAATTGGAAGGTTGGAGCAGCCGCTACCTGTCTAAGGGAGGTAGGCTCACTCTCTTGAATTCAGTGATTACTTCCATCCCTATCTTCTTTTTCTCTCTATTCAAAGCACCTAAATCTATTTGGAAGCACATTGATGTTTTAAGAAAGTGCTTCTTTTAGAAGGGATCGAAGCATGATGGGAGAATTTTTCAGCCCCTAAAGTGGGATCACCTATGTATGCCAAAAGAACATGGTGGAATGGGAATAAAATCTCTAAAAGAATTCAATGAAACCTTGCTTCTTAAGTGGGCAATTAGATTATTTAATGGTGACAGTAAGAACTGGGCAGCTTTAATTAGAGATAGTCACGATAGTTCTCATAATTCACTAAGCAGACTTCATCCAATCAAACCATCTCCATTCTGGGCTTCAGTGGTACAGGCAATGAGCCACAATTGGCAGATGTTCCACGGTTCTTGGTGATGGCAATTCCTCCAAATTCTAGCAGGAGGAGTGGTCGACGCTAGGCATGCTCAAGAATGCATATCCAAGAGTGTATGTTGTTGCTGGAAACAAGTGGGAGCCAGTCAACAGATATTGGTCTAATTTGGAGGAGTCTTAGTAGATTGAAGGGGCTGAATCAAACAGAGATGGCACTAGAACTTGGGAAGAGAAATCGAGGTTGCAGTTGGATTTGATGGCTTTTAGGCCGATGGCTGGAATAGAGGATCACTATTGGTGGGAGGGGATCTTCACCCCAACTCAGGCTTATGACAAGATCAGAATTTTGTCTAGCTATGAGGAGGCGGATATGAGAGCAAGGAAATTGTGGCTTCCAAAAATTCCAATAAAGGTCCAAATCTTCTTATGGCTATGTAGGAGAGAAGGACTGGTTACAGGGATCTTAGACATAGGAGGATGGGTGTGGCATTACAGTCATGTTTGCTTTGTGGGTTACCCACTGACAATTCTAGGCACATCTTTTCATCGTGTTTGGTGACTAATGCGGTTTGGAAAAGAGTTTGCAGGGAGCCACTCCTCACGTGGGACTTGCTATGGAAAAAATTTCTGATGAAGGATATGTTGCATACACATATGGCAACAGTGATGTGGTGTATTTGGAGGGCAAGAAAAAAGTTTTTATTTCAAGAGAGACCAATCTGTGTGGAAAAAATTGTAAATGTATGCTTGTCCCTCATACGTATATGGGGATCTGTTTTGTAAGCTCATATTTCTTTAATAAATAAAATGCTCTCCCGGATTACTATCGTAGCACAATAGCTTTCCTTTCTATTTCAAAAAAAAAAGTAGATACGTATACAAATATACTATACATATATATATAAATATATATATACATACATATATATATAGAGAGAGATATATATATACACTTATGTATATATACTTATATATACTTATATAACTATCATATATATACATATATATACACACATATATTGCACTCCCTCCACACACTTACACATGTCTCTCACTCACAATACCGTGCACATATCCATTCACCATGCATCATATCGTGGATATATTCACACCAGTTGCGTATATTCCCCGATATTCGCTCATATCAAGCTTTCCACCCATACTTCTACATGTCCGCTCCACACCTGCACGCGGCACATAGCTAGGTTAATCCTGTCTTTCTAGACGACGGTTAACCTAGCATTGTGCTACATTTTTATTGAATCCTAGATTCAATATTCACTATCCTATTATCTAGTTATATATACTTATACCTATATATATATATATCCTATATATATATGTATATAGATTCTACATATATATAGGCTAAGTATTTTCATTCTTTTCTTTTATTTTGTTGATAAAGAAAATACCTAAAAAAAACCTAAAATAGAAAAGATAACTCTTGTCTTTGCAAGTACACAATCTTGCGTGTAGCAAGATTCATTTTGAACTTGATTTTTGGCGAATCGCCAAGGACCAATTTTTAATAGTAGTCAAGGACAAAATTTTTAAGAGTGTGCCTCAAGAAGAAGACTATGCAAACAAATTATAAAATCAAGGAAAACATAAAAATATAATAAGCGAATGGAATTGATGTGAGTCATAGGAATCGCATAGAAACTGATTAACTCCAAACCCACCTCCCTGAGTTTGACCCTGGGCCTAAAACTGACAAGTTAGAATTTGATTTAGTCCAGGTTAATAGATTTTGATAAACTGTGTAGATTCACCTGTAAGTAATCACTTCCACTATATACTTTACGATGCTAATATCACCATATTAAATAACCCTACTCGCGTTCTAACATGAATTTTCTGGAGCCGTTGCCGAGGAGGTGCTATCTGGAGTTGGTATCTATTCTCTTCCTTTGATCTTCTCTTCTTCCACCGTTCTCTTCATGAGTGTTTTTGTTTGTTTTTGTGCAGGTGTACCTATTGCAAGAAGGAGACCAGCAGAGCAGGTCAGAGACATAGGCAAATCCGAGGCGGGCACGAGAGTGTGAAGTTGCCAGCGTCACATTGGAGTTTCCCCCACGTTGCTGAGGAGGTAGGTGTCTTCTTCTTAGCAATTTAGGTCATTCTATCACATTGAAAATATAAAAAAATTAAAAAATCAAAAACCCTAAAAAATCTTCTCGGGATTTCTGGGGTGAGTGGATTAAAATCCATTGTTTGATTCTTTCTATCACCACCACCACCTTGATTTTCCACATCTTCGTGCACGAAAAAGTTTGAGAATCTCAATTATTGGTTATTCCGTGTTGTGAAGTTTTCCTTGAGGCGAATTTAAATCGATTGTTTGTCACATTTTATTTGCCTCATTATTTCGCAGTCGGGATCCATACTTTGGTTGGGGAGTCTTGGAGTTGATTTGACTCCAACCCTACCACGATCCTAAATTTGACCCTTGATTTGATCCCGAATCTCAACCCCAACATATTCATTTTCATTTTTCACATTTTTTTTGCGTGGTTAAGCCTTGTGTGGATTATCATTTTGGTGATTGGGAGCACTTGAATTGTAGTGCTTTAGCTCTCTTTCACATTGAATTAAAATTGATTCGTGCATCCACACTTAGAAATTTTCAATTAGAGACCCATTTGCATTGTAGCATGCATTAACCAAATCAAATTGAAGAAGGGTTGTTTGGGCATAGAAAACTTGTATTTCTTGAAAATCCGGAGATTGGTTGAATTGGTAATTCAGTGAAATCATAAAACCCATACTACCTAAGGTTGAAATCCGAAAAGCCATTCACCATCTAAACAAGATTGGTCCTTAGCTGGGAAAAGAGTCATTTTATGACATAAGAAGGCATCGTCTTGGGTCATGTAATCTCTAAATGGGGAATTGAAGTTGACAAAGCTAAGGTTGATGCTATCTCTAAACTTCCTCCTCCCACATCTGTCAAACAAATTCGATCATTTCTTCGTCATGTGGGATTCTATAAGAGGTTCATCAAGGACTTCTCTAAGGTTGCTTGCCCTCTGAGCAACCTTCTAGCCAAAGATATGCCATTTGATTTCAACGAATCATGACGTAAGGCATTTGATTTTCTTAAAACGGCAGTCACTTGTGCTCCGGTGTTGCAACCACTGATTTGGACAGCCCCATTTAAGATCATGACCGACACTTCTGATTACGCGGTTGGGGCTATTTTGGGTCAGAAGATCGATAGGAAGCCATCTGTCATCTACTACGCTAGCAAAACTCTGGACATGGCCCAGAAGAATTACACTGTTACTAACAAGGAATTGCTAGCTATAGTATTCGCTTTGGAGAAATTTAGGGCTTATCTCTTAGGGTCTCGTGTCATAGTATATACCGACCACTTGACCTTGAGACATCTCTTGGACAAAAAGGATGCCAAACCCTGGCTTATTCGATGGATTCTTCTACTTCAAGAATTCGATCTTGAAATCAAAGATAAATCCGAGACACAGAATGTGGTGGCGGATCATCTTTCGAGACTTCTGAGTGATTCTTCTCGTCTGGATATTTTGATTGCTGATACTTTTCCAAATGAGACTATCCTTACAGTATCAGGAGTCCAAACCCCGTGGTTTGCTGATATTGTAACTTATTTGGCCTTTGGTCAAATCCCTTAGGATTGGACCAATCAACAATGAGAGAGACTTAAATCTAAAGTCAAATATTACTTCTAGGAGGACCCTGAACTGTACCACATCGGCTCTAACCAGATTATTCGCCGATGTGTTCCAGAGAATGAATTCAAAAGTATACTTGAGTTCTACCATGCATCTGCGTGTGATGGACATTTCTCTGGGAAGAAGACGGCTGCAAAGATTTTGCAATCTGGATTCTATTAGCTGTCTTTATTCAAGGATGCCAAGGAATTCTCGAGGTTGTGTTTCCAATGCCAGGCACTTGGGAGCATAACCAAGAGAGACATGATGCCTATAAACCCAATTCTTCCTATCGAAATCTTTGACGTTTGGCGCATCGATTTCATGGGACCCTTCCTCCCTTCATTTAGACACCAGTGCATTCTTGTCGCTGTTGATTACGTGTCCAAGTGGATCGAGGCTATTCCCACCCGAACCAATGACCACAAGGAGGTCATCGATTTCGTCAAGAATAACATCTTCAGTCGATTCGAGATTCCAAGGGCCATCATCAGCGATGGTGGTACTCACTTCACTAATGCCCAGTTCCGTAATTTACTGACAAAATACGGGGTAAATCATAGAATCTCCACACCTTACCACCTCCAGACGAACGGACAAGCCGAGATCTCCAATCGGGAGATCAAGAATATTCTTCAGAAAATGGTTAGACCTGATCATAAAGATTGGACTCAAAAGCTTGAGGACACTCTTTGGGCTTACCGTATGGTGTACAAAACGCCTATCGGCATGTCACCATTTCGTCTAGTGTATGCAAAGGCATGCCATTTACCCATAGAAATTGAACATAGGGCATTCTGGGCAATCAAGTAATGTAATCTGGATTTGAGTTTAGCCAGAAAGACCAGGAAACTCCAACTATCTAAGTTGGAGGAGCTTAGAAATGACACATACGAGAATGCCAAGATCTATAAGGCTCGGACCAAAGCTCTTCATGACCAATTAATATCCCGCAAGAGCTTTGAGCCGAACTAAAAGGTTTGGCTCTTTAATTCTCGACTTAAGCTCTTTCCTAGCAAATTTAGGTCAAAATGGAATGGCCCGTTCATCATCGTTCAGATATTTCCAAATGGGGCCGTTCAAATCTCTGACCCAAAGACGGGTAATTTATTTAAAGTCAACAGTCAACGTATGAAGCCTTTTATTGACCGTATTGTTCCAGAACCCGTCCCAGACACGGTTGCTCTAATCACATTGTGATTTCTTTGGCTGGACTTCGCCTAGCTGATGGCGTTAAACTCAGCAGTTGTATAGTCTGACTCAGAGCTGACCTGAGCATCATATTCAGGTGATATCTTCTACACTCTACCCTTCCTTTCATGTCTTTTATTCTCTATACGGACATTGCATCAGCTAGGCATGGGGGGGTGGATTCATTTTTGAGTCATTTTGTCAGCTCTGTGAAATTCTTGTAAATTCTACTTGTTTTTCTCATTATAAAAAAAAATTGAATTAGGAGAGAATACTTGGGCATTAGGACTTTTCAATCTTAGGAAATAATACAGTAGGATCTGAACACTAAGACCCTTCAGGTCTTTGAGCTTAATCAGCCCGGGTATCCACTAAAATGTGGATTTGTTTATCAAGTCCTCACCATCCTGAATTCTATTTCAATTTGGTTAAATAGGTTAGGGTGATAAGTACACGACTTATCAACCTACCCTCTAATTTGAGGGAACTTTAAGTCTAAGCATCTACACACTATTCGCACTGACTCGTTGTTCAGCGATTTTAATAGAAATTGGGTAGCTAATGAACCTTCTAGGGTAGTATGGCTGGCAAGTTATTGTGGGTAACAGCCCATAGGTAGGTTGTCCAGAGCCCAGCCATTGGACCATTCTTTTCCTGCTGCCTTTAGGTAAATCTTAAACCAGAGAAGCCACCTACTTAAAAAAGAAAAAGAAAGTCCAAAATGAAAAGAAAAGAAAAAGAAAAAGAAAAGGAGAAAAGAAAAGAAAAAGAAATAAGCACGAGTATGGCTGGCATGTTATCGTGGGTAACATCCCATAGGTAGGTTGTCCAGAACCCAACTCAAGAAATGCATGTTTAATTGCTAAACACTTAGGAAGAAGCAGAGAAGAAGAATAAGCTAGTGAGATATACACTGGATTCACCCTTGTGTTGACCCCATAAAAATAAAAGTAGGAGAAAGCTACCGGTCATATAGATACACCTTTAGGTAGAATTCTTTTTAAGGTCACCTAAGGGCATAGAAACCCGAAGTCCGTTCTAATTGCCAATCAGTGAGCCTATCACATTTCACACAGAGATGCTTAAAACTTAAGGTTCTCATCAAGTCTTGGGTGGGTTGAGTGGCCGTAGAAAGCCACTCTGAAACCCTAAACTCAAAAATCCAAAAAAATTAGAAAAGAAGAAAAAGAGACAAAGAGATCCTTCTTTGAATAAGGCGAGGGCTTGAGGCAGTCTGCATTTTGGCAGATACCTGGGTGCTATTGTGTCTTTGTAGTTCAGGTCCTTAGTTGAAATTCTTAAGTGTTGAAAAATTACTATTGCCCAAGAAATCCGACCTAATTCTCTTATAAATAGCATTTAGTTTTGCTAGGGACTAGTAAAAGATAGGGATGGGGGTGTGATGTAAACACGTTTATATCACATAAACTATCTATTTTTGTGTGTTCTTAGGTGTAGAGTTGCATCATACATTATAAATATTGCATAACATGCATCATCTTGCATTTAGGTTAGTTTGTATAAAATTTAGGTTAATTTTCTATTTTTGGTGGCCAGGGACAAAGTGACTTTTAATCGGGGCCTCAGATCAAAGATCCAACTGTACAAATCTGACCATGGCGATGATTGGAGTTCAACGACTCTAATCACCCCAATCGGACTTCCATAGCATCAGATATAATTCGAGGAAGGTCAGAGATCAATGGCTGAGATGGTGTCAATCCTCAATTTAGATGACAAATTGGACCGCACGAATGGGTTCGAATCGATGATCTCAGCCTAACGGAGTGAAAATCAGCCCAATCCGACATTCATGGCACCTTCTACAAGTCACAGAAGATGGACGGCCAAGATGACACCATGTGGCACCATCTCAGTTGCCCAAACTGACCCAGCCAAATTAGCAAAGACAGCCGCACCCTCTCTCTCTCTCCTTACCCGCTCAATTGATCTCAGCCATTGGATCTTGATCCAACGGCCACGGGAGCACACGCTTAAAATGAAAGTGCGACAAAGCGACAGCCGTAGCACAGCGGGCGCAAATGCTTCAAGCAAAGAAGAGGCGCGGGGTCAAGCCCCTGTAAGCCTCAAATTGAGGTGAAGGTGCGGGGTGCATTGATTCCAGCCGTCAGATGAAGATCGTGCAGGCGAGGAGTAGGAGATGTGGCGCGCGGAGGAGCTTTGGATCACGTACGCACGTGATGACGCTCCTCTACACACGAGGGCGCTACAGTTGAAGAAGATGAAGCAAGCGAGGAACGACTTTAAGCCGTCCGATCTTGAGATCGGACGACTAATCTCGTGAGAATGTGGGCAGGCAGAACGCAAGGAGGAGAAGAAGCGTGTGCGGCGCACGCATACGTCGCCCACGTTAGGTCTTTAGTGACGAATAAATCCGTCACTAATGACATGATATTAATGTTTTTGAATTTGTAATGACTAAATTACCCCCAATCCTTGCAACTATAAAAGGAGACCCCTACCATACGAAATTCTCATCCCTTCCTTAACCTTCTCTCCCCCTCCAAAGCTCTAGAGAAGCTTGTCCCATACCCGAGATGCTCCTTTAGAGCCAAATTCAAAGTTTCTCGCCCCCGTTCTGGGAGTGGATCTTGCAATGACGACGATGTTCTGCCTCGTTACCGCTTCTTCCCACTTCATCCTCCTTCTCGCCCCGTCGTCCATCTTCTAGGCATCGCTCCATCCGACTCGTCCTCCAAGCAATCATCGAGGAGGATAACATCTTTCTCCCTTCTTTTTATCGCTTTCTAGAATAGAATTTCCCAATATTCTTATATCAAGTGATTGTTTTCTCTCTCTCACTTAGTGTTAATATCAATTCCATTGTAATTATCTCATTTTCAAACAAAAATTCCAAAAAAAATATAATCTCAGATTTTAGATCGATGTAGCCTCCCTGTGTTCGACCCGAAATTTCTTTACGAATTTCGGTAAAATTTTATCTGTTGATGGATTACTTTGCAAATCAAACTACAACGGGTTTTCAAATCCAACTCTAATCACGTAGTTTTTCGCTTCAATATAGAGGGTGAGGAAGGGGGATGGAGCAACTCCGATGGTGCTGCAATTTATGCCAACGAGAGGGAGGAAACAGGAAAATTTGGGCAAATTGGGCACGAATTGTGCCTTGAGATAATCTCCTCTTTATATAAAGATGTTATTTTTCTGTATCCGACCATCTTAGGCAAGTTTTAAGTGGGTTTTGTAGTCCCAAAAACTTGGTTCGCCAACGATGGAACTAGCCTTGATTGGATTTAAACCAAGGTCTGATGAATCGGGAAGGATTTGAGGAAGATCTGTGCCAATTTTGGCGCTTTATGATTAAAGTTCTTTCAATCAAAGATCCCAGTTAAATGGGTTAGGTTTTGGGTTTTCCTAAACCCACTGAAGATGCCTTAGGAAGGTGAAGGTTGGCGGTAAGGGTATTTTTGTGAAGACGATGATAAGTTAGGGGCATAAATGTAAGGAAACGTAGAATCTAAGGGTTCAACTATGATAAATAGAGATTTTAAGGGCAAAAATGCAAACTAGGTCAAGATGAACTCTGATTAGTCCCAAATTTTGGTGTCAACCTAATTTAGATCCAAGAAATCTAATGGTGAACTTATATTTTTTTTTTACCATCTTTGACTAGGTAAATTACACAGAAGCCCAAATTAGAGTAAATTCTTGTCCGAATCTCTATTTTTTATCAAAATGGGTTCCAATGGTCCAAGTGAAGGTACAGAACCTCTTAGAATATTTTTCAATAATTTTTAGGAGGTTTTTATTGAATTTATCTCTATCATAACCCTTTAAATTTGAGTGAGGCTAATGATTAGAGTTTTTAGTAATATTTTGATCCTTGAAATGTACAAAACTCTGATTCAGTCAATGTAAGCCTACTTCTTGGTCTTTTAAATTCATTTAACCTTGAATTATCCCCTAATTAACCCCATAGTAAATCTGCATTAGTGACTAGATGTTAAAACAAAAAAATTAACCCATTTTCTTGTCTTCTCAAATCAGTTCAGCACGGAATTACGATCCTCAAACAATCATTAAGGAGCATTTATTACAGTCATTAGGATAATTTAAGATAATTAAAACCAATGATGGTGCTACCATCAGAGCCTTCCTAATGGCAATAGGAAGATAAGAATCATCTGGTATCTCTAACTAAGTCACTGCAGAAGGAACCTCACTACTATAGTGATCTGCACCATCAGGGGGATCAGGTCTAACTAGACTATCACTATCATCAAAATCCATCTCAACTGCCTATGGAATATCAGTCATTGGTGCAAGAGGTGGCCTCTGTAGTGTTGCATGACGTCTACTATATTCACGCAGAGGACCATGCAATCTCTAGTAGTCATCCAAGGGGGTAGTGGAGCCTGAAGAAGTCGACTAAGGTGTGGAGACTGGAATCACCTCAAGTGGAACAGGGGGAATAGGCATGGGAGTTACATCATCATGAACACTCATCTATCCAGCAACAAAAAAATATGGTGTCATCTTGTGAAAGGTTACATCAGCACTGACATAATGCCTATGGTGGATGGGATCATAACATCGGTACCCCTTCTAACTCCTAGAGTACCCTAAAAAGACGCACTTAACAATGTGAGGAGCAAGCTTATCATGGCCTAGTGATGGCATATGAACAAAAGCAACACACCCAAAAATCCTGGGAGACACATGGAAAATCTCACCATTTGGATGTAATAAGAGAATCAGTATCTGCTCGTAACGGACTAAACTCGGCATCCTATTAATGAGGTAGTAGGCTATCAAAATAGCATCCCCCCAGTATCTTTGTGGAACACTGTGGTGGATAAGAAGAGTGTGGGAAACCTCTAACAGGTGTCTGTGCTTTCGCTCTACAACACCATTTTGCTATGAGGTATAGGGACAAGTAGTCTGGTAGATAATCCCATGAGTCCTGTAGAACTCCGTAAGTCTAGTAGTGCAAAACTCGAGGGCATTATCTGTTCATACAATCTTCACTATGGCGAAATACTAAGTCTTGATCTCCAAAAGAAGCATCTCTATAACACCTCCAACCTCTGCCTTATTCTTCAAAAGAAACACCCAAGACACTTTGGTAAAGACATTGACGGCAACAAGATAATAATGATATCCCATCATGTCTAGAACTCTACTCAGTCCCTCGACATCCATATGGAGTAACTCAAAAGCTATCCCTGATCCAGGAGAAGTATTAGCAAGAAAGGAGGATCGATGGTGCTTACCTAACTGTCAAGCATCACACCTAATAGTAGTGGCAAGCAAAATATGTAGAATCACCCTCCTAAGATGATCTAGAGGTAGGTGGCCTAGACGTAGGTGCCACTGTAAGGCACTCCCACCATCATACCTGCTAGCTCCTGCAAACGATCCCTGGCCAAGGTGATACAGACCATTCTCCTCTGTACCTCTGGCAATGGTCTTCCTAGTGAACTTATCTTGAACAATACATCCAACCTCATCAAAAATAACCCTGCGAAGAAGATCCTTCATAATCCTACTCATGGACAACAGACTCATGGGAAACTACGATACATGTAGTGCTCTCGGCAGCCGCAAAGTGGGGGTTATAAACACTTCCCCTTGGCCAAAAACTAGCGTGTGCCTGCCATCAGCAACCTACACTATTCTCGCTGGTGCAACAGAACTCAGTGACCGAAAATAACCTTGATCCCCATAAAGATGCTGTGAGGCACCAAAGTCAACCAACCATCCTACACCATGATGACTCCTGTCATGCTCCTCCAGCATCAAGTCTGCATACTCCACTCTCCCCATCATAGTGGCAGTATCCAATGCCATCTCTACTCGTCCTCAGATTAGCATTATGCCTAACAAGGACAAAGGGGATTACCAAGGGCTAGAACTCTCCATTGTTAGCCAAATAGACAAGAGAGTATGCTATCCTCATGATCTAAAATATTTTTCAGATCATAAAGGATATCACCATGATCAAATTGGGCCTTAGGCGAGAGGATTCTAAACCATAAAAGACTAAAGGCTCATGCCAAGACAAGGAAGGACCCCTTTGCATGTCTATAGGGTGCACATGGCAAGGGGAACGGGCCTGCACACCCACAGCAAGAGAGGAGGCCTCGTGCGCCACCGCCTAAGAGGAGAACAGCCCCAACTGCGTCACCTACGCCGCTGGGGTGTCCTGCACCTGTCCCTGCATCGCCACCTTGAGAGGTCTAGGCACTGCTACGGGGGCCAGTGCTCCTCCGTTCGCCCCGGTTGCTGGTCACCTGGGGCTCCACCGCCTGATAGGCCGCTATGGGGCCCTTCAAGAAGTCCCCTGTTGGTGCTCTGCGCCTGCAAGGAAGAGAGAAAGGGGGCGGCAATGGCAAGAAGGATGGATTTTTGTTGTTAGGGTTTCAGAGGGACCTTTTCCAATGGGATATAGAAAACCCAGCCTAGGATCGCACTCTGATACCAAGTAGGACATAATGATTAATCTTATTTCTTAGAAATGAACCCCATACCTCTTTATAAAGAAAGAGATTTGGGTAAATAACATGACATGTCCAGATCAATAATAAAAATAACAAAAGTGCTATAACAACTAGAATAAATGGGAGTCTCAACAATATCTACATTCAAAGACAAACTCTTTAACCCTATTTTCTTTGGCAGACTCTACACTCTCAAAGAATTTTGCAGTTCCAAACTTAAATATGACTTTAGATGTGGGATCATAAAACTTGTATTCTTTTGACCTTTCTAAGTACCCAATAAAATAATAACTACCTATCCTAAAGTCCAGTTTCTTCTCATTAAGCCTATAAGGCCTTGCCTTAGCTGGACATCCCCACACATGAAAATGCTTAAGAATAGATTTTCACCCAGGCCAAAGTTTGTATAGGGTTTTATTAGTTGCCTTAGTGGGAACTCTATTTAGGATATAAGTTGTAGTCTTCAAAACCTCTCCCCAAAGTGATTCTAGTAAGGTAGAATGAGCAATCATACTCCTTACCATGTCCTTAAGGGCTAATTTACTTGAGGGGTTAAGGAAGTAGTGTTAAGAAATGTGAAACTAGTGTTAACCCCCAATTATGTTTACTTGCAGAGTGGTGTTAACACAAATTTTTGTTTATCTAAATTAGTGTTAAGTTGGAGTGTTAATCCTTGTGGTGTTTACTTGGTAGTGGTGTTAAGAATTTGAATGGTAGTTAAGTATGTTAGGATAATATATTTAAATATGAAGGTGGTTGTGATAGTTATAATTGTTGCTTTGTATTATATATTGATAATTATTTATATAAGTAATGGTAAATATATAATTATTTTTAGGGTAATATAAACAATGTGTTATTAAATATGTTTGGGTATCATACTATATTGATGATTATCAATTTAAAATTAAATTAAATTAGTTTAGTTAATTACTAATTAAATTAATCTAGGTATTTTAAATTGATTATTATCTATGTAAGGAATCTAAATTAGGTGAATTTAATTATGTTATTAATAGCAATTAGTAAAACAAAATCCAAATAAGAGGAAAGAAATCTACATAGCAAGTTCCCACCATTGCCATACAAGCAAACAAAATATATGAGAAAATTACCAAGGGGGAACATGTTGCTAATGGATCTTGCTATAAGATTTTAGTTATATCTTGTTATAAGATTTAATATTTTCCCACTTGCCCTTTTTAACTATTCTATTTTCTATTTAAAGTCTATGCTTGGATTTCTCTGCATCTCCTTACTTATTCATAATGTTCACAAGGACATTGATGGGCAAAAACACCCATAATGCTCAGATTATCCCCAACTAAATTGACTGGTGAATGGTTTGAGAAAAATAAAATGTTGAAATTATGTAGAAACTAATATGAAATTGCATAGATATTTTGCAATTAAAGAGATCTACCTCAGCATTATTAAGTCATGATTTGTCAAAAATAGAATTCCAACTCTTGTTAGTACCTTGTAAAACTAACGCAATTACTTGATGTAAATTATCATTCCAAAACTTGTCTCTGATTGAGCAAAAGGTGGTTGGTACAATAGCAACACTGGACCTCCAAGATCAAGTACATAGTAGTGTAGCATTGATCAGTACATCGTTGACATAAATATTAAGAAAAGAGTGATTACAATTCTAAAGTACAGGACAATCTTATTTTCTGCCACCGATGTTTTCCAACCTTCTCCTCAAGTTTGCATCCTCGTCTAGCAAGTTTAGCATAATCTCCTTCGTATAACGGCATGTTGGTGGATCGAACCATTCAAAGTAGTTACATCCACCTTTTGGAAACCTGTGACATCCAAGAAATCGATGCCTAGGGTTATCTTGCGTCCATTAAGTTCGTACTTGTGCTTTCAAGCTGTAGTTGTAGAACCTATATACTTGAACCCCATCAGATTGAGAAGATCGCCTAGAAGTTGATTGAGAAGGATACAATGTAGACATATTGACCTACATTAAAGAAATACCCAAGTCAACGGTGGCTTCCATTTACGCAAAATGTAAATGGTATGAAGTGGATGATCATACCTGTAATGAAAAGCTCCTCTTCTTACTAACCTCCTCACAAGATCATTTTGACTGCTCATAAAGAGACTATCATCTAAATTACAAACACGTAATCGATCACGTAATTTTGTGCAAGTCATGCAAAGAAATTCTAACTAAATAGATAATAAATGGTTCAGTTATACAACCAAGGTCTAGCTAAATAGATAATTCAATCATACAAATACCATAGCAACAGGAAAAAGAAACTATGTAAAGGGAAGACAACTACATCAGTTAGTTTGTAGAATGAAATCTAGTAGCCCCTTCATTGGGAAGTGATAATTGCAGAGCCACCATAGCCGCAGATCAACCGAAAATCAGTTGAACGCGTATCATTCACAAGTTTTCCATCCGCAGTGGTTATGAAATAACATTTTCCTTACCTCATTTCACAATAGAGGATTTGTTGAAACTAGCATGTCAATGTTATCATCCCAATGCCAGTTTTACATCATCGATCATTGCATGGATTGAGCAATAAGTCGACTTAAGAAACATCCACCTATGCACTACATTAGCTTTGGAGTACTTAGTTTGCAGTTGTCAATTGAGTTCTACAAGGCACCGATGCCATGCAGCTCTAGTGAATGCCCCATGAATGTATTAAGCTTCTACCTTTAGCTCATATAGAATGAAGCCCAGAGTCCAATCATAGTGTACGTTCCAATTTCCGGAGTTGCGAGTCATTGCTAATTAAGAAGGAAGAAAAGTTAATGGTACTACATATATATATGCAATGGGCTCAAATTTTTTGACAATATCTATCATTGGGTGTAAACATTGAATTGTAATTCCCACATATAATGCAAAGATCCACCAACATGAGTGGTCTTTAGGGTTGCTAATTACAATGTCAAATTCTTCACTCACATAGATAGCCATCCAAACCAAAAGCTAACCATGGCCAAATCACTTTGTATATCGTGCATCCCACATGTAATTAAAAGATCCACCAACATTAGTAGCCTTTAGGGTTGCTTATCTAGAATGTCAAAATAAATGTTGACTCACATAAATAGCAATTCAAACTAAAAACTACCCATGGGAACATCAATTTCTATATTCGACATTTACACTCCTAAGATAGAACATCAATGAACTTCATCATTGCCCACTAGTATGAAAAATATGTTCCCACATTCATATTAAAGGAAAGTAATACAGATAAAGTTTAGGTTTGACTTATCAAACAATCTTTAGCAAACACGACATAGCATAACAAAAAATACAAAAGAAAAAATTTGACAACAAACAAGCAACACAAAGTAGCAAATCGAAATGCGAATACAAAAAAGTGTCTAAAGAGCAAAAATATGTTCACAACATGTTAGAAGCTGAAACGCTCCCACATCGCATCAGCAATAGCCTCCCTAGCATGTGCAACTCTTCTCACTTGTTCTTGGGTAATGGTGCGTGAGTGGGTTTCACCTGGAGTGTTGTTTGGCTCAGCATCGCCCAGATTATCAGTACATGCCCGCCCACAATTTCTATTATCTTCGCTCAAATTTCCTTGCTCCAAACTTTTGTTGTAATACTCATCCCTTCCTCCATCCTTGAGAATGAAGTTGTGTATTACACAACATGCAACTACGACATCTGCATGAATTTGAGGGTGGTAGAAGGATTGGTAGCTTAAACATTGAAATCTTTTCTTCAATACCCCAAATGCCTTCTCAACACAATTGTGAATTTTTTCATGACGGTGATTAAACAACTCTTTCTTGTTTCGGTACTTGTTACGACACCAAGCATTGCATTCAAGTATATAGTAATTGACATTTCCATACAGAGCCATATAAAGGTCCATATTTGCATATCATAATCCACCAAATATTGTCGTCCTCTAGGTGGCTTGAAGTGGTCATCTTGGATTTCCCATCGGAGAACCTTCATGTCAAACAATGACCCCTCCTAACCGTTTCTACATACAAGAAGGCAACATCACTGAAAAAACGCACATCACATTCAATGATGTTCAATGATGCCTGTTGCAAAACTTGGGAGCTTCACTTTGAGGAATAGTGACCTCCACATGTGTCCCATCAATTGCCCCGATCACATTCTGCAATAGGACATGCCCTCAATATACTCAGTAGATAATTGATTAGGTAGAAAGATGAGGGTGTAGGTGTGTATGTCTCACCTTGAAATATGGATATTTTTCCCTATTATTTCTTATCTTGGTAGGAATCGAAGTGGACTCATCGAGCGACATGATTTGATCATACTGCAACTCCTTTATTCACTGCGAAACCTAGATGTACCATTTGCTAATAGTCCTAACGGATTGCAAGAATCATTTCTGTATCTCACGATTGTATGCGTCGTGACTGGCTCCGTAAAGAAATACAACCAGGATCTCGTCTGGATGCATATTCTAGCTCTGCTTCATTATTTTCCTATCTAAAAGTATGTCTCATAGCTTGAAAAATTATTCGTTTGTCATACGAAACATGTCAATCGATTGCTCATCATAGCTTGCCAAGACATGATGCAGCCAATCTAAGCCAGTAAGTGATAGAGTATGCTTTGGTTGCCTAGGTACCGGATGGCTTTGTTCCCACATCCTTTCCATTGCTTCCATGCTCACTGAGTACATTGCTCCCATCATTGTAGAATCAAAATTGTTTTCTCACTATCTTGAAATGTGTGAGGAGCATTCATCTATAAATTCGAAACGACATTCAAGTTATTCATTCTTAGAAATTGTTCGAGCGTAAAGTTGCACTTTAAGATGATTACGTCGTAGTATAACAAAAAAATACATCGAAACAAATAAAATATAACGAGATGGTGAGTCCTGGTCGAACTCAGTGAGTTAGAAAACAACTTGATTATAATACTGATTCAGAACTAACTAGAAACTAGAATAATAGAATATTTATATAATGCAAATCTATCCAAAATTTAGATGGAAGAATCACTAGAAAAACTACTAGAACTAAAACAATGATCTATCTACTAGAACAAGGGCACCAAGGGTGGTCCTTGGTGGCCTTTAAAGAGGTTGGGGAGAGCAGCAGTGGTGCACCAAGGGTGGCCTTGGTGGTTGTCGGAGGAAGAGAGAGCAAGAGATGCTTGGAGATGTTTGAAGGGATAGATGGAGGAAGAGATGCCTTTAGATGGGGGCTCTGGGGTCCTTTTTATAGCCAAAATGAGGGGCAAAGCAGGTATTTGGCCTCCAAAATCGTGCAACAACCTTGGATCGGTCAGATCTGTCGATCGGGAGATCAACAGATCAAATCGCACCATCAAAAAGCCTCCCACGAGCCTTAAACACACGCATCACCTCTAATTGCACCATGTGGCACTCTCAACACCCTTGAATCATGATCACGTGGCTAAGCATGCACCGCCTTCACTTTTGAATCTTTGTCATGCATGCGCACTCGCATTTTCAATTCCAACCATTAGATCTTACAATCGAACAGCTTAAAAGCGCACTTGCGACCGCCTTTGAGTACCCACATGTAGCGGGGCATCCAATTGAGTGTGCATTTCCACGTTCGCCACACTGCTTGATCCAATGCCCCTCCGTGTGCCATGTGGCTTGCACTTCACCACTAGGTCGCGATCACACGGCACAATTTTGCCCATGCTCACGATCGCCTCTAATTTGTGCTGATTGCGCCTAGAACGCTCGTTGCTAGCCCTTCTTCACGTGTGCTATCCAACATGTCGTGCATGCATTTTGTTATGGATTTGGTTTTCCCCTCTCATGCTCTCAACCGTTGGATGATGATCCAACAGCTAAGACGAAGCCTTCTTTGATTAAGAGCACTGGATGCCAATGGACGTGGCGCTCATGTGGCCGTTGGATGATGATCCAACTGCCCACAAAGCATGTAGTGTGCTTTCATGGATGGGCGGTGGTAGCAGCCACTGGGATGGTGCCACGTGGCGCCATGCTGACCGTTGATTTTCTTCCTTTTGTAGATGGTGCTGCAAGGCTCCGATCGAGTTGATTTTTGCGTCGTTGGACTACGAATGTTGATTCGGATCCATTCATGCAGTCAGATTTGGCATTTAAGGTTCATATTTGTGCCACCTTGCTTCTTGGACTTTGCTCTTCCGCGGGCTTCATAAGATGCTACAGAAGTCTGATCAAGACGATCTCGGAAGCATTGGACTTCCATTATCATCCTGAACAGATCTGTACAATCGGATTTATCATCTGCGACCCCAAATTACCGATAATTATTAATGCCTCTCAATTAAAACCTAAAATAGCATTATTATTCACAAAGCTAACAAATCAACTATGATGCAAAATATGCTGCTCATGTATGCATTATTCCTAAGTTAAGCTAGGATCTAACTTAATTCAGGCAAATTAGGTCCTATGATTGCTGCGCAATCATACCCTCATGCCTAAATCTTGCTAGTCCCTAGCAAATGTAAGACTAAATGCATTTCATCAAGAATTTGACTAGAGATCTATTCCTTTTGTTTTCATCTAAAAATTTAGGAATCTAGATAATCGTGAAGGTGTAATGTTGTACTCTATGCAACGGATCCAAGCGAAAAGTCAATCCACATCTAAAGCTCGTACTTGACCCTTAGTAAAACTCTATTGTGATTAGCATGTAATTCCCTACTGGAGGAGGTGAGATATGCGTGATGCGGAAAATGTGCAGAAATATAGTAAACAATCTCACAAAAAGCAACAATCATAAGTGCACAACAGATTTTTAGATGGAAACCCAAACCCGGGTAAAAACCACCACCTAAGCCTCTCGACTTAGGATTTCCCAATCGATTGAGTCGATCAAATCCACTATCCAAACTACTTAAACGAGTGTAATTCAACCTCTTACAACTGATGCTACTTTGAATGAGGGTAGCATGCCTCAAACCCCTCCTCTTCACGAGGAGTATTTAGTCTCTCGATGGAGATGGGAATTCGCAAAGCAAATACTCAATCAAAGACAATGAAATTACAATAATCCTATAGAGCCACAAAGTGAATAATTAAATCTAGCTACTGTAGGTAAAGGATCTTCCCTTTGGTGGAAGTGTGTTGACTTGGCAACATGGATGTGTGAATCATGCAATGGCACGACGTCGCTCTCGTTATCGTAGGCAGGAAAGCGGGTGCACAGCAAGAAAGAAGCTCTCAAGATGAAGACGATGGCTTTTGAGAGCTAGAACTTCTACTTCTCTAGGACACAAATATGGTGGAAAGTAGTGTTTCTTAGTGTGTCTTGGTGTATGAAACAGAGGGCTCCCCCTCTATTTATAGATGGCCTAGGAAGGCTTTAGAAGGCCTTGAAAGGCTTCTATAGCCGTTGGGAATAAACCCAAGGTAGATTAGGCTAGAATCAGGGTCATTAATGATTCTGACAGTATTATCAGATGTATGGGAAAAGCATCAGATGTCTATAAAGTAAATCAGACATCTAATCCTAGACGGGTTTCCTTACTGACTTGAGTCAGACCTAAACAGGGTTCTAGTGAAAGTCAGTCAGATGACATCCTGAACGTCTGGCACAAGGTCTAGACGTCTAGAAACCTAAATAACTATGGGAATGGATTTCCTGAGGCACAAACGGCTGATGAGAAGTGATTTTGGCTTAATCGAGGGCTAACAACTATTTATTAGATGTCTAAGGTCCTCTATGGATGTCTGAAATAAGATTAAGGGTCAATCCTCAGCGATTATATTTCTAAGCCAACGTTCCACTAATTGGACATCTGGCAATGTCATCAGACGTCTGCTAAGACGTATGGACTAAAGGCTGGACGTCTAAAAATGGCAGACAGAGAGTGGTTTTCAACCTAAGTTTTTTTGGACGTCTGATCAAATAGTTAAGCAACGTAAAGTCAAGGATTAGACGTCTAATGTCCAGATTGGGCATCTCATTAGGCTGTCTGATGCCTGCTTTGGTTTTCTAAGTTAACTACGAAGAGTCTAAGTATCCTATGTTTGAGTAAGTGTTCCTAAGACTACTGTTTTGTTACTTTAGGACCCTTTAACAAGTAATCTACAAAAATAAAGAGCAAAGAACAAAAGATACAAAGCACAGACTACAGGACAAATAGAAATCTATCCTATTCTCCTTGTCTTCAAGCTCTCGCTCTAAGCAAAGCTCCTTCTCCAATGAGCTCCTCCAATTCACCATGGACGTGAGCTCTTCAAACTTGTATCCATTTGCAATTAACTTGAAATCTTGGACTCAAAAGCAAATGTCAAATATCAAGTGTGTTGTTATCATCAAAATTAACGATCGTGGTGCCCTTACACCAACAAGAACAACTTCTTCCCTCGGGGATATAAAATAATATGTAATTCATCCCCAACTTTTGGCTTAGGTAGGAGATGTATGAGTCAAATGGATTTGTATTTGGTGGCTCACACTCCTCTGGTGCTACATATAGACTAATACTACATAATCTAGACTTCTAAACTATCAAATAAATCAATTTAGAGAGAGGTGCAAAAACTATGCTCTCTTCAATTCCTTGTACTCATTCTCTCTCTTTTTTCTTCTCATATCTTTTCTTTTTCTTTTCTTTTTCTCTTTTTTTTTTGACTCACAATCTCACCAGATTTGTAAATATATTTGTTGGTCTCTCATTGCATCATTAACACTTCAATTAAGTTTTGATAACCCTATAACTAAGTCAGAAATCCTCAGCCAGTATTCGGGCGGTCAGAAATACAGGAAAAGTAGGTCAAGGCTATATTTAGTGGATCATAAGGGTAGTAGGTATTATTGCCTCAATGTACATAAATTAAATACAACTCAACGCTTTTTTTTCAGACTTTTTCTCTTTTCTTTTTCAAGGATTTTTTTTTTCATTCTGTCTTTTTTTTCGTTTATTTTTTTTTTCACTTATATATCTACCAATGCATCATAACATGACATACGCACTTCACGAGGCATCAGGATTGGTGATGTTCAAGAGGATATCAGGTGGCTTATTTAGTGGAAGTGCCTATTCTCGACACCAGGAAGGGAGTGGATGGGACAGCGTATTTCTGACCTTGACATTAACACCCTCTTTCAGCTGAAGAGTCCGCAAAGGACAGTTGTAACCATCCAACTTAGTCTTCGTTTTATTAGAACCCACTCTCTGTGTATTTTCCTTATTTGGTGGCTCTCACAAAAATTCACACAAAGAAATTGTACGCAGGAACCAAGAGCTAGAACTATGCCCAACTCCAATTATCCAGAAATTAAGATTCCTTGCACTAGACTTAGAGCACCAATAGACTCTCTACTCTCACCTCGCAATTATTTGGTGGATCTACTAAAAGATGGTTTGCCTGACTCCCTAATTACTGTCCAAGGGGTCAAGAAAAGAAGCAATGCTTCTTCTCGACAAACTAAGTTGTCTATCGATCTTCACAATAAATCCATTGCGAATTCTATGTGTAAGTGTGAAATTGTACTGGATTCTAAATTCAGGAATCAACTAAAAAATAAATCCCTAATAAAACCTCTTGATAAAAATCTATTTCCTAAGGTGTTGGCAGATAATTTTTTTAGTTTATATGTACTACCCCCCCCCATGCCTAAGTTCTTGCATGTCCTCATGCATGAATAAGAGAGAAATAAAGGTAGCGATGCAAAAATAGCGTGCTTTGTAATTAGGGTTTTTAGAGTCATTGTAACACGCAAAATCACATACGCTTTTAAAATTTATAACCTAGATAGAGGAGTATCTAGGGTCATCTAAGGAGGTCAAATGTTTGCAAAATTATGTCTCTTTCTTGGAAATCGAACTCAACTTTCTTTTTGATATTTTATATATATGATTTTTATAGGTTTTGAAATAACGGAAACAATGCGGGTTTGTTGATAGCAAGAAAATTCTCTATACTAATCCACTATACTACTATTATAGTGACAAGTAGAGCCTCTCCCTAAGCTCACTCTAGGCACGTGGAGGCCTAGAGTAATTAGGGAGAGGGAGTAAAAAAAGTTAAACAAGAATTCTACAAGACTATGCAACAAAAAGATTAAAGAAGGCAACTTTGATTGAAAGAGAGAGTGTTTTACAAAAACCCTAGTAGATGAATGCTTCTACTACTAGATAATTGCAACAAATAAAATAAAACAAAAGTCCTCTTGAATTGTTGGTGAAGAGGGGAAGCCCTTTGCTCCAAGCTTAGTGGCTCCTAGGCTTGAAAAGGGATCCTCCTTCTCCTTCCTTGAGATGCTCCTCCAAGGTGGAAGCTACCACCTTCAATGATTTCCTTCAAGGGTGGGCGTGCACCACCCTTGCTCCTCCTTGCCTAGTCGTCCTCCTAATGGGGGAGTGCTCCTCCTCCTTGGCGTGGCACAAGGGAGAAGAGAAGAGGGGAAGGCAACAAGGGGACAGAGTATACCCTTAATCTTATTCTTCTTCTTCTTCTTCTCTTGACCTTCTATGTAGGTAGAAATATGGGTAGAAAAATTGTAGCCAAGGGTGAGTTTTAACGGTGGTGGTAGGGGGTTAAGGGTAGTTAATAGATGGAGGGTTAGGATGGCTTGTTGGAGGTAGTTAAGGGATCCTAGGGTTGATAATGGTTGGCACCAAAATGCGGGAGGGGGGGGGTTGTAAGGTGTTTGGCGCCAACCCTAAGAGACGACAAGGGTTAGGATTTAAGGTGGTAGAGTCAGGTGGCGTGTAGGTTATGTGTAGGGTTAGGATGGTGTTGTTGGGTGGTGGTTATGGTATGGAGGGTATATATAGGGAGGCGCCAAAGAGGAGGGTTGCTTGAGGTGGTAGTTATGGTGGAGTTAAGGGAGTTGTCTCCACTTTAGATGGGTTAAAGGGGGGGGTTTAAGTGGCATCACTAGATGGAGGGTTAGGATAGGTTGGGAGGGTAATATGTAGGGTGTAGATGGGAGGAGGTGTTGGCACCAAATGAAGGGATGTAGGGGGTGATTTTTGGTGCCAACTAGGGTAGGGTTTAGGGTAGTTATGGGCGGTTAGGTTTTGCGCCAAGTGTAGGTTTCTAGAAGGGGTTAGGTGTAGGGTTTAGATGGGGATAAAGGGAGAGGTGTAGGGCTAGGATAAGGGCATGTGTTGGCGCCAAAATGAAGGGGTGGCTATGGCATTTTGGCACCAACTTGAAGGGGTGTTTAGTTTGGTAGTTATGATGAGTTGGCGCCAAAGGGGGTTGGGTTAAGTTAGGGTTGGTTAGGGTTAAGGTGGAGTTGTGGTCAGCCATGGAGGTTTTTGGTGGAGTAGAGTTTAGCTAGGCTAGCTAAGCTAGCTTAGCTAGTAGAGTAGAGCTGGAGGAGCTAGGGTTTTATGGAGGATAACTGAGGAAGAGTATTCTGGAGCTGGTATCAGGTACTCTAGAGTTGAGGCTGCTGAGGTAGCTTCAAGGGGATCTCAACTACTGAGCTTAGCTACTTAGTTCTTATGCAAGTAGCCAAGCTTGGGTAGTTGAGCTCAGTTGAGCTGGCTCTAACCTAGCTGGAGCTAGGTTGAGCTAAAACTGCCTTTGATGAGAACTCTAGAGCTAGTTAAGCTACTAGTTGACTAGTAGCTCAGGTAGAGTAGAGTTAATCTACTATGAGCTGGTTGGTGCTGAGCTTGAGCTGAGGTGGACTCAAATCAACTTAGTTGAGCTAGCTAGAGCTCCCAGTGAACTAGTGGGAGCTGAGATGAGCTAGACTCAACTAAGTTGAGCTAGATCTGAGCTGACTTGAGCTAGGGTGAGCTAAGATGGGCTCTCTTAAGCTACCATTCAGTTAAGGTGAGATGAATGGAGCTAACCCTAGTCCAAGGGAGCCGGTATCAAGCCATGATGAGCTGGAATTAGCTGAGTCCTAGCCTAATTGAGCTTCTTCTTCAACAATTGCCTTCCCGAGTGCTAGGGTTTTGGGGATCTAACTCTCTGCTTATCCCTAACACTCCAAGAAACACATCAAAAAAATAAAATAGCAAATGCGATGAATGCCTAACCTAATTTTTGCCTAAATGCAACCCAAAAACACGTTTGCGGATCAAAATCCTAAGAGCTAGGTTTGTTTAATGCATAAGAATGATGATAAACTGGCATTTATCAGGTAGGGTGTAAGTGGATAGAAATCACTTGGACTTGCTCCTGATTTGTCATTCTACCTATGCCAACACAATCATGATATTCACAATATGCATAACAATATGCAAAAATGAAATATGCTATGTACAAAATAGATGTTATGTCTAAACATTGAGTTTAACGCCTCCCGCTGGGCGAAAACTCCATCAAATGGATCAATGATTGTAGGAGAAAGAGTCAAGATGGTAAGCACTTGAAGTTCCATTGTCATCAATGAGCCAAAAATGTAGAGTAGCTACCCGTGAATACTAAGCCCACAAGGTCAGGAAAATAAAATATCAGGCCTTAGAATTGGTTGTAGCCAGGTGCTACAAGAGAAATAAATTGGGGTGCCAGGGTGATAGGTAGTAAGTGGCAGCCTTGAAGAGTGGTGTATGAGTAATGCAAATGAGGTAAATAAGGAGTCGAGAGTGGCAAACAAATCATATGGGTCCTGGAAGTGGTGGACAATGAAAGGGGGGACCCGAGTGGTGTAGTCTGAAATGGTATAAGGAATCATTTCGTGAGTGGATGTGGTTGTGGGTAGTTGCAAAGTAGGTGTGTTGAATACGATTCAATGTTCCATCTCAACTACTCTAGATTCGCTCAATTCACTGTCATCCCTAGGTTAGTCAAAAATCTTGTATGAATTGCCCAAATTCTGTTCATGGTGCGAATCCTCAAATATAATGGGCGGCAATTCATTAGCCCTAAGGTATGGAAAATCATAATCTAGATCTAGATGCACTAAAGCCTCAAATTCTTTCATTTTCCATCTGTGGCTTCTATGAAATCAAAATCCAAGAGCAAAGATGTGAAAGATGTAAAAGATTCATCTGACCCCAAAAATGTCTCAAGATTTTTCAGATTTTCCTCACAATCAGAAATGGAGTTTTTATTAAATTCTTCCTCAACTTCAATTGGATTCTCCGACAATTCGAAATCAATCCCATGGATGTATGGAATCTCATGTAAATTTGTGTATTTATCATCTGAGATTGTCATTAGGTTTTTAGGCAATTCCAATCCAAATCTCTCATATCCAAATCATGTGTCTCATCAATTTTCTTTAACAGTTAGATGTTCACCATGGTGTCAGAATCATTATAACTCAAGTCAATGAGCCCGACAAAAGCTGTGTGCGAAGTTAATTCACCCAGAAGTTCTTTGTTCCCACAGTGCTTAGGTTCATCATCATCTGAGTCCTCGATAAAATTACAATGTAGGTCCTTGTTTGCCTTGAAAATATCCAATCTGAGTTTTTCATCCCCAAGGGCGATCTCCATACACCCAGATGCACAGTTAATGTTAGCCTGGGTGGTTGCCAAAAACAGGCGGCCTAAGATGATAAGTGCATCACAGAGACTAGGAGGAATGTCCATATCCAAGATGAAAAAATCCGCTGGGAAGTAAAGACCATGGATTTTTACATGACATTCTCCACCACACCTTGGGGCACTTGAATCTATTAGAATGTTTCTAGTTTTTGCAGCCCATATGGAATTCAAGCTTTTCCAAATGGATGTCAAAAGTGCCTTTTTAAATGAATTCATTAAGGAGGAAGTCTTTGTTAAACAATCTCTAGGATTTGAAGATCCAAATCATCCAGAACACGTATACAAATTAAACAAAGCATTGTATGGATTAAAATAACCTCCACAAGCTTGGTATGAAAGATTAAAAACATACTTAATTGACAATGAGTTTAAAATTGGTCAAATAGATCCAACTTTATTTACAAAAGAAAACAAAATGACCTCCTAATAATTCAAATATATGTAGATGATATTATTTTCGATGATATTAATGATCTACCTTGCCAATAATTTGCAAAGGTTATGTAGGATCAATTTGAGATGAGTATGGTGGGAGAACTTAAGTTCTTCCTAGGTCTTCAGATTGATCAACTATCCTCCGAAATCTTCATATCTTAAACAAAATACTCATCAGAGATATTGAAGAAATTCTTAATAGACAAAGTTAAAGGCAAAGAAACATCGATGGCAGCTTCTACCCAATTAAAAATAGACGACAAAGGTAAGTCAGTAGATCAAAAACTTTATAGGGGCATGATAGGTTCTCTATTATACTTAACTGCAAGTAGACCTGACATTCTATTTTGCATTTGTTTATGTGCTCGGTTTCAACTAAACCCTAAGGAATCACATCTGATTGCTGTTAAAAGAATCCTTAGATATCTAAACAACACACAAGACTTAGGACTCTTCTATCCGAAGTCAGACACTTTGGAATTAAATTCCTTTTGTGATGCTAACTATGCAGGTAGCTTCACAGACCGAAAGAGTACTACTGGAACTTGTCAATTTCTCGAAAATTCCCTAGTCTCTTGGTTCTCTAGAAAATAAAACATTGTATCTCTATCTACTTCTGAAGCAGAATATGTAGCAGCATCCTTAGCATGTTCACAACTATTGTGGATGAAACAAACTTTAAAAGATTTTGGATTAACTTTTAAAAACAACAAAATCTTGTGTGACAACACTAGCGTAATCAACTTATCCAAGAATCCAATACAACACTCTAGAACTAAACATATTGATATTAGACATCACTTTCTTAGAGATTTTGTCTTAAAAGGGGATATCAACTTAGAATTTATTAACACAGAAAACCAGCTAGCCGATATATTTACAAAACCTTTATCAAAAGATAAGTTTAATCAAATTTGCCATTCACTAGGCTTATATAGATTAAAAGAGCTTAATTAAGTGGCCTAAAAATTGACTCTTTTACTATTTTGATTGACCAATTTTCAAAATTGATCAACCAACCTTTGATCGATCAAAACTATTATTTTGATCGACCAAAACTTGTATTTGCCTAACGAGAAATTTCCCTCCACTATTTTCTCTTTTTGATCGATCAACTATGGTTTTTGATCAACCAAACTGTTTGGACGGGAATTTTCCCTCCAAACTTTCAAACTCTGATCGACCAAATACATATTTTGATCAATCATTTCTTCTTTTGATCGACCAAAATCAAATTTTGATCGACCAAAATTGGGCTGATTCACCTTTTCGATTGCAATCTCGTTTCCTCGTTTTCCGATCGCAATCTTCATTTACCATTTCTAACCTATGTGATTAGATGCCTTAAGTGTATTTACCTATTTTGCTAATCACATTCTCTTTAAAAACACCTAGTTTTTACCCCTAAACCCATTTTTTAACCATCATAAATGGTCCCCACTTCTCTCAAACTCTACCCTACAACCTCTACTCGACTCTGATCAACCAATGTCGCTAGCTCCGACCTCCTCGCACACGTCCTCCTCCGTGCATGGGTCCTTCGTGCAATGGACCTCACAAGAGCGTGCCTGATTGTCGCATCCTCCATCGCACGACTTCGTGACCTCCATGCTCGCACAAATTCAACCTCCTCGCACGACCTCCGTCCGGCCTCCTTTTGATCGACCAACTTTGGTTCGATCGTGGTACATTCTAAACCCTGAATACATCCATCCCTTTGGATTTTTCTTGTGTTTAAATGTGCTTTGAATTACTCTAACTCGTTTGATCTTGTTTTTGTATTTATTTCTTGCAAAATCTTGTAGCATACGTGAGTTTATCATCCGTCAAACAGCCTTTTTTTCCGGTCTGCGGTCTTTTGGTCAACCAAACCCCTTGGTTGATTGACCAAATGTCCGAATCTTTTTTGGTTGACCAATAAAAATTTTTGATTGACCAACTGTGTTTTCCAGCACCTTATCATGGCACCAAAATGTCCACGTGGCTCTTCTAGTCATCGTGATGATACTTTCGATCACTTTTTCATTACTAAGGCCGCTCGTGATCGTTTCTCACTATTTGCGAAATTCTCTCCACATGTTGGTAGAACCGTTGATTTCACTTATTTCGAGTCTATTTTCCCTGGGATCTGCGAGAAATTTGCATACCATCAGATTTTACATTTGTTTGAGCAAAACTTTTATGCAGGTTCCAAACATAGCCGCATTCTCGGTGTTGATCCCATGGCCTATCACCTATTTTATGCCAATCTCAAAGATATAGGTGAAGGCTCCAACATCGAGTTGACCTCGAACGTCTACAGGATAGAAGTTTTGGTCAATGTGAATGTTTTGACGGAGATTCTTGGTTGTCCTTTTGTTAGACCTACTTTTCTTGAGTTGCATCAGCAAACTCAGTTTGACACTATCAAGGAGACCTCTCATTTTGACTTAGGCCGTCCTGCCAAGTCACCCTTTTTTCGTCGTTTGCCTCGCTTTTTGAACCGTGTTTTATTGTGGAACTTTATGTCCAAGTCCACATCTTTTGAAAACTACCCTGGTATTATGCTTATCACCCTCTATGCCATTATGAAGAACAAACGGTTCAACTGGAACCATTTGATTCTTTATCTCATGAGTAAACCACCTAGCAGCTCCCAGTTTGGGACACTTCTGTCTCATATCTTTCTCCATTTCAATTTACCAATGGACATTAATCATAAACAATTTATCACTCGTGTCTCCATTTTTGATAAACTCACTTATGCAAGGATGGAGCAAGCACAGGGAGCTCGTGATAAGGGTGCATCACAGGAGCAACAGCAGCAGGAGCAGACCACTGTACCTCCTCTGTTCCCTCCTTATAAGCACTTCACTGTGACTTGTCCACCTCCAATGAGACCATCACCATCTTTCTACGACCAAGACTGAAGTCTCTTAGACAGACAGATTTCAGGCAGGGACTTTGTCACTATTCAGGATGTGACTGCTGGTATTTCTTTGATGATGCATGGGCAGAGGGAGACAGACATGGTCATGATGAGGCATGGGCATCAGGTATTAGAATACCTGAATGCTCAGAGTCAATTTTTGGACAGGCTTGGAGAGTATATTCATATCATTCAGCAGCAGCTTCACCGACCCCCTCAACCTCGTCGTTCGACTACCATGCCTTCTACAGCATCTCCTCCTCCTCCTCCTACTACTTCATCAGCTTCACCAGCAGCACCACCAGCAGACCAGCAGATCACTCCTCCTTGCAGGACATCCAGACATTCGACACCTCGTTCGTTAGCTCAGCGATGCCTCTGCCTTGGTCAGCTTGCATCTTCTGAGAGATCAGACTCACTGGATCTTAAGCTAGATACTGATCTTCAGAGCACCATGGATGCATTTATGACATCGCTAGATGATTAGGTGTTATATTTGTTTGTATCAGTTTATTTTTTGTCATGTATCAGTTTATCTTCTAGACTCTTTTATATGTTTTTTTTTTCTAGACATTTTTTTATGATGTTGCATGAATATTATCTCATTCAGTTTTACATCATTATCTCTCTCAATGCATGATCTTGTATTGATGCTTATATTATTTGTTTAAGGGGGAGTTAATTGTAAAATAACCAGCAACATGTTTACTTTTTAGTAAAACAAAAAGGGGGAGATATTATGCAAAGTTATTTTTAATTCATAATTATAATTTTGTTGTCATCAAAAAGGGGGAGAATGTAAGCACCTCTGTTTCGATGCACCAAAATTATGTTTATTGCTAAGACTAACATTTCAGGACTATCTTGGATTGAAGCCTCTGTTCAAGACACAAGTTCAGATAGTTGCTGATGTGCATCTTTTTCATTTATTTGAGTCTAGGACTTTATTGTAAGGAACCTCAAATAAAACTCAAAAATGATTTTTTCGCATATCCTTTCAAAACCTAATTTTAGGGTTATTGATCGACCAAACTTATTAATTGATCGACCAAAACACTTTGATCGACCAACCTACTTATTTGACTGATCAAATCAGTTCATTTTAGGAAGTTGAGAAAAATCCTCTTGATTGACCAACCAAGCTAATTGATCGACCAACATCCTTAATTGATCAACCAAAGTACTTTTTGATCAACCAATTAACCTTAATTGATCGACCAATTTTGATTCCTATTCAAGCAAAATTTTTTGTATAAATAAAGGTCGTACGCAGCCCATTCATACACAACGTTGAAGAGAAACACCATTCAAAAATAGATCTTCTCGTGCTTATGGCAAAAGGCTTGCATGTCTCGTTCTTCACATTCTTCGAAAGCATGATGCCTCGAACTTCTGCGAAAAATCGATTTGATCATTTATTGAGGTTCCATAGAATTCATTTTATTGTTATTCTATTTTGTAGTTTTGATTTACGAATCCCAAGCCTATTTGGAAGATCCATGGTTGTTGTTCTTGCTTCTCTTCAGGGTAAAAGAGAAGGGTTTGTAAGAGGTTGTGTCACCCTCGTTCAAGTGGTGCGAATAGTGGATTGACTAGCTTGTACTAGTCCGAAAAATCCTAAGCTTGGAGGCTTAGGTAGTGGTTTTTACCCAAATTGGATTTCCACTATAAATCAAGTGTACTTTGTGCATGTATCACGATTGTCTTATTTTTTAATCTGACTCTTAACTTTTTAAAAGCAATACTATTCACCCCTCCCCTCTAGTATTTAATTGCGATCCACAGGATATTCTCCAACCCTCAAAATCAAAGGTACCACACCTTATAAAATATTTTTCTATGATTTTTAGAAGGTTTAGGTGAATTCTATCCTGACCAGAACCTCAACTAATTAAGCGGGTCTGAAATTAGGGTTTCGGATGTCCATTAATTCTTGAAATACGTGAAAACTCGTTTCTGTCTGCATGGACCCTCTTATTAGACATTAATGACCATTTAACCTTTAATTAACCCCTAGAATTCCTCGTGGTTAGTCTGTACTTATGAGATGTAATTAAAATTGCAGAAATAACCCTAGTTTCTTATCTTCCTCTCAAAACAAAACATTATGCATATATGACCCTCTGATGGTTATGTAGGAGCTTTTATCAACCTTATCAGACCAAATTGGGCTAGTTATGGCTCATGATGGTGTTCCTATCATACCCCCATGCCTAACTTGTATTAGTCCCTTAGCAAAAAATTCTATGGACCAAACCAGTTATCTAGGTCAGATGTAACTGTCAGGATGCCCTATTAAGCTGTAACTCTAGAAATCAAATCAGAATACCAATAATAGGCCTAGAGGTACTCAAGTACTAGCCATGATCTAGACCTAACCAGCCTCAGTCTCAGTCTGTCACAAAGGTTTCTAAGGCCCGCAAAAACTGCCCAGAGGTTCGTTGAACCCAGCAGTTAAAGCACCCATGCGTAAATGTAACATGTCCAAGTTTAGTTTGCTAGTGTAATTTTTTGTAAGAGAGAGGGATAGAAGTATATTTTTCATTTGGAGAGTTTTCTCCCTCTTTTCTTTTTAGATTTCCCTAGATCAAGCCTCAAATTGGCCCTAAACAATGTCTGTATCAAATTCCTTGTCCCCACCATCCATCCTCGAAGGGTCCCTAGCAATCAATGCTTCGGGATAGCATCGCCCATGGCAACCCCCAGAACCCTGGCTTTCGACACTTCGAGATAGTGCTGCCCATGGGGTTCTATAGCTAAATTCAAGCCCTAGCAATTGACATTTTGGGATAATCCCACCCATGGCACCTAAACCAGCACAATGTGCTTACATTGCCCCGATAGGATATTTAGATATCCTAGGAGACAAGCACTAAAGAGACGATATGTTATTTCATAACTTTGAGGGGAATTTCCCACCTCTATGTGCTGGGAACTCATCCAATCAACTTATGTTGTCAAGCCGCTCCTAAGCTAGATCTTTGAGATGATTTTTCAAAAGAGAACACTTTTGCCAGATTTTTCTTTATTAAGCACACTGAACAAGGCTAAGTGTGTGGTTTTTGGGTGCTTAGGTTACCAAGTCTCGCAAACCAAAGGGTAGGAAATGGAGCCGAATAATCCCTAAGCCTTGGACCTAATACCTCAGCCTCGCACTTTCCTCAACCTCTTGAGGATTATTCTGGATCTTAACAAATACTTGAATGTTTAAACCCTAGAATAGATCCAAAAGGCCCAAGGTCGGTATCCACCTCTAATTTCCTAAGTTTTAGCCTTCTAGATCTTAATTCATCATTCAATCCAACCTAAAAGTTAGGTAAGTTCCATATTTACTTTTAAGGGACTCTTTCCTTTTTGCTTTTCTTTTGCTCCTTTCTTTCTTTTTCTTTTCCTTCCCTCCTTTTTCTTCATTTAGCTCAAATAGGTCTTCCCCCTTTGCTTTTTTTTTTTATGAAACCCTTTTGTGATTTGATTTTCACAGCGTTTTGCACTTTAAAACCCCCCCATGCCTACGATTTGCAATGTCCTCATTGTAAATTAGGTGTGTTCGAGTTCAGCTTAGTTCGTACATTAGAACAAGGTCAAAGGGTGGGTGGACGGTTCGGGATGACTATTGCAAATGATTTTAAGCTTTGATACAAGTACCAAAGGTGGAGTCAGCTGTTCTAATGGATGAACCCTAAAGTGCAATATGAATTCAACAAAGAGATATGTCAAAAGGGTTTCAGGTTTTTCAAAAGATGATGTGTTGCCTCCTGTTAATCTCTAAGTTTAACGCCATCAGCTAGGCGCAATGAAGCTCAGGGAGAATGGAGATCAAAAGATACAGTAGCCAGATTTGAGTCAGCAAGTTCAACGAATGGTTTGGGTCTCTAATCATTCACGAAAAAAGCTTCAAAATCATGGCTGAGTTCACTAATTTCTATAGCTCCATTTCCAAATGCATGTTGGACTAGAAAAGGTCTGATCCACTTTGATCTAAGTTTTCCTAGGAAGAGTTTGAGTTTGGCATTAAAGAGGAGTACTTTTTGACCAAGCTGGAAAGTCTTTCGAGATATGTGTTTATCATGAAAGGTCTTAACCCGTTCCTTATAGATTCGTGAGTTCTCATACGCATCATTGCGTAGTTCCTCGATTTCACTCATGTGTAATTGTTAGTGGGTTCCAGCCTTCAAAAGATCTAGATTGCACTTCCATACTGCCCAATAGGCTTTGTGCTCAATTTCTACGGGTAGGTAACATGCCTTCCTGTACACAAGTCTAAAAGGAGACATGCCTAATTGGGTTTTGTGAGTGATCCTATAATCCCACAAAGCTTCCGGAAGATGGGCCGACCAATCCTTCCTATCAGGCCGAACAGTGACTTGAAGGATTTTCTTGATCTCCCTATTTGACAATTCCGCTAATCCATTAGTCTGGGGGTGATAAGGAGATTCAATTTGGTGTGACACCCCATACTTTGTCATCAGGGATCGGAATTGTGCATTTATGAAATGGGTCCCTCCATCAGAAATGATAGCACATGGAACGTCGAACCGAGAAAAGATGTGCTGATGAATGAACTTGATTACCACCTTATGATCATTGGTTCAGGTCAAGATGGCTTCGATCCATTTGGACACGTAGTCCATAGTGAGGAGAATGTTCTCAAAGCTATTAGATTTAGGGAAGGGACCCATGAAATCAATCCACCAAATATCAAAGATTTCATACACAAGAATTGGTTGTAGAGGCATCATATCACGGTGGCTCATATTGCCCAAGGTTTGGCAACAACTGTATGCCTTATAGTAATCGTGTACGTCCTTGAAGATCGTAGGCCAATAAAAGCCGCACTGGAGGACTTTAGCTACGGTTTTATGTGTGGAGAAGTGTCCGCCGCAGGCTTAGTCATGGCAGAAGGATAAGATGTCCTGTATTTCCGCTTTCGAAACACAACGTCTGATAATTTGATCAGCACCAATGCAGAAGAGGTATGGGTCTTCCCATATGTAGTACTTGGCATCAGAAAGAAATTTGTCTTTCTTGGCCTTCGGCCAATCAGTCGGAATCTGGTGGGATGCCAAGTAATTCACCATGTCAGTGTACCAGGGAAGCCTTGAACCAATAGTCAGGAGGTGCTCATCAGGAAAATGTTCCGTGATAGGTCCAGAAGGGTCAATAACAGAAGAAGGAAGGCGAGACAAGTGGTCAGCTACCACATTCTGTTTTCCCTCCTTGTTACGAATCTCGAGATCAAATTCTTGCAACAGCAAGATCCAGCAGATTAGTCGAGGTTTTGAGTACTTCTTCACAAGTAAGTGCCTCACTGCATTGTGATCCGAGTAGATGATGACACGGGAACCCAGAAGGTATGATTTAAATTTTTCTAAGTAGAATACTATAGCCAGCAGCTCTTTCCTAGTAACTGTGTAGTTATGCTGAGCCTCGTCAAGTGTCTTGCTAGCATAATAGATGACCACGGGTTTCTAGTTGATTTTCTGCCCAAGCGCTACACCTTCTTCATAGTCAAATGCATTGCACATGATCTTAAAGGGTTGAGACCAATCAGGGGATTGTAGGAGAGGTGCTTGGGTGACTCAATCACATAAGATTTCAAATGCGTGAATGCACTCATCAGTTATCTCGAATGGAGTGTCCTTTGACAGAAGATTTGTTAAGGGGTGAGTGATTTTGGAAAAATTGGGAATGAATCAACGGTAAAATCCGACGTGCCCCAGGAAAGATCTTATGTCCTTGACCAAGCTAGGCACAGGTAGTTTGGAAATCAAATTTGCCTTAGCATGGTCAACTTGAATGCCTTTTTCATATATAAGATGTCCCAGGACTATGCCCTCTAGAACCATAAAGTGGCTTTTTTCCCAGGAAAGAACCAGGATTACATCAATGCACCGCCTGAGGATTTGGACCAGATGAAGGAGGAAATCATCAAAAGATTCACCAAAGACCGAGAAGTCATCCATGAAGACTTCAAGGTACTCACCTACCATATCAGAAAAAATGGCTAGCATGCACTGCTGAAAAGTAGCGGGTGCATTACGTAGCCCAAATGGCATCCTACGGAATGCATATGTACCGTAGGAGCAGGTGAAGGTAGTCTTTTCCTGATCCTCTAGATGAATTACCACTTGATTGTATCTGGAGTACCCGTCTAGGAAACAGAAGAACCGATTTCCCGCCAGTTTCTCAAGTATCTGATTAATAAACGGTAATGGGAAATGGTCCTTCTTTGTGGAGGCATTTAGTCTTCTGTAATCAATGCAGACTCTCCGCGAGTTTGCGATACGAGTTAGGATGGTTTCTCCAGATTCCGTCATGATCACGGTGAGCCCTGCCTTCTTAGGCACAACTTGGATTGGGCTCACCCAATGGCTGTCAGAGATCGGGTAGATGATCCCAGCATCTAACCACTTAATGATCTCTTTCTTCACAACATCCTGCAGATTTGGATTAAGTCATCTTTGCATCTTACGGGATGGTCATGAGCCCTCTTCAGTGTAAATGTGGTGTGTGAAATATGAGGGGTTGATACCAGTCAGATCATCAAGAGTCCATCCAGTGGCTCTTCGATGCTACTAGAGGACAGAAATCAATTTTGTTTCCTAATCCAGGGTAAGTCAGGAATTGATGATCATAGGAAACTTATGGTTTAAAGCCAGAAAGACGTACTTTAATTGATCTGGGAGGCGTTTCAATTCCATAACAGGGTTATCAGCAGTAGCAAGAGGTTCAAGGTGATGTTCAGGAGCAAAGGTAGGGGTTGTAGGTGTATCTGGTTCATGTCAGGCTCCTCTAGCTATGGTGATCTTTTTATGGTCGAGTATCAGAAATAATCAAGTTTTCCTCTATGAGTGGATCCTCAACCACGGAACTGATATCGCAAACTTGTTCAATAACCCCACAGTTAATTCCTTTTTATGCCTTAAAGATATCAATCTTGAATGTCTTTCTCCTAAATTTCAACTCAATTTGGCCCTTTTCGCAATTTATGTTTGCCCTAAATGTAACTAGGAATGGGCTTCCTAATATAATCGGTGTGTTTTTCAAATTCTCAGGAGTATCCATGTCTAATATGATAAAATCCACCGAAAAGTAGAAATCATGAATCCGAACTACAACATCTTCGAGAATTCCTTTAGGTGACATGATTGATTGATCTGCTAATTGCAAAGTCACTTCTATAGGTTTAAGCTCAGATTCCTCAAAGTGGTCTAGTAGGCATGTAGGTATCAAGTTTATGGAAGCTCCTAGATCCAATAAGGCTCGATCGAATTCTGTATCACCGATTTTGCAGGAGATTAGAGGGGTTCCAGGATCTTTTGCTTTAGGTGGGAGTTTGCTCAAAATGATAGAGCTGGCTTGCTCCGACAAGACGATCGGGCTCCCGTCCTTAGTTCGCAGCTTTTGCTTTGGTGTACACACATTTTTCAGAAATCTCGTGTAAGTTGGTACGTGGCAAATTGCATCCACTAAGGGGATGTTTATTTGGACCTATTCAAAAAGCTTGACCAGGTCTTCCTCTAGTGCCATGGTCTTGGGTTTCCTCTTTCCCTTGGTCACGGCCTCAAGGAATGGAACCTCAATTGGTTCCTCTAGAATTGGCTTAGGCTCTTTATCTGGGATAGGGTTGTCCTAGATCACTAATCTAGGGTCGGGATTTGGATGTTCAGGCTTTTCATGGCTAGGGAATGGTGGATCATGGGTTGCCTTGCCACTACGGGTGGTGACGGAGTTAAGTCCTACCCGATTTTGGTTTGAGTTAGGAAAAATAGGTGTCTGCTGCTGATACCCTAAATATGATGTTGAAGCTTCCATCCCGTCACGTGATGGAGCAGAAGGGGCCTGGTAAACATAGTGTGCTTGGCCCTGATTTGGGTTCATAGTGTGCCTCTGGTTTGGCATGTTATTTGGATTAGGTAGAGGTTGGGAAGGAAGTGCACCAAGCTGGCAAACATTTGCCAGCTAGGCAAGTTGATTACGAACCTCTATGATTTCTTCTTTGTGTTGGTTTTGCATGTCAACCAAGGTTTGGAGAGTTAGAGACATTTGTTCCTCCTTAGGTGGCCTGGATTGAAAATTTTGATTGGACCTTGGTTGGGAAGGTTGATAAGGTCGTGGGTTTCGTGGTCGGGGTTGAAATTGAGGTCTCGGGTTTGGGTTATTTCCCGACCACGCAAAGTTGGGGTGATTGCACCATCCAGGGTTATAAGTGTTTGAGAATGGATTGTTTTGGATGGCGTGGAGATCCTCGTAGGTCTGAGGAACTCAAGAAAAATCAGAGTAAGAGGGATCAGAGTTCCCCCAACTTGAGTAGGTTGGTCCTGAGTTTTCTCCAAGACCACAATCAGACGGGGGTGGATAGGCATCCATCCCTTGAGAAGAGTAGATGTTGTGTACACCCTCCCTTCCTGAGGGCGGGTGTACGTATGGGCTTTGTGGTGCAGCGGTGGGTCAATGTAGATGTCGAATTATGTCGTCCACCTTCTTCTCAATGATTGAGACCTTATCAAATTGACTTGCTACCAACTCCAGATCAATGGATGTGGACAGACCTCGGGTCTCGTGTACGCCCCGATTATTTGTCAATGCGTGGGCGGTCGTCCGGTTGTACACACCCAATGACTCATTGTTCAAGGAGTTCTCGCACATGTTCTCGAGATTTCCCCAAATCATGTCTTCATGCTGACCCATGATGCTGCCACCAGAGGTTGCATTGACAAAGAGTTTGATATCGTCACGGAGCCCATGGTAAAAAGACTGGACTTGTTCCCATTTTGGAACTCCGTGATGGGGGCACTTGCGCATGAATCCAGAAAATGATCCCATGCCTCATGCAGAGGTTCTCCCGCTCCTTGCGAGAAGTGCGTGATCTACTGCCACATAGCATTCGTCCGACCAATGGGAAAGAATTTTTGTAGGAAAGTGGTCTGAAGTTCTTCCCAAGTGGTGATCAGATAAGTGAGAGTCTGAAACCAATGAGCGGCTTTATCCAAAAGAGAGAAGAACATTCTCATGAGTAAGCTATCTCTATTTTGCATGTTTGGCTCGAAGGTCTGGGCCAAAAGCTTTAGATGGTTAATGTGCTGGAAGGGATCCTCGAAGTTCAAGCCATGGAATTTTGGGAATGTATGAAGCATACTTGTCTTGAGCTATACCTCAGGTCCTTCCGCAAGGATTTGCACTCAAGGCTCAATTTCCACCACAGTGGGATTGTAGTGATCTCGCATTTGATGATGCTGCGGTGGGTTGATGTGGGCATTGAATTGATCTTTGAGGCTATGGAATTGATGTTGAAGATCAAGTTCTTCTCCGTAGGGTTCCATGGCTGCGGCTGAAGATACGGGCTCAGAAATGGAAGTGTCGGAGGAGATGTCAATTTGATCGGGAAGTTGCACATGCAAGGGGGTCGAGGCCTAGCCTCAACGGGAGTGAAAAGCTAATGGAGGCCTCAAGGGTGGTCTCAAGGACCTCCTCCCGAACATACACTAGAGGATGAGATAAGGGACAAAAAATGTGATGGACCCAATCGAGACACCCAAATATTTTTGGATGACTATGGAGGTTCGAGGCAGATGATACCACTTGATCAGAAAATCGTTCACCTGAGAAGTAATTGAGCAGACAGGAAGGGCGAGTCCCACAAAGACCCCTACACAATAGAGCATCCCCACGAGTTATAGGATTTCCCCCACCCAACCTTCCTTGTTACCGTAGATCCAAATAGACTAGAATGAGTGACTTGATCTCTTGAGTCTACCAAATTTTAAATCTGAATTGAGGTGCTTAGAATTCCACTTTAACTTTAGAGTTGATTTGTGCTTGGTGACCTAATTTGAAGATTGGTTGATCCCGCATGGTGGATCAACTTCACCTGATTTGTCCTAAGATTATTAAGTCCCAATTTTAGGATTCAAGTGGATAATTAGAGCTTGATTTTAGGGTTTGAATGATTATGTAAGTTCAATCAAGGGTTTAGGCAACACACAATGCGAGAAAGTAGATTCTTTGTTAGGCAAATGTGTTCCTCAACCCTGGAATGGAAACCCTAACTTGGCTCTATTTGGTCCAATCAATTTTGTCCAATTTTGGTACCTAGAGCTCAATCAAGAAGGTGAGCAGCCCTAGATACCTGATAAACACCAGTTTATCATCATTCTTATGCATGAAAACAAACCTAGCTTTTAAGATTTTGCTCTGCAAATGGGTTTTTGGGCTGCATTTAGGCATTAATTAGGTTAGGCATGCATTACACTTTTTATTATTTTTTTTAATATGTTTTTGTGAGTGTTAGGGATATACAGATTGCCAGATTCCCAGAACCTTAGCACTCATGAAGGCAACTGGTGAAGGAGAAGCTATCTCCTGCTAGAACTCAACTTGATCTAGCTCACCATAGTTGAAATTCAGCTCACCTGAACTAGGGTTAGCTCATTCTATCTCCGTTCAACTCATCTCAGCTGAATGGCATCTCAAGAGAGCTCATCTTAGCTCACCCTAGCTCAGGTCAACTCAGATCCAGCTCAACTTAGCTGAGTCTAGCTCATCTCAGCTCCCATTAGATCATAAGGAGCTCTAGCTAGCTCAACTGAGTTGACTGGAGTTCACCCCAGCTCAGGTCCAGCTACATCTAGCTCCACTCAACTCCGACCAGCAGAAGATGACTTCATTTCAGCTCAAGAAGCTCAAGTCCATCCCCCGGGGATTCAGCTTAGCTCAACTCAGTTGAGCTAAGCTACCTTAGCTGCCTCAACCAGCTTGATCCTCCCCGAGAGCACCAGACCTAGCTCACCTCAGCTCATTATGGTAGAAGCCAGCTCATTTTAGCTTGGCTTAGCAGCTAGCAAAGAACTAGCAAGCTAAGCCAACTAGAGTAACTCCATGCCACCCTCTTCAGCAGCTACCAGCTCCAGCTCAAGCTCCAGACTTCTCCTCCTCAACTCCTATCCTTAAAACCTAGCTCCAACACCTCCTTCTCTACTCCATTACTAACTAAGCTAGCTTAGCTTAGCTTAGCTCAGCTAGACTCCATCTCCCTTGGCCATTCACCACCTACAACTTAACCCTAACTAGCTCCACCAAGTAAGCCCACCTAAGCTTCCACCTAAGCTACCCTACTCCACCTCAACTTGGCACCAACAAGACACACCTCTTCAACCCACACCATCACCAAAAGACACCATGAAAATGGTTCCAAAAAACACCTCCAACCACCTTAGTTTTTGGCGCCAACTCTCCCTTCATCCCAAACATCCATCTAATGCCTAAACCCATCCTAACCCTTCCTAACTTGGCACCAAAAATGACCTTCTAGAAGACACCCAAGTTGGCACCAATTTGTGGTGTCTCTCCACCACCAAAAGCCACCAACATCACCATAACTACCCCCCTCCCAACCCTTCATTTGGCGCCAACTAACCTTAGCCCTAGGATCAACCTAGCTACCCAAAACCACCACCTAAACACATCCTAGCCATCCACCTAACCCACGCCTACTACCCCCCTCTCCACCTCTATAAATACCCATCATATTCCACCCAAAAAATTCACCCTTGCCTACAATTTTCTACCCATATTTCCACCTACATAGAAGGTCAAGAGAAGAAGAAGAAGATTAAGGGGATACTCTATCCCCATGGTGCCTTCCCCTCTTCTCTTCTCTCTTGTGCCCATGCCAGCCAAGAAAGGAAGCCAGGCATTGGAGGACAACCTAGGGTACACGCCTACCCTAGGAAGTGGAGGATTTGAGGGTGGTACACTACCACCCTTGGAGGAGGAATCAAAGGTGGTCCACACCACCTTAAGAGAAGCTTTTGAAGGTGGAATTCCATCCACCTTGGAGGAGTCAAGCATGCCCCCCTTGGGCTTGCTAAGAGGAGTTCATCAACTTGGAGAAGTCTTGCGAGAAGAAGGAGCTCTTTTTGATTGCGGGAGCAGCCGCAATTAGAGCAAGAGCCTTGCCATCTTCACCATCATTTTAGAAGATAACTATTTTTATTTTATTTTTGCACTTTTAATTCTAGTAGTCGAAGCATTCCTCTACTAGGTTTTTGTGTAAAACAATTCCACATTATAAAGTTGCCTTCCTTGCAATTTTGTTGCATTTGCTTGCTTTTGTTCTAGCACTTTTCACTCCCTCTCCGTGATTACTCTAGGCCTCCACGTGCCTAGAGTGAGCTTAGGGAGAGGCTCTACTTGTCACCTTAGTACTAGTATAGTGGATTAGGTGTTAGTCGTTTCCAGATCTCTTCAAAAAAATTCGTATTGCCATTATTTCAAAATTCCATAAAAATAATATATTTAAAAGGAACAAAAAGAAAGTTGAGTGTCATTCCCGAGCAAGACTTGAATTTCACAAAATATTGCCTCCTTGGATGACCCTATATACTCCCCTATCTAGGTTACAAATTTTAAAAGCGAATGGATTTACGCATTGCAGCGACTTAAAACCATAATCTTAAAAACTGCGTAATTTTCCGTATCACTTTTTGGCGTCGTTGCCGGAGAGGCACGGCTTTGCTTTTATCACTTTTCTCTTTCTTGAAGTGGATCTCATCCCCTTCTCTTTTCTTCTATCTCGTGTGTGCAAGAACTACAGGAAGCAAGCGGGAATTCTGGAAAGAACTCAAATCCCTTGTCTTCCCATGGATTCAGGTTGATTCCCTTTATCTTGTCACATTAAGCATTAAAAGACTACCAAAATATATTAAATTTGGCTTTCAGGACCTTAAACAACCTAATTAAGCGAAGTGGTGAAGTTTAAAATTCATTGTTTGCTTGTATGCTTCATTAAATACCACTCTAATTCAAGTGTTGGTATTTTATTTTTCGGGTCCAGATTTCTGTCTAGACTTGAAAAATAAATTCCCAGCACCACAAGCCTCCTAAAATCTTGAAATTTCACCCAGGGATTCTAAATCAAGTAGGAAACATCTGGCCAAATTTTAGATCAATTGATTTTGTATTTAATTTTTAAAAATTCGTGGACTATAGAAGGGTCACACCCTTTATTCTTCCTATTTTGTTACTATCCACAAATTTTTATATTTTTTCTACTTAGCCAATTTTTATGAAATTTATCTTTCTAGAATCCTTATAAAATTCCACACATCATACAAAATCACCAAAATTTTTTGAGCCCAGTGGTGGTACAGAAAGTCCAAAATACCTACGGGTATCATTTCTGGACTTTGACACCAGCACAAATAAAAATTCAGAACAATTATCAAATAAATTTCTAAAATCTTATAAAAAAATTTTCTGAAATCCTTGTTTGATTTTCTTCAGAGTAGTGGTGTTGTTTGACTTGTTTGGACTACTACTTAATATAGAAAGCCTAAAAACAACTCATTGGTAGTAATTTTCTACCTTATGATCAATTTGCATTAGGGTTCTCCTTTGTATTTCTAGAAAACCACTTTTAAAGGAAATTGACCATCACCAATATAACTTATTTTCCTTTGATTGTGGATGTTGCAAACTTGTTTGAACATTTAAAAAGAGAAACCCCTAAAACACATTAAATTAAATTAAATCCTAAAAGACAGAAATACAAAAATTGTATGACAACTTGTTTTTCATTGGAATCAACTTCCAATTCTTGCACACACATACAAATTGAAATAACAGGGCAATACCCAAATCAACGCCCTCCATATTCTGTGTGCACATTAGTATTCTAGACCTAATTAAAATTTCTAGCAATTTGACCCCTAAGGTTTCATCAACTTAGGCTTGCTATCTAGGTATTAAGTTCTCTTTAGTTGATATCAATTCTGTCATCTATATCTGGTGTTCAGGCTGAGGGGCCGTGTCAAACGATCAGGCACGGGTTTGTACAAGCACCTGGGATTTTCTTGGGAAACGCTTGGGCCCAAACCTCCCCTTAAACAACTTGGCTGGATTTACCTATATACAACCACCTTCACATTCCAAAGCACTTGTATCCTAAGCCTCTTAATTAAAATTGGAAGTAACTTGACCCCATTAAAGTTTGAAGGTCTAACTACCTGCGTGTAGTGCCTCCGTGCTAGTACGGGTTCTCGCATGCTATTGGGTGTCTAAGACTGGGGCAAACGACCTTTCAATCTGGCTCGGTGGTTCTACGATGCTCGTATTCGATTCCATAGGTTGCAATAGTAGGTAACTTAGATCTTTAGGTCTTAGGTCACCTTTAGAGGTTAGGACCTTGATTGTTTGATCTGTCATCAAGTGCACCTATTCAACGTCCTTTCTCTTATCCCCTTCTCTCTTCTCATCTCCCCAATTCTTCCTGCAATAGTGCATATTTGGGAGGAGGTCACAAAACCCTGAACTTGTTGAATTATCTGATCACTCTAGAAGGGAAGAATCCAGTGAATCATCCAAATCTCGAGGGAGGAAATCGCCCCCTCCAAATCCACCAGCTCGTGGAGGAGCCATTGACCCATTAACCCACCTCCAAGCCCAAATGGAATTGTATACTGAGCAAATTGAAGCCATTAGGGAAACCTTGGAGGAAATGCAGAACCCTCCCAAATGGGAGGTGAAGCGATCGACCACGGTTCATATAAAAAATATCGTTGTTGTAGTATATGTCACAAATACAAACCGTTGTCATGTCAATTTTATATATTTACTTAATTTTTACTGGTTTATTTTAGGTCGTTCACTAAGAGGTAGTTATTGATATACATCACTCTCTAAGTCTAATATTATTCTTTAATTCCAAAAAGATTGGTTTCATGTACAAATATGAATGAATGAATTAATAATTGAAAGAATGAAATAATTTATATACAAAAGAATGAATTAAAATGCTTGCAAACATCTATCTACAAACAAGCATCCAACACTTTAATTAAATATCATATAATATCTATTTACAGCTTATAATACTAATACTTACATATCTATACAATAATAAGGTATAATATAGACTATACTAACTTAACTTAATATATTAACACCTATAGTAACATATATAGTATGTACAGTGACTTTTATAAACATCGCTAAACCTTAGAAAAACTATATACATAAAACTAAGGTCAAAATGAGGGTCAGCAGTGACATTTATTCTATCTACAATGACATACTTATCTGTCACTAAAGCTCACAAGTTATTAATATACATATATGAGCTCAAAACACTCTATATACTATGTATTCTATATTATTATATTATTTATCTACAGTATACTATATATACTTTATACTTATATATACATATTATATATATACATATACGTATATATGGTTATTCTTCTTTCTCTTCTGTTCTTCTTCTCTTCTCTTCTTCTCTGCTTAACCTTTCTTTGTACTCTCACACTTACACTTAGCCAAATTTTAGGTTCTTTCTTCCCTCCCTTAGGTGATTAAGGCACGATTACTGTTCACTAATCAAAAATTATGATTTTTCATTAGCGGGCGACCTTTTCGAGGGATACACAGCACCCTCAAGGGGTGAGACCAGACCTCTACTAAGGTCACCCTAATGATTAATTAGCCCATTTAATCCGATTTTATGCTTAATACTAGGCCCATACACGCCCACGCACAGTGCCAGGCTCCCAGCCCGCACCGCACACACATCATTCAATGCCAATGCTCATTCATGCTTAGAAGGGATAGGGGATGGGTTTTCGGGCACCCGGTGCCCGTGACGACTAAGTGACAGGGGGAACAAAAATAATTTATAGCGTCATAGCAGCTCTTACGTCCACGACATGGAGCTAAATAGAGCCCTCACAGGTGCTACATCTCCAGTGCAGCTATCCAGATTTGGTGATTTTGGCCCTCGATTTGAGGGCCATAAATTATTATAATTTAAAATTAAATTATATGGTATTAAAGTATTTGCATAGGGCTACGTAATGGCATAATTTATTTACAAAATTAATTATGTTTACTGCATAAATAAATTAGATAAAATTTATACTTTATACATACTATTAATTGGATTTATTCCTTAATTACAGGTTAAATTAGTTAATTAATGGTCTTATTGACCTATTACAGTAGTAACATACATATTAAAGTATTTATTACATATTTTTATTTTATATGTTTTATTTTAATTTATTTACATTTAAAAATGTGATTTCAGGGTATTTTCAAATAATTTAAGTTATAAATAGCATAATATATTATAAATATAGTTAAATTAGCTTAATTTACTTAAAATACAATAATATAAACATACAATATAAGTTAGTTCAATTATAACTTAAATTACTAATTTATTTTGATTTAATTTAATAACTTAGTTGGTAATTTAATAAATTCATTATTTATTATATATACATAATTAAATTATGTTACAGTGTTCATTATACACATAATATATATATAGATATGTATATACAGTATAATTAGTAATTACATTTATATACATGGTTCTATTAATTTAGTTAGATTATAGTACATATAGGTTAGTATAATTAGTAAATAATTACACAAATAAGTTCTATACAGTTTAAGTTATCTTAAATATTTAATGTACATTATATAATATATACGTAAGTTACTTACACCTATTATACATTTATTTTACAATATATACATGTATAACTTACTATATAGCTTATATTTACAAGTATATACCTAGTATACATGGTATTTTGAGTATTTTTAGGGCTTTTCTTCTTTTTATGAGTTTTATGGGTTTTATGGAGGTAGGGGATGAGAAAGAAAGAAAGAGATGAGAGAGAGAATGTTTTTGGGATTTTTAAAAGTTAAATTCTTTTATTAAGTTTTAAGGTAGATTGAACCGTCGGCTGGTATGTTCTACCAAGCCGAAGGTTCAGAATGCCTTGAAAATTGGCATGTACTTAAAAAAATACCTAATCTTCACCAAGGCAGGTTTATTTTATTTTTTTAGATTTTTTAAAGCATTTTTATTTATATACAAGTTAACTCCAAAAGAGGCCTAAATGTGTGTTTGAATATGAAACCTAAGGCCTAAGAATTCAGTTAAAGAGCTGGAAAAGGTGTTTAAACATCTAAGAACATCCAGCAAGCATGTTTCAGCATTTATGAATATAAAAACATGATTTTCTCTTTTAATTCCACTGAAATCTCATTTTGGATAGATTTAAGTATGAAATAGCTGATAATGAATCTAATGAGCTTAAACTAGCATTTCAAACTCAATTAAAATTCATTTTAAGTATAGGAATGCTTGTTCATGAATTATTGCACACATTACAAACATTTCAGCAATTCAAAATATCTTAATTCTAGCTCACTGCCTTAATGTTAAGCCCAACCAATACAGCCAACAGTTGTAGCAGCCATAACTGCAGCAACTTCAACAGCTAAATGAGCTGCTCCAGGCATCTTAGCTAATTCTCAAAGGTTGTAGCAGTGCATCTAAAAACCAATCCAGCAGTTGCAGCAGGGCTGAATCCTCAAATCATCATATCAGTCCCTAATTCAGTACACTCATATCCCAGATCAGACTTGAGAAAGTCTGATCAGGGATCAAAAGTGTCCACATCAGAGAGTGATTTTTCGTGGAATTTAGGGTTGGGAAACCCTTGGAATGTAGTTGCTAATGCAGCACTTTAATGTGTTGAATTGGGATTCAAAAATCGCACAGTAACCATTTTAAAATTCTGATAAGGCTTGAAAAAATCATTGAAATCACTTCGAGATGTTAAACTCTGCATCAAAACTCCTTGTCATCATTCTCATTTCAAATCAAAAGGAAAGCCACTTATTTAACACCTTCCTAATGCTATAGACAGCATGTAGGAGGTGTTGGAATCAGTCCAATAAATCAAACTTGGATCCCAATTACTCTAAAAACCTTAAAGAATACTAAAAATTTCCTAGGTTGGAAATTAGAATCTCAAACCAAACAATTCAGAAATACTTGGTAGAGCCTCGAATCAACAAAATTGCTTCTCCTTAGCTCTACCGCTCTCTTTAAAACCATGAAATCCCCAATTTATATCCAATTCAGTCGTGGCTCATCTGACGGAAAGTTCTTCATTAAAAGCATCTCAAATTCATGACCATGAACTGATCTACACAAAAATATATCAATTTGCTTAATCAAAACCCTTCAAAACTCAATCTGATCAAAATCCTGCGATCTCGTCTTAAAAACTAAACTGAAATTAGATCAAGCAAACCGATCCTTTTCAAATCAGATCAGGGGTCTTTGTGAACAAAATGACATGAGTGAAGAGACCCCTAGATGGTTTTTGAGCGCAAATCCTCATCTCAAAGCTCAAAAATAATGGGATGAGGATTTGGCTCTAATGAGTGGGTGGATTGCGAAATAAAACACGAGGAAAATTAGAACATGAAATGGGGATGTGAAGGGGGAGATCAGTGATCAGTGAGTGAGATGAATTCATCTCCTCTGAACTGAATTGATCAGAGGAGGTGGAGGTGATTTCTACACTAATCTACTCCTAAGCTAACTAACATCACACAATCAAATTAGAATAAATCTATGTCTAATTTCTACTCCTAAACTACTCTAATTATCACTACAGCTACTCTAGAGAGCATTAAAACCTAGTTTAAATGGAAGCATGGGACCTTTGGATCTCCACCCGATGGATGGAGAGGAAGAATGGAGGAAGGAGGTACTCTAGCGGTGGGAAAACTAGCTAGTGGAGTTCTGGGTCACCCTCAGGTGCTACGATGTCCTTAGTGGCGAGGAGAGTCGGAGAGGAAGGTGGAGCTTCACCGGCAATAACCATGAAATAGGGACAGTGTGAGGAGAGGAACTGGAGTGGATGAATGATCGGCTCAAGAGGTGTAGAAGGGAGTTGATCCTTTGTGCGCGAGGCAGAGGACCTCCTTAAGTAGAATCAAGAGTGAATCCTCTCACCGCAGAGGTGAGGATAGGCGATTAGGTCTTGGGTGGAGGAGATTTGAGGAGAAGAACATGCGCAACCCTAGGCCAAAAGTGGACCGTAGGATCAGATCTAGGTGAGATGGTGATCGCACGCGCCAAGTCGCGCGAACGATTGAATCAAAGAGAGCCACAAATCGAGCGGATCAGTGAATGAACGGTTGTGATTGATTGAGTTCTTCACAGTGAACAGTGATCCGCGAGGAGCTTCAAGTGCTAAGAGATGTTTTGGTGAAATTGCACTAGAAGCCCTATGCGAAGGGGTATGAAATTTGTAGGGAGGCCCGTAAGTGATAAGGAATGGTGACAGAGCAGTCCCTAAAGCTTGCAAATAGGTCCCTATGGTTTACAATTAAGTTCATGGAAGAATGTCTAAGCATGAAATGTGATGCACTAAGGACCTAAATGAGAATCTTTAAATGCAAGGTTCTAATGATGCCCAAATGCAACCAGGTTTTTAATGAAGCTTAATTGAACATATTAGAAGTTAATTTTACTTTTGATTTGGAGTTTTGAGCTCATTTGTGTGTTCAATTTGCAATTGGATCAACACTTTGTATTTATTAATAGAGTATCTTAATAATTGACCTAATTATACGTTTTTAGCACAAAATTGACGTTTTAGGTCATTTTCTCTATTTCACACACTTAACCCTTTTTATATGTTAATTTGATAGTGTTTAACCTAGTTTCTAGCTTAACTTAGGTGATTTAACTATGATAAATCGCAACTCATCATGAGGAGCCCAGGTCTCTTAGCTCATATCAGAATCCCACTACTACAGTGACCCATGGGTAGATTAGTGTCCCCATGGGAGGGGAGGATTTTGAGTTAAAATCGAACATAATCAGCCTAATTAACTTCCATTACCATGGATTGGCCAATGAGGGCCCTTTTCTTCATTTGGAGGACTTAACCCATTTAGCTTAAACGATTAAACCAAGAAACATTGGGTTGCATATCGTCCTCATGAAAATGTTCCCATTTTCATTGCGAGATAAAGCCGTGCAATGGTTGCGCACCATTGGGAGACCCCTCCAATCTTGGGAAGAGATGCGTACAGCATTTCTCAAGAAATTCTTCCCAATTAGGCACACCAATGTGCTTTGCCATGCTATTACTTCTTTCACGCAACAAAACGGTGAGCAGTGTCATGAGTCTTGGGAACGGTATAATGATCTCCTCAGGAAATGTCCACACCACGGTCTGCCTAAGTGGCATGTAGCCCAGATCTTCTATTATGGGCTAAATGAAACTTTGAGATAGATTGCAGACCCTTCCTGTGGAGGGAATTTCATGAATAAAGACGAGGATGGAGCATTTGAACTGTTTGAAAAATGAGTGAGAATTCTATGAATAAAGCTTCCATTGTCGCCTTTAATTGGACCAGCGCACCTTGTAGCGGAGCTCACGAGGTTGACATGGGACCTTCCCATTCATCCACCGATTTAAATTTAATTGCACAAAAATTAGATGAAGTCTCCCTCATTTATAAGAAGCTAGACGAATTCTTGGCCAACTGCACCCGTCCAATGGCTCATACTTCGACTCCACCATGTCACAAACCCAATCCTTCCCAAGTCAAGCTTATATTTAGGAATCCCGCAATACCTGCCCCATCCTTACCGAATGTTGCACCAAGCGACTCGGTAAGTAATGTGGATCTGGCATTTGCTAGCCAATATTATGACATGGAGGACCAAGCCTCCATGTACTTGGATGCAGTAAGATCTGTGGACTCATCTTCTGAATTAGAAGACATGTGTGCCCTGAGGAATAACCCATATTCTTCTACTTATAACCCAGGGTGGCACAACCATTCGAATTTCACATGGTCCAACAACCCTCAGCGGCAAAACCCCGCTGGTGGACCAATGCGAACGTCCGCTCCCGTCATCCCAAGGGCCCAATATAATCCTTGGGCAAATCCGCCGCCGGGCCCTTGCACACCTTAAACGGATCATGCATGAAGTCCTCTTGATAAATTGATGAGAATGATAAAAGAAATGTCCAAGCTCCATGAAGAAAATATGACCCCTCTTAAACACCAATTGGCACAACAGAATGCTAAGATCAGTCAACTATGCATGATGACTCAATCTCAGGGCACTCTTCCAGCTCAACCTATTCCAAACCCATGAAATTTTGTACCTTGTGGTCTGCAACCACAGGTACGACCTTCTTAGGGGCAAGTTCATCAAATTTTGCAAGCTCTGAGTACTCCACCAGAATTTCAAGCTAATCCCACAGCAGCACATCACCCATACGTCCCTATTGTGAACCCTCCTCTGCCTTATGATCCCACTGGACCTACAACGTCCAATGCGATTACTACCAGTGGTAAACAAACCATCAATCCGCCTTGACCTGATCTTGCCCTATCTTCTTCATCATCCTCTCATCCAACTTGTGCACCGCATTCTCGTGAGGATGTGATTGCACAACAATCATAGGCCCTAATTCGCTTGAATTAAGGTAGAACCTAGCTTAACATGGGCATTCTGCATGCATACACATCGTACTTTACATCTTAGATGATTTATATGTTTTATACATAATAATGTGCTATTTGAGAGGTATTAATAATTGCAGGTAATCAAGGGCTGCGGATGATCGATCCAATCTTATGGATCTATTCGGAATAACGACGGAGTCCAACGCTTCCAAAAGCACATCAATCAAACTCTCGTAGCACCCTCGGGAGTTCGCAGAAGAAGCAGGAGCCCATGGGCAAATTGAAGAATATCCGAACCTCAGATGAAAAATCCAACCGCACAGATGGATCCGAATCGATGTTCGCAATCCAACGATGCAAAAATCAACACAATCGGAGGCCAACATCATCAGATACAAGGAGAAGAAGATGGACAACCACGATGGCACCACGTAGTGCCATCACAACCTACACCCCAATCTGGAAAGGAGAATCGTGGGCCGTTGGATCATCATCCAACGGCCGCAACGCAACCACATCACCGCCTCCAATAGCCTTATCACGCACGGGCAAAGATCTCGACCGTTGGATTCCCATCCAATGGCCAAGGGCAGCCGCACAAGAATTGTAAAGCACGACAGCTTAACAAACTGCACACGACGCAAGATCAAAGCGCAATTAAGAGATGGGCGCCCGCAGGTGAAATTCGACCACCGGATCTTCATCGAGCGAATCGACAGCGGATGTGTGGTGGACGCGGAGGCCTTGGATCAAGAACGCGTGCGACAACGCATGCGGAGACATGCATGTGAGCACTTTAGGATTCAAAGGCACATTTGTTGCATGCGTCTAAGTCGTCCGATCATAAGATCGGACAGCTGACAATTGGGCACTCAAAAGAGGCAAGCAGCGAGGGAGATGAAACGAAGGCGCGCGTGAGGAGATCTGAAGCGTGAGATGGAGTATCAACGCTCGAGCGGCTGCCACATGGCAGCACCAGATTAAACCGAGGATAAGAGAAGGATTTGGAAGGCTTAATCAGGGTCGTTGGTCTCCCGATCAACGGATCTGATTAATCTGAAGCCTTTGCATGGATTTAAGGGCCCAAATACCCTAATTGCCCTTCACTAAAGCTATAAAAAGAGGCCTAAGGGCCCCCTTTGAAAGGCATTCTTTAGAATTTATTCTTCTTTCTCCTTCAACCCCTCTCTCTTCTTCCCGTCTTCTCTACATCCGTCTCTGCACCTCCGTCTGAAGCATCTGTTGGGCCACCCCGACGAATCATTGCTGCTCTTCCCAACCTCTCCAAAAGGCCAGCACGGACCACCTGTAGTGCCCTTATTCTGTTACAATAAGTAGTTGTTTACATTCATATTTTTAGTCTATTGCATATACCAAATACAATTTCTTTGTGATATGGATATTGTAATTGATTGTTTCTATCACTTGATTCTTATATTTGGAACAAACATATGAAATCAAAAGTGCTTTCTGCCTCCTTGTGATCGACCGGGACTCACCAAGTTCCGTTAAATTATTTGCTCGAGATGTATTTCGCGCTATACTACAATGTGCTAATTTTCTATACGATCCACGCCACAACCAAAATGGCGCCGTTGCCAGGGAGGCATGATGAATTTTGATTTTATCTCTAATGTAGTATTTTTGTGTGCAAGAACAACAACCCAAAGTGGCAAACGAGGAAAAGCGGGCGCTGTGAAAATCAGGTGAGCACATTCTTATTAGAAATTCGACCAGAAAGTAAGTGTCATCTTTAAAATTCAATAGCCGTGTGTCTAATACTCCAAAAATCCTAAAATTTGGACTAGAACTAGATCATCAAATTATCTTTCCAACGCCACCTTTCCCAAAAAGAAATTTTTTTCGTGGAATCTTTAAAAATTCATGGCATACATATTGGCCAGACTGCTTGACAATAGAACTTTTATGAACTTTAAAAATCAATTCTAACCAACATACAAATAGAACTTACTCAAGATTTGTGGGGTTTGAAAGATAATGAAATCAGCTTTCAATATCATATTTTTACAAAATTTTTGGAGCATATTTGATATTGTTTTCAACAGAAAAACCAAAATAGAGTCTAAAATTCCAAATTTGACCTCTGGTAAGTTAAAAACGCATAACTAATTGTTGGAAATAGAAAAAATTTTTGAAAAATACTCTCTGAAAAGCTTACTGGAAAAGGAATCTCTTTTCAAATTTCAAATTATTTGGATTCCATCTTGCCTTATAGTATACATTTGAATTGTGATCTTTAATTTGAAAAGGAACTTAGAAGTGCATGAGGCAGTAGGACCACATAGACTAACTTGGACTCCGACGAGCCCAAAAGTTAGTCGGTGAGGTGAGTCACCTTGTCGACCGCCCACCATCTACTAAATTGAAGAAATAGGTTAAAAATTCATGAAAATACATCAAATAACCTGCATTTGGCTTGAAACTACTGGGTAGTTCCAATCTCTCTTGCAAAACCTGATAACTAAGCCTGCGGGGTAGTGTCAAATGACCACGGCTGCGGGGTAATGGAACCGGAGGCAAAAGCCAAAGGAAGAACCTTCCTCGTAGTCCCCTCGTAACCAGACTGGCCGGGTTAGCTTGAGAGGCGGGAATTCCTTGCAGTCGGTCTCTCGTCGAATTTTTAATAACACAAACTTAAACGAAAAATTCGGCCATCTGATCTAAAGGACCACTCTGATTAACAAGGCCCTAGCCTTGTTCTGCTTGACTACACCAACCCATTGAGTTGGTGTATGCAAGAAAGAAGGTCGTTAGGACCTAAACTTGTGGGACCTTGGGAACCAAACCCAAGGCGACAAAGGCGATGTTCACCTGACATCACTTCTCAGCTTTCTTCCAGTCGATTAGCTGAGATGGCTAATCCCAGCCCTCGAGTTTGTTAGGGCCTTAAGAATCAAGACCCAATGGCTCATCTGGAAGCCAGGGTCGAGGAAACGGAACAAAAATATGAGCAAAGCATCGATTGGATTCTGACAACTCTCGACAAAATGCAGCATCCACCACGTAGAGAACTGTGGGACTTCTGTGATCCGATGGCAACAATCATAGCACCTCAAGTCTGGATTCCCACAAGCGGAGACGTATTCAAGTTAAAGCCGAATATCATAAGTTTGATTCATACTCATTTTCATGGAAACTCGAATGAGGATCCCTTCTAACACATCGAAGATTTGAGTCGAATTGCAGAGTCAGCTCAACCTAGGAATGTAGATATCGGAATTATTCTCATGAAGCTTTTTCCTTTTTCTCTCAAGGATAAAACTACTTATTGGTTCAAGACCATCGGGAGGCCAATTGGAACCTGGGAGGAATTACATCATGAATTCCTCCAAAAGTTCTTCCCAATCGGTCAAACAAATGCTATGAGGCATGCAATCAAGACTTTTGCACAAGGCCCTGGAGAGAAGCTGCATGATGCCTAGGATAGATTTCACAATCTTCTCAGGAAGTGCCCACACCATGGTGTACCCAAATGGCACCTCGCTCAAGTATTTTACCATGGGCTGGATGACACACATCGATACCTGGCTGATGCATCTACCGGTGGGAATTTCCTCACGAAAGACGAGAACAATGCATTTGAATTGTTCGAGTCCTTAGCAGAGAACTCGATGAATGCCGCCTCAATGAACCAATTCCAGTGACCTGGACGGCAACGAGTCAGCATCCATGAAGCTCAAATCGAGTCTGCCCGAGCCGACATGGACATTATCACCAAAAAGCTGGATAAGGTGGATCTGCTCGATAAGAAACTTGATGAATTAATGTGAGCGAGATCTGGATCTTCTAGCAGCACTACTCCATCTTACTCCTCTCAAACATCCTGAGCCTCCTCTACTCGTACATATCCGTTCACTCGGGATGTTTTCTCTCCATCTCCACGGGATCCTACATACCAGGAACCTATGAATAATATGGATCTAGCATCATACAATCAAGGATACGCACGACATGACAATGCAAGTGCATATTCTTTCAATGAATTTGCATCTGAGACGTCTTCGGCCTATGAAGATGTCAATGCTATTCAGGGTTACGGGCGTAACAACCTGTATTCTAAAACGTATAACCCTAGTTGGCGCCAGCATCCCAATTTCTCCTGGTCTAGTAACCCACAGAGACTAAGTCAAGCTCCACACTACCAGACCAGACAATACGGGAATGCGTAGAATACGTATCCTAGGCAGCAGTCATTCCCGTCTCAGCAACAACAGACATGCTCTATCTATCAGCCACTGCACCAAGCTGCCAACTATCCTCCAAAGTGGGCTGACCCTTTGGTGTCTCTGAAGGAAGAATTGCAAGCATCAATTCGGAAATCTACTCATGACAACCTGCAAATAATGAAGGCAATGGCTGACCAAATACAAAGCATACAGAAAATGCAAAACCAGATGATGCAGGAGCATAGGTCACAGGGAGCTTTACCCTCCCAACCTATGTCAAACCTGAGATATGTGCAGAATCAGGGCGCCCCTCCTAGATTCCAAGAACCACAGGGGCAGGCACATGCTGTTTTGCAAGCACCTCCCACACTACCTAGTTATGGGCTCAGTCAGCCACCTCTGTTGCCAAACCCTGTGTATCCAGACCAACCCGCTCCTCTGCCCCCTTCATGGACAGCACGCCGATGCAAAAGCTGTCACCTTAAGGAGCGGAAAGACTACACAAGACCCGCTACCTAGGCAAGCAGGTAATGATTTTTCTTACACTCTACCATGAGATGTCTCACAACCCTCTTCTTCTCACAAGCCATCTTCATTAGATAAAAGAAAGAAGCCCTTAGACCTTGAAATTCCCATCCCTTTTCCTGCGGCTCTAACGCAAGATTCAGCACGTAAAAAGGACACAGGGAATTTCAAGGACCTGAAATCTATGTTCAAAGAAGTTCACATTTAGATCCCTCTCCTCGAAGCAATAGATCACATCCCTGTTGTTACTAGGTTCTTCAAGGACTATTGTACTCTGAAGCGACAGCAGATAATCGGATGACAGGCGGTATTATCTGAGGAAGCCAACGCGATTATTTTAGCCGACTTACCGCCCAAAAAGGACCCAGGCACACCACTGATTTCCTGCTTTTTGCAGGATTCCCCTTTTGATAGGGCCCTTCTTGATTTGGGGTCGTCCATCAACCTAACTCCCACAATAGTATTTAATTGATTTCGATTTGGGAAGTTAAAGCCCACCTCGGTTACCATATAGTTGTCTGACCAATCGGTGAAAACGCCAAGGGGGTGGTTGAAAATGTGATCGTAAAAATCCATGGATTTTGCTTTTCAGTGGACTTTTTTGTTCTTGATATGGAGGTTCCTTCTAATCTCCGTGATGCACCGATTATTCTAGGTCGCCTATTTTTGGCAACCGCCCATGCAAACATCAACTGTGCATCAGGATGCATGGAGATTGCCCTGGGGAACGAAAAGCTTAGACTGGACATTTCCATGGCATCAAAGAACTTTGATTGCAATTTAATCGAGGAGGATAGTGAAGACAAAAATTCAGCTTTCTGTGGGAACACTGGGCTCCTCTGCAGCGACCCAATGGCACATTCATCTTCATTATCAGGGGTCTTAGATCGCAATCCACACGGGACTGAGACTAATGACATACACATTTCATCCCATGGATCTAGTTGTCATGGGTGTTCATCTGCTTCCAACACCCCTGATCTTGACTATCATGTCCTATCTAACACTGATATCTTAAGGCAGGATTACATGATCACTGTAGGTGGATTCTCCAGTAGTCAAGATCAATAGATTTTCGATGTTGTTTCCTCTCCTCCCCTACATAAACCCCCTCCCCACCCTCCGCTACTAGAGTTACAGCCCTTACCTGATTCGCTCAAGTACGTGTTTCTGGGAGAAAGTGAGACATATCACGTGATTATCAATGCTCACTTGACTTCGGATCAGGAACACTAGTTGATTTCTGTTATGCAAGCACATAGGGCTGCTATCGAGTGGGGCATTGATGATCTCCACGAAATTCGGCCCTCATATTACACTCACCATATCTACACTGATGAAGGGGTGAAACCATCGAGACAACCTCAGAGATGCCTAAATCCAAATATGTTGGAGGTTGTCAAGAAGGAGATCATTAAATGGCTGGACGTGGGCATTATCTATCCTATTTCCGACAGCCAGTGGGTGAGTCCCATTCAGATAGTGCCCAAAAAGGCGGGACTCATCGTAAACAAAAATGAATTGCGCAAATCCATCCCGACCCGCACCACGACTTGACGGGTCTGCATTGATTACAGGAAGCTAAACTCGACCACCAAAAAGGATCATTTTCCTTTACCCTGTATTAATCAGATTCTAGAACTTCTGGCCGGGCGTAGTTTCTTCTACTTTCTAGATGGATACTACAGGTACAATCAAGTAGCAATCAACTCAGAAGATCAAGACAAGATGACTTTTACATGTCCCTTCGGAACATTCTCTTTTAAGCGAATGCCTTTCGGCCTATGCAACGCACCAGCTACTTTTCAACGATGCATGATGGCCATATTTTCAGACATGATCGAGGACTGCGTAGAAGTGTTCATGGATTACTTCTCCGTGTTTGGAGATGATTTTTCATCTTGTCTTGATAACCTCACAAAGATCCTGAGTAGATGTATAGAGGTTAACCTAGTACTTTCATGGGAAAAAAGCCATTTTATGGTGAGGGATGGAAACGTACTAGGTCAGAAGATCTCCTCTAATGGACTCGAGGTCAACCAAGCTAAGTCTGAAATCATTTCACGATTACCTCCGCTTAGCTCAGCCAGGAAAATTAGATCATTCTTGAGGCATGTTGGATTTATCAAAGATTCATTCAAGATTTCTCGAAAATTGCTCATCCATTAACGAATCTTCTGGTAACCGACATGCCCTTTGATTTCGACTCCCCATGTCTCAGTGCTTTCGAGACCTTGTGAAGCACTGTCTCAAGTGCACCTATTCTCCAACCCCCCGACTGGTAGCTCAACTTCAAGATGATGTGTGACACCTCTGACTTCGCTGTCAGAGTTGTTCTTGGCCAACGTCGGGAATGCCAACCATTTGTAATAAACTACACTAGCAAAATGTTGAACGAGGCTCAGCGTAACTATACCATCACTAAGAAAGAATTGTTAGCTGTGGTATTCGGGTTGGAGAAATTTAGGTCATACTTACTCGGGTCCAAGGTTATCATCTACACTGACCATTCCACCCTCCAACATTTGTTGGCAAAGAATCAGATGGATCCTTCTTTTGCAAGAGTTCGATGTCGAAATCCGCGACAAAGTCGGAGCACATAATGTTGTGGCAGATCACTTGTCTTGGCTAAACCTAGACTACATTCCGTACTCCCCACTGATTTCAGATCGATTTCCGCATGAGTCTCTACTGTCTATCAACTCTATTGAGTTTGCTTGGTACGCTGATATAGCAAACTATCTTATCACAGGTAGGCTACCTGTGGGATTATCCAAGGATCAAAAACTCAAATTTATATCAGAGGCTAAATTCTATTTTTGGGATGACCCATTGCTCTTTTGCACTGGGGTTGATCAGATCATCCCTAGATGCATCCCTGGTTTGGAAATCTCTAGTGTGCTATCCTTCTGCCACAATGATGCTTGTGGGGGACATTTCTCAGGCCGAAAGACCACTGCAAAGATTTTGTAGTCAGGAATTTTTTGGCCAACCATTTTTAGAGATACACATGAGTTTGCCAAGTGCTATAAGCGATGCCAAGAGGTCGGTTCTACGACCCAAAGAGACATGATGCCTCTCCAATCAATTCTTTTCGTAGAAGTGTTCGACGTATGGGGCATCGACTTTATGAGCCCCTTCTCAAACTCGCATGGCCTTAAGTACATACTCCTCGCAGTAGACTATGTCTCAAAGTGGGTAGAAGCGATCCCGGTAAGATGAGATGATCATAAGACTATTATATCCTTCGTCCGGGAATGCATTTTTGCAAGATTCGGAGTTCTCTTCGCCCTGATAAGCGATGGAGGAAGTCACTTCATCCATGCCCATTTCAAGTCATTATTGAAGAAATACAAGGTGCAGCACCACATTGCTACCTCGTATCACCCACAAACCAATGGGCAGGCTGAAGCATCAAACCGTAAAATCAAGCTCTTATCCTTCAAAAGACGGTTAGACCTGATAGGAAGGATTGGTTCGATCGATTGATTGATGCACTATGGGCATATCGGACCATGTACAAGGCCTCGCTCGGAATGTCGCCATACTGCATGGTGTATGGAAAGGCCTGTCACCTTCATGTGGAGCTGGAGCACCGTGCCTTTTGGGCAGTGCAGAAGTGTAATCTTAACCTCAAGGCCAGAGGTTATGAAAGGAAGCTCTAGCTCAGTGAGTTAGAGGAGATTAGGCGGGAAGCATATGAGAATGCAAAAATATACAAGGACAAGACAAAAGCTTTCCATGATCGACACATCCGAAGGAAGGAGTTCACACCTAACCAGCAGGTCAGGTTGTTTGACTCCCGACTCAAATTCTTTGTAGGAAAGCTCAAGTCCAAATGGATTGGGCCATTTCTGGTGGTCCACCAGTATCCTAACGGGGCGATCCAAATTAGAGACCTAAAATCTGGGCATGTTTTTACGGTTAATGGCCAGTGCCTCAAACCATTCTTTGCCCAAGAACCTCCTCTTACTGATGAAACGATACATCTTCTTGAGGACATGTGACTGATGAGTGGCCCAACTGGAGGCGTTAAACTCAACACGTAAACATATATACATACCATATATACATAGAAATATTTCATTTTCGCATATTGTTTCGCATATTGCTTTGCATATTGTGTATGGCATTGCAGTGATGGCATGAGCTGAATGACAACTCAGAAGTAGTTTCAGTTGATTTCTATCCACATACACCTTGCCTTATTTCTTTTATTCATGCATGAGGACATGCAAAAACTTAGGCATGGGGGGGTAGTCCATAAAAAACTGAAAATTTTCTGCCAACAAGTGGGGGATTAGATTATTTTATCAAGAAGCTTTATTAAAGATTTATTCTTTAGTAGATTCATAAGCTAGAATCTAGTATAACCTCACATCTGCATGTAGAATTTGCAATGGATCCACTATGAAAACCGATAGACATCTCTAGTTTGTCAAGAAGAATCATTGCTTTTTCCCCTGAACCCTTGGACAGCAATCAGGGAGTCAGGTGAACCATCTTCTAGTAGATCCACCAAAACATACGTGAGATGAAAGTAGAGTGTCTACTGGTGCTCTAAGGCTAGTGTAAGGAATCTTTAATCTTTAATAATTGAATAATGACACTTGGAGATGGACATAGTTTTCGCTCTCGATTCTTGCATACTAATTTTGTGAGAAATTCCATACAAGAGCCACTAAATAAGGCAAAAACATAGAAAGCGGGTTCTAATAAAACTAGGACTGAGGTGGATGGTCACGACCGTCCTCTACAGAATCCTCGGCTGAAGGAGAGTACTGATGTCAAGGTCAGAAATGCTTCGTCCTATCCATTCCCTACTCGATGTCAAGAGTAGACACTTCAATCAAATAAGCAACCCGAGATCCTCTTGGTCATCCTCAAAAATCCCAAATAATGCCTCATGAATAAAAGTATGTATGTTGTGTTGAATTGTTGCATTATGTTATGTTGGTAACGGCATTGTCCCAGTAGATATATATATTGATAAAAAAAAAAAGCATACAAAAGAGATATTTGCTTGTGAAAAAAAAAAGTGTTATGTTAAGAAGTTTGAGTTATGTAAGTCAAAATGTTTTGAGGCAAAAACACCTACCATCCCCACAAACCACCAAATACATCCCTAACCTATTTTTCTGTATTTTTGACCGCCTAAATACGGGCTAAGGAATCTGACTTAGTCATAGGGTTATTAGAACCTAATTAAAATGTAATGCCATATAAGACCACCAAATACAGTTACAAATCTGGTAAGATGTGAGCTCAAGAAGAAAATGAAAAAGAAAAAGAGAGAGAGAGAGAGAAAAGAAAATGTATAAAAGATTAAAGAGAGCACAGTTTTCCAGCCCTTCTCTAGGTTAAGTTATTCAATAATCTAATAATCTAGATTCTGAAATACTAGCCTCTATGTAGCACTAGAAGAGAATGAGCCACCAAATACAAATCCAGTTAACTCAAACATCTTCCACCTAAGCCAAAAGCCGGGGCTAAAATCAGAGAATAATTTATATCCCCGAGAGAAGAGGTTTGCCTATCCCAATAGAATTTTACTAGGGGTCAAGTACAAACTTTAAATGTGTATCGACTCTTCGCTTGGATTCGTTGCAGAAGCTACAACATTATATATTCATGGTTATCTGATTCTGAATTTTTGGATGAAACAAAAAGAAATAAACCTTTAGTAAACTCTTGATAAAATGCATTTGGTCTTACACTTGCTAGGGACTAGCAAGATTTAGGCATGGGGATATGATTGTGTAGCAATCATAGGCCCTAATTTGCCTGAATTAAGGTAGAACCTAGCTTAACATGGGCATTCTGCATGCATATACACCGTACTTTGCATCTTAGATGATTTATATGTTTTATACATAATAATGTGCTATTTGAGAGGTATTAACAATTGCAGGTAATCCAAGGCTGCGGATGATTGATCCAACCTTATGGATCTATTTGGAATAACGATGAAGTCCAATGCTTCCAAAAGCACATCAATCAGACTCTCGTAGCACCCTAGGGAGTCCGCAGAAGAAGCAGGAGCCAATAGGAAAATTGAAGAATATCCGGACCTCAGACGACAAATCCAACCGCACAGATGGATCTGGATCGATGTTCGCAGTCCAACGACGCAAAAATCAACTCAATCGGAGGCCTACATCATCAGATACAAGAAGAAGATGGACGGCCACAATGGCGCCACGTGGTGCCATCGCAGCCGCCCCTCACCGCACCCCAATCTGGAAAGGAGAACCGCGGGCCATTGGATCATCATCCAACGACCGCGACATAGCCACATCGCCGCCTCCAGCCGCCTTATCACGCACGGGCAAAGATCTCGACCGTTGGATTCCCATCCAATGGCCGAGGGCAGCCACATAGGAATTGGAAAGCTCGACAATCCACGCTCGTAGCTCAGCGAAGAGTGCACTTAATAGATCACGTACGACGTAGGATCGAACCACAATTAGGAGATGGGAGCCCGCAGATGAAATTCGATCGCCAAATCTTCATCTGGCGAATCGGCAGCGGATGCGTGGCGAGCGCGGAGGTGCCAGATCAAGAACACGTGCGATGACACATGTGGAAACACGCGTACGAGTGCTTTAGGATTCAAAGGCATGTTTGTTGTGTGCATTTAAGCTGTCTGATCATAAGATCGGACGGCTGACGATCGAGTGCTCAAAAGAGGCAAGCAGCGAGGGAGATGAAACGAAGGCACATGAGAGGAGATCTACAGCCATGTGATGGAGGATCGACACTCGAGCTGCTGCTACGTGGCAGCACCAGATTAAACCGAGGATAAAAGAAGGATCTGGAAGACTTAATCAGGGTTGTTGATCTCCCGATCAACGGATCTGATTAATCTAAAGCCTTTGCACGGCTTTAAGGGCCCAAATACCCTAATTGCCGTTCACTAAAGCTATAAAAAGAGGCCTAAGGGCCCCCTTTGAAAGACATTCTTTAGAATTTCTTCTTCCTCCTCCTTCTTCAACCCCTCTCTCTTCTTCTTCTTCTCTTCTTCTCCGCATCCATCTTTGCACCTCCATCTGAAGTGTCCGTTGGGCCACCCCAACAAATCATTGCTGCTCTTCCCAACCTCTCCAAAAGGCCACCACGGACCACCCATGGTGCCCTTATTCTGTTACAATAAGTAGTTGTTTACATTCATGTTTTTAGTCTATTGCATATATCAAATACAATTTCTTTGTGATGTGGATATGGTAATTGATTATTTCTAATACTTGATTCTTATATTTGGAACAAACGCATGAAATCAAAAGTGATTTCTGCCTCCCTGTGATCGACCAGGACTTACCAAGTTCCATTAAATTATTTGCTCGAGACGTATTTCGCACTATACTACAACGTGCTAATTTTCTATGCTTTCTACACCACGAATAGGATGATGCACCCAAACTGGTGCCAGAATCAGTCCCATTCCCTAAGACTCTACTGAGGGAGCCAAAAGGCAAGAAAAAGAACATGCAAACCCTTGATAATCTGCGTGATTTATTCAAGGATGTTGAAATCAAGGTTCACTTGTTAGAGGCGATCAACCACATCCCTACTGTCGCCCATTTCTTTGAAGACTACACTACACCTAAGCGACAGCAAAAGAAAACTAAGAATCCGGTGGTTTTCTCACATCATGCAAGTTGTGATATACAATCAAAACTACCACCGAAGCAGAAAGATCCAGGCACCCCTCTCATTTTATGTAGCATCAAAGGTTGCAATTTTGATCGTGCCTTGCTGGATTTAGGATCTTCCATTAACCTCATACCGACCATCACTGCATTTGGCAAGTCACTCTGTCAAAATCCCACGGGGCATGGTGGAAGACGTGGTGGTTAGGGTCAGCAGTCTCTATTTTCCTGTTGACTTTCCTGTATTAGATATAAAAGTTCCTGATTCACTTTCTGATTATCCAATAATCCTCAGTAGACCTTTCTTGGCCACAGCCCTTGCCCATATCGATTGTGAATCGGACTGCATTGAGATAGCCATGGGCTCTAAAAAGCTCAAACTTAATATTTTTAAGGCTGCCAAGAATTTTGATTGCAATCTTATCAAGGATGACATGTCTAACAATGACATGGTTGTCAGCGCATGTATCGAATTAGTTGGGGCCTATTCAACTTGCTGCGGCGCACCCCTAGAGAATCATCAAGACCTGACTAACCTATACTGTGACATTTCCCCACCCTTTCCTTTACCCTTATCTCTTCTAGACCAGACCCCTGACGAGGTCCACTCCACCTCTTACGCCTTGTGGTTTAAGTCATATCTGGGCTGCTCACCTCCGGTCTACCCCCTTGAAGGCAAAAGTGCCCTTCCTTTCTCACCAAATCAGGCAGAAGTGACATTCCACATTGGGACCTTGTTCCCAAATGTTGATCTCTGGGGCACTCCTTTCTTGGATCCATCAATCCAAGATGCCCCTCTCCTTGGCCAACCTGAGGGCCAATTTCCTTTTCCCCTTATTCCCTCTTCTGATCCTTTTGGGACACTCTCGTCCCAAGATTTGTTAGATTTTTCACCATCCACTCCTGAGCTTAAAGAGCTGCCTAACACGCTGAAATATGTTTTCCTGGGACCAAATGAAATGCTTCCTATGATCATCAGTTCAAAATTGTCCAAGGAGCAAGAGTGTAAGCTAATAAAGGTCCTAATTGAACATAAGGCAACCATTGGATGGTCTCTATCTAATCTAATTGGCATTAGCCACTCCTACTGCACTCACCGTATATATACGGAGGAGGCTCAACCTTCCCACGAGATGCAGCGACATCTCAATCCTAATATGTGAGACGTCATTACGAATGAAATTATCAAGTGGCTTGATGCGGGCATCATTTACCCGATCAGCGACAGCCCCTGGGTGAGCCCGATTCATGTTGTGCCTAAAAAGGCAGGTCTCACCATCTGTGTCAATTACAAGGGTGAATCCATTCCTACACGCACTCCTACATCTTGGAGAGTGTGTGTAGACTATAGGAAACTCAATACTACTACCAAGAAAGACCATTTTCCACTACCTTTTATCGACCAAATTCTGGAGCAATTAGCGAGAAATCAGTTCTTTTGTTTCCTGGATGGATTCTCAGGTTATAACCAGGTGGCTATTGACCCTCAAGACCAAGAGAAAACCACCTTCACCTGTCCTTTTGGCACCTTTGCTTTCATAAGGATGCCATTCGAACTATGTAACATGCCAGCTACTTTCCAAAGATGCATGCTGGCGATATTCCACGATATCGGGGGTGATTTTCTCAAAGTACTTATGGACAACTTTTCCATCTTCAGACTAACTTTTGATGATTGCCTAGCCAACCTGACCTGCATCCTTTGAAGATGTATTGATGTTAACCTCGTGCTTTCCTGGGAGAAAAGTCATTTCATGGTGCACAAAGGTATTATTCTAGGACATATCATCTCCGAAAGGGGTATTGAAGTGGACAGAGCTAAGCTTGATGTGACTGCTGATTTACCCATTCTGAGTTTTGTCCGGCAAATTCACTCCTTTTTGGGCATGTCGATTTTTATAGGAGATTTATCAAGGATTTCTCCAAGATTTCCAGACCTTTGACGCATCTCCTACCGACTGATGTACCTTTCGACATGGGCCCCAACTGTATTTGAGAATTCACGCAGCTGCGTGAGGCTGTCAGCAAGGCCTGTGTTCTCCAGCTGCCTGATTGGTCCCTCGACTTTGAGCTGATGTGTGATACTTATGACCTAGTTGTCAAGGCCATCTTAGGACAAAGATGCGATAAACACCCCTTCGTGGTGTATTACGCCAGTAAGATGCTGGATGAGGCCCAGCGTAATTACACGACCATGGAAAAGGAGATGCTGGTGATCATCTTTGGGTTGGAGAAATTCTGTTCATATCTTCTGGGCTCTCATGTTACCATTTTCACAGACCACGTGGCCATTCGTCATCTCATGCATAAGACGGATGCAAAGCCTCGATGGATTCGTTGGATCCTTCCTCAAGAATTTGATCTTGAGATATGAGATAACGCCGAAGCCCAGAATGTTGTCGCAGACCACTTGTCGAGACTAGACCTGGACCGTTGGACTTACATTGCCATTAAATGAATCTTTCCCTGATGAGCACCTTCTAGCGATAAATGTGGCAAGTGGACCTTGGTATGCTGATATCGCTAATTACCTTGATTCTGGATCTCTTCCACTAGGTTGGCCTAAAAACCAGCGTGAGCATCTCATTGCAGAAGCAAAGTATTATCTTTGGGATAATCCACTACTTTTTAGAGTAAGTGCTGATCAAATAATTCGTCGTTGTGTTCCTGACAACGAATTCCCTAGTGTGCTATCCTTTTGTCACGATCAGGCCTGTAGAGGCCAATTTTCTGGGAGGAAAAATGCAGCCAAGGTATTGCAATGCAGATTCTTTTGGCCCTCCTTTCATCAGGATGCACACAATTTCGCTAAGCGTTACACTAGGTGTCAGTCACTAGCGTCAATGTCATGACGTGACATGATGCCCTTGCAACTCATCCTAGCTGCAGAGATTTTCAACATTTGGGGAATCGACTTTATGGGTCCCTTTTCTCCATCCAACAGTTTCGAGTACATCCTTGTTGTCATTGATTATGTCTCGAAATGGAATGAGACCATTCCCACACGTCGTGCTGACCATGTCTTTTTTTTTTTTGAAAAGGACCACGTCATTATAACCAAGTTCGTCAAAGACCACGTCTTTGTGCACTTTGGGATCTGATGTGCATAATCTGATTAACCTAAAATGTCTATTAATGCATGTTCTTAATGTCACATTAGCATTATACATTGTAAATAGTACATAACATGCATCATCTTGCATTTAGGTTAGTCTGAATAAAATGTAGGTTAATTATCTCCTTTTATGGCTAGGGACAGGGCAATCTGTTAATCAGGGACTCATATCGAAGATCTAACTGTACGGATCTGATCAGGGCGACGATTGGAGTTCAATGATTCCAAGATCGCCCTGATCGGACATCCGTAGCACAAGATAGAGACTGAGGAACCTTGAAGATCAAGGGCCAAGATAGTGTTAATCCACACCTCAGACGACAAATCCAACGACATGGATGGGTTTGGATCAACGATCGCAGCCTAGCGACACAAAAACCAATTCAATCCAACACCTGTGGCACCATCTACAACACTCAAAAGAAGGACGGCCTAGATGGGCCACGTGGCACCATCATAGCCGCCCAGCACAGGCCGCAGCTCTTCTCTTCTTCAACCGCTCGACGAATCTGCGTCATTGGATCCTCATCCAACCGTTGCACGCACACGCGCACAAAATCGTCAATGTACCTCAACTGCATGTGTAGCGCAGCGGTTAAGGCACTATGAAGGCAGAAGACGCGGGTTCGACACGCATGAGTGGCGCCCCTCCTCGCGTGCAGGCACGCTATCACAGCTGTGCGATCAAGATCGAGTGGCATGGATCAACCGATAGCGCCCATGCGTGAGCAGACGCGTAGCGCAAACGCCTGATCGTACGCGGGCGTGCGGCGTTGGCGAGGGCAGCTTAAGTCGTCCGATCTCTTGATCGTTTGGCTGAGCACGTGTGGTCGTGCGTAGGCATTGAGGCAGCGAACATGAGGGGGTGCACGCGCGGCGCACGCACATCGGCCACATTCAGGCCTTTAGTGACGGATTTATCCGTCACTAAAGGTCCAAAATTAATGTTTTTAATGTTGTAATGTCCAAAATGCCCCCACTCCTTGCAACTATAAAGGAGACCCCTACCATACGAATTTCTCATCCCTTCCTTCTCACTCCCTCTCCAAAGCTTAAAAGAAGCTTGTCCCACACCCGGGATGCTCCTCAAGAGCAAAACTTAAGTTTTCGCCCCTATTCCGAAAGCGAATCCCGCGATGATGACGACAACGTGCTGCTTCGTTCCCATTCCTCCTGCTTCATCCTCCTTCCCACTCTATTCCTCGTCTTCTAGGTGTTGTCCCGTCCAGCTCGTCCTCCAAGCAATCGTCGAGGAGGATAACTTCTCTCTCCCTTCTTTTTCCTCTTTCTAGAGTAGAATTTTCCTGGTTTCTAGTTGTAACAATTTCCTACTTTCTAGTGTAATCATTTCTGGCTTTCTTAGTTGTAAAAACATTACTCAATATCGAGTGATTATTATTTCTCTCTCTTTCTCTCTCTTATTGTTTATATTGCTTCCATTGTGATGATTTTGCCCTTTTAATAAAAATACAAAAAAAAAATAACTGTGAATTTTGATCGACGTAGCCTCCCTATGTTCGACCCAGAATTTCTTTACAAATTTTTTGGTATAAATTTTATTTGTTGAACGGATTTCTTCGCGACTTAAACTACAACGATGGATTTTCAAATCCAATTCTTATAGCGTAGTCATTCGCAAGTCAACATTTTGGCGTCGTTGCCAGGGAGGCAACAATTTTTTGATCTTCTTTTCGCATTTCACGCACTTTACTATTTTCTAACTTGCTTTATCTCGTGTCTATTATTTTGCAGATACCTCTATCAAGGAATCGTCAAGCGGTAGATCGGAGTAAAGTGCAATTGAAGATGACTGTAAGTGTTCCCCATTCTTCCCCCTCCATAGATTTCATTTCATCACATTAATTCAATTTTCAATTAACCTAGGTGTTTGCATAAATCCTAGGATTAGTTTAGTTGTTTGGATTTCCACTCACATTCATTTCACCCTCACATATAAAACAAAAAAAATAAAAAGATATTTTTGTGGGGTAATTCAACATACGCACAACATACACCCACATTCAAGGCACATAGCCTAATTGATTCTTATCTACTCAACCAGATTCTGATCTATGGAACCGGTACACGTAAATCAACACATAAACAAGTAGAAATCATTCTAGGTTAATCATTTTGTGTGCCTAACTCAGTGGTGCATTTGTGGCCAATTATTTGAGTTGTTTGGGCCACACCACTCAACCTAAAAACAACTCACCAAGTAGCTTCCTCTTAGGGTTTTCAATCTAGGTTCATATCAGGCACTCCACTTTATTTTTGATTTCAAAAGGAAAGCAATCTTCACCCGTGCTTGAAAACTTTGTTTGCCTCAAACTTGATTGAATTAAACCTAATTCTAAACCCTAAAAGCTACTTAAGCAAGATTTGAACTCTAAAATCTACTCATCACAAATAATCTTGCTTGAAAACCCTGGTTGTGCACGCACTCACACATACTCAATTGATCATTAAGGGCACAACCCATTTTAAGGGCCCACCACATTCCATAAGCACTATAATCCTAGGCCTAAATAAAATCGAGTAGACGTTGGCCTTAAGGACTGATTCGCTCTTTGGGGCCTAGTCTGAGGCTATTTACGATTAACCTACTTATACTGATCAATCTGATGTCTAGCTAGGGGAGCAGCGTCAAATGACTGCTGCTGGGGGATACACTAGGAACAAGAGGTGCAAGCTGAAGGAAGAACCATCTCCCCAGTCCCTCCTTCTAACTAGTTGGATTGAGCAGACGCAAGTAGAGTAAATTGTTTATAATCTTAAGGCGGGTTCTAAGAGTCTGTAGATCCTTAGGCTACCCCACTTAAGGACAGGCTTGTTTTGTTGTGTTGCAGGGTTCTTCTCCCCAGTCCTTCTAACCTTCTCCTAGTTTATGCTAGGAAAAAGGTCATTGAATCCCCGATTGGAAGGACCACTAGAGTATTCTAGGAGTAGATTGGATTTTGGTCAAATTGATCCCATGGCTGATCAACAACCTCCTCTGCCTCAGGATACACAGAAGATATTTCAAAGGCAGCTGGAACAAATGCAGAGAATGCAAGAATGGTTTCAGAGAATGCAGGGTGCTTAGCCCTTAAAGGATTTTTACGATCCTTCAAATTACGGGGAACGTCCCGGCATCCAGATTCCTACTGGAGACGTAGAAATCAAGCCCCAAGTGTTAAGCCTAATAAAACATTTCCATGGGCTTGGCTCTGAAGACCCGTTTCAACACTTGGAGGACTTGACCACTTTGGTCTAGACCACCAAGGCACGAAACGTGAATGAGGAGCAAATGATCATGAGGCTCTTCCCCCACTCTCTTAGGGATAAAGCCGCTTATTGGTACAGGACTATAAGAAGACCAATTGCAACTTGGAATGAGTCAAAATCGGCCTTTTTGAAGAAATTCTTCCCTGTCGGACATACCAATGCTTTGAGACGGGTAATTACTACCTTTACCCAGTGGTTGAGGGAGCAGTTTCATGTTGCCTGGGAGAGATTCCAGGACCTATTGCGGAGGTGTCCACACCACAAGGTGCTGAAATGGCAACTCGTGCAGATCTTCTACCACGGGTTGACTGAGCAACTCAGAAATCACATGGACGCTTCTTGCAGAGGCAATTTCCTCAACAAAGATGTAGATAGCGCGCACAATTTGTTTGAGGAGATGAACGAGAATTCGATCAATCATGCCTCCATGGATACTTTTAACCGGTCTCAGTAGCCTAGATCGAATGTTAATGAAGTCCACGACTCTCATTCATTCAATATGGAATTGATTTGTAATAAACTTGATAAGGTGGACTTGGTTGCTAAGAGAATGGAGTGGATGGCTGGAAACTCAATGAACAACTCTCGATCCACTCAATCCCAGAATTCGAGATTCCATTCATCGTGAGCTCCTTCTGGATGGGAGTTCGTGAATCAACTTGATGTAGCCCAACCTGCGAGCCAGCATTGTTCGGAACCCCAAAGGTTCCAAACTGGGGCCTTTGATCCCAGTTTCTCTGATCCTTCCCTTTCTTTCTCTCCATCCTCACCCTATGAGGATGTTTGTGCTGTACAGGAGAATGTTAGATCCAACCCTTACTCCAAAGCTTATAATCTAGGTTGGAGAAACCACCCTAACTTTTTCTGGAAAAACCCGGGGCAGCAAACCCAATTCCAACCTAGCAACTATGCTGCGCAACGACCAATGGGTCAGGGTCATGTTTATACTCAGTTGCCCTCGAATCAAGTCAATCAGCCAGCTTGGAATGCCCGTCAACCCGTAGGGCAGGCTGATTTGAACCAACAAATGGTAGAGATGCAAGGATCTATGCTCTAGCTCATGCAGCAAATGAAAACCTCGTTGGACAACTTGCAAACAAGGCTCATAGCTAATTCTCGTCAACCCGGATCTCTACCATCTCAACCCGTGCCCAACCCGCGTAATATCCAAAATCAGGGCAATCAAGCTGATAAACGCCAGTTTATCATCATTCTTATGCATTAAAACAAACCTAGCTCTTAAGATTTTGCTCCGCAAATGGGTTTTTGGGTTCCATTTAGGCGTTAACTAGGTTAGGCATGCATTGCACTTTTTATTGTCTCTTTAATGTGTTTTTGTGAGTGTTAGGGATATACCAGATCCCTAGAACCCTAGCACTCAGGAAGGCAACTGGTGAAGGAGAAGCTCTCACCAGCTGGAACTCAGCTTGTTCCAGTTCATCATAGCTAGAATTCAGCTCACCTGAACTAGAGTTAGCTCATCCTAGCTCCATTCAGCTCATCTCAGCTGAATGGCTGCTCAAGAGAGCTCATCTTAGCTCACCTTAGCTCAGGTCAGCTCAGATCCAACTCAACTTAGCTGAGTCTAGCTCATCTCAGCTCCCATTAGTTCACAGGGAGCTCTAACTAGCTCAGCTAAGTTGAATGGAGTTCACCCCAACTCAGGTCCAGCTACTTCCAGCTCCACTCAACTCCAACCAGCTGAAGATGACTTCATTTCAACTCAGGAAGCTCAAGTCCAGCTCCCGGGGACTCAGCTTAGCTCAACTCAGTTGAGCTAAGCTACCTTAGCTACCTCAACCAGCTTAATCCACCCTGGGAGCACCAGACCCAGCTCACCTCAACTCATTATGGTAGAAGCCAGCTTACTTTAGCTTGGCTTAGCAGCTAGCAAAGAACTAGCAAGCTAAGCCAGCTAGAGTAGCTCCATGCCACCCCCTTCAACAGTTGCCAACTCCATTTCAACTCTAGACTCCTTCTGTCCAGCTCCTCTTCAAAAACCCTAGCTCCCATTGCCTACTCCTCTACTCCATTAATAGTTAAGCTAGCTTAGCTTATCTTAGCGTAGCTAGGTTCCAGCTCCCTTAGCATTTATCACCCTAAAACTCTACCTAACTAGCTCTACCAACTAAGCCTTACATAAAGCTCACCTAAGCTAGCCCCATCCACTCCAAGTTGGCGCCACCACCATCACCACCTTTCACCCCTCAACCACCACCAAAGGGCACCAAGAAGTTGGCGCCCCCTTTTTGGCACCAACTTTTCCCTCCAAAAATGCTCTAATCTCCACCCTACACCTAAGCCTAAAGCCCATCTCCACCTTCCATTTTCCCTCCAAAATTGCCCCCTTTCTAGAACACCATTTTGGCACCAAAATGGAAGCACCCCCTCCACCATGGACATCCACCAAGGGGTGGATTCAACCTATAACCAACCCCCCTTGCACCCTTTAAGGTGGCTCCAAGTAATCTCTACCTTAGGATTAACTTAACCACCCATAACCACCACCAAACTCCATCCTAGCCCTCCACCTATTCACGCCAACCCTACCCCCATCCCACTCTATAAAAACCCATCACCTACCACCATTTTCTTCATCCTCCATTAGTGTTTTATTCCACCTTAGACCCGCCATAATTCAAGGCCAAGGAAGAAGAAGAAGAAAAGAAGATTAAGGGGGCATCCTACCCGCCCCCTTGGTGCCTTCTTCCCCTTTTTCTTCTCCCTTGTGCCATGCCAAGAAGGAGGAGCACTCCCCCACTAGGAGGATGGCCAGGCAAGGAGGAGCAAGGGTGGTGCACGCCCACCCTTGGAGGAGGAAAGCTAAGGTGGAAGCTTCCACCTTGGAGGACACCATCTTGGTGGAGCATAACAAGGAAGGAGTTGGAGGACTCTTTTCAATCTCGGGAGCTACCAGGCTTGGAGCAAGAAACCTCCACCTCTTCTTCACCATCATCATCATCAGGACCATTAGTTTTATTTCATTTTTGTTGTACCTTGATAGTTGTAGTAAAAGCTTTCCTCTATTAGGGTTCCTTGTAAAACAGTTTTTGTTCCTAGTTTAAAGTTGCTTTCTTTTCGCAATCTTTATCGCAATATATTACTTTGTTTTTTAGCACCTTTCACTCCCTCTCCCTAATTACTCTAGGCTTCCACATGCCTAGAGTGTGCTTAGGGAGAGGATTTAATTGTCACCTAGGTGTTAGCATAGTAATTATAGGTGCTAGTCTCTTTCACCAACAAAATCCAAGTATTCCTGTTGTTTCAAAAATCCATAAAAAGTATATATTTAAAAGACCAAAAAGAAAGTTGATTTCCATTTCCAAGCAAGGGATTTGATTTGCAAACAATTTGGCCTCCTTGGACGACCCTAGATACCCCACTATCTAGGTTATAAATTTTAAAAGTGCATGCGATTTCGCGTGTTACAACGACTTTAAAAACCCGCTTTTACAAATCATGCGATTTTTCGCATCACAAGCCCATGGGTACGGGAATCAAAGGGACCCACACGCACATGCTCAGGTGGTTGAGCAGGGTCCTTCATCTTCTTCTTCCACAAATCAACGGTTCTTGGCTAATGAAGCCCCTCCAATCTTTCCTAGCCCTCCCCAAGACCCAAACCCGTGTGCTTCTGCCAATTCTGTTACCTTGAGGAGTGGTGAGCAAACTCAGGATCCACAACCACACTATTCTGATTCACAGAATCCTGAAGAACCTGAGGAGAGAAAGAACTCTAGAGAAGAAATCAAGGCTCAGGAGCCTGATTTAGAAGATTCGATTCATGTTCCTTTTCCTGAGGCCTTGATTAGATCAAGGAAGAAGTCTCTTGATTGTAATGAGAAGCTTCTGAATATTTTCAAGAATGTCAAGATTAATATCCCGCTCCTCGACGCTATCAAACATATACCGGCTTACGCGAAATTTTTAAAGGATTTACGTACATAGAGGCGTAAGTCAAGAGAATCTATTCCAAGGAAGGTGGTACTCTTCGAGTAGGCTAGTTCTGTTATCCTACACCACCTCCCTCAGAAAAAGAGAGATCCAGGTGCTCCTTTGATTTCTTGTGTCATTGGAGATTATACCTTTGATAGAGCACTGCTAGATATGAGTGCATCCATTAACCTAATTCCGACTTCTCTTTACGAGAAGTTCGGATTATGTGAACTTTGGCCGACTTTAGTAACGCTGCAGTTAGCGAACCGTTCAATCATAAATCCACGAGGCGTTATTGAAGATGTTATTGTTAAGGTTAAGGATTTCTATTTTCCTATAGATTTCATTTTCCTTGATATGATTGTACCTAAAAATCTGAGGAACACGCCCATCATCCTGGGGCATCCGTTTCTGGCTACCGCCAAGGCCAACATTAACTATGAAAGCAATAACATGGAAATCGCCTTTGGGGATCAAAGAATGAAATTGGATATTTTTAAGGCAATTAATAAATTCGAGGATTGTGGATTTATTAAGGAACTTGATGATGATAATGTGAATATTGAGACTTGTATGATGGTTTCTGCATTTGAAAGTTCCTCCTTTAATGATGAATTGGACCCGCAACCCTCTATGGCAGACCTGCCATCTTCTAAAGAGGTTATTAATTTTGTTCACTCTCAACCTCTTCCTCTTGATGAGTCTTCATCAGCATCTTCCTTACCTTCAATCATCAACCTGCCCAAGCTTAACTGAAACCATTGCCTGAGAATCTGAAATATCAGTTTTTAGGACCACATAAGACACTCCCTGTGATTATTAGTGCTAAATTAACAAAGGAGCATGAGATTAAAGTAATTAAGGTCCTAAAGGAACACAAGGAGGCAATTGGTTGGACCATTCATGACCTTAGGGAGATCAAACCATCTTATTGCAATCACAGAATATTTTCGGAAGATGAATCCCGCCCTTCTCGCCAGATGCAGAGGAGATTAAATCCAAATATGCGAGAAGTGGTCAAGAAGGAGATTATTAAGTGGCTCGATGCAGGAATCATTTATCCGATCTCTGATAATCCTTGGGTAAGTCCCATGCAGATTGTTCCCAAGAAAGCTGGGATTACAGTTGTGACTAACGAGAAAGGAGAATCTATCACAACTAATTCAGCTTCCTCTTGGAGGGTCTGTATCGATTATAGGAAGCTGAACACGGCCACAAAAAAGGATCATTTTCCTTTGCCCTTCATTAATCAAATCTTGGAAAGATTAGCCAGGTAGAAGTACTTCTGTTTCCTTGATGGTTACTCGGGATACAACCAAGTTCCTATCCATCCCAAGGATCAGGAAAAAATGACTTTCACCTATTCCTACGGAACCTTTGCTTTCCGTAGGATGCCATTCGGCTTATGCAATGTACTTGCGACTTTTTAAAGGTGTATGCTGGCCATATTTTCTGACATGGTAGGAGAGTTTATGGAAGTCTTCATAGATGATTTCTCTATTTTTGGAGAATTGTTTGACTCTTGTCTAGCTAATCTTGAAATGATTCTTAAACGTTGCATCAAAACAAGATTGGTCCTTAGCTGGGAAAAGAGTCATTTCATGACACAAGAAGGCATCGTCTTGGGTCATGTAATCTCTGAACGAGGAATCGAAGTGGATAAAGCTAAGGTTGATGCTATTGCTAAACTTCCTCCTCCCACATTTGTCTAACAAATTCGATCATTTTTTGGTCATGTGGGATTCTACAGGAGATTCATCAAGGACTTTTCGAAGGCTGCTCGTCCTTTGAGCAATCTTCTCGCCAAAGAAACGCTATTTGATTTCGACAAATCATGCCATAAGGCATTTGATTTTCTTAAAACGACAGTCACTTGTGCTCCAGAGTTGCAACCACCGGTTTGGACAGCCCCTTTTGAGATCATGACCGATGCTTCTGATTACGCGGTCGAGGCTGTTTTGGGTCAAAAAGTTGATAGGAATCCCTCAGTCATCTACTATGCTAGTAAAACTCTGGACGAGGCCCAGAGGAATTACACTGTTGCTGAGAAGGAATTACTAGCCATAGTATTTACTTTGGAGAAATTCAAGGCTTATCTCTTAGGGTCTCACGTTATCATATATAACGACCACTCGGCCTTAAGAATCTCTTGGCCAAAAAGGATGCCAAACCCTGGCTTATTCGTTGGATTCTTCTGCTTCAAGAATTTGATCTTGAAATCAAGGATAAATCCGGGGTACAGAATGTGGTGGCGGATCATCTGTCGAGACTTCTGAGTGATTCTTCTCGTCCGGACATTCCGACTACTGACACTTTTCTGGACGATACCATTCTTACAGTTTCAGGTGTCCAAACCCCATGGTTTGCTAACATCGTTAATTATTTGGCCGTTGGTCAAATCCCCCAGGATTGGACCAAGTAACAACGGGAAAGACAAATCTAAGGCCAAATATTATTTTTGAGAGGACCCTGAACTGTACCGAATCAACTCTGATCAGATTATTCGCCATTGCGTTCAGGAGAACAAATTCAAGAGTATACTCGAGTTCTGTCATGCATCTACGTGTGGTGGACACTTCTCCGGGAAAAAGACGGCTACAAAAATTTTGCAATCTGGATTCTATTTGCCGTCTTTATCCAAGGATGCCTAGGATTTCTCGAGGTCGTGTTCCCGATGCCTCTAAACCCGATTCTTCCCGTCGAAATCTTCAATGTTTGGGGCATCAATTTCATGGGACCTTTCCTCCCTTTATTTGGACATCAGCACATTCGCGTCGTTTTTGATTACGTGTCCAACTGGATCGAGGCCATTCCCACCCAAACTAATGACCACAAGGTGGTCATCGATTTTGTCAAGAAGAACATCTTCAACAGGTTTGGGATTCCGAGGGCCATCATCAACGATGGTGGCACTCATTTCACTAATGCCCAGTTCTGTAATTTGCTGGAAAAATATGGGGTTAACAACAAAATCTCCACACCTTACCATCTCTAGAAGAATGGACAAGCTGAGATCTCCATTCGGGAGATTAAGAATATTCTGCAGAAAATGGTTAGGCCTGATCGCAAAGACTGGACTCAAAAGCTTGAGGACGCTCTTTGGGCCTACCGTACGGCATATAAAATGCCCATCAGCATGTCTCTGTTTCGTCTAGTGTATGGAAAGGCATGCCATTTACCCGTAGAAATTGAACATAGGGCATTATGGGCAATCAAGCAATGCAATCTAGATCTGAGTTTAGCCGGGAAGACCAGGAAACTCCAACTATCTGAGTTGGAGGAGCTTAGAAATGATGCATATGAGAATGCCAAGATCTACAAGGCTCGGACCAAAGCTCTTCATGACCAATTGTTCCCGCAAGATCTTTAAGCCGAACCAGAAGGTCTGGCTATTCGATTCTCAACTTAAGCTCTTTCCCGGCAAACTTAGGTCGAAATGGAACGGCCTGTTCATTATCAATCAAATATTTCCAAACAGAGCTGTTCAGATCTCTGACCCGAAGATGGGTAATTCATTCAAAGTCAACGATCAACGTCTGAAGCCTGCTATTGACCGAACTATTCCAGAACCCATCTCAGACACGGTTGCTCTAGCCATGTTGTGACTTCTTTTGCTGGACTACGCCTAGCTGATGGCATTAAATTCAGCAATTGTACAGTCTGACTCAGAACTGACCCGAGCTTCATATTCAGGTGATATCTTCTGCACTCTACCCTTCCTTTCATATCTTTTATTCTCAATGCGGACATTGCATCGGCTAGGCATGGGGGGGTGGATTCATTTCTGAATCATTTTATCAGCTCTGTGGAATTTTTGTAAATTCTATTTGTCTTCTTATATATACATAAAAAAATGATAATAAAAAAATTGAATTAGGAAGGAATACTTAAACATCAGGAACTTTCAATCTTAAGAAATATTACAGTAGGATCTGAACACTAAGACCCTTCAGGTCTTTGGGCTTAATCAGCCCGGGTATCCACTAAAATGTGGATTTGTTTATCGAATCCTCGCCATCCTGAATTCTATTTTAATTTGATTAAATAAGTTTGGGTGATAAGTACATGACTTATCAACCCGCCCTCTGATTTGAGGGAACTTTAAGTCTAAGCATCTACACACTATTCATCACTGACTCGTTGTTCGGCGGTTTTAAAGAAAATTGGGTAGCTAATGAACCTCCTAGGGTGATATGGCTGGCAAGTTATCGTGGGTAACAGCCCATAGGTAGGTTGTCCAGAGCCTAGTCACTGGACCACTCTCTTCTTGCTGCCTTTAGGTAAATCTTAGACCAAGGAAGCCACCAACTTAAAAAGAAAAAGAAAGTCAAAAAGAAAAGAAAAAGAAAAAGGAGAAAAGAAACAAAAAGAAACAAAAAGAAATAAGCCACACTTTGCCACACGAGTATGGTTGGCAAGTTATCGGTCTTAATAGCTCATCGACCGGTTGTCCAGAACCCAACTCAAGAAATGCACTAAAAATTCCAAAAACACTTAGGAAGAAGCGGAGAAGTAGAATAAGCTGGGGAGATATATATTGGATTCACCCTTATGTTGACCCCATAAAAAATAAAAGTAGGGAGAAAGCTACCGATCATAAAGATATACCTTTAGACAAAACTCTCTTTTTAAGGTCACTTAGGGGCGTAGAAACCCGAAGTCCATTCTGATTGCCGATCAACGAGTCTATCACATTCACAAAAAGATGCTTAGAACTTAGGGTTCTCATCAAATCTTGGGTGGGTTGAGTGGCTGATGAGAACCTCATCATGAGTCATAACTAACTCATTTTGACCTAATACAGAGGATAAAAGCTCCTACATAACTCAAGGAAAGGCTTAACTCAGAGAATTCTGAGTCTAAGAAGAAAACAAGTCATAAGGGGTAAAAATGTAATTTTACCAGCACAATCTGCAAACAGGGTAACTCAGGGTCCAAACATAGGTCAAACTAACCTAATAAGAAGGAAAATGAGATGATCTGATTTGATAAGGGCTACAGCAACTCCAAGGAATTAAATGACAATCTATAACCCTAAAACAAACCCACTTCAATTCACGAGGTTTGAGGCAAAGCAAAAATCTAGTAAACCCTCTAAAATTCAGATAAAAATAATCTCTAGGGTTTAGAACCTTCAATTTGGCCATAGGAACCCATTTTGACCTACATTGAGAACCATGCCCAATTAATGGTTTAATTTGGGTTTTTACGTAAATTGGCTGATCAAACAAGGTCTGACCTAGAAATAAAATTCACCATTAGAATCCTTAGGTCCCATTTAGTCATGCATAAAAACTTGAGCCTAAGAAGAGACCTTCTTGACCGACTTTGCATTTTGGTCCTCATCCATTACTTTTTGACCCTCAACTTTTGAAACCCTCGCATTTTGGCCCCTAATTCTTCATCATTTTTTGCATTTGGGTCCTCCCTGCAAAACCCTGAGCAGCGCCATGCTCCGGCGAGGCATGGCACCGCGGAGGGTGAGGGCGACCCCTGCCAAGACAACGAGGTGTTCCCTGCGACGTCTGCTGTCGCAGGGACACCTCCACGATCTCTGCCATCGCCCACACCTTCCGTGCGAACGCGCGGAAGGTATGGGTCGCGATCCGGCCATCCTCCGGCGAGGGAGGCACGTCGTCTCCCTCCGCCCTCCTCTCTGATTTCGCCTCTATAAAAGCCGCCACCGTCTGCCACATTCAGCAGCTCGATTCTGACGGAGAACCACCCACAACTTTCTTCTCTTCCCACTCCAGCAGACACCCAGTGAGCTCCGGCGAGCTCCCTTTCCTTTCCTCTTCGCTCTGCCACAAAAGCAATGGCAGAGACTTCTTCCTGATTCTCCTCCGCATCGCGCAATACCCACGCGCGCTGCTTCAGCCCCGTCGTTGCCGCCGTCCGCCCCCACTAGGTACCTTCTTCTCCGGCAACAGTCGACACGACTGCTGCCCTGCTCCTCCCCCTTCGTCCCTGCAAGTAGGTAACAGTTACTTCTCTTCCTCCCCTCTTTCTTTTCCCTATTTTAATTTGCTCAATCAAACCCTCGACCGACCCGACCACCATCATCTTCCACGCCTCTGGCCCACCTCCGACGAGTCGCTCCCATCATTCCGCCACTCCACACGACTCGCCGACCGACCCAAAACCTCTGCCTCGTCCCACTGAACCGTTTCCGCCCCTTCACTGCCACTCCTCACCTCCACATCACTCCCCCGAACAAACCCATTCCCCCGGCCATAGTCCGACCTAGGGCAGCCCCTACACGCCGCCCCACGCCTCACCTCCACCCGCACGAGCTTCGCCGCACTCCGACGAAGCTCCCTACACCTTCTGACTAGAAAGAGAGGCCGTATCTCAGTGAACAGGTTACCCGTCCTTCGCCGCCATTGCCGAACAGGTGAAGCTGCTTCAACCTACAGCTACAGCTGCGCTTCCGCCCAGGCCTGCGCTCCAGGACGCGCGGATTGCGACCACGCAGCTGCCCAGGCCTTCAGCTAAAGAGAAGACCTAGCAACAGTCGCGAATGCCTGCAGCTTTCTCAGCTGCAGGCGCCGAATTGGGGTGGGACATTTAGTCCCACCTCGGAAGATCCTGAAGCCGCGCACCCCTTTAAATTATTTTTGTGAAACTACCTTATCGCCTCTGAACGCACCGGGGTGAGGTCCCGCACCCATTCACCCGCCCGGTTCGCGAGCTCACCACGCGGATCCGGCGGATCCGACCCGAACCTATCCTGAGCACTCCTCGCGCATCACCCACCTGCCGGTGCGCCTGGTCCCGGGTGCGAAGCCTGACTCGATTACCCGGCGGCTCTAGGAGAGCGATCCTACGAGCGAAGTCTTGAGAGAGAGAGAGACGTGCGGGTAGAGGGAAAAGGGTAGGTTTTGCTCTGTGCAGGCCGAGGCAGAGAAGAAGAAGAGAACAGGGTGCAGTGCAGAGAAGAAGAAGCAGAGGAAGAAGAACAGATCGCAAGATGAAGACCGAAGGAAGAAGAAGGTGGAGCACTGTAGTAGCGGCGATTTAAGTCGTCTGATTGGAAAATCAGACGACGCTCTACAGAAGAAGGACTGTAGAGAAAGAAGGAGAATGAAGAAGCCGTGCAGCTGAGCAAGGCAGGGGACCGCAAGAAGAAAAGCTCTGCAGCTGAGGCTGAAAGAAGAGAAGAAGACAAGAAGCTCTGAAGAAGAGAAGAAATAAGAAGAACTGAAGGCAGAAGACTGAAGAAAGAAGATCAAGGAAGAAGATCTGAGAAAAGAAGAAGAAGATGAGCTAAGAGAGAGAAGAGAAGCCACAAGATTAAGATTTATTTCTCCCCCTCTCTCTTTTATTTTTGTAATAAAGAAACATTGTACTTCTAGAATACAACTTGCTCCCTGAGTTCGACCTCGGGAACTCTTTTTCCGAGTAACAAATTGTATTAAACCGGTAACCACTTCTCTATACTATACTACGACGAAATAATAAAAACTATAGGGGAGTCGCGCTCGCCAGTTTTTGGCGCCGTTGCCGGGGAGCAACGGCTATTCTAGAAGCTTTAAATTTCTTTCAAGAGATTGCTAATCTTTTTCTCTCTCTTGTGTGCAGGTAAAAATTGGAAGAGCAGCCGCACAACAAACACTCCAACAAACAAGTAATCTTCATTAGCCCTCTCTTAAACTCCCTTAAAAAGGAACAAAAAATCAATCAACTTACGTCTACCTGCATCATACATAGTAATTCCTCAAAGTTGCCTAAATTTTTCATTTCAACACATTTTAACTGTCCATCTAGCTAAGGTAACTAGGGCTAAAACCTTCTTGATTGAGCCCTAGATACTACATTTTTGAGGCAACTAAAATGGACCAACTAGAGCCAACTCAGGAATTGAAAAGCTAGGGTTTTTAGAGACACACCTTCTATTAACAAAGAAAAGATCTTCCCAAAAAGAGGTGTACCTAAACCTTGCTTGAAAAAATCTACACAAGAGAAACCCTAAGCAAATGGCTCTCTAAACACTTGAACCCTAAAAAGAAAGGACCCAAAAGCTCTCAAAAGAACAAGAGGTGAAGTTGACCCCTTGGGTCAACCAACCTTAAAATTAGGTCACTTCTTCACTCAAAAATACCTAAAAGTTCAAGTGAAACCTTAAGCACCCTGATCTTAAACTAAAATTGGTAGACTTAAGAGGTCAAGATCCCCATTCTGGTCTACCTGGAACCGTAGTGACAAGAGAGGTCGGGTGGGGGAAACCCTGTAACCCGTGGGGACGCTCTACCGTGTAGGGGTCTTCGCGGGACTCACCCTCTCTGGCTGCCCAGGTGATTCTCAGGTGGACGATCTTGTTGATCAAGCGGTCCATCTGCCCCGCACCTCTATAGTCACCCAACAATTTTTGGGTGTCTCGATTGGGTCCAGCACCTTCTAAACTCATCTATTCCAACAGTGCATGTACGGTAGGAGATCCTTAAGACCACCCTTAAGATCTCCTTTAGGAATTCACTCTCGTCAAGGCCCAACCTCGACGCCCGTGCTTGAACAGCAACCCCACCACATTATTCTCTCATCCGATTCAGAACCAAGCTCTTCTTCTTCCCCCATCATGGCTCAGCCAGTTGAGGAAGAAAACAATCTGGAGCATCAGCTCCAGCGACTCAATGACCTCTTCCAAAACTTCGTGCACCCACCGCAGCGTCCTATGATGCGGGACCATTACAATCCTCCTGCGGTGGCCATTGAGCCTCGAGTCAGAATCCCGACTGGACGACCTGAGTCTGAATTAAAGCCCAACATGATTCATGCTATACCTAAATTCCGTGGGCTTAATTCCGAAGATCCCTTCCAGCACATCAAACAGCTAAAGCATCTGGCCCAAACTTTTGGGTCAGACGCGCAAAATCGGGATATTCTTCTCATGAAGATGTTCTCCTTTTCTCTTATGGACAAGGCCGCTCATTGGTATCAAACTCAGACCCGGCCGATCAACACTTAGGAAGAACTTCAGTCCGAGTTCCTGAAAAAATTCTTCCCCGTTGGTCGGACCAACGCCTTGCGCCATCAGATTACGCACTTCACTCAACAAACAGGGGAACCTCTCCATGAGGAATGGGATCGTTTTCAGGATCTCATGAGGAAGTGCCCCCATCACGGAGTTCCTAGATGGGAACAGGTCCAATCTTTTTACCAAGGACTCCGTGAGGACATCCGTCTTTTCGTCAATGCAACTTGCGGAGGAAATATCATGGGTCAACATGAAGACACCGTGTGGGAGATTCTCGAAAACATGTGCAAGAACTCCATCAACAATGACTCCATGGGATTATTCGACAGGACGAATACCCGCTCATCGACGAATCTTAGGGGAGCACATGAGACGCAGGGCCTGTCCACATCAGTCGACCTGGAGTTAATGGCCAGTCGATTGGACAAGGTCTCAATCATTGAGAAGAAGGTGGATGAGCTGACTCAGCACTTGCAGCGAGCCACCTCTGCGCGTAACTCCTTCGCACAACCTCCTTCCACACAGGAGACTGTGCAAAACATTCTCCACCGATCTTCCCCTAGGATTGATCCATATCCATCCCCATCTGATTCTCGGATCGGAGGATCATCCGATCCTTTCTACACCAGCCCAGGGAATTCCATTCCCTCTTTCTCTGACTCTCTGGAGGTTCCTCAGACCTGCGAGGACCTCAACGCCATCCAGAACGACCCGTTCTCCAACACCTATAACCCTGGATGGCGAAACCATCCCAACTTTCAGTGGGCGGGAAATTCCCAAACCCAAAGACCACCCTTTCAGCCCTGCCCACAACCCGCTCGTCCTTACCAGCCGCCTCAGCCTCGGCCCAACCCTACTTATCCATCAGGGCCAAATCAGGATCAAATGTCCCTTATCCTTCAGACTCTGGCTGACATTCAAAGAACGAATGTGGCTATCCAAAAACAACACAAGGACGAACTTACAGAGGTTAGAACTCAACTAGCCCAGTTGGCAAATTCTCGCCAGCCAGGCACACTTCCTTCCCAACCTCTTCCTAATCCAAATAACGTGCCAACCCAGAGGCGCGTTATGAACCCAAACCCGGGCCATGCCCATATGATTTATCAGGCCCCCTCTGTTCCTTCACCCGACTAGATAGAGGCCTCCACTTCTTTTGCAGGTTACCAGCAGCAACCTATCTTACCCAATCCCAACCAAAATCAGGCCGGATTAAATTCTGTAACAACACGTAGTGGTAAAACAACTCAAGACCCGCATTATCCAGACCACTCCAAGCCTGATAACCAAGACCCTAGGATAGTTATCCAAGATACCACTATCCCAGATCAAGAACCCGGACCTATCCTAGAAGAACCAACCAAGATCCCGTTTCCCGAGGCCTTGACCAAGGGAAAGAAGACCACCAAGCCTGTGGAACCTGAGGAGGACCTGGTCAAGCTCTTTGAGCAAGTCCACATAAACATCCCTTTGATGGATGCAATCCGCCACGTACCGGCTTACGCACGATTCTTAAAGAGTGTGTGTACACCCCAGCGTAAGCCGCGAACCAAGAGTGGGAGTCCAATTGTTCTATCAGAGCAAGCCAGCTCTGTAATCCTAAGCAGACTCCCACCCAAGGCTAAAGATCCTGGTACTCCCCTGATTTCCTGCAAGATAGGTGATACACAATTTGATAGAGCATTGCTAGACTTGGGTGCTTCCATAAATCTGATACCCACATCCTTACTTAACCATCTAGAAGAATCTGAGCTGAAACCAACTGAGGTGACATTACAATTAGCAGATCGATCTATAAAGTCACCAAAAGGGATTCTCGAGGATGTTATTGTAAGAGTGCGGGATTTCTACTTTCCTGTAGACTTTATAGTCTTGGACATGGATGCACCTGAGAACCCTAGGGATAAACCAATCATTTTAGGGATACCTTTCTTGGCTACTGCTAGAGCCAACATTAGCTGTGAGGAGGGCCAAATAGAGCTCAAATTTGGGAATCAAACCCTGAAAATTGATATATTTAAGGCCCAACAAGGAATCAATTGCGGTGTCATCGAACAGATTTGTGACATTAGGGCTTTGGTTGATGAAACACACTTCTAGAATAACCTGATTATACCTCATCAACCGCAGAAAGATCTTGACCCGCAAACTGAGGAGTCGAATCCAGATACGAACAACCCAGTAACTCCTACCCTTGAACCTCACGTCTATACTGAACCACCCGCTGCTGCTGATAACCCCATCCTCGAACTAAAGCCCCTTCCTGCTCATTTGAAATACATCTTTTTGGGTTCTAATCAGACCCTTCCTATGATTATCAATTCCAACCTCAATCCTGAACAGGAATCCTGTCTGATTGCTGTCCTCCAGCAACATCGCAGAGCCATCGGGTGGACTCTCGATGATTTGACTGGAATAAGTCCCTCTTATTGTACTCAACATATCCATTCAAAAGAGGGCGCACGACCTTCTTGTGAAATATAGAGACGCTTGAACCCCAATCTGCAGGAGGTCATGAAAAAGGAGATCATCAAGTGGTTAGATGCCAGGATCATCTACCCGATCTCCGATAGTCGTTGGGTGAGCCCAATTCAGGTCGTGCCCAAGAAGGCAGGTCTCACCACTATAACGACTGAGACCGGAGAAATCATTCCTACCCGATTAGCCAACTCGTGGAGAGTCTGTATAGATTACCGCTGACGCAATTCCTCCACGAAGAAGGATCATTTCCCACTGCCTTTCATTGATAAGATTCTCGAGAAACTAGCGGGAAATAAGTTCTTCTGCTTTCTTGACAGGTACTCCGGTTACAACCAGGTGGCAATCCATCCTGAAGACCAAGAAATGACCACGTTCACCTGCCCCTTCGGAACATACGCTTTCCGAAGGATGCCTTTCGGTCTTTGCAATGCACCCGCTACTTTTCAGCGATGCATGCTTGCCATATTCTCAGATATGGTAGGTGATTATCTGGAAGTCTTCATGGATGACTTTTCAGTTTTTGGAGCATCATTCGACGATTGCCTCCAACACTTGGTCCAGATACTCAGGCGGTGCATCGATGTGAATTTGCTTCTTTCCTGGGAAAAGAGCCATTTCATGGTGCTTGAGGGAATTGTCCTGGGACACTTAATTTCGGAACAAGGCATCCAAGTGGATCGAGCTAAGATTGATCTGATCTCTCGCCTTCCTATGCCTAGCTCGATCAAGGACATCAGATCTTTTTTGGGGCATGTCGATTTTTACCGTCGATTTATCCCTGATTTTCAAAAATCGCGCGTCCCCTGACCACTCTTCTCTCCAAGGATGTACCTTTCGAAATTTCCAAGGAATGCACTCAAGCATTTGAGATCCTACGTGACCGAGTCACCCAAGCCCCGATCCTACAATCCCCTGATTGGTCTCAACCCTTTGAGATCATGTGCGATGCATCTGACTTCGCTGTAGGAGCAGTTTTGGGGCAGAAAATTGACGGGAAACCTGTGGTCATTTACTACGCCAGCAAAACACTGGATGAGGCTCAGCGTAACTATACGGTTACTGAGAAAGAGCTGCTAGCTGTAGTATTTGCCCTAGAAAAATTTAGATCATACCTTCTGGGTTCCCGTGTCATCATATACTCGGATCACACAGCTGTGAGGCATCTCCTTGCAAAGAAGGACGCGAAACCTCGATTAATCCGATGGATCTTGCTGTTGCAAGAATTTGACCTTAAGATTCGCGACAAAGCGGGAAAGCAAAATGTGGTAGCTGATCACTTGTCCCGTCTTCCTTCTGAAATAATTCACTTTTCTGGACCCATCACTGAGCATTTTCCTGATGAGCACCTGCTGACTATCGGTACTAGCCTTCCATGGTTTGTTAATATAGTAAATTACTTGGCATCTCATCAGATCCCGTCTGATTGGCCGAAAGCCAAGAAAGATAAATTGCGCTCTAATGCCAAGTATTACATTTGGGAAGACCCGTACCTCTTCCGCATAGGTGCTAATCAAATCATCCGGAGATGTGTCCCGGAAGAGGAATTCAACAATATCCTCTCTTTCTGCCATGACCAGGCATGTGGTGGCCATTTCTCTGGGCATAAAACCGCATCAAGAGCCCTCCAGTGCGGCTTTTACTGGCCCACACTGTTCAAAGACGCATACAGTCACTGCAAGGCATGCAGTCGTTGCCAAACATTGGGCAACATGAGCCATCGCGACATGATGCCTATGCAGCCGATTCTCGTATGCGAAATCTTTGATGTTTAGGGGATTGATTTTATGGGCCCCTTTCCTGTTTCGGATGGTTTCGAATACATTCTGCTAGCTGTGGACTACATGTCCAAATGGATCGAAGCCATACCGACCTGAACCTGCGATCACAAAATCGTTCTCAAATTCATTCATCAAAACATTTTCTCAAGGTTCGGGATTCCTCGTGCTATAATCTCTGATGGGGGGACCCATTTCACAAATGCTGAGTTTAGGTCACTGATGACCGAATACGGGGTGTCTCACCGAATCTCTACTCCTTACCACCCCCAAACTAATGGTCTAGCTGAGCTGTCTAATCGGGAGATCAAGAAAATCCTGCAAGTCACTGTTCGGCCTGACAGGAAGGACTGGTCGTCCCGACTTCCAGAAGCATTGTGGACCTATAGGACCGCCCACAAAACCCAATTAGGCATGTCTCCCTTTAGACTGGTGTACGGGAAGGCGTGTCACCTTCCCGTAGAACTGGAGCATAAAGCCTATTAGGCAGTATGGAACTGTAATCTAGATTTTTCGAAGGCTGGAACCCACAGAAAACTTCAAATCAGCGAGATCGATGAATTACGCCTAGACGCATATGAGAGCTCGCGAATCTACAAGGAGCGGGTTAAAGCCTTCCATGACAAGCATATCTCAAGAAAAATCTTTCATCCTAGTCAGAAGGTCCTACTCTTTGATGCCCGACTCAAACTTTTCTCGGGAAAGCTGCGATCCAAGTGGGTCGGACCATATTTAGTCTAACAGGTTTTTGGAAATGGAGCTATTGAAATTAGTCCGCTCAGCCGCGATTCTGAACCTTTCATCGTGAATGGTCAGAGACTCAAGCCGTTCATTGATGTGACTTCTACTGATTTGGCTGAATCATCTTATATCCTCCATTCCCCTTGAGCTTATTGCGCCCAGCCGATGGCGTAAAACTCAGCGCTTAACGGGAGGCAACCCGTCATTTTCCTAAAAATCCAAAGCCTTTTTCACACTTTTGTGCACTTAACGTTCACCCTTATAGACAGCCGACCCTACCTCAGATGCTTGCATCTGGGATTAGAAATCGTCCGCAAAATTCATCCCAACCCATTCACTCATCCAAATTTCTGTCTTCAGGAATGAACTAAGTAAATAAAAAACCCCCTAAGTCACAATGAGGACATTGCAAACCTTAGGCATGGAGGGGTATAAAAGTGCAAAACAACTTGTAAGAAAAGGTTTTAAACAAAAAAATTCACATATGCCAAAAACACCATAAAAAATTAAAATTTTTCACCAGTAAAAAAAAAAAGAGAGAATAAGAGGAGAAAGGAAATTTTGTGGGAGGAGAAAAAGCAACAAAATGAAAAAGGAGCACAAAATTATGAGAAAAAAGTAGTCATTAGTAAGAAACTAAGGAATTAACCTAAGTTCTAGACCCCATTCAAGAAAAGAACTGAAAAGTGCACAATGGGATTAGTAAGAACGTAAACCTTAGGCATTCTTGGATAGACTCTTAGTACTCATTAAGATCTGGACACTCCTCAAGAGGTTGAGGAAAATGAAAAGCTGAAGTATTAGGTCTAAGGCTTAGGGAGTATTCAACCTCATTAACTAACTTTTGGTCTACAGGACTCAGTAACCTAAGCACCCTAACCTCACGCACAGCCGGGTTCAGTAAGCGTAAAAATCAAAATTACGCAGAAGCGTCGCAAAATTATGAAAAGTACACCTAGAGTAGGAGCGGCCGATCAACACAAGTTGATTTGGACGAGTTCCCAGCGCGGAGAGGCGGGAAATCCCCTCGAAGATGCGTAACAAAATATCATCTCCTCGGTGCTTGTCTCTTAGGATATTTACATATCCTACTGGGGGCAGGTAAGCACTCTGCTGGTTCAGATTCCATGGATGGCATTATCACGAAGTGTCAATTGCCAGGGTCTGGATTCGGCCACGGAACACCATGGATGGGATTATCTCGAAATCTCAATAGCCAGGGTTCCGGGGGTTGCCATGGGCGGTGCTATCTTGAAGCATCGATTGCCAGGAACCCTTGAGGATTGATGATGGGAGCAAGGAATCTGATACAGACCGTGTTGAAAAGCCAATCCTAAGCTAGAATTAAAAAGAAAAAGAGAGAGAAAACTCTCCAAACAGAAAAATTTTCTATCTCTCTCTCTTACAAAACGCACTGCGAGCTGAGCCAGGGCTAAAATCATTCTAAGCACGGGTGCTTTAACCATAAAGTCCAATAGACCTTAGGTTAGTTCTTGTAGGCCTTAAAAACCTTTGCTAAGGACTGAGGCTGAGGCTAGACAGATCTGGATCTTGCTTGGTACTAGAGTACCTTTTAGGCCTATGGTCATCATTCTAACCTAATCTAAGCTCAAATGAAAAAGCACTTATCTGAAGTTATTAAAAACTTCATGGTATAGAACAAAGGTTGAAACCTTAAGTTTTTGCTAAAGGACTAGCAAAAGCTAGGCATGGGGGTATGATGAGAACCTCATCATGAGCCATAACTAGCTTATTTTGACCTAATAAAGAGGATAAAAGCTCCTACATAACTCAAGGAAAGGCTTAACTCAGAGAATTCTGAGTCTAAGAAGAAAATAAGTCATAAGGGTAAAAATGCAATTTTACCAGCACAATCTACAAACAGGGTAACTCAGGATCCAAACATAGGTCAAACTAACCTAATAAGAAGGAAAATGGGATGATCTGATCTGATAAGGGCTACAGCAACTCCAAGAAATTAAATGACAATCTGTAACCCTAAAACAAATCCACTTCAATTCACGAGGTTCGAGGCAAAGAAAAAATCTACTAAACCCTCTAAAATTCATATAAAAATAATCTCTAGGGTTTAGAACCTTCAATTTGGCCTTAGGAACCCATTTTGACCTACATTGAGAACCATGCCCAATTAATGATTTAATTTGGGTTTTTACGTAAATTGGCTGATCAAACAAGGTCTGACCTAGAAATAAAATTCACCATTAGAATCCTTAGGTCCCATTTATTCATGCATAAAAACTTGAGCCTAAGAAGAGACCTTCTTGACCGACTTTGCATTTTGGTCCTCATCCATTACTTTTTGACCCTCAACTTTTGAAACCCTCGCATTTTGGCCCCTAATTCTTCATCATTTTTTGCACTTGGGTCCTCCCTGCAAAACCTTGAGCAGTGCCATGCTCCGGCGAGGCATGGCGCCGCGCAGGGTGAGGGCGACCCCCTGCCAAGACAACGGGGTGTTCCCTACGACGTTTGCTGTCGTAGGGACACCTCCACGATCTCTGCCATCGCCCACACCTTCCATGCGAACGCGCGGAAGGTATGGGTCGCGATCCAGCCATCCTCCGGCGAGGGAGGCACGCCGTCTCCCTCCGCCCTTCTCTCTGATTTCGCCTCTATAAAAGCCACCACTGTCTGCTGCATTTAGCAGCTCGATTCTGACGGAGAACCACCCACAACATTCTTCTCCTCCCACTCCGGCAGACACCCAGCGAGCTCTGGCGAGCTCCCTTTCAATTCCTCTTCGCTCTGCCACAAAAGCAATGGCAGAGACTTCTTCCTGATTCTCCTCCGCATCGCGCAATACCCGCGCGCGCTGCTTCAGCCCCGTCGTCGCCGCCGTCCGCCCCCACTAGGTACCTTCTTCTCCGGCAACAGTCGACACGACGGCCGCCTTGCTCCTCCCCCTTCGTCCCTGCAAGTAGGTAACAGTTACTTCTCTTCCTCCCCTCTTTCTTTTCCCTATTTTAATTTGCTCAATCAAACCCTCGACCGACCCGACCACCATCATCTTCCACGCCTCCGACCCACCTCCGGCGAGTCGCTCCCATCATTCCGCCACTCCACACGACTCGCCGACCGACCCAAAACCTCTGCCTCATCCCACTGAACCGTTTCCGCCCCTTCACTGCCACTCCTCACCTCCACATCACTCCCCCAAACAAACCCATTCCCCCAGCCACAGTCCGACCTAGGGTAGCCCCTACATGCTGCCCCATGCCTCGCCAGGACCCGCACGAGCTTTGCCGCACTCCAGCGAAGCTCCCTGCACCTTCTGACTAGGCCGAGAGGCCGTATCTCAGTGAACAGGTTACCCGTCCTTCACTGCCATTGCCGAACAGGTGAAGCTGCTTCAACTTGCAGCTGCAGATGTGCTTCCACCCAGGCCTGTGCTCCAGGACGCGCGGATTGCGACCACGCAGCTGCCCAGGCCTTCAGCTAAAGAGAAGACCTAGCAACAATCGCGAATGCCTGCAGCTTTCTCAGCTGCAGGCGCCGAATTGGGGTGGGACATTTAGTCCCACCTCGGAAGATCCTGAAGCCGCGCACCCCTTTAAATTATTTTTGTGAAACTACCTTATCGCCTCTGAACGCACCGGGGTGAGGTCCCGCACCCATTCACCCGCCCGGTCCGCGAGCTTACCACGCGGATCCGGCGGATCCGACCCGAACCTATCTTGAGCACTCCTCGCGCATCACCCACCTGCCGGTGCGCCTGGTCCCGGGTGCGAAGCCTGACTCGATTACCCGGCGGCTCTGGGAGAGCGATCCTACGAGCGAAGTCTTGAGAGAGAGAGAGACGTGCGGGTAGAGGGAAAAGGGTAGGTTTTGCTCTGTGCAGGCCGAGGCAGAGAAGAAGAAGAGAACAGGGTGCAGTGCAGAGAAGAAGAAGCAGAGGAAGAAGAACAGATCTCAAGATGAAGAAGACCGAAGGAAGAAGAAGGTGGAGCACTGTAGTAGCGGCGATTTAGGTCGTCTGATTGGAAAATCAGACGACGCTCTACAGAAGAAGGACTGCAGAGAAAGAAGGAGAACGAAGAAGCCGTGCAGCTGAGCAAGGCAGGGGACCGCAAGAAGAAAAGCTCTGCAGCTGAGGCTGAAAGAAGAGAAGAAGTCAAGAAGCTCTGAAGAAGAGAAGAAATAAGAAGAACTGAAGGCAGAAGACTGAAGAAAGAAGATCAAGGAAAAAGATCTGAGAAAAGAAGAAGAAGATGAGCTAAGAGAGAGAAGAGAAGCCACAAGATTAAGATTTATTTCTCCCCCTCTCTCTTTTATTTTTGTAATAAAGAAACATTGTACTTCTAGAATACAACTTGCTCCCTGAGTTCGACCTCGGGAACTCTTTTTCCGAGTAACAAATTGTATTAAACTGGTAACCACTTCTCTATACTATACTACGACGAAATAATAAAAACTATAGGGGAGTCGCGCTCGCCAGTGGCCGTAGAAAGCCACTCTATAACCCTAAATTCAAAATTCCTAAAACAATTAGAAAAGAAGAAAAAGAAAAAAAAGAGATCTTTCATTGAATAAGGCAAGGGCATGAGGCAGTCTGCATTTTGGCAAATACCCAGGCGTTATTGTGTCTTTAAAAGTTCAAGTCCTAAGTAAAAATTTCATAATGTTGAAAATAATTTGTGCCCGAGTAATTCAACCTAATTCTTTTATAAATAGCATGTAGTTTTTGTTAGGGACTAGCAAAAGATAGGCATGGGGGTGTGATGTGCATACATCTGATTAACCTAAAATGTCTATTAATGCATGTTCTTAGTGGTACATTAGCATTATACATTGTAAATAGTGCATAACATGCATCATCTTGCATTTAGGTTAGCCTAAATAAAATGTAGGTTAATTGTCTCCTTTTATGGCTAAGGATAGGGCAATTTCTTAATCGGGGCCTTAGATCGAAGATCTAACTGTACGGATCTGATCAAGGGGACAATTAGAGTTCAACAACTCCAAGATCGCCCTAATCGGACATCCGTAGCACTAGATAGAGACTGAGGAACCCTGAAGATCAAGGGCCAAGATTGTGTTAATCCACACCTCAGATGACAAATCCGACCGCACGGATGGGTTCGGATCGACGATCGCAGCCTAATGGCACGAAAATCAATTCAATCCGACACCCGTGGCACCATCTACAACACTCAGAAGATGAACAACCTAGATGGCGCCACGTGGTGCCATCATAGCCGCCCAGCACCGGCCACAGCTCTTCTCTTCTTCAACCGCTCGATGAATCTGCGCCGTTGGATGCTCATCCGATAGCTGCACGCACGCGTGCACAAAATCGTCAACGCGCCTCAATAGCACGCATAGCACAACGATTAAGGCGCTGCGAAGGCAGGAGATGCGAGTTCGACTTGCATGAGCGGCGCCCCTCCTCCCGAGCGGGCACGCTATCACAGCCGTGCGATCAAGATCGAGTGACACGGATCAGTTGATAGCGCCCATGCGGGATCAGACGCGTAGCGCAAACGCCCGATCGCACGCAGGCGCACAGCACTAGTGAGGCCGGTTTAAGCCATCCGATCTCTTGATCAGATGACTGAGCACGTGCAGTCGTGCATAGGCATTGAGGAAGCGAAGGTGAGGGGGAGCGGGCGCGGCGCACGCACATCGACCACGTTCAGGCCTTTAGTGACGGAAAGGATAGAACTCTCTCGAATTTTCCTACAAGTATGACCGATAAAGACTTTTCCAAGAACATATACGTCTATTCAATATACATAATTTGGCTCATCGGGGTGACAATCGATGACTATCCCTATGTATAGTCGCTTCTCGCCAAGAAGGAATCTAGGGGGAAAACCCCCCATGCCCCCCTTCCCGGTCGGTTCCCTCCCTCCTTTAGCTCAATATTTATTTTAAAGAAAGATAGGGTTACCGCCTCCCGTTGTCTCATCTTGAGATACCCTTTTACCGCGCGCGTCGCATTGGCCCAGAAGAGATATACGCGACGGATGGATTCTACATACCCTTTATCCGTCACTAAAGGTCCTGAATTAATGTTTTTAATGTTATAATGACCAAAATGCCCCCACTCCTTGCAACTATAAAAGGAGACCCCTACCATACGAATTTATCATCCCTTCCTTCTCCTCTCTCCCTCTCCAAAGCTTAAAAGAAGCTTGTCCCACACCCGGGATGCTCCTCAAGAGCTAAACTCAAGTTTTCACCCCCATTCTGGAAGCGAATCCCGCGACAATGACGTTGACATTCTACTTCCTTCCCGTTCCTCCTGCTTCACCCTCCTTCTTCCCACTTTGTTCCTCATCTTCCAGGCATTGTCCTGTCCGGCTCATCCTCCAAGTAATCGTCGAGGAGGATAACTTCTCTCTCCCTTCTTTTTCGGCTTTCTAGAGTAGAATTTTCCTGGTTTCTAGTTGTAACAATTTCCTACTTTCTAGTGTAATCATTTCTCACTTTCTTAGTTGTAAAAACATTATTCAATATCAAGTGATTGTTCTTGCTCTCTCTTTCTCTCTCTTATTGTTTATATTACTTCCATTGTGATTACTTCACCATTTTAACAAAAAATACAAAAAAAAACTGTGAATTTTGATTGATGCAGCTCCCTGTGTTCGACCCGGAATTTCTTTACAGATTTTTTGGTATAAATTTTATTTGTTGAACGGATTTCTTCGTGACTCGAACTACAACGATGTATTTTCAAATCCAATTTCGATAGTGTAGTCATCCGCAAGTCAACAAGATCCCTCGAGCCATCATTTCGGAAGGAGGAAGCCATTTCACTCACGCATCATTTCGGGCACTTTTAAGGAAGTACGGAGCCCACCACTGTATCACTTCTCTGTATCATCCTCAAACGAACAGTGAAGATTAAGTGTCAAACTAGCCAATCAAGAAATCCTCCAAAAAATGATTCAACCTGACCATAAGGATTGGTTTGACAAGTTGATTGACACTTTATGGGCATATCTAACCACCTTCAAGGCTCCCCTTGGTATGTCTCCATACAGGATTATTTTCAGGAAGCCTTGTCATCTGCTCGTGGAGTTGGAGTACCACGCTTATTAGGCGGTTTGCCAATGTAACCTCAACCCAAACCTATGTGGTCAAGAAAGGAAACTCCAACTCCAGAAATCAGAAGAGCTACGTCGTGAAGCTTATGACTCTGCCCTGACCTTTAAACAACATACCAAGGCCTTTTACGACAGCTGCATTAGGCGGAAAGAATTTGAGCCATCACAGCAGGTTTGGCTTTATAATGCCCGACTCAAATGCTTTCTTGGAAAACTGAAGTCCAAATGAACTGGTCCTTTCCTGGTCTCCAGACATTTTCCCAATGGAGCCGTCGAAATTGAAGATCCCAAATCTGGGCATAAATTTACAGTTAATGGGCAACGGTTGAAACCATATCTTACTCATGAGCCTACCCCTGTTGGTGAAACAGTTGCCCTGCTGGAGGGTAACTAACCTGAGCCTCACTTAGAATCTAGATGGGGACGTTAAATTCAGCACTCGTTGGGAGGCACCCCAACAATCCCTTTCACTCTACATCACATTTCACTCACCTCACTTTGCTTCATTTTGTTTCACTCCACTTTTCACCATCCACCCATCCACCCTGCTTTATATCCTGTACTCACCCTTGCACCTAAACCTTTACCCCTATCTAACCCCTTTTACATGCATATAAGGACAGCATGATTTGGAATGGGGGGGTGGATAAGCATCCATAGGATCTGGGAATTATATGGGTATTTTGCAAATTCTTGACCATTATACATATCCATCTATAGTATGTATATATATAGCCTAATTGAAAAATCCCTAAAATTTAAAAATTTTGAAAATTTTCAAAAAAATTACAAAACACCAAAAGTTCATAAAAAATGGAAAATTCAAAAATTAAAAAAATATATATTTTTAAAAGTGTTTAGTTATGATTTGAAAGCTGAAGCAAAAGTAAAGTAAGTGTTTATGGACATTCAGCCTTTGTGTTGAAGACTTTCTTGGCCACAGAAGCTTGATTCGCTCAGTCTTTGGCTTAATACACTCAAGTAGTGACACGAAAGAACATGATCTCTCATAACTTAGGACGTATTCTTGTACCTAAGTCACCAGTATAGGATTCATTGGTTTGCTTTTGCTTGGAAGTTTAAGTAACCATGGTTCACACTACACAGAGTCAGGAAAGATCGGATTAACGTAAGATCCAACCCTAGTGTTCATTAGGGAGGGTGGAGTCCTTACCTGTGCGTGCAGGTAGACTCTTTATGTCAGTTTTTAGTCTTGTATGTAGAAGAAACTCTTTTCATCTAAGTTCTCACCCACTAAATAAATGTGCTCTACCAAATAAAGTTGTTGGAGACATACTGACATTTATTTGTATTAGAAAAGAACAAAAAGAAAAAAAAGAGAGAAAGAAAAAGTCAAAAAGAATTTGCAGAAAAAGACATTCTTTAGAATAAGTCAGCTTATTCTCCTGTGTCCTATAAATTCCTCCACAAAAAGTTTTTCTGGGTGCATTACAAATATTCTATTTCTACCAAATATTCTTTGAGCCACAACGCAATAAGAATTGGGTTGAGTTTTTTCTCATTTTTGAGAGTTAATTCTAAGACATGAGCTGAAGTTAGGATCAACTTGGACTTAACAAGACGTGAAACCACGGGATTGAGTCTTAATGTTCATCTGGGTAGTCCTGATCAATCACTAAGCAGAAACCATAACCTCTTAGCTTTCAAGTTTTGCAAAACCCTCTGAGTCTTGGAAATCGCACTTAAGGTTTAAATATCAAGAGTCCTTGTTAGTCGAGAGATGGTCTATATTATGTGAGACTTGAGTTCTGGTAGTCTTCTTTGCAATTGGCTCTCACAATGTCCAACGGTTAAACACATTAATGCTGCTTTAGAAAAATCTTCAACTTAAGATCATTTCTAAACACTAATACCTTATTGAATAAGTATTTTGCTAGGGACTAGCAATAGATAGGCATAGGGGTGTGATTACGTAGTAATTCACGTCTCTAATTAGGTCATCTTATGCTATTTCTTAACATTAAGCATTTATATTAGATAACTATGCATGCATCTTGTAAATACTCGCATTTGTGCATTTTATGCAGAGGAAGATAGAGAGTGAGATTGAGCATCCATGTCATTCATTTCATCCCTTCCATTTCCAACTTATTTCCATCCCACCACTTATTCCACCTAATAAGCAACCTAACACAACCTACATTCATTTCCCAACATTTCAAGTGCCTACACGCAACTTTCCCCTCTCAAAAAAATATACTAACGGCTCGTCCTCTACCGCACCCTCTTCCCTCCACCTATAAAACCATCACCACCCTCCCCTGCAAAGTCGTTGGCACCCATCACTCCCCACACCTTCAACCATTCCCTCCACCTCCACTCTTTGAGATGCACACACAGCCATCACACATCCCTTTCAGCCAGCCACACACATTCCTCTGAGCTCTCCTCTCTCCCTCTCTTCCCCTTCTCACGCTCAACACCCTCTCACAAGTTGAGAGGGATGTTGGGAATAGAGGAGTTCTCTCCTGTGGCTGCATCCTCCACAGAGAGAAAGCACCATCGCCCAGCTCATCGCGAGTAGGTGGGCATGGTGTATTCTCCTTTTTATTTGCTTTTTTTTCTAATTTCGATTTATTTTGTTTTTAGTTTGGTTCTTTGATTCTCATTCAGTTCTGTCACCGCCATTTTTAGAGCAAGAAGCTCTGAACCTCTGCCTCCATGCAACTCTACACACATCTGCCAACTGCCCCGTGTGCCTCTGTGCACCTCTGCCATCCCTTCGGCGCGCTTGTGTGCACCTCCCTTCCTATCTAGGCTCTTCACCGCGCGTAGCTCAGCCGGTCGCATCGCACAGTTTCAATCACCGTTTTGCCCTTGGCACTGTAGCTGTGACCTCACGGGGCTACAGTGCACAACCGGGGAGCTTCTCACTTATTCGATGACTGCGCGTGCTCTCTCTCCTCCTGCGACCTGCTCCAACCTGTTGGAAGACCCCCACATGGCACTTAAGCGCGCGCCACACCTCCCCTATGCACTGTGCGCTGGTCTACGAGCCCTTCCCAGCGCCTTAGTGCGCTGCACGCCCCTGCCCTTGCGTGCCTGTGTGCGACCTCTCTCCCTCTCTCTCCTCTTCCTGTGCCCCACACACAGAGGCACACCCCCCCATCAGACGACTTATCACACACACACACACACACCCTCTCACTCACCCACAAACACACACACATACACCCTCTCAAACACATACAAACACTCACTCACACACATACATACACACATATATATACACATATATATATATATATATATGTATATATATATATATCTATACATATATTTATTTACCTATATACATACATACATATATATATACATATGTATACATATACATAGATGTACATATACATATATATATACTTATAAGTAGATACTTATACAAATATACTATACATATATATATAAATATATACATACATACATATATATATATATATAGAGAGAGAGAGAGAGATACACTTATGTATATATACTTATATAACTATCATATATATACATATATATATACACACATATATTGCACTCCCTCCTTCACACACTTACACATATCTCTCACTCAGAATACCGTGCACGTATCCATTCATCGCACATCATATCACAGATATATTCACACCAGTTGTGTATATTCCCCGATATTCGTGCATATCAAGCTTTCCACCCACACTTCCACACGTCTGCTCCACACCCGCACGCGACACGTAGCTAGGTTAATCCTGTCTTTCTAGACAACAGTTAACCTAGCATTGTGCTACATTTCTATTGAATCCTAGATTCAATATTCACTATCGTATTATCTAGTTATATATACTTATATCTATATATATATCTATATCTATATCATATATATATGTATATAGATTCTACATATATATAAGCTAAGTATTTCCATTCTTTTCTTTTATTTTGTTGATAAAGAAAATACCAAAAAAAAACTTACAATAGAAAAGATAACTCTTGTCTTTACAGGTACATGATTGATGAGAGCCTCATCATGAGCCATAACTAGCTCATTTTGACCTAATAAAGAGAATAAAAACTCCTACATGACTTAGAAGATGGCTTAATTGGAGGAATAAGTGTTCTGAGAAGAAAACATGAAATAAATGTTAAAACTATAATTTTGCCATTGTAGTACATAAACAGAATTTCTCAGAGACAGAGCATAAGTCAAATGGTCTAAATAAGATAAAAAGTGGGTTGAATCAATCAAAAATGGGTTCATATGCAATTTAGGAATTAAATAACATTTGGTAACCCTAAAATAGACCCGCTTAATTCAATGAGGTTCCGGTCAGGATAAAAATCAAATAAACCCTCTAAAAATCATGTAAAAATATCCCCTAGGATTTAGAACATTCAAATTGGCCTTTGGAACCTAGTTTGACCTAAATTAGGGTCCTAGCTCATCAATTGACCTAAATTGGGTTCTTACGCAAAATATCCAGTTAAACGTGGTCAAACCTAAAATTCAACTTCACCATTGGATTCCTTAGGTCTAGGTTAGGTTTATACCAAAATTTGGACCTAAGGGAAGGTCATCTTGACCTACTTTGCAAAATAGTCCACCCAATTACATTATGGCCCCTAACATTTGAAAATCCTTGCGAAAACCCCCCCAACTTTTGTTGTCACTTTCTGCATTCCGGTCCCTCTGCCAACGCAGCAGAAGACCCATACTCCGGTGAAGTCTCGAGGATGATTTCTCCTCGCTTCCCCAGGGAGTTGCTCTCAGATATGAAAGGGGGGTTCCCTGTGAAGTCCCCTACCACTTGAGTAGCTCCCCATGCCCTGTTTCGCATCATACCTCTCGTGCGAACGCTCGAGAGGTTTGGGTGTTGTACCTGCGGCGACCTCTGGTGAGAGCTTCGCTCACCCTCCGTGCATCTGCCCCTCTGCTGGCGCCTTTAAAAGAAACCCCAGGCCCCGCCGCTTGAAGCAGACTTGTCTTGGCGGAGAATCCCTCAAAATTTCCTCTCTTCCCTCTCCGACAGGAAACCCGCAAGCTCCGACGGCCACTCCTCCTTCTCGTCACTCTGCTGCCATACCTGCAGCAGAGTTTGCTTCGTCTAGTCTTCCCGCGTCGCGCCGTACCAAGTGCACGCCTCCCTGCCCACTTCCTCGTCGCCGCTCTCTCCCTCTGGGTGTTTCTTCTCCGGCGACAGTCGATACGACTGCCCGCCTCTCTGGCCCCCTTCGTCCCTGCAAGTAGGTTACAATTACTCCCCATCTTCCCCTCTTTCCTTTCCCCACATTATTTCATTCAAACTGACCCTCGACTGTCCCTGACCACCATCACCTTCCCCGTATCCAGCCAACCTCTGGCGAGTTGCCCCCATCATTCCGCAATTCCATACGACTCGCCGATCGTCGCAAAAGCTCCACCTCATCACACGGAACATCCTCCGCCCATCCACTGCCACTCTACACCTCCACAACATGCCACCGAACACACCCATCTTTCCAGCCACAGGACGACCTAGGCACGCACGCCTAGGCCGCCCCGTGGCCGGCCGCACAGCTCAACACCTTCGCCGTGCCACGGCGAAGGTTCCCTAGTAGTTTGATTAGGCTGAGAGGCCCTTTTAGTGCTTGACAGTTCTACTGCCCCGGCCACCATTGTCGACGATTCGAGAAGCTCCCAAGCAGGCTCCAGGCTTCAAGACAGCTGCGCTCTAGGTGCTGCAGATTGGGGAGACTTCTGTAAAGACTTTTGCCCCAGCAATTGACACCAGCAGGGGCTGCAGCTGAGGAGATTGCGAAGAGGTCTTCCTGCGGGCGCGCGCGAGGAGAGGTGCCAGGATAGTCCCACATCGGTAAGCCTCGCAGCAATTCAGTGGTTTAAATTGATTTTGTGCATACAGCTAATCGTCTCCGAATCCACTGGGGTGAGGTCCCTCGCCCATCACACCCCCCTCGTCCACGGACTCACCTCGCGGACCTGGTGGGATCCAACCTGACACCACCGAGCACACCTCACGCACCATATCACGCCGGTGCACCTGGTCCCGGGTATGCAACCCGACCCATTAACTCGGCTCTGGGAGAGCTTCCTGTGAGTGCTTTGCAGAGAGAAAGAGATACGTGCGAGTAGAGGGAAGGGTTAGGTTTTGATGTGCCTTGTGTGCAGGAACAGAGCGTCGAAGGAGAAAGGCTGAAAGAAAGAAAAGGCAAGGCAGAGAAGAAGTAGAAGAAGAGACGCCGTGCAGAAGAAAAGAGAAGGAAGGAAAAAGAGATACTGCAGAGGAAATAGGAAAAGGCTCGCCAAAGAAGAAGAAGAAGGACTCAGAAGAAGTGAAGGAGAAAGAAGAGCAAGAGAAAGAAAGAAAGTAAAGGAAGAACAGAAGAAAGAGAGAAGAAGAAGAAGGACTAACAGAAGACAGAATCAAAAGAAGAAGAAGAACAGTGAAGAAGATCAGAGGCACGCAACAGTAAAAGAAGAAGAAGACTCATTTTAAGACGTCTGATACAGAAATCAGACGTCCAATTCTGTTCTTTTTAGCAATTCATTTTTAAAATTCTCTCATTGAACCAATTGTTTTCTCAAGTTTTTAAAAGTACTTAGATTGCTCCCTGTGTTCGACCTCAGATACTCCGATTTTCGAGTAATAAAATCTTTATTTGTTTTGAATATTTTGTCTGCTATACTACAACGTGATAATCTTTAAAAACCCGACAAAACGTACTCGAAACATTTTGGCGCCGTTGCCGGGGAGCAACGGGCACTTTTAAAGCTTTTGATCCAATATTTAATCTAATTCATCTCTTTTATTGTGCTTGTCTCAGGGAAAGCAGAGAAAAGAAGAGCAGATGCACAATAAACACTCCAAGGAACAAGTAATCTTCATTAACCCTCTCTTAACTCCCTCAAAGTCTGAAAAGGAACAAAAGAAGAATCAACTTAGGGCTACCTGTTTCATACTTAGTAATTTATCAAAGTTGCCTAATCTTTCATTTCAACACATTTTTAACTGCTCATCCAACTAAGGTAACTAGGGCTAAAACTTTCTTGATTAAGCCCTAGATACTAAATTTTGAGGCAACTAAATTGGACCAACTAGAGCCAACTCAAGGATTGAAAAGCTAGGGTTTTTAGAGACACACCTTCTCTTAAAAAAGAAAAAAAGTTTTTCCAAAAAGAGATGTGCCTAAACCTTGTTTGAAAAGATCTATACAAAAGGAACCCTAAGCAAATCAGGCTTTTAAATCCATTTGAACCTTAAAAGAAAGGACCCAAAAAGCTCTCAAAGGAACAAGAGGTGAAGTTGATCCCTTGGGTCAACCAACCTTAAAATTAGGTCACTTTTTCACTCAAAATACCTAAAAGTTCAAGTGGAACCTTAAGCACCTTGATCTTAAAGTAAAAAAGGTAGACTTAAGAGGTCAAGGTCTCCATTATGGTCTACCTGGAACCGCAGTGACAAGAGAGGTCAGGTGGGGGAAACCCTGTAACTTGTGGGGACGCTCTACCGTGTAGGGGTCTTCGCGGGACTCACTCTCTCTGGCTGCCCAGGTAATTCTCAGGTGGACGATCTTTCTGATCAAGGGGTCCATCTGCCCCGCACCTCTATAGTCACCCAACATTTTGGGTGTCTTGATTGGGTCTAGCACCTACTAAACTCATCTTCTCCTTCAGTGTATGTTTGGTAGGAGGCCCTTGAAACCTCCTTTAGAAATTCACTCTCCTCGATGCCCTAGTTTGTGCAACCAATCATTCACATAGCCCTTTTCCTCTGATTCTGAACCAAGTCCCCCTTCTTCCAACTTGGCACAACTTGAGTCTACATCGAACTTCGGATTCTATATCTTGATTCCACCATCTGATCCAAATATGCAGCCTAATTACTTAGCATCACCCTTCAAGAGACCTAAATCTCAAAGATCCATGAGAGATAGGATGATTGAGGAAACCCTTGAGTTCTATGGAATCAAATATAAACCAATAGAAAACATTGAGGTTGATGTCCCAACAACCACAGCCTTCATCATAAACTGTGCCCAAACTCTATTAACAGAAGCCATAAAAGGATCAACCCGAGAAATACTCTTAACAGGATACATTGAGATAGAAAAATTACACAAATCTAAATACCTTCAATGCATGACAAATCCTGTACTTTGGGAAAAACACCAAGATGCCCTTGTAAAACGGGTAGAAATGATGAGATCACTAGAACAAATTATCAACCAGAAATACCCGTATATACCAGAAACAGAGGATGAACCATCTTGGAACAATATTAAGGAACAATCCAGTTTCCCAGATCTCGGGACTGAGGCATAAAGTGGTTGTGGATCCCCAACCCAGATAGAAGACAACATTGTGTTAGGTTGGGAAGTTGCAGGAAAACACAATGATGAGCCAAACTTAGACCATGAATTTCCAAGCTCAGAATTCCAAAACTCCTGCAATAATGAGATCAGAACTGAACCTTTTGAGGGTATAAATTTCGCCCCTTATTTTGATAAGGTGACCTTCGAAGGTTATTCGAACTTTGATTCTAGTAATCCTACCCACATCCTAAACCAAGAATCTAGATCCGAAACTTATTGGGAAGATTTTGAGGCCCCATATGAGAAAGATCAAATTTTTAAAGAATATGATTCCGGGCCTCTATTTGATGAATGTCCTCCAACATCCTCAGGAAATCTGATTGATTTTCCAGAAGATATGCCAATTTACGATACAAAAACTGAGGAGTTGGATGAGCAGGGTTTCAATTGGGTCTATCCTACCAGCTTGGAGCTCGAGCCTAGACAGAATACCTTTTTAAGCCCAGAATTAATATATAAGCTAGACCCCAATCAGGCTGTTGATTCCACATCTGATGATTTATGCTGCGGTGGAATTCATGATCATGAATCTCATTTTCGCAAACTCTCCGACAACTTCGGATCTGACTATAATTGAGGAGAGACTCTCCTTCCTAAACACACCAAGCCCATCTACGACCTCAGTTCACATGACTCATTCTTTGACTTTGACTCTGAGGTCCTGGTTCCCGAGATCACTGATAACACAAAATCATTCCTTTTTTATCCTCAGGAACCAAAAATAGAAAATGCCAAGAGTGATTACGACCCAGAATTCAAATCTTTTCTCGAATCAGATTTCCTTCATCCTACAGACACTCTTCAAGCATTTGATAGTTACCCTGAGGACTCTCTACAGAAAACCACCTGCCATTCGTTTCTAGAAGAGCCCTCATACACAATTGCCCCCTCTTCCACACAAACAGAACTTATCAAAACCTCCTTTCAACCCCGACCCGCAACCGGACTCAATTTCTATTCAGATTCACCTCTCACCGAGTCGGTTGCAGTTCCACATCAACATCGGGTCTCGAACATTGATCAGACTACAAACCATGCTCCATCATTCTCTGATCACCCCTGTAGGGTTTCCGCGTCATTCATTGATTATTCTACGGGTCCCTACTCTGACCAGGCTGATTCGACTCAGCCTAAACCCGAGTTTTCACTTCCATATCCATCTGAGCCACATTGCATATGGTGGGTTCCACACCTTTTGATCTACATCTATCAACCCACCAGATTGATTGGGTTTGGGTTGCATCATCAGCCTGTTGATCTTAACAAGCACCTAGTTGGACCAACCAGGCTCTTAATCAAGGTGCTTGTTATATTAAACTCTGCTGATTTGACCATCCCCTCTCCATCTCATTTCCCGCTTGGCTGAAGGCATCAAATTTAGCGCTCAACGGGAGGTAACCCGTCATTCTCTTTGAAAACCTGAAACCTTTTCTGACACCTTTGTGCACTTAAAGTTCACACTTTAGGACAGCCGACTCCACCTCAGGTGCTTGCATCTGAGATTAGAAATTGTCCGCAACAGTCACCCCGACCCATTCACTCATCAAAACATCTATCCTAATGTATGAACTAAGTTGAATAAAAGCCCCCTAGGTTACAATGAGGACATTGCAAATCTTAGGCATGGGGGGATATGAAAGTGCAAAACTTGTAAGAAAAGATTTCAAACAAAGAGATTCACATATACCAAAAACACCATAAAAATTAAAAAAATTTTGAAAAAGAAGAATAAAATGAGGGAGGAAAGAAAATTTTGTGAAGGAGATGGAGAAAAGAAACAAAAGGAAAAAAGGAGCACAAAAATGTGAGAAAAGAGTGATAGTCATTAGTAAGAAACTAAGGAATTGACCTAAGTTTTAGACCTCATTCAAGAAAAGAACTGAAAAGTGCACAGTAAGATTAGTAAGAGCGCAAACTTTAGGCATTCTTGGATAGACTCTTAGTACCCATAAAGATCTAGACATTCCTCAAGAGATTGAGGAAAAATGAAAAGCTTAAGTATTAGGTCCAAGGCTTAAGGAGTATTTGGCCTCGTTAACTTACTTCTAGTTTACGGGACTCAGTAACCTAAGCACCCTAACCCTACACACAGCCTGGTTCAGTAAGCGTAAAAATCAAAATCATGCAAAAGCGTCGCAAAATTCTGAAAATCACACCTAGAGTAGGTGCGGCCGATCAACACAAGTTGATTTAGACGAGTTCCCAGCGCGGAGAGGTGGGAAATTCCCCTCGAAGATGCATAACAAAATATCATCTCCTCGGTGCTTGTCTCTTAAGATATTTACATATCTTACTAGGGGCATGTAAGCACTCTACTGGTTCAGATTCCATGGATGACATTATCACGAATTATCAGTTGCCAGGGTCTGGATTCGGCCACGGAACACCATGGATGGGATTATCTCGAAATCTCAATAGCTAAGGTTCCGGGGGTTACCATGGGCGGTGCTATCTCGAAGCATCGACTTCCAGGAACCTTTGAGGATTGATGATGGGGACAAGGAATCTGATACAGACCGTGTTGAGAAGCCAATCCTAAGCTAGAATTAAAAAGAAAAAGCGAGAGAAAACTCTCTAAACATATAAATCTTCTACCTCTCTTTCTTGCAAAACGTACTGCGAACTGAGCCAGGGCTAAAATCATTTCAAGAACGGGTGCTTTAACCACAAAGTCCAATAAACCTTAGGTTAGTTCTTGTAAGCCTTAAAAACCTTTGCTAAGGACTGAGGCTGAGGCTAGACAGATCTGGATCTTGGTTGGTACTAGAGTACCTTTTAGGCCTATGGTCAGCATTCTAACCTAATCTAGGTTCAAATGAAAAAGCACTTATCTGAAATCATTAAGAACTTCATGGTCTAGAACAAAGGTTAAAACCTTGAGTTTTTGCTAAGGGACTAGCAAAATCTAGGCATGGGGGTATGATGAGAGTCTCATCATGAGCCATAACTAGCTCATTTTGACCTAATAAAGAGAATAAAAGCTCCTACATGACTTAGAAGATGGCTTAATTGGAGGAATAAGTGTTCTGAGAAGAAAACATGAAATAAAGGTTAAAACTACAATTTTGCTATTGCAGTACATAAACGAAATTTCTCAGAGACAGAGCATAAGTCAAATGGTCTAAATAAGATAAAAAGTGGGTTGAATCAATCAGAAATGGATTCATGTGCAATCTAGGAATTAAATGACATTTGGTAACCCTAAAACAGACCCGCTTAATTCAATAAGATTACGGTCAGGATAAAGATCAAATAAACCCTCTAAAAATCATGGAAAAATATCCCCTAAGGTTTAGAATATTCAAATTGGCCTTTGGAACCTAGTTTGACCTAAATTAGGGTCCTAGCTCATCAATTGACCTAAATTGGGTTTTTACGCAAAATATCTAGTCAAACGTGATCAAACCTAAAATCCAACTTCACCATTGGATTCCTTAGGTCCAAATTAGGTTTATACCAAAATTTGGACCTAAGGGAAGGTCATCTTAACCTACTTTGCAAAATAGTCCACCCAATTACATTCTGGCACTTAACATTTGAAAACCCTTGCGAAACCCCCCCCAACTTTTGTTGTCACTTTCTGCATTCCGGTCCCTCTGCCAACGCAGCAGAAGACCCATACTCCGGCGAAGTCTCGAGGATGATTTCTCCTCGCTTCCCCAGGGAGCTGCTCTCAGATATGAAAGGGGGGTTCCCTGTGAAGTCTCCTACCGCTTGAGCAGCTCCCCATGCCTTGTTTCGCACCATACCTCTCGTGCGAACACTCGAGAGGTATGGGTGTTGTACCTGTGGCGACCTCCGGTGAGAGCTTCGCTCACCCTCCGTGAATCTGCCCCTTTGCTGGCACCTTTAAAATAAACCCCAGGACCAGTCGCTTGAAGCAGACTTGTCTTGGCGGAGAATCCCTCAGAATTTCCTCTCTTCCCTCTCCGACAGGAAACCCGCAAGCTCCGACGGCCACTCCTCCTTCTCGTCGCTCTGCTGCCATACCTACAGCAGAGTTTGCTTCGTCTAGTCTTCCCATGTTGCGCCGTACCAAGTGCACGCCTCCCTGCCCACTTCCTCGTCACCGCTCTCTCCCTCTGGGTGTTTCTTCTCCGGCAACAGTCGATATGACTGCCCACCTCTCTGGCCCCCTTCGTCCCTGCAAGTAGGTTACAATTACTCCCCATCTTCCCCTCTTTCTTTTCCCCACATTATTTCATTCAAACTGACCCTTGATTGTCCCTGACCACCATCACCTTCCCCGTATCCGGCCAACCTCCGGCGAGTCGCCCCCATCATTCCGCAATTCCATACGACTCGCCGACCGTCGCAAAAGCTCCACCTCATCACACGGAACATCCTCCACCCATCCACTGCCACTCTACACCTCCACAACATGCCACAGAACACACCCATCTTTCCGGCCATAGGACGACCTAGGCACGCACGCCTAGGCCGCCCCGCGGCCGGCCGCACAGCTCAACACCTTCGCCGTGCCACGGCGAAGGTTCCCCAGTAGTTTGATTAGGCCGAGAGGCCCTTTTAGTGCTTGACAGTTCTTCTGCCCCGGCCGCCATTGTCGACGATTCGAGAAGCTCCCAAGCAAGCTTCAAGACAGCTGCGCTCCAGGTGCTGCGAATTGGGGAGACTTCTGTAAAGACTTTTGCCCCAGCAATTGACACCAGCAGGGGTGCAGCTGCGGAGATTGCGAAGAGGTCTTCCTGCGGGCGCACGCGAGGAGAGGTGACAGGATAGTCCCACATCGGTAAGCCTCGCAGCAATTCAGTGGTTTAAATTGATTTTGTGCATACGGCTAATCGTCTCTGAATCCACTGGGGTGAGGTCCCTCGCCCATCACACCCGCCTCGTCCGCGGATTCACCTCGCAGACGTGGCGGGATCTGACCCGACACCACCGAGCACACCTCGCGCACCATATCACGTCGGTGCGCCTGGTCCCGGGTACGCAACCCGACCCGTTAACCCGGCTCTGGGAGAGCTTCCTTTCAGCGCTTTGCAGAGAGAGAGATACGTGCGGGTAGAGGTAAGGGTTAGGTTTTGCTGTGCCTTGTGTGCAGGAACAGAGCGTCGAAGGAGAAAGGCTGAAAGAAAGAAAAGGCAAGGCAGAGAAGAAGCAGAAGAAAAGACGCCGTGCAGAAGAAAAGAGAAGGAAGGAAAAAGAGATACTGCAGAGGAAATAGGAAAAGGCTAGCCAAAGAAGAAGAAGAAGGACTCAGAAGAAGAGAAGGAGAAAGAAAAGCAAGAGAAAGAAAGAAAGTAAAGGAAGACCAGAAGAAAGAGAGAAGAAGAAGAAGGACTAACAGAAGACAGAATCAAAAGAAGAAGAAGAACAGTGAAGAAGATCAGAGGCACACAATAGCAAAAGAAGAAGAAGACTCTCATTTTAAGACGTCTGATACAGAAATCAGACGTCCAATTCTGTTCTTTTTAGCAATTCATTTTTATAATTCTCTCATTGAACCAACTGTTTTCTCAAGTTTTTAAAAGTACTTAGATTGCTCCCTGTGTTCAACCTCGGATACTCCGATTTTCGAGTAATAAAATCTTTATTTGTTTTGAATGTTTTGTCGGCTATACTACAACGTGATAATCTTTAAAAACCCGACGAAACGTACTCGAAACAATGATCTTGCTTGTAGCAAGATTCATTTTGAACTTGATTTTTGGTGAATTGCCAAGGACCAATTTTTGGCAGTAGCCAAGGATAAAATTTTTTAGGGTGTGCCTCAAGGACAAGACTATCCAAACAAATTATAAAATTAAGGAAAACCTAAAAATATAATAAGCGAATGGAATTGATGCGAGTCATAGAAATCACGTAGAAACTTATTAACTCCAAACCTGCCTCCCTGAGTTCGACCCTGGGCTTAAAACTGACAAGTTAAAATTTGATTTAGTCCAGGTTAATAGATTTTGATAAACTGTGTAGATTCGCCTGTAGGTAATCACTTCCACTATATACTTTACGACGTTAATATCACCATATTAAATAACCCTACTCGTGTTCTAACAATAGGAGGGGGGTAGGTTGGTGCCAAAAATGGTGACTAGGGTTAGGGTTGGCAAGGAGTATGTGGAGGGTCCAGATGTGATTTCATGGGGTTGGTTATGAGATCAAGGGTAGGGAATGATTGGCACCAAATAAAGAGATGTGGAGAGGGTTGGTTAGGGTTTAGGTTGGGTTAAGGTTGGCACCACCTATGGTTCTAGAATGTGGTGCCAAAAGGAATGGCTAGGATTATGTTTAGGTGGTGTTTAGATGGTGGAGATTGAAGGGTAGGGTTGGTGCCAACTGTAGGGGTAGTTATAGGTGCTTTTGGTGCCAATTATAGGGTGGTTAAGGGTGGTTGTGTGGTGAAGGGGTGGCTAGGTTTGGCTCCACCATTGAAGGGGTGCCAAGGGTGGTGGTGGTTAGGGTTTTTGGTGCCAAAGGAAAAAGGAGTAGGTGGTATTTTTGGTGGAGCTAATGGGGGAGGTGGTCGGCCATGTGGAGTAGGGTAGGAGCTAGGGTAGCTAGCTAGGTATAGAGCTAGCCAGTAGAGATAGGAGCTAGAAGGAAGTGAGAGGGGTTGCCTTGAGTTGCAATGTGTTTGCATGGAGCTGAGAGTAGTTGAAGTAGAGATGCCAGTGAACTCAGTAACTACATTAGCTAGCTAGTTCTTTGCTAGCAGCTAAGCTAAGTAAGGAGAACTGAGTTGAGTTGACTTCAACTAATCTAGAGCTGAGGTGAGCTAGAATTGATCTGCCTGAAGACTCCTTAGCTAGCTTAGGTCTAGTAGCTAAGCTCAACTAAGTTGAGCTGAGTTGAGTCTTTATGAGCTAGAGATGAGTTAACCTGAGCTGGTTGGTGACTCTTTAGCTGACTTAGCTTAGCTAGTTGAGGTTTAGTATTTAAGCTAAGTAGGGTGGAGTTACCATGAGTTGGGTGGAGCTGAGAATGAGTTGGATCCAGCTTAGATGAGCTTGGTTGAGCTAGGATCCAGCTGGAATGAGCTTCTATCTACTTTCTTTTTCCTTTCTACCTTTCACATTGTTAAGATTTACTTGGTTTCTACTGTGTACTCATCCCTGACAATGAAATGAAGTATATCACACATAAAATGATAAGAAAAATATGACAATGCATGCCAAAACCTAAAATGCAAGTGAATGCCTAAATGCAACCTAATACCATAATGTAGTGTAGAAAACCTAGGAACTAGATGTGATTTTTAGCCTAAGAGTGATGATAAATTAGTGTTTATCAATAGTGGAACAACATTCCAAACATCATTATCTTTCATTGACTTCATTTCCTCTTTCATTGTCTCTATCCACTTTTTATGATTCAGACTTTCCACTGCCTGATGGAAGCTGATTGGATCGCCTTCCATCACTCCAATGTCCATTTCATGTTCTTGAACGTATACAACATAATCATTACATATTGCACTCCTTCTTTCTTTAGTGAATCTCCTTAATGGCATAGGTTCAGAATGTGTTTGAATCTACTCTCCAGAAGTTAAGCCCATAACATTGTTTTCATTGGAGTTGTCTTTAGGAATGTCATAAACATGTTCCTCATCAACCTGAGTAACTCCAAGAAGAATATCTACATGTTCCTCTTCAAAGACAAAGTCTTTAACCTTGTTTTCTTTGTCAAACTCTACACTCTCAAAGCATTTTGTAATTCCAGACTAAAATATGACTTTAGATGTGGGATCATAAAACTTGTATTCTCTTGACCTTCCTGAGTACCCAATAAAATAGCAACTAATCGTCCTAAATTCCAGTTTATTCTCATTAGGCTTGTAGGGCCTTGCCTTAGCTAGACATCTCCACACATGAAAATGCATAAGACTGGGTTTCCACCCAGTCCAAAGTTCATATGAGGTTTTATTAGTTTCCTTAGTGGGAACTCTATTTAGGATATAAGACGCAGTCTTCAAGGCCTCTCCCCAGAGTGATTCTGGTAAGGTAGAATGAGCAATCATACTCTTTACTATGTTCTTAAGTGTTCTATTTCGCCTCTCAGCAACACCATTCATAGTGAGCAAACCCGACATGGTGTACTAAGAAATGATATCACATCCCTCTAAGAACTGAGCATATGGTCCTAAACGTTGTTCATCTGATCCGTCATATCTGTCGTAGTATTCACCACCACGGTCAGATCTAATAGATTTAATTCTTCTGTCGAGTTGATTCTCAACTTCGACTTTATAACTTTTGAACGTGTCCAATGATTATGCATTTCCATGAATTAGGTAGATGAAGCCATATCTTAAGTGGTCGTCTATAAATGTGATAAAATACTATTAACCATTCCATACGGGTGTAGGAAATGGTTCACAGATGTCCGTATGAATCACATCTAAGACACCATTTGACCTATTGACTTCAAACTTTCTAGTATTGTTTTGTTTCCCCTTAATACATTCTACACATTGATCGAAATCAGAAAAGTCTAAGAGGTCTAGAATTCCATTTGACATAAGTCTTTCTATTCTTTTTTTAGAGATTTGACCTAATCTCTTGTACCATAAAGAAGCTGAGGATTCATTATCTAGTTTCCTTTTCACACCACATGTATCCGAAAGTGAAGACTAAATAAAATCAGCAACAATATCCAGGCAATATAAATTATTAAAATTTGAAAGAAAATTAGTACCAATAATTCTGGAATCATAAGACAAGGATAATTTTCCATCACCAAAACTACAAGTGAAACTACACTTGTCCAACACGTAAACAGAAATTAAATTACGTCTAAAAGATGATAAAATAAAAGTCTCATTGAGTTCTAGATACATTCCAGTTTTCAATAATAATTTAAACTATTCTGTTGCTTGAACCTCCACCGGTTTCCCATCACCAACATAAATGAACTTCTCAGCTTCATTTGGCTTTCGGCAGTTCAAGCAACCTAGCAAAGACACACTAATGTGAGTGATAGCATCTGAATACATCCACCAAGTGTGTCTAGGAACCGAAGCTAAATTAATTTCGGAACAAACCAAACTGAGAGACATACCTTTCTTAACATGCCAAGCATGATAATTGATACAATGCTTCTTTTGGTGCCCCTCAGCTCTACAGAAGAAACATCCTAACTTGGAAGACTCCTACATTCCCCTATTGTTTCTTGTTAGGAGTTGTATCTGTAGCTTCCTGCTTCCTCTTTTTAGCCTTGCCTTTGCCTTTAGAGGAAGAGGCAACATTAGCACTCTCTGTCCTATCTTGCTTTATTCTCTCCTCCTCTTGGATGCAGTGCAAGATGAGCTCATTAAAAAACCAAGTCTTTTTGACAATTACAACTCACCTTGAACTAGTTAAAGGCAAGAGGGAGAGATATCAAGACCAAATGCACTAAGACATCTTCAAAAAGATACAATTTTAGTGCTTTCAACTTAGAAACAATATGGGACATCTCTATAATGTATTTCCTAATGTTGCCCTTCCCCTTATACTTCATTGAGATAAGATTAGCCAAGAGTGTACCAATTTTAGCCTTTTCATTCTTGGCAAATCTTTGATCAATATCAACTAGAAATTCTTTAGCAGTGGCTACATTGTCTGACATAGTGCCCCTAAAAGCCTCATGGATAACTCTTTTCATGATCATCATAGAAACACAATTAGACCTCTCTCACCTTTTCTTTTTTCTCTTTTGATCAAGAGTATTTGTTTATGTAATGATAGGAGAGGCTTCCCTAATCACTAAATCTAGATCCATAACCCCGATGACAATTAGTAGGTTTTTCTTCCAGGACTTAAAGTTGGACATGGGAATGGAGTTAAGGGTGGCAATGATGTTGGGAGAAGACAAATCTAAAAGATTTTCAAATGGCGTAAGATTAGCTCCTATTAAGAATACAAGAGTTTGAATAATTTAAATAACCCCATCGCATGTCTTAGTTAACTCCATCAAGCATCTCATCTTTGGACGAGAGGTTGACTTGTAATGAAAGACATGGTGTGGTGAGTAAGGATTATTGGTTCAATTCTGAGTCAATTAAGAACCTTCCTTTAGGCAGATTCAATAACTACTCGAGAAAGCCTAACAACCAACACATTCTTATTCCCATGTAAATGAGTGAATGGACAATAAGTGTACACTTTCCTTTAGGTCAGTGAACACTCATCAACACACACTCATCAACCTTTTACAGATCAAAGACAAAGTTAGTATCCATAAAAGAGCTCACATTAGAGATGGTGCTTTAACTGAAATGCCCTAGAACTGTATCCCTTATTAATCAGACTCAACAACAAGTAACTAAGTAGACATGGGTTGGAGTTGATACCACTTGTTGTGGGTGATATAGAAATAACCCACTTCTGACTTAGGATGGACATGAACTATAACTTGACATAACTGAACTTTATACTTAATGAGTATCGGTATCACATATTCTGAGTACCTAGGTTTAGTGCTAATATCCAAGAAGTATCGATACTGATGCCAAGTACCGGTACTTATGGCTTACTGTTTAGGACTCAAGTTCAGTTATGCACCTATCTAGTACTCTTAGTGTACCGGTACTAAGGATGAGTATCAATTTTTATGACATACTGGTAGCGCTCTAGAACTTCACTTATCTCAATGAGTATCGGTATTGATAACAAGTACCGTTAGTTATTGAGTACTGATTGGACCTAAAGAACTGAACCACTACACTAGTACTCATCATCTACCGGTACTATAATCAAGTACCGGTACATAAATGGTACTGGTAGTAGTGTCAAATTCTTAGACCTCAACCTATAGCCATCATGTACTGGTATGGAGAATCAATACCAGTACAAGTGACATACAGATCTTAGTCACTCCAAGCCATAAGCCAATTCTGTGCCCAATGAGTACCGATACTCATGATGGGTATCGATATACACAAGTCACAGATCTTGGTTTCTGGAGTCTGAGACCTAATCTGTAACTCATATGTACCGGTATTAGTAAGCTACAGTCTCTATTCCTGAGTTCTTGAACCAAAACTATAATGGACATGTATCGGTACTCATGACAAGTATCAATACTTGTGTCAGTTACGAAATAGAAATTTGGGTTTTCAAGGAATGTGATGCATCTAACCTAGTTTATGCTGAACCTAGATACGATTCTAAATAATATATTTATAGGAAACATAATATATCTATATATGTAAAGGTCCAACATGAAAATAAAGATATAATGTACAACCAATCAGCTAGAAGAGAGATTCTGATAGAGAAGAACCCTGTGCTACCCTCTCTCTTGTTGTCTCTCTCTCTCTCTCAGCCTCAGTCACGATTGGGAAGACTAAGGGTCTAATATGGGAGGGCATTTAGGGACCACAACTACCATTAAATAGCAATTACAAAATAAAACCTTAATTGTTGTGGTGATTTGCAATTTTGCCCATCATAGAATATGAAATCACATAATAGCCTCTGCACATTACTTTTAGAAAAGGGAATCTCTTCATGGAGACGAAAGTGTACATAGTGACATCCCCCTATTTAAAAGGGGCCTTCTCTTCATGGAGACAAAAGTGTACATAGTGACATCCCCCCTATTTAAAAGGGGCCACACAACCCATGGCATGTCATGTGGTTGGGAGGAAGTCATGTTTTCTGTGCCTAAGTGTACACTTCTGTATACACTCACGTGTAATGATATACGTACACCGAAGTGTACACATTTTTGTACACTCTACTCACATCCCACGTGACATCATCCGACCACATGACATTTCATGGGCCATGTGCCCCCTCACTAATAGGGGGGAGGGGTGTACAAAAGTGTGTACACTTTTGTGTACATCAAATGTTTTCCTTACTTTTTCTAGTTCCCATCGATGAATAGCTCTGACTTCCCTCTCTTAATTTCTAATTTTTATCCAAATTGCTGAAATTTTCCATCTAAAGTTTCAATCTTGACGTCCGTGATACCACATCAATAAATTGAAACTTTGTTTTCCATGATATTAGATTCATATATTGTATTTCATTTGTTGAAACAAGCAACATCTTTTACATATTCCAGTAAATTTGTTGAAATAGGGTATTCACGTCTTTCCAAGATTCTCATTATATATATATATATATATATGAAAGGGTTTTTATATAAATACTCTTGTGATTTTTTAAAATTACACACACATCTCTATCTTTTCCATATTTATATAGGTACCTCCAAAAACATTAGTTAATTTACCTGGTGTATCTCTTTGTCAACAAATCTGTTAACTTTAATTGATTTGAATTTATATTAAAATATGTACATTTTTACTAAGAGACTTCTGCAATTTTAAAATTTGTTTTATTAATTCTTCTTTCTTTTCCTTTCTTCTTCTTCATCCTCCTTCAACCCACCTCCTCCCTCCCTTCCTCTTCAACCTCCTTTCTCCACCATCCATGCCCTCCACACCCCAATAGACCTCTCTTAGATTGTTGAACTTATGCCTTCCTTTGGATCTTTGCTTATATCAAGGGGATCAGATCCCTTGACTGTATGAACTCCATAGCGTAGAGGGCAAGGATGAAGAAGAAGGAAGGAGGTTGAAGAGGGAGAAAGGGGGAAGGAGGTGAATTGGAGGAGGATGAAGAAGAAAGGAAGAAAATAAGAAAAATTAAGAAAACAAATAAAAACTTATGAGGGTCTCTTTATTAAAAGTTTTGCATATTTTAATTCAGATCTATTAAAGTTAATGGATTTGTTAATAGAGGGGTACGATATGTAAATTACCCAATGTTTTTGGGGGTACCTATGTAAATATGGAAATACAAGGACATAGGCATAATTTTGAATGATTATAAGGACATGTATGTGAAAATCCATATGTAAAAAGGAAAATGATTGGTGTACACAAAGGTGTACACACATTTATACACCACCACCCCTACTAGAGAGAGGGCACATGACTCATGACATGTCATATGGCCATACAATGTTATGTGGAATGTAAGTGGGTATACAAAAGTGTGCACACTTCTATGTACCCTTATCATTGTCCATGTAAAAGCCCCTATGATAAGTATACCTTAGATTTCACATTTGCATATATACCCAAGTAAAGTTGTTTCATTTCACACTTATACCCCTTCATTACCAGAAACTTATAAATTAACCATATTGGAAATAGCCTAGGACTAATTGCAACACTAGTATCCATCTAAAGATCGACAAATTATCAAACTTTTAAAAATAAGAATAAAAATGAGAAATCCAATAAGGAAATATAGAAATCACAAGAAATCAAAGACATGCTAGGCATCCAATAGAGGTGATGGACCTGTAAAATTAAATATTAATTTGGGTATCCGGATAAGAAGAGGGACAGATGTATTTATTTCTTTGATCTTTTCAATCAAAAGTATCAAACATCTCCTAAACTCTAAACTTCGTTGTTATTCTGAAATGCTCATGCAATTGCAGTGGAATCCATTGAATAGTTTAATTTGAAGTTTTTAATATATACACAAGGGGAAGTCATGTGTAGTAAAAAATGTAAGCACAATTTCAGGAGGGTTTCTTTCTTACAATAAAGAAAAATGGTGTACTCCACATGTCTAGTTCCAAGTTCAAGTCTTAGGATATCCATATTGAAAATGAAAAATGGAAGCACAATTTTAGGAGGGTTTCTTTCTTACAATAAAGAAATATGGTGTTCTTCACATGTCTAGTTCCAAGTTCAAGTCTCAGGATATCCATATTGAAAATGAAAAATGGAAAGATTTTCATTTTTTATGCAAAGGGTGTCAACCTTTTATGTTACATGTGCAAATACTAAGAATTAAGGCTAACACTACATGGGATTTGATTCCATGACCTTTCGATGTCATTAGGGTACTCTCCTACTAAATTAGCCCTTTGGTGGCTACCATATTATTTTTTATTTAGCAATCCTGTTTGATGATGTTTATGATTGTGCATGTGTTGTGGGCATTTGATTGGTTTAGGTGGGTTTAAGTTATTCAGTTAGGGTCATTTTGGGTTTGGGTTGGCAAAATGGTCACCCATGACCTGATTGAATTAAATTGGATGAAGTTATTTGGGTCACCGATTTGGGTTGGTTGGATTGGGTGAAGCTCAAAGTTTTTAGACATGCTTGTTAACAAAATTAACATGTTATATTCCTTACAACCTTTTTTCATATTATTGGTTAGAAATAAACCAAACAATAATTTACCTATAAGCAATAATTATGTTTTAAAGATGACATTGAAAGTCAATGACACAACCAACAATTATTTTTGAAATATTGGATTGGTTGAAAACACACTATATGGGGCATGAAGAGGATAATTGAAAATTAATATCTAAATAAAATGCAATCACACTTTTTTTTTTGAAGGAAATATTTCATTAAAGGAACAAAAATGATAAAATTGATGTAGCTTGATAGGGTAAGGGAGAAGAACAATCTCAATGCCCCTCTAAGAGAGGAAACTTAATGCCCCCTCAAAAGGGGGGAATTCCAAAACCATACATTGGGAAATAAAATAAAAAGAAAGAAACCAGCAAAGAAGCACCCAAACACCACTACTTTTAGGTGAAAATCCAAATCGGGAGAAAACAACCACCTAAGTCGACCTGACTTAGGATTTTTCGATCATTAAGTGATCAAAACACTAACCACACCACTTTAAACCAAGGGTGATGTACCTCAATTACAAAGTCCACCTCCGGTCCCTAAATAAAAGTTTCTCCCTTCCACTAGGAAGAGACAAGGATTTGATAAGTCGGACATCCAAGTACAATAGTATAAAAGTAAAATAGAAATTAAGTACAACATATAGAGCACCCCAACAAGATTACTAGATAATCTAGCTACTACAGGAAATAGAGAACTTCCTGAGATGCTTTCTAGTAGTTGAGTAATGAGGGAGAGAGTGAAAGCACAGCAGTAGGGCAAGTTGTATGTGGAGCAAAGTGAGGTGTAGAGCTTGAAATCTATCTCCAATGGGGTGTGTTTGCCTCATGGGGGGTTAAGGACTATTTATAGGCCTCAAGAGAACTTTCAAGAAGGCATGGGAGCTTTCTCCTAGCCGTTAGAGATAAATCCCAAAAGATTTGATCGAAATCCTAATGAGATCAAGCAATAATTAGGTCTAACAGTAGGATCAGACGATTGGTAAAAACTGTTAGACTTCTGATATAGGGGTTTTGGATGTCTGACCAAAAGTTTGGACATCTAAAACCGAAGCTCAATTTCTTGAAATTAATTGGATCTAAACATTGTACTTGTCAAAATAGATTGAATGTTTGGAAAGTTATTTTAAGATGTCTGGGAGAAAATTTGAATGTCTAAAAATGAGAGGATTTGAGAGTAATGATGGCCAAAGTGTGATGATTTTTAGAGAATCTTGAAATCAAGATTTACTCTGACAAATCGATTTTTAAGTCAGATTAGCCTTAACGTTCAAGTATTGGATATCTGGAAGGGCTTCTAAATGTCTAGAATGAATAATAAAATATTTCTAACTTAATCAAGAGAATTCTATTATGACAAAGTGTGATTTAGGCTTGGATTAGTTTTAACGGTTTAGTATTAGATGTTTGATAGTGTGTTTAGACGTCTTGTGTGGACTTAGGACGTCTGATATGAAGGTGGATCGTCTGAAGTCATTTAGCAGAGTTTACTAAGGATCTATACTTGGCTATTGGATGTTTGATCTATACATCAACAACTTAAGTTGACAAATTAGAGGTCTAATGCCTATGTTAGACGTATGAGACTTTAAGTATGTTTTTTATTTGAATTTTGATTTTGCTATATGTTTTTGCATAAGTGTTGAGAGACTACGATAAGGATTCCTATATCTAGTTGGAGGCTCTTTTACAACTTTTCTAGACTCAATAAAGAAAAAGTTACAATTCTTTGATTTGATGAAGAATAACCTAGGACCTAGACCATACTTCATTCTCTTTAAATCTGGCTCTTGAGAGATTACTTGATAGCTGCAACATAGAGATATTTGAACATTGAAAATAGTGGATTTATCATATTTATTTATCTTTTATTATTTTATAAAATCACCAAAACATTTATTAACGAGAGGTTGAACTAACATTGGGTTGGGTGGGTGAATTGGACTCTTGGACTCACGGGTCACCCATAGTGAAATTTTAGATTATTTGGATAGGTTAGGTTAAAAGTATTGAATTCATGAGTCCACCCGATATTTACATTAATCTTACCATTTAAATCTTAACATGACTTCTAATCTAAATAATCCACGTTTAACGACGCATTCTTAACGCGCTTGGGTGGATTATTTGGACCGACAGAGGTATGGCTCGCCTCTCTTCACGTATTCTCGATTAAGAGACTCGCTTTGTCCACCACATCCGACCCCGCAGCTCACAATCTCACACGTAAAGTAAGCAGCCCTCTGCTTCCCATTTCAAATTGCCACGATACATGAGAAAGCAAAGAGAACCCCAACAGCAACCACGGCGGCAGCAGCAGAAGGAGGAACAACAATAACTAGCTCCAATTTTGTCCCGGAAATAATCCCAAATAAGAGAGGGCAATGGCCTCTGCTGTGGTGACCTCCTCCCCCGCCGTTATTCGCTGCTCGCCATCCTTCTCCAACGACAAGCTCCCGTCTTTGCCTTCTCTTCTTCGTCGTCCTCATCCTCGTCCTCGTCCTCCCTTATGGACCTCCCCGTCCCGCAGATTTCGCCCCACCGCCTCTGCCTCTGTCGCCGCGAACGAGGTTTTTTATTTTTTTATTTTTTTGACCCGCTCTCTTTCACAAAAATCATGTGAATGTTGTTCCTTCAAGAAAAAGAAAAGAAAATGCCTTTTGACTTGACATTAGGTTAAATTTAGAAAAAGCAAGGATCAATTATACGAAATTAGGAATGCGCTTTATGGTGAAGTGCCCAGTAATGAATGAACTCAATGGATAGATGCGATTATTTTTTTTTCCACATCCATTGCATGATCGAAGCAATTTGCGGCTGTTCGAGTACTGCCACCCAGAAGCAATCTTGGCCCGAACACACTTGACATTGGAAGAAGGCGGGTTCCGTGTGCCTGGTGTCATACTTTTAATAAAACAGAGTATTTGATTGTACATGGATAATGAAATGTTTACTAGGTTTCCAGCCAGGGATGCAAAACTAACCACTGGACCTACGGATAAATCCATTGTCCAATTGTCCTGGTTTAGGATGCAACTTTTCAAAGTGAATTTAGGTACTTGATCCACAAGACCCTGTACTTGATGTTGGCAATGGCAATTGTGCCATGGACCACTTGATCTTATTTCTGCTGGGTAGTTTTACAATTGAGTCTATCCCCACTATAGTTGTCACATTATTCACATGTTTGCATCATGTTCTACAGGATATAGGGACAAGAAATGGTACTTCTCCATCATTTGAGATATTCTCATGCCCGATTTGCTATGAACCACTGATTAGAAAGGGCCCGTCGGGTTTGAATATGTAAGTAATGTTTCTCTTTGTTTTCCTTTTTGTCTTCTTTATGTATCTTGTGAGCACTACTTTTTTGAAATGGCTATGTTGGGTTGAGTTGCAGACCAGACATTTATCGTTCTGGTTTCAAATGCCAGAAATGCCAAAGGACGTTCTCCAGCAAAGATGTCTATCTGGATCTAACTGTTACTTCTGGAACTACTGTATACAGTGAGTCAAAGCCAACAAGAACAGAGCTTTTCAGGTTATTTGTCCTCTTTAAGCATACTTCACAAGCTTCCGTTAATAGCCATGAAGAAAACAGTAATCTAATTGGTATAATGCCATTGTTTGTATAATACTCAAATTGTGCACAAGCACACCCAATGTTGCTAAAGGTGTGGTGGTGTTTGTTGTTGTTGTTGCTGTCTTCAAAATATTCATGAACTCAATGATTTTCTTTTCTTTAGACATGCACAATCCTTCCTATCTTTCTCACCGGTTTAACTTGTGATTTTAGGATTCCACTAGTCTCGTTTCTTTACGAGAGAGGTTGGCGACAGAATTTCAGGCAAAGTGGTTTCCCCGGCCCCGATGAAGAGGTCTTGCATGCCTTTGTTCTCATAATATTTTGAACAACTAAATCCTGGCAACTTTTCCATATTTAGCTTCATATTTTTTCTGTTATTATTTTTTATAACTTTCTAGGGAACATTTCTCACTTTTCTTGTTGATTATTGTTTTCTGTTGTCTGAACACTTTTGAAATCTCACAAAAGAGGTTGTATTTGTCATGCAAATCAAACAAAACTATTCTGCATTCGAGGTGCTGTGACAAAATAGTGGAATCCTTCTTTGTACAGTTCAAAATGGCTCAGGAGTACTTTAAGCCTGCTTCTGGTGGTCTTCTTCTGGATGTGAGTTGCGGAAGTGGATTGTTTTCTAGAAAATTTGCGAGTTCTGGAGCTTATGCTTCTGTCATTGCATTGGATTTCTCGGAGAACATGCTTCGTCAATGCTACAATTTCATCCAAGAAAGCAATACCCTCCTAAGGTCGTAAGAATATTCTATACTTTAAAATTTGGTTGGGAATGCCCCTTTGCTTTCATGAGAATATATTGTGCGGAAATATGCCAACATTCTTTTGACATCCTTCCATTCTTTTTTTTCTTAAAATGGTTTCTTGCTGGTTAATCATCTTTACTTAAAACAGCTAAAATCTTGCACCTTTTTTATAATTTGGGGGGGGGGGGGGGGTGTGGAGATAATCTTGTTACAGAGAAACACAAGACCAAAGGACATTTTTGTTTATTTGGACTTCTCTTTGGACAATGACCTGCTCACATTTTGAGAATCCAGATAAGGACAATAAATCATAATGTCAACAAGTGAGAAAATATTCACCACATATGAAACATGGTTTGCATGTAGTTACTGGTCTCTAGTAACCATCCTTTATCCTTTAAAAAAAAACATGGTTTACATGGAAAACTCTTATCATGAGAAGGGGAATACTAAGAGAGAGAAGCCCCAAGGAGATGAATATTCTTTTTGTGAAAGGAAGGAGATGGATATTCTATTGATGCTTCCTCAAAGACATAAAGGGAATATAGTGGCCTCCTGCACTACACTAGTAATCCCTAATGGGATCTACTTGTCCAAAAACCAAAAGTTGGAGCATGGAAAACTTGCTTATTACAAATAAATACATACTTTCCTAAGAACCCAAATGATAATACAATTACATGCGCTCCTTGCTCTAAAAATGGTGAAGATATTCCTTAAATCCTATTGGCTCTAAAAATGACAAAGTTGCATCTCCATTATAGCTTTCTTGGCTTTGCTGATGATAAAGATGCCTCTAGGCTTATGCTTGTAGATGGACTTGCAGGTGATGGTGCATTTACATCATTCGTGTAACGTAAATCACCAAGGTTGTTTCTACAACAAGTGCATATGAGCATTGCAAGTAAGGTAAGCAAGGCAATGAACTTGAGAGGGAGGAGGTGACACATTGAGAAGGCAAAAAAGCAAGGAGGTGATGTGATTGGGAAGATGCGAGGGACTTAGGTCAACCAAACAAGCAATTGTGGAGTCTTTTATTGGAGAAACTACAAATCCACATGCAATAGCACTTGGGTTAGCGGCCATGGAGATGGTTCATAGATAAGTTCCATATCAAGCAACTAGCACCATAGATCACAAATCAAGGGGGTTATAATACTGATGTTGTTGGTGCTGTAGCACTTAGGGCATGAAAAGTGCACTTGAGTGGGGTGGATGGTGCAAAAATGAAACATTAGGAAAATTATAAATCCACAATGCTCAATAAATCTTAAGTGGAAAATCCCTTTTGGGTAAAAACCACCTTCTAAGTCTTACCAACTTAGGATCCCCATGATTTGGTTCTTGCTAATCAAATCCAGTAACTACACAAATCTACACTAACCGTGATACTTAAGTTGAAGATGGTGCACCCTCAATACAAAGTCTCTTTTAGGTTCCTAACACAGATTTTGTCTCTCCTTTTTGAGAAAAGAAGGGAAATGTGATTGTCAGATACTTAATACAACAATATGGAGATACCGATCACTTTTCTTCTTCTATCCCTTTGCTAAGGAGTGTTGGCCCAGCATTGGAGGGTGGTCCTTGGATTTCTCTTCCCATAGGGTCTTTTGTAGTGGCTCTAAACAAGATTATTGTTGAGATATCTCCTTTGGTATTTATTAGTTTCTATTTGTTTTGGCTTTGATTGCTACTTTTATTTTCTACGTAGACATGTTATGTATTTTCCCAACACTTCTCCTTTATATAAAGAGATGTAGGGCTCTTTGGAATAATTGAATTGAATCATTTTATCCTACTTAGTATTAGAGCGCAGTCCTAGGCTGAGTTCTGATATCTCACCAAACAAGGCCTCCAAAACCTTAACACCTAAACCTTTCTCTCTCCTCTCCACTGCCGTCGCCGCCCCTCCTTACCTTCTCATTGGTGCTGTAGCAGGCCTTCCAGGCGGCGCAACAGTAGCATAGGCCTCCCCCCAGTGGCGCAATAGTGGTAGGAGGCTTCCCCTTTGGCGGCGCAGCGGTGCTGCTAGGTGGTGCTCTCTACCGGCGGAGGCAAGAGGGAGGTAGACCCCATGCGTAGGTGTTGTTGGGCCTATTCTAGGCCCCAACACACCTTGTGTATAGGGGTCTCTATGTTGCCTTAGGCACAGATTTTGGGTCTCTACTCTCTCGGATTTCCATGTTTGAGGCATGATCTGGTGATTTTGATGCTTTTCATGATTTGAAAATAGCTCAGATCTATGTTGGGCGTATTTTCTCATCTACAGGGATCATGATGGATTCTTCTAGCAGTTCTGAGGTGACATTGGGCATTATTTCCGAGTTCGAGATCTATAAAAGTCCATTTTTTTGGTCTCATAATCAAGTTGGATGAGACCAATTACCTTAGGTGGTCTCAGACGTTCCTTATGACAGTAAAGGGTTATGACAAGGAACATATCTTGCTGGAGTCTGATCCCACAGAGAAGACTGGAAAATACGTCACATGGAAGAAAGATAATGCTATGGTCAAAGCATGGTTGATGAATTGCGTGATCCTATGGATTGGGGATGAGATTATGTACTACTCAACTACCAAGGTGATGTGGGATAGTCTTTATGACACATATTCACATGAGAAGAACTCATCTTGGGTTTTTTAGATTTGTTACGAAGTATCCCAGTTGAAGCAGGAGCGGTGCTCTCTTTTACAGTACTGCTCCACCCTTAATGGGCTTCAGGAGAAGTACAATGTTTGTAGGCCGGTCTGCACATGTGCTGCATAGAGGGAGTACTGCAGAGAGGCTGTGATTCATTAGTTCTTATCAGGACTTGGCTAAGGGTACACAGCTGCCCGTTCACAGATTCTTACACTGTTTGAGTTTCCTACCTTGGAGGAAGTATACAACTGCCTAAGTCGGATTGAGGTGACTGTACCTTAGATTGGAGATGGTGCTGGTTAGACCTTTGCCCTTGTAGTTGCTAGATGTGGTGGTCGGGGAGTACCTTCCAACTGTGGACGTGGGAGAGGACGAGGTATGTCTGGTAGGCCTCATACCACGTGCACCTTCTGTGGAAAGGTTGGCCATGTGGACACCTCATGTTGAACCAAATATGGGAGACCTCTAGTTGTTAACCAAGCCTCAGTGACTTCAAATGAGCAGTCAGATGTTGTACCTGCTCCTTGAGCTGACTTTGATGCTTTAATTTAGCACCTCTCTCAGCTGACTTAGGAACTAGTCACACCATCCACTGAGACTGCTGCCTTTGCCTCCTCATTAAGTATAAATATATGTGTTCAGGCCACTACAGGTATGTCTTGGTTGGTAGACTTTGATGCTTCCCATCATCTGTTAGGAGATTAAGGATGATTTAGCAAATTACAGTCAATTCCTTATTGCAGGATAATGTAGCTTGCATATGGTAGACATGCTCAGATCGATGGTTAGGGGGAGGTGGCAGTGACCCCTACCATAAGATTATTTGATATCTTTTTTGTTCATGATTTCTCTTTTAATTTATTGCTTGTCAATAAGATTACAAAGTAGCTCAATTGTAGTGCTATCTTTGATGATGTGGGGTGTATTTTTCAGGATAAGCTGACAGGGAGGATGATTGGTGGAGGACATGAAAAGGGGGTTGTGTATTGCTTAGTCCAGACTCCACTTGCAGCTGCTTGCCAAGGTGATGCTAGTTTTATTGTTGGGAGTGCCTTGTAGTGGCACCGTCGTCTTGGTCACCTATCTCTGGATAGGCTTAGACGTATTATCCCTCACATTTCACCTATTATTGAGATACATTGTGACGCATGTCAACTAGGGAAGTACCATAGATCCTCCTTTCCTTTCAACACTAGACTGAGGACTACTACTGTGTTCTAGTTATTACACATGGATGTTTGGGGCCCAAGTTGGATTCCTGATCGACAGGGTCATCGTTACAATTTGGTTATAGTAGATGATTTCTCCAGGTTGTCTTAGTTATTTTTATTGAAGAATAACTCCGATATTGGGAATGTGATTGAAACCTTTTTATTATAAATAAAGAATCAATTTTCTCTTATTGTTAAGACTGTAGATTTGAGAATACATTGGAGTTTTGTACTACCAGACTGGCTACTTTTTATAGGTCTCATGGTAGTATACATCATACCTCCTGTCCCCATACTTTATAGTAGAATGGAGTAAGGGGAAGATGATGTGAGGAGAGGAGAGAGAAAAAGATGAAGAGATACCATTTTTGTTGGCATGCGTTGGCATGTCCTCGACGTGCCTTCGAAATGGATGATTTTTAGGGCATTGAAATCGTCAAAATTTGCTGTTGAAATACAAGTGTTTCTACCGCATGCCCTTGACGTGCCTTCGAAATGTACACTTAGAAATTTATTGAAATGGTGTCGAAATTGACATTTAAAACCTTGGACAATATATACCCATCTGTAATATACTACAGTCGAGTCTGTTGGACGAGGAACCAACTCCTGAGTCCCTCATGACACAAGAGCATCCATTTCCTCATCCATTGCCTTTTTCCATCTAATATCTTGCATAGGCTCCACGTGATTCCTTGGGACTATAGTTCTCATCAAAGCAAACAAAAACTATCTTAGAGAAAGGGACTCAATATGTTAATAGGGGTATATTTACAATACCTTATTGATTTGCACAATGCAATGGGTAAGTCCACTTTCGTCTGAGCTGGGGTATTCTATACAGGAGTTGACGTAGATGGTACCTCTGAAGACCTTTCATCTTGTAAAGGCACTGGCATAGTAGGTAATGGAACATGAGTGGACATCTTTTGTCATCATTGATAGGTTTAAAGAGGCACCAATTCAGTATTGCTTCCTTAGAGAAAAAGGCAACATGCTAAAAAATGTAACATTTGAGTGAAAGTTTTGGTGACTATTAGGATCATAACATCGATATCCTTTCTGAGCATGAGAATATCCCAGGACGACACATTTAATAGCTTTTGTTATCAATTTGTCTTGTTGCCTGAAAGCATATACGAAATAAGTGCAATCGAAAACTTGCATAGATGATGGACAAATACCTCATTAGGATGTAATAATTGAAAAGGAATATCTCCATGCAAGACAGAGAAGGGAATTTGGTTGATCAATTAAGTCGTAAGAATAACATCTCCCTAGAAAGAATTAGGCACCTTCATGAAGACATGGAGAGTCCGAGCAATATCCAAGATATGTCTAAGTTTCCTCTTAGTAACCCCATTCTACTGTGAAGAATAAGCACATGAAGTTTGACGTATGGTGCCATTGGAGATAGAAAGATTGCAACTCCTTTTGTTTAAACTCCAGCATATTGTCACTGTGGAAGATCTTTGTCGAGGAAGAGTAGAAATTCTGAACGTTAGTGAAGAAATCTTTACCACATGTAGAATCTTCAATTGATCCTTTTTGAGAAACACCTAAGACAATCGGCTATAATCATCAACAGAAACAACAAAGTATCTTGCTACATTGCTTACGTGAGAGGGTTCCTAAATATCATAATGTACTAGAAACTAAGGAGTATTATGCTTTTTAGCACAAGGATGAAAAGTAGCACAATGATGCTTACCCAACTAGCATGCCTCGCAATCAAAACTAATAAACTGTAGGGTATTTGAAAACGTCAGACATAGCTTACTGAAGGATGGATGATCTAGATGACGATGCCATAATACTTGATCTTTTGAAATAGAGCCTGCTTTAGCAAAGATAGTAAGAATGTCTAGATAATAGAGTCCATTCTTTTCATGTCCTCCAATTATCTAATTAGCTCGGATATGCTCAAAGTAGTAATGATGCTCATCAAAGATAACGCGACACTTAAGATCCTTGCACAATTTACTAATGGATAAGAGACTCATGGGATGCTCAGGTACACAATGGACATTCAACAATTGTAGACGAGAGAACTTGATATCATCAGCTATAGTAACAAGAGGACGCGTACCATTTGCTAATTTGATTGATGTAACCCCTCTAATGGGTTTAGTGTTCGATAGGAAGACGCTTTTACCAGTTAAATGAGTAGAAGCACTTGAGTTTATAACCTAAGTCTTAGCAGTAGTAGTTGGTAGGTTAGCTTGGATGCCAGTAACATTAATAATGGCAACATGAGCAAGTAGACCATCCTCAGAAGTAGTTGTGAGATCCGCATTAATGGATATAAGTAAGGATCTCATTTAATGTATTACATAAAGATAATCATTAGAAGGCAATCCAAAGCAGTAGCAAAAGAAAAATACAATTATTACGGGAGATGATCCCAAGAAGTACACGAGAAGAAATCTAACACATCCGTCAGGACACATAAGGTATAAAAGTAAAATCAACCCATTTGGAGCACGAAGCTCAAATCATTGGATTGATTACTGTTGAGCCCCTTCAGTCTTTGTTGCTTTTGCTCTTTTTATATTCTTATGGACACGTGTTATTTTCCTACCTCTATATTGAGAACTAGGGTTATGAAATAAAGTTGATTTGCTTATTTCTTCTAACTTGGTATTAGAGCACGGTCTTAGATCGAGGGCTAGTACCTACCTTGATTCTCATAGCCTTTTTTTTTTCCGTCACCGAAAACCTTAGGAAGAGAAGCTTCCCACCACTACCGGTGTCGCCGCTGGCCCCAAGGCCGGTTGGTGGCCCGAACGCTTCTCCCCTCTCCTCATTTCTTCCCTCTGATGATCCCTTCATTGATTGGGGGGGCCCTTCATTACTGCCACCCTTGATTGCAAGACCTGGGGGGTTACTGCATCGTTGCAGCACCCTGATTACAAGATTTGGGGAGTCGTTGCATTACTATAGCACCCTCCTTGTAGCATTGCTGGACTTGATTGGGGCCTGGAACGATCATCGAAGTAGGTAGCGTCGCCCTCTGGGCTTACCGGTTGTTGCTGCACCCCACAGGGTGGTTTTTCTCCTCTGCAGGACCCTTGCTAGTCCTTGTCAGGGCCTTGGATTGCCTTCAACATCGACTTTGACTCCCGTTGCTGTTGCAGTGTGGGATTCTTTGCACTGTGGAGGTTGATTTGGTGCTTTAGGGCACTAATTCTAATGTGTTTAAGTGTCTGACTTTTGCATGTTGTGTGTTGCTTGGCTTGCGGTTGTGCATTATGGCATTTGAGGGCTCTTTTGAGGTGACATCGGAGCAAATGTTGGAGACAAGGGTCTATAAAAGCCCCTATTTTGGTCTCATTGTGAAGCTTGATGAGATCAACTATGTCCGATGGTCATAGACTTTCTAATGACAGTGAAGGCCAGATAAGGAGCTTGTGTTACTTCAACAGGAGCCAACTAAGAAGATAAGAAAAAATGCATCTTGGAAAAAGGACAATGCAATGGTCCGAGCGTGGATCATGAATAGTATTAGCCCTGGGATAGATGAGATCATGAACGATTGGATGGCGAAGGAGATGTAGGATTGCCCACGTGACACGTGACACCTACTCCCATGAGAAGAATGTTGCCAGAGTTTTTCAGATTCACAGTGAGCTTTCCAAAGTTTGTTACGAAGGATAGACGCGCTCACAGTACTTCTCACTGAAGGGCCTTGTAGAGAAGCACAACGCGTGCAGACCTGTGTGCACATTGTAGATTCTTTCCTACTAGGAGGGGTGACGTAATAAATTGCGGAATAGAATATAAACAATCTCACAAAAAAAATTCAATCACACGAGTACACAATAATTTTTAGGTGGAAACCCAAACCGGGTGAAAACCACCACCTAACCCTCTCGAGTTAGGATTTTCCGATCAACCAAGTTGATCAAATCCACTAAACGAATCACTTTAAACGAGGGTGATTCAACCTCAATTACAACCACGCTACAAGTGCGAGGGTAGCGTTTCTCAACCCCTTCTCTTCACGAGAAGGTTTTTGTCCCACGAAGGAGACCAGAATTCGCAAAGCGAATACCCAACCAAATAACAAAGATAAAATAACAAATAATCCTATAGAGCCAACAAAGTAATTTTAAACCTAGCTTCTATAGGAATTAGGAAACTCCCCTTTGCAAGGAGTGCGTCGGATCGATGACGCAGGTGCGTGAGCCACGCGACGGCGCAACGTCGCTCTCGTGAACTACGGCGGGAGAGCGGGTGCGCAAAGACTTGATGCTCTCAAGATGTAGAGCTTGAGCTTGGAGAGCAAGGGCTTCTTTTTGGACACAAAAGAGTGGAAAGTATGTTGCTTGGGTGTGTCTAGGTTTCTCTTGGTGTGTGTTGGTGTGTAAAGGCTCCCCTCTATTTATAGAGGCCTTAGGAAGGCTTTGGAAGACTTAGAAAAGCTTCCATAGCCGTTGGGTACAAAGCCTAAGTGAATCAGCCCGAAATTAGGAACAATCATTGCACTGACAGGCTTATCAGACGTCTAATTCTGGGATCAGACGTCTGGAAGACCACTTTAAGACGTCTGAAAATAAGGTCAGACGTCTGATTTTGGGCGGGTCTCTTCCTGACTTGAATCAGATCTGAACAGGGTTCTAGGGCAAGTCCATCAGACGACATACAGGACGTCTGACACTATGTCTGGATGTCTGGAAACCTTCTTTTTCGTGGGAATGGATTTGCAACGGCTAGAAAATCTCTGAGAAGAGATTTTCGGGTCAGTCAAGGCTAAACGGTCAATTATCAGATGTCTGGAAGGGCTTAAGGACGTCTGATAAGGCTCTAACGGTCATATCCTTGAGTGTATGGTAAGAGAGCCAACGGTCCACTAATTGGACGTCTGGCAAAGTCATCAAACGTCTCCTAAGACGTCTGGTCTAGGGTCTGGACGTCTGATTTCATCAGACAGAACTAACTATGTCCAGCCTAAATGTTATCAGACGTCTGAATCAACAGTCAGACGTCTTAAAACACATTATCAGACGTCTGATTTGGGAATTAGACGTCTGAAAATTCTGTTTGAACCCTATATTGGTTTTCTAAGATTTCTACAGAAAACCTAAGTATCCTAGGGTTGTGCGTGTGTTCCTAGGACTACTGTTAGGGTACTTTGAGGCTCTTTAACATAATGTTCTGAGGAAATAAAGAGTAAGAAAAAAATGACAAAAGTACATGAAAGGAATAAAATGGAATTCTATCCTATTCTTCTTGTCCTTCCATCTTCAATCTATCGCTCCTCACGAATCCCCTCTGTTCTCCATCAAGCTCCTCCAATCCATCCTGGATGCGAGCTCGAATTTCGTCTAATCACGTCTCCATTTGCAATTGACCTGAAATCTAAGACTCCAAGTGCAAATGTTAAATAACACATGTTTTGTTATCATCAAAACAAATGATCGTGGTGCTTTAGCACCAACACACATGTGCCACTCGAAGAGTATATCGCTGCGAGTTTGCTGTGTTATAGTTTTTAGATGGACTCGGTCTTGATTATGTTGCGGTAAGATCCCAGATGCTTACTTTGTCCGAGCTTCCTACTCTTGAGGAAGCTTATAGTCGATTGAGTAGGATCTCTGCGACTCTACCTTCTTCTGTACTATAGGTTAGACTACGACCGTTGTTGCTACCTGAGGACCTGGACGAGGTGTTCCTGTTACCAGAGGTCGTGGCCATGGGCGTGGAGCTGGTGGATGTGTCCAAGACTTGCACATATTGTGGCAAGATTGGTCATGTGGAGAGTACTTGCTGGACTAAATATGGTCGTCCACATATGGCCAATCAGGTTGTTGCTACTATTGAGCAGATTCTTGACACTTTTACTACGGTTGAGTATGAGAATCTTCTACAATGCTTCGAGGAGCTATCCTAGTAACCGTCATCCTCCTCAGAGACCACAACCTTTGCCTCCCCATCAGGAACAGAGGTTGCTTGTACTTCTACTGTGGATGTTGACTGCGATACAAATTGGCTAGTGGACTCTAGTGCTTCTAGACATCTTTGCAGCGATCGCCATAGTTGAATAATATGAAAGTGGAAGCATAAAAGATATCAAAGCATGAATAATGATAAAAATACTTGGGTTTACGTGGAAACCTCACTTGCGACGAGTGTGGAGAAAGCCATTAGAGAAGGCCCCGATAGGATGAGTATCTGTATTGATCTTCTTAAAGAAACAAGTGGAGGGTACATGCTTATTTATAGGCCACTACACACTTCAACACTCCACATCTCATGATGAGGTATTAACTCAACCACACATTCTTCAACACCCCCTCTACACAACAGAACACAACTCTCTCAATTGGTTCTTGCTTGTCAGCAAGTGTGCTGATGACAACACATCAATGAGATCTGGAGTTGCTGGACGAATTGCTGTAGCTGGTTCTAACAAGAGTTTCTCCTCTGGAGACCTCAATTGGTGCTGGTGGTTCTTCATTTAGTATTGTTGACATGGGTCTTCTGCTGAAGACCTCAAAATTAGCTCTCCCTCTCTAGAGACCTTGAAACTTTGGACCTCCCAGAGTTGCGGTTTCTCATGTGGTGATCTGCAACAAAGAGACTCCCAAATTAGGAATAACTATAATAGCATTTACACTCCTTTCTCTTAAACTATATGGGAGAAGAAAATAAATACAGGGAAGACATAATAAAACTAGAGAAGAGCTTCTCCTCCCTTCTCTCAAACATAATAATAATCATTTTTCTTTTTTTTAATATCCTTTTTTTTCTCTATTTCTTTTTCTTTTCCCTCTTTATCATTTTTTTCTTCCCTTTTTCCTCCTTTTTTTTTCATTTTTTCTCTATTTGCTTTTTCTTTTCAACTATCTCCCTCTTTCTTTAATAAGCAAAGAATAAGGAAACAAAGGGTAAAGTCTGCAATTTAGCCAAATCACCATTTTAGGCTTTAAAAACCAAATTCCACCGCTGTTGCAGCCTTATTCTCACGAGGTCTACGTTGCTTGTGTTGACTTCACCGCCACGAGATCTCTGTTGAGATCGATCGCACGCGAGATCTCTATTTCTTCCCTTCGATCTCCTCTCTACCTTCATCACCACCATCATCGCCAACATCAGTGGTGAAAAACTCAAGTGAGCTCCGCAATCGATGCTACAACAGCGTGATCTCCTTCTGCTTTGTCACCATCATCACTGGCGCAAGGATCTCACGTGAGATCATAGCCACTATCTTCGCTATGATCGCTGCCGCTGTGATCCATGCCCCCTTGAAGCATGTTGCCGCCTCCACCACTGAGGAGCTCCTCGCTCGCTGTCGCTCTCATCGACAGCACGATCTCCTTCGGCTTCCGTCTTTGCCTCCATCGTAGGCTCTTCTACCTCTACTTCAGCTTCCTCGAGCTTCACAATATTTGCTGAGGAAGGGGGAGCTTACTTGGGTAGATAGGCATGCCAATATGGGTTAGGGCGAGATGTCGACCCTCCACATATCGATCTCCATCATGTCCTATGCACTTGAGAAGAACTCATATTCCTTCGGCTTCGATCTCAACGTCGCCTTCATCGGCAATCTTGTGTGACCTCACCCCCTTTTAGGTGTTGCTGTCTGCGCTACTGCAGGCACCATCTTCATCTGGAGGAGGCACGCGCGAGGAAGAAATTGGAACTCAAAAAATAATGACAAACATGTATCTTAAGAACGAAAAATGATAATCCAAAAATCGACTTGCTCTGATACCAGTTGAATAATATGAAAAACAGAAGCATAAAAGATATCAAAGCATAACAATGATAAAAACACTTGGGTTTACGTGGAAACTCCACTCACGAAGAGCGGGGAGAAAACCACGTGAGAAGGCCCTGATAGGGTGAGTATCTGTATTGATCTTCTTAAAGAAACAAGTGGGGGTACATGCCTATTTATAGGCTACCACACACTCCAACACTGCACATCTCACAATGCGGTACTAAACTAACCACACATTCTCCAACAACCATTGTTTTTGTCATATCAGATCCATTCCGCCAAGGAGGACAGTATAGGTTGCAGATGGGACACTTTCAGATTGTTGGACAAAGGGATGTAGCAGTCACCCCTAACATGAGATTACATGATGTTCTTCTTGTTCCTGATTTTCCTATCAGTCTCCTTTCTGTTAGTAAGATTACCAAGGAGCTGAATTGTAGGATGATATTTAATGATTTTACTTGTACTTTTTAGGACATTGACGGGGAGGACGATTACTGGTGGTCGTGAGGAAGGTGTTTATTGCTTGTTCTAGCATTGTGTTGCTGCTTAGGGGTGTCACCTTTTCTGCTGGATCTCCATACTAGTGGCACCTACGTCTTGGTCACCTTTCGTTGTACAGGTTTCGTTGTATTATTCTCAATGCCTCTCCATTTGCCACTATTACTTGTGATGCTTGTCAGTTAGGCGAGCACCACCGGAGTTCCTACTCTCCTAGTCAGAGCCCATGGTCTACCACTTTGTTTTAGTTGTGTCATGTCGATGTATGGGGCTTAGTTATCAGGTATCAGTGTTACTTGGTCTTAGTTGATTTTTTTCCATCTCGCGGTTATTTTTGTTGAAGAATAAATTTGATATGAGGGGTGTATTAGAACATTTTGTTTTGGAAATAAAAAATCAGTTTGGCATTTCTGTTAAAGTTATTTGCTCTGACAATGCTCTTGAATTTTTCACCCTTCGCTTGTCTACATCTTATAATGCTCATGGTATTATCCATCAAACCACATGTCCTTACACATTCCAATAGATTGGGATTGCTGAGAGAAAGTATAGGCATATTCTTGATGTTGCTCGCACACTACTTGTATACCATAGTGTTCCTCCTTTATATTAGGTTATTGCACCCATCGTTGTGCTTATCGCACGTTATTTGATTAATAGAATGTCATTTTCGGCTATTCATGAATAGATTCCTTTGCAGCTTCTATATCCGGAAGGGAATCTGCTCCTCGTACCTCCCAAAGTTTTTTGGGTGTGTGACTTTTGTTCACATCACTACTCTTGGTTGGGATAAGCTTACACCTTGGGCAATTAAGTGTGTTTTCTTGGGATATTCTAGGTCTTAGAAAGGATATCTTTGCTACAACCCTCTTACTGGTCGACATTATGTGAGTGTAGATGTCATCTTTCATGAGACAATCCCTTACTTCTCCACTATTGGGAGAAGTCTTGTTCTTGAGGTTGTTGAGGCTCCAATTCTGGTCCTCTCTCTTCCTCTTGAGGCTATCTCAATCATTGAGTTGTCTCCTTCCGAGGCTTTCACTTTTGAGCTTAGTAAGTTTCAGGATCCTCCAGTTACCTACAGAATTCTTGTTACCTACAAGTCACAGAAGACCCCCTCCTTTAGCGTTAGATCCTCCCTAGGCTCAGGTGAGTATAAAGGTTTTTCATATTGATGAGGTTGTGAGTAGTGATGACATAGTGCAAGTATAGGCAAATGGTGATGATTTTGACTTTTCGATTGCAGTTCGAAAGGCACTTAGGAGTTGTGCTAGGTATCCGGTCTCCCATGCAGTTACTATAGAGTTCCTTGGAGGAACATATAGGCATTTCTGCCAGGCTCTTTTTGCTACTTAGATACCTACTAGTTATCAGCAGGCCATATTTAATCCCAAGTGGTGCTAGGCCATGGAGGAGATGCAGGCACTTCGATCTCGTGGCACTTGGGATCTTGTTGAGCCGTCGTCCGAGGCTTTAGTTGTGGGTTGCTGCTGGGTGTTTACTCTGAAATACAATCTTGATGGGACAATAGCAAGACATAAAGTCCATCTGGCGTGGAGTTCTTTGATGCTTTCTCTCCTATTGCACGATTGCCCATTGTTCACATTTTGATTTCTGTTGTAGTACATAGAGACTAGCCACTTCATTAGCTAGATGTTAAAAATGTCTTCATGTATGGGGACTTACCAGAAGAGGTTTATATACAACAAACCCCAGGTTATGAGGTTTAGGGGGAGTGTTCCAGAGTTTGCAGATTGCGAAATGCTATTTATGGCCTTAAGTAGAGCTCCTCGGCATGGTTTCAGAAGTTTTCAGAGGTAGTGGAGACCGTTGGCTTCAAGAGGTCCTCATCTGATCATTCCTTGTTCGCTAGGAAGATATGGGGAGGTACTGTTGCACTTCTAGTCTATGTTGATGACCTGATTATTACTGGCGATGATAGTGCAAGCATTACAAAGGTCAAGAAATGTTTGTTAGGGAATTTTGTGATGGACTTTGGGCCATTGAGGTATTTCCTTAGGATAGAAATTGCTTGTAGTAGGAAGGGCATAGTTCTTTCTTAAAGGAAGTACGCTTTGGACTTTAGGAGACTGGTATGCTAAGAGTCAAGCCAGTCAACATCCCTTTGGATCCCAAGACTCATCTGTATAATGAGAAGTCAGAGGTACTTGATAGTAGATAGTACATGGGGTTAATGGGCAAGCCTTGCACCTCACCATCACCAGGCCTGACATTTCCCTTGCAATTGGGAAACTCAGCCAGTTCTTATATAGGCCTATTAAGCAGCATCGGGATGCTGCCATGATGGTGTTGAGATACCTAAAAAAGGCACTGGGCAAAGGCATTCTTTTTACCAGGGGGACTTCAATGAGCATTGTTGCATATTTTGATGCTGATCATGTGGGGTGTTTAGCTGACATATAGAAAAAGAGGTGGGTGCAAAATACATGTAACCCCATGAAGAAAACAAAAAACAATAACGTACCACATGACACCATGAAACTAACTAGACTCCGTAACACTCTCCCTCAAGTTGCAGCATAGATATCAATCATGTTTAACTTGGATATGCATGTATTATATGCGGATCTAGCTAGTGGTTTGGTAAAGATATTAGCTGTCTGAGCCTTTGAAGTAACTTGGGAGGTAAAGATAAATCCCTTCTGAATTAAATCTTTGGTGTAGTGACAATCTACCTCCACATATTTGGTACGTTCATGAAACATGGGGTTGTTGGCAATATAAGTAGTAGCCCTGTTATATCGTAACTCCATAAGCCCATCAATCTGTATATGTAGATCACTCAGCAAGGATCTCACCCACATCTATTCTACTGAGGTTTGAGCCATAGCACGATACTCAGACTTAACACTGGATCTGGACACTACAGTCTGTTTCTTGCTCTTCTAGGTGACCAAATTCCTTGCAACATATGTACAAAACCTATGATAGACTTCCTATCATCATGGCTATCTGCATGATCTGCGTCAGAGTATCCAACAATAGTCATAGACGTCCCTCTAGTAAAAAGACCTTGTCCTGGTACTCTCTTTACGTACCTGAGCACCATCATGGCTGCATCCTAGTGTTGTCTAGTAGGCCTCTCCATAAATTGGCTTAGCTTTCCTACTGCAAAGGAAACATCCGGCCTAGTAATTGCCAAGTAGAGCAACTTCCCCACCAGCTGGTGATACTATCTACTATTAATTGGCTTTGCATTACTGTCATATAGTCGTGCCTTAGGATCCATGGGAATATTTGCTGGCTTGGCTCCCAGCACACCTGTCTTTAGCACATCAATGGCATATTTCTGTTGAGATAGCATAATACCACGCCTACTACGGGCTACTTTTATCCCAAGGAAATATCCTAATGGCCCTAAATCCTTTATCACAAATTGATCTGCCAAAGTCTGTCTGATCTCAGCCACACTTGTTGTATCATCACCAGTGATAATCAAGTCACCAACATAGACCAAAAGAGCAACAATACCTTTCCCCATCTTCCTGATAAACAAAGAATGATTTGTAGACGATCTGGTAAACCTTATAGACTCTACCACCTGAGAGAGCTTCTGAAACCAAGCTCTTGGGCTCTGCTTGAGGCCATAAATGACATTCTGCAATCTGTATGGATACTCCCCCTAAACCTCGTAACTGGGAGGTTGCTGCATGTAAATCTCCTGTAAATCCCCATAGAGAAAAGTATTCTTCACATCAAGCTGGTGAAGATGTCAATCTTGCTGAACTACTACTGAAATCAGAATCCTCACTATAGATTGCCAAGCCACTGGTGAGAAAGTGTCAAAGAAGTTAACCTCATATGTCTGGGTGAACCCTTTGGCAACAAGTCGGGCCTTGTACCATGCAATAGACCCATTTGGATTGTACTTGACTGTAAACATCCATCTACAGCCAACTACTATAGCACCATCTGGTAAAGGTGTAATCTCCTAAGTACCACGAGAAGTAAGAGCAGTTATCTTATCCTCCATGGTCTAGCGCCACTTTGGATCAAGCATAGCCTGCTGGTAGGTGGCAGGGATAGATATGGTAGAAAGAGCACGATAGAAGCTCCCAAAAGCTGACCTAAGGCCATCAGTAGCCAGAGTACCGACAACACAGCATCTGGACTCACAGGTGTGGGGTGCCTTTCTAATGGCAATAGGAAGGTCAAGATCAGCCATCTGATCCTCCTGTACTGGCTGTGAAGCAGAAATATCCTCATCCGGACATCTATCATCTGAGGGGTGCTGTATCATTACTCTGCAACCTGTCTGTGGTCTCTTGAGGTGAAGGTGGAGTCTCTGTGGCTGCTATAGGAGGTGGCATCTGGAAGGTACTGTAGGGTCGCTGATATGTAACAATAGGCTCAAAGAACTTCATAGGACCCTTTGTAGTAGTAGGAGTAGAGATAGGTATCTCCTCTAAGGGAACAAGAGGTATAGGCATTGGAGCCTCTGTAACCTTAGGGGATAAACTTCGGGTAGTAGTGGAAAAATATGGGATAGATTCATGAAAGGTGACATCAGCACTCACATAGTGCCTACTAGTAAGAGGATCAAAGCATCTATATCCTTTCTGAGCTCGTGAATATCTTAAGAACACGCACTTGACCGTTCGTGGTGCCAACTTGTCTTGCCCTGGAGAAAGAATATGAACAAATGCTGCACATCCAAACACATGTGGTGGTACATGAAACAACTGCTCTAGATGCAATATATGTCAAGGAATCTGCTCATGAAGCACTGAACTGGGCATTCTGTTGATTAAATAACATGTCGTGAGGACTGCATCACCCCAATATAACGGAGGCACACTGATGAATTAATAAAGTGCGAGTCACATCCAAAAGATGTCGGTGTTTCCTCTCAGCCACCCTATTCTGCTGGGAGGTATGAAAGTAAGCAGTCTGTTGCACTATCCCATGTGACCTGTAAAACATAGATACCCTAGTGGTACATAACTCAAGTGCATTATCAGATCTGACTACTTTAATAATAGCTGAATACTGAGTCTTAATCTCCACCATGAAATGCTCAATGACAGAATCAACATCTGACTTGTTCTTCAGCAAGAATATCCATGATAGGCAGGAAAAGTCATCCACAACTACTAAATAATAACAGTGACCCTGCCTATCTAGTATTTGACTTGTCCCCCACACATTCATTTGCAGTAACTCAAACAAGGTTGTAGACCCAGAACGGGTACTCACCAGGTAGGAGGTACGATGGTGCTTGCCCATCTGGTACACATCACAACATATTTGAGTTGCAGGAGAGATGTGGAATGACCCATCAGAGGCTATCAAGGGGAAGATGTCCAAGTCGAAGATGCCACTGAATTGTATTCCTAGCAGTAAACGATACTTCTCGACATGTAGAGGCAAGCAGAGTCTGAATCAGAGGATAGACTCTACCCTCTACATTTCCACTATCAATCGTCTTCCCTGTCGGTTTGTCTTGAATGATGCATCCCACGTCATCAAAGATAGCACGACAATTAAGCTCCTTAGTAATCTTACTAACTGATAGTAAGCTCATAGGAAAGTCTGGCACATAACAAACATTAGGTAACCTCAAAGTAGGAGTCACCAGTACCTGCCCCTGACTCGCTATACTGGAGTGTCTGTCATCTGCAACTTTCACTATCCTTCCTGCAGGTATAGATCTGAGATAGGTAAAATGATCCCGATCTCCACTAAGATGTCGTGAAGCCCCTGAATCAAGTCACTCCATACTACCCTGATTCCTGCCGTGTGCAATAGAACCCAACTTAGTGGCCTCCTTGGAGCCCATCATAATGGCTACAACCTTGGAATAGTTTCTCATACTCCGGGTAATGGTCACTATATCATCTACCAACCTCCGTGTGGCAAAGGCCACACAGAAGTGCTTGGACCAATATGAAAGGAAGCTATACTGATATTGTGAAATCATAGATTCACTAAGAAACAAACCTCTAGAGCACAGGATCAATGGAAATGCCGATTTCGACGTCGTGTCGATGAAATTCTAAGTGTGCATTTTGTGGGCATGCCGTGAAAATGCCCGTTTTTCGATGGCCATGCTGATGGGCATGCCGATAAAAAATCACAAAAGTACTCAAAATGATATCAATTTCAAAAAATCCTAATTGTGTAACAATAAGAGCCCAGGAATACTCATTGTACTCAAGGTTTCGACAACTCAATTCAGAGCCCAAAATCGTGTGCGTGCGTGCGTGCGTGTACCCTTACCCAGCCTTGTATACCCTTACCCATCAAACCCACACCTCGAACCTTACTTAACTAGCACAAAAACTCACCAGACTCGTAGGCACCTAGTGGCATGCTGCCGGCATCCTTGCATTTCGACACAAAGTGCATGTTGGCAAGGAGGTTTTCCAAAGATGCCCTTGCTGGCGACATGCCATTGATATTTCAATCACTGAATTATACCAAAAAGGAGACGAAGTATCGATCTGAAATTTTTAGATCATGATCATGAATGGCGGAGGGCGGCGATTGCTTCCTCTGGATGGAGCAACAACCCCCTCTGGGCGGTGATGCCCCTGGGTGGAGCAGTAGCAAGTGGAGTAGTAGCGATGCCCTTGGGCAGGTAATAGCCCCCTGATCGAGGTGGAGCAGTAACAGGCACCCCTACGTAGAGCGACAGCAGCTCCCTTTGGGTGGTTGCGCTCCTAGGAGGAGCGGCTCCCCTAGACGGAGATCAACTGCCCCCTCAGCAGAGGAGTCTGGTAGACTCCTCTGCAATGTGGGTGGTCGGCGAGTGTTGCCTCGCCGCCTCCTCTTCCCTTCACCGGATGGTGACAGCGGTGCTGAGTGAGGTGGCGGCGGCGGTGGGGTTGCAAAAGGTGCCCCTTGGGTTAGGGTTAGGGTGGAGGTCTTGGAGGCTTGTTTGGGTGGGGTATCTAGGGCACCAGTCTAAGATTGCTGTTCTGATACCAAGTTGGGAAAAATAAGCAAAATTAATTTCTTTCTCTAACTCTACCTCTCTTTATATAGAGAGAAAGGTGGGTGCAAAATACATGTAACCCCATGAAGAAAACGAAGTAATAACGCACCGCATGACATCATGAAACTAACTAGACTCCGTAACACTGATGTTGATCATGCGGGGTGTTTAGTTGACATGTAGTCTACCACAGGCTTTTGCACCTATGTAGCGGGGAACTTGGTGATATGGAAAAGCAAGAAGCAATCTGTGGTTTCCAGATCAAGTGTAGAGTTTGAATAAAGGGCCATGGCTCATATTGCCTCAGAGATGATGTGGGTGAGATCTCTTCTGGCTAATCTTCACATGTTGGTGGATACTCCCATCGAGATGTGAGGCGACAATCATGCTGCTACGTACATCATCGAGAATCCTATGTTCCATGAGATGACCAAGTTGAAAAAAATGAATCTTCTTATTTTACTAACTCGGTTCTAGACTTCTTTATATAGAGGTGAGGAAAAATTATAACATGAGTCCAATGAAATAAATAACATAACAAAATAACCCTCAACACATACTGTAACACTCCCCTCAAGCTGGAGCATATATATCAACCATGCTTAGCTTGTCTCTGCACTTCTCAAACATAGGGCAAGATAATGACTTAGTAAACATATCTGCAGTCTGATCTGAAGAGGCAAGGCAAGCAGTATGGAGTAACCCATGCTCGATAAGACTCCTGGTATAATGACAATCCATCTCTACATGCTTAGTTCTCTCATAGAACATGTGATTGTTAGCAATATAAGTTGCAGCCTTATTATTACAATACAACTCCATAGGCTCATCAATTGTAACATGAAGATCAAGCAACAATGACCGTATCCAGATCATCTTCGCTGTCGTGTGTGCCATAATGCAGTATTCTGATTCAGCACGTGAATGTGACACCATGTTTTGTTTCTTGTTCCTCTAGGTCACAAGGTTTCTTGCTATAAAGGTATAGAAACCTATAGTAAATTTTCTGTCCCCAATATCACTAACATAGTTAGCATCAAAATAAGCAACTTCATAGGAGCTATTCAGAACACGGATGTGATTTCGAAAAATCTCTTTTCTTCGTAGTAAATGCATACAGAAACTCTTGAATTTGCAAGTGAAATCAAATTGGTAAGATTTCTTATATAGAAATATGAGAGCTCAAGTCGTTCGCAGGGAGACAAATAGATCAAAATCGCTTTCTTATTTAGAACTAGAATCGAACATCAAGTAGGATGATTATTTAAACTAATATTAAATCAAATGGCATGCAACTACTAGAATTATAATATATTACTATTAGAAAGCATATAATTTGAAGATAACTTGAAAAATAAATACTAGATCTTTTATTGATAATATGAGTTTAACACCAATAGCAGTAGTATTACAACTAGAGGAATGCTTGGAAAATTGTAACTAGAACTAGATTACTACAACTAGAACTAGACTAGAGAAATGTATAAATTATGGGCTTTGAAGGCGAAGTCCGGAGCGTCGACGTAGATGCGAAGGCATACCTGCTAGAACCACCAGAGTTGGTGTAGATTCTACACGTGGATAAGTGCGTGAAAATACATGTTCGTCGTAATAAATGTCTCTTAAATTTTTTATAAATCAAACTCGTAAATAATGAAATGAGATTTTCGTAATGGAAATATAGGAGTCCAAGTCGTTTGCAGGGAGAATTGATTTAAATCACTTTTCAACTAGAACTAAGTGCTAGAAATGTTATAAGCGCAAGTAGATAATAAGTAACTAGAACTTTTTATTGAAAATTAGAGTTTTAATACCAAATGCTTACAACTAGAATTCAATTAGAAATAAAGTACAATTATATATATTAGAATAAGGAGAATGAAACTAAAAGCTATCTAAAGCCTCAAAGGTGAGGCGTAGGTCGTGGCGTGGAAGTGGAGGCTTGATCCAGTGCGAAGGCACACTCGCAATGATTTCTTCAAGTTGTAGAGAGGTTGACCATCTATGTAGATTTGTGAAAGAGATGAGGTCGAAGGACTGCGGGCTGTGTTGGTGCCTTCATAGATAAAAGGAGAGGCTGAGAATATCGATTGGGATTTGGTTGGTATGGATAGAATCGGGTGGTGTTGAGTTCGGTTGTTTGGTGATTTCGGTAGTGGAGGATTTGTTGCATGGGATTGAGATGTTTGGTGGAAATTGAAGTGTATGTGGGTTGTTGTGAGGATTGGAGGGGTACTGCATGGTTATTTTGGTGGGGGTTATTTCGGTGGGGATGGGATTGATGTGGAATTTGTTTAACAGGATAGGTTGGTGAACGTGGGTTGTATGGAGTAAGGGGGATTTTTGGTCGATGTTGTGTGGGTTATTTGGTGGATAAAAAAAAGTTACTCAAAGGGTAAGTTTGGTGGAAGGGAAAGGTTATGTAGGGGATTTGCATGGATTTAGATAGGTATGGGATTTTCGGTGGTTGTTTTGCATGGTAAAGTTGGTGGTGTTGGGTGGATGTGAGAGGGTTGACGTGAAGTTGCATGGGGACCATGTAGGTGGGTTTGGGATTTATGTGGCTGTCTAATAAATGTTGGAAATTATTATATTTAGATTAGCCACCTTAAGGTTAGTTAGGATTAGGGGTAGGAAATTGGGTTTCTAAAATAGGCTAAGGTTTAATTAGGTTTGGATTTGGAAAATAGCCCAGCCCCTTCATACATTTAAGCTCAAAACAATCTCTTCTCTGTTAAGCTCCAATCAGTTTCAAACCTGGTTGGCGCTTGCATACATATAAGAAAAAATATCAAGGTATCAAATATAGCTAAGGGAAAGATTTTATAAAAATTCAAACTTACGCATTATTTACAGAATGCACTAAATGACTAATCTAACCTATATAAATGCATTCTAACCAAATTACCCTTAGATTAACATTAGTTAGGCATTAATTAATGTAAATAAATATGAAATTATTAGGAGCTTTCTTCTCGAACGAAAGGTCACGACTTAGACACTCAATATATCTCAACACCTGCATCACTGTCTGCCAATTATCAGTAGTAGGTTTGTCTAAGAACTGACTTAGCTTACCTACTCCAAGACTAATATCTAGCCTAGTAATAGTCAAATATAACAGTTTTCCCACTAGCTGTTTATAGGCTTTCTTATCCATCAGTTTCACTGTGCCATCAAACAAGTGAGCCTTTGGATCCATAGGGATATTAGTACCCTTAGACTCAAGCATGCCTGCCTCCTGGAGAATGTCTAGAGCATATTTTCTCTAGAACATAACAATACTCTATTTGCTTGTAGCAATTTCAATGCCGAGAAAAAATCTGAGCTTCCCAAGGTCTTTCATAACAAATTGGTGAGCTAAGTACTCCTTCACTTGAGAAATACCCACTGCATCATCACTGTGAGTATTAGGTCATCTACATATACAAGTAAAGCTACAGTACCACCCTTGATTTTCCTTACAAACAATGGCCAGATGAAGACCTCTACAACCCAACCACAGCCAAGGCCTTTGACAGACGCTGAAACCAAGATCGGGGGCTCTGTTTAAGATCATAAATAGCCTTTCTGAGCCTAAAAACACACTCCCCCTGAAATTCAAATCCAGGAAGCTATTGCATGTATATGTCCTCCTGAAGATCTCCATATACGAATGCATTCTTGGCATCCAGCTGGTGTAAAGACCATCTGTAGTGCTGCCACAGAAACAAGTATACGGACAGTGAAGAGACGAGCAATTGGTGAGGTGTCAAAGAAATCCAACTCAAAGGTTTTGGTGAATCCTTTAGCCACAAGATGAGCCTTGTACCGAGAAATAGACCCATCTGGGTTGTATTTTAAGGTAAAGACCCATCTAGCACCAAAAAGTTGCGCACTAGAAGGCAACGGAGTGAGCTCTTAGGTGCCCTTGTCCATAGTAGACTTCAAGTGTGGATCAAGTAGAGCCTGCTGATATGTAGGAAGCATAGAATTGGAGACCGCAACAGTAAATGCATGGAACTCAGTAGTAAGAGTATCAGTGGAGACTGCACGCCCAACAACACGGTACTGAGCACAAGAACAGGGAGCTTTCTGAATGGCGATAGGCATATCATCATCAATATCCATGGTCACCTAACCTGAGGAAACATCAACAGAAGCACTATCAGAGGGCTCAATATATACCTGATTGGGGGAAGATGATCGTGGTTCAGTAAGCACTGGAGAAGGGGTGTGTGTGTGTATGCTTCTCTCTGTAACTGACAGGTAGCTGATATGTAGTGCCTTTGAATGCCTTCTTATTTGGTGGTACTACTCTAAATGTACTCATAGGTTGCTGTGAGGAAGTAATAGCTCTACTACTACTGGCAAAGTCATCCATAGATATTGGAGGCACATGCATAGACACAACAGTCTCCACATCACGTAACTGATGTCCCAATGTGGAGAAATAGGGAATAGATTCATGAAATGTGACATCCACACTGATATAGTGTTTCCTAGAAATGGGATCGAAACATCTATATCCCTTTTGAGTGCGACAGTAGCCAAGAAACATACACTTGGTTGCTCTAAGGGCAAGCTTATCACGACCAGGTCCAAGCAAGTGCACAAAAGCTACACAACCAAATGTCTTGGGAGGTACAAGAAACAAATCTGCATTAGGGTACAACACAGTCCATGGCACCTGCTCGTGGATCATAGAAGAAGGAAGCCTGTTAATAAGATAACAGGCTGTAAGCACTGCATCTCTTCAGTAGGTATGCGATACACTATTCTGAATGAGCAAAGCTCGACCTGTATCAAGAATGTGTATGTTTTCATTCTGCAACCCCATTCTGTTGTGATGTGTGGGGGCAGGAGGTCTGATGCACAATGCCAAGAGAGCTGTAAAACCCTGCCAACTGTTTGGTGCAAAACTCTAAGGCATTATCTGTTCTGATAGCTTTAAGACAAACCCCAAACTGCTGAATAATAGTACCAATAACAGATTTATTATGCATCAAAAATACCCATGAAAGACGAGAAAAATTATCAACTAGAATGAAGTAATAACGATGACCTTGTCTATTTGCCATATGGCTATGGCCCCAAACATCACAATGTATCAAATAAAACATGCAGAACTACTAGGCTGCGTAGAAACTGGAAAACTAGATCTGTGGTGCTTCCCTACTTGGTAGGCATCACACAGAATCTTCATAGCTGGTGATAGATGTGGGAAGATCCGGCGTAGTTTGTCCAAAGATGGATGGTCTAGTCGTTTATGCCACTGCAAGGTACTCCCAGTAGGACTCGTCTGATAGGCTGCTGCAACTGGACTCTACACTAGCCGGTACACACCCCCTCATGTCCACCAATCATTCTCCCCGTCATGCAGTCTTGAAAGGCACACTTAACAACATTAAAAATAGCATGACAATTTAGTTGCTTTGTAATAGTGTTAATAGAAAGCAACTACATAGCCATATTAGGAACATAATAAACATTTGGAAGGTGTAGAGTGGGAGTAACTGACACCCCCCCTTTTCCACAAATAGGGGCATGTCTACCATCTGCAAGCTGGACTGAGCGTTCTGGTGGAACATCTTGTATACCTTCAAAGCACTGGGGATTCCTAAACAAATGATTTGAAGCATCTGAATCTATCAACCATGTATTACTCATACATGAAGTTGAGGCATAAGCTGCTGTGCTTGAAGACTGTGGCTGATCACGAGTCAACTGTGCCAAGCGCTATACCATTGCATCATAATCTGTATTTGCAAGAGTCAGGGGCTCAGTAGAAGTCACTAGAGCAAGGGTCACACTAGCTTGGTTGGCCACAATAGGGCTTCCAAGTTTATTCCAACACTTTGCCTTAACATGGCCAATCGTCCCACAATAGGTGCATGTCGGCTTACTATGAGTTCCATCACCATGTCCTTTACCTTTACCACGGAAAAATCCACCCCATCCACTACGGGTGCTAACAACTGCATGGGCAAAAGATGTATTTGTGGAGACTACCTCATGAGTAGGTTGAACTTGTAACCTACTGAGCCTCTTGTAAATCTTCTCAACAAAAGGAAGCTCAGAGAGAGTAAGGATCTGAGAGTGAGCCGTACTTAGCCCTGTAAGGAACATATGAGCTGAAAACTCCTTGTGATCTCTACATGTAGATGTACACATAGGTCTGCAAGCATTATATTTTTCCAAGAGGCCCTTCATAGTAGAATAATATTGTGGCAAACTCATTGACTCCTGCTTAAGATGACATAAATCATAGTGTATCTGAAAGACTTGAGTTGAATTCAACTCATTTGAATAAATAATCCTCAGGCCATCCTATATCTCTTTGGTCGATTTGTAATACATAATTTCATCTCAAATGCGGGAAATTACACTATTCAGAATCCAAGCTCTCACCATAGCATTGTTGGTGCTAGAGCACCACGATCATTTATTTTGATGATAATAAAACACGTGATATTTAACATTTGCACTTGGAGTCTTAGATTTCAGGTCAATTGTAAATGTAGACGTGTTTAGACGAAATTCGAGCTCGCATCCAGGACGGATTGGAGGAGTTTGATGGAGAACAGAAGAGATTCGCGAGGAGCGATATATTGAAGAAGGAAGGAGATGAAGAATATGATAGATTTCCTTCTCTTGTACTCATTGTATTTTTCGTTTCTTTTGTTGCTCTTTATTTTTGTTACTTAGATTTCTGTTAAAGAGCCTCAAAGTACCCTAACAGTATCCTAGGAACACCTGCACAGTCCTAGGATACTTAGGTTTTCTGTAGAGAACTTAGAAAACCAATATAGGGTTCAAACAGCATTTCCAGACGTCTAATTCCAAGATCAGAAGTCTGATAATGTGTTTTAAGACGTCTGACTGTTAATTCAGACGTCTGATAACATTTAGGCTGGACATAGTTAGCTCTGCCTGATGAAATTAGACGTCCAGACCTTAGACCAAACGTCTTAGGAGACGTCTGATGACTTTGCCAGACGTCCAATTAGTGGACCGTTAGCTGGCTTAACAAACACTCAAGGATGTGATCGTTAGAGCCTTATCAGACGTCTGATAATTGACCGTTTTGCCTCGGCTGACCCAAAATCTCTTCTCAGAGATTTTCTAGCCGTTGCAACGTTTGGAAATCCATTCCCACAGTAAAACTAGGTTTCCAGACGTCCAGACAAAGTGTCAGACGTCTTATATGTTGTCTGATGGACTTGCGCTAGAACCCTGTTTAGATCTGATCCAAGTTAGGAAGAGACCCGCCCAAAATCAGACGTCTGACCTTATTATCAGACGTCTTAAAGTGATCTTCCAGACGTCTGATGCTAGAATTAGACGTCTGATAAGCCTGTCAGAACAATGATTGTTCCTGATTTCGGGCTGATTCACTTGGACTTTGCACCCAATGGCTATGGAAGCTTTTCTAAGCCTTCCAAAGCCTTCCTAAGGCCTCTATAAATAGAGGGGAGCCTTTGACACACTAACACACCTAAAAAACACAAGACACACCTTGCAATACACTTTCAAACCATTTTGTCTCTCTTGCTCTCTAAGCTCTAGTTCTTCATCTTGAGAGCATCAAGCCTTCGCGCACCCGCTCTCCCGCCGTAGTTCACGAGAGCGAAGTTGCGCCGTCGCGTGGCACACGCATCCGCGTCGTCGACGCACTCCTTTCAAAGGGAAGCATCCTAATTCCTATAGAAGCTTAGGATAAAAATTACTTTGTTGGCTCTATAGGATTACTTGTTTATTTTATCTTTGTTATTTGATTGGGTATTCGCTTTGCGAATTTCCGTCTCCTTCGAGGGACAAAATCCTTCTTGTGAAGAGAAGGGGTTGAGGAACGCTACCCTCGCACTTGTAGCGTGGTTGTATTTGAGGTTGAATCACCCTCGTTTAAAGTGATTCGCTTAGTGGATTTTGATCAACTTGGTTGATCGGAAAATCCTAACTCGAGAGGGTTAGGTGGTGGTTTTCACCCGGTTTGGGTTTCCACCTAAAAATACTTGTGTACTTGTGTGATTGTCTATTTTGTGAAATTGTTTATATTTATTTCCGCAATTATTACGTCACCCCCTCCTGGTAGGGCGAACCTTCAAGCATCATCTCTATTCCAAGTTGCATATTTCCCCGTTTTCTGCTCCGGTGGTGCTTCTGTAAGCACATGTTGCTTCTCTTGACCTTCCACAGTAACAAGGAAGGTTTGAGACTAACAGGGGTAATTAGTCTCATCTAATTTCACAATTAGATCAAAAGATAGGCTTTTGTACACTCCACTTTCTGCACCTTGCCCTGAAGACACTTCAGACTTTGATGATGAAGCCATAATGAATTCACAACACAAACAACTTCACAGAATACCACAAACTGCAGATCTGAATTTTAGTACCAAACCCACAATATCCGGGGAATACATACCCCATAATCCGCACACACGTGATCAACCAAAATCTGTTAACACTTCACAGGAGAATACACACCCCAAGAATCATCAAACAAGGGGAATATACACCTCAAGATCAATCCAAGAGTCTAAAAAATTCATACCACAGTTCGGTGTTGCATCACTAAACCTTTCGGAAGGTTCTTACTTTAGAACTTTATCACCAAAAAGCCAAGAACCTTCCTAGACACTACTGTAGAAGAGAACATGGCCTGTTGCCCTCTCACTACTGTCGGAGAAGACCCGGTAGCGAGAAGGTGTTGGAGAAGTCGCTGCCGCTACTGTTGGGCGATGGCGCTGTTGCTGCTGGTTGGCATTGCCGGCGATGGTGGCGATGGAGACGCTGTGAGGTAGGGTTAGGGTTTTCTTGGTGGAGTCCCTAATTTGGCTCTGATAATAAGTTGAAGAAAATGAATCTTCTTATTTTACTAAGTCTGTCCTACACCTTTTTATATAGAGAGAGGTGAGGAAAAATTATAACTTGAGTTCAATGAAATAAATAACATAACAAAATAACTCTCGACATGTAACGTAATATAGCAAGCACGTGGGAGTTGATTGTCACTACACGTGATTTGATTTAGAGAGGCCTTATCTTCACCATGCCAGTTGCCATAGATGACCAGGCAATAGACATCTTCACCAAGGAGTTGCCTCGTACTTCATTTGATGTTTGTTTTAAGCTGAACATAATCGATATCTATGCTCTAACTCGAGGGAAAGTATTGAGCCCCTTCTGTCTTTCAGTTACTTTTGCTATTTTTACATTCTTATGTACTTGTCATGTTATTTTCCCACCTTTATATTAAGAGGTAGGGTTACAAAATAAAGTTGACTTGCTTATTTCTTTTAACCATTATCAATAATTTGTCTCGGCTGAGACCATTAAATTAATAAGGCACTCTAGGAGGATAAAACATGGTTGAGAGAATTATGTATAAGTGGTCATTTAGTACTACATTGTTTGTTGTGGGAATGTAGAGTGTGTGGTGGTTGTTGAACGTCGGGTTGCTATGCTAACGTGTTTGGTTTTGAAAACCTATCGTTGTAGTTTGAAAGCGAAGAACTCGTGTTCAACAAATAAAATATTTACTGGAATGAAAATCCCGGGTTGAACATGTTGGTGCTAAAGCACCACGATCATTTGTTTTGATGATAACAAAACACGTGTTATTTAACATTTGCAATTTGAGTCCTAGATTTCAGGTCAATTGCAAATGTGGACGTGTTTAGACGGAGTTCGAGCTCGCATCCAGGACGGATTGGAGGAGCTTGACGGAAAACAGAGGAGGTTCGCGTGGAGCGACAGATTAAAGATGGAAGGAAATGAAGAATAGGATAGATTTCCTTCTTTTGTACTTGTTGTATTTTTCGTTTCTTTTGTTGCTCTTTATTTCCTTAGATATTTCATGTTAAAGAGCCTCAAAGAACCCTAACAGTAGTCCTAGGAACACCGGCACAACCCTAGGATACTTAGGTTTTCTGTAGAATACTTAGAAAACCAATATAGGGTTCAAACAGCACTTCCAGACGTCTAATTCCCAAATCAGACGTCTGATAAAGTATTGTAAGACGTCTGACTGTTGTTTCAGACGTCTGATAACTGTTAGGCTGGACATAGCTAGTTCTGTCTGATGAAATCAGACGTCCAGACCTTAGTCCAGACGTCTTAGAAGACGTCTGATGACTTTGCCAGACGTCCAATTAGTGGACCGTTGGCTGGCTTTGCAAAGACTCAAGAATATGACTGTTAGAGCCTTATCAGATGTCCTTAGGTCTTTCCAGACGTCTGATAAATGACCGTTTTGCCTCGGCTGACCCAAAATCTCTTCTCAGAGATTTTCTAGCCGTTGCAACGTTTGGAAATCAATTCCCACAGTAAAAGTAGGTTTCCAGACGTCCAGACTTAGTGCCAGACGTCCTGTATGTCGTCTGATGGACTTGCACAAAAATCCTGTTTAGATCTGATTCAAGTCAGGGAGAAACCCACATAGAATCAGACGTCTGACCTTGAAATCAGACGTCTGACCTTGAAATCAGACGTCTGACCTTGAAATCAGACGTCTGACCTTGAAATCAGACGTCTTAAAGTGGCCTTCCAGACGTCTGATGCCAGAGTTAGACGTCTGATAACCCTGTCAAATGTAATCATTGTCCTGATTTCGGCCTGATTCTCTTGGGCTTTGTTCTCAACGGCTATAGAACCCTTCCTAAGCCTTCCAAAGCCTTCCTAAGGTCTCTATAAATAGAGGGGAACCCTTGCAACACCAAGAGAAACACAAGACACACTTAAGCAACATACTTCCACTCTCTTGTGTCCAAGAAGCTCTTGCTCTCTAAGCTCAAGTTCTACATCTTGAGAGCATCATTCCCTTCGCGCACCCGCTCTCCCGCCGTTGTCTACGAGAGCGACATTGCGCCGTTGCGTGGCTCACGCACCCGCGTCATCGTCGACGCACTCCTTGCAAAGGGGAGTTTCCTAAATCCTATAGAAGCTTAGGTTAATTACTTTGTTGGCTCTATAGGTTTGTTGTTTTATTTTATCTTTGTAATTTGGTTGGGTATTCGCTTTGCGAATTCCCGTCTCCTTCGTGGGACAAAATCCTTCTCGTGGAGAGAAGGGGTTGAGGAACGCTACCCTCGTACTTGTAGCGTGGTTGTACTGAGGTTGAATCACCCTCGTTTTAAAGTGATTCGGTTAGTGGATTTGATCAACTAGGTTGATCGAAAAATCCTAACTCGAGAGGGTTAGGTGGTGGTTTTCACCCGGTTTGGGTTTCCACCTAAAATTACTTGTATACATTTTGTGATTGCTTATTTTGTGAGATTGCTTTATATATTTTATTTCCGCAATTATTACGTCACCCCTCCTCGTAGGGAAGAACCTTCAGAACACAGGGAGGCGGACATTTGATTTAAAAATGCACGTTTGATTTATTTGTCACGAAGTAAATTAATTGATTAGAACTATCTAACTATTTACAATAAATAGAAGAGAGAGAGAATAAGAGAGAGAATATTACAAATAAAAATCAAAAAGAGATGAAGAATGAACATGGAATTTCATCATCAGAAAGATTGTTCATTACACTAGAAAGTGGGAAAATGATTACACTAGAAAGCAATAAATCTACTCTAGAAAATAATAAATCTATTCTAAAAAGCAGTTAAAAGAATGGGGAGAGATCCTCCTGGACGGTCGCTTGTAGGACGAGTCAGACGGGACAACGCTTAGACGAAGGAGGACGGAGCAGGACGAATGAGGACAAAGCGGAAGAATGGGAACGGGGTAGCACGTCGTCATCGTCGCGGGATTCGCTTTCGAAAGGGGGACAAAAAATTGACTTTATCTTACGAGAAGCATCCCGGGTGTGGGACAAGTTTCTCTTGAGCTTTGGAGAGGGAGAAAAGAGAAGGAAGGGATGAGAATTTCGTGCGGAGGGGGTTTCCTTTTATAGTTGTAAGGAGTGTGAGCATTTTGGTCATTCCAATTTGAAAAACATTAATTTAGGACCTTTAGTGACGGATAAATTCGTCGCTAAAGGTCCTAACGTGGGCGTAGTGGGCGGTGCGCGCATGCCTGCTCATCTCGCGCGTAACGCACGCGCACGTCCAGCTGATCTCAGCCGTCCGATCGCGAGATTGGATGGCTTAAATCGTGCCTCCGCCCACCTCTGCGTGCCAGCCCGCGTGCGATTTCGCGTGAGGCGCGACGTGCAATAGTGTGTGGGACGGATTGGGCTCCCGCAGCCGCTCTATTGCGATCGAACGGTCGCGGAGCCCGCTCACCCGCGCTCCAGCACCCACTCGCGAGGAGTCGATCGCGGGCCGCTTGCTCGCGATAGTGCTTCCGCTCGCTGCGCTGCGTCGTCGAGATGGTTGCGCGGATGAAATCAGGTGTGTGCATCCACAGCCGTTGGATGCACATCCAACGGCGGAGAAGCGGCGCTCTGATTGAAGAGAAGGTGCGGCGGGTGCTTACGCCGGTTGGGTGGCTGAGATGGCTCCACGTGGCGCCATCTGAGCCGTCCATCTTCTGGATGATGTAGATGGTGCCACGGTTGTCGGATTGAGTCGATTTTCGTGCCGTTAGGCTGCGATCGTCGATCCGAATTCATCCGTGCAGTCAAATTTGTCGTTTGAAGTGTGGATTTACACCATCTTGGCCTTTGATCTTCTAGGGTTCCCCGGTCACTATCTGATGTTACAGATGTCTGATTAGGGCGATCTTGGGTCGTTGAGCTCCAATTGTCGTCCTGATCACATCTGTACGGTTGGATCTTCGATCCGAGGCCCCGATAAAAAGTTTGCCCTGTCCATGAACATAAAAGGAGACAACCTCCATTTTATTCAAACTACTCTAAATGCAAGATGATGCATGTTATGTAATATTTATAGCATGTAATGCAATCCTATGCTTAAGAACATGCATAAATAGATATCTTAAGTAGTGTAAACATGTTTACATCATATCCCCATGCTTATCTTTTGCTAGTCCCTAGCAAAAATTATATATATTTATAAAAGAATCAGGTTGAATTATTTGGGCATGAGTTATTTTCAATTATTAAGAAAATGTCTACTTAGGATCTGAACTTTCAAAGACATAACAGTGCTCGAGTATCTGTCAAAATGCAGACCGCCTCAAGCCCTCGCCTTATTCAAAGAAATTTTTTTTCTCTTTTCTATTTTTTTTTGGATTTTCAAGTTTTAGGATTTACGAGTGGCTTTCTACGGCTATTCAACTCACCCAAGATTTGATGAGAACCCTAAGTTCTAAGCATCTTATTGTGAATGTGATAGGCTCGTTGACCGGTAGTTAAAACGAACTTCGGATTTCTACGCCTCTAAGTGACCTAAAAAAGAATTTTGCCTAAAGGTGTATCTTTACAACCGGTAGCTTTCTCCCTATTTTTATTTTTTTTAAGGGGTCAACACAAGGGTGAATCTAGTGTATATCTCCCCAGTTTATTCTACTTCTCCGCTTCTTCCTAAGTGTTTTGGGAATTTTCAGTGCATTTATTGAGTTGGGTTCTGGACAACCGGTCGATGAGCTGTTACCATCGACAACTTGCCAGCCATACTCGTGCGACGAAGTGTGGCTTATTTCTTTTTTTCTTTTCTCCTTTTCTCTCTCTCTTTTTTTTTAAGTAGGTGGCTTCCCTGATGTAAGATTTACCTAAAGGCAGCAAAAAGAGAAAGGTCCAGTGACTGGGCTCTGGACAACTTACTATGGGTTGTTACCCATGATAACTTGCTAGCCATATTATCATAGAAGGTTCATTAGCTACCAAATTTCCGTTAAAATCGCCGAACAACGAGTCAGTGATAAGATAGTGTGTAGATGCTTAAAACTCAAAATTTCCTCAAATCAGAGGGTGGGTTGATAAGTCGTGTACTTATCACTCAAACTTATTTACTCTAATTAAAATAGAATTTAGGTTGGCGATGACTCGAAAAATAAATCCACATTTTAGTGGATACAGGGGCTGATTAAGTCCAAAGACCTGAAGGGTCTTTGTGTTCAGATCATAATGTAGTATTTCCTAAGATTGAAAATTTTCTTAAACCCAAGTTCTCTTTCCTAATTCCAAATTTTTTTTAATAATAAAAGAAAATAAGACAAATCTACGGAGCTGACGACTTAATTCAGAGATGAATATCCACCCCCCATGCCCATCTAATGCAATACCCTCATTGTATTAAAAAGACAAAATAGAGTGGAATGGTGTAAAAAGCACTTGACTTGCGTGAATGTTAGGTCCGCTTCGAGATGAAAACTAAAAAGAACTGTATACGTGTTGAATTTAGTGCCTTCAGCTAGGCATACTATACAAAGAAGAGAAATAAAGAATTCACAGGTGCAGGTCAGAATCAGAATAAACATAAGAAACTTCTGACCTGTCAGCAAATGTCCACAGATGTGTGGACCAGATTGTGGTGCAGACATATACCCCATAATCGAGAATATCTTAGGTTTTGGATAAAAATTACCCAAAACATAAAATCAGTATGCAAGCGGGGTCGGGTCTGCGATTTATGAGGATGCAACCCAAGACCAAAAAGTCGGGTTATAGAGAAATCAAAAGGATAATCAATGAATGTGTGCTTTGGTTCGTCATCCTCAGAACAAATGTCGTAAGGGTTCCGGTTTAATGGTTTCAGCTTAATAGGAACCTTTCGACTCAGTCTTCTACTTCCTCTAGAACTTGCTTCCCAAATCAAAATTTCCCGGCTCCTATCCTCATTCAGCATGCCAAATTCCAGGATCTCTTGCATATTAATTACCCCATCTGAAATCTCCAAGTCTAAATGATGTGGCTGAATCAGAATTGACTTGGGTCTAATTATCTCAGAAACAGAATCATCGATAAGCTCAATGGGGTGTAACTGACAATCAGTGCATTTGATTGAATCCTCCAAAAAATGCGATTCTGAATCCATAATGTGAGCCCTAATAAAATCAGTTTCCTCAGTTATTGGGCTATCAAATATCTTTCAGATTCCTCAGGCCCAATCGTCTCACAAAAATTGTGTTCTGTAAACTCGCGTGAGACTTCGTAGATCGAATCTTCACCATCAGAATCAAAGAAATCGAAATCTGTATTAATGTATGTCTCAAAATCATCACTTTTTGTTCCAAGGAGACATACGTTTCCTCGTACCCTAGCTCAGGGATCTCAGGTGAAGAATTTAGATCATCCTTAATTGGTTGCTCTAATTCAATCTGATCAGCCTTGTAACACGTGTCCCCCTCAACAGGTGCCTGAACGGGTTCTGAAATTGGCTCTCCTGAAGAGGGTTCATCTTGGGAATCATCCCATGATTGAATCAAAGCGACCACAAATCTCATCCTCAATTTCGTTAACTTCCCAAGTAGAAACTCACCCGGGTTCTTATCCTTAACATCATGGAGCCATTCCAACAAATACTTATTCAAATCATCAATCATCTGAATCAGAGGCTCCAATCTCTCAATGCAAGGTATTGGCTGAACTTCTAAAGATTGTATGATATTCCTTAAGTTAGCCAGAACCTTATCTTGAACCTGGTTACCCTGAACCAAACAAGTTGGTTCAGGGTTGGGCGAGTTCAGGATCAATGCAGGGGAATTAACGAATTGAGATTTGTTATATCCTTCCTGATAATAGGTCATTTCGGATTGTACAAAATGTGGTGATGACCTAAAAGCAGTGTAATCAGAGGATGGGTAAATATCGGTGTATTCTTCTTGATTGTAGATCGTATTAGGTTCATGAAAGGATTACGATCTATAATCGATGTGGCTCTGAGAAGGATAGAAATCACAATCATAGTGTTCAGGGTTGGACCCTAAACACGGAGGTCCGGAACTGTATCCCGAATCCGAGTTATCCCAACTAATTGATGGTTGATTACAGTGTGAGTCGGGATAATCGTCATGTTGAGAATAATTCAAAATAGGAGGGAAAGAGTGGGAATGCGTGTAATATGTGGAGGGAATCATGAGAGACGGGAGGAAGAAAGGCACCCTACAATACAAGCAATCAAACCTGTCCTTAAGTGGGCTAGCCTAAAGACCTACAGACTCCCAAAACCCGTCTTGAGATAAAAAAATGATTTGATCTACTTTTGTCTGTTCAATCCAACCAGTTAGAAGGAGGGACTGGGGAGAAGGTTCTTCCTTTGGCTTGTGCCTCCGGTTCCTAGTGTACCTCCCAGCCGCGATCATTTGATTCTGCTCTACTAACTAGACATCAGATTGAACAGTAGAAACAGATTAATCTAAAATAATCTCGTTCTGGGCTCTGAAGAGTGAGTCGAATCTTTAAGGCCAACGTCTACTCTGTTTTATTTAGAGTTAGGTTTGAATGTGCTTTGGAATGTGATGGGCCTTTTATCTGGGTTGTGCCCTTAATGATTGATTTGTGTGTGTGTGCACAACAAGTGGTTTTCAAGCAAGATTATTTTTGATGCGGTGAATTTTAGGGTTCAAATCTTGTTTAGTAGCTTTTATGATTCAACTTTAGGTGTTTTCAAATAAGTTTTGTTGGCACACCAAGTTTTGAAAGCACAGGTGGAGATGTTTTCCTTTAAAACTTAAAAGAATATGGAGTGCCTGGTAAATCCCTAAGAGTTGAACCTATATGGCTGCTACTTGATGAGTTGATTTGAATTGAAGTGGTGCGGCCCAATTAACTCAAACAATTGGCCTGTTCACCACCTAATTAGGCACACAAGTATTACCTAATCTGATTTACTCAATTATGTGTTTGGATGTGTGTACCGGCTCCAAAGATCAGTTTACCGGTTGAGTTTGAAAATCAGATGAGGTTGTGTACCTCTGTGAGATTTTTTTAATTTTTTTATTCTTTAATGTGGAGGTTGGGGCGGGTCTGGGTGTCAAACAACAAACAATCTAACCTTAGAGTTTATAAGAACACCTAGGCTGATTGATATTTGTGTTATTATGTGGTGAAATGAAATCTAATGGGTGGGAAGTGGGGGATAACTTACAAAACCTTCCACAGCACTTTACTCCAATCTATCGCTTTTGCTCGTCTCGAAAGAGTACCTGCAATCACAATAAGAAAGGAGAGAAGTGAGGTAAATGATTCGTAAGTTGTAAAAACGCGAAGAAAAAATCAAAGATCGTCGCCTCCCCGGCAACGGCGCCAAAATGTTGAACGTCGGGTTGCTACGCTAACGTGTTTGGTTTTGAAAACCTGTCGTTGTAGTTTGAAAGTGAAGAACTCGTGTTCAACAAATAAAATTTATACTGGAATGAAAATCCCAGGTTGAATACAGGGAGGCGGACGTTTGTTTTAGAAACACACGTTTGATTTATTTGTCACGAAGTAAATTAATTGATTAGAACTATCTAACTATTTACAATAAATAGAAGAGAGAAAGAATAAGAGAGAGAGAATATTACAAACAAAAATAAAACAGAGATGAAGAATGAACATGGAATTTCATCATCAGAAAGATTGTTCATTACACTAGAAAGCGGGAAAATGATTATATTAGAAAGGAATAAATCTACTCTAGAAAGCAATAAATCTATTCTAAAAAGCAGTAAAAAGAATGGGGGAGAGATATCCTCCTCGACGGTCGCTTAGAGGACGAGCCGGATAGGACGATGCCTGGACGAAGGACGGAGCAGGACGAAGGAGGACGAAGCGGAAGAACGGAAACGGGGCAGCACGTCGTCGTCGTTGTCGTCGTGGGATCCGCTTCCGAAAGGGGGACGAAAAATTAACTTTATCTCGCGAGAAGCATCCCGGGTGTGGGACAAGCTTCTCTTGAGCTTTGGAGAGGAGAGAAGAGAAGGAAGGTATGAGAATTTTGTGTGGAGGGGGTCTCCTTTTATAGTTGCAAGGAGTGGGGGCATTTTGGTCATTCCAATTTGAAAAACATTAATTCAGGACCTTTTGTGATGGATAAATACGTCGCTAAAGGTCCTAATGTAGGCGTAGTGGGCGGCGCGCACACGTCCGCTCACCTCCTCGCATGTAACGCACGTGCACGTCCAGTTGATCTCAGCCGCCCGATCGCGAGATTGGATGACTTAAATCGCGCCTCCGCCCGCCTCCTCTGCGTGCCCGGTCGCGTGTGATTCCGCGTGAGGCGCGGCGTGCAATAGTGCGTGGGATGGATTGGGCGCCCGCAGCAGCTCAATCGCGATCGAACGGTCGTGGAGCCCGCTCACCCGCGCTCCAGCACCCGCTCGCAAGGAGTCTATCGCTCGCCGCTTGCTCGCGATAGTGCTTCCACCCGCTGCGTTACGTCGTCGAGATGGTCGCGCGGATGAAATCAGGCGCGTGCATCCACAGCCGTTCGATGCGCATCCAACGGCGGAGAAGCGGCACTCTGATTAAAGAAGAGAAGGTACGGCGGGTGCTTCGGTCGGTTGGGCGGCTGAGATGGCGCCACGTGGCGCCATCTGAGTCGTCCATCTTCTGGATGATGTAGATAGTGTCACGGTTGTCGGATTGAGTCGATTTTCATGTCGTTAGGTTGCGATCGTCGATCCGAATTCATCCGTGCGGTCGGATTTGTCGTTTGAAGTGTTGATTCACACCATCTTGGCCCTTGATCTTCTAGGGTTCCCTACTCACTATCTGATGCTACAGATGTCTGATTAGGGCGATCTTGGAGTCGTTGAACTCCAAGTGTCGCCTTGATCACATCTGTACGGTTGGATCTTCGATCCAAAGCCCCGATAAAAAGTTTGCCCTGTCCATGAATATAAAAGGAGACGACCTCCATTTTATTCAAACTACTATAAATGCAAGATGATGCATGCTATGCAATATTTATAGCATGCAATGCAATCCTATGCTTAAGAACATGCATAAATAGACATCTTAAGTAGTGTAAACATGTTTACATCAGTGGTCTATAAATAGTCATGTACTTCTCACTTGTTTCTTTGAGAAAAATAAACAGAAACATACGCCTATAGGGTGCTTCTCTATGGTTTTCTCCCTGCTCTTTGAGTGGGGTTTTCACGTAAATTCAAGTATTATTTCTTGTTTACGTTTTGATATTTTGTTGATTTGCTTCCACTTATCATATTTTTCAACTTGATATTATAGCAAGTCATTCTTAGATTTTATCATTACTTATGATTGATGATGTTCGATGTGTATATCATTATTTTTCATTATTCTAGAGTTTCCTTTTATGATTGTTTGTAAGTTCATAAAGAGGAGATTTTGGTCCCAATGGCGCCACAACTTGAGAAAAAAGCCCATTGTGGAGAAGCCAACTAAGAATGCCCCTGCTTCTACTGTCGTGAAGGAGAAACTAAAGGCCGAGAAGAGGCTACTGGAGGAAGGGTCGGGATCGTTCGTGAAGAAGGCGAAGAGTGTGGAGTAGTGTCACCTGGTTACTCAAGGAAAGCGCGAGCAGCACCGACAACTTGTTTGGGTTCTTTTGAACCCTAGTAGGACATCAAAGGATGCTCGGCTCCTTCAACGAGCGGTACCTCAAGCTCATGCTCGCGAAGAAGCTTGGTGACGATGTCACCGCCGTGGTCTTGCGACTGAGGAAGAGGCGTGGCAAGCAGGCGTTGCTGTTCGAAGTTCCACCTGGTGCAGTTTCGTGGCGGCTTCATTCACACCAGTGTCGCACCTCCCTTCTCCACTTGCTGCTGCGTGCAAGAGGAAAGGTAAGTGGGTGATCGAATGGCGTGGGAGGGGGTGATGACCACATATTGAAGATCTCCCTCTATCATAGTGCACTTGTCAATGTTGAGGGAGCCATGGCGGTGCTGGTGTTGGAGAAGGCAAGGTGTCGCCTGATGTGGGATCGCGCATAATGCTGCGATGATGGCAAAGATGAAGAAACACCAATAGCAGTAGCGAAGAAGATGCCATTGAACAAGAAATGATGAGAAATCAAGAGAATTTGGGTATATTTCAAGGGATACTTTTGATACTTTTACATCATTTGCCCTTTATCATTAGTTTATTCCTTTTATTTTAGGCTCGTGTTGGGCCTCTTCTTAATATTACATTAGGAGGGGGGTAGGAGAACGGAAACAATTGAAGAAAATGAAGGTTCTTATTTTACCAAGCCAGCCTTACACCCTTTATATAGAGAGAGGCGAGGGAAAAAATATAAGGGTCCAACAATAAATACAAATAATAAAATAGCCCTCAACATAACGTAATAGAAAAAAAGAGGAGAATATATATAAAAAAAGAAAAAGGAAGAAAACTATCAAGAAAAAAAGGGAAGATGAAGAAAAAAATCAGAAAATAAGGAGAGAAAAAAGAAGAAAAATAGGGAAAAATTATGTTTAAGAGAAGAGGGCAAGAAGCTTCTTTAGTCTTATTTTGTGTTCTCTATGTTATTCTCTTCTCCCATAGAATACAGGAGAAAAGGGGAAGTGTAGATCCTATTATAGCCATCTCCCATTTAGGAGTCCCTTTGTTTGAGATCAGCACATGAGAAACCACAACTCTGGGAGGTCCATAGTTTCGAGGTCTTTAGATAGAGGAGATCTAGTTTCGATGTCTTTAGATGAGAGGCTCATGTTTGAGCTGACTACAGCAGTTCGTCGAAAAGCTTCAACCTCGCTGATGTGCCGTCATCAGCATACGTGCCTATAGGCATGAACAAGAGTGCAACTGATGTCTGTAGAGGAGATTTAGTTGTATCGATTGAGAGTTTTCTTTGTTCAGCTATGTAGAGCGATTTTTTTGTGTTACAAGTTAAGCATTCCATGCTCCACCTTGAGAGGGAGTGAGAGAATTGTGTATAAGCAGTCATTTAGTACCACTTCGTTTGTTGTGGGAATGTAGAGTATGTGGTGGCTTATAAATAGGCATGTACTCCTCACTTTTTTCTTTAAGAAGAATAAATGGAAACATACACCCTTAGGGCGCTTCTCTCGTAATTTTCTCCCCACTCTTCGTAAGTAGGGTTTTCACATAAACCCAAGTGTTATTTCTTGTACACGCTTTGATTATTTGTTGATTTGCTTTCATATATCATATTTTTCAACTAACACCAATCCAAGATGATCAATAGACCCTTCTAGACATATGGGCAATAGTATAAATTGAGTCAATGGGGCTCCAATAGTGTTCGACAGTGGAGATAGAGGGCATCAAAAGATCTATGGAAAAGGCAGTGCCAAAAAATATACTTGGATCTATGAGAAGACCCTAAATCAAAAGCTAAATTAGTTAAGGATGACCAAAAAAGTCTCCCAACTGGGCTAAACTAGAGCAAAATTAGTCAAAGCCAGTCGAAAGAGGCCCTAACTTGACCAAAGAGGTTAAGGCGAGGGTTGCACATGGTGGTGGGTTGGTGGCCACTAGAGGGTTTTCGTTGGTCGCTGGTTGGAGGCTGGTTTGGTGTCGGTGGTGGGGTTGAGATTCAGCAAAGAATGAAGCCTTTATGCTAAAAAAGCTAGGGTTAGGAATTTTTGTGTTTTATTTGGTGAAGAAAAAAATCAAAATGGGAATTGAGTGGCTATCAGACAAGGTTTTAAAACCTGCGAGATGGTACCGAGGTGATTTTAATTCATTAGGGAAGGCATAAGCCTTAGGGTGGTTGAGGCATAAGCCTTACATTTTGGATGGAAAAAAAGGAAGACGTAAGTATATACTTGTTAAGCGCTCATAATGAAAACAAATATAAAAATAGGCTTGTATGTCATTTTGTTTTATCACAACATTCAAAGAGTGGAATTAAGCAAGTGACATTTAGATAAAAGATAAACTCCAAATAATGATAAAAAAATGATAAAAAAACTAATTAAACTATTGAAGATTCTCGTGATCTCCACGTTGGAGTTCTTCTAAGATTCTCCATGTTGAGTAGAGAAGAAACAAATCTTTTGCCATGTTATCCTCTTTCTATATTTCATGTTTTTTATTTTGGGATTATCCCTCTAGGAAATGTGTTTAGGATTTAATTTGATTTAATTAGAGATATGTTTTACTTATTTTAGAAGATTATATTATGATTGGAAAGTAGGATTGGTCTCTCTATATAAAGTGACCAACTTCGATGGTTTCTCTTTAAGTTTCAACAATAATAAACCACAAGTTTAACCCATGATTGAATAGTGATTACCAATGAGCAAAATCAATTATTACGTAACCCTACACCTTAATATATAGAGATGTGGGTGAAATATAGAGTAGTCCTTACAGAATAAGACAGCTATAAAAGAGAACACATAACACATAAAACATGACTCAACACTCCTCAAGTTGGAGTATAAATATCAATCATGCTTAGCTTGGAACAACATTTGCCAAAGAGAGCTTGAGGAAGTGCCTTGGTAAAGATATCTGCAGTCTGGTCCTCAGAAGTCACATGAGTTGTGCAGATAAATCCTCTCTGGATCAAGTCACATGTATAGTGGTAGTCAACCTCCATGTGTTTGGTCCTCTCGTGGAACATAGGATTGTCAGCTATATAAGCAGCGGCCTGGTTGTCTCACCTCATCTCCAGTTAAGACTCAACAGAGACATGTAGATATGCCAGAAGAGATTGTATTCACATCATTTCTGTTGCAGTTTGGGCCATTGCCCAATATTTAGATTCTGCACCTGACTTGGAGACTACGATTTGCTTCTTGCTCTTCCATATAAGTTCTCAGCCACATAAGTATAAAAGCCTATTGTGGACTTCCTATTTGCAATGCACCTTGCATAGTTCGCATTTGTATATGTTACAATATCTAATGAGGTGGCTTCTATAGTTAGAATCCCTTCCTTAGAGAATTCTTTAGGTACCTTAGTATCATCATAGTGGCATCTCAATATTGCTTGGTGGGCCTGCCCATAAACTGACTCAGCTTCTCAACTGCTAGAGAAATGTCAGGTGATGTGATCGCAAGATAAATAATTTTCCCGACTAATCCTTTATACTGACGTGTCTACTGGCTTGGATTGCTTATTATATAGGTGTGCGTTTGGATCCATAGGGATATTTGCTGGTTTAGCCCCTAGTGTTCTTGTCTCTTGTAACAAATCTGTAGCATACTTCTTTTGAGATAGAATAATTTCACATTTGCTACGAGCAACCTCTATCACAAGGAAATAGCAAAGTGGTCCCAAGTCTTTATTGACAGTTTTTTGCAAGGCACTTCAAATCAGTAATGCCCTACCCATCATCACCCGTGAGAATGATGGCATCCACGTATACAAGCATGACCACTAGTCCCCTTGTCATTTTCTGTATAAACAAGGAATAATCATATGGGGATCTGCGAAACCTTAATGTCTCAACCTCTTACAACTTCTGAAATGAGCCCTTGAGGCGTTGCTTCAAGCCATAATTCGCCTTGCATAGAAGACAAACCTTGGAACACTCTCCTTGAGACTCATATCCTGGTGGTTGCTGCATATAGACAACCTTTTATAAATGACCATACAGGAAAGCATTCTTGACGTCCAATTGATTTAGTGGCCAACCACGTTGGACGACAGAGTCAAGAATCTGGATGGTCGGCTGGCGAGCTGCTAGGGAGGTGTTAAAGAAATCAATCCCATAGGTCTGTGTGAAGCCTTTGGCAACCAGTCATGCCTTGTAGTAGGCCATCGTGTCATCAGGATTGTACTTCACAGTAAATATCCACTTGCAGCCAATTATAGTAGCTCCCAGTGGTAGATTTGTTAGATCCCATGTATGGCGAGTGAGAAGAGTAGACTTCTCATTCTCCATGGCTTGCCATCACTTTGGATTAAGAAGAGCCTATTGATGAGAAGTGGGAATCTGAATAGCAGATAAAGCAATGCAGAACTGTTTGTAGGATGTCCTGAGATATGCAGTGGAGACTACATTGGAAAGAGGATGCTTGGTGCTTTTGGGAATCTTTCGCATTGCAATAAGCAGATCTAGGTCGGTGGATAATGGTGATTGACTGTTAGAGGATGGCATTGAAGGCAGAGCATTACCATCTCCTTACAGAGTACCTGGAACATCACTAGTCACCACATTATTAGATTGTAAAACCTTTGTGCTCACCTGAGTTGGGGTTAGTGCTGGCTCAGAAGGGGGAGGACGAAGTTTGTACATGTTAAGCCCTTCTATTATTTGTTATTATTTGGTAGTATATTATTGTGTGGAGTCCTTTGGTTATGTATTAATTTGTGTTGGGGTTGTGTTATGGCAGGGTTGAGAATAAACTAAGTTGCTTATTTCCTTCAACTTGGTATCAGAGCAGCGGTCTTAGATTGGCGTCTTAGATATCTCACCCAAGTAAGCGGTTAACCCTCCACCTATCTCCTCTTCCTCACCGGTCTCCCTCTTCACCGGTTACACTGTCACCGGTAGGGGGGCATCAGTGCTGCCACATCGCGTTGTCGGTTGCTACCCACAACCACCGCTGTCGCTTGCTGCCCATCGTGGGCTATAGCGCTGTCGCTTGCTATTGCCCATTGTGGGCTGTAGCCCTGCCTACAGGTTTATCGTGGGGCCTTTTCTCTTTAGGTAAGGGTGTAGTGCACCCTCCTCCCTTCGTTTTTTGACCTCTACGAGGGAGAGGTAGATTTGATTGGGGATTTTCCAGTCCCCAACAATCATTGCTTTGCCTAGGAAGGCCTGGGATTTTCATCTTAGGCTACTATTGTGCTTCATTGAGGAGCACATGGTCTGAAACTGCAATTTTAGATCCTTGTTCATGTGTTTTATGACAGTTTGGATGCTCTAGTTTTGCTTGGGGTGTTCTAGTAACTTGGGTGAAGGCAAGATGGCGTCCTCTGGCTCTTATGAGGTGACGTCAGAGTCCATGATGGAGACAAGGACCTATAATAACCCATTTTTTGGTCCTATGGTGAAGTTGGACGAGATCAACTACTCCAGATGGTCACAGACCTCTCTCATAACGGTGAGGGGTCATGATAAGGAGCATATCTTGCTTCACCTAGAGCCTATAGATAAGACTAGGAAAAAGTCTACCTAGAACAAGGATAATGCAATGGTGAGTACCTGGATTATGAATTGTATTATTCCTAGGATAAGCGATGAGATTATGTACTACATGACCACGAAGGAGACGTGAGATACGTTGCGAGAGACTTATTCCCATGAGAATTTTGCTCGTGTATTCCAAACCTTTCATGAGCTCATTCAGTTGTGTTAGAAGGGTAAATCACTAGTCCAGTACTATTCTACTATGAAGGGTCTACTAGAGAAACACAATGCCAACCAACCAGTGTGTCCTTGCTCATCTTAAAGGGAGTATAGGAAGGAGACTACTGTTTTGTTATTCTTGTTTGGCCTTGGACCAAAGTCTATTGCTACATGGTCTCAAATTTGTACTGTCAGACCTACCTTCACTAGAGGAGATATACAGTAGGTCGAGTAGGATTGCAGTTTAGTTACCTAAGACTACAGAGTAGACACCTGCGTTGCTTGCTATGCTTGGACGTGGTAGAGGGTCTTTCTTCTTGAGGTCGGGGTTGTGGCCGTGCACCTGGGGGTCATGGTCATTCTCCCTGCAGTTATTGTGGTTGATCAGGACATGCTGAGGTTACTTCCTGGACTAAGCATGGTTGACCCTCGGTGGCCAATTAGGCTTCTAAGTTAACTCTGAGACTCCTTTTGACAGTATCCCAAGCAGAGTTTAATGATTTGCTACAACACTTCTCTCAGTTGACTCAGTCCTCGGCTACTCCAAAGATTGCCACACTTGTCTCTTCTTTAGGTATAGATTTAGTTTGTTCCTTAACAATTCCATACAATAATGATTGGTTAGTAGATTCTTAAGCTTCACACCATTTATGTGGAGATTGGAGGTCATTTCCACAGATTATTCCTGTACTACAAGGGAAGATTGTTCAGGTTGCTGATGGGAGGCACTCCTAGGTTGCAGGACATGGGGAGGTTCCTGTCACCTAATTTATTTCCTCCACTTTGAGGCTATCTAATGTTTTATTTATACCTGGTTTTCCTGACTTTTCTATTAGTTAGTCGTATTACCAGGGTGAGGGTTCTTGCGGATTTTAATGGATACTAGAGGGGAGGGGTGAATAGTATCATCTTTTACAAACTTAAATATCTTAGTAGCAAAGACAAATCAAATGACAAAGATTAATGCATAGAAGACACACCTGGATTTATAGTGGAAACCCTTTTTGGGTGAAAACCACTACCTAAGTCTCTCAGCTTAGGATTTTCCCGATTAGTTGAGGTTAGTCAATCCACTAACGTACCACTTGAAATAAGGGTGGCACAACCTTTTACAATGATCCCTTAACAACCTGAGGAGAAGCACAACAATGGATTTCTCCTAACAACTTGGGATTCGTAATCAAAAGCAACATGTAAAAATAGTATAAACCTATGGAACCTCAAGGAAAGTCAAATCAGATTTCAGTAGAGGTTTGAACTATCGTGCTTTGAAAGTTGTGAAAATGGAAGCGCAGAAGCACTTAGAGGGAGGCAGGAAAAGCTCTTTCTTTAAGATGGATTTCTTCTTGAGAGTGTGTGAAAAGGGCTGCGTACGACCTCTATTTATATTAGCAAATCGACCAGAAAGGGAAATCAAATTGATCGATTAATTAAGATAGTTTGGTCGATCAAAATGAGTTTTGGTCGGTCAAACTAGGTATTTGATTGATCAATGATTAGTCAATTAATTAACCTAAATGGTCGATCAAAAATGTATTTATCAATTTCCTAACATGGGCTAATTTTATCGATTAATTAATTTGGTTGGTCAATCAATACATTTTGGTCGATCAATTTTATTATTTGGTCGATCAATAACCCTAAAAACTTATTTCTTATGAGAAGTGCGGAAATCCAATTGAAACTTATTTTGAGGTTCCTTACAAAATAATCTAGACTCAATAAATATAAAAAGAAACTGAGACAAAGTCAGCATTCTTCTAGCTTTAATCCATGAGAGAGTATTGAAAGATTAGTTTTGTAGATAACATAATTTTGGTGCATCAAAACAAAGGTACTTACACAGGGATCTGAATTGCAGAGTTATTTTTGATACCCAGTCTAATGTGTCGCAGGATAAACTTACGGGAAGGACGATTGGTGAAGGACGTGAAGAAGGGGGGTTTATCGTCTGAGCCAGACACCTGTTTCTGTTGCTTGCCATGGGAAGGTTACCTCTGGTACTCCATTCCTATGGCACCTTCGCCTTAGTCATCTCTCTTTGGATAGGCTCAAGCAGGTTATGCCCCACATTTCTCCTACAACTGCTGTTTTCAAGCAAATTCGAGGGTTTTTGAAAGATGTGTTCGTTGTAGTAATAAATTCTAAAAAATAGCTTGAAAAATAGATAAAATTTATAACTCAGATGAAAGTCCAAGATCGTTCGTTGGGAGTAAGTAGGAATTCAATCACTAATCTCAACAAATAAAGTAAATGAGCACACTTAATTACTCAAAAATCAAATATGCAATATAACACATGAGTATGTGAAGGATCTAATGAGGCAAAAAGATATCTAACGTAAAATAATGGTGATTTGAATCACTAATTATTAGCTTAGATACACATATAATAGTTACTGGATCATCTAATTAAATGAATAGTATCAACCATGCAAACTTTAGTGCACAGTGCACTCCATTAGGGTACTCAATCAGATGGCTTAAGTGTCTTGCTATAGTGCCAAGAGGACACTGTACTTTCTCCTTTGCTTCTCTTATGCTTTTCCTCTGCTTTTCCTCTTCTTTCCTTCTTAGCTTCTCTGCGTCACCTCTTCTTTCCTTCTTTCCTTAGCTCTATCTCTACAAGGGGGCACCTTCGATTTTTGGCTAAGTGTTAGCCAATACAAAGGGAAGTAAAACCCCCCTGCCCTGCACTCTCCTCTTCTCTCTTTGGGTTTCCACCTTTCTTCCGCCTTCACAAGGCCATGCAGAGTACCCGGTAGTCGGATTTAGATCTAAGCGCACCTGGGACCAGGGCTGCCGGCATGGGGTAGCAGTCGAGGTGTGGGCTTAGGCAGGTAATCGGACTAGCTAGACCCGTGTGGACAGTGTCACGGGTGAGGTAGGTGTCGAGTGAGAGGGGACCTCACCTTCGTGTGTTGAGGCGAATAGCCTACGACACAAAATCAACTTATGCGACGCTGGATGATCAGTGGTTTCTGAGGTGGGACTAAATGTCCCACCTTCCTTGCGCACACTGCTGCAGTGGATGATTGGTCGAATTGGCGAGTTGCAGCTGTAGAGATCCTTAATTGAGGACTTGGAGACCTCCCTGGAGAGGTTCCGCGCACCCTGGAGGCTTCACCTGGAGCTACTGCAGCTAGAACGTGCTTTAAGGTTCCTTCAAACCTCTGCGTCAATGGCGAATGGAGACCTAATACCTGAAATCCAAGATACGGCCTTTCGGCCTTGTCAAATAAGTTCAGAAGCTTCGCCGTGGAACGGCGAAAGCGTGAGTGTGTGCGGCGTGGCGTGAAGGTGGTTGATGAGGACTATCGACCTCGCGGAGGGTAGTCGGAGGAGGGTGAGTTCGGTAGAGGGTTTGAAGGAGCAATCGACCTAACTAGGTTAGGACTTTTGCTCCTGGGGTTGAGGCGGAGGTGTTGGGAGTGTCGGCGAGGCGGATGGAGTGGTGTAGCGATGGATACGCCTCGTCGGAGGAATTGTCGGAGACGGGGAAGATGGGGATGAATAGCGGCGTCAAGGGTTATTTTTAGGATTTTTGGGTATAAAACTAACCTAAGAGAACTAAGGATCTAATCTAACCCTAATTTAATAGAAGAAAGGGGGAGAACCGGCAGCGGAGAAGAAAATACTCCGGTAGAGGGGGACGATGGCGACGACAAAGGTAGAACGACGACGGCTGGTATTGCACGACGCATAGGAAGGTGAGGAAGAATCCGCCGCCGGTATTGCAGTCGGACGATGAGGATAGGCAGAGGGAGTCGCTGGAGCTCGAGGAGCTATTCGACCAAAATAGAAGAGAGGAATGTGGGGAATTTCCAATCGAAATCGAGTCTGGGGAACTCGACGAGGTCTGGGGGTCTTTTTATAGGGGTCTAGAGGGCGAAAAGAGCTTGCAAGCCAAGCTTCCAAGCTTGGAAGGTTCGCCGGAATAGGATACCCAATTCTTTCACATGTTCGCATTAGGATTTGGGCGAGATCTGGAGCTTCGGATTTGGCTGAAAAGGAAGGCAATTACTTGACGAGTTTCCCTTTCAGTTTTGAGAGGGATTCGTCAAGAAATCACGGAGATCTTGCCAAATTAAGGTCGCCGGAGCTTTAGGATTAGGAGTTGAGGGCGGCAGGGACCTATTTGTGAAGAAGACGACAAAGTTGGGGGGTTATTTGGAAGAAATTCAAAAGTTAACGGCATGAGTGTGAGATAAAAGAGTAAGACAGGACCTAATTGCAAACTAGGTCAAGATGATCTCAGATTGGACCCAAATTTTGGTATAAACCTAATTTGGATCCAAGGAATTCAATGGTGAAGTTAGATTTAGGTTTTGACGAAGTTTGATTGGAGAAATTGCACAATTACCCAAATTAGGGCAAAAGTCTGTCTATGGCTCTGTTTTGGGTCAAGATGGGTTCCAATGGTCAAATTGAAGGTACCAAACCTTAGAGAATATTTTTCTATAAATTTTAGAGGGTTTGAGTGAATTTTATCTTGACCGGAATTCCCTTTAATCAAGCGGGTCTATTTTTTAGGGTTTTAGATGTTATTTAATTTTCGAAATACGCGAAAATCCTTTTCTATCTTCATAGACTCACTTGTTAGACATTTAAGATCATTTGACCTTTATTTAACCTTTGAGAAAATCCGTGATTGTTCTGCAATTGAGATATGCTGTTAAAACTGTAGTTTTACCCCTGTTTTACTGTTATTCTCTCATAATGATTATGCAATGAATTACGGCTCTCTGACGGTTATGTAGGAGCATTTAACCCTTGATTATGATTAATTAAAGCTAGATATGAATGATGATAACGTTATCATCAACTGCCAATTCTTGCAATTCTTGTCAGTTAGGCAAGCACCATCGTGCCAGTTTTCCTTCTAATCACAGTGATTTGTCTACCTTTTTGTTTTAGTTGATTCATATGGATGTGTGAGGCTTGAGTCGAATCCAGATTGGGTCACCATTATTTTTTGGTTATTAGTAATGATATCTCTATATTGTCATGGGTATTCTTGATGAAAAATAAGTCAGATGTGGGTTCTATTATTGAACACTTTATATTTGAAATAAAGATGCAGTTTTCTCTTGTTATTGAAACAGTGCGTTCTGACAATGCACTTGAATTTTGTACTCATTGCTTGTATTCTTTTTACAAATCTCACAGCATTATTCACCAGACTACTTGTGCTCACTCCTCTCAGTAGAATGGTGTTGTTGAGAGGAAGCACCGCCACTTGATGTGGCATGCACCCTGTTGATACATCACAATGCTCCTTTGTATTGGGGTGATGCTGGTTTGACCGTGTGTTTTTTGATCAACAGGATGTCAAGTTTTGCTATTCATGAGAAGCTACCTTGGTAGGTGTTGTATCCTGATAGGGAATTGTTCCATGTTACGTTGAGAGTTTGTGTGTGTTGCTTTCGTTCATGCTTTTACTCCTGGTGGGGATAAATTTGCATCGAGGGTAGTGAAGTGTGTTTTCTTAGGATACCTAAGACTTAGAAAGGGTATTGTTGTTTTGATCCTGTTACCGGATGTCATTTTGTGAGTGTTGGTTTTACCTTTCATGAGCCCATATCCTATTTTTCCACCATTAGGCGTGCTCTTTCACTTGAGGCTACTGAGGTTCCCATGCCTATTCCTTTTGTTCCTTTAGACGAGATACCTATTTCTGCTCCCCCCGCTTGCTACTACTAGACTTGAGAGGTATTGTGAGCCTCCTATTACCTACACGCATCCTTATACTACTTTGCAGATACCCACTTCTTCACCAACACCATCTTGCCCAGTTCAGGTGAGTACAAATAGTTTGCATACTGATGATATAGTACCTAGTTGTGATGCTACGGGTACAGGTGTGGATATCTCTGCCTTTAAGCCAGTACAGGAGGATCTGGCAGATCTTGACCTTTCGATTGCTATTTGGAAGGCACTCCGTAGTTGTGTCAGATATCCAGTTATAGGTAGTCTATCTATTGTGGGACTGTGATATGCTTTTGGGAGTTTCTGCCATGCTCTTTCTTCCACCTCGATTCCTGTCACCTACCAGTAGGCTATGCTTGATCCAAAATGGTGCTAAGCCATGGAGGATGAGACGGCTGCCTTTACATGGTGTACATGGAAGGGTGCACCATTACCAGAGGATGCTGCAGTGGTTGGTTGTAGATGGGTGTTTGCATTCAAATACAACCCAGATGGGTCGATTGCTAGGTACAAGGCTCGACTTGTTGCCAAAGTGTTCACTCAGACTAATGAAGTGGATTTCTTTGACACGTTCTTACTGGTGGCTCGCCTTTCTACAGTACGGATTCTGGTTTCTGTGGCGATGTAGCGAGATTGGCAACTTCATCAGCTTGATGTGCAGAATGCCTCTTTGTGGAGATATGTAGGAGGATGTATACATGCAACAACCCTCGGGATACGAGAGTTAGGGGGAGTGTGTGCGTAGATTAAAGAAAGCTATATATAGCCTGAAGCAGAGTTTGAGAGCCTGGTTTCACAAGCTCTCTCAGGTGGTTGAGGTAGTTGGTTTCTAGAGGTTATCATTTGACCATTTCTTGTTTATCAGGACGATAGGGAAAGGGGTGGTTGCATTCCTGGTTTATATAGATGACTTGATTGTCACAGGTGATGACACAACAAGCATTACTGAGATTAAGCAATGCTTAGCAGACTAGTTTGTTATGAAAGACTTTTGGCTTCTGATATACTTCTTGGGATAGAAGTTGCACGTAGTAGGAGAGGCATAGTACTGTCCTAGAGGAAGTATGCACTTGATGTTTTGAAGGAGACAGGTATGCTGGGTACCAAACCAACAAATATTTTGATGGATCCCAAGGCATGCTTGTATGATAGAGGTAGAGATCATGGATAGCAGGCAATATAGGTAGTTGGTTGGAAAGCTTCTGTACTTGACTATCATCAGGCCAAACATCTCACTTGTAGTGGGCAAGTTGAGTAGTTTATGGATAAGCTGACCAAACAGCACTGGGATGCTTCAATGATGGTGTTGATATATGAAGAAGGCACCTTGTCAGGGGATCTTGTTCAGCAGGGGAACATCTATGACTGTGGTTGGTTATTCAAATGCTAATAGGAAGTCCACTACGGGCTTCTGCACTTATGTTGCTGGGAACCTAGTAACGTGGAAGAGTAAAATGTAGGTTGTAGTCTCTAGATTTAGTGTTGAGTTAGAATATAGAGCCATGGCTTAGACTGCAATCGAAATGATGTGGGTGAGATCCCTTTTGACAGATCTACATTTGCAGGTGGATGGTCCTATGAAGATGAGGTGTGATAACAGGGTCACTACCTATATTATCAACAACCTCATGTTTCATGAGAGAACCAAGCACGTGGAAGTTGATTGTCACTACACATGAGACTTGATATAGAGGACTTCTTTACACCACTCAGGTTTCTTCAGATGATCAGACAACAGATATTTTTACCAAGCCTTTGGCTCATTCATCATTTGATGTCAGCTATTTCATGCTGAGCATGATTGATATCTATGATCCAACTTGAGAAGTGCTAAGCCTATTCTATTATTTGTTATTATTTGGCAACATATTATTGTGCGGAGTCGTTTGGTTGTTACTTATTAATTTGTATCGGGGTTGTGTTGTATTTTTCCCACCTCTCTATATAAAGAGAGGTAGGGTTTGAGAATAAACTAAGTTTCTTATTTCCTTCAATTGTACATGAAAGGAAGATCATGAAACCTGATTGGCTTAGAGACAGGGATAGCTTCCAAAAGGGTAGGAGGAACAGGCATAGGTGTTGTGTCAGGAATGTCATGAACTTATCTCCAAGTGATGGAGAAGGTACAGATTCGTGGAAAGTAACATCAGCACTGACATAATGATATCGACATATGGGATCATAACGATACCCCTTCTAGGTACGTAAATACCCCAGAAAGACACACTTGATAGACTAGGGGGCTAACTTGTCACGACCAGGAGCAGTAAGGTGGATAAAAGCAATACACTCAAAGACTCGAGGTGACACATGGAACAAGTTCCATCAGGATACAAGATCTATAATGAAATTTGCTCATGTATAGCAAAGGAGGGTATGCGGTTGATGAGATAATAGGTAGTCAAGATCGCATCACCCCAGTAAGTAGAAAAACACACTGTTATGGATAAGCAAAGTTCTAGCAATGTCAAGATATGACGATGCTTTCACTCTGCAACCCCATTATGTGAAGAGGTGTGATGACAAGTAGTTTGATGTATACTCAAAGAAATTAGGCAAATAATGAGTACAAAATTCTAATCTATTGTCATAATGAATAATTTAACAATGGTATCATTTTTAAGAATGAAACTAACATTAGACTTTTGCTTTAAAAGAAAAATTCAAGATAATCTTGAAAAATTATCAATAATAACAAGATAATATTGATGGACATGACTGGGACCACAGATATCGACATGGACTAACTGAAACAAGGCCTAAGAACCAAGACTTTGATTGGTAGAATAAGTACTTTGGTGATGCTTTCTAAGATGACATGCATCACAATTGATGACAACAGAAGGGATATCTGCAGTATGACACAACGAAACCTGTCTAGAGATAAGTGACCTAAACGTAGATGCCATTAGAAAGGAGATCCAGTAGAAGGAATGGCTCCACCAAAATTTGTCGCAGCGAAAGGAGACTAGAGCAGGCCATCAAATCCTCCTTTATGACTGTCACCAATTGTCCTCCCTATCAGGATATCTTGGAAAGTATAGGTAACCACATCAAATATGGCTTGACAATTCAATTCTTTGGTAATTTTGCTAACTGAAAGCAAATTGATCGAAAAATCAAGAATAAGCATAACATCAGTCAGTCTCATGTTGGGGCCAACTGTAACCTCCCCCAAACCAGTGATGGGAGAATGCCTCCGATCAACCACCTGTACTGTACGTTTGGGTGGAACTAAACGAAGATGATGGAAGTGTCGTTGATCTCTACTTAAGTGGCGTGATACTCCTAAGTAACTAACCAATCTGTGTCACATGAATCGTCACTTTGTGCAAAGAGTGCAGGCAGTATACCTGAAGAGGTAGGCAGGGCAACTGTATCAGAGGCAAAGGAGGTGGCTAGGGCAGTAGTATCCGAGGTAGAAGTATCCTGAGAGAGCTGAGAAAGTTGTTGAAGAAGCTTATTTTAGTCAAACCGAGGTACTAAGATAGTCTCTAGGTTGCTCTCAAGTAGCAACTTCCTGATTGATAGATAATGCTGTATATGCTAGGTCCAACAAATGCTCTCAGTGTGACCAAACTTCCTGCAATATGTGTAGGGGGTATGTCCTCTCCCTGAGCACCACGCTCTCTACCCCTCCCTCGGGTAGAGCATACCCTACCTATGTCCTTGGGCAACAATAAAGGTAGAAGTCTGACCTGTGGGCTCCCAAGTCGATCTTGGTATACTCTTTTTTGTGAATATTGGATTTGTTTTGACTTGATTTTGATCCGTTCCCAACTCTATTTTTTTGCAAAATTCGATTTTTGATCGATCAATTTTCAATACTGGTTGACTAAAATAGTCAAATCTAGTACCTAAACTCACTAAACTTGGTCGACCATTTCCCAATTCGTGATCAACCAGTCACTATTTTTGATCGACCAACCACCATATTCTGATCGATCAAAACTACACAGAACCTAACTTATGACTCCAAAACACACGCCACGCCGCTTCCTCTTCCTCTTACGATGATACTTTTGATCGCTATTTCAATAATGTTGACGTGAGAAGGAATCTCTCTTTACACAAAACATCCCCTCATGTTGGAACAAAATATTCTCCCCAAAATCTCCACAAATACAATGGAGTAGAAGCCTTTTTATAGACCCTTGGATGCCCTCTCAATTTTGTAATATGATCACTCTTGTGATTTGATATTGATCATAATCAATCTTGGGATTCATGATCAATCACAATCAATTTTGTGACGAGATCATTTCCAATTAATTTTGTTAGGAATAAGGTGGCGACGTGGCAGTAGCAGTAGGCCATCAGGGCCAACGGCAAAGAGGACCAAGGGTCCTATTTTTGGTGTCTTAGGTTCCAGGTTTTAGTATTTTTGTTAAGTGGGTTTTAGGAAAAGTTGTTTTGGGAAGTTGTTCAAAGAGGACCAAGGGTCCTATTTTTGGTGTCTTAGGTTCCAAGTTTTAGTATTTTTGTTAAGTGGGTTTTAGGAAAAGTTGTTTTGGGAAGTTGTTTGGTGATTTGTTATTTCTTGTTTAAAAGATAAGATTTGATTAAGTTGTTTCCAAGTTTAGAGGATATGCTCTCTTCTATAAAAGAGTCTTCCTCTTGTATTTATTTGTTGAATTTGCTAATAATACTTCCTATTCCTTAGCTCCTCTCCTTTCTCTCTTCTCAAACATAGCAGTCGACCCCCTTGGCAGTTGGCCACCAGATCAGCTGGCCACCTCAGGCAGTCGGTCAACCACCATTGCAATTGGTGGTTGCTGCTCCTCTCTTCCTATTCTCCACGTGGGTAGTCCCCTTGTGGACTGTTTTCCTATGCTCAAAGGAGCCTCTATGCCCCATGTGCGCCAATTTTGACATGGTATTAGAGCTTATGGTCTAGGCTCTCTTGCGCATGTGGGTTTTTTGACCGCACGGTGGCTTTCGTCTTTGGTGAGTCTTCCTCGACAAATCCGACACCTTATGTGGAGAAGGAAGATAGTAGAAGATGACGGAAGTTTCAACAACGGTTGGTGATGCCACGTTGGGATTGGGAGAAAGCAAGGTAGTTGTCACCGGCACAACCATTAAGCTACATGGTGCCTTCAATTAGATCTTGTAGGCTCGCACCTTCAAGATATTTGTCGAAGGATAGGAGAAACTTAGTGTTCTCCTCGAAGAACCATCGGAGCAGAAGGATGACAAGAAGACGACGAAGAAGTTCGAGAAAGAGAACTACACTGTCATGAACTGGCTCATGAATTCGATGAACCCATTCATTACCTCGAACATGCTTTACAAAAAGAGCGCTTATGACATTTGGACAGCCCTTGAGAAGAGGTATGCCCAAACATCGAGTAACACGTGTATTACTGATTTGTATACTCGTATTTAGACAGTGAGTCAGGGAGACCTTGACCAAGTACTACGAGAACATGGAGGCCTTGTTCGAGGAGTTGGAGATATTCGAGCCACTATGTTGCAACAAGTAGGGGGAGACACGGGCTGTTTGGCAATCTGCCAAGTTTTTATCAGGGTTGTATCTGCGTTATTAAGTTGCTCGCGATCAGATCCTCACCTTAGACGGGAAGATGGACCTCGAGACCATCTTCTGCCGTCTCTTGAAGATGGAAGTACTCGAAGATGAAGTCACGCCAAAGGGCGAGAACTCCGCACTTGCTATTCTAGAAGCAAGTGTGGGGCGTGGAAGAGGATGTGGATGTGGCTGTGGCCTTGGTTGCGTCTACCTAAAGTGCCAACATTGTGGACGTACCAACCATCTACAAGATAAGTGTTGGGAGTTCGGGAGACCTTCATGTGGGGCTACTAGCACCTTTCATGTAGACTCCTTGACTCCCGAGGATCTCGAGGAGCTACGGGCTATGCTTTGAGAAGACAAGTCAACGGCGGCCGTTGTGACGACTATTCAGGTTGCCATAGGTGCAACGACTTTTGAGGTTGTAAGTGGCTACACCGTTGATTCATTTAAAGAGAATACCGAGAGCACTACTCTCGAGAAAGAAGACTGGTGGGGCATCTAGCCTCACGAGTTGAAGACCAAGTTGTCGGCTTCCCGACCTTCGACTTGAGGGGAAGTGTTAGGAATAAGGTGGCCATGTGGGACTACCATGTGGCGGCTAGCAAGCCATGTGGCAGCAGCAGTGGGCCCATCAAGGCCGATGATAAAGAGGACCAAGGGTCCTGGTTTTGGTGTCTTAGGTTCTAAGTTTTAGTATTTTTGTTAAGTGATTTTTGGGAAAAGTTGTTTTAGGAAGTTGTTTGGTGATTTGTTATTTCTTGTTCAAGATAAGATTTGATTGAGTTGTTTCCAAGTTTAGAAGATATATTCTCTCTTCTATAAAAGAGTCTTCCTCTTGTATTTATTTTTTGAGTTTGCTAATAATACTTCCTATTCCTCAACTCCTCTCTTCTCACTCTTCTCAAACATAGCAGTTGGCCCCCTTGGCAGCCAGCCATCAGATCAGCCGGCCACCGCTGGTAACCGGTCCACCACCATTGCAGCCGGTGGCTGTTGCTTCTCTCTCCCTATTCTTCACATGGGAAGTCCCCTTTTGGACTGTTTTCCCACGCCCAAGGAAGCCTCCATGCTCGATGTGTGCCAATCTTGACAAATCTCAATCACGAGATTTTCTGCACATCAATATTGGGTTACAATCTTTTGTGATCAATCCTCATATATGGCTGCCCATTATTCACCCTAAAAATTAGGATAGGCAAATTTGGATCCTTAGCTAGCATTATTGGATCCTCCACCAACCCATTTTCTTTTACGCAGTGGATCTTGTTCAAGGTATAATTAACAAATCTCCACCTTGACTTGAACTCTGTTTGGATGGACTAGTATTGTCTCTTTGTTGTTCAAGCCATTTCGTGGCTTGACTAGTTTGACCAAGTTTGTCTAGGTGTCGAACTAAACAAGTTTGTGTAGCATTGAGTATTCAGGGAGTAGTTAAAAAGTCAAGTGAAATAAATCAAGTCATTGACATTGCCGAATGAACTAAACCAAGGGATGAGTCATTTGATGAGACCTAAATAAAGGACTCAAGTTACATAATCAAGGTTGATCAAATTAATCCTAGTACTAACAACACATGCAACTAAGTTCGATTGACAGCAACATCCACGCCTTTGAGAAAAAAGGTTGGCGATTGAATTAGGATGCAGAATTGTATGTATTCTAAGTGTGCTTATTGGAGTTATAGGCTCTTGGCGGCTATTTGATTATGTAACTGATACATGAATTAGATATGTCCTTTCCGTATAAATGTGTGATATTGATCTTGCTTCTGCTTTTAAGGTTATTTGCACAAACATCACATTAGATAGATGAGGGTAGTAGATCAACTATCTTGAATGATTTTGGATAGTGGATACAATATTGAGATATTCAATGTTTTCAAAAAAGGTTTAAGATGTGTATGTGATCCTATTATTAACTCATTGTTATGATCTTTTTTTTTTTTGAAAGAAAGTGGAAGATTACCTGCACCTGGTAATCATTTGTGGATTGTATTAAAAAGGAATAAAAGGAACGGACTTACATATTTTGCAGCCAAAACTTAGAATCCTTGCCTCTAATCACATTGTCCACTCAACACCTCTCATTACGAAAAATAGTACCGTTCCTTTGAAGCCAGATACACTAAATAATAGCAATTCTCTGACACTAGCTCGCCATATCAAGCAGAACATGATCTTTGAAGCTTGTCCAAAAACTTTCAAAATTTTTCGTGTCAACCGTGTGGAGGTTAAAATTTGACCAGACTTCTCTGGCAAAATTGCAGTCAAAGAATAAATGTTGCACATCTTCATTTGCTTTCTGGCAAAGAGGACATATAGTGTCCCCATCTGGAGCCCACCTGGATCTATACATCCGTATAACAATCCACTTCCTTCTAAGGAACCAAAGGAATAATTTTATCTTGAGAGAAATTTTACATTTTAGAATCAATTTGGAATCCCCAACAATCTGATTACCATTGGCAACATTATTAATCATTAGCTTGTATGCACGACCAACTGAGAATGTCCCTTGTTTCCAAATGAAACCATCTGGCTCAGCAAAAGAAGGGGAAAGATCCTTAATAGAATAAAGCAGTTGCTGAAATTTAGTGAATGTGGATTCCGATAGACCCTCTGGCAGCCTGATGTCCCAACAACGAAGAGCTTCATCCCAGAAATCCTTGACCTTGGCATCTTTATCAATAGCATGCTGAAAGAGCCTCTGAAGAACCTCAAAAAAGGTCTCAATTTCTATCCAATTATCATGCCAAAATCTGAAAGTATGACCATCACCCAGAGATGGAACAAACTGATATGAAAATTCAGAGAAAAGAGGTTTAATGGAGTGCCAAAATGCAGAAAACCCATTGGTATTACCTGCAGCCTTGTGCATCACTTTCATACAATCACTATAGGAATCCATCAGAATGGAATTCACCAAAGAATCATTGTTGGAGAAAAATCTAACCACCCATTTTAGTAATAATGCCTTATTAAAATGAGATAAATGACGCACTCCAAGACCTCCTTCAATCTTCGGCTTACAAATCTCATTCCACATGACAAGTTGAGCAAATCTTTCCTTCGAATCAGGCCCTTTCCAAAAAAATCTCTTCCGGATCATATCAATCTGCTTGAGCATCTTTTTTGTAGGCGAAAACACTGACAAGAACACCAGAATTGACTTGAGGACGGATTTAAGCAATACCAACTGTCTACCTCCAGATAGGAGTCTACTACTCCAAGAAGAAAGTCTATTAGAGAACTTTTCAATCAAACCCATCCAATCCGAAGAAGTTAATTTTTTTCCTTTTAAAGGAAGACCAAGAGATGACAATCTTCTAAGTTGTTTGAAGAGACCGTCAGCTAACCGAATTCTGCATGGAAAGAGTTCCATAGAATGAAGATTTCGGAATTGTCATTTAGGCTTGATTAAACATTTGAATCATAGAACTGTGATTGCATAGCTGTCACCAAAATTTTCCCACCTAGCCTTTAGTAAGAGGTGCTAGATTTTCTCAATAATATTATTTTTTGGAATTTTCTCTGAAAGAAAGGAGTTGAATGTAAACCGAAGAAAAAAAGAAAATATTTTCCTTGTGAGTCTTTTTGTTTTCTGTGCTTGCAAAGCTGGGAAAAGGAGAATAACAATTTACTTTCCAATTACTCATCCTTTGGATGAAGAGCAGAAGTGGAACTTTTCCTTACTAACGTGGAATGTACAGAGCATTCATGATGCAGTTATCAAAGTTGGAGTATTCTGTGCTTATTGTTGTCTGCCTTTTTTTTTCTTCTTTCCTAAATGTCTTTGCCTCTCGAAAGAAAAACTTAGTTTGTTTCTTACATTCTGTTGGGACTCTACACGTACTGCTTATCTGCAGAAACCTTGCTCTTTTGCGAGCTGATATTTCAAGACTCCCTTTTGCATCTGGATCCATTGATGCAGTTCATGCTGGTGCTGCATTGCATTGTTGGCCTTCTCCCTCCAATGCGGTAATCTTTTCATCCCTAGAACTTTATGGCTATAATCTCCTATTTAAATTATATTAGGGGAATAACTTTAATTTGAGAATCCACATTCCAGCTAAAAACTGAATCTGGACATTCTTTGGTAAACGCGAATTGCCCATCAACCAATAGCATTATAACTACTCGTGCTTCTTTGAAAAAGTTAAAATTCAGAAAGCATTACTGTCTCTCCTTTTGCCTTGTGAAATCAAACTTGTTTTATGCCTTTCTACACGACTAAATTGCTTTTTTCCATGCCAGTTTCTGCTAGAACTCATTTATTTCTCATCTTTCTTTTTCACCAATTGATATGGGACTTATTGAACAATTTAGTTGGGGATTCAGGTCAATGGACATTTGAGTCAAGATTTATGTAACCTTTTCATGCTGAATCATTGCCTTGATGTTTGAAATTTGCTCTCCTCTATTCTTGCTTCTTCAGCGATAGTTTATGCCATGCCACACATGGGTAGCTATTGAGAGTGGGAATGGCCGTGTGGAACCTTGGCTTATTATTGATGAGGACTGGCATTGGTATATCAACAGGGCTGGCTGTGGTTGGGACAAGAGAAGAGAGGGTGGGGGAGAGAGAGGTGGCAGTGATATTTCTGGATTTGTTGTCCTATGCCCTGCTCTTGTACTCTGGGAAAAAAGTGCTCGACAGCCCATTTCTGTATTGTAGGGAAAGAGAAATATTAGGAATTACAATATTGACCACCCAAACCAAAATTAGTGATGAGGAGAGTAGAATGGTACTAAATGCTGAAGGCCCCATTCAGCAAAGGGTCAAATCGGGGTATTATCGTTTGTATCATGGTTACGCGTATTATCCCTCCACATAAACTCCCATTATTACTTGTACATATTTGCATCCATTACATTTACCTCTACTGACCTACTTCCGATGCAAATACAAACAAAAACTACTTATAACATATCTACTTACCCTGCCACCCATCACATCTACCTGCATTAACCTACTTCCAATACCGGTAAAAATAAAAATTACTTACAACATATTTATTCACCCATCATATCTCCCTCCAATAACTCACTTTTAATACACATAAAAATAAAAATCAATAACATATCAACTCAACCTTCCACTTTTCCCATCACTTACGATCCTTACCACTTTTTAAACCTTAACCAGGGTTAAGCCTTACACCCCTTTCAAAGAGGACTTAAGAGTGCTTGGAAACTACTCAAGCCATTGAAAAGATGAGTCGTAAGACAAAAGAAAGATATGGGTATGCTCCTCTCCATTGTTTTCCATTGTGCCACTTCTAAATTTTGCTGGATATGTATGCTACCAATTCAAAGTCTTCTGAGTCAAGCAGAGCTGCCCAGCGCATTTATTACTCTAAAAATTGAAGTTTTCATTTTTTTGTTCTTTTCATGCTAGCTTGCTGAAATAAACCGCATCCTAAGGAGTGGTGGTGTATTCGTGGCAACGACATTTTTGTCGACTCCCCTCAATAGTCCCTTCCAGAATGGGCCATTAAAGCAATTCGGACAGGTACCAGTCATCGACTAGCTGTACTTTAAGATATGGGTGATACTTCTCTACTTGAAGTGCTGCAGTGATGATATGCTTATGGTCAGTCCCCTTTGCATGATACAGGTCTCTGGACTGGTAAATAACAGCTTTAGGTATCTCACTGAGAAGGAGATCGAGGATCTGTGCAAATCATGTGGGTTCATCAATTATTCAAGAAAGGTGGAACGTGCATTCATCATGTTCTCTGTCCAGAAGCCTTGAAGATGAATAATTTTGCTCAGGACTAATGGTCCTCTCAAAATCTTCTCATCCTTTGCTTGTCTAAAAAATATGTAAGATCTCAATTTTTTATATGCGTACTCTATGTTGTAAGGAAGTGATGGAGATCGAGGATCTGTGCAAATCATGTGGGTTCATCAATTATTCAAGAAAGGTGGAACGTGCATTCATCATGTTCTCTGTCCAGAAGCCTTGAAGATGAATAATTTTGCTCAGGACTAATGGTCCTCTCAAAATCTTCTCATCCTTTGCTTGTCTAAAAAATATGTAAGATCTCAATTTTTTATATGCGTACTCTATGTTGTAAGGAAGTGATTCTTTTTCTTTTTTTCACACAAAGGTTGTCAATATTGGATGTAAAAATTAAGTGAACTTTACACGAAGGATGTAAGAAGCTGTTGAAAGGTTGACAACAGATTAGCTCCTTGAGCTTATATACCTACTACTATTAATTTTTGACGTAATTTTTGAGCCAAAATCTACTCAATGATTACACTTGAAACTCAGAAGGGAATTACGAAAAGGCAAATCAACCCACGGGATATTCTTTATAGCTGCTATAATATATAATTTTTTATTAGAAAAGATATCGTGTTCGTACATTCGCTAGAAGGTAAGAATTTGGCAGTCTATGTAGAAACCCTTTCACCAGGAGAGTTCATTCCTGATATGGTTTTACAGGAATTCTGGCAGCCTTGTGTCTTGCTCTTTAATTGATAGATACGAAGGCTGTGATGCCATTTTTTTGTTCTTTTTTTTGAGCCAAGCCAAAAGATTGAGTTCGTTCGTCCAGAAAGCCTCCAATTGTGATGTCAATTAGTCACGGTTGGAGGTTCGCAAGGTTTTAGTGGGGTATTTTTAATGTAGTTGAGTTGTAACTGACCTACGGTTTACCTTCTATCTAAAGCCAGTGAGGTAAATGGCAATGGTGGAATAACAATGTCAGCACTTTTTGAGTAAATCTCTCCGCTTTTAATCCCTTTTCTCGTTCTCCCCTTCGACCTAGCTGGAACAAGTCACCCCTGGTCAAACTTCGAAATAGTATAGAACGCTGCCGAATAGGTATCTGAACCTTTTCTTTTCACGACCTATTCTGCAATGTCTCTGGACGCTTTAGAGGTTATCGAGAAATCGATCTTCAATTTCGTAAACATGGGTGTTTAGTGCCAGATGTGGAGGTGAAGATCCAGAGGAACGAAGGCAATTCTGGAAGCCCAATCCAAATAGCGAAGATGTGGAGGTATAGACTGTCGCTTCATTTTCCCGCCTTGGATGGTTCTATCAATCCTTTTTATTATCAAGTTGAAGCAGAACAATATTTCCACTTACCATCGTCTCATTGGGATAATGTAACGTAGCCTTTTGATGCTATTAGTGGTACATCAATAACAAGGTAATATGAAGTGCCTTAATTTAGTATTTTCCAGTGGGGGTCTCACTGATCCGATTGGGTTGAGTTTTACTCGCCCAATTAATAAATAGGCGAGCTTACATTTACTAAACTATCCAATTAGGTTTGAGTTTAGGTATGGGCAAGGGTATCCTTAAACCTGTATATCCAATTAGATCAATACTTATTTTTTGTTGTATTCTATGTAATATGTTTTTTCTCAAAAGTAACTCATGTTCACTTAAATTCTCTTATAAGATGAGTTGCTTATATAATTTAATAAATAGTATACTTTTATAATATGAAAGTATGATTTTCTTTAGTTGTTTGTTGATATATATTGATAATTTTTATATAAATTTTATCAAATACCTCTTAACTATATAAAAATAGGCATATGAGATGTTAATGGGTATCCACTGGGAAACGGGTATCCGATGGTTAAATGGATATAGGATAAGTTTTTCCTACTAAATAAATGGGGGTGGACATGGAGAATGGATTTTCAAATGGTGACAAGTGTGATATTACCAAAACCAACCCCAAATCTGCTTCGTTGACATCCATAAGATTAAACCTTTATTTTCCCACCTTGGAGGGTTCTATCAATCCTTATTATCAAGTTAAAACAGAACAATATTTCCACTTGGCATCGTCTTACCGGGATAATGTAGACTTAATGCTGTTAGTGGCATATCAATACCAAGGTAATATGAAGTGCCCTAATTTCTTACTTGACTTGGAAAAGAGCTTCATATATATATATATATATATATATATATATATAAGGAATCTATCTAGAGAGTACTGTACTAAAAAATCTTATAAAAAGTACTCGGACTAAGCCATTGGATCTTCATTTGATGAAATAAATAACACCATCTTTATCAAATGTGGTATTATAACGAATCGAAGAAGACGAAAGTTACCAAAATAAAATGACATTAGTAACTTTTAAAAATCCATTCCTAAATTGTTGTAATCGATCATATCAATTAGAATATATAAATTACTAAAAATAGAACTTCAATGTAGTTGTTTGTGTAATAAATAACACACGTAATAAGTAAAAATAAAATGAAAAATATTGTAACAACATGATATGAGATTTGTAATAACAACCGTATATGATTGTAACAAATATGCATTATAATTGTAATAGAACACACTTATTGTAACAAGGGCATTATGAAGTTGTAACGTCAACATATGCAAAGTTGTAATACAACTAAACCTGCATAAAATAAGTACGTGAAGGGGGGTTCAAATCGAATGAAATGGTTTATTATATACAAATGACATTATAGAACATCAACAAAACATCGTAACAGCTTTGATGAACCATTGTAATATAAGTTTATTTTGTTTGTAACTAAATAACTTAAACGGTGTAATGAAATAAACATAAGTTGTAATGACTACGTGTATGAGTTGTAACGTTGCTAATGTAACATGATTTTGTAATATAATCAATGTAGTTTAAAAGGGGTTAACCAATGTGTCAAGAATTTGTAATACAACTAAGCATATATATAACCGCATGCAACGAAAGAATTGTATTACAATTGGAAAGATGTGTTGTGTGAGTTTAAAGAAAGTTGCGTTGTAATATGTACTATCTGACAGGGCATGTATCAATTGTAAGAGCGGATGACGTGATACGAAAAGATGTATTCAAAAGAAGGAACGATAAAGGAAACTCTCGATCGTTTACTGCACCAAAGTACACCAATGAAAAGGCGGAGCGGAAAAGGAGCGAAGTAGCAGTGAAGAGCACAACAGCCTACACATTCTCGATGAGGAATCATGAATCAACATCAGGTATGTTTGAATACTAATACATACTTCTAACCTTAACTTTTAGACGATTGTTGCAGTTCGATTACAAAAGACTGCTTTTTATGCGATTAAAGATGAAGCATTTGAGGTAGTTCTAACTATGATTTCGTGTAAAGGTTGAAAAATATAGAGTACGAACACACGAATGATTTATTCTTCCATTATATAATGTAACACAATGCATATTCAGCCTCATGTACTAAAGCATGTCTTCTTTATCGATATAGTGGAATTAGGATTACATATGGATGTATAAAAAGGGGGAATATGTTTACATATGAATATTTGATTGATATAATGAGGAATAATATTCGTGAAGAATATTCGGTATATATTTACAAACAAACAAAAGACAAAAAGGAGAATGTGCACTCATTCATATCTACTAACTCAACCTAGTCTCAAATAAGACAATTTGATTTGTAGGTCATACAAATGGATGGCAAGGATAAAAGCTACTACAATAGAATGACCAAGACAAGGATTGATGATAAAACATCACAACATGTCGAGGAAGAATAGAGTCATATGCAGGATGTAGGAGAAGTGCAAAAAAAAGGATCAAAACGAGCATCAGAAGAAAAATCTATTGCAAAATTAAGCATAAATGTTGCTACGTCAAAGGCAAAAGGTTCACAGTTCCATATATATGTCCATTATTTTTGAAGTTTTTCTTTTCATAATCTTGAAAATTTTCATTTACATTCCTTCATATGAGGCTTGCTGATTGTGCATTTAATTTCAAACTTGTAGATGATGGAAAACTTACACATCGATGTCAGATACAACACTTCAAAGAATTCATGGATAAGCATCCTATGACCGAGAAGCAAATGGAATTACTAGAGAAAACAACCTTTCACAAGCTGATAGGTGTAACAAAGGTTAATATAGACATCAGGGTGCTAAAGTGGATAGTTGAATGCTACATGGGAAATCGAAAGTTCTCATAGGAGAAACAATCCTTGAATTCACAACTGTTGACATCGGTTTGATTCTTGGAATTCCTAGTAGTGGGTATGATATAAAAATGAATGAGAAATCATTTCCCTGGTCGAGCTACTGCAATCAAACAATTTTCAAGCACACAAGGCACATAGATAGGAGGTTGTTAGAACCTATGATGTATACTTATTATCACTTTGAGGATTCACACTCCATTTACATTTATGTAATGTGTTTAATATGTATGATGTTTACAACCTTCCTATTCCCGGATTCGGGTTACTTGTTCCCAAGGATATTGTTGAATTACATTGACTTCTTAGAGGATACAAAATACTTCAATTGGTCATCCGCAGTTGCGGAGTTCATCCTTTTCAAAATGAAGGACATGGCCAAGAAAATAACATCAATGAAGGAGACTGGAATCAGTGAAAGCCTTGGTTACTTGAACGGCTGCGTGGCTTGCTTATATGTAAGTACTCTAAAGATAGAAGATCATTTATAAATTTAATAACTAATATGCATGGTTTATTGAACATTGAAGAGTTAATAACCTGCAGGTAAGGGTCCTAGAACATTGCTTCAGGGATTCCTACATCAACCGCGATCTAAGACCAAGGTTGAGGAAATGGACTGGCTCCAACATTCTGAAGAAAAAGGACGTTGAGAACATTGAACAATCGGTGGTAATTTGATGTGATATTTCCTTATTTCCCTTTTATATGTTTACATGCTGCAAACACCAAATGAATCATTACAAATGTAGATGTGTTAAGTTATCAGCTGAAAACAATGAAATATTTCGTGTTGGAGCAAATGACATTATATTCTCCCTAGAAACGTTTGAGTCTAGGGGTTTTGTGTCAAGGAGACCAACCCAAATTCTCAATGAAATAGTGGACATGGTTCCACTAAATATTGATTTGGTTAATGTTGGAAATAGACCAGATGCAAAGGCTGAATGTTGCATGCATACTGCATGCATTGAAGAAAAGGAAAAATTAATGGATGATAATTTGACATACACAAATGCCATTGCTGAGTTGAAATCAGAAGTTGATGAGTTAAGAGAAAGGGAGAAGAGGATAGAAGAAGAACAAAAGAAATTCATGGAGGGAAGTCTCAAATACAAGAATGCAATCGCAAACTTGAAGACAGAAGTTGCTGAGTTGAGAATAAGTGAGAAGAACAAGCAAAAAAAATGTGTGTAGTGTAAGAGTACAAACAAACATTGAACAGAGTTGTATCAATTCAAACAAACAAGATTTCAACAAAGATGGAGCTACAAGCATTTTCAAAGAGCATGTCTATGTGTATGAAGGAGAAACCTTTGATGGACCATCATTTGATTTGGGACTCACACAACAGATTCAAGATATTCAAGTGAATACTAAGGCTGCAGTTGATGATCAACATGATACAAAAGAAAATAGTGATCATACTACAGATGTTGAGAGCAACCTAGCTTTAAATAAATTGTGTAATATATAGACAACATTAAAGGCAAGTGAGGGAGATGGTCAAAATGAAAAGGGGAAGAGGAACAAAAGGAAAAGAACACCAAGTTCTATGGCTGAGAGGATCAAAGAAAGAATAGTAATGAAAAAATCAAGACAATCACGCAATATCGACGATGTTGTCAAAAATTTGAATGAAAAAAGTATCATGCCTGCTAGTGATGGTGGAGAACATGGAGAGAGCTCAAAGATAAAAAGGAACAATGAAGCCATAATTGTGCATGATTTGGAGGTAGGGGAAGGGACAATACAACAAGATGAAACAACAGATACTCGAAAATTTGCTAAGATTGAAAATACACTCCCCATGGACAACAATGTCGATAGTGATGCTGTAAGTATTTAATTCCTAAGTACATTTCAACGATTTTTTGAATTTAATCATTGTCATAACTCCTATCACATATATATAATATAGTGAAATCACATTTACAGTACTTATGCGACCCTTGTGATGATTATGAGGGACATGAACATGTAATCGACAAAGAAAATGCTATAACATAGTCCTTTCTACGTGATCCAGTAGACAACTATTTGTAATTACAATTACATGCAAATATATACCATTGTTTAATAATTGTTGTGTTTGCCAAAAAACTTGTAGTTTGAGGAAGAATTACCATACACCATTGGACAACTATTGCACCGGTCAACATATTCACAACCTCTTGTACGGTGGAACGGTCGAAGATATGGTATATTGTTTATCTCGTATTATATCATTTTCATGAATTAATCTATTATCAAGTAATATTATCCAATGTATTACATATGTAGATAATAGACTCCTACATGGACTACCTATTCTTCAAGCATTCCACATTTAGCAGGGGAGAGGCACAACACTTTTTTGCATCTTTGACCATTATGGTAATAACATTATAAAATAATTATCTTCTGATGATTCTGTGGTTTGTAATACTTAACAATTCATATTGTACAGAGCTTAATAAAAAATAGAACTGCCACATTGACAAAGAGTGAACAAGCAACCCTCTAACAAATTTTCGAAGCAAGGCCAAGCACATATGAGAATATCAAGAAGGCATTCTTCCTAATACATTTACCAAGGCATTGGATACTCCTTGTAGCTTGCTTCGAAAAGTGCGAATACTTGGTGTATGATTCTCTGGGACATGACCGAAGGAGCAAGGGCAAAGCCTATAGATGGGTGAGTATACCTTCAACGTTTGTGCATCTATGAAAATAAAATTCTAGAATAATTATATATGTTATTTAAAAACTTTACTTAATATTCATTAAATACATAAAGATATCACATCAGGACTCTTTGCGATGGTCTTGCCATGAGTAAAGGCAACGGGATGGAAAATCAGTTTTGTGACCAACATACCAATGTAGCCACCAACAAGTATAGATTGTGGTATATATTTTCTTAAATATATGGATTACATCTGTGCAGGAGAGCAGGTCATGTTCACACATTACGATATTGGGAAATTCAGAGCTCAGATAGATACAATCCTATTGCAGTGTAACACTGAAGAAAATGAAAGCCTCATTTACAACTACCTCGCTGAAGTAAGAACCAAGAAGTCTTTATAATGATGTTGTATAGGTCAGAGAATGTTTGACATAGATTTCATTTTGTTGAAACAATGGTTATGTTAGTGGTGATATGCATGGATATAAACTTCTGTTTAGATCTGATATTACATAAATTTGTCTGATCTCTTAAAACGATTAGCTAAGTTAGATTGATCAATGAAATGGATGAGTTTTCGTACGTCATACATTGTAATACGGTGTTACTGAAAGAGTGTGCACATTGGTAATGCGTGCTATTACAAATTTGTAATGAATGGTTTTACATGTTGACTGTAATACTGTAATGAATGTTAATTTTGCCTGCTTTCAGAACTTTGTGTAAACTAATATTGTCTGATACATAATATTTCAGATGCGTATTACAACATAGACTGATGCAGTGAGTGTTGCTTTGTTAAAATAATAAAATGCAAAAAAAAAGGAAATTGTTATGTTTTGAGTAACTTTATAAGTTGCTGTAACCATAAAAGAAAACGTTATGAAGTATAAAATAGCGATCGATATTTGGCTTGATTCCAATAATTTTAAGCGTATATGTGAATGTAACAAAGTTCCAACGTGATAAACGTCTAGCTATGAATTACGTTATGTGTGTGTTGTTGTCAGTGCCCGAATAATGGACAATCAAGGTATAAATGGCATGAATAGTGTTACATCTTGTAGATATTTAGTTCCAAACATAATGTACCAGATAAGGTGTACATGCTTTAAGGCCATAATAGGTAGCATTGCGAACGTTAATAAAATTCCTATGATTTCCATTGATTTGAATACGTTTGTGTCTTTGTAAATTTTCCAATAACTCATCTTCATATACATATAACTAAGTATTAGACATCGTATAATGTGTTGTCTGTGTGATGCATTGTATTGCACCAAAAAAATATTATATTGATAAATAGACTAACCAATGCTAACATTTGAAATATGGAGACAAAAAAGGAATCTGGAGCAAAAGAATATCTCAATAGTAACTAATAAGGTTCAAGATAACATGAAATAAACATGTTTCGTACTAAAAAAAATAGAAAACCATCTACATAGATCAATGAACATAATGTAGCTCCGACATGTTAACCGCATAAACATAATGTAGCATAACATTGAGGCATCATCTGCAAAAATCAGTCACTATCTTAACTAATATCATAAAGATGTTCTACAACCCTGCATGATAAAAAAAAAATAGATATATGATTGTAAACAGGAAATAGAAAAATAACACAAAAAAATGTAAACATTTACCTATGTGTTAATGTGGTAGCATTGGTTAGCTTCAATGGACAGTTTTTCGAGTCGTGACCAACATTAAATTTCAAATAATACTTGCATTGACGACCCTTGATATGTTTCTTCTCGCTCATAGGCTTCAATCTGCTACTACCAATATTTGGCCTCCCACTTTTACCATTGCCTTTCATCTTAGCTATGTTTGGTTCTCCGATCATAACAGGTCCTTGTGGGATTATATTTGTAACAGGTGGTTTTGGCTCGTCGTCATTCGAAATCTTAATCTCAATCATTTCATGGATGGTTGTAATTGCTGACTTAATCAACTTCTTTTCCATCTCAAGTGTATCATTGTATTTTGAGGATTTGTTGATGAGATTTGAACACATGATATGTAATTCCTTTGCATCGTTGTGTTGCAACAAAGGCTTGTATATAGGATAATACCTAGATTTCTTGATATTGCTCTTCCACCTTTGAAGAATATATACCTCATTCAAATAACATACATTCATGTTTTTCAAAGCAGCAAATACATGACTATAAGGAATGCCAACAAAGTCCATTAACCTGCATTGACACCTATGAGCATCATCTATTGTACTGTAAAAAACTTCTTGAACTTCCACTTGATCTCCAATAGTGATAGTCTTGAACCTAGAACCAGGTTCATCAGTCGATATATCAATAACATTCAATAATAGAGAACTTGTAATTTGCTTCTAAGCTTCATAGAAAACAGACTTTGTGTAGATGCTAGCAAGTTGCTTCTCACCACTCCATGATGTTTCAAGAAATGGATGCTCGTCATGCAATTCATTGTCCATTTCATTTTCAACTTCTCTCATTGTAGTAAATGCATCTTGGAAACGATAAATAAATTCAAATAAAGAGTTCTACTTGGTTATCAAGCTACTAAGAAATGAATGAATACTCTCACTCCTTTGTGTTGTCTTCAAACCTGCAAAGAATCAGGTACACATATATGCTGGGACCTAGCTTTCCCTTATATCAAAAATAGACTTCAACCATTTATTATCGCCAAGACCATGCTTCTCAACTAATCAATTCCAACCATCGTCAAATTCTTTTGGGCTTCTACACCACCAAATGAGGTCTCTAAGTTCAGAAATAGCATTGCCACCAAAATTAGAAAAGCCAATTTTCGAGCTAAACTTGCTGACAATGTGCCAAACACAAAATTTGTGAATAGTATTAGGAAAGCATGACGCAATAGTAGTTGTTATAGAAGGATCCTGGTAAGTTACAACAGAGAGTGGATGCTTGCCAACTGCTTCCAAAAAGTTGTTAAAAAATCATTCAAAAGAATCCTACGACTCATTCATTAGAAGAGTGTTAGCAAATATAACCATTTTTTTATGGTGATTCACACCACACAGTGTAGCAAAAATCAACTTGTACTTGTTGCTGTTGTATGTCGTATCAAATGATAACACGTCACCAAATATCTTGTAATCCTCCAAAGATACCGGGTCCATCCACATGCATTGAGTTAGGCATTAGTCATTATCAGTCATGTAAGAATAGTAAAACTCTGGAGTCTTGCTTTTACAATATTCAAAATGGTCTATAAGCATTTGAGCATCTAATCTAGATACTCTCTTCCTTTCATCCCTCTTCATATTGTATATATCCCTAACAATGTTCACAACGTGATCACCAACACCTCCATGCCTTGACAAAAATGCAACCTGCTTGCTTACAGGGATGTCTACATCAGACAACGTATCCAGAATTACCTTTGTGTGATCCGTGATCTTCTTCATAGGCTTTAAGTATCTCTTCTTGCTTGGAGATGATGTTGGGTGATTATGTTCATCAAAAAACTTCTGAACTTCCCATTTGTTCGACGTAAAATTCAACTTGATCGTCATCTTGGCATTACATCCAGTCCTATGGGTACCAAATTTTTTCTTAAAATTCTATTTAGATGGAGAGATAGATTCTGGAAATGGATCAGAAAAAGATATTGACTTACATTGCAAAACATCTAAAGATTTCTCCGAAAATCGCTTCGCACAACAAACTTCTTATACGACAAAACCTTAGATTTAGTGCTCTTATCTAATGAGAACTTTGTGCTACTCTTTCAAATGCCAAAGCCACGAGCAATAATGTATTGTTCATAAAAAATCTTGGCCTCTGATACTGAATTAAATTCCATACCAACCCTTAGGAGTAATTGATGAGAATCATCCTCGTTATCCATCAAAATAGATGTATCATCAATATTATCCATGGGTTTAGAATCATCTGAGAAAATAAAAATTTTGTAGGTAGGAAGATTAGAAAACATGGAGAATAAATCTTACGTAACTTTCTTTAACTTATTAAATAAAAATCCTAAGTATTATAAAAAAAATATGAACATCAAACTTCACTTAAAATATATGATTCATTATAAATTGTAACTAACAAATATCAACAAAAAACCAATTATGAACATCTAAAAAGTTATAATATAACACGCTAGTATTACGTTGTTATGAATAAACATGATGAAGCTTGTATTACATTGTTATGTACATAAAACGAGGATAACACATATAAAACAGATAATCAATTGATTGTGTTACAACTTAACACAATAATACCAAACTAGAGATGTGATATGTTCAAAACATTTAGTTGTAATACAGAGAACAATGATACATAAAACTGTGACACAAACAGGTACGGGGATCATACTTGTGATACATTACGACTGAACAGTGATATATAAAAATGTGACACAAACAAGTTCGAGACTCAAACTTGTAATACATTACGAAGTACGTATGTGTCACAGGCAATTGTGAGTAACAGACTTGTAATACATTTTCAGTTATGACAAGGTATTTTCGCGTGTGTTTTGAAGTACGTCAGAATTCGTAGTATAGTTGCGCTAAACCCTCGATAAAAAATGTTTATGTATTTAACAAAACTCACGTTGATTTTTTTCTTTTAGAACTTGAGTCCTGATCGTTCGTCTTTGAGAGGAATGAAAAATGAGGTTTAGATTCAGATCCACTTTTCTAACCTAAATCTAACCTAACCTAATCTTTTTGGTCTTTTTGTATTTTGTGATTTCTTTGTGTTTTTGATTTTTGTTTTGAAAAGTGAAACCTAATATGACTCAACCTAAATCTAACTACGTACTTGTAACCCTAAGTGACTAAGTGCATCTAAGTGAGGCCATGGTGGCCTTGCATGGTGTGACTAACCCTAAAGGGGACGTTCCTAGGTACACTAATAGGCATGCATCAAAGTTGTAAGCCGTGAAGATAATAGCACGCACATAAAACCACTAGACAAGAGTATCATGCATAAAAAATTATGTCACTATAAAATTCGGATACATGAAAATAATGATAAACTAAAGAAAGGGATCAACCAAGAGAGGCTATGGAGAAGCCTTCATGGCCGTCCACTAAGAAGAAAGAGAGGGGCGTGTGCACCCAAGTAGAGAGGAGAGTGTTGCACCCTTTCTCTACCAATGGCCGTCCTTGAGAAGACCTTGAAGATGGTCTCCTCTATGGCCATCTAAGAGAAAAAAAAGATGGGGCATGGACTCATCTTTCGAGGAAAGGGAAGAGAGGATTCCCATGAAGAAGAAGAGGAGAAGAGGGTGGTGGGCCCTTTCTTTGCTGGCCGTCCGTGAAGCCTTGGATGAGAGCACCTTGGAGCTTCACTTGGTCATCCATGGAGGAGCACCTTGGAGCTTCTTCTTGCTGTCCATGGAGGAGAGTGGACGACCTTTGGGGGGTGGAAGGGAGGGTTTGGTGGTCACAAGTTCAAAATGGGGAGAAGAGAATTGTTGTGTGTGACACTTTTCTCTTGGCTTTTATGGGAAGGCCTCTTTTGGTTGCCACTTTTGGTTGCTCCCAAAAAAGAAGTCGCCACCTATGGTGGCCTTAGTGTTAACGACCAAAAATAGGGAGGGTAGATTAGGAAGGTTGGTTTTGGAAGGTGTATGTGTGTGGTTTGAATTTCGTAGATCTATGTTGTGGGTGTTGGTAGGATTAGGTGCTAAATAGGTTGGGTCAATCTAGATTAAGTGGGTGTGGACCTAATTAGGCTTAGGAGAGTCTAATTGGAGAGGAGTGAACCTAATTGGGTCTAGGTTAAGTCTAATTGGATGTGTGTGTGTGGTTTGACTAAGGTAATCTTAATAGGTATGAGTCAATTAGATCCTGGGTGGATCCAATTGGGTTTAGGTGCACCCAATCAACTGTTGATGCATCCAATTAGGTATGGGCTTGCTCAATTGGGTTAGGGATAGGATAAGTGAGGGTATGGATAGTGGGATAGGCTTAGGAGGTCTCTAATTAGGTTTCCTCAAGTGTTTGGTGGGGTTTCTAGGTCAAAAGGGGCAAGCTAGGGCTTCTAGCACCAAAAATAGGAACCAGAGATGACCTCCAGACGTCTAGACAAATGATCAGACGTCTTATACTCCAAAGTTGGATGTCTAGAAGTTAGGTTGGATGTCTAATTCTGTGTCAGTGTGAGTTTTGTCTTCCTGGATTGATTTTCTGTAGAAAATCAGATGTGCAGCCTAATGTTTGGACGTCCTAAATTGTGCTAAAGAGTGGGTTTTGGTTCCTAGGTGTTTGGGAGAGGGATAAGGTGGATAAGAACAAGGATAGTGCTATCCATGTTTGGGTTCTAAGGTTAAGATGTCCTAATGGAAGTGATTTTGGGTTTAGGAAGGCTGTCCTAGGGTTTCTAAAGGTAGGGTTAAGGCTATCCTCCTTACTCATGTCTGGATCAGTCTTCTTCTCTCGTTATTGCCTTATTCCACTCTATCTTGCATCCTGAATCACCTTACTACCTGCAAATGACAACAAAAACATTAAATAGCAAGATATCTCATCTTATTCTATATAAAATGATGCAATGCATGATATGAGTGCAATGTTCACAAATTAAGCTAGGCTCAAACATTATTTAGGCTGATTAGGACTTATGATTGCTGTGCAATCATACCTCTATGCCTAAACTTTGCTAGTCCCTAGCAAATATATGACCAAGTTAATTACAAATTTGGTCCCTAAAGGACTGCCTATTCTTTTTATCAAAGAGTTGATTAAAGATTTTTCTCCTTTTGTTTCATCCAGAAATCTAGAAATTCAGGCAATCGCGAAAGTGTAGTAATGGTAGGTTAGCAATGGACCCAAGTGAAAAGCCAATTCACACTTAAAGTTCATACTTGAATCTTAGTAAAAGTTTTATCGGGATAGGCCAACTCTTCCCTTGGGGAGACGTAACAAATAATCTATAATTTTGCCCTGACTTTTTAGCATAGGTAGAAGATGTCTGAGTCAAGTGATTTTATATTTGGTGGCTCACACTCATCTGGTGCTACATATAATCTAGTACTATAGATTCTAGATTTCCAGACTATCAAACAAATCAACCTAGAGAGAGACTAAACACTGTGTTCTCTTTAGTTCCTTCATACTATCTCTTGTTCTTCTCTTTTTCTTTTCAAACTCACAATCTCACCATATTTTGTCAATGTGCTCAATATTTAGTAGCCTCTATTGGCATTAACACTTTAATTAAAATTTTGATAACTCTACAACTAAGTCAGAATTTCTTAGCCCTTATTTCGGTAGTCAGCAATACAGAAAAGTAGGTATGGGTCATATTTGGTAGATCACAATGGTAGGGGTTTTGTTGCCTCAATATAATTGAAGTACACACTAAAGCACTCATAAACTCATCACTTTTTTTTTTCTGCTTTTTCTTTTTCTAATTTTTTTCTTCTCACTTTTTTTCCATATATTTTTTTTTCCTTTTTTTTATTTTTTTTCTCTTTTTTTTTCTATATATATATTTTTTCTTTTTTTTCTTTCAACACAATGCAATACAGCACACGACATATGCGAATTTTATTCAGGAGGCATTATTAGGGATGTGGTGTTCAAGAGATATCGGGTGGCTTATTTGGTGGAAGTGCCTACTCTCGGCACCGGGAAAGAGACGAATAGGATGATGTATTCCTGATCTTGACATCAATACCCTCCTTCAGCCGAGAATTCTATAAGGGATGGTCGTGACCATCCACCTTAGTCGTAGTTTTATTAGAACTCAATCTTTGCGTCTCTACCTTATTTGGTGACTCTCAAGAATTCTCACAAGATTCGTATGTAGGAAATTGAGAGCGAAAACTATGCCGAACTCCTAGTATCATTATCTAATTATCCAACAACTAAGAATTCTCGCACTAGACTTAGAGCACTAGTAGACATTCTACTCTCACTTCACAAATGTTTGGTGGATTTACTGGAAGACAATTTGCCTGACTCCCTAACCACTATCCAAGGGTTCAAGAAAAGAAGCAATGCTTCTTCTCGACAAACTAAAAATGTCTATTGGTTTTCATAATGGATCCATTGCAAAATCTACGTGCAAGTGTAAAAATTATACTGGATTCTAGATTTGGAATTAACTCAAGAATAAAATCCTTAATAAAACTTCCTTGATAACAAATTGATGCATGAATGCTATGTATAACCTTTCAAAGTTGCACTTCGAAGATTTCCCTAATTCGGGTTACATTCAGCTCAGCCCTAAATTTAGAATAAAAAGGTGAGTGGATGAGTCGAAAGTGGCCATTGCGGATGATTTCTAGCTCCAATGCAAACATTGGAGGTGGAGTCAGTTCTTAATTTAAGGACCCTAAAGTGCAATTAGCATGATGTACGAAAGGTTTTTCCTAAGTGTTGGAAGAAAAATTTTCAGTCTACAAGTACTACCCCCCATGCCTACTTTCTTGCATGTCCTCATGCATGAATATAATTAAAAATAAATTAAGACAGGGAGTAACTAGGAAGAAATCACCTGGAATAGCTCCTGAATTTTTTTCGTTCCACTTATTCCAACACCTAAGGAGTAAAATAAATATGCAGGAAAATATGCTAAATAAGATATGCTATGTATAAGTGCTGAGATTAACGCCTCCAGCTAGGCGTAAACTTGAAAAGGAAATGTCAATACAGTATTGAGAATGGTGAGTAAAATGATAAGAATTTTAATCTTGTTTGCCAACAGTGGGCCGCAAATGCGGACCAGCTGTCCATGAATTCTGAGCCCAAATAATCAGGAAAATATTATAATGGGGATTGGGAAAATCTATAGCCAGATGCTATAGAAGAAAGACAGATAAATACGGGTGCCTGGAAGAAATGAAGATGAAGGCATCTCGAAGAGGAGATGGAAAATGTGGGTGGTTGGGGTATGAGCGGAGTTGTGTGGGGTAAAATCATATGGGTCCTGATAATGGTGATGAATGGAAGTCACGACCCAAGTGATGTGGTCAGATCTGGAAATCAAGGTCCAGTGATCAATCTCTATGTCTCCCAAAGATGTTTCTTCTTGAGTATCATCCTCTTATTTTTCCAAATAATTGAATTCTAATTCCCAATTATCACATGATTCAACAAAATTTTTAGCTTCCTCAGATAACTCATCATATGTAATCCCCAATAAATTTTCAATCTCTTGAATATCTTTTTCAGAGGGGGATATTTCCTCCTCACTTAGATGGAATTGGGCATTAGATTCAGTAGTGAGTCCCTCCATGAAAGTGGACTGGGCTGAATCATTGATTGAGGAGTCGTTAAAGTCTTTTTGATTTTGTTGCTCCGTGTATGTGATCATTTGAGTCAATTCATCAATGTCTACATGGGTACTCTCAAATACAACAAAATCATATTCAAATTCATTAATACTTGGTTCCTCAAAATGAAATGATTGACATTCAGGCCCTAAATTAATATTAAGATTGTCAAATGAATCTCTTTCCTCAACTTCAATAGGGACATCAATATCATCCACCTTGGGTGCCTAATCTACAGAATCCTCAATGACAACCACAGAATCACAAATCTATTGTGGCACACCTGACCTAAGTTCAAGCATTTCTGATTTTTGTTGCTCATCTCGGATTCTATGAAGCACTTTTCTGATATCATCATAATCTCTAGCACTGGCTTCTTTTATTTCATGAACCATTTTGATCAATTGAGTCATCTAGGATTCATTGCAAAGGGCAGGGGTTTGAATTGGGCTAGGTCGGTCAAGATAGTCAACCATGCTGAAAGAGCAATCTTCGTTTTTGTCGAAAACTTTAACATAAGATGACGTGTCATTGTAGTTCGTTGCATGGTAGAAAATCACTTTTCAAAAATATTTAATAATTCAAAACTAACCAAAAAGAGTTAGGCCATCTCCACAAGGAGGAATTAACCTATTGAATGCCTTATTTGTTCAGGAATATCATCAGATGTACATACTAATTATTGCAACTCACTTTCTCACATAAACTCTTAATCTAAATAATTAATCAGGAATGTAGGTGTTGATATGCAAAAATCACCATCATATAATACACTGCAAAAGGATGAATAGTGATCTCTACAAAGGCAATCACCATAAATGTTGACTTCCAACAGAATAGAGCTTGGTCAATGTGTCATGCTCTAAAGAACTCAACCACACGTAATTTAAATTGAGAAGAAAGATATCCAAGCAAATTTACCTCAATATATTAAGATATTAAATAAAGGAATAGTATTCTTACAATGGAAAAAGTAGTAAATATTAATAGGAAGGAAAATAGAGCATTCCTTCTCTCTCCTTCATGCGTGCGCGAGGAGGCTTTCGTCGGAGGAGTTGCTATCGAGGAAGGTCGGCTGGATCGAGGCCGTTGCGTTGACGTAGGAAGCGTGATCAGAGGTGGCCGGATGCACCCGATCGATGATGGAGGTCCCCGGCGACGATGACGCTAAGAGGTGGGTGAGGAAGGCGTGGATGCTGGTGGGCGGTTGTGCGGAGGCCGTGGACATGAGACGAGAAGAATGGTGATGTTGGAGGTAAGATCGACGATTCAAAGTGGCTGCATGAGTTGAGGGACAGACCTGCATTTTTGGGTTCTTCGTGGGGGAGGTTGCAGGTGGCGGCACGGGGAGATAAGGGAGAAAGGGAAAAGGATGAGGAAGATGATGTGGAGGGATGGTGTTGGGGCTTGGAATGATCACGTGTGGTGTGCTGTGCTACTGTGGTGAGGGGATCGGCGGGGCTGATATGGAATTGCTGGTGGTGAAGAAGAGGATGTAGGGGAGTAGGCAGGGGAGAGGATGGTGTGTTTGGGTTATTCTGCTGCGTGGAGGGGATGAACAGGGACTAAGGCGGTGAGGAAGAGGAGGTTTGGTGCATGGCTGGCAGTGGTGGTGCTCTTTGTCACTTAGTGCCACCGCATCAAGATGAGCGGAGGATAGGCACGGAGAGCGTCGGTCCACAGTGCAACCTTCAAAACATAGGGTGTGCTATAGTCCCCGCAGGGGGGGTGGAAGAGGATGGAGTAGGAGTCCCTGGTAGGGGAGAAGATATCATGTATGGGTTGTTCTGTAGTTGGAGAAAAGAGTGGCGTGGAGTGGGCGGTGCATTAGGATAAGGGAATTGCTGCGAGGGGGAAGGCGGTGCGTGAGGAGGGGGGGCGGCGGTTGGCCGCGCGCGTGCACGAGAGGAGGTTTTATTTATAAAATAATTATTTATATACAATAAGTTATAAAATGCAATAGAATATATGTAAACTTAAGTAATGAAATATGCAATCATTTTATGACCTAATATAGTTATTAACAAACAAAAAATGTAAGAATAAAGTTAACTTAAGCGTAACAATAGTCCATTAAAATGGACTCATCAAATACCCCCATGCCTAAGATTTGCTAGTCCCTAGCAAAAGTGAAAAATAATAGAAGTAATCAGAAGATTTCTTCTTTCCTTATTCCAAAAATTTAGAGATCTAGACTCATGTGAAGTGATAGTAGCCTAAGTAATGGATTCAAGTGAAAAGCCAACTTACATTTGAAGTTCGCACTTAACCCTTGATAAAATTCTATCAAGATAGGCAACTACTTCCCTCGGGGATAAAGTAGAAGATAATCTGTAATTTGACCCCAGCTTTTTGGCTAGGGTAAAAGATATCGAGTTGAATGGATTTGTATTTGGTGGCACACATTCATCTGGTGCTACATGTAATCTAGTACTACATACTCTAGATCTCTAGACTATTAAACAAGTCAACTCGGAGAGAGGCTAAATAATTATGCTCTCTTGATATTCCTTTGTGCTCACTCTTCCTTCTTTTCTTTCTGAGATCACAAATCTCACCAGATTTAGTAAATGTACTCACTATTTGGTGGCCTCACATGACATTCACACTTCAACTAAAGTCGTAAGTTAGAGTCCTCAACCAGTATTCGGGCAATCAGAAATACTGAAAGGTAAGTATGGGTCATATTTGATGGATCACGATGGGTGTTTTTGTTGCCTCAGAAACAACGTTACGAAGATAAACTTGGACTCTTTTCTTTTTCTCTTCTCTCTCTCTTTCCTCTTTTTTTTAATTTTTATTTAATTTTTATTTTTTTTAAATATAATTGTTTCTTTTTTCTTCTTTTTCTTTCTTTATAAATCAACATAACATGACACAGACTTTTATTTATGAGGTATTATTAGGGATGATGATGGTCAAGAGGATATTGTGTGGCTTATTTGGTGGAAGTGCCTACTCTCAGCACCAGGAAGGAATGGATAGGACAAGCGTATTTCTGACCTTTGACACTATTACCCTCCTTCAGCCGAGGACTCTATGAAGGATGATCGTAACCATCTACCATAGTCATAGTTTTATTAAGACTCAATCTCTATGTATCTGCCTTATTTGGTGACTCTCAAGAATTCACACAATGTATGTACACAAGAACAGAGGGCGAAAACAATGCTTAACTCTGAGGTATCATCATCTAATTGTCCAAAACTTAAGAATCCTTGCACTAGACTTAGTGCACCAGTAATCGTTCTACTTTCTTCTCACAAATATGAGGTGGATCTACGAGAAGATAGTATGCTTGAATCCCTATTAACTGTCAAAGGATTCAGTAGACTAAAAATGCTTATTGGTTTTCTTTAAAGATCCATTACCCAGTCTACGTGCAAGTGAAATAAATGTAATGGATTCTAAACTTAAGAAAACAATTTAAGAAGAAAAATCTTTAATGATACCTCCATGACAAAGATGTTTTGCTAGGGACTAACCAATTCAGCTCAAGAAAATAATTTTTTTTATATGCTAACCTAAATGCATGAATACTTTCTAAAATGCAAAGTGCACCCCCATGCCTAAATCCTACAATATCCTTATTGTAAAATTAAAACAGGGGGAGAAAGGAAGGAAATCACCTGATGATGGTGTTATTTAGAATGCTGGGTTGCCTCCCAACAAGCGCTGCATTTTCTGTCAGCAGCTAAACTTATAAGGAACCTGTAAGTTTGGTTCCAGACAGAAAAAGCTAGGCCCTAAAAATATGCGTAATAGCACGAGCCTAGAAATAGGTAGCCACAGATGTTGGCGAGCTGATGATGCAATGTTATCCCAAATGCTCGCCAGAAGACATGAAAGCAAATAACCTCGTAGGCTACCTGGGGAGGTCTAGGGATAACAAAAGGAATATGAAAAGGGACCTCCCGAAAGATAATAAGTGGAGGATAACAAGGGTCCTCTAAAGCAGGAAGGGTTTTAAAAGATATAAACGTAATTATTTCAAACCCTTGAATGGCGAGACTAAACGTACAAGCATCAATCCAAACTTTCCATTCTACCCAAGGATGTACTGGCCTGATATTCTCCCTAGAAAGAATGTGAGTAGAGACCTAAGCCAAGGATCGGTTAGGGAGTGGAAGGATTGTTTGTGGTGTTGGGCGGTAATGGTTAAGTCCAAGGAGGGCTTAGTCGATGTCAAGTCCAATTCCAACAATGATTCAGATTGTGTATTCTCCCTAACAATTGTTGCAAAAAAATTCAAGTCACCCTGCCTATCATTAATGACCGGAGTCATATTTTCACCATCCAGTATATGTGAATCAATGGTGGACTCCAAATTAAATTTATTTGATAGCAGGGTCAAAGCAACTAAATCATTATCATTAATCTCATCCTCGAATTCTTTTGGTTAACTCAAATTTTTGTCGGGGTGTATACGTGATTCATTAGCAAAGAAAGTTGTTTCAGTATCATCAATTATTTCTGACGGAGGATCCATCTTAATGCTTTGAAGTAAGCTTATATCACCCAATTCTTTGTTCTTCTCGGGACAAATCCTCAATTGATGTATTTTATCTCCGAGAGTCTCCCCTAGGCTTCTCACTATTGTGTTTGTCTTCCTCTAATATCAACTCCTGGTTTGGTGGAGGATGAATCTCAAAAGAAGGGAGGAATCTGGATTTCACCAGATTATTTATATCCTCCAGGGGTAAGTCCTCGAATAACAAATAATCTCCCGGTGATTCACTCCAGATTTTCAGTCCGGGTTCCTCCATTGGGTCATCCTCATCTTCTGAAATAAACTTTTATATCCCTGAGACCAAAATTGATCTAATTCATCCTCCAGTCCCTTAGGGTCACCTTCATTGGGTGCATTTAAATCCTCAAGATGCTGAATGTAGGTGTTGATTCCCTAAGTGGAGGGTCAGGATTAGGCTCACTAAGGGTAGAATGGGATTCCACTAGATAATTAATAGGGGAAGTGATATGAACAATACGACCTTGACTCGGGTTATCAGGGGAAAGGAAAATACTGTCATTGGGGTCAAGGCCCTCAAGAGGTACCATCTTCCCTTTCTTTTGACTCCAATATAGCTCGGGTGGATAATTACTAGGATCATTCTCCTCTAGTGGTCGTGTCTCATTGGGAGAGTCTAAGTGATAGCTACGTAAAACGAGATCCCTATTGTCATTGGTTTCCTCAGAATTATTTTCATGATCATAGTTGTATGGGTAGGGATCAGAATTATTGGGAAGAGAGTAGCTAAGCTATCTAATTTCATTGTTCAATTGTTGAGTATTCCTCAACATCTCTCCCATAGACTCCATCATTTCCTTTAGCTGTTTTTGCATTTCTATCATAAAAGAGGAGAGGCTACTACTATCAGATTAGGGAGGATAGTCAATCTCAGGCTCTGGTTGCCTAGGGGTATCAGTCCAACCTTGATACGGAAAATCATGAAGAGTGGGAGGGTTGGGTGTTTGCATAGAAGTAGGGAATCCAGGGTTGGAAAATCTTGCTCCTAGGCTCTCCCCAAAAGTGGGAGTTATCAGGCCAGTATTCCCAGGATAGGAATATGAATGATCCCATGAATTGTCAATGTACCCATCAAAGGATGGATACGCTTGGGGAATGGGATCCTGGATAAAAGATGGGAAGTATTGACTCTGATAATTTAAATGATAGGAGTAAGGGTGATAGATTTCTTTAAGCCAAACAGGTTTAACTCTCTCAAGATTTAGAAGAAATCAGAACATAAGCAGAAACTTCCTAGAGAGTTCTACCACTGTCGAAACAAATGCAAATACATTGGGATCTGTTTTTAGTAGATTCTAGGTCTTAGGTGTTCAGTTGGTGGCTGTTGAATGCTCGAATTGCTACGCTAACGTGTTTGATTTTGGAAAACCTGTCGTTGTAGTTTGAAAGCGAAGAACTCATGTTTGACAAATAAAATTTATACCGAAATTGAAATTCTGGGTCGAACACAGGGAGGCGGACGTTTGATTTAAAAACTACGTGCTTCTTTTTATTTGTCACGAAGTAATTTAATTTAAAACTATCTAATTATTTACAATAAATAGAAGAGAGAGAGAGAATATTACACATAGAAATAAAAATGAGATGTAGAATAAACAAAGAATTTATCTTTAAAGAGATTGTTGATTACAACTAGAAAGCATAACACAATTGCACTAGAAAGCGATAAATTTACTCTAGAAAGCATTAAAAGAATGGAGGGAGAAATGCCCTCCTCGACGATCGCTTGGAAGATGAGCAGAACTACTCTAGAAAGCAGTAAAAAGAATAGGGAGAGAGAAATCCTCCTCGACGGTCACTTGGAGGACGAGCCGGAAAGGACAACGCCTGGACGAAGGAGGACAAACTAGGACGAAGGAGGACGAAGCAGAAGAATGGGAACGGAGCAGCACGCCGTCGTCGTCGCGGGATCCACTTCCGAAGGGGGATGAAAATTTGGACTTTATCTCGCGAAAAGCATCTCGGGTGTGGGACAAGCTTCTCTTGAGCTTTGGAGAGGTAGAGAGAAGGAAGGGATGAGAATTTCGTATGGAGGGGGTCTCCTTTTATAGTTGCAAGGAGTGGGGGCAAAATAGTCATTACATCTTTAAAATAATAAATAAGGGATCTTTAGTTATGGATAAATCCGTCACCAAAGCCCCAATGTGGGCGTAGCACCCGCGCCCACGCGCGCCTCCTCAACTGCGCCCTTTCTCAATGCCCGCGCACGTTCTTTAATTCTTAGCCATCCGATCGCGAGATCGGACGGCCTAAGATTCATCTTTGCCCGCTGCTGCGCGCTCGCCCGGCGCGTGCGATGGTGCGTGACGCCTCACGTGCAATAGCACGTGATCTCAATTGAGCGCAGATGGCTGTCCGATGATGATCCAACGCCCGCCATCGCCCACACGCCCGCGCCTTTCTCCCCTTCGCTGCGGTTCGAACCCGAGCCTACAGCTCGCGCAAGCACACTCGACCGCTGCGCTACGAGGCACGGCCGCCCACCGCCGTTGGATCGAGATCCAACGGCGGAGAGGGAGCGGGTGCGGGGTATTCAGAGAACGTATGTGGCCGTCTGGGCGGCTGAGATGGCGCCACGTGGTGCCATCTTGGCCGTCCATCTTTTGGATGTTGTAGATGGTGCCACGGATGTCGGATTGACTGGATTTTTGCGTCGTTGGGCTGACATCGTCGATCTGAACTCATTCGTGTGGTCGGATTTGTCATTTGAAGTGCAGATTTACACCATCCTAGCCCATGATCTTCTAGAGTTCCCCGATCACTTTTTGATGCTACGGATGCCTAATTAAGGCGATCTTGGAGTTGTTGAACTCCAACCGTCGCCCTGATCACATCCATACGGTTGGATCTTTGATCCGAGGCCCTGATAAAATGTTTGCCCTGTCCAAGCACATAAAAGGAGACAATTAACCTCCATTTTATTCAAACTACTCTACATGCAAGATGATGCATGTTATTCAATATTTATATCATGAGATGCGATCCTATGCTTAAGAATATGCATAAATAGACATCTTAAGTAGTATAAATGTGTTTACATCATACCTCCATGCCTATCTTTTGCTAGTTCCTAGCAAAAACTATATGCTAGTTATAAAAGAATTAGGTTGGATTATTTGGACCTGAGTTATTTTCAATCATTAAGAAATTGTCTACTTAGGAACTGAACTTTCAAAGACACAACAGTGCCCGGGTATTAACCAAAATGGAGACCGCCTCAAGCCTCGCCTTATTCAAAGAAAAATTTCTTTTTCTCTTTGTACTCTTTTCTAATTTTTTTGGATTTTCAAATTTTAGGGTTTAAGAGTGGCTTTCTACGGCCATTCAACTCATCCAAGATTTGATGAAAACCCTAAACTTTAAACATCTTATTTTGATTGTGATAGACTCGTTGACAGGTAATTAAAACGGACTTCGGATTTCTACGCCTCTAGGTGACCTCAAAAAGACTTCTGCCGAAAGGTGTATCTTTACAACCGGTAGCTTTCTCCCTACTTTTATTTTTTTACAGGGTCAACATAAGGGTGAATCCAGTGTATATCTCCCCGGTTTATTCTACTTCTCCGCTTCTTCCTAAGTGTTTTGAGAATTTTTAGTGCATTTACTGAGCTAGGTTCTGGACAACTGGTCGATGAGCTGTTACAATCGACAACTTGCCAGCCATACTCGTGTGGTGAAGTGTGGCCTATTTCTTTTTGTTCTTTTCTCCTTTTCTTTTTGATTTTTTTTTCTTTTTTTTTTTTTTTAAGTAGGTGGCTTTCCTGGTCTAAGATTTACCTAAGGGCAGGAAAAAGAGAAAGGTCCAGTGACAGGGCTCTGGACAACCTACCTATGGGCTGTTACCCACGATAACTTGCCAGCCATATCACCCTAGAAGGTTCATTAGCTACCCAATTTCCGTTAGAATCGTCGAACAACGAGTCAGTGCAAAGAAAGTGTGTAGATGCTAGAAACTCAAAATTCCCTCAAATCAGAGGGCGGGTTGATAAGTCATGTACTTATCACCCAAACTTATTTACTCCAATTAAAATAAAATTCAGGTGGGCGAGAACTCAAAAAAAAAATCCACAGTTTAGTGGATACACGGGCTGATTAAGTCCAAAGACCTGAAGGGTCTTTGTGTTCAAATCATAGTGTAGTATTTCCTAAGATTGAAAATTTTCTTAAACCAAAATTCTCTTTCCTAATTCCGAATTTTTTTTTATAAAAGAAAATAAAACAAATCTACGTTGCTGACGAATGAATTCAGAGATAAATATCCACCCCCCATGCCTATCTAATGCAATGTCCTCATTGTATTAAAAAGACATAAAACAGAGTGGAAAAGCGTAGAAAGCACCTGAATTGCGTGAATGTCATGTCCGCTTCGAGATGAAAACCAAAAAGAACTGTATATGTGCTGAGTTTAGTGCCTTCAGCTAGGCACACTATACAAGGAAAAGAAATGAAGAGTTCACAAGTGCAGGTCAGAATCAGAATGAACAGAAGAATCCTCTGACCTGTCAGCAGAGGTCCACAGATGTGGACCAGATTATGGTGCAGACCCATCCCCCATAATCGAGAATATCTTAGGTTTTGGATAAAAATTACCCAAAACCTAAAATCAGAATGCAAGCGGGGTCGGGCCTGCGATTTATGAGGATGCAACCCAAGACCAAAAAGTCAGGTTATAGAGAATTGAAGCTCAAAAGGATAATCGTTGAATGTGTGCTTGGGTTGAACATCCTCGAAACAAATGTCGTAAGGGTTTTGATTTGATGGTTTCAGCTTAAAAGGAACCCTTCGACTCAATCTTCCATTTCCTCCAAAATTAACTTCCCAAATCAGAACTTCCCATCTCTTATCCTCCTCATTTAGCATATTAAATTCCAGGACCTCTTGTATATTAATCACCCCGTCTGAAATCTCCAAGTCTAAATGATGTGGCAGAATTAGAATTGACTTGGGTCTAATTATCTCAGAAATAAAATTATCGATAAGCTCAACGGGGTGTAATTGATAATCAGGGCATTGAATTGATTCCTCCAGAAAATGTGATTCTGGATCCATAATGTGTGCCCTAATAAGATCAGTTTCCTTAGTTATTGGGCTATCAAATGATCTATCAGATTCATCAGGCCCAATCGTCTCTCAAAAATCATGTTCTGAAAACTCGTGTGAGACTTCGCAACTTGAATCTTCACCATCAAAGAAATCAGGATCCGTATCAATGTATGTCCCAAAATCATTTGTCACTTTTTGTTCCAAGGAGACATACGTTTCCTCGTAACCCGGCTCAGGGATCTTAGGTGAAGAAATCAGATCATCCTTAATTGGTTGCTTTAATTCAATCTGGTCAGCCTCGTAACATGTGTCCCCCCCAACAGGTGCCCGAGTGGGTTCTGTCATTAGCTTTCCTGAAGAGGGTTCATCTTGGGAATCATCCCAAGATTGAATCAAAGCAACCACGAATATCATCCTCAATTTCGCTAATTTCCCAAATAGAAACTCACCTGGGTTCTTATCCTCAACATCCTGGAGCCAATCCAACAAATACTTGTTTAAATCATCAATCATTTCAATCAGGGGCTCCAATCTCTCAATGCAAGGTATTGGCTGAACTTCTAAAGATTGAATGATATTCCTCAAGTTAGCCAGAACCTTATCTTGAACCTGGTTAACCTGAACCAAATGAGTTGGTTCAGGATTGGGCAGGTTTGACATCAATGCAGAGGAATTAATGAATTGATATTCGTTATACCCTTCTTGATAATAGGTCATTTCAGATTGTTCAAAAGATGGTGATGACCTAAAGGCAGTGAAATCAGAGGATGGGTAAGGATCAATGTATCCTTCTTGATTGTAGATCGTATTAGGTTGTTCATGAAAGGAAGATGATCTATAATGGATGTGGCACTGAGAAGGATAGAAATCACAATCAAAGTGTTCAGGGTTAGACCCTAAACACGAAGGTTCGGAGTTGTATCCCCAATCCGAATTATCTTAACTAACTGATGGTTGATTACAATACGAGTCAGGATAATCATCATGTTGAGGATAATTCACAACAGGAGGGAAAGAGCGGGAATGCGTGAAATATGTGGAAGGATTCATGATACACGGGAGGAAGAAAGGTGCCCTGCAATACAAACAATCAAACCTGTCCTTAATTGAGTTAACCTATAGACCTATAGACTCCCAAAACCTATCATGAGATAAAGAAACGATTTGATCTACTTCCGTCTGTTCAATCCAACCAGTTAGAAGGAGGGACTGGGGAGAATGTTCTTCCTTCGACTTGTGCCTTCGGTTCCTAGTGTACCCTCCAGCCGCGATCGTTTGATTCTGCTCCCTAGCTAGACATCAGATTGAACAGTAGAAACAGACTAATCGAAAATAATCTCTTTCTGGGTTCTGAAGAGCGAGTCCAATCCTTATGGCCAACGTCTACTCTATTTTATTTAGGGCTAGGTTTGAATGTGCTTTGGAATGTGATGGGTCCTTTAAATGGGTTGTGCCCTTAATGATTGATTGATTTGTGTGTGTGTGCACAACTAGTGGTTTTCAAGCAAGATTGTTTTTGATGTGGTGAATTTTAAGGTTCAAATCTTGCTTAGTAGCTTTTAGGATTCAACTTTAGGTGTTTTCAAACAAGTTTCATTGGCACACCAGGTTTTGAAAGCACGGGTGAAAATGTTTTCCTTTGAAGCTTAAAAAGAATGTGGAGTGCCTGGTAAATCCATAAGAGTTGAACCTAAGTAGCAGCTACTTTATGAGTTTATTTTATTTGAAGTGGTGCGGCCTAATCAACTCAAATAATTGGCCTGATGCACCATTTAATTAGGCACACAAATGATTACCTAATCTGATTTCTACTCAACTATGTGTTTGAATGTGTGTACCGGCTCCTAAGATCGGTTTACCGGTTGAGTTAGAAAATCAGATGAGGTTGTGTACCTCTGTGAGATTTTTTTTATTTTTCTTTTTTTAATGTGGGGGTTGGGGTGAGTATGGATGTTAAACAACAAACAATCTAATCTTAGAGTTTATAAAAACACCTAGGTTGATTGATGTTTGAATTATTATGTGATGAAATGAAATCTAATGGGTGGGAGGTGGGGGATAACTTACAGAACCTTCCGCAGCACTTTTCTTCGATCTACTGCTTTTTCCTGTCTCGAAAGAGTACTTTCAATTACAATAAGAAAAGAGAAAAGTGATGTAAATGATTTGTAAGTTACAAAATGCGAAGAGAAATCACAGATCGTTGCCTCCCCGGCAACGGCGCCAAAATGTTGAACGCTCGAATTGCTACGCTAACGTGTTTGGTTTTGGAAAACCTGTCGTTGTAGCTTGAAAGCGAAGAACTCGTGTTCAACAAATAAAATTTATACCAAAATTGAAATTCCGAGTCGAACATAGGGAGGTGGACGTTTGATTTAAAAACTACGCGTTTCTTTTTATTTGTCACGAAATAATTTAATTTAAAACTATCTAATTATTTACAATAAATAGAAGAGAGAGAGAGGGTAAGAGAGAGAGAGAATATTACACATAGAAATACAAATGAGATGTAGAATAAACAAAGAATTTATCATTAAAGAGATTGTTCATTACAACTAGAAAGCATAATACAATTGCACTAGAAAGCGATAAATTTACTCTAGAAAGCATTAAAAGAATGGAGGGAGAAATGTCCTCCTCGACGATCGCTTGGAGGATGAGCAGAACTACTCTAGAAAGCAGTAAATCTATACTAGAAAGCAGTAAAAAGAATAGGGAGAGAGAAATCCTCCTCGACGGTCGCTTGGAGGACGAGTCGGACAGGACGACGCCAGGACGAAGGAGGACGAAGCAGGACGAAGGAGGACGAAGCAGAAGAATGGGAACGGAGCAGCACGCCGTCGTCGTTGCGGGATCCACTTCCGAAGGGGGACGAAAATTTGGACTTTATCTCGCGAGAAGCATCCCGGGTGTGGGACAAGCTTCTCTTGAGCTTTGGAGAGGTAGAGAGAAGGAAGGGATGAGAATTTCGTATGGAGGGGGTCTCCTTTTATAGTTGCAAGGAGTGGGGGCAAAATAGTCATTACATCTTTAAAATAATAAATGAGGTGCCTTTAGTGACGGATAAATCCGTCACTAAAGACTCAACGTGGGCGTAGCACCCACGCCTATGCGCGCCTCCTCAGCTGCGCCCTTTCTCAATGCCAGCGCACGTTCTTTAATTCTCAGCCATCCGATCGCGAGATCGGACGGCTTAAGGTTCATCTTCGCCCACTGCTGCGCGCCCGCCCAGCACGTGCGATGCCGCGTGACGCCACACGTGCAATAGTGCGTGATCTCAATTGAGCATAGACGGCCGTCCGATGACGATCCAATGCCCGCCATCGCCCGCACGCCCGTGCCTTTCTCCCCTTCGCTGCGGTTCGAACCCGCGGCTGCAGCTCGTGCAAGCGTGCTCGACCGCTGCGCTACGAGGCGCGGATGGTCGAGCGGGCGCTTTTAGGCGCGGCCGCCCACAGTCGTTGGATCGAGATCCAATGGCAGAGAGGGAGCGGGTGCGGGGTCTTCAGAGAATGTATGAGGCCGTTTGGGCGACCGAGATGGCGCCACGTGGTGCCATCTTGGCCATCCATCTTCTGGATGTTGTAGATGGTGCCACGGATGTCGGATTGACTCGATTTTTGCATCGTTGGGCTGCGATCGTCGATCCGAATTCATCCATGTGGTCGGATTTGTCATTTGAAGTGCAGATTTACACCATCCTGGCCCATGATCTTCTAGGGTTCCCTGATCACTTTCTGATGCTACGTATGCCTGATTAGGGCGATCTTGGAGTCGTTGAACTCCAACCGTCGCCCTGATCACATCCATACTGTTGGATCTTTGATCCAAGGCCCTGATAAAATGTTTGCCCTGTCCAAGAACATAAAAGGAGACAATTGACCTCCATTTTATTCAAACTACTCTAAATGCAAGATGATGCATGTTATGCAATATTTATATCATGAGATGCGATCCTATGCTTAAGAACATGCATAAATAGACATCTTAAGTAGTGTAAATGTATTTACATCAGTAGCCAAACAAGTTTTGTAAGAATTACGCTTCCTAGGCCGACCTTCGTTTGTGCCTACAACCTACTCACAAGGGATGGAAGTCTTGAATCGAGCCCACGCACGAGGAAACAAAGTAACTTGGTGGATAGGCTTGTTGATTTCTGACTAACATCCCTTGTGGTGCAAAGAGGAGAGGTAGAAATTTATCCAGCGACCTTATGTTTGAGGTGCACAGTGTCTCAGGTGTGCTAACATACGTTCGTGTTTTGAGTTTTGAAATCTTGCGAACAAGATCCTTTTGAACACAATTTTAAGTCACAGATTTTAAGGTCCAACCTCTTAGCAGGCCCAATTTTTAAAGTGACCATTGAATTAATTCGATTAAAGCACTTTAGTGGTCTTAGATTTAGGTTCATTGCAGATGAATGACAGGTAATTGATGCTCGAGAAAAAGACATACCTTACTCTAGCTTTCTTCAATGCAGGATGTTTTCAATACAAAAAGAAAAGCTAGATGCTGCTCATTCAATCCTAGATGGTCGCCCTATAGATATGCAGCTTCTAGCAGGCAGTTCGAATATATATATATATATTTTAATAATAATAAGCAAACAAACCTAATCTAACTAACTAACCAATATGCAATTCAAATAATTCGAATAATCCTATAATCTAAATAAAATGGGAACACGCTCCCGAAAATACCCCTCCCGCATACAAGCGATAAGAAATAAAGAAACACTGGGAACACGTTCCCAAAAATGCCCGACAAGGGTCCAAAAGATAGAAATTAAGTTCTAATGTCTATCTAAACTAAATCTAAACTACAATCTAATGACTAAATCAGAAAAAGGCTCCTCCGTACACCTATGTGCGTGGGATCAAGGCCCATAGGCGCCCGTGCTAGCCTCTAGGTGGTGTCAAGGTCCACAAAAAATATCACGTCCGTCGTGCACTCCCGCTGTGTTCGTTTGTTGTTTTTGCACAAAAAAAGATCCATAGTCAGTAATTCAGAAAAGCTTTCAAAATAGTATAAAAATAATATAACATTCCTGAAAAAATTAATAGGCGTGTTTCCACCTCAACGACGGTGCCATTTGAAAGAGCGATCTTCGTTTTCGTTGAAACTTTAACATAAGATGACGTGCCGTTGCAGTTCGTTGCATGGTAGAAAATTGCTTTTAAAAAATATTTAATAATTTAAAACTAACCACAAAGAGTTAGGTCATCTCCACAGGGAGGAATTAGCTTGACACAAATGCGCCCATAGCGCGTTGGTCGAGTGCTCTAACGCGAAGCGCAGGCACGCATTTGAGCCTCGCAACACTGCAATTGGAGCGGAGGCGCGCGCTCGATCGACTGCACGATCACGATCCAGCGACTGCAGGCTTTCAATCTGTGTCACGCGCTATCACACGCCCGCCCGTGACACGAGATCGCACGTGGGCGTTGCGCGTAGAGGAGGCGGGTGAGGGTGCATCTCAGCCGTTTGATCTCACGATCGAACGGCCGAGAATTGAAGGATGTGGGCGACGCGGAAGGCGAGCAGGTGTGCGGGTGCCACCCCACTACACCCACGATGGGGCTTTAGTAACGATTTTATCTGTCACTAAAGACCCTTGATTTAATGTTTTTCAAATTAAAATGACCAAATTTCCCTTACTCCTTGCAACTATAAAAGGAGACCCCCTCCACATGAAATTATCATCCCTTCCTTCTCTTCTCTCCCTCTCCAAAGCTCAAGAGAAGCTTGTCCCACACCTGGGATGCTTCTCGCGAGATAAAGTCAAATTTTCGTCCCCCTTTCGGAAGCGGATCCCGCGACGACGACAACGTGCTGTCCCGTTCCTATTCTTCTCGCTTCGTCCTCCTTCGTCTTGCTTTATTCCCCGTCGTCTAGGCGTTGTCCCATCCGGCTTGTCCTCTAAGCGACCATCGAGGAGGATAATTCTCTCTCCATTCCTTTTAATGCTTTCTAGAGTAGATTTACTGCTTTCTAGTGTAATCATTTTCTGATTTCTAGTCATAATGTTTAGTGTAATGAACAATCTCATTGTTAATGAGTTCCATGTTCATTCTACATCTCTTTTTGATTTTTGTTTGTAATATTCTCTCTCTCTCTCTTCTATTTATTGTAAATAGATAGATAGTTTCTAATCAGTTATTCTATTTCGTGACAAATAAAATAAACACATATTTTTAAATCAAATGTCTGCCTCCCTGAGTTCGACCCGGGATTTCTATTCCGATATAAATGTTATTTGTTGAACACAAGTTCTTCACTTTCATACTACGACGACAGGTTTTTCAAAACCAAATACGTTAGCATAGCAACTCGTAGCTCCAACATTTTGGCGCCGTTGCTGGGGAGGCAACGCTCTTTGATTTTTTTTCACGTTTTATAACTTACAAATCATTTACCTCACCTCTCTCCTTTCTTATTGTGATTGTAGGTACTCTTTCGAGACAAGTAATAGCAGTAGATTGGAGTAAAGTGCTGTTGAAGGTTCTGTAAGTTATTCCCCATCTCCCACCCATTAGTTTTCATTCCACCACATAATAACACAAACATCAATCAACTTAGGTGTTCTTATAAACTCTAAGGTTAGTTTTGTTTGTTTGTTTGACACCCACACCTGCCTCAACCTCCACATTTAAAAAGAAAAAAAAAATTTCACAGAGGTACACAACCTCATCTGATTTTCAAATTCAACCGGTAAACTGATCTTTGGAGCTGGTACACACATCCAAACACATAATTGAGTAGAAATCAGATTAGGTAATCACTTGTGTGCCTAATTAAGTAGTGCAACAGGCCAATTGTTTGAGTTGATTGGGCCGCACCACTTCAATTAAAATCAACTCATCAAGTAGTTGTCGATTAGGTTCAACTCTTAGGGATTTACTAGGCACTCCACATTCTTTTAAGTTTTAAAGGAAAACATCTTCACCTGTGCTTTCAAAACCTGGTGTGTCAACAAAACTTGTTTGAAAACACCTAAAGTTGAATCCTAAAAGCTACTATGTAAGATTTGAATCCTAAAATTCAGCACATCAAAAGTAATCTTGCTTGAAAACCACTGGTTGTGCACTCACACACATCAATCAATCATTAAGGGCACAACCCAGGTAAATGGTCCATCACATTCCAAAGCACATTCAAACCTAGCCCTAAATAAAACAGAGTAGACGTTGGCCTTAAGGATTCGACTCGCTCTTCAGAGCCCAGAATGAGATTATTTTTTATTAGTCTATTTCTACTGTTCAATCTAATGTCTAGCTAGGGGAGCAGAATCAAACGATCGCGACTGGGGGATACACTAGAAACCGGAGGCGCAAGCCAAAGGAAGAACCTCTCCCTAGTCCCGCCTTCTAACTGGTTGGATTGAACAGACAGAAGTAGATCAAATCGTTCCTTTATCTCAAGACGAGTAGTGGGAGTCTGTAGGTCTTTAGGCTAGCCTACTTAAGGACAGGTTTGATTGCTTGCATTGCAGGGTGCCTTTCTTCCTTCCATTTATCATGAATCTTTGCACATATTATAGGCATTCCCGCTCTTTCCCTCCCATTTTGAATTATCCTCAACATGACGATTATCCTAACTCGTACTGTAATCAGCCATCAGTTAGTTGGGATAACTCGGATTGGGGATTTAGTTCCAAACCTCTGTATTTAGGGTCTAACCTTGAACACTGTAATTGTGATTTTTGTCCTTCTCAGAGCCACATCGATTATTGATCGTCACCCTTTCATGGACAACCTAATACGATCTACAATCAAGAAGGATACACTGATTCTTACCCATCCTCTGATTACATTGCCTTTAGGTCGTCACCACCTTTTGAACAATCTGAAATGACCTATTATCAGGAAGGGTATAACGAATCTCAATTCATTAACTCCTCTGCACTGATCCCAAACTCGCCCAACCCTGAACCAACTCATTTCGTTCAGGGTAATCAAGTTCAAGATAAGGTTCTGGCTAACTTAAGGAATATCATACAATCTTTAGAAGTTCAGGAAATACCTTCCATTGAAAGATTAGAGCCCTTGATTGAAATGATTGATGATTTGAACAAGTATCTGTTGGATTGGCTCCAGGATGTTAAGGATAAGAACCTGGTGAGTTTCTACTTGGGAAGTTAGCAAAATTGAGGATGAGATTTATGGTTGCTTTAGTTCAGTCATGGGATGATTCCCAGGATGAACTCCCTTCAGGAGAGCCAATGTCAGAACCTTCTCAGGCACCTGTTGGTGGGACACGTGTTACGAGGCTGACCAGTTTGAATTAGAGCAACCAATTAAGAATGATCTGATTTCTTCACCTGAGATTCCTGAGCCAGGGTACGAGGGAATGTATGTCTCCATGGATCAGAAAGTGACAGATGATTTTGGGACATACATTAATACGGATCTTGATTTTTTTGATTCTGATGGTGAAGATTCGATTTGCTAAGTCTCACACGAGTTTACAGAATATGATTTCTGTGAGACGATTGGGCCTGAGGAATCTAATAGATCATTTGATAGCCCAATAACTGAGGAAACTGATCTTATTAGGGCTCACATTACGAATCTAGAATCGTATTGTCTGGAGGATTCAATCCAATGCCCTGATTGTCAGTTACACCCCATTGAGCTTATCGATGACTCTGTTCTTGAGATAACTAGACCCAAGTCAATTCTGATTTAGCCACATCTTTTAGACTTGGAAATTTCAGACGGGGTAATTAATATGCAGGAGGTTCCGGAATTTGACAGTCTGAATGAGGAGGAAAGGATCTGGGAAATTTTGATTTGGGAAGCAAATTCCGGAGGAAATAGAAGATCGGGTCTAAGGGTTCCATTTCATCTGAAACCATCAAACCAGGACCCTTACGGCTTTTGTTCTGAGGATGTTCAACCCAAGCAAACATTCATTGATTATCCTTTCAAGCTTGAATTTTCTGTAACCCGACTTTTTGGTCTTGGGTTGCATCCTCATAAATCGTAGGCCCGACCCTACGTGCATACTGATTTTAGGTTTTGGGTATTTTTTATCCAAAACCTTAGATATTCTTGATTATGGGGTATGGGTCTGCACCACAATCTGATCCACATCTGTGGACATTTGCTGGCAGGTCAGAGGTATCTTCTCTTTATTCTGATTCTGACCTGCACCTGTGAATTCTTTATTTTGCTTATTTGTATAGTGTGCCTAGCTAAAGGCACTAAATTCAACATGTATACAGTTCTTTTTAGTTTTTATCTCGGAGCAGACCAGACATTCACGCAATTCAGGTGCTTGCTACTCTATTCCACTCTATTTTATGTCTTTTTAATACAATGAGGACATTGCATTAGATAGGCATGGGGGGTGGATATTCATCTCTAAATTTATTCGTCAGCTTCGTAGATTTATTTTATTTTCTTTTATTTATATTAAAAAAAATTTATGGAATTAGGAAAGAGAACTTGGGTCTAAGAAAATTTTCAATCTTAGGAAATACTACATTAGGATTTGAACACAAAGACCCTTCAGGTCTTCAGACTTAATCAGCCTGTGTATCCATTAAAATGTGGATTTGTTTTTCGAATCCTCGCCATCTTAATTCAATCGTAATTGGAGTAAATAAGTTTGGGTGATAAGTACATGACTTATCAACCTGTCCTCTGATTTAAGGGAACTTTAAGCCTAAAGCATCTACACACTATCTTGTCACTGACTCATTAATCAGAGATTTTAACGGAAATTGGGTAGCTAATGAACCTTCTAGGGTAATTTGGCTGGCAAGTTATCGTGGGTAAAAGCCCATAGGTAGGTTGTCCAGAGCCCAGTCACTGGGCCTTTCTCTTTTTGCTATCTTTAGATAAATCTTAGACCAGGGAAGCCACCTACTTAAAAAAAAAATTCAAAAAGAAAAGAAAAAGAAAAGGAGAAAAGAAAACAAAATAAAAGAAATAAGCCACACTTCGCCGCACGAGTATGGCTAGTAAGTTGTCGGTGGTAACAGCTCATCGATCGGTTGTCCAGAACCCATCTTAATAAATGCACTGAAAATTCCCAAAACACTTAGGAAGAAGCGGAGAAGTAGAATAAATCGGGGAGATATACATTGGATTCACCCTTGTGTTGGCCCCGTAAAAATAAAAGTAGGGAGAAAGCTACCGGTTATAAAGATACACCTTTAGGCAGAATTATCTTTTTAAGGTCACTTAGAGGCGTAGAAATCCGAAGTCCATTTTTACTGCCGATCAATGAGTCTATCACATTCATAATAAGATGCTTAGAACTTAGGGTTCTCATCAAATCTTGGGTGAGTTGAATGGCCGTAGAAAGCCACTCTTAAACCCTAAAATTTGAAAATCCAAAAAAAAAAAATAGAAAAGAGGAAAAAGAGAAAAAGAAAATTTTCTTTGAATAAGGCGAGGGCTTGAGGCGGTCTGCATTTTTGCTAAACTCGAGCACTGCTGTGTCTTTGAAAGTTCGGAACCTAAGTAAACATTTTCTTAATGATTGAAAATAACTCATGGCCAAATAATCCAACCTAATTCTTTTATAAATAGCATATAGTTTTTGCTAGGGATTAGCAAAAGATAGGCATGGGTGTGTGATGTAAACATGTTTACATTCCATAAGATGTCTATTTATGCATGGTCTTAAGCATAGAATTGCATTGCATACTATAAATATTGTATAACATGAATCATTTTGCATTTAGATTAATTTGAATAAAATGGAGGTTAATTGTCTCCTTTTATGTCCAGGGATAGGGCAAAAATTTTTATTGAGGGCTCAGATCGAAAATCTAACCATACAGATGTGATCGGGGAAACGATTGGAGTTCAACGACTCTAAGATCGCCCTAATCAGACATCTGTAGCATCAGATAGAGATCGGGGAACCCTAGAAGATCAAGGGCCAAGATAGTATAAATCCGCACTTCAAACGACAAATCCAACCGCATGGATGGATTTGGATCGACGATCGCAGCCTAACAACACGAAAATCGACTCAATCCGACACCCGTGGCACCATCTACATCATCCAGAAGATGGACGACCAAGATGGTACCATGTGATGCCATCTTGGCCACCCAATCGACCGCGCGCATCAGCTGAAGGCCTCTGCATCAACCCTTCCTCGCCGTTGGATCAAGATCCAATGGTTGCGATGCGCTCTCACTTAAGTTAAGCGCTCGACACAAATGCGCCCATTGCGCATTGGTAGAGCGCTCTAACGCGAAGCGTAGGCACACGTTCGAGCCTCATCGCGCTACAATTGGAGCGGTGGCGCGAGCTTGATCGACCACACGATTGCGATCCAGTGGCTGCGGGCGCTCAATCCGTTTCACGTGCTATCACACGCCCGCGCGTGTTGCGAGATTACACGCGAGCATTGCGCGCAGAGGTGGCGGGTGAGGGTGCGTCTTAGCCGTTCGATCTCACGATTGAATGGCCGAGAATTGAATGACATGGGTGGCGTGGAAGGCGAGCGGGCATGCGGGCACCGCCCAACTATGCCCACGATCGGGCTTTAGTGATGGTTTTATCCGTCACTAAAGACCCCTGATTTAATGTTTTTCAAATTAAAATGACCAAATTGCCCTCACTCCTTGCAACTATAAAAGGAGACCCCCTCCACACGAAATTATCATCCCTTCCTTCTCTTCTCTCCGTGTCCAAAGCTCAGAGAAGCTTGTCCCGTACCCAGGATGCTTCTCGTGAGATAAAGTCAAATTTTTGTCCCCCTTTCGGAAGCGGATCCCACGATGATGACGATGTGCTGCCCCGTTCCCGTTCTTCTCGCTTCATCCTCCTTCGTCCTGCTCTGTTCCTCGTCATCCAGGTGTCATCCCGTCCAGCTCGTCCTCCAAGCGACCGTCGAGGAGGATAATTCTCTCTCCATTCCTTTTAATGCTTTCTAGAGTAGATTTACTGCTTTCCAGTGTAATCATTTTCTGCTTTAGTCATAATGTTTAGTGTAACGAACAATCTTATTTTTTTTTTTTTTGAAAGAAAGGAATGTTATCGAATCACCAATAGCAAACCAGGAGAGCTTTTATTGATAATAAAAGAAAAATAATTACATGATTGAACCCCAATGCTATTTGAGACTCCAGCAAAAGTTTACAATATTATCCACATACACTGGGGTCTCCTGAAAAACACACTCATTTCTAGCCCTCCATACAGCCCATAACATAGCCACCATATGTAAACATGGCTTATTCCCATCCACAAGACAACGCCACAAATTCTCCCATGTGGGTAAAGACTCATTGCATACTCTCCTCCATACATAATCAGTGATCGCACATGAAGAAAAGATATGAGTGCTAGAATCATTATGCATCCCACATAAATGACAAAACTGGGTGGGGGTACCCATCCTTCTGTGCCTCAGATCTCCAGTAATCAAGCCATCCCTTCTGTAGAGCCATAAAAAAATTTGTATCTTTAGTGGTATTTTTAACTTCCATAGCTTCTTCCCCATCTCATCAGCTTCCGCCATCCTGGTGGACATTATCAATCTGTCATAAGCAGCCGCAGTAGAAAATTTACCCTCCCAATTGTAAGTGTCATATTCATGGGGCATGGGTTTGAAGGCAGCAAGTTCTTGCATGAGACGTTCATTCTCTACACGTGTTCTTATTTCATGATTATTCCCCCCACCATTATTGAACAGCCATTGCTCAGATTCCGCGTCCCAATAATCGGATACCACAACATTTTTATCCGAAGCCGCAACATAAGCAAGGGGGAACCTGTCTTTAAATGTCCCTCCATGTCCATGTACCCAATTTTCCAGCTAGAACTTGAAGCTTTTTCCATCACTTAATACAGATTTGAAAAAATTCCAATTGTCTCTCAGGGCGCGTACCACAGAAGACCAAAAGGGGGAAGGTTTACGGGGGTTTAGATGATTAATCTCATCATTAGCAGTCCCATAACTGTCCTGAATAATTTCTGTCCAGATTTTTTTTTTCCCTGCAGCAACCGAACAACCCACTTCAATAGTAAAGCTTCATTGAATTCCTTAGGGGATCTAACACCCATACCACCCATCTTTTTTGGCTTGCAAATTGATTCCCACTTCAAAGGTTGAAAAAAGGTCCCTTGATGAGAGGCCCCTTTCCAAAAGAATCCTTTCCGCATCACATCTAGCTTTTCCAGATAGAATTCGGGGCTTTAAGGACAGAGAAGAAGAATACTGGAATCGAAGTGATGACGGAATTCAGTAAAATATACCTCCCCCCTTTTGATAGGTATCTACTGCTCTAGCCCTCCAATTTCGTAGCTACCTTTTCAAAAAGGAAAGACCAATCTGCTTTCTTCATCTTAGAACATTTTAAAGGTAGACCCAGATATTTAATAGGCAGTGGAACCACAGGTGTACCCAAAATAGTAGAGATGTCATTCTATAACCCACTGTTCATCCCAAAGCAGACCAGGGAGGATTTATTTCCATTTAGTCTGAGACCAGAAATCTCTCCAAAATTTTTTACCATATGTAAAAGTGCTTGCGCTTCTCTCTTCCCCCCTTCCACAAAAAAAATAGTATCATTTGCATATTGAAGTATAGGGGCTAGAGCCCTATGAGTAGACATTGAGTACCCCCTTATAAAACCATCCACTGCCAGTTTGCAGGCGAATCTAGCCAAAGTATCCACAGCAAGGTTGAAAATCAGAGGAGCAATTGGGCAGCCTTGCCTAACTCCACACTGGGGCTGAATCCAAGAACGACACGGTTTACCATTTATTAGTGGGGAAAAAGAGGCTGTCGTAATGCACCTCTTCACCCATTGTATCAATAAAGGTGGAAACTTTCTTCTTCTAAAAGTCTCCCACAAGTATGACCAGGAGATTGAGTCATAGGCCTTGGAAAAATCTACTTTCCATAAAAAAGCCTTGGATTTTCTCCTATGCCAACCCATTACCATCTCCTGCACAACAATGAAGGACTCTTGTAATGATCTCCCAGGAAGAAAAGCTGACTGAATAGGCATTATTAAGTCCTTTAAAACCTCCCGCAATCTGTTAGCTATAACCTTACTAATAATAAGGTAGATGGAATTAGATAGTGCAATGGGTCTGTAATCAGAAAATCTCTCCGCACTTGATTTCTTAGGAAGCAAAAACAGATAGGATTTGTTCAACCTCTCAAATCCAGAGTTGCCCAGTTCAAATTCATGAATAACCTTTAAACATCCACCTTAACAACACTCCATAGCTCTCTGTAGAAGAACACTTGAAATCCATCCGGGCCAGGAGCACCTTCATTATTTAACTCTTTAATAGCTTTTAGTACTTCTTGTTCAGATATAGGGGTGACAAGCATGTCTCTCTGATCATCATTAACATAGGGGAAATCCATTGATGCCATCCTCCAAGAACCTCTTGGAGCAGCCTTGGAAATTTCTTTAAAAAACTTACTTGCTTCAGTTCTAATTTCTCTAACAGAGGTAATAGTTCTCTCTTCAACTTTAATAGATGAAATAAGATTGAATCTCCTCCTAGCACTAGCTGCAAGATGGAAAAATTTCGTGTTCGCGTCACCCTCTTTGAGCCATGGCGGTCTGGATTTTTCACGCCAATCCATTTCTATTTTCAGATCTTCATCCCCCACTGCTGCTTGCATTTGCTGCCTCAGCTGCTGCTCCTGATGGTTCAAAGCTTGCCTCCATTCCTTCAGATCCAGGTCCTTGATTACTGCCAAGGCTTCCCTCCTCTTCTATTCTCTGATCAGATTCACAGCCTACCCATATTCCTTCAGCACTTCACGCAGTCCTGACAATTTTGCAGCCAGCTACTGTGTAGCAGTGCCTTGCATTTCCTTGTTTTGCCACCACTGGGATACCATTTGCACAAAATCGTCTTCCCTAAACCAGGATCTCTTGAGTTTGAAGTATGATCCCGTGTCTGAATTCACCCCACTGTCCCAAACAAGTGGAGTGTGGTCAGAGAAAGGCTTATTAAGGCTCATAATTGCTGATAATTGATACCTCTCCAACAAATTAGGACTGCCAAAAAATCTGTCCAATTTGGAAACTTGTCCACTGCCATTCCTCCAAGTAAATTCCACACCACTAATGGGGTATTCAGTCAATCCCATGTTCTGTACAGCCATTTGAAAGCCTGCCATAGAGCTGTCCACTCTCCCATCTGGGTTGTCATCACCTGAGAGATAACAATTGAAATCACCCCCTAGCAGCCATGGGGTCTCTTGCACTCTTTGATGCATTGCAGAGAGTTCCTCCCACAAGCCAACTCTGTCTGCAACCACACAAGGACCATAAATGCACGATATAAACCATTCCATATCTCCTTGGGGAGATTGACATCTGCAAGAAAGCAAGTACCTATCGCGAATAATTTCAGTTACTGATATGGACGACTTTCTCCACCAAAAGGCCAATCCACCAGACCTTGCAAAGGCACCCTTAACTGCAACATCACTATGGCCAAATTGCTTAAAATAATCCCATTCCTGACCATTCTCCATCTCCAAGTGTGTCTCTTGTATAAGAGCACAATCAATCTCCCACTCAGAGAGATATCTACATAATGAAGTCCTTCTCTGTTTATTGCGCAGCCCACGCACATTCCAAGTCAACACTCTCATTCCTCATTGGAATGACTCCCTTGGGCCATACAACCCACAAATTTGACCATAATAGATTTAGCAATATTCTGCTCCTCAATGGGGGGCAAGTTCTCCTTCCTTCTCCTTCTCAACATGTAGAGAGATCTACCCACACCTCTTTTCTGATTGGAACCACTGCCATACTTCAGATTAGTAGGAATAGAAAGCTGCAACTGGTTTGACTCTTTAAGCACCAGATCTCTTCCTGTCCTGCCCACCTCTTTACTGCAATTCATCTCTGAATCTGCCATTGAATTCTCAGCAACCTGCAGACAGCCATCATCTTTGATTATCATAGCTTGTCTGCAATCATCAGCTGTAACAACCTCTTCCATCTGATCTTCCTCAGCATAGACCAGATGACAATCCTTCCTCTTTTTAGGCTCAGGAGCATCAGCAGGAGGAGTGCGGCCACATCTATCACTCTGTTTTCTCACCTTAGTGTTGGCTCCAGACCTCAGTCCTTCCTCAGACGACTTAACCTATCCACTTTCAGCCTGCCCAGGCACCTGTCCAAGTACTGCTAGCCGAACCAGCCAAGAAGTGCCCCCCACATCTGATTGTGACCAAATCAGGAATTGAACCAGCACTGGTGACATCCACCTCAATTCGTAGAGATCTAATGTCCCCCTATCCAATCAAAATTTTAGAACCATCACAGATGGATGCAAAGCCTGCTAGCATTTTAGAGACAACCCCCTTTAATCGCAGATGTAGCGGTAGTCCATAAATCTCAAGAAGAATCCTCCTAGAGCTCACTCTTTGTGGAGGCCGATCAGGAAGAGCCCCATCAAATGGAGAAACCATTCTCCAAATCACAATGAAATCTTCAAAAGAGCTTGAACGAAATCTCAGTCGTTCTACATCCAACATGCCCAAACCATATACCAAGAAACGAGAGTGGGATAACATGGCTACCTTCCAGCCCGCAGATAGGAGATCTAAGGAACATACCAGGTTCTGAAGCTTTTCTATCGATGGTTTGCCTGCCATGATCTCGCCAATTAAAGCCCCCCTCAGCATGATCTCTGCAGACGAGATCTCTTCAGAAGATGGGATCTCAACTTCGATTGAGTGCCTGCCCAAAGCCGGCGGCGGCGGTCGGGTTTCATTCTTAACCCTCCAGATAGGGTGAGAGACTACCCTCTTTGTCTGCAAAGGAATCCTCCCAGGGCACGACTCACGCTTGTGCCCTTCACCCCTGCACGCTAAGCAGCTTAGAGGGTTTTTACAAATCGCTGCCACATGTCCCCTTTGTCTGCATCTGAAGCAGAGAACGTCGCCGTTCGTCCTCCTCCAAGGACGTCTTCGAGCATTTTCAGATGACCTAAGGAACCTCTCTTGCCAGACTTGCTCCCTTCTACTCCAAGCCCTCAATCTCCACATCCTCCAATCGCCTCTTGCTCCAGCCCTGGATGGCTCCGCCCCACTGCCGCCCTCCGCCCGATGTCGATCGCCCTTCGCTCGCCTCCTCTCTCTCATTTTTCCCCTTTCAACAATCTTGTTGTTAATGAGTTCCATGTTCATTCTACATCTCTTTTTGGATTTTGTTTGTAATATTCTCTCTCTCTCTCTCTCTTCTATTTATTGTAAATAGATAGATAGTTTCTAATCAATTATTCTGTTTCGCGACAAATAAAACAAATGTGCATTTTTAAATCAAACGTCCACCTCCCTTAGTTCGACCCAGGATTTCTATTCCGGTATAAATTTTATTTGTTGAACATGAGTTCTTTTCTTTCATACTACGACGGCAGGTTTTTCAAAACCAAATACGTTAGCGTAGCAACTCGTAGCTCCAACAGGGAGGTTGCAGGTGGTGGCATGGGGAGATAAGGGAGAAAGGGAAAAGGATGAGGAAGATGATGTGGAGGGATGGTGTTGGGGCTTGGAATGATCACGCGTGGTTTGCTGGGCTATTTGTGGTGAGGGGATCGACGAGGCTGATATGGAATTACTGGTGGCGAACAAGAAGAAGATGAAGATGTAGGGGAGTAGGCAGGGGCGAGGATGGTGTGTTTGGGTTATTCTGCTATGTGGAGGGGGTGAACAGGGACTAAGGCGGTGAGGAAGAGGAAGTTGGGTGCACGGCTAGCGGTGGTGGTGCTCTCTGTCACTGAGTGCCACCGCATCAAGGCGAGCGGAGGATAGGCGAGGAGAGCATCGGTCCACAGTGCAAGCTTCAAAACACAGGGTGCGCTATAGTCCTTGCAGGGGGGGTGGAAGAGGATGGAGCAGGAGTCCCCGCCAGGGGAGAAGATATCTTGTATGGATTGTTCTGTGGTTGGAGAAAAGAGTGGCGTGGAGTGGGCGGTGCGTTAGGATAAGGGAATTGTTGCGAGGGGGAAGGCAGTGCGTGAGGAGGGGGCGGCGGCTGGCCGCACACATGCGCGAGAGGATGCTTTATTTATAAAACAGTTATTTATATACAATAAGTTATAAAATACAATAGAATATATGTAAACTTAAGTAATGATATTTGCAATCATTCTATGACCTAATGTTGTTATTAACAAATATAAAATGTAAGAATAAGGTTAACTTAGGCGTAACAATAGTCCATTAAAATGGACTCATCACATGCTAACAAAGATTTGATCCTATATTGATGGTGACTCTTATGATTTATTAGATTTTTGATTTGGGTCATGTGGTCCTACCTAGGTGTCAATTGCCACGGTTTCTTCCGAATTACCCCTCGAATCACTTTCTGTATCATCTAAAAAATACCTTGACTTTGTTTTCTAAGCGGCTGCATAAATATCAAAGTGAATCTTCTCATTGTCGCTACACATTTCCATACATCCTGAGTAACGGTCGATCCGTGCATTGGCCGTAGCCAAGAAAGGGTGACCTAGAATGATGGGTGAATCACTTAGCTTCTCCGGTATATCCATGTCCAAAACAATAAAATCAACCGGAAAGCTAAGGCCTTGCACCTTAATGATCACATCATGAACTACCCCCTTAGGTGTGTTGATGGAGCCATCTGCCATTTTAATGGTGACAGGTGTGTGGTGCAGATCTCCAAGTCTGGTGCAGTCAAAAAGGGCGGTAGGAATCAAGCTAATGGAAGACCCTTGATCCATAAGGGCTCTATTGAAGGTGAATCCCTTTATGGCACAAGATATGAATGGTTTTCCAGGGTCGATCTTTTTGGGTGGTAGAGTGCCAGAAACAAATGCACTTATGTTAGCAGATAAATCCACCTCTTTAGGTGTGCAAGTCTTTTCCTTCTCTTGTGATTCTTTCTTTAAGGCCCCAGGAAAAGGTAAATAGGTCATATCAACTTCAGGGATCTTTTTCTTTATTTTGTCCTTCGAGTCTGAGTCAGAGTTGGATGCAAGTTTGGTCTTAAGATTTTTGGTTGAGCTCAAATCAGATCGTTTGGGTGTGCTCCTAGCTTTTCTCTTCCTTTTAGAAGCCAAAGAATTTGCACCTGCACAATGGCACATATGATAGATTGGAGGAGGGGTTGGAAGAATAGGTGGAGAATAGGGATGAAGGGGAGTGTGCATTTGGGGATAAAATGATATGGGAGCATGATTAATATGGTACACAATTGTAGAGGTTTCATCAACATGGTACACAATCGTACGATCTATAAGCTGTGCTTTTTTTTAACTTATTGAGCACAGTGCTCTCTAGATACATATCATATATATATACATACATACATACATACATACATACATATATATATATATATATTGAAGATCATAGCCAGCAAATTTAGACAAGACAATCTTTGTTCTTGTATCATAAGGATTTTGTGATACACCACTAAAGTAAATTATATCTTACAATCACACATTTTTTGCTCATTTCTTGATTGATTTGCATGCTGGCTTAGGCTTCGATTTTGGCTTGCTCAGACTCAATTCTTTGTATGTGGCAATTGATTTATACACCAATTTGAAGCTATACTTGGAGTTCCTTTTGAGTTGAGGAAGATGTTAGTGCACATGCATCTTGAAGAGTTATCGAATAAAAATGACATTCCATTAGCGTTAGATATTTTAAGATCAAATTAGTTAGGATTGGATGTCCTACTATTTTTAGCTTTTCATATTTTTGGTGAGTGAGTTATTATGTTTTATAATGTTTCCTTGTATACCTAAGCCCTCTCTCTATATAAAGAGGGCTAAGACTTTCTTTTCTACATAACACAATAACGAAGTTGATCTTTTCAACATTGTATCAGAGCAGCGATCCTAGATCAGTGGTTTTATATCCCACCAAATATTCACCAAAACATGATTTTTGAATAACCAATGCTATTGTGATTCTTGAGAGGATGATTAGATTGTCGAGGATGGATCAGGGATCTCCAGCAACGCTACACAAGGTTGTAGTAGCGGTGTTCTTGGCGGCGTAGAGTGGTGGTGGTGTTGATTTGTAGGACCAGGCAATGGTGGCACAACTGTTGTTGTCCTTGGGTGTGGCAATGATGACGTGTGGGGTTGGGCTCCTCTCGTGCGTGTGTATGCGATGGTCTAGATTCATTTATTCGATGGTAATTGTAATGCTTGTACTTCTATCTCAAGTTGTATCCATATGTTCATCCATATGTATGCTTTTTAGAGGACTATGGACAGTTTGCCTTAGTCATAGGCATGTACTAGACTTGTATGGTCTAGCATTTTCAGTCCAAAAAAAGTTCAAAGACTCCATAGATCAGTCTAGACGATAGGTCATAGATTTTGGCACATCAATTCACTTCACTGGAGATACCGTAGAGTTGAAGAACCCTATTAAGCCACACAAAGTTAAAGAAGTCAGAGTGGTGAATAGGGTAACTTCTCCTATGACCATAGTTGGGGAGCTCCAGTTATTTCTAGGATTCTGTGTTAGCGATGTGCATTGTGCCCTAGAGTTCCTGATGAAATTATTGTCAATTAGCAAGATATGCAAAGATCTCCAATGTCGTGGAGTATTTGATGACAGACATTGTTGTTTCCAAGATAAGAAGATAAATGAGATCATTGATGGAAGCATAGAGAGGGACGATCTTTATTTCCTAGACATTCCTACAACCTTTTTAGGAATGACATCGATTGCAGGTGATCCATGGTTGTGGCATAGCTGGTTAGGGCATCCTTCTACTAGGAAGATGCGCTAGATGTACTAGAGCTACCATACACCTTATCTCTGGAGTGCAAGGATTGTTAGTTAGGGAAGCAGCATAGGAGTTCCTTCCCACGCTGACTTGATGGGGTTAGCACAACTCCGTTTGCTCTAGTTCACCGTAATGCATGCGGGTTAGCACATGTGCCCAGTATTGGTGGCAATATATATTTTGCTTTTTTCGTAGAGGATCATAGTTGTTCAGCTTGGATTTTTCTGATGAAATCCAGATTCAAAATTCCACAAGTTGTCCAACAATTTTTTGCCGAGATCTTGACACAACACTCTACCACCATTCAGGTTTTTTGGAGCGATAATGTTCTGAAATTCATACAGAAGGAGATGTAGGAGTTTTTTATTTCAATGGGACTATTCATCAGATATCATGCGCTCACATGTTTCAGCAGAATGGTGTGGCAGAATGCTAGTTGAGACATCTTCTAGATATTGCATAGACTCTAATGATTCATATGAAGATACCTAAACATTTTGGGGAGATACCATATTGACTGCAACTTATTTGATAAATAGAGTGTCTTCTTCTGTGCTTTGGGGGTGAATTCCCTATCAGGTTTTGCATCCCCATTGTGATAGACCCTTTGCTCTACAGCTACGTGTTTTTGGTAGCACTTATTTTGTTCAGGCATTTGGTACCCAGGACAAGTTTTCTCCAAGGTAGTAAAGCGTGTTTTCTTAGGGTACTCTCAGACTCGAATGGGCTATAGGTGTTATGGTCCGGTTCACAGGCATTATATAGTGACTACTGATGTCACATTTTTCGAGTGGGTACCCTATTACTCAAAGGAAGGAGCTAACATTGAGTTAGCTCCTATGGAGACCCAGGTCTATCATCATTGTCAGAATCTACTTCCCATGACTCTAGACACTCCTACTCTTGTGGCACCAGCTGATTCCGGGGCAAATGATGCCACATCTATTACGCTGTGCAAATCTAGTCATTCTTGCATGTTACATTCGATGTCCCACTATACCTGGATCTCTCATTTACAAGAGGAGGTTCGGTAGTTTGCCTCTATTCTTACTACTACCGTTGTTCCTAGGGACTATGCTTAGGCATCCTAGTTACTCCGGTGGTATGCTACTATGGATGAGGAGATGGAGGCACTTCAGTCCAAAGGAACATGGGAGTTGGTCCCATGCCCCCTTGATGCTACTATGGTTGATTGTTGATGGGTTTACACCATTAAATACTAGGCGGATGGTGTTGTCGATAGATTTAAGGCCTGGTTAGTTGCCAAGGGATTTACACAGACTTATCGCATTGACTACATGGAGTCCTTCTCTTTAGTAGCTTGTATTTCTTCTATTCGGATTATCATCTATGTGGCAATCAACTGTGGGTGGTCACTGTATCAACTTGACATTAAAAATGCATTTTTGTATGGTGATTTAGTAGAAGAATGATATATAAGGCAGCCACTTGGCTATGTCGCTTAGAGGGAGTGTGTTTGTTGCTTGAAGAAGGCCACTTATGGTCTAAAGCAGAGCCCCAGAACTTGGTTTGAGCATTTGAGTACAGAGGTCCATAGGATTGGTTCTTGAAGATCATCCTTAGATCACTCTATCTCCATTCAGAGGATTGAAGTTGGTTCCACTAGTAGGGTTGTGGCACTGGCAATTTATGTGGATGACATGATTCTTACAGGGGATGATGAAGAAGGCATTCAATAGACCAAAGCATTATTGCATTCTATTTTTGTGACTAAATATCTTGGTAACCTAAGATATTTTCTAGGTATTGAAGTGGTTCAACAGGGGTCACATCATTTCCCTCCTAGAGACAATACACTCTGTAGCTAGTAAAGGAGGTTGGTCTTCTTGGAGCTAAGCCATCTGGCATACCTCTTGAGGCACTACAGAAAGAAGGTCCATATGAGGATGATCTTTTCTATGAATATGTCACTAGGTATTGGGGTTTGGTTGGGAATTTGCTATACTTGACAGTGTCTAGACTAGATATATTAGCTTGTTGTTAGTATAGCCAGCCAACACATGTAGGTACCCCATTATAGTCATTGGCATGAGGTGTGTCTCATCTTGAGATATCTCAGGGGCAGTCCTCTCATAGGACTATATTATCGGGATAATGGTTCCTTGGACATTGTGGCCTACTTTGATGCAGTTTATGCAAGTCCATTGAGGATTGTAGATCTACTTCTAGTTATACAGTTTTCCTTTGGGGGAATCTTATCTCATGGCAGAGCAAGATGTCATTCCCTAAAAACCCAGGCCCCCAATGAGGGTTGGAGTTTCTAGGAATGTCAGTGCTGCTACTGGGTACCCCTAGTACCATTTCATAACACCATCTAGTACTGGTACTAAACGTCGGTACTGGTACTAGACACCTACTACACTCTTCCAAGTAATCCAGCCAGGATTAGTATTGAGCACCAGTACTGATGAGTCCATTCTAATGGACTATTGTTACGCCTAAGTAATTCTCTTTTAACATTGTATGTTTGTTAATAACTACATTAAGTTGTAGAATGATTGCATGCATCATCATTTAAGTTTACATCTATTTTATCGCATTCTATAACATAGTATGTAATTAGTTTATGTTTCATGCAGGACTCGCAACAGCACACTCATTACATCTTCTCCACTTAATCTATCCATCCGGCTAATAATCGAGAAGAAGAGGGAGGAGGATCAATGGGGGAAAAGAACAGGGGGAGGAAAGATATTTTCCCCCACAAATTTCTCAACCTACGGCCGGCCATCAACAACCTCACCAACAACGCCAGCCATGTTTAGTAAGGGACTTGAAAATCCCTTAACTTGCGTCAGGGAGGATATAAAAAGAGAGGATCGTCGGTTCTTCTGGAGATCTTCATCTTCCCCCCTGCGGGGAACTGCTCCACTATGTGCACTATGCACCCCATCCTACCCTTTAGCCAATGCCCGCTCCTCCACCTTGAACGCCCGTAGGCGCGCGCCCATCTCCAGCCGCCTCTCCAATCACCGCACCAGCCTGCACCTGCGCCCAACTGCTGCAGGTGCCCGCTCCACCTTGCCTGCTCCCGTAGGTGCGCACCCCTCTCCAGCGCCAGCAGCCGCTCTGCCTCGTCGCCTGCTCGCACAGGCACAGCACCCGCACAGCACCTCCCTGCAGCGTACCCTCCCCTCTGCAGACTTGCCTTGCCACCAACACCACCAGGCGTTGCGCTTGCCCTTGCAAGCCACACCATCACCGCGCCCCCTTCTAGCGCCATCCACCAGCATGCACCAAGCAGCCACTCTGCCTTGTCACCTGCTCCTGCAGGCGCGCACCCCTCTCCAGCGCCAGCAGCCGCTCCGCCCTCGCCACCTGCGCCCGTAGGTGCGTGCCCTTCTGCAGCACCCGCAGGCGCTTTGCCTGCCACCAGCGCCTGCCTTCAGGCGCACCGCCCCACCCGGCTCGCCTCACCCGCGCCCCTACCAGGCCCGCAGGCACCGCATCGCACCCCTCTCCATCGCCAGCAGCCGCTGTAGACGACCGCACTGCACCCCTCCTCCAGCGCCCTTCACTGCAGGCGCTGCCCCACAGGCACGCCTCCTCCGGTGTTCTTCTCCTCTGTTGACCGGCCACCTCTGGCTATCTTCGTCGACGCCGCAACCTCCATCGGATCAGCCTCGTCTTCGCCAACCTCCCTTGCGTGTTAACAGCCTCGCAGACGCTCCTTCCCTCACACGAGTAAGAGAGAGAGCAAATGCTCTATTTTTCATTCAATTAATAATTACAACATATGCCATTGTGGGTGTCCTATTCATTTATTTACCATATTAATTTATTATGGTGAATTTGCATGCATATCCCTTTATTCTTGACAAATTACTTTTAAGTGAGTATTTTTTGAATGAGATAATAGCATGCCATATTGCAAATAAGGAATGTTTTATGGGAAATTGGTAGTTACCTTGATTATCATTACCAAGATCATTAGAATATTATATTGAGGTAATTTTGCATGTAAACCCTTGCAATTTTAATTAATTGCTTAGAATGAGAATTCATGAGGGTAACAAGTTGCACTAAGGAACATGCATACCTACTGAGATTCCCTAATAAACAAGGCACCATTCACTTATTCAATAGGCTTATTCCTCCCTGTGGAGACGACCTAACTATTCCTGGTTAGATTCTGAAAATTAAAATGTTTTGAAAAGCGATTTTCTACCACGCGATTAAATACGACACATCATTTTATGTTAAAGTTTTCAACGAAAACGAAGATCGCTCTTTCAAATGACACCGTTGCCGGGGAGGGAAAATGCCTATTAATTTTTTTGGGAATTTCATGTCATTTTTATGCTATTTTGAAAGCTTTTCTAATTACTAACTGTGGATTTTCTTCTGTGCAAAAGCATGCGACGAACGCGACGGATGCTCACGGCGGAGATGATCTTTTTGGTGGACCTTGACGCCACCTGGAGGATAGCAACATGAACATATGGGCCTTGATCCCACACACATAGGCTTATGGAGAAGCCTATTTCTGATTTAGTCAGTAGATCTTAGTTAGATTTAGTTAGATAGACATTAGAATTTAAATTCTGTCTTTTGGACCCTTGTCGGGTATTTTTGGGAACGTGTTCCCAGTGCCACTTTATTTCTTATCGCTCTTGTATGCAGGAGCGTATTTTCAGGAGCTTGTTTCCATTTATTTAGATTATAGGATTATTTGAACTGTTTGAACTGAATTTCGGTTAGTTAGTTAGATTAGGTCAGTTTGTTTATTATTAAAAAAAATATTCGAACTGCTTGCTAGAAGCTGCATATCTATAGGACGACCATCTAGGACTGAATGAGCAACATCTACTTTATTTTTACTACATTGCATTCATTATTGCACGAAGAAAGCTGGAGTAAGGTACGTCTTCTCTTGAGCATCAATTACCTGTCATGCATATGCATTGAACCTAAATTGAAGGCCACTAAAGTGCTTGAATCAAATTAATTCAGTGGTCACTTTAAAAATTGGGACTACTAAGAGGTTGGACCTTAAAATATGTGACTGAAAATTATGTGCAAAAGGATCCTGTTTGCGAAATTTCAAAAATCAAAACACAATCGTATGTTTGCACACTTGAGACATTGTGCACCTAACACATAAGGTCACTAGATAAATTTCTACCGCTCCTCTTTTGCACCACAAGGGAAGTTAGTCAGAAATCAACAAGCCTATCCACCAAGTTACTTCGGTTCCTCGTGTGTGGGCTCAATTCGAGACTTCCATCCCTTGCGAGTAGGTTATAGGCACCAGCGAAGGTTGTCCTAGGAAGCGTAATTTTTTGCAAAACTTGTTTGGCCACCAATTGAACATTTAATTCTAAGACCTACAATCTACTAAAAACAAGATCCCACTGAATTTGCATTTGCTTTGACAATAGAAAACTCTAGGAAGTTTCTGCTTGTATTCCGAATTTTGCTAAATCTTAAGAGAGTTAAAACTGTTTTGCTTAAAGAAATGGATTACCCTTACTCCTATCAGTTAGATTATCATAGTCAATACTTCCCATCTTTTAATTAGGGTCCCATGCCTCAAGCGTATCCATCCTTTGATGGGTACATTGATAATTCATGGGATCATTCTTATTCTTATCTTGGGAGTACTGGCTTAAGAACTCCCACTTTTGAGCAGAGCCTAGGAGTGGGATTTCCCAACCCTGAAATCCCTACTTCAATGCAAACACCCAAACCTCCCACCCTTCATGATTTTCCATATCGAGGTTGGATCGATACCCTTAGGCAACTAGAGCCTAAAATTGACTATCCTCCCCAACTTGATAATAGTAGCCTCTCCTCTTTTATGATAGAAATGCAAAAACAACAAAAGGAAATGATGGAATCAATGGGAGAGATGTTGAGGAATAGTCAACAGCTCAATGAAGAAATAAGATAGCTTAGCTACACGCTTCCCAATAATTCTGATCCCTACCCATACGACCATGATCATGAAAATAATTTTGAGGAACCTAATGATAGTAGGGATCCAATTTTATGTAGCTATCACTTAGATTCTCCCAATGAGACACGGCCACTAGAGGACAACGATCATAGTGATTATCCACCTGAACTATATTGGAGTCAAAAGCAAGGGAAGATGGTACCTCTTGAGGACCTTGACCCCAATGACAGTATTCTCTTTACCCCTACCAAACTAAGCCAAGGTTGTATTGTTCCTATCACTTCCCCTATTGATTATTTGGTGGAATCTCATTCTACCCTTAGTGAGCCTACTCCTGACCCTCCACTTAGGGAATCAACACCTATCATTCAGTATCCTGAGGATTTAAATGCACCCAATGAAGGTGACCCTAACGGAATGGAGGAAGAATTATATCAATTTTGGTCTCAGGGATATGAAGAGTCTAATTCAGAAAATGAGGATGCCTCAATAAAGGTACCTGGACTGAAAATCTGGAGTGAACCACAGGGGAATTATTTATCATTTGAGGATTTACCTCCAGAGGATAGAAATAATATGATTAAATCCAGATTCCTCCCTTCTTTTGAGAGTCATCCTCCATCAAAACAGGAGTTGCTATTAAAGGAGGAAAAACAAAATAGTGAGAAGTCTATGGGAGACTCTCGGGGACAAAACACGTCAATTGAGGAGTTATACCCCGAGAACAATAACGAATTCAATGATACAGGCTTGCTCCAAAATATTAAGACTGATCCTCCTTTAGAAATAATTGAGGATACTGATCCAACTCCTAATGAATCACATATACACCCTGATAAATATCTAAGTGAACCAAATGAATCTGGGGATGAGCTGAATGATAATGATTCTTACATTTTGACCCTTCCATCAAAGAGTTGTAATTTGGATCTACCCTTGATTCAAATATGACTCCGATCATTAATGCTAGGCAGGGTAACGTGAAGTTGTCTACAACTGTTAGGGAGTATACACAATCTGAATCATTGTTGGAATTAGACCTAACACCAACTAAGCCCTCATTGGACTTAACCATTACCTTCCAACACTATAAACAACCCTTATACTCCCTAACTGATCCTTGGCTCAGATCTCTGCTCATGTACATTGTTTCTAGAGAACATATTAGTCCAGTACATCCTCGGGTAGAATGGAGAGTGTGGATTGATGCTTGTACTTTTACTCTCGCCATTCAAGGGTTTGAACTAATTATGTGTATATCTTTTAAAACTTGTCTTGCTCTGGAGGATACTTGTTATCCTCCACTTATTCCGTTTCGGGATGTCCCTTTTCAAATTTTGTTTATTATTCCTAGACCTCCCAAGGTAGCCAACGAGGTTCTTTGCTTTCATATCATCTGGCGGGTATTTGGTATTATGTTGCATCATCAGCTTGCCAACATCCGTGGCTACCTGTTTTCTAGGCCTGCACTATTACGCATATTTTTAGGGCCTAACTTTGTCTGTTTGGACCCAGACTTATAGGTTCCTTCTAAGTCTGGTTGCTGACAGAAAATGCAGCGCTTGTTGGGAGGCAACCCAACGGTCAGAATAACACCGTTGTCAGGTGATGCTTTTCCTTTCTCCTCTTGTTTTAATTTTACAATGGGGGCATTGTAGGATTTAGGCATGGGGGGGTGCATTTGCATTTTAGGAAGAATTCATGCATTTAGGTTAGATCATATATAAAAAAAAAAATTCCTCTTTTCTTGAGTTGATTGGGTTAGCCCTAGCAAAATACCTTTGTCATTAGAGGTTTTTCTTTCGGAATTATTTCTTAAGTTTAGAATCCAGTACATTTATTTTACGTGCACGTAGACTGGATAATGGATCCTTGAGGAAAACCAATAAGCATTTGTAGTCCACTGAACCCTTGGACAGTTCATAGGGAGTCAAGCGTACTATTTTCCAGTAGATCCACCTCATATTTGTGAGAAGGAAGTAGAGAGATTACTGATGTGCTAAGTCTAGTGCAAGGACTCTTAAGTTTTGGATAATTAGATGATGATACTTCAGAGTTAGGCGTAGTTTTCACTCTCTGTTCGTGTGCGCGTACTTTGTGTGAATTCCTGAGAGTCACCAAATAAGGCATATACAAAGAGATTGAGTCTTAATAACGCTATAACTATTGTGGATGGTTATGACCATCCTTCATAGAGTCCTCGGCTGAAGGAGGGTAATAGTGTCAAAGGTCAGAAATACACCTGTCCTACCATTCCTTCCCGGTGTCGAGAATAGGCACTTCCACCAAATAAGCCACACAATATCTTCTTGACCATTGTCATCCCGAATAATGCCTCATAAATAAAAGTTTGTGTTGTATTATGTTGATCTATATTATAAAAAAAAAAGAAAAAAAAAGAGAGAAAAGAAAAGAAGAAGAAAAAGAAGAAACAGAAAAAGAAGAAATATTTATATTACGAAAAAAACGTCGAAGTTATAATGTAACATTATTTCTGAGGCAACAAAACACTTATCGCATTCCACCAAATATGACCCATACCTACCTTTTAGTATTTCTGATCCTCCGAATACTGGTTGAGGACTCTAACTTAGTTGTAGAGTTATTAGGACTTTAATTGAAGTGTGGATGTCATGTGAGGCCACCAAATAGTGAGTACAATTTCTAAATTTGGCGAGATTTGTGATCTCAGAAAGAAAGAAAAGAGGGAGTGCCCAGGAACATTAAGAGAGCATAGTTGTGTAGCCTCTCTCAGAGTTGACTTGTTTAATAGTCTAGAGATCTAAAGTCTGTAGTACTAGACTATAGGTAGCACCAGATGAGTGTGTGCCACCAAATACAAATCCATTCAACTCGATATCTCATACCTAATCCAAAGGTCGGGGGTCAAATTACAGATTATCCTCTGCTTTATCCCTGAGGGAAGTAGTTGCCTATCCCGACAGCAACATTTACCAAGGGTGAAGTACGAACTTCCAATGCGAATTGGCTTTTTCACTTGGATCTGTTACTTAGGCTATTATCATGTCACATTTGTCTGGATCTCTAAAGTTTTGAAATTAGAAAAGAAGAAATCTTCTGATTACTTCTATTATTTTTCATTTTTGCTAGGGACTAGCAAATCTTAGGCATGGGGGTATTTGATGAGTCCATTCTAATGGACTATTGTTACACCTAAGTAATTCTCTTTTAACATTGTATGTTTGTTAATAACTACATTAAGTTGTAGAATGATTGCATGCATCATTATTTAAGTTTACATCTATTTTATCGCATTCTATAACATAGTATGTAATTAGTTTATGTTTCATCCAGGTCCCGCAACAGCGTACTCGTTACATCTTCTCCACTTAATCTATCCATCCGGCTAATAATCGAGAAGAAGAGGGAGGAGGATCAATGGGGGAAAAGAACAGGGGGAGGAAAGATATTTTCCCCCATAAATTTCTCAACCTATGGCCAGCCATCAACAACCTCACCAACAGCGCTGGCCATGTTTAGTAAGGTATTTGAAAATCCCTTAACTTGCACCGGGGAGGAGATAAAAAGAGAGGATCGTCGGTTCTTCTGGAGATCTTCATCTTCCCCCCTGCAGGGAACTGCTCCACCGCGTGCACTGTGCACCCCATCCTACCCTTCAGCTTGTGCCCGCTCCTTCTCCACCTTGCGTGCTCGCAGGTGTGCACCAATCTCCAGCCGCCTCTCCAATCATTGCACCAGCCTGCACCTGCACCCAACCACTGCAGGCACCTGCTCCACCTTGCCCGCTCCTGCAAGTACGCACCCCTCTCCAACGCTAGCAGCCACTCTGCCTTGTCACCCGCTCCCACAGGCACCGCACCCGCACAGCTCCTCCTTGCAGCGCACCCTCCCCTCTGCAAACCTGCCTAACCACCAGCACCACCAGGTGTTGCGCTTACCCTTGCAAGCCACACCATCACCGCACCCCCTTCCAGCTCCATCCACCAAGCTGCACCAAGCAGCCGCTCTACCTCGTCACCCGCTCCCGCAGGCGCGCACCCCTCTCCAGCGCCAGCAGCTGCTCCTCCCTCGCCACCTGCGCCTGCAGGCGCGCACCCTTCTGCAGCGCCTGCAGGCGCTTTTCCTGCCACCAGCGCCCACCTTCAGGCGCACCGCCCCACCCGCCTCGCCTCACCTGCACCCTTGCCAGGCCCGCAGGCACCGCACCGCACCCATCTCCATTACCAGCAGCGGCTGCAGACGACCACACCGCACCCCTCCTCCAGCGCCCTTCTCTGCAGGCGCTGCCCCACAGGCGTGCCTCCTCTGGCATTCTCCTCCTCCGTCGGCTGGCCACCTCCGGCCATCTCCGTCGACGCCGCAACCTCCATCGGATCAGCCTCGTCTTCGCCAACCTCCCTTGCGTGTTAATAGCCCCGCGGACGCTCTTTCCCTCACACGAGCAAGAGAGAGAGCAAATGTTCTATTTTTCATTCAATTAATAATTACAACATATGCCATTGTGGGTGTCCTATTCATTTATTTACCAGATTAATTTATTATGGTGAATTTGCATGCATATCCCTTTATTCTTGATAAATTACTTTTAAGTGAGTATTTCTTGAATGAGATAATAGCATGCCACATTGCAAATAAGGAATGTTTTACGCGAAATTGGTAGTTACCTTGATTATCATTACCAAGATCATTAGAATATTATATTGAGGTAATTTTGCATATAAACCCTTGCAGTTTTTATTAATTGCATAGAATGAGAATGCATGAGGGTAATGTTTGCACCTCAAAACACGCCTATAAGAACGCCTTCTTATGCTATTTTCTAGCATTAACTATGTATATTATAATCCTGTAGTTGCATTTGTAAAAACGCTTGCATGCATGCATTTAATTGAGAGGAGAAGAGAATGGGATAAATGGCTTGCATTTTTACATTTTTCTTCAAGTGTCTCTTTGCAAAAAGTCCCCTCTCCATATTTTATTTTCATCTTTCTTTCTTCTTCCCACGGCTTTTCTCTTCTTCCCGCGGCTGCGTCCTTCCCGCGGCTGCACTCTTCCCGCAGCTGCATGCAGCAGCCACGCAGCACCTCTTCCCGTCACGTCCCCCTGCCAACGCCGCTCCCTACAGCTGCAACTCGCACGCCCTCTCCCTGCTGCAGCCAACACGCCCCTCTCCCCTCCTCTATAAGTAGCTGCAGCTTCACCCTCGCGACGCAGCGGTTGCAGCTACTGAAAAAAACCCGCAGCCACCTTCCTCGCCCGTTCTCCCCTCCCATGCGTCGGCCCTCCGTCGAGGAGGCACCCGACGAGCAGGAGAACCCACTGTGGTGCTCACCACCACAGTGGGAACACCACCGCCCAGCTCTTCAACGAGCCGGTGGGCGTGGTGTTTTCTTTTCTCTTCGTTTTCATCTCCACGCCATTGCTGCCGCTTCAAGGTCCGAAGCTTGAAGCAGCAGCAGCAGCAGCAGCCCAGCGGCGACAGCAGCAGCAGCAGTACCCCCGCCTCCTCCGCGACCTTCCCCGCAGGCGCGCAACCCTCCGCGCGCGCCTGCAGGCCCGTTCCCCGTCTCCGCCTCTGCTCTGTCGCCTCTGCAATTCCACCCACGACAGGCCGCTGCGCGCACTGCAGCGGCCGGCTACGGCCTCGCGCCGACCCCCGCGAACCTCTGCAACCCTCCGCGACCGACTGCAGACTCCCCGCCGCCCTCTCCGAGCACGCCATCACCCGCTCTCCTTCCTCGCACCCGGCCTGCAGACGCGTCACCTTCTCCGTGCGAAGACGCGCCTGCATCCGCGATCTTCAGACGTCCGCCTCCGCCTTCATACGACGCGGCGTCAGACGTCCGCCGCCGCGAGCAGACGCCTTAACTCGCTGCCATCGTCCGCGCTCGCGATCTCTCCCGCCCGCTCTTTCTCTCTCTGGCGCTCTCTCTCTCTCCGCGATCTCTCCCGCCCGCTCCCTCTGTCTCCCGCTCTCTCTCTCTCTCACGTATTCTCTATCTCTCTCTCTCTCTCTCTCTCTCTCTCTCTCTCTCTTTTTTCACTTACAGCAACACACTCACACCCATTCACCGACACACACACTCACACACTAATAGTAACTTATATACATACATATATATATATATATATATGTATATATATATACATATACATATATCTATATATATATACTTATATATACATAGTATATCTATATAGTTACGTATACATACATATAATATAATATATATATATATATATATATATATATATATATATATATATACACATACTCATATACATATATATATATATACATATCTATATACTTATACATATACACATATATATATACATATATATCTAGATACATATATACTTATATACATATATATATATATATATCTATATAGTATTATATATATATACTTATATACATATATACATAGCTATATACATATATACATACATATATATATATATATCTATATATATCTATACATATATACTTATACATTTATATACATACATATGTACATATACTTTCATGTTATTTATTATACGCTGTATCGCGCGGATATCTGCACCAGTTGCTGATATTCCCTGATACACGCGTACAAAAAAAGCGTGGTCCCATACATCATCCATCCTTCATCCACACTCCACGCGGCACCTAGTCGTGTTGGTTGCGTCTCTCTAGACGTCGGCTGACTCGACATAGTGCTACACTCCATCGTCACCTCCACCCCCACCCCTTTATATATATACTACATATAAATCTATAGCTACTATATTTACTTTCTATCTGTTAGCTTCCTTCTTAGTAAAAAGATAAAAAAAAGGTATAAAAGTGAAAAGATAATCTTTGATTTACAGGTACCCCCGTCTTGCAAGTAGCAAGACGTGTTTTGAAACTCTATTTTGGCTAAAAGCCAAGGACACAATTTTGAGGGTGTGCCTCAAGAACAAGGATTACCAGAAAAAAAACCTAAATAAGAAAAATACCAAAAACAGAATAAACAAACGGAAGAGACGCGTTTTAAGGAAAACGTAGAAACTCGACTTGAACCCCACTTCCCTGAGTTCGACCCTAGGCTTAAAAGTGACAAGATAAAATCAATTAGGCCAGGTTAAAAATTTTGTAAAGAGATGGTTAGGTCTGAATTAGGTTAACCACTATACATATTTCAACGATAAAAACATCATATTAACAACCTATCCAGGCCGACCCATCATGACTTTTCTGGCGCCGCTGCCGGGGAGGTGCGCTTTCGAGTAAGTTTCTATCCAATTCCTTTAAATTTGTCTCTTCTCTCTTCACGGGTATTGTTGTTTTTGGTGTGCAGGTGAACCTGGTGGAAGGAGAAGAAGGCTGACGAAGTCGAGAACGTGAGCAGATCCAAGGCGGGAACGAGAGCGTGAAGACGCCGACATTGCATTGGAGCTTCGCACACGTTGCCGAACAAGTAGGTTTTCTTTTCTCATCAAATTAGTGTTAACTTGCCACCACAAAAAAAAAAAAAAAAAAAAAATTTTAAAACTAAAAACTAGAAAAACTTTTTGGGATTTCTTGAGGGCAAGTGGATTAAAATTCACTTGATTGATTGGTTGTCTTCACTCCCACTGCCCCGGATTTCCCACCTTACTTCGCATAGCGAAAATCCGAGAATCTTCATTCTTAGATTTTTCGCCGTGGGAAGTATTCTTTGAGGCAAAGAAAAAGATTGCTTGTATCCCTCTTTTGCCTCACTTATCTTTAATTCAGGATCACATTTTTGGTGGGGAGACTTGGAATTGAGTTGATTCCAACCCCACCACGACTTTTCAAATTTGCCTGTGATTCGATCCTGAATACTTCAACCCCAAAAATTTTATTTTCTTTATCTTTTGGTTGAAGCCTTGTGTGTGGAAATCATTTCTGGTGATTGGGAGCACTTGAATTGAAGTGCTTTGGCTCCCTGTCACATTGATATAAAACTGATTCGTGCATCCACACTTAGAAATCTCCATTTAGGGTAGCCCATTGCATTTTAGCATGCATTAACTAACTGATAATTGAAGAAGGGTTTCTTGGGTTTTAGAAGGAAAACCTGTATTTTTGCAAAAAACCCGGAGATTGGTTGAATTGGTAATTCAGCAAAACCCTAAAATTCATACTACTTAAGGCTGAACTCTAAAAACCATTCGCCAATAAAAACTTCAATTCGGGGAGATTTCCCCGTTGCATGCTTGTTCTTACACACTCTTAAAATCAATCACTTGGGCATTACCCGTAAACAACGCCCTTCACATTCCAAAAGCACTTGACCCTAAGCCTCTAATTAAAACTGGTAGTAACTTGACCCTTACTGAGGATTGGAGGTCTAACTACCTGTGTGTAGCGACTACGTGCTGGTGAGAGTTCCCGCGTGCTATCGGGTGTCTAAGACTGGGGCAAACGGCCTTTCAATCTGGCCCGGTGGTTCCGCGGTGCTCGCATTCGGTTCCGTAATTCGTGATAGTAGGTAACTTAGATCTTTAGGTCTAAGGGCACACTGTAGAGGTTAGGAACTTGACTGTATTGATTTGTAATCAAGTGTACCTTTGCGGCGTCATTTCTCTCATCCCTATTCCCTTCTCATCTCCCCAATTCTTCCTGCGGTAGTGCATGTTTGGGAGGAGGTCACAAAACCCTGAACTATTTGAATTGACTGATAAATCTAGAAAACAAGTCGAATCGTCCTCCTCCTCCACAAACATGGCTGCACGCCCACCCCCAAATCCCGAGGGAGGAAACCGCCCTCAGAACCCACCAGGTGGTGGAGCCTTAGATCCCATAACCCGCCTCCAAGCCCAAATGGAAATGTATAATGAGCAAATCGAAGCCATTCGGGAAACATTGGAGGAAATGCAGAACCCTCCCGAACGGGAGGAGCCTAGGTCTCTTAGCTCTTATCAGAATCCCGCTGCTACAGAGACCATAGGACAAATTCGGGTCCCCATGGGCGGGGACGACTTTGAATTAAAACCAAATATAATTGGCCTAATCAATTTTCACTTTCATGGTCTTGCAAGTGAAGACCCATTTCTCCACTTGGAAGACCTAACCCGACTTGCTGAAACCGTTAAACCAAGAAATGTCGGGTTATCTATAGTCCTCATGAAGATGTTCCCGTTTTCATTACGGGATAAAGCGTCGCAATGGTTACGCACCCTTGGGAGAACCATCCACTCGTGGGAAGAGATGCGAACAGCGTTTCTCAAGAAGTTCTTCCCAATCGGGCGGACCAATGCGCTTCGCCGTGCTATCACTTCATTTACGCAACAAAACGGCGAACAATTTCATGAGGCATGGGAGAGGTATAACGACCTCCTCAGGAAGTGTCCGCACCACGGTCTGCCTAAGTGGCATATAGCCCAGATTTTCTACTATGGGCTAAATGAGACTTTGAAGCAGATTGCAGACGCTTCCTGCGGAGGGAACTTTATGAATAAAGACGAGAATGGAGCATTCGAGCTGTTTGAAAATATGAGTGAAAACTCGATGAACAATGCTTCCATTGTCGCCTTTAATCGTACCAGCCAGCCCCGAAATGTCCACGAAGTTGACATGGGACCCTCCCATTCATCCACTGATCTAAGCCTTATTGCACAAAAATTGGATGAAGTCTCCGTCGTGCACAAGAAGCTGGACGAGCTTCTGGCCAACCCCGCTCGATCTATGGCAAACACCACCTCTTCACCACTTCGTCACAATCCAAGTTCTTCTAATACCAGGCTTATCCCGAGAAACCCCGTTAGACCTTCCTTACCGAGTGTCGCGCCAAGCGACTCGGTAAGTCATGTGGAACTGGCTTCTGCGAGCCAGTATTTCGACACGGAGGACCAAGCCTCCGTGGGCTCGGACGCATATCTACATGCGGACGCGTCTACTGGCATAGAAGATGCTTGCGCCCTGGGGAACAACCCGTTCTCTACCACTTATAACCCGGGGTGGCGTAATCATCTGAACTTTGCATGGTCCAACAACCCGCAGCGCCAAAACCCCGCGGGTGGACCAATGCGACCGTCCGCACCCGTCATCCCAAGGGTCCAGTTTAATCCTATGGCAAATCCGCCATCAGGCCCTTGCGTACCACAAACTGAACACGCATCAAGCCCTCTTGACAAATTGATGCGAATGATGACGGAAATGTCAAAGCGCCATGAAGAGAACATGACCTCTCTTCAGCACCAATTGGCGCAGCAGAATGCCGAGATCAGTCAACTACGCATGGCGACTCGATCTCAGGGCACTCTTCCCGCCCAACCTGTTCCAAACCCGCGAAATTTCGTGCCCCGTGGTTCTCAACCACAGGTACGACCTTCTCAGGGACAGGTTAATCAAGTTCTGCAAGCTCCGAGCATTCCACCGGGATTTCAGGCTAATCCTACTGCAGCACCACACTCTTATATCCCCATTGCAAACCCTCCTCCACCGTATGATCCCACTGGACCCGCATCATCCAATGCTATCACTACGAGGAGCAGTAAGCAGACCGTCGATCCGCCTCGACCTGATCCTGGCCCATCTTCTTCATCACCCTCTCATTCGGGATGCATACCGCATTCGCGAGAGGATGATGCACCAAAACTTGTGCCAGAATCAGTCCCATTCCCTGAGGCTCTACTAAGGGAGCCAAAAGGCAAAAAGAAAAATACGCAGGCCTTTGACAACCTACGTAATTTGTTCAGGGGTGTAGAAATCAAGGTACCCCTGCTCGAGGCAATCGACCACATACCTACTGTCGCTCGATTTTTCAAAGACTACACAACACCCAGACGACAGTCAAAGAGGACTAAGAATCCGGTGGTTCTCTCGCCTCATGCGAGTTGTGCTATACTGTCAAACTTACCACCGAAGCAGAAAGATCCGGGCACACCACTGATTTCCTGTAGCATCCAAGGCTGCAGTTTAACCGTGCCTTGCTTGATCTAGGATCTTCCATCAATCTCATACCGACCATCATGCTCAAAAAATTTTCCTTGGGAAATCTGAAACCCACCCCTGTCACGTTACAGTTGGCAGATCGTTCTGTCAAAATCCCGAAGGGTGTGGTGGAAGACGTGGTGGTTAGGGTCAACAGTCTCTGTTTTCCTGTTGACTTTCTTGTTTTAGATATGGAAGTTCCTAGTTCACTTTCTGATTGTCCGATCATCCTCGGTCGACCTTTCTTGGCCACAGCCCGCGCCCACATCGACTGCGAGTCGGGCTGTATTGAGATTGCCGTTGGATCTGAGAAGCTCAAGCTTAACATATTCAAGGCAGCCAAGAACTTTGATTGCGATTGCATTGAGGATGACACGTCTGACGAGGATATGGCCGTCAGCGCGTGTATCGGACTAATTGGGACCTATTCGGACTGCTGCGGATTACCTATAAACACTGATAACTGCCTGACCAACGCATACTGTGACGTTCCCCAATCCCTCCCTTGTCCAGTACCTTCTCCTGGCCAGACTTCTGACGAGGTTTTCTTCGCTTCCCATACCTCGTGGTCTGAGTCATATCCGGGCTACTCACTGTCGGTCCATACTCATGAAGACCGAATTGCCCTTTCTTCCCCGCCAAATCAGGCGGATTTACAAATCCACACTGGGACCTTGAGCTCATATACTTCTCACTGGGGCTATTCATTTTTGGATCCATCTATCCAAGAAGCCCCTCTTCTTGGCCAATCTGAAGGCCAGTTTCTTCCTCCTAACTTGTTCTCCTACCCGTCTGGGACACTCTCGTCCCAAGAAATGCCAGATCCTTCCCCATCCACTCCCGAGCTAAAAGTGCTGCCTAATACACTCAAGTATGTTTTCCTGGGACCAAATGAAACGCTCCCTGTAATCATCAGTTCAAAATTAACTATGGAGCAGGAGTGCAAACTAACTAAGGTCCTCCTAGAACACAAGGCAGCTATTGGGTGGTCCTTATCAGACTTATCTGGTATTAGTCCCTCCTACTGCACTCATCGTATATATACGGAGGAGGAGGCTCGACCTTCTCGCGAGATGCAGCGACGTCTCAACCCTAACATGCGGGAGGTCGTTAAGAATGAAATCATTAAGTGGCTGGATGCGGGTATAATCTACCCGATCAGCGATAGCCCCTGGGTGAGTCCGATTCACGTTGTGCCCAAAAAGGCAGGACTCACCATCCGTGTCAATGACAGGGGCGAATCCATCCCTACACGCACTCCTACATCTTGGAGAGTGTGTGTAGATTATAGGAAACTCAATGCTGCAACCAAGAAAGATCACTTCCCGCTACCATTTATTGACCAAATCCTAGAGCGGTTAGCGGGAAATAAATTTTTCTGCTTCCTGGATGGATTCTCAGGATATAACCAGGTGGCAATAGACCCCCGAGACCAAGAGAAAACCACTTTTACCTGCCCTTTCGGCACCTTCACCTTTAGAAGGATGCCGTTCGGACTTTGTAACGCGCCAGCAACTTTCCAGAGATGCATGCTGGCGATATTTCATGACATGGTGGGTGACTTTCTCGAGGTCTTCATGGATGACTTTTCAGTCTTTGGACCATCTTTCGACGAATGTCTTGCCAACCTGACTCGCATCCTTAGGAGATGTATTGATGTAAACCTCGTACTTTCCTGGGAAAAAAGTCATTTTATGGTGCACGAGGGAATTGTTCTTGGACATATCATCTCCGATAGGGGTATCGAGGTTGACAGAGCTAAGCTCGATATCATTGCTGATTTACCTGTGCCTGGTTCTGTCAAACAAATCCGCTCCTTCTTGGGACACGTCGGTTTCTATAGGAGATTCATCAAAGACTTCTCCAAAATTTCTCGACCCTTAACTCATCTCCTATCAACCGACATGCCCTTCGACATGGGCCCTGACTGTATACAAGCATTCACGCAGCTGCGTAATGCTGTCACCAAGGCCCCTGTTCTCCAGCCGCCTGATTGGTCCCTCAACTTTGAACTTATGTGTGACGCTTCAGACCTTGCAGTCGGAGCCATCCTGGGACAAAGACGCGATAGACACCCCTTCGTGGTATACTACGCCAGTAAGACGTTGGACGAGGCCCAGCGTAATTATACTACCACTGAAAAGGAACTACTGGCAGTCGTCTTTGGGCTGGAAAAATTCCGTTCTTACCTTCTGGCTCTCACGTTATTGTTTTCACTGATCACGCGGCCATTCGCCATCTCATGCACAAGAAGGATGCCAAGCCTAGACTGATTCGTTGGATCCTTCTGCTCCAGGAATTTGACATTGAGATTCGTGATAAGGTCGGAGCCCAGAATGTTGTGGCTGATCACCTTTCCAGACTGGACCCTGACCATATTGGACTTACTCTGCCAATTAATGAAGTTTTTCCTGATGAGCACCTATTGGCAATAAATGTGGCAAGTGGACCGTGGTATGCTGACATTGCCAATTACCTTGCTTCTGGATCTCTTCCACGTGGCTGGCCTAAAAACCAGCGCGAGCGTCTCATGGCAGAAGCAAAGTATTATTTCTGGGATAATCCACTTCTTTTTCGGATAGGTGCTGATCAAATCATCCGTCGCTGTATTCCTGACAGTGAGTTCCCCAGTGTGCTATCCTTCTGCCACGATCAGGCCTGTGGAGGCCATTTCTCTGGGAGGAAAACTGCAGCCAAGGTGTTGCAGTGCGGTTTCTTTTGGCCCTCCCTTCACCAGGACGCACACACTTATGCCAAACATTGCACTAGGTGCCAGTCGTTAGGGTCGATGGCACGTCGTGACATGATGCCCTTGCAACACATCCTAGCTGCGGAAATCTTCGACATCTGGGGAATTGACTTCATGGGTCCCTTTCCTCCATCCAACGGCTTTGAATTCATCCTCGTGGCCGTCGACTATGTTTCAAAATGGATCGAGGCTATTCCCGCGCGCCGTGCTGACCATGTTATCTCCACCCGATTCGTCAAAGACCATATCTTTGCGCGTTTTGGGATCCCTCGGGCCATTATCTCGGATGGAGGAAGCCACTTTACCCATGCTTCTTTTCGGGCACTTCTGAGGAGGTACGGAGTCCACCATCGTATCGCATCCCCGTATCATCCTCAGACGAACGGCCAGGCGGAAGTGTCGAACCGGCAAATCAAGCAGATTCTCCAGAAAACGGTTCGGCCTGGCCGTAAGGATTGGTCCGACAAGCTGACTGACGCACTTTGGGCGTATCGGACCGCCTTCAAGGCCCCCCTTGGTATGTCTCCATATAGAATCGTTTACGGGAAGCCTTGTCATTTACCTGTAGAGTTGGAGCACCGCGCTTATTGGGCGGTTCGCCAATGTAACCTCGACCCAGACTTGTGTGAACGAGAAAGGAAACTCCAACTCCAAGAGCTGGAAGAGCTCCGTCGTGAAGCCTATGATTCTGCTCTAACCTTTAAACAACGCACTAAGGCTTTTCACGACAGCCATGTTCGGCGGAAGGAATTTGAGCCATCTCAGCAAGTTTGGCTCTATAATGCCCGACTCAAATTCTTTCCTGGGAAATTAAAGTCCAAATGGACTGGTCCTTTTCTGGTCTCAAGACCATTCCCCAATGGGCCCGTCGAAATCGAAGATCCCAAATCTGGGCGTAAATTTACGGTCAACGGGCAGCGTTTGAAACCCTATCTGACTCATGAACCTGCCCCCGTTGGAGAAACCGTTGCCCTGCTGGAGGGTAACTAATTCTTTGCCTCATTCTGAGTCCAGCTGGGGACATTAAATTCAGCGCTTGTTGGGAGGCACCCTAACAGCACTCACCATCCACCATCACTTTTCACACCTCTATCGCAATCACTTCACTTTTCTCTTCACCACCCACCATCCACCCACCCTTCCACCCTGATCTATACCCTGAACCTCAGCTCTTGTTACCCTATTTTCCATCCTTCCTCTGCCTTTCCCTGCATGCATATGAGGACATAGCATTGTTTGGCATGGGGGGGTGGATAGGCATCCATAGGATCCGGGTATGTTATGGTATTATACAGTTCCCACCTATTTATAAATATGCAAAAAAAAAAAAAAATTTATATATATATATATAATAAATGGTGTTTAATAATGATCTTGAAGCTGAAACAAAAAGGCAATAAGTGTTTATGGATATTCAACCTCTGTTTTGAAGACTTTCCAGGCCACAAAAGCTTGATTCGCTCAGGCTCGGCTTAATTCACTTAAAGCATTGACAAAATAGATCAAGATCTCTCCTAACTAAGGATGTATTCTTGTACCTGAGACACCAGTACAGGATCCGTTGGTTTGCTTTTTCTTGAGAGCTTAAGTAAACTTGGTTCACACTACACATATCAGGAAAGACCAGGTGAACATAAGATCCAACCCTAGTGTTCATTAGGGAAGGTGGAGTCCTTACCTGTGTGCGCAGGTAGACTTTCTATCCCAGGCTTTAGTCTTGTGTTTAGGAGCGACTCTTTCCACCAAAAAGAAACTCTCCCACCAAAAAAAAAAAAAAAAAAAAAAAAAAAGAAAAAAAAAAAGAGATGTTTTAAAAGAGTCAGTATATCTCATAAATGTCTATATACTTTGTTTTTCGGTGAGTCAAAAAAAAAAAAAAAAAAATCAGAAAATGGGAGTTGAGTTTTCCGTCATCATCTTAAGGGTCAATTCGAAGACATGAGCTGAAACTGGGACCAACCTGTACTTAAAAATTCGTGAAACCCTGGGATTGAGTCTTAATGTTCATCTGGTCAGTCTTGATCCTTCACTATGCACAAACCATAATTTCTTGAGCTCTCGAGTACGGCAAAAACCTCCTGGGTCCTGGAAATCGTACTTAAGGTTTAAATATCAAGAGTCCTGGTTAGTTGAGAGATGATCTATGTCATGTGAGACTTAAAGTACTGGTAGTCTCCTTTACAATTGGTTCTCACAATATTCGATAATAAACACACCTATATCACCTCAGAAGAAAATTTTCAGCTTAAGATCATTTCTAAATACGGTTTTGCCAGGGACTAGCAAAAGATAGGCATGGGGGTATATGTTTGCACCTCAAAACACGCCTATAAGAACGCCTTCTTATGCTATTTTCTAGCATTAACTATGTATATTATAATCCTGTAGTTGCATTTGTAAAAACGCTTGCATGCATGCATTTAATTGAGAGGAGAAGAGAATGGGATAAATGGCTTGCATTTTTACATTTTTCTTCAAGTGTCTCTTTGCAAAAAGTCCCCTCTCCATATTTTATTTTCATCTTTCTTTCTTCTTCCCATGGCTTTTCTCTTCTTCCCGCGGCTGCGTCCTTCCCGCGGCTGCACTCTTCCCGCAGCTGCATGCAGCAGCCACGCAGCACCTCTTCCCGTCACGTCCCCCTGCCAACGCCGCTCCCTACAGCTGCAACTCGCACGCCCTCTCCCTGCTGCAGCCAACACGCCCCTCTCCCCTCCTCTATAAGTAGCTGCAGCTTCACCCTCGCGACGCAGCGGTTGCAGCTACTGAAAAAAACCCGCAGCCACCTTCCTCGCCCGTTCTCCCCTCCCATGCGTCGGCCCTCCGTCGAGGAGGCACCCGACGAGCAGGAGAACCCACTGTGGTGCTCACCACCACAGTGGGAACACCACCGCCCAGCTCTTCAACGAGCCGGTGGGCGTGGTGTTTTCTTTTCTCTTCGTTTTCATCTCCACGCCATTGCTGCCGCTTCAAGGTCCGAAGCTTGAAGCAGCAGCAGCAGCAGCCCAGCGGCGACAGCAGCAGCAGCAGTACCCCCGCCTCCTCCGCGACCTTCCCCGCAGGCGCGCAACCCTCCGCGCGCGCCTGCAGGCCCGTTCCCCGTCTCCGCCTCTGCTCTGTCGCCTCTGCAATTCCACCCACGACAGGCCGCTGCGCGCACTGCAGCGGCCGGCTACGGCCTCGCGCCGACCCCCGCGAACCTCTGCAACCCTCCGCGACCGACTGCAGACTCCCCGCCGCCCTCTCCGAGCACGCCATCACCCGCTCTCCTTCCTCGCACCCGGCCTGCAGACGCGTCACCTTCTCCGCGCGAAGACGCGCCTGCATCCGCGATCTTCAGACGTCCGCCTCCGCCTTCAGACAACGCGGCGTCAGACGTCCGCCGCCGCGAGCAGACGCCTTAACTCGCTGCCATCGTCCGCGCTCGCGATCTCTCCCGCCCGCTCTTTCTCTCTCTGGCGCTCTCTCTCTCTCCGCGATCTCTCCCGCCCGCTCCCTCTGTCTCCCGCTCTCTCTCTCTCTCACGTATTCTCTATCTCTCTCTCTCTCTCTCTCTCTCTTTTTTTTCACTTACAGCAACACACTCACACCCATTCACCGACACACACACTCACACACTAATAGTAACTTATATACATACATATATATATATATATATATGTATATATATATACATATACATATATCTATATATATATACTTATATATACATAGTATATCTATATAGTTACGTATACATACATATAATATAATATATATATATATATATATATATATATATATATATATATATACACATACTCATATACATATATATATATATACATATCTATATACTTATACATATACACATATATATATACATATATATCTAGATACATATATACTTATATACATATATATATATATATATCTATATAGTATTATATATATATACTTATATACATATATACATAGCTATATACATATATACATACATATATATATATATATCTATATATATCTATACATATATACTTATACATTTATATACATACATATGTACATATACTTTCATGTTATTTATTATACGCTGTATCGCGCGGATATCTGCACCAGTTGCTGATATTCCCTGATACACGCGTACAAAAAAAGCGTGGTCCCATACATCATCCATCCTTCATCCACACTCCACGCGGCACCTAGTCGTGTTGGTTGCGTCTCTCTAGACGTCGGCTGACTCGACATAGTGCTACACTCCATCGTCACCTCCACCCCCACCCCTTTATATATATACTACATATAAATCTATAGCTACTATATTTACTTTCTAACTGTTAGCTTCCTTCTTAGTAAAAAGATAAAAAAAAGGTATAAAAGTGAAAAGATAATCTTTGATTTACAGGTACCCCCGTCTTGCAAGTAGCAAGACGTGTTTTGAAACTCTATTTTGGCTAAAAGCCAAGGACACAATTTTGAGGGTGTGCCTCAAGAACAAGGATTACCAGAAAAAAAACCTAAATAAGAAAAATACCAAAAACAGAATAAACAAACGGAAGAGACGCGTTTTAAGGAAAACGTAGAAACTCGACTTGAACCCCACTTCCCTGAGTTCGACCCTGGGCTTAAAAGTGACAAGATAAAATCAATTAGGCCTGGTTAAAAATTTTGTAAAGAGATGGTTAGGTCTGAATTAGGTTAACCACTATACATATTTCAACGATAAAAACATCATATTAACAACCTATCCAGGCCGACCCATCAGGTAACAAGTTGCACTAAGGAACATGCATACCCACTGAGATTCCCTAATAAACAAGGCACCATTCACTTATTCAATAGGCTTATTCCTCCCTGTGAAAATGACCTAACTATTCCTGGTTAGATTTTGAAAATTAAAATGTTTTGAAAAGTGATTTTCTACCATGCGATTAAATACAACGACACATCATTTTATGTTAAAGTTTTCAACGAAAATGAAGATCACTCTTTCAAGTACCGGTAATGGGCATCCACTGTCATGGTTACTGAACTCATCTAGTACCAGTATTGGTCCCCAGTACTGGTACTAGGTTCCTTCAGTACCATACTTAAGTCCCTTCTTGGCTCGAGCTAAACTAACTAGTACTGCTACTAGTTGCCTGTTCTGGTACTAGGTGTCTCTAGCACCCAATTCTAAACTTTAAGCCTTCCATTTGATTACCCATGTTTACCATGTAGCACCACACATTTAGAACACCATTCTAAGCATTTACAAGCCTGGGAAGAACACAAGTAGCTAGAGAAATCAAGGGAAACATCCTTCCATTTGTTTACCCTCGTTCACCACCAAATTACACAAATAACAGAGAAGTGGGTACACCTCACGAATGCATAATATAACTGCATGCACAAGTGTAAAGGTAATAATCTACATAAAACCCATAATAGCAACCCATTCCTTGACCTAGTCCTCTTTGTCTAATCAGTACATACTCAAGGTACATATGTGCATCCTATGGCGTAAGGCATAGAACTCCTTACCATACCTTTACCATTATTAGAGTTCTTAATAAGATTGTCACCCTACCATTCCATAGTTGTACCCTACATAGCAAATGAGGATCCCTATACTCTTACTAGAACCCTCAAAGCATGGTTTAAATTATGCATTGGGCCACACGGGTACCCTTGCAACTCGGCCTCATGCATCGACATTTAAGTCTTCCCCTTTTTATTTAAAACCTTTATGCCCCAAAACACCCTCAAAATCCTTAATATCAAGATGTGAAAGGGGTTTGCTCTCATGTAATCCAACACCACACACACATGGACCGATCCCACGTCCTTTAATTTCTCGATGCCTATAAGATCATAAACTGTTTCACAACATGAGAGGTGAGGAACAGGAAGCTGATTAAATGACGATGTGCAAGATACATGAGGACAAGGAGATCCTCATTACAAATACCACCTAAGAAAGGTGACTCTAATCATTCCACTATAGAATAATATTCACATTCAAATTCAACTTAACTTTCTATACTAATAGATAGTTTAACAAATAACAAAATAAAGATTTAGCGTAGAAAATAGTATGTGAAAGAAAAGGAATGGTCCCAAAAGGCTCAAGTTAGACCCAATCAACAATAGCAGTTGAATGAGCTAAAGTAAGGAGCTATAGTAAAACCAACAGAAGCTAAATAGTGCCTCTCACTTGTGTTCCATTCACCAGTGTAATACTTAAAGCTATCCAAAGGATCCCTCCTTTGTGTCTTATCAACAACCAAAGATAAATGTGTTTTCCTAAATAGGAGGACCATTAATAGTTGTAGGAGTAGAAACTTTTGCCATCGATCTCCTCCATGAAATCCGCCTACCAGGATTAAAGCCAACCCCCCCCCCCGCCATTTTTATTTAGAAGGAAGGTAGCAACAGCAACATCCAAGAATTATGAAACCTTGAATACAAGTTCCCATACACTTAAGGACCATATTTGACCCAAGAAAGCCCTCACCAAACATTAGGGTATCCCTTAAGTAGAAAAATCATATTACCACAATACAACCCACCAGAGCATGAAAACATAGCATTCTATCATCAAATTTCCACATGCAAACACTGATCTTAATCCCAAAACATTCTCTTACCACTCTTAATCATAGGAAAATAAGAGGAGGTATCAAAAGGGGGAAATCCCAACCTCAAGAGATGGCTCCTTCTCTTCCTTTCTTCTCTTTCCATGCACACAACAACAATAGGGGTAGCCACGACAGCAGTAGCACTAGTGGCATCCCCTTTGGTGATGGCGACTATGGCGGTAAGGTGGCCGACGAGGGTGGTGGCTAGTTGGTGGAGCATGGGAGAGGAGAGAGGAAGACTTGTTTCACCTTCAAAGGAGAGGAGAGTAAGTTGGGGAGGAAGAAATGAGAGTCACTCTCTCATTTCTCCCTTTTATCACATTGGACATAAGAGAAGTAGGATTGGCTTCCTACACAAGCCAACAATTGATTAAATGGGGTACAAATATTAGAAAAAGGGCCCCTCCACTCTTGACTTGAGTGCCAAGGAAGGCCTTCAACAAAGTTTTCTATACAATGAGCCCCTTAACTTTTTATTCTTAGACTTTTGTTAAGGTTTTCAAGAGTTACTAAATTCCCAAGGCCCTTAATTTATTATTAGACAAACAATTAAGAGTTTAATTGGTACATTTAGTACATTAAAAATCCAAACCCTTATACAAGAAGTAGACTATTGTAGCCCGATCCAGTGTAGAGGCAGAATACAGAGATATGGACCATGCTGCATGTGAGATAATGTGGGATGTTGGTTTCTTACAGGACCTCAATGTCTCTACTTCTACTCTAGTTCTATTATACTGTGATAACAAATTTGCCACATACATTGCTTCCAATACCATTTTCCATGAATAGATGAAGCATATTGAGGTAGACTGCCACTTCATCCGTAATGTTATTTTGGAGGTGAGGATTAGTACTCCATGTGTCTCCTTCGAGCTACAACTGACTGACATCCTAACGAAGGCCCTCAAGAGGAAGCATCATGATTTATTATGTAGCAAGTTGGAGTTGATGGACATCTATGCCCCAACTTGAGGGGGGATTGTAGACATTCCATTAGTGTTAGATATTTTAGGGCTAAGTTACTTAGCATTGGTTGTCCTACTATTTTTAGCCTTTCTTATTTTTGGCGAGTGAGTTATTGTGTTTAACGATGGTTCCTTATATACCTAAGCCCTCTCTCTATATAAAGAGGGATAAGGCTCTCTTTTCTACATAACACAATAATGAAGTGATCATTTTCAACACATGATGATGATGATACGATTTATAGGAGTTGCTATTTGAAGATGGGAAATGAGAAGAGATGGTTGTTAAATGCTTCTACCGTGTTTTAGAAAACTGATACACTGTAGTATAGGCGATAAAAGCATAACATTTGAATTTATAAAGATCGAAAAATTTCTGAGTTCTGAGGTTGTTTGCAGGGAGCAAATATGAAATTTAATCACTAGTCGATATGATAAATAATGAGCACAATGATAATGATAGCACTGAATAAATAATCCACTCAAAAAAGATATTCAATTAGCATTAAAATGTATCTCAAAAATTAGTGACACAAAGATAATTAGAAGCCTAAAAATGGTGATTTGAACCACCAATTACATCCCATAATCAGGCATAATTCCCAAGGTCAACTTTCAATATCTCAATAGTACATAAACACTTAGCCACGTTAGATCAGAGTAACCAAATTAGAGTCAATATTTCAACAGTAACCAAGGTCAAGGTCAGACATCTCCAAGTCGCATCAGATGCCTTAACCACCAAGCATAGTAACCTCTCTAATTTCAAGCCAAAAATCCCCCTAGACATGAATCCTAAGGTCTAAAACCACGCCCAGGCTCACGCTCGGGAACATGCTCACATAGGCATGTGAGCGAGTGTGTGTGTATGTGTATGGGTAGGGTAGTGGACCCGACCCCCTATGTTTATGGGCATCCAGGTAATGCTCATCGAAGGTTATGAACCAAAATCTATTTCATCTTTGACAGATGTGGTACAAAAAGAGCTGCCCTTCTTTTCACTTCTTTGTGTGTTGCAGCTAGTGAGAGTGCTCCTAAACTTGTGTTGTTGCTAGTGCTACTTTGACCAATTGCATGTCCAGAAGAGACCCTAATGCAATTCCGCCTCAATTGAAGGTGGTGGCGTGATGGTTGGTTGTCGGAGTTGGGAGGTCGGTGGTGGTGGATTCGTCAACGGTAGTCGAGACCTAAAATAAGAAGTATGGGCTTATCACCCCAATTAGGCAGTTCATGAGCATCGTCGTGAGATGGCGAAGGTGGCGACGGTGTTATTTGAGTGCGTAGAGGTGTATAGTGGCCAGACAGTGTTGGAGATGAACGACGGTGATGCGTTCTTTTGGCCGACGTTTTGGGTTAGTGGAGAGCCCAATAAACATGGGGCTTTCATTCTGTGGAGTGAGTGAAAGGTATTGGTGGCGGTGGTTGTGTGTATGGTTGAGCGTAGCGACAAGACGAAGCTCGCTAGCTGCGAAGAAGATGAGGGGGAAGGGGTTGATTTGGCTGTAGAATTGGGGTTTAAAGGGTCTAAACCTAACCTAGAGAGGGAGAGGGAGAAAGAGAGCTAACTATTTGGATGAAGGGGTGAGGATTCATGGCGGCATGGCTTGCCGGACGAGAAGAGTATGAATGCCTCCACTAAGGTTGAGCGATGAGGATGAAGGTGGAAGAAGCCCAGCTTTGATTGGTGAGTAGCAGACGAACTTGGGGAAGGTAGAGGATTAGCCAATTTGGCGGTTGGCTGTCTTGAGGAGGAAGTCAATGAGGCTCGTCAGAGCCACAGTCGAAGGAGGCTAGAGTTGAGGAGGAAGAGGTCTTTTTGGTTTAAAACCAGGCTCAAGAGCACGCTGGGATGTAGGGGAACTTAAATAGAGCTCAAACGTGCCTCAATTAGGGAGAATTCGTAAAGTAGGAATCATGAATTTGGAAAATAGGGATTGGGAGATTTCTAAGCTTTATGGAGCTCTGAGCATCGAATCACACATTAAGTTCATGTTCACACGATGGGGAATCTTCTTGTGATTGCTCTTTCCAATTTTGGGGGTGTTTGGTTGTAGATTGAGAGAAATCTCAGATTGAAGGAGTTCGACCATGGGTTTGGTTCTGTTCACACTATTCATGGTGGTAGGGGAATTTTTGAGAAGACGACGACAAAGTTAGGGACCTAAATGCAATAAACTTGAAACCTAGGGGTGCAAATGTGAGAAATAGAGTTTTTAGGGGCTAAAATGCAAACTAGGTCAAAATGGACTCTGATTGGGTCCAAATTTTGGTGTTAACCTAATTTGGATTCAAGGAATCTAATGGTAACTTGGATTTGAGTTTTAACCATGTTCGACTAGGTAAATTGCATGAAAGCGCAAATTAGGGTAAATTCCCTTTTGAATCTCTGTTTTAGGTCAAAATGGGCTTAGTTGGTCAAACCAAAGGTACCAAACCACTTAGAATATTTTTCAATTATTTTTAGGTGGTTTAGATTGATTTTATACTAACCAAAACCCTTTCAATTCAAGTGTGGCTGATAATTAGGGTTTTTAGTCCTATTTTTGTCCTCGAAATGAGTGAAACTCTGATTCAGTTAGTGTGAGGCCACTTCTTGGTATTTCAGGTTCTTTTGGCCTTTAATTAACACCTGAGTAACCCCGTGGTTAATCTACATTTGCAATGTGCTGTTAAAACTATAGAATTAACTTTATTTTCTTGTCTTCTTCTCAACTCAGATCAGCATGGAATTACGGTCCTTAGACAATCATTTAGGATCATTTATCTTTTAATTATGAATAATTTAAGTATGAAAAATGATGGTGTTACCATCAGTGGTTCTAGAAAGCTAATTTCCCAAAAGCTAAGAGGCCTTTTACTCATGGTAATGGAGTTGCCTAGAAAAGAAGCAAATTAATTGTGAAATCATAAGTCTTTCTAAGAAAATAATTAGTTAAAGGGCATCTATCCACGTAGCACCTAAAGATCCACTATAAGAAAAATGTATAAGTCAAGAAGTTCTTGTGAGGAATATTCCTAACAATATATGTTAGGATCGACTAATAATAACCAAGTCGTATTGCTTTATGAATGTTAGGGATGTGCCTTGTGAAATAATTTCTTAAGGATTTTGAGTAGTATTTTAGGGACATTTCTTGATTTATTTTATAAGTTAGATTACTTTTTTGCTTGAGACATAAGCTAGGAGTAACCCCTAAAAAAGAACTTCAAAAAATGGATAGAGGTTTGGATCCTTAACTTATGAGGCTATTTTTTGTAGCAATTGATTGATTGCTATAATGACCCTAACTTCTAAATTTGAACCTACTTCAGAATTAAGCACGTCAAAATGAACTCATAGACACTTGTCAGATGTGAATTAGGTTGTGTAATCAAAAAATGAGAAATCACGTGTTTTGGTCAACTATGGGTAACCCTCAGGTAAAACTTGCCTAGAATATGTCAAATATGGTAGCTTGGATTCCTCTTATCGCAAACTTTCTAACAGGTTATATTTTGCGTAATTTTGATTATGTAATTCAAGTTATGCAGAAAAATTGGAATGCAAGTGCACATGAACCAAAACCAAGGGTATTTAAGTCCAACTTGAGTAATTTATACGCTTAACTCGACCCTAAACCTATAAACAATACTCTTAGGGTCTCGTGTCATCATCCTTTTGATTAAACTCTTGATCCTTGTGAAGAATAAGAAGAAAGGAGAAGAGCGGGAGAGTGAGGAGAGAGAAAGAGAAAACCACCTCTCTTTCTTTCTGTTTGATGCTGGGTCAGAGGTAGTGTGGGCCTACCGTACAGTTGCGTAGGCGCAGACAAGTGACGGGTGCCACATGGCATGGGTTAAACGGAATAGGGCGAGATAAGGTGGGAGTGTGCAGGTGTGGAAAGGAGGAGCACTTTCTCATCAACACACGTGTGAATTGTGTTGTGGAACACTTTGCTTAGGTGTATTCTAGATTGCTAAGAGTGGTCCAACACAAGAGGACATGTGTCAAGCACATGCTAAAGGTATGTGACACCAACTCATGTGGACTAGCCGATTCAAGGTCACAGTTGGGCCGGTTTGGGATCAACACCTTGAGACATGCATAAGGTTCAAAGAGAGATGGGTAGTGCTTGGGAACCTCTAACTTGATTACTCAAAGTCATTGTTACCTCTTAATGACCCTAGGTAGAGTAGTTAGAGCCCTATCTTCATGTGTGACTTAATGTTGTCATTCCTTTCATGAACCTGTTAACTTGCTATAATATAAATACTTTTCTACATCATAAGATAAATAGTTATATTCAAATATGATTATCTTATTTATCCCATGATTATCTCATCATTAAATAAATGAATGTGGTTAAATGTTGTCAATCAAAGTTGATGGACATGTGGATATCTCGTTAATTACATAACATAATGAAATGGCACAACACTAGATGGCAAAGATCATAATATGCTAGGATATCTATAGACATGTACTTGATTGGTAAAGAATGATGAGAAACAAAAGACACTATATGGAATCTATGTGGATGTAAATGACTGGTTTAGTCTCATGCCCTCTAGTAAGGCTATGACTTAATAGATTATATATATAGCGGCATTAAGACTGGTTCAATGAGTAGGTTGGCCTCACTGTGACTCTTTTAATAGGTTGTTTAGCCAACTAGGTAGCTAGGTAGATCTGGTACATGATGTTGACATGAGATTACTTTTTGGTACCATTTTTTCGTATCCTGTAGTGAAATGACTAGTTGTGCACCACTGCAGAGTAGTGCCTTGCATGTGTACCATATGAGTTTGTAGTCACCACTTTGCCTAGGTAGAGACCCTGAGGTGATTAATTGAGCTATAGGATAGTTGTGAGCCATTTTCTTGGCCAAGAGATTGGCTCACATCGATTCCGCTATTTGGAATGTCACAGTGATATCTCTTCATGCCTTTCGTGGAAATGATTATGGTCATTCATGATCGAAAGGTGAAGGCATTGATAAGTTGAATAATTGAATGACAGGTGAAGAAATTAAGAGAATAATATAAATATAAATACTCTCCTCTTGTTCTCATATATTTGTTACATTTTTTGCAAATCATTTATATTTGCTAGTGTTTCCATTTGGACTTTGTACTTAGGTTTCGATGAGTAGTAGCCAGGCTCTAGCTGTAGAAGGAGATGATGTTGATCGGAGTTTTGCACTGTAGTTGGTTTGTGGGACTTACCCACTTAGTAGTTTAGTTTATTCCTTTCATTCCTTGTTTTATTTTAAAACTATTTTCTTTAGGACTTGTACTCTTTTCTATTTGTTTGATGTCATTGATTATGACTCGTGAATTGATGCATGGATTTTATTCTTGATTTATCTAGCTTTCTATTCTTTATTTTGTTTGATGTGTGATAATAGTTGTTGTGCATTGATATAATTTATGGTAGGGCTGTATGCAGGTTGGGTTGTGACTCAACCCAAACCCAACCCACGATTTACGGGTTGGGATTTTTCGAACCCAACTCAACTTGACCTATAAAATCAGGTCGAGTTTGGTTAGGTTGAGTGGGTTATTGACTAATCAAAGCTTATGCTTATCTCCTACATGTTTCTTATGTCTTTTATACTTAATAAAAAAAAATTTAAACTCATAAGCAATTCATATCTTATAAAAAAGTGAATAAAATAGGTAAAAAAAACTTTAAACAAAAAAACTAAAGATATGATCTAAAAGTAACAAGATAAAGGCATACCTGATAATAAACTTGATAGGTGCATATAAAAGCTTTTTCCTATACTAATAATTGACAACAAATATAGAGGGGGTGGTCCACTAGTGGTAGTGGGATCCTCATGGGAAAGAGGAGAGGAGAGGAGGATCATTTGACGGTGGGATCTCTGTAGGGAAGAACAGCGGTGAGGTGGGTTGTTCTACAGTGGTGGTGGGGTCCTTGTGGGGAAGAAGAGTGGAGAGGTGGGTTGTTGAGGGCTCGAGCGTAGGTGAGGGGCTAAGGGAGGAGAGAAGTTGAGGGTTACCTAAAGAGAGTAGGGTGTCACAACCACCGAGGATAGGAGAGGGCACCGCCTAGAGCTTGGAGTTGAGGAGAGGCATTGGTTGGAGTGGAGTTTGGAGGTGATGTGAGCGTAGAGGGTGCTGGCTGGAACCGATGGAGGTAATTATGGGAGAGATGAGGGGTTAGTGAGGGTTGGGAATTGGAAATTTGGGATGCAAGAGCGAGGTGTCCAAACTTGAGATGAGGTTTCAAATTTTGATATGTAACTTAGTGCCCCTTATATATTGTATACTTATAATTATAAATATATGTATAATATATATATATGTGTGTGTGTGTGTGTGTGTGTGTGTGTGTGTGTATAAATTAGGTTATATAGGGTTGCGGGTTGAGTTGGATTGGTTAAGTCTCAAACCCAACCCAACCCATTTTTTTTTGGGTTGGAAAAATCTTAACTTAACCCAACCCATTATAACTCAACCCAACCTAACCCAACCCAATCAGGTTGGGTTCGAGTTAAACCTGACCTATGTACACCTCTAGTTTATGGTTATGTGATCGATGACAATAGATTTTGGGTAGTTGTGGGAAATCAATCTGGGTTGCTATTAGCAAGGGAGCTTGGGTCATAACAATTGCTAAGCTATAGATGCCTTTTTTTTCACAAAAAGTTATAGATTAACAGTTGGATGATTGTTAAATGCACATTATCAGTAGAGGCATGAAAGGGGATTTTTTCTAGGGGATAATGGGGCCAAGTGACATTAATGTAAGCCCTTGTTCACAAAATTGCATGAGAGATTTATTACCAGAAATAGTGGATTGGGAAGCCCATGCATGCTAAGATAGTACATGTTAGAAGAGTCAACTGATATGATTTCAAAAATTTTGTTTCATCATAACCAAATATGTTATGCAAAGAGAATGGCTTTTTGAAAGGGATTCAAGAAATTGTTTTAGTAAATTCTTTATTATAGTAATGCACATGACTTTGATGATTGAGCTTTTGCTAAGAAGTGGGGACTGAGAGGCAATGATTCTTTGTACCAAGTGATGATGAATATATCAATGCTAGAGGGTACTTAAAATTTTTAGGTCAAGCTAGGAAATTTAAAATTTTATCATTAACTTCTATATTCTTCATTTTTGAGGTAGCGGTGTAATTTTCAAAATTGAATGACTAAAAGCTTCTAGCACCATTAAGTGGAACATGAAAAACTAATAATGAAGTTCAATGTAGGCAATAATTAGTGTTTCTTGTAAGAGACATACCAGGTAAAGAACTCCAATCAACCAAGCAACCATATAGGATATATTTTTATTGGAAAATGATGAGAAGCCATAAGAACCTTCTATTGTTTCACAAGCATAACAACTTTTGGAGTATAAATTAGTTTTTGACAAAGAGTTTGAGTCCATCTCATAGAAGTTGTAATCATAGGATTCCTTTAGTTGATGGAAATGTTAGTTGCTCCTCCTTGGAGGTACTCACCCATATAAACATATGTAATTGAGAAGAAAAAACAATAAGATTTGGAGAATGGACTCATTGGTAAGATTATTGATTCTAAGATGAGAAATTAATATTTAGAGTATGCCCTTTTTTTATTATTGGTTAAGAGTTCATTTTCTTAAGCAATGCTAGTTGTTGAGAAGATTGATGCTCTTGCTTGATGTTTGTTGATTATAGCACTTTCGATGGAAAAAAAATCAACACTCTATTACTTATTTATGTACTTAGAGAACTTGGCTTGCAATTGGTACTTCTAAAAGGTTGGCTTATGATTAGGTCATTGTACAAGGTAGTAGACATGGAACAAGACACTTTTAAAAATTCACAGTGGCCACTACAAATTTCCACTTATCCCTTTTTGCTTGAATGATGCCCTAGCCAACTTTGAATCCCTCCTAAATGATATTTTTTGGACCTATTTCAAATATTTCTCTTGGTGTTCAATGATATCCTCATTTACAACAATGGCCAGTCTAGCCTAATTATTGTGTTCAACAATGCTCTTTTAGTTATGCTAGATAGGAAGCATGATCATTGAAATCCAGTTGTGGCTTTCACTTACAAACGTGCAAGGAGGTGGTTGTTATGGAAGAGAGTAAAGTTGCAGTTATTACCTTCTATGGTATATTAGTTGATTGATGTCACACATTGTTGGTGGAACATAGTTCATGAGTAGTAGGAAGACTAACCATTAACCTAGAAACACTTATTCAACTATCCAATGAGTAGTGTTACCCTTAAATTTGGAGGACTAGAGGGTGCTAAAGTTCCATAAATTTGTAGTAGGGTGCAATGATGGACAGTGCGTATCACATTAAGTTCGTTGAGTGACTTATCATTATTTGCATCTGAAAGAGCGATCTTAATTTTTGATAAAATTTGTACTTAAAATGTCGCTTCATTGTAGTATGTCGCGTTGTTGAAAATCGCATTTCAAAAATATTTATTACTCAAAATCTAACCACGAAAATAGTTAGGTCGTCTTCACAGAGAGGAATTAGCCTATTAAAAATGATTAATGATGCCTCAAGTATTCGGAAATATCATGGGTGCGCATACTAACTAATGCAACTTATTTTCAACCTAAGTTTTCATTCTAAATAATTAATCAATAATGTAAGGGTGCACATGCAAAATCACCACCATGGAAATACCTGAATTGCAATCTTAGTACTTACAAGCACCATCAAATTTAATTAAATCAGAATTCATTCCCTATAACAAATATCCATGCTCGATTATTCATGAGATAAATTTAACTAGATGTAATTCAATTAGAATTGAGGGACATGCATGCAAATCTACCATAATATAATAATTAGATAAATATGGTAATAGTGTTTTCCACAATGGCAGGTAACGTAAATTTTTAATTCGTAGTTTACTATAGCAAAACAGGGCATTTCAATCCCTTGTATGAGGAGGAGGAAGAACAGATGGCGTCGCGGCTGCTAGCGGGGATGCGTTGGAGGATGGCCTTCGTGATGAGAGGCTCATCATGATCTCTAATTACCCCTAATTAACTACTCTTCCTAGTTAATTAGCTAAGAATATGTGAATATATGGATTAATTATTAAATAAGGGATATATAGTAAAGGACCTTGAAATAAGTTAAAAATGCTATTTTAACATCTAATTAATATTATTAATAATTTGATTAATAATTGGACTCAAGATATTAACAATCATTCCTCTAATTAATAAGTTAATTAACTTAAGCATAATGTATACATATGTAATAACTTAAGTAACATTACTTAATTAAATAAATTAATCTAAATGTAAATTCACTGTAGATAAATAAGGTCAAAAATGTAATTAGATAAATGTAATTAGATAAATAAGGTCAAAAATGTAAATTCAAGGTCTAAATATAATAATTACCTTATTTATAATCATAGATAAAAAGTTGAAAAAGATCTAAATTAAAATAAACCTTGAAAACCTGAGTTTACGTTTTGGTCCTTATAATTCATTTCAATCGGGTCCTTACTTTTCATATAGGTCCTTAGGTTTCATCACGTATAGGTCCCTAACTTCTTCTTCTCTTCAGCCAGTTGAACGGCTGACAACTGAGGGTGCCTCCACCACTCGATCACCGCCCATCCGACGTCACCTCACCTTCTCCAAGCTCCTGGAGCTTGTGCTCACCATCCCATCTTCATCCATTGGTCTGGATGACACTTTTATCCTAATTTTAGGTAGGAGTTAACCTTACTATTGTTGGAGAAGACGTCGGTGGTTAACCTCCTCCTAGCCCCTTACACGTTCAGATTCCACCTCCTTCTTCGTTGCTGTCAACTATAAATACCCCCTGACCCCCTTGATTTTCTTCAAGTTGGCTCCCTTCCCTCTTCTTCACTGTAGCCAACCTGATAGGCTATTCTCTCTACAACTTCGGCGAACTTCCACCTCATCTTTCGACTTCCTTCGTTCACCTCAATTAGCTTAGGAACTTCGCCGAGGTCAGCTGCATCTTTGGACACAGGCGTTGACCAAGGAGTGCCTCTGCTTCATCTCGCATTCGTCCATTGGTGATCTTCCTAATTTCCCTCTGATTTCGCTCTTCTGTCATGAGCCTTCGATGGAGTTCCTCTATCCCCTTCATCCAGGTAACAATAGGATAGGAGTAGGAGTAGAGTAGTTTAGATAGGTAGTTAGTTAGGTAGTTTAGTGTAATGTCTGATTTCTAAAGTCATCTTCTTCGACTTCAGCAAGCTCCTTGAGTTTGCCAGAGCCCTAGTTTTGTCTTTTGAATCCACTGTCCACCTTCTTTAATCATCCACGACCATTTCTAACACATTTAATCCCTAATTTGATCACTGATTCGCCTAATCCAAATCCACCTCCATCAACTACTTCTGCTTTCCATGGCAGCAGTAGTTGACCTTATTTCCACATCCATCGGATCCTCCATCATCAATTCATCATCACAGGATCCTATTTATCATCTTAATTTGATTAAATACTTTATATAACTTAAATGCCTAATTTTATCTAAGCTCCTGAGCTCGCTGTCAATGGTGGCTTAGGAGTAGTTAAAACTTTAAATTAAATGCATATTTATGATCAAAATACTTCTTTGACTTGTCTTGACCACTCATCTGAGTGGGAGAGCAAGTCCTGCACCTCAACCCACTCAAATTCTATTCAAACTGATTTTTTTGCTTAATCTTACATTTAATGAATTAAAGAGAATTTAATGCAATCCTGAGGTTCCTTGCAACCTCAGGAAGTTTCAAATAAAAAATGGCACGATTTATCTTTCTATACATGAATTTTACGTTTCACTAGACACATCGGAGCTCCGACGAGCTCCGGCAAGTGAAACTTGATCTTCAACTTGTAGAAGATGATAAGAAGCTGCAGAATTACTTAATTTTGATCAATGATTTGTTTGAGGTTGTTTATTTGGAATTTTAACACCTGAAGCTTAGATTAAGGTTTCATCTTCTTCAATTTCGACGGAGTTGGAGAAGTATGTATAGAAGCTTAAAAGCCACATTTGAGGGGTTTAGAAGCTTCAGTGTAGTGCACTGAAGCTATTCATGTCCTTAGATTAGTGTAACAACCTTCCAATTCTTCTGACGAACAAAGAACCTTTGGAGCTCAGGCGATGAGACTGGAACCCTAGTTTCCAAGGTCAAATCATCTGTTCAAGGAGTTGAGTGATTTTCTGAGGTAGTAAGAATCCTATTCTAGGCTTTAATTTCTTGTAAAGAGGCTTAGAATAGAAAATCAATTTTCGAGCCTTATAGTCAAACCTAAACTCGAGACTTTGACTTTGAGCTCAATTAGATGATTTGAGAATCTTGAGTTGTTCCTAAGATTTTGTTGGATGATTTTAAAGTGATTAGATTGAGCTCTGTGGGTTTATTTTGTTAGAATTCATTAACTGCCAGTTTAGGTTGTTTTCGAACCCAAACTGTTGGTAGTAGGTTTTTGTTGAGATTTGAATGTGATTTCTGCCCAGATCAGTTTGTTACATCCCTTAGATGCTGTTCCAATCGATTGAGAATGATTATTTATGACTGTTACACCTTTCTTTTGCTTAATTTCTGACTCTGAAGCTTTCGGAGAAGCTTCAAGCTTCTCTGCAGTTACCTGAAGCTCTCAAGAGCTCAAAACCTATTCCAGCATCTGTGGAATTCCTTGCAGAACCTATTTAGAGCCTTAGCTGAATTTAAGTCCAGTCTGTGGACTCGTTAAGTCTCATTTCACTTCCAGGCAGTATTGTACCGTATAAAACCCATAGTTTCGCCCTTCAAATCGAAGAGGAAATCATCCCCTTAGCATTAAATTGATCCTGTAATCTTGTAGAGCTACTCTAGAGCTTTCCAACAAGCTTTGATTCGCTTGATTTGGAGCTCTGAGCTAGAAGTTATCTTCACTTGAAGTCAGCTCTGGAAGGGGAAACATTAGTCCCATATCGGAAACTCTGGAGTGGCTGCCTTGGTATAAAAGCATTTTGTTAAGTGGCTACTTCAGTCGACAAGCGCTGGGCACGAATAGAAATCGAGCATGTGTGTGTGTGTGCAGGCGTGTGTGCCTGCGAGCACCTATGTGGGCATGCGATGTGCGTGGCCCTGGGAGGGCGAGGCTTGGGAGGCGATTGGGCCGGTTTGGCTCGAAAGAAAAATAAATCGAAAATAAACCAAGTTAACTCGAATCAAGTGAGGACCTAGTAGGGTCTGGTCCCACCTTGTGAAGGGTGCTGTGTATCCCTGAAAGGTCCTCGCTGCAAACCAAAAACCAATTTTTGGTTGAGAAGAAAAACCCGATTCAGCTGAGGGTTTAAAGGGAAAGCTACGGAGTAGAAGGGCTGAAGGCTAAGTGCTGAGGGGAAAATCATTAAGGAAGAGTTAAGCGAAGAAAGGCTAAAGAGGCTAAGGGAATAAGGGAAAGAAAGGAGAATGTTAAGGTAGAAGAAGAATTCGTAAGAAAGAATAAAGAGAAGGAACAGGCTTTAAGGAAGAAAGCTAAAGGACTAAGGGAGAAACAGAAGACTAAGGAAAAGACTAAGGGAGAAGAAGAAGGCAGAATAGAAGAGAAGGAAAAGACAAGAAGCTCGAGAGAGAATAAGATAGAAATAAAAAGAGAAAAGATTAAGAAAAGGAAAATAGAGAAAGAGAGAAAGAAAGAAAGAAAGATGAAGAAAAGAAAGAGAGGCTGAAGAAAAAAAGGAGCTTAATTTCTCTTTATTTTTAATTGTTGTAATAAGAATTACTTTCAATTGTTGTAATAAGGCATATTTTGAATAGATAAACTCTCATTTGCCTTAAATCTTTTGAAATAAATGTTGTAAATGTGATTTCATATGGAATTTTGCATATTTCTTCAATTTAAATCATTTTGCAAAATTCATGTTATTAAAATTAACTTAATTATACCTCCTATACCTATAAGATGTTTAGAATTAATTGGTGAATTAAAAATAATGTATACCTCCACCTGGACTCAACCAATTAAAAAAATCTAAAATGTTAGGTTAATTCGACCCTATACTACTCTACCGACACAATTTTGAGTTAACCTAAGTTATTTTCTTCTAGTCTTAATTAAGTAAAATTAACTTAATTAACTGAGTTGAGGTGTAGCATGATCACATCGCGATGGCATGGGAAGCATGGCCAGAGGTGGTCGGCGACGCCGACAAAAGGCGGAGGAGAGCGTCGACGGCGGCTTGCGTGCATGTGCACGTGGACGGCGGGAAGGGCTACCGTGGTCGTGGGTGGTCTCGTGAGGACGAGACGATTTCAACGGCGTCGATGGATAAGAGGTTGGAGGTCCGTGGAGCCTGCTGCGATGAGGTTGATTGGCGGTAGCTTTGGGTTCCTTTCTGTTGGAGAAGAGGAAGATGATAATAGTGCTTTGGAGAGGAGATGCTGCAATTGTTGCTGTGGCCACGTGATGGTGGTGCGATTGCGTGGATGGTGTGCATGCACAGGCGTGCAGGCTGGAGGTGCGTGAGGATGTTGCACTGCCTGTTGTGCGCGAGGGCACGCGCTACTGTGGCGCCGGAGGGCCTTTGCTGTTGGATGCAAATAGGGGAAGAAGAGAAGAGGAAGAATGAAAGTGGAGATGGTCTACGGCGAGGATGTGGTACAATGGCCACGCGTTGTCATCGCATGGTCGATGGAGGTGGAGGTTGCGGTGGCATGATGAAGAAGCTCGCAAAGGTTCACAGTGTGAGCTTATGGGTTCATGGTGTATGCCTGTTGCACAGTGGTGGAGATGGAGAAGTCCTCCAGGGGGAGGAGATGGAGAAGTCCTCCAGGGGGAGGAGATGGATGATATCCTCCTTCAGAAGCCCGGGCCTTTTCTTTTTAAAACCTCTTGCTGTTGTGGCTCTCTCTTAATTTGTTTCCTTTCCCCAAGGACTCAGCTTTTCCAACAGCAGTGGTGACGAGGTGGGATTGGGTAGCGGTGCTGATGGACTCGAAGGGAATTGTTGTGAGGAGGAAGGCGGTGCTGTATTTATGCTGGGCAAATTTATTCCTCGCTTGCATTATCATAAAATTATGTTATTAACTTATCTTTAACACATAAAAATGTATTTTGGTTAACCTAAATTGTCATTTAAATCATGAATAATTAAATATTATGAACATGTAATTAACAATTACTTAGGCTAATTAGCACTCCACTAAAGTGGACTGATCAACTAACCCCATGCCTAAGTTTTGCTAGTCCCTAGCAAAATGTAAAAAACAATGGAAGAAACCAAAAAGATTTCTCCTTTTATTCTTCCAAACATTTATAGATCCGAAAACATGTGATGGGATAGTAGCCTGAGTAACGTATCCAAGTGAGAGGCCAACTTACATTTGAAGTTTGCACTTAACCCTTGATAAAATTCTACTAGGATAGGCAACTACTTCCCTCGAGGATAAAGTAGAAAATGATCTGTAGTTTGACCCTGACTTTTCGACTTAGGTAGGAGATACTGAGTTGAATGGATTTACATTTGGTGGCACACACTCATTTGGTGCTACATGTAATCTAGTACTGCAGACTCTAGATCTCTAGACTATTAAACAAGTCAACTTAGGGAAAGGCTAAACACTGTGCTCTCTTTGCGTTCCCTTGCGCTCACTCACTCTCTCTTTTTCCTTTTTTTCTGAGATCACATATCTTGCCAGATTTTGTAACTGTACTCAATATTTGGTGACCTTACTTGCCATTTACATTTCAATTAAAGTCCTAATAACCCTACAACTAAGTTAGAAGTCCTCAGCCAGTATTCAGGCGATTAGAAATACTGAAAAGTAGGTATGGGTCATATTTGTTGGATCGCAATGGGTGTTTTTGTTGTTGCCTCAAAAACATCAATATATAATAAAAAAATGACAAGAAGATGAAACTCCAAACTTTGACTCTTTTCTTTTTCTTTTTCTCTTCTTTTTTCTTTTCTTTTTTTTTTCATAAATTTTTTCCTCTCTCTCTTTTTCTTCTTTTTTTTTTCCAACTATTAACACAAAATGAAGCATACTTTTATTTATGAGGCATTATTAGGAATGATGATGTTTAAGAGGATATTGTGTGGCTTATTTGGTGGAAGTACTTACTCTTGGCACCGAGAAGGAATGGATAGGACAGTCGTATTTTTGATCTTTGATATTACTACCCTCCTTCAGCTGAGGACTCTATGAAGGACGGTCGTAACCATCCACCATAGTCATAGTTTTATTAGGACTCAATCTTTGTGTATCTACCTTATTTGGTGACTCTCAGGAATTCACACAATGTACGCACGTAGGAACAGAGAGTGAAAACTATGCCTAACTCTAAGGTATCATCATCTAATTGTCCAGAACTTAAGAGTCCTTGCACTAGACTTAGCGCACCAGCAGTCTCTCTACTTTCTTCTCACAATATGAGGTGGATCTAATAAAAGATAGTATGCCTGACTCCCTATTAACTGTCCAAGGGTTCGATAGATTAAAAAAATGCTTATTGGTTTTCTTCAAAGATCTATTACTCAGTCTACGTGCAAGTGAAGTAAATGTACTAGATTCTAAACTTAAGAAACAATTTAAGAAGAAAATCTTTAATGACACCTCCATGACAAAGATGTTTTGCTAGGGACTAACCAATTCAGCTCAAGAAATTTTTTTTTATATGCTAATGCACCTAACCTAAATGCATGAATACTTCTTAAAATGCAAAATGCATCCCCCCATGCCTAAATCCTACAATGTCCTCATTGTGAAATTAAAACAGGGGGAGAAAGGAAGGAAATTCACCTGATGATGGTGTTATTCTGAACGCTGGGTTGCCTCCCAACAAGCGCTGCATTTTCTGTCAGCAGCCAGACATATAAGGAACTTATAAGTCTGGTTCCAAATAGAAAGAGCTAGGCCCGAAAAATGTGTAATTGCGCGGGACTAGAAAATAGGTAGCCACAGATGTTGGCAAGCTGATGATGTAGTGTGATTCCAAATGCTCGCCAGAAGATATGAAAACAGAGAACCTCGTAGGCTACCTGGGGAGGTCTAGGAATAACAAAAGGAATATGAAAAGGGACCTCTCGAAATGGAATAAGTGGAGGATAACAAGGGTCCTCCAAAGTAGGAAGGGTTTTAAGAGATATGAACATAATTATTTCAAACCCTTGAATGGCAAGACTAAAAGTACAAGTATCAATCCACACTCGCCATTCTACCTGAGGATGTACTGACCTAATATTCTCCCCACAAAGAATGTATATGAGCAGAGACCTAAGCCGAGGATTAGGTAAGGAATCTACAGGTTGCTTGAGTGATTGAGTGGTAATTATTAAGTCCAAAGAGGGCTTAGTTTGTTTAGGTTCCATTCCCAATAAGAATTCATCTTCCACATCCTTACCTAGCTTCATTGTTTTATGAACCTCCAACTACTCCTCTACAATAGATGAGTCATGAATAGAATTCAATATCACATTGGTAGACTCATGATCAACATGCTTTGACGATAGTTGGGTTTCCTAGGAAGTAGCGAGATCAGAATTATCATCAAATCCATCCCCGGGTTCTTTCTTGTCAATTACATCCTTTCCAGGGACTTTGTGTGCTACTTCATTATTCTTAGTATCATTAGGAGGATTATCATCTTTAATGTTATGGAGAAAGCCTATATCACTGAATTCTTTGTTCTTCTCGGGGCATAAATCCTCAATTGATGTATATTGTCCCCGAGAGTCTCCCCTAGGCTTCTCACTATTGTGTTCATCCTCCAATATCAATTCTTGGTTTTGCGGAGGATGACTCTCAAAATCAAAAGAAGGGAGGAATCCGGACTTCACCAGATTATTTATATCCTCAGGGGGTAAGTTCTCTAATAACACAAAATCCCCCTGTGATTCACTCCAGATTCTAAGGTTGGGTTCCTCCATTGGTTTATCCTCATCCTCTAAAATACTCTTTGTACCCCTCAGACCAAAATTGATTTAATTCATCCTCCATTCCCTTAGGGTCACCTTCATTAGGCGCATTTAAATCCTCAGAATGTTGGATGGTAGGTGTTGATTCCCTAAGTAGAGGGTCAGGATTAGGCTCACTAAGGATAGAATGGGGTTCCACTAGATAACTAATAGGGGAAGTGACATAAACAATACGACCTTGACCCGAGTTATCAGGGGTAAGGAAAATACTGTCATCAGGGCCAAGGTTCTCAAGAGGTACCATCTTCCCTTTCTTTTGACTCCAATATAGCTCAGGTGGATAATCACTAGGATCATTCTCCTCTAGTGGTCGTGTCTCATGGGGAGGTCTAAGTGATAGCTATGCAAAACGGGATCCCTATTGTCATTGGTTTCCTCAGAATTATTTTCATGATTACGGTTGTACGGGTAGGGATCAGAATCACTAGTAAGAGCGTAGCTAAGCTGTCTAATTTCTTTGTTCAATTGTTGACTATTCCTCAACATCTCTCCCATAGACTCTATCATTTCTTTTTGTTGTTTTTGCATTTCTATCATAAAAGAGGAGAGGCTACTATTATCAAATTGGGGAGGATAGTCAATTTCAGGCTTTGGTTGCCTAAGGGTATCGGTCCAACCTCGATAAGGAAAATCATGAAGGGTGGGAGGGTTGGGTGCTTGCATAGTAGTGGGGATTCCATGGTTGGAAAATCCCACTCTTAGGCTCTGCTCAAAAGTGGGAGTTATCGGGCCAGTACTCCCAGGATAGGAATATGAATGATCCCATGAATTGTCAATGTACCCATCAAAGGATGGATACGCTTGGGGCATGGGATCCTGGTTAAAATGATAGGAGTAAGGATAGTCCATTTCTTTCAATTAAATGGTTTAAGTTTCTTAGGACTTAGATAGATTAAAAATAGAAACTTCCTAGAGAGCTCTATCATGCACACACCAAGCAAACACAAGGCAAGAGGTCTTTTGTTGATTTAAAGTTCTTTAAGTCCTCGTCCAACTCTTCAGCTTGGCCAAATATAGTCAAGGCAGTGTTTCTCCATTCCCACGTAATTGGTATAAGAGAAATGAGGCACTTGAAATTTCTGGTCAATGACTGGTAAGAAGATTGAGGTTACTTTTAGTCCTTTTTGGGTGATCAATCAAGTTGTCAAGCAATTACGCACCCTAAATTCACCTTCGAGTGCCTTAAAGACGTACACTTTGTTGCAATGATATTCTTTAATGCTCAAGTAAAAAGGTACTCCAAGGATGGAACCAAGGGATGCAAGTAAGGCGAACCCTTCCTTTGAGGCGTTGTGTTAGCGGTGCCTCTTAACTACCCTTGAATTCCTTTAAGGGGTGTCCCCCTCCTTAGAGTATCAAGTCACTCGGGCAAAAGTTAATACCACCGTCACAAAGCGAGATAGGAGGGTTTGCATCGATAAAGAGATCGATGCCTATAGCCTTAAGGGTCCAAGTCCTAGTGCAGTGCCTATAGTGCGTGCTCAGCGCAGGAAGTGTGCATCACACCACGAAAAGTGATTTTTCTTTTGAAAATCGCAGTCACGTTATTCAAACACTTATTGTATATTTTTCTTTCTTTTTAAGAAGTAATGTGACCACTTGATTAATATTTTCAAATCAGCTTAAATGGTTTTTTTTAATTATGTCCGAATGCAATGCGTGTGCAGATAACTGATGCACAAGAAAAGACGTACCTTATTCCAGCTCTCTTCAATGCAGGATGCTTGCAATGCAAAAGAAAAGCCAGATGCTGCTCATTCAATCCTAGATGATCGCCCTATAGATATGCAGCTTCTAGTAGGCAATTTGATTTTTTTTTAATAATAATAAGCAAACAAACCTAATCTAACTAACTAACCAACATGCAGTTTAAACAATTCGAATAATCCTATAATCTAAATAAAATGGGAACACACTCTCGAAAATACGTTCCCGCATACAAGAGCGATAAGCAATAAAAGCAGAGGGAACAAGTTCCCAAAAATGCCCAATACGGGTCCACAAGAAAAAAATTAAATGTCTAAGGTCTATCTAGCCTGATTTAAATCTAAACAGATCTCCGGTCACTAATCCTCCTTCCCATGCGTGGGATCAAGGCCCATGTGCTCTTGTTGCTGCCCTCTCCAACGATGTACTATGCAAAAATAGGGGATGGGAGAGGGGAAGGTGTGCGCATGGGAAGGAGGGTGCCGACGGCTGGCTGATGTGCGGTGGAGGAGCGTCAGGTTGCGAGTGTCATGCTAGTGGCTACAGCATTCGTCAAGACGGTCAGAGGTGACCAGTGGTGAACCGACGAGAAGCCAACTGCCCGTCAATGGTGGGAGCGGCTGGTGGCTATGGAGGGTGACCGACGGTGATGGCAATAGTGTAGGCGTCGGTGTCACTGCGGGGAGGATGTTGATGGCAGCCACGTCGAGAGCGGGCGGCCAGAGGTGATGGGTGGCGCTGATGGGTTCACCTTGAGGGGTGAAACAAGGGAGAAGGAAGAAGAGGAGAAACAAAGGAGAGGAAACTGGGTGTGCGTAGGGGGTGGTGGTGGAGGTGATGGAAGGCAAAGTGGGAGAGTGCACGGTTTGGGAAGATGGAGAAGTCCTCCGCTAGGGGGAGGAGATGGATGATATCCTCCTTCAGAAGCCCGCGCCTTTTCTTTTTAAAACCTCCTGCTATTGTGGCTTTCTCTCTTAATCTGTTTCCTTTCCCCGAGGACTCGGCTTTTCCAATAGCAGCGGTGACACGGTGGGATTGGGTAGCGGTGCCGACGGACTCGGAGGGAATTGTTGTGAGGAGGAAGGTGATGCTATATTTAGGTTGGGCAAATTTATTCCTCGCCTGCATTATCATAAAATTATGCTATTAACTTATCTTTAACACATAAAAATGTATGCAAGTTAAGCTAAATTGTCATTTAAATCATGAATAATTAAATATTATGAACATGTAATTAACAATTACTTAGGCTAATTAGCACTCCACTAAAGTGGACTGATCAGCATCCAAGATATAAAGATCATTCACATCGAAGAAACCATTGGCTATGCTTTTATCATAAAAACTAATAATATGGCTTATATGGAAAGCAAATTGCAGCCAAACCCAACTTGTTTTGAAACAAAGATAAGTTTGTGATAATCGTTAGTCTATCATCATTCTTATACCCTAAAACTGATCTAGCTCTTAGGGTTTTAACTTCACAAATAGGTTTTTGGGCTGCATTTAGGTATTCACCTAGGATAGGCATGCATTGCATTTTTATTGTCTTTTTAATGCATTTACCTGAGTGTCAGGGATAGGAAGATAATCAGATCTCACAAGCCTTGGCACTCTGGAAGGCAGAAGATGGAGAAGTTCTTATCAGCTGGATCTTAGCTTGATCTAGCTCATCCTAGCTAGATCCTATCTTATTCTAGCTGGATCACCTCATCCTTAGCTCCGTTCAGCTCATCTAAGCTAAATGGTAGCTTAAGCTAGTTCACCTTAGCTTCGTTCAGCTCACCTCAGCTGGATGGTAGGTCTAACTAGCTCATAACAGCTGATCCCAGCTCCATTCCAGCTCCTCCATCTTAGAAAAGTTCACTGGAAACTTAACTTGACTAGGACTAACTACAGCCATCAACTAGCTAGACCTAGTAAGCTAATGATGACCTCAACTTGCTCAGGCTAGCTCAAGTCCAACTCCCAGAGACTTAACTCAGCTCAACTTGGTTGAGTTGAGCTACTTGACCTAAGCTAGCTACTCTAGCAAGCTAGGTAATCTCCGGGAAGACCAGACCCAGCTCACCTCAGTTCATATCAGTAAAAGCCAGCTTATCTTAGCTTGACTTAGCAGCTAGCAAAGAATTAGCAAGCTAAGCCAGCTAAGGTAGATCCTTGCAGTTTTCTTTAGCAATCACCAGCTTTAGTGTAGCTCAAGGCAGCTCCCTCTGCCTCCTATTCCATTTAACTACTGTTAATGGCTGCTTTCGTCGAGTTTAAAATATGCATTGTAGTATAGTCAACAAAAGCGAATCGACATTTAAATCTATAATCTCAAAAATCAAATGTGAGTTCGAGGTCGTTCGCAAGGAGCAAATGTAGAATTCACACATTAATCGCAATATTAAACAATGAGCACAATAATAAAGATATACAATGAAAATCAATAATCAAAATATATTCAATAACAACAAATTGTATCTCAAAAATCACTGGGATAAAAAGAATAATAAATTCCTAAAAATGGTGATTTGAATTACCAATTTAATTCCACAATTAAGCACATATCCTAATGTAATCACAATCTCAAACCAATTCAAATATCTCAACAGTGTTTCCAACCACTTGCCACGTCATCACAAGCACTTAAATATCTCCATAGTGCCTTAAATTAACCACTATCAGACGTCGGGCACCTATGTCAGATGACTTAAATTCGCCAAAGCCTTAGCACAAACAACTTAAAAACTCGTTAATTGTTGGGTGTGTGTGCATGATTCCCGAGGCACGTGCATGCACCCCGAGGCAAAACCACCCCCCACCCTCCTCAGAAACCTTTCCTTTTCTTTTCCCTCAAATTTGGGTATATGGGTAAAAAGTAGCGGCTAATTGGATCCGGGACCAGGACCACTAGCAATGGTAGTAGGCGAGGGGAGAGAGAGAGAGAGTGAGGGGACCTCACCCCCTGTGTGAGAGGCAATGAAGCCTCAGCACCAAAATAATTTATGTGCTTCTCAGAGTTTAGTGTCCACGATGTGGCACTAATTGGTGTGCTCTTCTCCGTTGCCTCCTTCGCATGATGTAGTTGGATATCGAGCTTTGAATCGAAGCTACTGTTGAGGTCTGTTCTTTCAATTGGAAGCCTGGAGCACTTTGCAGCTTCAGTCCACATCGATAATGGGTGGCTGTGATGGTGATGACGGTTGGAGATAGATGGATGGAGCTAATGAAGATGACAGCGATAATGGAGCTCCGACCGGATACTTGAAAGCATGAACACAGGTTGAAAGCTCAAGTTAGAAAGCTCAGAAGCTTCTCCATGTTGTGTGGAGTGTAACAGAGGTGGTGGCAAGGTGTATAGAGGACTAGGGTAGTCGAGCAAGGTCACTGGAGGCGTTCGGTGGTGGGTTCATTCGAGGAGGAGTGTTCGTGGGTGGAAGTGTCAATAGGGAGAGGGTTTTTGGTTGGGAGAGCATGGAAGAGTCTTTGGTGGAGTTGGTGGAGTGCTTGGGTGTGTGTGGTGTCCGTGTGGCCGGCATTGGAGAAGACAGAAGGGGGAGACTGTGATAGAACGGTTGAAATAGGAGGAGAAGGGGTTGAAGCTAACCTAAAGAAGGAGAGGGAGAGATATAACTTAGTTATTGGACGAATAGGGGGGGAGATCCATGCTGGTGTGATGGTTGGACATGGAGGAGAAGAGACCTTCGATGAAGAGATTGGCAACGAGGAAAGGGGGAGATGACCTTCACTTTGGCCAGCGAGAGGTGGAAGAAGAAGAGGAAGGTTGTGAGCCAATCAATTTGACCGTTGGCTAGCTAGAGGATGATGGGGGAAGGAGGTCGCCGGAGCCGTGGTGGAGATGGCCAAAGAGAGGAAGTAGGTGGTTTTGGCCTGGAACCGAGCTTGTTTGAGTCGCTGAATAATGGGGAACTTATATAGAGCTTCAATGTGCTCTTAATTCCTAAGTTGTGCAATGAGATTTCCTCTAGGAATCAGAGAAGTTTCCCTCTTTCAAAATCGAGGGATCGGTGGAGCTTTACATGCTCCCATCTGGGCAACCAGGGGGTGTAATCAGTAGGGGATCTCTAGACGACCAATCCCTCCAAATTTGGAGGGATTTGGTGGTCAAATGAGAGGGATTTCCCAATTTGAAGGTTGGGAGCTTTGGGTGATTCTGTTCAGATGAATCATGGAGGTAGGGACCCATTTGAAAATAAGAAGAGAGGATTAGGGACCTTTTTGTGAGAAACTTAGGGGCTTGAATGTGAGAAATAGAGATTTTAGGGACTGAATTGCAAACTAAGTTAAGATGGACTCTGATTGGGTCTAAATTTTGCTGTTAACCTAATTTAGACCCAAGGAATTTGATGATGAACTTGGATTTGAGTTTTGACCATGTTTGACTGGGTAAATTATAGAGAAGCCCAAATTAGGGCAACTTCCCATCAGAATCTCTATTTTAGGTTAAAATGGATTCAGATGGTCAAAATAAAGGTACCAAACTTCTTAAAATATTTTTATATGAATTTTATGAGATTTAGATTTATTTTATCCTGACCATAACCTTTCCAATTTAAGTAGGGTTGATAATTAGGGTTCTTATTACTATTTTCGCCCTCAAAATGCATGAAACCTTATTTTAGTTAGTGTGGATACACTTTTTGTACTTTAATGCTGAATTTAACTTTAATTAACCCTTAAATAACCCCGTGGATAATCTGCATCCGTGATGTGCTATTAAAACAACAGAATTAACCCTATTTTATTGTTTCCTCCTCGAAATGGATCAGAGTGGAATTACAGTCCTCAGGTGATCCTTTAGGAGCATTTATCTCTTGATTCCAACTAAATTAAGTTATTAATGACGAATGATGGAGCCATTTTGTGGTGTCTCTCCACCATTGAAATCCACCAACACCACCTACTACTACCCCCCTTCGCACCCTTAAGTTGGTGCCAAATTGCCAGCCATAGGATCCACCAACCACCCCCATCTAGTCATCTTAACCATCCAATCAAAGGGGCATGCCAACCCCTTCTCCCTTCCTATTAATACCTCCATTAGATTAGTTCCTCCATAGCCATTACCATTCACGCAAAGGAAGAAGAAGAGAAGAAGATCAAGGGCGCAACCTACCTACCCCCTTGGTGGCTTCTTCCTCTCCTTCCTCTCCCTTGTGCCAAGCCAAGGAGGAGATCTTCTACATAGAGGGGACAGCTAGGTAGAGGAGGAACCTTGAAGTTGGTTGACACCCACCTTGAGGAGAGAGCATGGAGGAGGACTACATCAAGAAGAAGCCAAAGAGAACCCTTTTTAAGTGCAGGGCAATTGCACTTAGGGCAAGGGCCATCCAAACTTCAAACAAAGGATTCCCCCTTCTTCTTTATCTCTATATCTTGTATTAGATAGTTTATTTTCAATTATTTTCATGTAACAAGAATTCTGCTACATTTATTTGCCTTCCAATTCATGTTTTATGTTTAGTGTGTGTTTCATGTTCTTGTAGTTGCAGTGCACGCCACACTCTCCTCTTCTAATTACACTAGGCGCACTTGTCTAGGGTGAGCTTAGAAGAGAGGGTTTCATTCTTGTATGATAAACACACATGAATTCATGATAAAATGCTTATTTACGATAGTTCCTAGGCTTAGCATTGCATATCATGTTATAAATACTGCATAACATCCATTGCATGGCATTTAGGATACTTGTGTATTATGTACATTGATTCTTCCATTTTATATGGCCAGGAGGTAGTGTGACATCTTTACGGGCTTTGGATGAAGAATCCAACCGTACGGATGAATCCAGAGCGACGATCATAGTCCGTCAATGCAAAAATCACCCTGATTAGAGCTCTGTAGCACCCTCTACAAGAAGAAGAAGATGGATGGCCCAAATGCTGCCACGTGGTGCTATCCATGCTACCCCACCTGAGCCATCATGTCCTCAACCTCGCTGCAAGATGAGATCCCAACCATTGGATCTCAATCCAATGGCTGAGAGTCCTTCACCGTGCGGCCATAGCACATCTTCTCGACCCACTTGTTGACATGGCGTAATGGTGGAGGTGCTTGATTCTAAGGGAGGGGTGCGGGTTCGAGACCTGCAGAGCCCCCCAAATTCGTCAATTGGGCGCATGCCAGCGTGGACGCTCTTGCGCTCGCCAGCACACACCAGTAGGGCACGAGCGTGATTCGCGCATGTGATGGAGGGCCAACGGAGCGTGTGTGTGAGCGGGCGTGAGTTGGCTACAACAACGCTTGAGCTGGACCTGCAGTGATGTCCTGGAGGTCGCTAATTACCTTGTGTCCATTTTTGGCCCCTTCTCATCCACTATATAAAGTCCTACACACCTCCCTTGCCTAGGCATCTCTACCTTTGCTACACCCACCTACTCTAGAGCTCTAGAAGCCCATCAAAGCTTTCAAGAGCTCATTCCCAAGCTCCAAAGGTCCCCTATTAGTGTAGCGATCCCTTGCCCCACTAAATATTCATCCTTTATCCCACGACCTTCATAGGTTGCCTTGGAGTCGTCCTCCCATCTCCATTTTGGTAGAAGATTGCCTCCGTCTCCTCACCTCCATTTCAGAGCCTCGGTGAAGAATACCTCTACCTGGCGTCCTTTTGCATCTCATCTCCATCGTCTTGCATCTCACCTCCTTCATCCAATCTCTCCCTAGGTGCCGTCATCTCGCTGAACAACCGATTTGGGAGATTTCCTCTCATCCCTATCTCTTTTATGCTTTCATAGATTATTGTAATAAACATTTGCATGATATAAAATAGTTGTTTCATCTCTCTTGTGATCTATCTTACTTGCTTCTTCTATAAAAACAAAAGAAAAAAAATAACAAAACCCCAAAACTCCAAAAAGAAACAAAACGAAATGTAGATTTCAACCAAAGTAAACGTTGCTTCCCTGTGTTCAACCTGGGACTCCCTTGGAGTTTCGATTATAAATTGTATTTGATAGATGTGTTTTGTGAGCTACGATGACGGGTTCTCCAAACCCTGATTTTAATTCGCCAAAACCCATTCATCATTTTGGCACCGTTGCCGGGGAGGCAACTGAATTTACTTTTTTGTTTTCTATGCTTCTTTGCATTTACATATTATTAACCCCGCTTGTCTCTGATCTACTGTCTTGCAGGTACCCTAGCATGGAGATCTAAGTACGGTAGACCAGAGTAAAGTGCGGGTAGAGTAATTTGTAAGTGCCCCCACATTCCCCCCTACTAGTTTCATTTCGCCACATTTATAACCAAGACCTAATCTACTTAGGTGTTTGCATAAACCTTAGGATAGAATTTGTTTATCTTGTCTGCCACCTCCACTCATCTCATCTTTGCATATAAAAAAAAAATAAAAAGATACCATTTGTGGGACGAATCAACGTACACACTTTATACACCCACATTTGGGGTACCTAACTTGACTTGATTTTTATCTACTCAACCGGGATTCGGACCAGTGGAGCTGGTACACCAATTCAACACATAAAGGAGTATAAATCATAGTAGGTTAATCACCTTTTTGTGTGCCTTAATCGATGGTGCATTTAGGTCCATTGATTGAATTGTTTGGGCCGCACCACCTAATCTAAAGGAAATCCATTTCATAGCTGCCCTAGAGGATTCAATAATTAGGTCAAGCTAGGCACTCCATATTTCTTCTTGATTTATAAAGGAAAAACACTTGAACTTGTGATTTCAAATTTGGTTTGCCTCATGAAAACTTGGTTGAATACACCTAATATTTGATTCCTAAAAGCTACTATGCAATCCTTAATAATCTTGCTTGAAAACTTCTTGGTTGTGCACATACACATGCTCTCAAACAAATCATTAAGGGCACAACCCATAAGGGCCCATCACATTCCAGAAGCACCAATATCCCAAGCCTAACTAAAATTGATTAGACGTTGGCCCTAAGGATTGGTTCGCTCGTTGGGATCCAGATTGAGATTGTTCACGATTAACCTACTTATATTAGTCAATCAGATGTCTAGCTAGGGGAGTAGCATCAAACGACTGCGGCTGGGTGTACACTAGGAACCGGAGGCACAAGCCAAAGGAAGAACCTTCTCCCCAATCCCTCCTAACTGGTTGGATTGCCTGGATACAAGTAGAGTAAATCGTCCATAATCTTAAGACAAATTCTGAGAGTTTGTTGACCTTTAGGCTACCAAACCTAAGGATAAGCTTGTATTTTTTTATGCTGTAGGGTTCCTTCTCTTCCCCATCCTTTCGACTTCCTTCTAGTGTATGATTGGAAGGAGGTCATTGAACCCTAGACTGGAAGGACCTTTAGACCATTCTTGGAGACAGAGGTTGAGCTATAGCCAAGCAGAACCCATGGCTGATCAACAACTACCTCCCTTGCCCTTGAACCAGCAGGAGCTGATTCAGAGGCAATTTAACCAATTGTAGCAGATGCAGCAATGGTTTCAACGAATGAATGGTCAGGGTGCTCGGCCCTTGAAGGATTTCTATGATCCTTCAAACTATGGGGAACGTCCCAGCATCATGATTCTCGTCGGAGACATAGAAATCAAGCCCCAAGTATTAAGTTTGATTTAGCATTTCCATGGGCTTGGCTCGGAGGACCCATTCCAGCACTTGGAGGATCTAACCACTTTGGTTCAGACCACTAGAGTAAGGAATGTGAATGAAGAGCAAATGAACATGAGACTATTTCCTCACTCTCTCAGGGATAAGGTCGCACATTGGTATTGAACCATCAGAAGGCCGATAGAAACATGGGCTGCTCTTAAGTCGGCTTTCCTTAAGAAATTCTTCCCAATCAGACGGACCAATGCCTTGCGACGGGTGATTACCACTTTCGCCCAGCGGCCGGGGGAACTGTTTCATGGTGCCTGGGAGCGATTCCAGGAACTTTTGAGGATGTGTCCACACATGAGGTGCTGAAATGGAAACTTGTGCAGATTTTCTATCACGGGTTGGTTGAACAACTCCGTAATCATGTGGACGCCTCCTGCGGAGGTAATTTCCTCAACAGGGATGTAGATAGCGCATACGACCTGTTTGAGCAAATGATTGAGAACTCAATTAATCACGCCTCCTGATGGGACCACCATTATGAGCTATAACTATCTCAATTTGATCTGATTAAGTCATTAAATGCTCCTACATAACCGCTTGAGAGTCCTAATTCATTGCATAATCATTCTGAGAGAAAGATAAGAAAATAGGGTTAAAACTGCAGTTTTAACAGTATATCTCAATTGCAGTATAGTCATGGGTTTTCTCAGGGACTAGTTAAGGGTCAAATGGCCTTAAATGTCTAATAAGTGGGTTAGTACAGACAGAAAAGGGTTTTCACTTGTTTTGAGAATTAAATGATTTTTGAAACCCTAAAATAGACTAACTTAATCTACCAAGGTTATGGCCAGGATAAAATTCACCTAAATCCTCTAAAAGTCATAGAAAAATATTTTCTAGGGTTTGGCACCTTCAATTTGACCATTGGAACCCAGTTTGACACAAAATAGAGTTCTAGATAGACAATTGCCTTAATTTAAGTTTTTGCATAAATTACCCAGTCAAACGAGGTCAAAACCTAAATCTAACTTCACCATTGGATTCCTTGGGTCCAAATTAGGTTTATGCCAAAATTTGGGCCCAAACTGAGATCATGACCATGTTTGCATTTTGGTTCAGTCAGACTTTTTTTATCTCATTCAGATCTTTAGCTTTTTGAATTCCTTGCAAATGGCCCCCTAACTTTATCATCATCTTCATAGAAAGGTCCCTGCTGCCATGAATCTTAATCCTATAAACTCTAACGACATTAATATGGCAAGACCTTCATGATTCCTTAACAAATCCCTCTCAAAATTGAAAGGGAAGTTTGTCAAGGAATTGTCTTCCTTTTTAGCCAGATCCAAAGTTCTAGATCTCGCTCAATCTCTCATGCGAATCCTTCAAAAAAATGGGTATCCTATTTTGGTGAATATTCCAAGCTTGGAAGCTTGGCTTCCAAGCTCAAATCAACCTCTAGAGGCCTATAAAAGAACCCCCTGATCAGACTGAATTCCCCAAGCTTGATTCCGGCTGTGAAACCCCTCCCTTCCTCTCTCTGCTACAGTCGAGAAGCTCCGCAAGCTCCAACAATTTCTCCTGACCTCCTTCGTCGTTCGCCCACAATACTAGTGGCTAGATTTCCTTCCTCTCTCTCGTCTGCTCTTGGTTGTACCAGCAGGAGCCTCCTTCCCGTCGTCGTTGCCATTCCTCCCCTCACCGGAGCACTTCATCTTCTTTGTCGCCGACATACCCCTGGTGCGGATTCTCCCCCCTTTTGTCCATTAGAGTAGCTAGTTAGGTTTAGTTAGCATCATAGGTTAGTTTTCCCTCTCTCTATCCTCATTTCAACCCCCGACTCGACATGCTTACCTCCATCTTCCCCATCTCCGACTGCTCCTCCGGCGAGGCGCTTCCACTGCTACACAACTCCATCTACCTCGCCAACCACACATGATCTCTGCCTCGCCTTCCCGCCCAAAGCCCCCATATTTATTCCACCTTTCGCCCACTCACAACCTCTGCCAAACACAGCACCTTCGTACTTCACTTTTCGTCAATATTCGACCAACTCACGCACTCTCACCCCTCACAGACACTGCCATTCACTTCCTCGCCTCACGGCGATGCTATTGAACCTTTTAATCAGGGCTTTTAGCCTGTATTTTGTGTTTCAGGTAGAAGCCTTCGGACGCCATTGAGGGAGTTGCTTGAGCAAGCTCTAAGCTCACTCTTCAGCACCTGCAACTCCAGGTGATACATCTAGAGAGCATGAAAAGACTCTAGACTTTGAAGTAGGACTTCAATTGAGAGTCCTTCCCTCAGTGGCTGCTCAAATTGTGAAGCATCTTCAGCCGCTACTGCGGTGTGAAGACGGTGGGACATTTAGTCCCACCTCGGAAGTGCGCAGTGAAGTAGAGGCATATATAACGATTTTATGCTAAGGGCTTAACGCCTCAACTAGCACACAGGGGGTGAGGTCCCTATGACCCTCACGTGCCTCACACACGACACCTAACCCGTAGGTCTGGCAGATCCGTATACCTGCCTAAGCCCTGTTCACACCTCGCTCACCACCCACTGTCAGTGAGCTTGGTCCCGGGTGTGCTCCACCCGAATACCCAATAACCCACTTGATGGGAACACCATCATGAGCCATAACTAGCTCATTTTGACCCAATTAAGTCAATAAATGCTCCTACGTAACCGCCAGAGAGTCACAAGTCATTGCGTAATCATTCTAAAGGAAAAATAAGAAACTAGGGTTAAAATTGTAATTTTACCAGCTTATCATGAATGCAGTACAACCACAAGTTTTCTTAGAGGTTGAATGAAGGTCAATTGGTCTTAGAAAGATAACAAGTGGGTTAGAACAATTAGAAAAGGGTTTGCATGTGTTTTGAGAATTAAATGAATTTTGAAACCCTAAAAAAAGACCCGCTTAATTAACTGAGGTTCTGATTAGGATAAAATCCACCTAAACCCTCTAAAATTCATAGAAAAATATTCTCTATGGTTTAGAACCTTCAATTTGACCATCATAACCTGTTTTTACCTAAAACAGAATCACAGACAGACATTTGCCTAAATTTGGATTTTTACATAAATTACCTAGTCAAACGTGGTCAAAACTAAAATCCAACTTCACCATTAGATTCCTTAGGTCTAAATTAGGTTTTGACCAAAATTTGGACCCAAGATGAGTTTGTCTTAACCTAGTTTGCAAATTGGTCCTATCTAATTACATTTCTACCCTCAACTTTCAAAATCCTTTCAAATTATCCCCTAACTTTGTCGTCGTTCTCAAAAAAAGGTCCCTGCCGCCATTAAACCTATTCCTACTTGCTCCGGAGACCTTACAAAGGAAGGAACTCCCTGATTTCTTGACAAATCCCTTTCAAATTTAAAAGGGAAGTTCGTCAAGAAATTCCCTTCCTTTTATACCCAATCCTAAGCCCTAAAACCTACCAAATCTCTCATGCGAAAACATGAGAGATTTGGGTATCAAGGAATTACAAACTCTGATGAGCTTTCCAAGCTTGGGAAGCATGTTTCCCAAGCTCTAACCATCCTCCTGAGGTGTATAAAAGCACCCCCTGTTCATACCGAATCCCTCAAGCTTGAATTCGACTAGAGAATCCCTCAAATTCCTCTCTCCTCCGGCCGATTTTCTCTTCAAGCTCCGGTGACTCTCTTTACCTTCCCTCATCATCTGACCACAATACCAGTGGCAGACTCTTCCTCCTTGCCTTCTTCTGTGTCGCGCAGCACCCACCGGAGCTCCTACCCCCCTTCATCCTCATCGACCACTTCTTATCAGAGCAGCTTCGTCTCCGACGCTGGCCATACCTCACTCGGCGCCAACTCTGCTCCCCTTCGCCTGTCTCCCCTCCTAAGCAACTCCTCATCTGCTGCTCTTTGTTTTCAGACACTCGCCACTTCGTTTCGACCGCCAACTCGCCCCACCATCCTCCATCTTCCACCTTGCCGGCATACCTCCGGCGAGCTTGCATGGCCACTACACTCCACCAACCCGGCCACTGTTCATCTACAGCTCTGTCATGTCCCAGAGAGCAAAAGCCCTCTAGTCTTTGAGGCTATTAGCCTCTCCACTGCTTCGCCGAACGCACCCACCGTCGCGTTCCTCCTCCGACCTCCACAGCCCACCACACACCTCCATGAACCACGAGACCATCCCCTGTGCATCTATCGTGGTCTAGCGAAGCTCATGAACTATTTTAACTGGGGCTCTTAGCCCATTTTCGTGCTTTCAGGTACCTAGGTCTCCGTCACCATTACTGAAGCTTCGAGCAAAGCACGAAGCTCGCTTCAGCATCTGCAGACCCTAGGCAATGTCCCAGGCACTGTGGAGCACTTCTAGGATCACAACCCAGGAGCCAATTTGGCTTTTTGACCGCAATCACAAGGAGCACTAGCTGCAGCTGCATGCAGAAGAAAGGGGTGCGGTTTAGTCCCACATTGGAAGCGGTAGAGTAGTTGAAGGCGCATAAATTGAAAAAGTCCCATAGCCTTATCGCCTTAGCACGCACAGGGGATGAGGGCCCCACATTCACACCTCATGCTCCTCGTTCGCGACCTCTCCTCCACGGACCTGGTGCGCCCGATAACCTGCCTAACCCTACGCACTCCTTGGCTGCGACACACGCCTGCAGCCCTGGTCTTGGGTGCACTCAGGTCCAAACCCATATACCCGATACTGTGGAAGGCTCTAGGAGAGTGTGACCCAGAGAGAGAAAGAGAGAGCTTGTGCAGGGGTAGGGGGTTTTGCTACAGAGGAAATTGGTTGACACTTAGCCAATTCAAGAAGTTCCCCTCCCTGTAAGAAGAGGTTGAATAGAAGAAGAAGAAGGAGAGAATCCGCAGTAGAAGAGGAGCCACAACAAAAGAAACAGAGAAGAAGAAGAAGCAACTGAGGAGAAAGAGAGGGCTATACACTGTAGCCTGAGACGGTTAAGCCATTTGATTTAACATTTAGCCGTCTGATACTTGATTGCTAGGCTTTATTTGATTGATACTGTTGAGAAATTTGCTGTTATTGTGAGGGGTACTTGGTGATTCAAATCACCATTTTACCTCATTCTTTTTGCACTATTGACATTTGTTTTCATTTCTATATCATTATTGTTTGGAGTTCTATTATAAATTGCTTATGTTGTGCTTAAATTGCAATTCTTGAGATTTAAATTCCATATTGCTCCCTGTGTTCGACCTCGGAACCTTTTTCGAGTAATAAAATTTATTTGTTTAAGCACTATTTTGGCTATATTACAACACGACAATCTTAAACACCGATTTAGCACATAAAATATTTTGGCACCGTTGTCGGGGAGCAACGGGCAATTTTGAACTCTTGATTGCAATTCTTGATTCAGATTCTAACTTGCTATATATCTTTTGCTGTGGTTGTTTTAGAAGAGATACATTAAAAGAAGATCAACAGCACAGTGAACACGCCTGTGGCAGGTAAGTTCTAACTACTTTTTCTCTTAAGCCCCTCATTCTGAAAAGGATAAAAGGAAAAAATCATTTAGGGCTACTTGCATTCTATCCGTAGATAATTCATCAAGTTGCCTGAGTTGAAACATTTTATTTGGACAACAAATCCTGATTTGTGCACCCACTTAGAGATTAAGGTATTTAGGGTTATCACATTCTTGTTTGAGCCCTAGGTACCACATTTGGACAAATTAAAGTGGACCAAATTAGAGCCAATTAAGGATTCTAGTTTAGGGTCTTTAGAGACACACTTGCTTAATCAAGAAATCATCTTCTCAAACAATGTGTGCCTGGACCTTGATTGAACTGATCTATTTAAGCAAAACCCTAAAATCAAGCTCTTAAAGTCATTTCAACACTAAAAGAGGGACCTAAATTTTCAAGGACAATACAGGTGAAGTTGACCCACCTTGTGAGTCAACCAATCTTCAAATTAGGTCACTTTTGCACTCAACACATCTTAATGTTCAAGTAAAATTCTAAAGCACCCTTGCTCTTAATTAAAACTGGTAGACTTAAGAGGTCAAGTCCCCGTTCTGGTCTACCTGGAACATCAGTGACAAGAGAGGTCGGGTGGGGGAAACCTTGTAACCCGTGGGGGCAATCTATCGTGTAGGGGTCTTTGCGGGAATCTCCCTCTCTGGCTGCCTAGGTAATTCTCAGGTGGATGGATTTCTGACTAAGGGGTATCATCCGCCCCGAACCTCTATAGTCATCCAAAATTTTTTGGGTGTCTTGATTGGGTCCATCACATTCTACCTCTCATCCACTCCATCGGTGCATGTTCGAGAGGAGGTCTCTAAGGCCATCCTTGAGGCCTCCTTTAGTCACTCATTCACGTCGAGGCCAAGCCTCGACCTCCTTGTTTGTGCAACAACCCAATCCTATTGATATCTCTTCTGATTCATCTGAACCTGCTTCTCCTTCATCCATCACCATGGCACAACCCGTAGAAGAAAATAATCTTGAAAATCAACTTCAGTGCCTCAATGATCTATTGTAAGCCTTTGTGAACCCTCCGCAGTGTCCAATGATGCGAGATCACTACAATCCTGCTGCGGTAGCAATTGAACTTCGAGTATAAATCTCCGCTAGAGATCTTAACACTGAACTCAAGCCCAACATGATTTATGCCATTCCCAAATTCCATGGGCTTAATTTTGAAGATCCTTTGCAGCAATCAAACAACTTAAGCATCTAGCCCAGACTTTCGGGTTAGAAGCCCAAAATTGAGATATTCTACTCATGAAAATGTTCTCCTTCTCTCTCATGGATAAGGTAACTCATTGGTACCAAACCTAAATGCATCTAATCAACACCTGGGTGAAACTTCAATCCAAGTTTTTGAGAAAGTTCTTCCCTGTTGGTCGGACAAATGCTTTATAGCACTAGATCACACATTTCACACAACAAGCAGGAGAGCCACTTCACGAAGAATGGGATTGTTTCTCGGATCTCATGCGAAGGTGCCCCCATCACGGAGTTCCTAAATGGGAACAAGTCCAGTCTTTTTACTAAGGACTCCATGAGGATATTAGATTATTCGTCAATGCGACTTGCGGAGGAAACATCATGGGTCAACACGAAGACACCGTGTGGGAGATTCTTGAGAATATGTGCGAGAACTCCATCACTAATGAATCCATGGGCATGTTCGACCGGACGAATGGCCGTGCATTGATGAATCCAAAGGGAGCACATGAGGTGCCGGGCCTGTCCTCTTTTGTCTACTTGGAACTAATGGCTAGTCATATTGACAAGGTCTGTATTATTGAGAAGAAGGTGGATGAGCTAACTCGACATTTGCAGCGAGCCACCTTTGCGCAAAACCCGTTCACACAACCACCCGTTGGTAGGGAGGCTATGCACAACATCTATCACCGACCTTCTCAGGGGATGGACACCTATCCACCCCGTCTGATTTTGGCTACGAAGAAAACTCTGGATCCACCTTCTCTACTGTTGCAAGAATTTGATCTCGAGATTCGCGACAAGGCAGGCAAACAGAATGTGGTAGCTGAGCACTTATCCCACCTTCCTTCTGATATTATCAACCCTTTCGGACCCATTACTGAACATTTTCCTGGTGAGCATCTCTTGACTATTAGTACAAGACTTCCATGGTTTGCTGATCTAGTAAACTACTTGGCATCACATCAGATACCGTCTGATTGGCCAAAAGCCAAGAAGGACAAATTACTTTTCGATGCCAAGTACTACTTTCGGGAAGACCCGTATCTCTTTCGCATTGGTGCTGATCAAATCATCTGACGATGTGTTCCAGAAGCGGAAATTCAAGACATTTTGTCCTTCTGCCATGACTAGGCATGCAGTGGACACTTCTCTGGTCATAAAACCACAGCAAAAGCCCTCCAGTGCAGCTTCTATTGGCCCACGATTTTCAAAGACGGATACAATCACAGTAAGGCATGCACTCATTGCCTGACCTTAGGCAACATGAGCCACCGTGATATGATGCCCTTACAGTCGATTCTTGTATGCAAAATCTTCGATATTTGGGGGATTGATTTTATGGGACCCTTCCCAATTTCGGACAGCTTCGAATACATTCTTCTCGCTGTTGACTACGTATCCAAATGGATCGAAGCCATTCTGACCCGAACCAATGATCGTAAGGTGGTTATCAGATTCATTCATCAGAACATCTTTTCTTGGTTCAAGATTTCACGTGCCATAATCTCCGATGGAGGGACCCATTTCACGAATGCTCAGTTCAGATCACTGATGACCAAATACGGGGTATTGCACCAAATCTCTACTCGTTATCACCCCCAAACCAACGGTCTAGCTGAGGTATCGAATCGGGAGATCAAGAAAATCCTTCAGGTCACTGTTCGACCTAACAGGAAAGATTGGTCATCCCGACTTCCAGAAGCTTTGTGGGCTTATAGGACCGCCCACAAAACCCAATTAGGCTTGTCTCCCTTCATATTAGTGTATGGGAAGGCATGTCATCTCCTTGTAGAATTGGAGCATAAAGCCTATTGGGTAGTATGGAACTGAAATCTTGATCTTTCTAAGGTAGGAACCCACAGAAAGCTTCAAATGAGTGAGATCGATGAATTATGCTACGACACGTATGATAACTCACGAATTTACAAAGAGCATGTTAAGGCCATTCATGACAAGCACATATCCAGAAAGATCTTTTTCCCTGGTCAGAAAGTTATACTCTTTGATGCTAAACTCAAATTGTTCCCAGGAAAACTCAAGTCAAAATGGATTGGACCATACCTTGTCCGACGAATCTTTGGAAATGGAGCTGTCGAAATAAGTCAACTCAGCCATGATTCAGAACCTTTTGTCGTGAATGGTCAGAGACCCAAACTGTTCATTGAACTCACCGATACAAATTTGGCTGAGATATCTTTTACCCTCTATTCTCCCTGAGCTCATTGCACCCAGCTGATGGCACTAAACTCAGTGCTTAATGGGAGGCAACCCGTCATTTTTGAAAAACCTGAAACCCTTCCTGACACATCTTATGCTGAACTCATATTGCACTTTAGGGTTTATTTATTAGAATAGCTGACTCCACCTCTGGTACCCGTACCCGAGCTTAAAATCTTCGCAACAGTCACCCTGACCCATTCACCCACCCAACACCTGTTCTAATGAATGATCTAAGCTGAACTTGAACCCACCTAATTTACAATGAGGACATTGCAAATTGTAGGCATGGGGGGGTATTAAAGTGCAAAACACCGTGAAAATCACTTCACAAGAAAGGGTTTCATAAAAAAATCACATATTCCAAAAATACCAAAAAAAATAATAAGAAATTTTGAAAAAATAACAAAAATGGGAGAAGAGAGGAAATTTTGAATTGATGGCATATCAGATTTTGAGAAAAAGGGAGATAAAAATGTCAAAAAGGAGTACAATTTGAAAAGAAAAGAAAAAGAGAGTCATTAGTAAAAGATTAGGGAATTGACTTAGTTCTAGACTATATCAAAAGAAAGAAAATGAAAGGCAAAAAGTGCTAATAAAATAAAATATTAGTAGGAAGGCTGATTTTAGGCCTCTTGGGCTGTAATCCTAGGCTTAAAAATTTAAGTACCCGTTAAGATCTGGATAATCCTCAAGAGGTTGGGGAAAATGCGAAGCTTAAGTATTAGGTCTAAGGCTTAGGGATTATTCAGCCTCGTTAATTGACCTCTGGTTTGCAGGACTCGGTAACCTAAGCACCTCAATCCACACACAGTCTGGTTCAGTGCCCCTAAGTATCAAAATCACGCAAATGCGTTAAAATTGTTCTGAAAAAGTTACCTAGATTAGGAGTGACTGTTCAACACAAGTTGATTTGGACGAGTTCTCAGTGCGGAGAGTTGGGAAATTCCCCTCGAAGATGCACAATAACATATCATCTCCTCGGTGCTTGCCTCCTAGGATATCTACATGTCCTACCGGGGGCATGTAAGCACCCTATGCTGGTTCAGATGCCATGAGTGGCATTATCTCGAAATGTCGATTGCCAGGGTTTGGATTTAGCTACAGAACACCATAGGCAGGATTATCTCGAAATCTCGAAAGCCAGGGTTCTGGGGGTTGCCATGGGTGGTGTTATCTCGAAGCATCGATTGTCAGGGATCCTGTGAGGATTGATGGTGGGGACTAGGAATCCGATACAGACCGTGTTGTAAAGCTAATCCGAAGCTAGAAATAAAAGGAAAAGAGAGAGAAAACTCTCCAAAAACAAAGAAAAATTATTCTATCTCTCTCTGACAAAAACGCATTGTAAATTGAAGCTGGGCTGAAACATGTTACAAGCACGGGTGCTTTAACTGCGGAGTTCAACAAACCTTAGGTTAGTTCCTGTGGGCCTTAGAAACCTTCACGGCAGACTGAGGCTAGAGTTGGTCAGGTCTGGATCTTGGTTGATACTTGAGTACTTCTAGGCGTACTATCGGCATTCTAACCTAATCCACAAAAGGAAGCACACAACAAAGTTTTTAAGCGTCAAAAGGTTTTATGGTCTAGAATCAAAGTTAATACCTTGAAATTTTGCTAAGGGACTAGCAAAAGCTAGCCATGGGGTATGATGGGAACACCATCATGAGTCATAACTAGCTCATTTTGACTCAATTAAGTTAATAAATGCTCTTACATAACTGCCAGAGAGTACAAGTCATTGCATAATCATTCTAAAGGAAAAATAAGAAACTAAGGTTAAAACTGTAATTTTACCAGCTTATCATGAATGTAGTACAACCACGGGTTTTCTCAGGGGTTGAATGAAGGTCAAGTGGTCTTAAAAAGATAACAAGTGGGTTAGAACAATCAGAAAAGGGTTTGCACGTGTTTTGAGAATTAAATGACTTTTGAAACCTTAGAAAAAGACCTCCTTAATTAATTGAGGTTCTGATTAGGATAATATCCACCTAAACCCTGTAAAATTCATAGAAAAATATTCTCTAGGGTTTATAACCTTCAATTTGACCATCAGAACCCATTTTTACCCAAAACAGAATCACAGACAGATATTTGCCCTAATTTAGGTTTTTGCATAAATTACCCTATCAAACGTGGTCAAAACTAAAATCCAACTTCACCATTAGATTCCTTATATCCAAATTAGATTTGTACCAAAATTTGGACCCAAGATGAGCTTGTCTTGACCTAGTTTGCAAATTGGTCCTATCTAATTACATTTCTTCCCTTAACTTTCAAAATCCTTTCAAATAGGCCCCTAACTTTGTTGCCATTCTCATAAATAGGTCCCTGCTGCCATTAAACCTATTCCCACTTTCTTCGACGTCCTTAAAAAGGAAAGTACTCCCTGATTTCTTGACGAATCCCTTTCAAATTTGAAAGGGAAGTTCGTCAAGAAATTCCCTTCCTTTTGGACCCAATCCTAAGCCCTAAAACCTACCAAATCTCTCATGTGAACACATGAGAGATTTGGGTATCAAGGAATTCCCAAACTCTGACGAGCTTTCTAAGCATGGGAAGCTTGCTTCCCAAGCTCTAACTATCCTCCTGAGGTGTATAAAAGCACCCCCTGCTCATACCGAATCCCTCAAGCTTGAATTCGACCAGATAATCCCTTAAATTCCTCTCTCCTCCTCTGACCGATTTGCTCTTCAAGCTCCGGCGACTCTCCCTGCCTTCCCTCATCGTCTGACTATAATACCAGTGGCAGACTCTTCCTCTTTGCCTTCTTCCGCGTCGCGCTGCACTCACCAGCGCTCCTACCCCCCTTCATCCTCATCGACCACTTATCAGAGCAGCTTTGTCTCTGGCACCGACCATACCTCACCCGATGCCAACTCTGCTCCCCTTCGTCTGTCTCCACTCCTAAACAACTCCTCATCTTCCACTCTTCGTTTTCAGACACTCGCCACTTCATTTCGACCACCGACTCGCCCCACCATCCTCCATCTTCCACCTCGCCGGCGTACCTCCCGCGAGCTCGCAAGGCCACTATGCTCCACTAACTCGACCGCCATTCATCTCTACACCTCTGCCGTGTCCCAGAGAGCAAAAGCCCTCTGGTCTTTGAGGCTATTAGCCTCTCCACTGCTCCGTCGAACATACCCACCATTGCGTTCCTCCTCCGACCTTCGCAGCCCACCACAGACCGCCCGGAGCCATGAGACCATCCCTTGTGCATCTGCTGTGGTCTAGCAAAGCTCATGAACTATTTTAACTGGGGCTCTTAGCCCATTTTTGTGCTTTCAGGTACCCAGGTCTCCGTCGCCATCACCGAAGCTTCGAGCGAAGCTTGAAGCTCTCTTCAGCATCTGTAGACCCCAGGCAAAGTCCCAGGCACTGCGGAGCACTTCTAGGATCACAACCCAAGAGCTAATTTGGCTCTTTGATTGTGTCTTTGACCGCAATCACAAGAAGCACCAGCTGCAGCTGCACGCAGAAGAAAGGGGTGCAGTTTAGTCCCACATCAGAAGTGGTAGAGCAGTTGAAGGTGCATAAATTGAAAAAGTCGCATAGCCTTATCGCCTCAACGCCCACAGGGGGTGAGGTCCCCGCACGCACACCTCAAGCGCCTTGTCCGTGACCTCTCCTTCGCGGACCTGGTGTGCCCGATAACTCGCCTAACCCTACGCACTCCTCGGTTGCGACCCATGCCCGTAGCCCTGGTCCCGGGTGCGCTCTAGGTCCGAGCCCGTATACTTGGTGCTGTAGAAGGCTCTGGGAGAGCGTGACCCAGAGAGAGAAAGAGAGAGCTTGCGTGGGGGTAGGGGGGTTTTGTTGTAGAGGAAATTGGCTGACACTTAGCCAATTCAAGAAGTTCCCCTCCCTGTAAGAAGAGGCTGAACAGAAGAAGAAGAAGAAGGAGAGGACTCGCAGTAGAAGAGGAAGAAGAAAAGAAGAAGAAGAGAAGAGGAGCCACAGCAGAAGAAATAGAGAAGAAGCAGAAGCAGCTGAGGAGAAAGAGAGGGCTATACACTGTAGCCTGAGACGGTTAAGCTGTCTGATTCAACATTCAGCCATCTGATACTTGATTGCTAGGGTTTATTTGATTGATACTGTTGAGAAATTTGCTGTTATTGTGAGGGGTACTTGGTGATTCAAATCAACATTTTACCTCATTCTTTTTGCACTATTGACATTTGTTTTCATTTCTATATCATTATTGTTTGGAGTTCTATTATAAATTGCTTATGTTGTGCTTTAATTGCAATTCTTGAGATCTAAATTGCATATTACTCCCTGTGTTCGACCTCGGAACCTTTTTCGAGTAATAAAATTTATTTGTTTAAGCACTATTTTGGCTATACTACAACACGACAATCTTAAACACCGATTTAGCGTGTAAAACACCACTGTGGCCCTGGGAGAGCGGATCCCATAGAAAGAAGGAGAGAGAGAGAGAGAGAGCGGGGGCAGGGGAGGGTTTTGCCTTGTGTGACACTTAGCCAAATCTCAGAGTGTCTCCCTCTATGCGTGAAAAAAGAATAGAAGAGGACCTGAAGAGGCAAAGGTGAAGAGGAAAGAAGTGAAGAGGAAGAAAAAGAACAGTGCTAGGGAAGCACTATAGCATCTGATGGATAAGTCGTCTGGTCATCAGACCCGATGTCTGATTTGAGGCTTGATACTGTGAAAGCTTGATTTAGAATTACTATTGAGAAATTGATTGAATACTTGAGATATATATATGATTAGAGAGTAATTGGTGATTTAAATCAGCATTATTTTAGCTTCTCTACTATTTTTATTGTCTCAAGATACATGAGAATTCATTGAATATCTAATGTGACAGATTAGTATTTATTGAATATCATTATGTGGTTTAAGTTCTTGTGCTCATTTACACTATTAAGATTAGAGTGTGAATTCCTATTTGCTCCCTGTGTTCGACCTTGGACTTTCATTCGAGTAATAAATTCTATTTGTTTTTCAGATGATTTCGATCTATACTACAACGTAGCATTTATAAACCTCGATTTTGCGCACTAACACCTCCATGGATGCATTCAACCGGTCCCAACAACCCAAGTCAAATGCTAATGAGATCCAGGATTCTCATTCATTTGACATGGAATTGATTTGTAATAAGCTTGATAAGATGGACTTGGTTGCTAAAAGAATGGAAGAGTGAATGTCTGGGAATTCGGGAAACACATCTACACTCACTCAATCCCAGAGTTATGGATTTCATTCCTCATGAGCTCCCATGGGGCAGGAGTTCGTGAACCAACTTGAATTGGCTCAACCTATAAGGCAGGATTTCTCGGAACCTTATGGGTTCCAAACTGGGGCCTCTGATCCTAGTTTTTCTTATCCTTCTCTCCATCCTCTCCCTATGAGTGATGGGAACACCATCATGAGCCAGAACTACCACAATTTAGTCATTATCAAGGAATAAATGCTCCTACATAATCGCCAGAGGACTATAATTCATTGCATAATCATTCTGAGAGAAAAATAAGAAAATAGGGTTAAAACTGTAATTTTACCATCATATCATGAATGCAGTACAATCACGGGTTTTTTCAGGAGGTAATTAAGTGTCAAATGTTCTTAAATGCCCAACAAGTGGGTTAGAACAGACAGAAAAGGGTTTTCGCGTGTTTTGAGAATTAAATGACTTCTGAAATCCTAAAAATAGATCTGCTTAATTAACTAAGGTTTTGGTTAGGATAAAATTCATCTAAACCCTCTAAAATTCATAGAAAAATATTCTCGAGGGTTTGATACCTTCAATTTGACAACCAGAACCCGTCTTGACCCAAAACAGAGTCCTAGACAGACATTTACCCTAATTTAGGTTTTTGCATAAATTACCTAGTCAAACTTGGACAAAACCAAAATCCAACTTCACCATTGGATTCCTTAGGATAAAATTAGGTCTGTACCAAAATTTGGGCTTAATCTGAGACTATCTTGACCTAGTTTGCAATTTGGTTATGTCTGATTCTTTTATATCACACATATGCCCTTAACTTTCAAAATCCTTACATAAAGGCCCCTAACTTTGTCATCATTTTCATAAATAGGTCCCCGTACCATTTTTGGAAGGTTAAACCTTCACCATCTAGTTTCGAGCGAGGATTTCTTGCTCAATTCTCAATTAATCTCTCCCAAAATTGATACTGGGATTCCTTAGGAAGTTACCTTCCATTTGAGCCAATCCTTGGGCTCTACGTCTTTCCCAAAAGGTCATGCGAACCTTTCAAAGGTTCGGGTATCCACCATGTGCGTGACCTTTCCAGCTTGGAAGCTTCTTAATGTGCATACATCTGATTAACCTAAAATGTCTATTAATGCATGTTCTTAGTGTCATATTAGCATCATACATTGTAAATATTGCATAATATGCATAATCATGCATTTAGGTCAAGTTGTATAAATTGTATAGTAATTGTCTCTTTCTTTTGGTCAGGGATAGGGCAACTTGTTAATCAGAGCCTCAGATTGAAGATCCAATTGTACGGATCTGATCAGGGCGACGATTGGAGTTCAACGACACCAAGATCGCCCTGATCAGACATCCGTAGCACCAGATAGAGATCGAGGAACCCTAAAGATCAACAACCACAATGGTGTTAATCTGCACAACATACGACAAATCCGATTGCACGGATGGGTTCGGATCGACGATCGCAACTTAATGGCATGAAAATCGGTCCAATCCGACACCTGTGGCACCATCTACAACACTCAGAAGATGGATGGCCAAGATGGCACCACGTGGTGCCATCTTAGCCACCCAACTGGCCCCAAGGACCCACCTCTGCTCTTCCTCTTCACTCGCTCGACGAATCTCCACCGTTGGATGCCCATCCAACGGCCACAGATCCGTGCGCACAAATCCTTCGCGCGACACAAACGAAGATGTAGCGCAGTGGTCGAGCGCCTCTTTGCGAGCGAAGGGCTCGCGTTCGAGCCGCGTTGAGCGCCTCAATTCAAACGGGTGCGGGCACGGGTGCGATTCGACCGTTAGATGGAGATCGGGAGGTCGAGGGGAGGATGCGTGGCACGCGGAGGATCCTTCGATCGTGTACGCGCGCGATGACGTGGGTATGCACGCCTCATCGCACGCCGGCGTGTGGAATAAGCGTTTTGAACGGGCGCTGCGAGGATTGATCTTGATCGTCCGATCACATGATCGGATGGCTAAGATCAACCAAACGTGCGTAGGTGCATTTAGGTGCGGAAGGCAGGGAGGCGCACGTGGTGCGTGCACATTGGCCACGTTTAGGCTTTTAGTGATGGATAAATCTGTCACTAAAGGCTTTGAATTAATGATTTGAGATGAAATGACCCATTTGCCCCTCCAATCTACACCTATATCTAGCCCTCCGACCTCCACCTCTTCTTCATCCCTTCCTTCTCCTCTCTCCCTCTCCAAAGCTTAAGAGAAGCTTGTCCTATACCCGGGATGCTCCTCAAGAGCTAAAACCAAGTTTTCGCTCCCATTTCGAAAGTGGATCCCACGACGACGACGATGTGCTGCCTCGTTCCCATTCTTCCAACTTTTTCCTCCTTCCCGCCTCGTCCTCCATCTTCTAGGCGTCGCCTCCATCCAGCTCGTCCTCCAAGCATTCGTCGAGGAGGATAACTTCTCTCTCCCTTCTTTTACCGCTTTCTAGAGTAGAATTTTTCGCTTTGTAGTTGTAGTAGTTTCCCATTTTCTAGTGTAATCATTTCCTGCTTTCTTAGTTGTAAAACATTATTCAAATACCAAGTGATTGTTCTCTCTCTCTTATTGTTTATATCGATTCAATTGTGATTATTTCGCCTTTTAAACAAAAATACAAAAAAAATTTACAGATTTTGAGATCAATGTAGCCTCCCTATGTTCGACCCGGAACTTCTTTATGGATTTTTCGGTATAAATTTTATCTATTGAACGGATTCCTTCGCGACTCGAACTACAATGACGGGTTCTCAAATCCAACTCCGAACGTGTAGTTTTCCACCTTCAACATTTTGGTGCCGTTGCAGGGAAGGCAACGATTTTTCCATCTTCTTTTTGCATTTTGCGTACTTTACTATTTTCTAACTTACTTTATCTCGTGTCTATTGTTTTGCAGATTCCTCTATCAGGGAATCGTCAAGCGGTAGATCAGAGTAAAGTGCAATTGAAGACGACTATAAGTGCTCCCCATTTTACCCCCTCCATAGATTTCATTTCATCACCTTAATTCAAACTCCAATTAACCTAGGTGTTTGCATAAATCTTAGGATTAGTTTGGTTGCTTGGATTTCCACCCACATTCATTTCACCCTCGCATATAAAAAAATCAAAAAGATATTTCTTGTGGGGTAATTCAACATATACACAACATACACCCACATTCAATGCACATAACCTAATTGATTCTTATCTACTTAACCGAATTCTGATATGTGGAACCGATACACAAAATCAACACATAAAAGAGTAGAAATCAGTCTAGGTCAATCGCTTTGTGTGCCTAACTCAGTGGTGCAATTGTGGCCAATTGTTTGAGTTGTTTGGGTCACACCACTCAACCTAAAATCAACTCACCAAGTAGCTTCCTCTTAGGGTTTTCAATTTAGGTCAATACCAGGCACTCCACATTATTTTTGATTTTAAAAGGAAAGTGATCTTCACCCGTGCTTGAAAACTTGGTTTGTCTCAAACTTGATTGAATTAAACCTAATTCTAAACCCTAAAAGCTACTTAAGCAAGATATGAACCCTAAAATCTACTCATCACAAATAATCTTGCTTGAAAACCTTGGTTGTGCATGCACTCACACATACTCAATTGATCATTAAGGGCAGAACCCATTTTTAAGGGTCCACCACATTCCATAAGCACTACAATCCCAGGCCTAAATAAAATCAAGTAGACGATGGCCTTGAGGACTGATTCGCTCTTCGGGGTTCAGTATGAGATTGTTTACGATTAACCTGCTTGTACTGATCAATCTGATGTCTAGATAGGGGAGTAGCGTCAAACGACCGTGGCTGGGGGGTACACTAGGAACCAGAGGCGCAAGCTGAAGGAAGAACCTTCTCCCCAGTCCTTCCTAACTAGTTGGATTGAGCAGACGCAAGTAGAGTAAATCATCTATAATCTTAAGGCGGGTTCTGAGAGTCTGTACATCCTTAGGCTACCCTACTTAAGGACAAGCTTGTTTTGGTGTGCTGCAGGGTTCTTATCCCCAGTCCTTCCGACCTTTTCCTAGTTTATGCTGGGAAGGAGGTCATTGAATCCCTGATTGGAAGGACCACTAGAGTATTCTAGGAGGCGTAGATTGGATTTTGGCCAAATTGATCCCATGGCTGATCAACAACCTCCTCTACCTCAGGATCCACAGGAGGTATTTCAAAGGCAGCTGGAACAAATGCAGAGAATGCAAGAATGGTTCCAGAGAATGCAGGCGCTCAGCCCTTGAAGGATTTTTACGATCCTTCAAATTATGGGGAACGTCCCGGCGTCTAGATTCCTGTTGGAGCATAGAAATCAAGATCCAGGTGTTAAGCTTGATTAAACATTTCCATGGGCTTGGCTCTGAAGATTCGTTTTAGTACATGGAGGAGTTGGCCACTTTGGTCCAGACCAACAAGGCATGAAATGTGAATGAGGAGCAAATGATCATGAGGCTCTTCCCCCACTCTTTTAGGGATAAAGCCAGTCATTGGTACAAGACTATAGGAAGGCCAATTGCAACTTGGAATGATTTGAAATCGGCCTTCCTGAAGAAATTCTTCCCAGTCGGACGTACCAATGCTTTGAGATGGGCAATTACTACCTTCACCCAGCGGTTGGGGGAGTAGTTTCATGTTGCCTGGGAGCGATTCCAGGACTTATTGCGGAGGTGTCCACACCACGAGGGGCCGAAATGGCAACTTGTGCAGATCTTCTACCACGGGTTGACTGAGCAACTCAGAAATCACGTGGACGCTTCTTGCAGAGGCAATTTCCTCAACAAAGATGCAGATAGCGTGCATGATTTGTTTGAGGAGATGAGCAAGACTTCGATCAATCATGCCTCCATGGATACTTTTAACCGATCCTAGCAGCCCAGATCGAATGTTAATGAAGTCCATGACTCTTATTCAATCGATATGGAATTGATTTGTAATAAACTTGATAAGGTGGACTTGGTTACTAAGAGAATGGAGTGGATGGCTGGAAACTCAATGAACAACTCTTGATCCACTCAATCCTAGAATTCGGGATTCCATTCATCGCGAGTTCCTTCTGGATGGGAGTTCGTGAATCAACTTGATGCAGTTCAACCTGTGAGTTAGCATTATTCAAAACCTCACGGGTTCCAAACTGGGGCCTTTGATCCCAGTTTCTCTGATCCCTCCCTTTCTTTCTCTCCATCCTCACCCTATGAGGATGTTTATGTTGTATAGGAGAATGTTAGGTCCAACCCTTACTCTAATGCTTATAATTCGGGTTGGAGGAACCACCTTAACTTCTCCTGGAGAAATCCGGGGCAGCAGACCCAATTCTGACCTAGAAACTATGCTCCGCAATGACCAATGGGTAAGGGTCATGTTTACACTCAGTTGCCCCTGAATTAGGTCAATCAGCCAGCTTGGAATGCCCGTCAACCTGTAGGGCAGGCTGATTTGAACTAACAAATGGTAGAGATGCAAGGATCTATGCTCCAGCTCATGCGGCAAATGAAAACCTCGCTGGACAACTTGCAAAATGGGTTCATTATTAATTCTCATCAACCTAGATCTCTACCATCTCAACCTGTACCCAACCCGCGTAATATCCAAAATCCGGGCAATCAAGCCCATGGGTACGGGAATCAAAGGGACCTATACGCACATGCTTAGGTGGTTGAGCAGGGTCCTTCCTCTTCTTCTTCTTCCTCAAATCAAAGGTTTTTTCCTAATGAAGCCCCTCCAATCTTTCCTAACCTTCCCCAAGGCCCAAACCCGTATGCATCTGCTAATTCTGTTACCTTGAGAAGTGGTAAACAAACTCAGGATCCACAACCACAATGTTCTGATTTACCGAATCCTGAAGAGCCTGAGGAGAGAAAGGAGAACTCTGGAGAAGAAATCAAGGCTCAGGAGCCTGATTTCGAAGATCTGACTCATGTTCCTTTTCCTGAGGCCTTGATTAGATCAAGGAAGAAGTCTGTTGATAGTAATGAGGAGCTTCTGAATATTTTCAAGAATGTCGAGATCAATATCTCGCTCCTCGACGCTATCAAACATATATTGGCTTACGTGAAATTTTTAAAGGATTTATGTACATAGAAGCGTGAGTCGAGAGAATCTATTCCAAGGAAGGTGGTACTCTTCGAGTAGGCTAGTTCTGTTATCCTGCACCACCTCCCTCAGAAAAAGAGAGATCCAGGTGCTCCTTTGATTTGTTGTGTCATTGGAGATTATACCTTTGATAGAGCACTGCTAGATCTGGGTGCATCCATTAACTTAATTCTGACTTCTCTTTACGAGAAGTTCGGATTAGGTGAACTTCGACCGACTTCAGTAACACTGCAGTTAGCAGACCGTTCGGTTACAAATCCGTGAGGCATTATTGAAGATGTTATTGTCAAGGTTAAGGATTTCTATTTTCCTGTAGATTTCCTTGTCCTTGACATGGATGTACCTAAAAGTCTGAGGAACACGCCCATCATTCTGGGGTGTCCGTTCCTGGCTATCGCCAAGGCCAACATTAATTGTGAGAGCGGTAGCATGGAAATCACCTTTGGGGATCCAAGAATGAAATTGGATATTTTTAAGGTGATTAACAAATTCGAGGATTGCGGATTTATTGAGGAACTTGAGGATGATAATGTGAATATTGAAACTTGTATGATGGTTTCTGCATTTGAAAGTTCCTCCTCAGATGATGATTTGGACCCGCAACCCTCTATGGCAAACCTGCCACCTTCTGAAGAGGTTATTGATTTTGTTCACTTTCAACCTCTTCCTCTTGATGAGTCTTCATCAACATCTTCCTTACCTTCAATCATCAACCCGCCCCAGCTCGAGCTGAAACCATTGCCTGAGAATCTAAAATATTAGTTTTTAGGACCACATAAGATACTCCCTGTGATTATCAGTGCTAAATTAACAAAGGAGTAGGAGATTAAAGTGATTAAAGTCCTAAAGGAACACAAGGAGGCAATTGGTTGGACCATTCATGACCTTAGGGGGATTGAGCCATCTTACTGCAATCAAAAAATATTTTTAGAAGATGGATCCTGCCCTTCTCGCCAGATGCAGAGGAGATTAAACCCAAATATGCGAGAAGTTGTCAAGAAGGAGATTATCAAGTGGCTCGATGCAGGAATCATTTATCCGATCTCTGATAGTCCTTGGGTATGTCCCTTGCAAATTGTTCCCAAGAAAGTCGGGATTACCGTTGTGACTAACGAGAAAGGAGAATCTATCACAACTCGTTCAGCTTCCTCTTGGAGAGTTAGTATTGATTACAGGAAGCTGAACACAACCACTAAAAAGGATCATTTCCCTTTGCCTTTTATTGATCAAATCCTTGAAAGACTAGCCGGGAAGAAGTACTTCTGTTTCCTTGATGGCTACTCAGGATACAACCAAGTCTCTATCCATCCCGAGGATCAGGAAAAAATGACTTTCACGTGTCCCTACGGAACCTTTGCTTTCCGTAGGATGCCATTTGGCTTATGCAATGCACTTGCAACTTTTCAAAGGTGTATGCTGGCCATATTCTTTGACATGGTGGGAGAGTTTATGGAAGTCTTCATGGACGATTTCTCTATTTTTGGAGAATCGTTTGACTCTTCTCTAGCTAATCTTGAAATGATTTTTAAACGATGCATCGAAACAAGACTAGTCCTTAGCTCTGAAAAGAGTCATTTCATGGCACAAGAAGGCATCATCTTGGGTCATGTAATCTCCGAACGAGGAATCGAAGTGGACAAAGCTAAGGTTGATGCTATCGCTAAACTTCCTCCTCCCACATCTGTCAAACAAATTGAATCATTTCTTGGTCATGTGTGATTCTACAGGAGATTCATCAAGGACTTTTCGAAGGTTGCTCGTCCTTTGAGCAATTTTCTCGCTAAAGAAACACCATTTGATTTCGATGAATCATGCCGTAAGGCATTTGATTTCCTTAAAATGGCAGTCACTTGTGCTCCGGTGTTGCAACCACTAGTTTGGATAACCCCATTTGAGATAATGACTGACGCTTTTGATTACGTGGTTGGGGCTGTTTTGGGTCAAATGATTGACAGGAAGCCCTCTGTCATCTACTATGCTAGTAAAACTCTGGATGAGGCCCAGAGGAATTGCACTGTTACTGAGAAGGAATTACTAGCTGTAGTGTTTACTTTGGAGAAATTTAGGGCTTATCTCATAGGGTCTCACGTCATCATATATACCGACCACTTGGCCTTGAGACATCTCTTGGACAAAAAGGATGCCAAACCCCGGCTTATTCGATATATTCTTTTGCTTCAAGAATTTGATCTTGAAATCAAGGATAAATCCGAGGTACAGAATGTGGTGGCTGATCATCTGTCGAAACTTCTGAGTGATTCTTCTCGTCCGGACGTTCCGATTGTTGATACTTTTTTGGATGACATTATCCTTATAGTTCAGGTGTCCAAACCTCGTGGTTTGCTGACATCGTTAATTATTTGGCCGTTGGTCAAATCCCCTAAGATTGGACCAAGCAACAATAGGATAGACTCAAATCTGAAGCCAAATATTACTTCTGGGAGGACCTTGAACTGTACCGCATCGGCTCTGATTAGATTATTCGTCGATGCATTCCGGAGAACGAATTCAAGAGTATACTTGAGTTCTGCCATGCATCTACGTGTGGTGGACACTTCTTTGGGAAAATGACGGTTGCAAAAATTTTGCAATCTGGATTCTATTGGCCATCTTTATTCAAGGATGCTCAGGATTTCTTGAGGTCATGTTCCCGATGCCAGGCACTTGGGATCATAACTAAGAGAGATATGATGCCTCTAAACCCAATTCTTCCCGTGAAAATCTTTGACGTTTGGGACATCGATTTCATGGGACCCTTCCTCCCTTCATATGGACATCAGTACATTCTCGTTGCTGTTGATTACGTGTCCAAGTGGATCGAGGCTATTCCCACCTGAACCAATGACCACAAGGTGGTCATCGATTTTGTCAAGAAGAACATCTTCAGCCGGTTCGGGATTCCGAGGGCCATCATCAGTGATGGTGGCACTCATTTCACTAATGCCTAGTTTCGTAATTTGCTGGAAAAATACAGAGTTAATCACAGAATCTCCACACCTTACCAACCCCAGACGAATGGACAGGCCGAGATCTCCAATCGGGAGATCAAGAATATTCTGTAGAAAACGGTTAGGCTTGATCGCAAAGATTGGACTCAAAAGCTTGAAGACACTCTTTGGGCCTACCGTACGACGTATAAAATGCCCATCGGCATGTCTCCGTTTTGTCAGGTGTACGGAAAGGCATGCCATTTACCCGTTGAAATTGAACATAGGGCATTTTGGGTAATCAAGTAATGTAATCTGGATCTGAGTTTAACCAGGAAGACCAGGAAACTCCAACTATCTGAGTTGGAGGAGCTTAGAAATGACACATATGAGAATGCCAAGATTTATAAGGCTCAGACCAAAGCTCTTCATGGCCAATTGATTTCCCGCAAGAGCTTTGAGTCAGACCAGAAAGTCTGGCTCTTTGATTCTCGACTTAAGCTCTTTCCCAGCAAACTTAGGTCAAAATGGAACGACCCGTTCATTACCGATCAGATATTTCCAAATGGGGCAGTTCAGATCTCTAACCCGAAGATGGGTAATTCATTCAAAGTCAACAGTCAATGTCTGAAGCCTATTATTGACCGTACTATTCTAGAACCCGTCTCAAACACGGTTGCTCTAGCTATGTTGTGACTTCTTTGGCCGAATTACGCCTAGCTGACGGCATTAAACTCAGCAGTTGTACAGTTTGACTTAGAGCTGATCCGAGCTTCATATTCAGGTGTTATCTTCTGCATTCTACCCTTCCTTTCATGTCTTTTATTCTCAATGCGGACATTGCATCAGCTAGGCATGGGGGGTGGATTCATTTCTGAATAATTTTGTTAGCTCTGTGGAATTCTTGTAAATTATACCTATTTTCTTATATATACATAAAAAAAATTGAATTAGGAAGGAATACTTAGACATTAGGACCTTTCAATCTTAGGAAATATTACAGTAGGATCTGAACACTAAGACCCTTCAGGTCTTTGGGCATAATCAGCTCAGGTATCCACTAAAATGTGGATTTGTTTATCGAGTCCTCACCATCCTAAATTCTATTTTAATTTGATTAAATAAGTTTGGACGATAAGTACACGACTTATCAACCTGCCTTCTGATTTGAGGGAACTTTAAGTTTAAGCATCTACACACTATTCGTCACTGACTCGTTGTTCGACGATTTTAATGGAAATTGGGTAGGTAATGAACCTTTTAGGGTGATATGGTTGGCAAGTTATTGTGGGTAACAGCCCATAGGTAGGTTGTTCAGAGCTCAGTCACTGGACCACTCTCTTCTTGCGCCTTCAGGTAAATCTTAGACCAGGGAAGCCACCTACTTAAAAAAAAAAGAGAAAGTTTAAAAAGAAAAGAAAAAGAGAAAAAAAGGAGAAAAGAAAGAAAAAGAAACAAAAGATATAAGCCACACTTCGCCACACGAGTATGGCTGACAAGTTTTCGGTGGTAACAACTCATCGACCGGTTGTCTAGATCACAGCTTAAGAAATGCACATAAAAATTCCTAAAACACTTAGGAAGAAGAGAAGTAGAATAAGCTAGGGAGATATACATTGGATTCACCCTTTTGTTGACCCCATAAAAGAATAAAAGTAGAGAGAAAGCTACCGATCGTATAGGTGCACCTTTAGGCAGAACTCTCTTTAAGGTGACCTAGGGGCGTAGAAACCTGAAGTCCGTTCTGATTGCCGATCAACGAGTCTATCACATTCACAAAAAGATGCTTAGAACTTAGGATTCTCATCAAATCTTGGATGGGTTGAGTGGTCGTAGAAAGTCACTTTGTAACCCTAAACTCAAAAATCCAAAAAGAAATTAGAAGGGAAGAAAAATAGATCTTTTTTTGAATAAGGCGAGGACTTGAGGTGGTCTGCATTTTGGTAGATATCCGGGCACTGTTGTGTCTTTGAAAGTTTAGGTCCTAAGTAGAAATTTCTTAATATTGAAAATTATTTGTGCCCGAGTAATCCAACCTAATTCTTTTATAAATAGCATGTAGTTTTTTCTAGGGACTAGTAAAAGATAGGCATGGGGGTGTGATGTGCATACATCTGATTAACCTAAAATGTCTATTAATGCATGTTCTTAGTGTCATATTAGCATCATACATTGTAAATATTTCATAACATGCATAATCATGCATTTAGGTCAAGTTGTATAAATTGTATAGTAATTGTCTCTTTTTTTTGGCTAGAGATAGAGCAACTTGTTAATCGGGGCCTTGGATCGAAGATCTAACCGTACGAATCTGATTAGGGTGACGATTAGAGTTCAACGACTTCAAGATCGCCCTGATTAGACATCCATAGCACCAGACAGAGATCGAGGAACCCTAATGATCAAGGGCCAAGATGGTCTTAATTCGCACCTCAGACGACAAATCCGACAGCACGGATGGGTTTGGATCGACAATCGTAGCCTAACGGTGTGAAAATAAGTCCAATCCGACACCCGTGGCATCGTCTACAACACTCAGAAGATGGACGGCCAAGATGGCGCCATCTCAACAGCCCAATCGGCCCCAAGGACCCGCCTCTGCTCTTCTTCTTCACTCGTTCGATGAATCTCCACTGTTGGATGCCCATCTAAAGGCCATAGATCCTCGCGCACAAATCCTCCACGCGACACAAATGAATGCGTAGCACAACGGTCGAGCGCCTCTTCACGAGCGAAGGGCGTAAGTTCGAGCCGCGCTGAGCGCCTCAATTTAGACGGGCACGGGCATTATTCGACCGTCAGATGGAGATTGGGCGGCTGAGGGGAGGAGGCGTGGTGCACGGAGGATCCTTCGATCGCGTACGCGCGTTATGACGCGCGTCTGCACGCCTCATCGCACGCGGGCACGCGACATAAGCATTTTGAACGGGCGTTGCGAGGATCGATCTCGACCGTCCGATCGTGAAGCTGAGATCAACCAAATGTGCGCAGGTGCGTTTAGGCTCGAAAGGCGACGAGGCACATGTGGCGCTCACATGTCGGCCACGTTCTGTCCTTTAATGACGGATAAATTTGTCATTAAAGGCCCTGAATTAATGATTTGAGATGAAATGACCCATTTGTCCCCTCCAATCTACACCTATATATAGCCCTTCGACCTCCACTTCTTCATCCCTTCCTTCTCCTCTCTTCCTCTCCAAAGCTTAAGAGAAGCTTGTCCCACACCCGGGATGCTCCTCAAGAGCTAAAACCAAGTTTTCGCCCCCATTTCGAAAGTGGATCCCGCGACGACAATGACATGTTGCCTCGTTCCTGTTCTTTCGACTTCGTCCTCCTTCTTCCCGCCTCGTCCTCTATCTTCCAGGTGTCGCCTCCATCCGACTCATCCTCCAAGCATTAGTCGAGGAGGATAACTTCTCCCTCCCTTCGTTTACCGCTTTCTAGAGTAGAATTTTCCACTTTCTAGTTGTAATAGTTTCCAACTTTCTAGTGTAATCATTTCCCGCTTTCTTAGTTGTAAACCATTATTCAAATACCAAGTGATTGTTCTCTCTCTCTCTTATTGTTTATATCGATTCCATTATGATTATTTCACCTTTTAAATAAAAATACAAAAAGAAAATATAATTGCAGATTTTGAGATCGACGTAGCCTCCCTGTGTTCAACATGGAACTTCTTTACGGATTTTTCAGTGTAAATTTTATCTATTGAACGGATTCCTTCGCAACTCGAACTACAATGACAGGTTCTCGAATCCAACTCCGAATGCATAGTTTTCCGCCTTCAACACTTCTTTCCAAGCTTTGAAGGGCTTCCTATGGCCTATAAAAGAACCCCTGTTGCATTTTGCTTCTTTTCAGCAAGTCTTGGCGTGCCAAAATGCCTAGAAACCTACCTTCGACCACCATAGACCCCTGCTCCGATGACCTCTTCCATCCTCCTCCTCCGGTCGTCTGATTGCATAGCAATCATGGGTCCTAATCAACCTAAATAATGTCTGAACCTAGCTTAATTTGTGGATATTGCAATCATATCTTGCATATCATGCATTGCATTAGTTTATTTAGAATAAGATGAGATATCCTGCTATTTAATGGTTTTTATTACTATTTGCAGGTAATAAAGTGATCTAGGATGGAGATAGTGGAATAAAGCAATAAAGGAAGAAGAAGACTGATCTAAATAACTGGAGTGAGGAGGATAGCCTTATCCCTACCCTTAGAAACCCTAAGATAGCCTTCCCAAACCTAAAACCACCTCGATTAGGACACCTTAGCCTTAAAACCCAAACATGGATAGCACTATCCATGTTCTTATCGACCCTACCCCTCTCCTAAAACCCACCTTAGAAAACCTAAAACCCACTCTCCAACACCTTTTAAGACATCCATACATCTGGCTGGACATCTGATTTCTGCAAAATAACAATCCAGGAAGGCAGAACTCATACTGACACAGAATTGGATGTCTAATTTAATGTCCAGATGTCCAAGTTTGGACTTCTGACCACTATTTTGGACATCTGATACTGCTCTCTGGTTCCTAATTTTGGTGTTGGAAGCCCTAGCTTGCCTATTTTGACCTAGGAACCCCACCAGACACCCTAGGAAACATAATTAGAGACCTCCTAAGCCTAGTCCACTATCCATAGCCCTACTTATCCTATCCCTAACCCAATTGAACCATCCCATACCTAATTGGGTGCATCTACAGTTGATTGGGTGCACCCGAGCCCAATTAGATCCACCCAACTTCTAATTGACTCATACCTATTAGGGTTACCCTAGCCTAATCACATGCACACATCCAATTAGACTTGACCTAGACCTAATTAGGTTCACCCCTATCCAATTAGACTTTCCTAAGCCTAATTAGGTCCATACCCACCTAATCTAGATTGACCCAACCTATTTAGCATCTAATCCTACCAAAACCCACAACCTAGCCTTACAAAAAGCACACACCCACACACACACACCTTCCTATTCTACCCCTACCAAACCCACGCACACTCTCTTGGAAACCCTAAAACTTGTGTCAAACCTCGATCCTAAAAAGGTGGCAGTGGCTATTTTTGGGGCCACCAAAAGTGGCAACCAAATGGAGCCTTCCCATAAGGACAAAGAGAGAGAAACGAAAATTCACTCCCAATTCCATTCACTCTCCCATTCTCCTCCACTCCACACTTGCAACCACCCTCCCCTCCAACCCTAAGAGCTGCCACCTCCAATCCCTAGGGCCATCCACCATTCCCTCCTCTAAAGGGTCCTCCTCCTCCAAGGTTCCTCCATGGACGGCTAAAGAAGAAGCTCCTCCAAGGCATCTTCATGTGGGTGGCTAGAAGAAGGAGATCACAAAGGGTGCAACACCCTCTTCTCCCTTCTTCACTTGGGCGTGCCCTCTCTTCATAGAGTGGACACTCCCCTCTCTTTCTTCTTTATCTTGGTTAGCCACAAGGTTTCCTATACCTTGTTTGGCTGTCCTCTCTTGTTGGTAGGCGTGTAGACGGGTTTGCATACCTAAGGTCTAGCCTACACCCTCACACATAGCCAATGGTCCTAGTGGCAACTTTTTGACATGAGGGATTTCTTCTATTTATATGCTTTATAGTGTAGATGATATGCGATATTCATTCGATCATTTTCCGCATAAATAATATCATGATGCTTTTGTGATTGATTGTCCTCACATTTGCTTGTCGACATGATACTTAGGTTCGTTTGCACCATGCACGGCCACCATGGCCCCACTTAGATGCACGTAGTCACTTAGGTTTCAGCTACCACGTTTAGATCTAGGTTTCATTTTGTCTCAAAATAAAAATCAAAAAACACAAAAAACCAAAAATATTAGGTTAGGTTAGATTTAGGTTAGAAAAGCTGATTCAAATCTCACGCCTCCCAGAGATGAATGATAGAGACTTAAATTCTAAAAAGAAAAGAAATCTTAGCGAGTTTCATAAACAATTAACTATTTTGATCAAGGGTTTAGCGCGACCGTACTAAGATTTTCGACAATTTCAAAATGCGCAAAAATGGACTTGTCACCATCCAACCATCAAATTGGACGGTCGACTAGCTTCCTCTCCTCCTCGCGACCCTCCCCAGCCAAAGGGAGGGTGTTTCTCTATCTACCTCATTGTTGCCGCCTCGTTGCCTCTACCTCCTTCTCTGGCTCCGATTGACCAACATCGGAGCCCTCCGCCTCTCTACCTCGTCCCTAAGTCCCTCTATCTCTCCCTTTTCCTCTCTACATTATTTTTCCACTCTTGCAACACACGCACGACCATTGATTCTCCCTCAACACCGTCACCTTCTTCTACTTCGGCAAAGCTCCAGCGATGCCTACACGCCACCACACTGCTCGAAACTCACCGCTATCACCTCCATCAGCTCTGCCGTGCTACACTCGACAAAAGCCCTCTACCAATTCACCCTATTTGCCACTCTACGACTCCCTCAAACTCTAACCTCACCGCACCTCCGTTCTAAGGTCATATGACCTCACGCATGCATTTTCCTCACCACGTACACCATCACGTTCGCCATCCCACGGCGATCCTACTGAACATATTTGATGTGGCCGAAAGGCCTTATCTTTTGTTTCAAGTACCAAGTTGGAGCTCCGCCGCTGCGTCATCTTCTCCGACCTTGGCTGTAGCAACCAGGCCGTGTTCTTCAGCGTTCTCTTCCCTAGGCATCGCGGAACGCCTCTAGGAAGGATCCTAGGGCGCTAATTGAAGGTGTCGTCCTCAGCAGCTGCTCCAATTGGAGAGCTCATCACTGTAGCAGCGCACGTGAAGAAAGGGTGGGACTTTAGTCCCACCACAGTAGCTGACAAAGCGGCACGCGAAAATAAATTGAATTTCTGCTATAGCCTTAGCTCCTCAGTAGCATGGGGTGAGGTCCCCTTGCACATGCCCACGCACGCCCTTGCCCGTGCTCATGCCTTGCGAGTCTGGGCTTGGTCCGTTTACCTGGATACCTGGGTCTGGTCTAGTTTGCTGGTTTCGAGAGAGGAAGTAGAGAAAAAGAGAGGAGGAGGGGGGGTTTTGCTCTACCGCCCTCCTCTCAACACTTGTGAAATCTGAAGGAGGCCTTTGCCTCTGTTGGCGTGTTGAGTTCTATGCTGCGTGTTCTCTAAAGAGAAAAGAAGAGAGGGAAGAAAAGAGAGAAATAAGAAGAGAGGGAAGAAAAGAGAGAAAGAAGAGAGAAGCCTCTCTCTGAGGCTTGAAGAACTTGAAGAAAAAGAGGCCTTTGCCTCTGTTAAGGCGTCTGAGCCTATTCTGCCATCTGATATCTGATACCTTGGTTCTATTGGTTAAATTGAGATTCATTTGGCTTATATACTCTGAGTAGCTTGGTGATTAAAATCTCCATTTTACCCTCTCATCTTTTTGCATTATTGACATCAAATTTCATTTATATATCATTTTTGTTTGAAATTATTATATTGCATTTGAATTGAGATCTTAAGAAATATTTTGCCAGTTGCTCCCTGTGTTCGACCTCGGAATTTCTTTCGAGTAATAAATATTATTTGTTCTTCACACTGATTCAATCTATATTGCAATGCAACGATTTTAAAACCTATTTCAGAGCAACTAACAATGAGGATGCATATGCAGTGTAGGAGAATACTAGGTCCAACCCGTATTCCAACACTTATAACTTGGGTTGGAGGAACCACCCTAACTTCTCCTAGAAAAGTCAGGGGCAATAGATCCAAACATGACCCAGCAACTATGCATGTTACTCAATGACCTATGGGTCAGGGTCAAGTATACACCCAGTTGCCCCCGAGACTGGTTACTCAGGCACCTTGGAATGCCCAATAATTTGCAGGGCAGGCTGATTTAAACCGGTAGATGGTAGAGATGAAAGGGTCCATGCTTCAACTTATGTAGCAAATGAAGACATCATTGGACAACTTGCAATCCAAGTTTATTGCTAACACCCGGCAACCCGGATCTCTACCATCTCAACTCGTACCCAACCCACGTAATGTGCAAAATCGGGGCAATAGAGTCCGAGGGTATGAAAATCAAAGGGACCCACACACACATGCTTAGGTGGTTGAGCAGGGTTCCTTGTTCTTCTTTTGGTTACATGACCAACCAAGGCCCTCCAATCTTTACTAACCCACCTCAAGACCTGAACCCTTATGCCTCTGTAAACTTCGTCACCCTGAGAAGTGGAAAGTAGACCCAGGACCTTGAATTACCTTCTAGAAGCCAAAACCCTGGGGAGCTTGAGAGTGAGGAGGAGATTGAAGAAGACAATAAGGCCCAGGGATTGGAAATTGAAAATACCACTCACATCCTGTTCCATGAAGCCCTATTGAAAACCAGGAAGAAGCAAAACCTTAGATAGCAACAAGGAGCTCTTAAATTTATTCAAGAGAGTAGAGATCGATATTCCTCTCCTCGATGCTATTAAGCACATCCTGGCTTACACTAAATTTCTGAAAGAACTATGTACCCAAAAGCGTAAGCCGAGAGAACCCACTTTGAGGAAGGTGATTCTCTTTGAGCAGGCAAGTTCTGTCATCCTAAATCACCTTCCTCAAAAGAAGAAAGATCCGGGTGCCCCCTTGATTTCATGCGTTATTGGGAATACACTTTTGATAGGGTATTGTTGGATCTAGGTGCATCCATCAACCTAATCCTGACTTCTCTTTATGAGAGGTTTGGGTTAGGCGAACTTAGGCCAACCTTAGTAACGTTACAATTAGCAGACTGCTCAGTCACCACACCGAAGGATGTTATTGAGGATGTAATTGTCAAGGTTAAGGATTTCTATTTTCCCATAGATTTTATGGTCCTTGACATGGATGTACTTAACGATTTGAGGAACACACCCATCATTCTGGGGCGTCCGTTCCTAGCTACCGCCAAGGTCAACATAAACTGTGAGAGCGGTAGTAATTTAGATTGCCTTTGGGGATAGGAAGCTAACTCTTGATATTTTTAAGGCGATAAGAGGATTTGAGGATTGTGGATTCATTGCAGAGCTCGAGGATCATGATTTTGAGACTTGTATGATGATCAGTGTACTCGAGGACTCCACCAGCTTTAGCGAACCCAACCCAGAACCCTCCGTGGTATACCTGCCACATCTTGAAGAGGTTGTCGATTTTGTTCATTCCCAACCTCTTCCAATGGATCGTCCTGATGAATCTTCATTGGCATCCTCCTTACCTTCTATACTAAACCCACCTCAGCTTGAATTGAAACCATTGCCCAAAAATTTAAAATACAAGTTCTTAGGACCTGAGAACACGCTCCTTGTGATTATTAGTGCTGATTTGACTAAGGAGCAAGAATTGATGTTGATTGAGGTCCTTAAGAACAATAAGGAGGCAATTGGTTGGACCATCCATGACCTTAGGGGGATCGAGCCATCTTATTGTAATCACCGTATTTTATGGAATATGGATCCCACCCTTCTCATGAAATGCAGAGGTGACTAAACCCGAATATGCAAGAAGTGGTCAAGAAGAAGATAATCAAGTGGCTCGATGCTAGAATTATATACCCAATCTCAGATTAGTTCATGGGTTAGCCCCGTTCAGATTGTACCCAAGATGGCAGGAATAACCGTTACGACTAACGAAAAAGGGGAAACCTTCACTACTCGTTCAGCTTCTACTTGTAGAGTCTGTACTGACTATAGGAAGCTGAACACAACCACCAAAAAGGATCACTTTCCCTTGCCATTCATTGATCAAATCCTAGAAAGGTTAATTGGGCAATAATACTTTTTCTTCCTGGATGGTTATTCGGGATATAACTAAGTCCCTATCCATCCCGAAGACCAGGAAAAGACAACTTTCACCTGTCCCTACAGGACCTTTGCATTCTGTAGAATGCCGTTCGGGCTTTGCAATGCACCCGTGACTTTTCAAAGGTGCATGTTGGCCATCTTTTCTGACATGGTGGGAGATTGTCTTGAGGTGTTCATGGATGATTTCTCTATTTTCGGAGATTCTTTTGAGTCCTGCGTAGCTAACTTGTAATTGATCCTTCAGAGATGCATCAAGACACGGCTGGTCCTTAGCTGGGAAAAGAGCCACTTTATGACTTGGGAAGGCATTGTCCTGGGTCATGTGGTCTCTAATCGGGGTATTGAGGTTGATAAAGCTAAGGTGGATGCCATCTCTAGATTTCCTCCATCCACATTCGTAAAATAGATCTACTCTTTCCTTGGGCATGTGGGTTTTTATAGAAGATTCATCAAGGACTTCTCGAAGGTTGCTTGACCCTTGAGTAACCTTCTGGCCAAAGACATGCCGTTCGAGTTTGATGAATCATGCTGTAAGGCATTTGATTTGTTAAAAATGATAGTCACCTATGCCCCGGTGTTGCAACCACCAATCTGGATAGCCCCATTTGAGATTATGGCTGACGCATCTGACTATGCCGTCAGGGCTATCTTGGGTCAGAAGATTGAGAAAAAGCCCTCTGTGATCTACCACGCTTGCAAGACTCTAAACAAGGCCCAAAGGAACTACACCGTTGCTGAAAAAGAATTGCTAACTGTAGTTTTCCCTTTAGAAAAATTCAGGGCTTATCTTTTAGGTTCTCGTGTCATCATTTATATCGACCACTCATTCTTGAAACATCTCTTGGACAAAAAGGATGCCAAGCCCCAGCTTATTCATTGGATTCTGTTACTTCAAGAATTTGATCTTGAAATCAGGGATAAAGCCGGGGCACAAAATGTAGTGGTGGATCACCTCTCGAGAATCCTAATTGATTCTCCTCATCTGGATATCCCTATTTCAGGCACTTTTTTGGATGAGACTATCCTTACAATCTCTAGTATTCGAACCCCCTAGTTTGCTGATATCGTCAATTATTTGGCCGTTGGTCAAATTCCCCAGGATTTGGACCAAACAACAACGGGACAGACTTGTGTCTGAGGCCAAATATTATTTTTGGGATGATCTCTAGCTGTACCGCATTGGCGTAGACCATATTATTCTTCAATGCATCCCAGAAATTGAGTTCCATAGTATACTTGAGTTCTGCCATACATTTGCATATGGTGGACACTTTTTCGGGAAAAAGATGGCAGCAAAAATCTTGCAATCCGAATTCTATTGGCCATCATTATTTAAGGATGCTCAGGAATTCTCAAAGTCATGCACCCGATGCCAGACACTCGGGAACATGGCTAAGAGAGATATGATGCCCCTAAACCAAATACTTATCGTCAAAATTTTTGACATTTGGGGCATCGACTTCATGGGACCTTTCCCTCCATTTGGACACCAGTATATTCTGGTCACTATTGATTAAGTGTCCAAATGGATTGAGGCAATCCCAACCCAGACCAATGACCACAAGGTGGTCATCGATTTTGTGAAGAAAAATATCTTCAGTTGGTTTGGGATTCCTCGAGCAATTATCAGTGATGGTGGCACACATTTCACTCATGCCCAGTTTCAAAATTTACTGGGGAAATACAGGGTGAATCATTGGATTTCCACACCCTACCACCCTCAAATGAATGGACAGGCTGAGGTTTCCAATCGGGAGATCAAAAATATTTTGCAGAAAACCATAAGGCCTGATAGGAATGATTGGACCCAAAAGCTAGATGATGCTCTTTGGACCTACCATGCGGCATACAAAATGCCTATCGGTATGTCTCCGTTCCGTCTGGTGTTTGGTAAGGCATGTCACTTACCCATAGAGCTAGAACACCAGGCATTTTGGGCCATTAGGAAATGTCATTTTGACCTAGAGTTGGCTGGGAAGACCAGGAAACTCCAACTATCTAAGTTAGAGGAGCTTAGAAATGATGCCTATGAAAATGCCAGAATTTATAAGGCAAGGACCAAAGCTCTCCATGACCAGATGATTTCACGTAAGAGATTTGAGCCAATCCAGAAGGTTTGGCTTTTCGATTCTCGACTGAAGCTCTTCCCCGGTAAGCTTCGGTATAAGTGGGACGACCCGTTCATTATTGAGTGGATTTTCCCTAATAAGGCCATCAAAATCTCTGACCCAAAGATGAGTAATTCCTTCAAGGTCAACGGACAGCGTCTCAAACCCTTTATTGACCATGTGCTCCCTGAACTCATCTCGGACAAGGTTGCTCTTACCTTGCCCTAACCACCGCGAGTCGATCATCGCTTAGTTGAAGGCACTAAACTCATCACATGTAAAGACTATTCCGAGCTCACTAGAATCTCATGGAAACCAAGTGCTATTCTTCCAGTTCTACTCTCCTGCATGCTTTCATTTTTAACAATGAGGACATTGCATTAGCTAAGCATAAGGGGGTGAATTTATCTTATGAAATGATCTTTTTGTTAGCCGTAACAGTAATTTCCTGTTATTTAAAAAAAAATAGAATTAGGAGATGAGAACTTAGGCATTAGGAGTTGCAAACTTTAGGAATTGATACATTAGGACTTGAATACTTAGACTCTTCAGGTCTTCAGGCTTAATTAGCCCGGGTGTCCACTCGAATGTTGACTTAGTCTCGAGTCCTCACCAATTCAATTTCATCTTTAATCTAGTAAATAAATTGGGATGATAAGTACACGAATTATCCACTCGCCCTTTGATTTGAGGGGATTTTAAGTCTAAGCATCTACACACTATTTGCACTGACTCACTTTTCGGTGGTTTTTATGGAAATTGGGTAGCTAATGAACTATCTAGGGTGGTACGGCTAGCAAGTTGTCATGGGTAACAGCCCATTGGCCGGTTGTCCAAAGCCCAACCACGAGACCATTCTCTTCATATTGCCTTTAGGTAAATCTTAGATCAGGGAAGCCACCTACTTAAAGAAAAAAAGGAGAAAACAAAAAAATAAAAACCACACTTCACTGCACGAGTATGGCTGACAAGTTGCCGTGGGTAACAGCCCATTGGTTGGTTGTCCAGAGCCCAGCTCACAAAAATGCACAATAATTCCTAAAACACTTAGGGAAGAAGCGGGGAAGTAGAATAAATGGGGGAGATATACACTGGGTTCGCCCTTGTGTTGACCCCATAAATAAAAGAAGGGAGAAAGCTATCGTTCGAAAAGATAAACCTTTAGGCAAGGTCACCTAAGGTTGTAGAAACCCGAAGTCTGTTTTAACGGTCACCTAGTGAGTCTTTCACTCTTTTCACTAGATGCTTAGCACTTAAAGTCCTTTTTGAGTCTTGGGCAGGTCGGGTAACCGTAAAATGTTATCCCAAAACTCTCAAACTCCAAAAGTCCAAAAAAAAAGGAAAACTAGAAAAGAAGAAAAAGTACAAAAAAATGTATCTTCTCTTTTAAAATAAGGCGAGGGCTTAGGTAGTCTGCATTCTGGCAGACACCTGGGCACTATCGAGTTTTTGTAACTAGGTCTTGGGTTGAAGTTTTCTAAAGCAACTAACAAATTGTGCCTAAGTGATTAAATCCTAATTCTACTTTTATACATAGAATTTAGGTTAATTTTGCTAGGGACTAGCAAAAAGTAAGCATGGGGGTATGATAAACACATATGAATTCATGATAAAATGCTTATTTATGATAGTTCCTTGGCTTAGCATTGCATATCATGTTATAAATCCTGCATAACATCGATTGCATGGCATTTAGGGCAATTGTGTATTATGTACATTAATTCTTCTATTTTATATGGCCAGGAGGTAGTGCGACATCTTTACGGGCTTCGAATTTAGAATCGAACCATACGGATGAATCCAGAGTGACGATCGTAGTCTGTCAATGCAAAAATCACCCTAATCAGAGCTCTGTAGCACCCTCTACAGGAAGAAGAAGATGAATGGCCCAGATGGCACCACGTGGTGCCATCCAGGATGCCCCACCTAAGCCATCGTGTCCCTAGCCTCACCACAAGATGATATTCTAGCCGTTAGATCTCAATCTAACGGCTGAGAGCCCTCCTTCACCACACGGCCATAACACATCTTCTCGACACACTTGTTGACATGGCACAATGGTGAAGGCGCTTCATCGCAAGGGAGGGGTGTGGGTTCGAGACCCACAGAGCCCCCCCAATTCGTCAATTGGGCGCACGCCAGCACGCACGCCAGTGTGCACCTGTGTGCATGCCAGCGTGTATGCCAGTGCACACGCTAGCGCATTCGCCAGCACGCACGCCAGTGTGCACCTGTGCACATGCCAGCGCGTATTCCAGTGCGCATGCCAGCATGAACCAGCAGGGCAAGAGTGTGATTCACGTGGGTGATGGAGGGTTAGCGGAGCATGTGAGTGAGCGGGCTTGAGTTGGCTATGGCAACACTTGAGCTAGACCTATAGCGACATCCTGGAGGTTGCTAATTACCTTGTGTCCATTTTTGGCCCCTTTCCATCCACTATATAAAGACCTACACACCTCCCTTGCCTAGGCATCTCTACCATTGCTACACCCACCTACTATAGAGCTCTAGAAGCCCATCAAAACTCCTACGAGCTCATTCCCAAGCTCTAAAGGTCCCCTATTAGTGTAGCGATCCCTTACCCCACCAAATATTCATCCTTCGTCCCACCACCTTCATAGGTTGCCTTGGAGCCATCCTCCCACCTCCATTCCGATAGAAGATCACCTCCATCTCCTCACCTCCATTCCATAGCCTCGGTGAAGCATTCCTCTACTCAGCGTCCTCCTACATCTCATCTCTGTTGTCCTACATCTCACCTCCTTCATCCAAGCTTCCGCCAGGCACCGTTGTCTCACCAAACAACCGATTCAGGAGATTTCCTCTCATCGCTATCTCTTTTATGCTTTCATAGATTATTGTAATAAACATTTGCGTGGTATATAATAGTTGTTTCATCTCTCTTGTGATCTATCTTGCTTGCTTCTTCTATAAAAACAAAAGAAAAAAAATAACAAAACCCCAAAACACCAAAAAGAAACAAAACGAAATGCGGATTTCAACCAAAGTAAACGTCGCCTCCCTGAGTTCGACCCGGGACTCCCTTGGAGTTTCAGTTATAAATTGTATTTGATAGATGTGTTTTGCGAGCTACGATGATGGGTTCTCCAAACCCTGATTTTAATTCACCAAAACCCATTCATCATTGTCATTTAGGCGTAAGTTTAGCATAGTTAATCTTCACTTCAAATACCTAATTGTTTCCAAAACCTTAAAAACAACAAAAATCAAATTCACAAAAAGACAAGTGCGGATTTGAGAGGCGAGAGAGAGAATAAATTCCTATGATTAACAATTTAGCCTCCTTGGATGACCCTAGATATTCACCCTTTCTAGGTTTTATAGATTTAAGAGTTGATCAATTTTACGTGTACGACATTATTTCGCATTATTAACAAACTACGAAGAAATCGTATCACTTTTTTGGCACTGTTGCCGGGGAGGCACGACTTAGTCACATCTTTAATGTCTCTTTTACTTTATTAGGTCTTCACAAAAATTTGTTTGTTTTTATTTAGGGTGCGAATCAGGAGTGGGAGTGGGATTCAGATTCGCATGGAGCGGAAAACATCAAATGAACTTGTCTTCCCGCGTACTTCAAGTTGGTATCCCTAGCCATTTCTTTCATCATCATCAAAATCTCTTAAAAAATCTTTAAATTATATAAAAAAAGGAAGAAAACTTAAGGGTGGTGGAACCCTAAAATTCATTGTGTTGCTTGTTTGATCCATTTTCCACCACCTTTGCCTTATTGGTGTCTGATTTTTGAAAATCTAAACTTCTATCTTGGTTTTCAAAAATCAGGTTTGGGCACTTAGAAGCTTCCTAAAATCACTAAATTTCATCCAGAGAAGCCCCTTTGAGTCAGGAACCTTGAGTCAAATTTCAAGTAATTTTGTTGAATAGAAAAAATTAAAAAATTCATGAATTGAACAAAGGTCAGACCTTGTTTCCTTACTATTTTCTTACTATCCATGAATTTTATAAAATTTTCTACTCATCAGATTTGGAAAAATGTTATATTGCTGGAAACCTTGAGAAATTATCTACATCATATAAAATTCTCAAAAATTTTTGAGGCCATTTAAGGTTTCTATATAATCACTTTTCTGAATTTGTCAATTTGACTCTTGACACCGGTAAGAAGAAAAATTTCAAAAGAATATCAAACAATTTCCTAAAATCATAAAAAAATTATTTTTAAATTTCATGTTTGATTTTTTATCAGGTGGTGGTGTTTTTTGTCTTATTTGGGCGCTGCCTGAAAATAATTTTTAAAAAGAGATTCATTTTTAGGAGTTGCATAACTAAGATTTCCAAACTTTAAGGTTTTAAATTCTCTTAGTTATATCAACTTTAAAGGAATTGACTTCCACCAACAAAAACTTGTTTGTTATTATTTTTTGAAACATCAAAACCTTGTTTAAATCATTAATAAGAGAGAATCCTAAAGGACATTAAATCTTTATTAAAACCCTAAAACACTTCAACAAAAATTGTTGTTTGCAAACCTACTTGATTTGGCTTGGGCACCACTTCTCGTCCAATTTGCACACACCAAAAAAGAAATAATCTGGCATTACCCCAATTAGCGCCCATAACATTCCTTGTGCACTTAAGTTCTAAAGCCTAAATTAAAATTTGTAGTCACTTGACCACTAAGGACTTCATTTCATCTTAGGCTTGATATTAGAAATTTAAGTTACCTCTAATTGTCTCAATTCCCTTAATTAAACATGGTGTCAAACTAAGAGGAAATTCAAACGACATGTACGGGTTTACACAAGCCCCTAGTGATTTTCCCAGGACATGCTTGGGCCCAAGCCACCTCTCTAGTCTAGCTAGGTTGATTTTGGGAAGGGGGTTCAATTAGTGGTTTCCCAAGTCTTAGGTTTTAAGGAGTCAACTTTAAGACTACGCTTAGAATTTTGTTGCTTGATTGCACACTTCTTCTCATCTCCCCCTCCTCTCCTCCCCATTTCTTCCATTGTATGCACGGGTGGTGGTCCCAAACTCCACACTTGGAGAGACCACTTGATTTTTCCCCTCGCACAAAAAGACCTCTTTTTCCACATTCTTCCTCTCACATGCATTCAAAAAAAAAAGGAAAACCAACAAAATAAGTCCACTAACCCATCCACATCCACCTCTAATCTCGCTTTCAACCCTTCCACCCAAAACCCACAGACTCACCCCTCCATCTTTGACTTACCCATCCCTCATTCACCCAACCTAGAGCTATCTAATGCTGAGATGTGATTGCACAATAATCATGAAACCAAAATCACCTAAATTAAGCTAGAACCTAGCATAACTTAGGATTAATGAATTTATAGGCATCGTAATTTGTACAATAGCGAGTTTATTAATCATACAGATAATATCGTCATTTATGACTTAAAAGAGAGATGATTTTAATCACAGATGATTTGAAGCCATGGATGATAGATCAAATCGGACAGATATGATAAAAGTGACGATGGGAGTCCAATGCTTCCGAAATCATCTCAATCAGACAACCAGAGCACCTTGTGCATTCCAAAAAAAAATGCAGATCATAAAGCCAAAGGACAAAGATTCGAGCCTCAGATGAAGAATCTAACTGCACGGATGAATCTGGATCGACGATTGCAGTCCAACGGCACAAAAATCAACTCAATCAGAGGTCTATATCACTAGATACAAGGGAAAGAAGATGAACGACTATGATGGCGCCACGTGGAGCCATCACGGCCACTCCCTCACCACCGCCCCATCTAGGAAGGCTGCACTGCACATTGTGGGCTGCTGGATATTCATCCAACGGCCACAAGCACGCCACGTCGCTCATCCAGCTAGATAAGTATAAATAGAAACAAACAAGTATATATAACAGAAGGTTCAAGTAGCGCGTTGGCTCACGCGTGCGTGGAAACACGTGATGCGTGTTCGAGCCGTGTGCTACGTAAAATTGAAGCGGCATTGGGTGCGGGCGTAATTGCACGATTGGAGGGCAGAGGCATGAGCACATGGCGCGATCAAGCGCACCGTAAGTGGAAGTGTGATCCCACGCATTTTGTGAGATCAGGAAGGCGAGGCAAGCGCACTCGAACTGTATGATCTCACAATCTAACGGCTGAGGATCAGGCGCTGAAAAGGGCCTTGCAGGTGGGCATGTAGAGAGAGGTTGTTGCAGCAGGCGCGCAAGGAGGAAGCAGGGCCGTGCGATCGCGATCCAAGGGCATAGTGAGTGCCACGTGTTAGCCATGGATTAAATCCATGCGATGAAGGTGAATTTGAAGGTTTTTTGAGGCCAAATCGATCCGTTGATCAGGAGATCAACAGATCTGATCAGAAAAGAGTTGTTACACGAGATTAAGGGCTAAAATACCCTTTTTTCCCTACATAAAAGCTATAAAAGAAGGTTCAGGGCCCCCCAGTTGAAGCATCTCTCTCTTCCATCAACTCCAGACATCTTCCACCGTCTCTACAACTCTCCGGCCCTCAGCAACTCCGCTTCGACCTTCATCTCGATGCTCTGGATCTGAGGTGCTACCGCATCTCGCACAAGCATCCCACAAGCAGCATCATTTCTCTGCCACTTTCTTCTCTCTCTCTATCTCTCTATTTAATTCTAGTAGCATTCTTTATTGTAAAAACTCTGTTTAATTGAAATTAAAATTATGATCTTCTAAATGCTTGATTATACATCTGATTCCTATACATATATACATATATAAATATCTGTTTAGAGCAAGTTTTATTGGAAAGCTTCTACAAAAATCGAGATTGCCTCCCTGCGAACGACTCAGTACTCACCGATTTTATAAATATTATTTGTCAATGTGTTTTTGCACTATACTACAACTGAAATAATATTTTAAAATGTGAATTATGCACTGAACAAGATGCCACAACAACAAAATCAAGCTCCCCTACCTAATCCCTTCTCCATGATGGTTTAGCAACTAGTTCATCTATGAGCTAATCAACAGCAGTTGACTAGGATTGTAACAAACCTAGTTAACCGAGGGCAAAACCCGCCACCCTGTCAGTAGCTTGTCGTCCCTTTAAAGGATTCTTTGATCATTCTCATTATGAGGACAGACTGCGGGTGGTAATTCCAGAAGGGGACTTTGAGATCAAACTGGACATTTTAAACATGATTAAGCACTTCCATGGCCTTCTTAGGGAAGACCTGTTTAGCCACCTTGAAGAGCTCACTCTCCTTGCACAAACAACTCGTTCTCGCGATATGCAAGAAAATCTTTGGTTGATGTGGCTATTCCCATTATCTCTCAAGGATAAGGCTGCTTATTGGTTCAAAACTATCAACAAACCCATTACCACATGGCCTCAGCTAAAAAGTACTTTCCTAAAAAAATTCTTCCCCAAAGGTCGTACTAATTCCTTGTGAAGATTTATTACAACCTTCCAACAAAAATATGGTGAGACTCTACAAGATACTTGGAAACGATTCCAAGATCTTTTGAGAAGTTGCACGCACCACGAGGTTCCCTTATGGTAGCTCGTGCAGATCTTCTACCATGGATTAGAAGATCAACTTCGGCATTTTGTCGACGCCTCGTGTGATGGAAACTTCCTAAATAAGGATGCTAAAAGTGCCTATGACTTATTTGAAGAAATGAGTGAAAACTCATATAGTCATGCTTCTATAAACACCTTTAGCCGAACTACCAACCCGCAGTTCGGTGTTTATGAGATAGGCACTCAATCAATCCCCGTTACCCAAGATGACCTCTAAATGGTTGCCCACCAACTCGACCAAATGCAATTAAATCAGAAGAAAATTGAGGAAAGACTTACCACACCTAACCAAGCTACACATGCTCCACATTTAACCTCGCCTAACATACCTAAAAGAGAAAACTTGCATAACCTCAATATTGTCCTTGTTGAGAATAATCAATTTTTTGAGGCTTTTTATGGTTCACCAGGATCCTATACATATCCAAATCTTAGCCCTTCTGAAAATATCTCTACCCTCCAGGAGCAATTTTGAAATTCTTCCAACTAGAAGAACTACTCCAACCACTCCTGGACCAACCCGGTTCCTCCCCAAAAACCAAATCAATTTGGAGGATATGGGTTGAATCAAACTTTTTGTCAACTTGGGCCATCTCATGAAGACATTAATGCCTAGGTTATGAAAACCTTGCAAGGAATGTAGAATCAAATGTCAGAAGAACCCATGTTATTAAAACTCTTAATAATCAGATTGGGGTTACTCTGACCTAAAGACTTGCAGATCATTTACCATCCCAGCCCATACCCAACCCTGTCAATTAAAGGAACCAATATTAGGGCAGAAATCTAAATCAGAACCACACTAATCAATCTCCCATTAACTCTATACCTCAACACCAACTCGATTTCCATCAACATCAGGCCCCTCAACCTCCTCCCCGGAATAACCAAAATACAAATGCAATTACATTGAAGAGTGGGAAAACAACAACTGATCCTGGGCCTTCACAACAACCTGGTGAAACCTACTCTCAACCTATGCAAGTTGACTCTCCTAACACCACTCAGGAAGAAAAAGAAAACCCAATATCACAAGACACAATTCCTATTCCCTTTTCCCAAGCTCTCCACTCCACCACCAATAAAAAGAAGAAATCTGAGCCCACAACTGAAGAACTCATGGATTTATTCGGGCAAGTTTAGATCAACATCCCTCTCCTAGATGCAATCAAATACATACTTGACTATACCAAGTTTTTGAAAGAGATTTGTACTCCCAAAAGGCAGACTAAAACCTTAAGACAAGTTCATCTTTCGGAGACAGTAAGCTTTGTCATTCAGAGCAAGCTGCCTCCTAAGATAAAAGACCCGGGCATGCCTTTGATTTTAGTAATTATTGATGATACCACTTTCAACCGCACCCTTCTTGATCTCAGTGCCTTAGCTAATATCATCCCCATGATTTTATTCGAAGAATTTAAGATTGGTGATCTAAAACTTGTCGAGGTTACCTTATAATTAGCCAACTGATCTACAATCAAACCTCGGGGGATTATTGAGGATGTTCTTGTCAAAGTCCAGAACTGTATCTTCCCTGTAGACTTTTTGGTCCTTGACATTGGGGTACTCGAATCTCTGATTAATGCCCCAATAATTCTTGGACAACCCTTTTCGGCTATCGTGAAAGCAAATATAAATTGCCATTTCGGCTTTCGCGAAAGCAAATATAAATTGCCATACAGGCAAAATGGATATCACCTGCATGGGCCAAATTATCACTCTTGATATTTTCAAATTCTCCAGGAGATTCCCTAATAGTAATAATTTTTTGAAGACTCATGCACATAAATATCTAATTTGGTGGAGGAGACAATGTTAGTAGATACCCTTCTCGACCATAATTTTTTTGAGGATTCTGACCGTGAATCAGTGGTCGACAACATCAATGACTTGGAGGCTTGTCTTCAATCTTACTCTCTTCCTAATTTTCCACCAGACCCACCCACACTAACTTCACCCACCCTTCATCACACTGATTTCTCTCCTCCCTTTCCTTTGGACCTACCACCCGACCTGCCCGAGTATGACATCTATCATGAAGTAAAACCTTGCCCAGACTAGAATAATTCTTCCATTTTTCCATCTCATCTTGATCCCTATATTTTTATCAATCATCTTTTAGGGGATCGTGAGGAAGACCTTTTTCATGAGGGCATTCATGTCCAATTATTTACATGGTGATCCGTCTTCCATGCATTGCTTCACGCCCAACTATATGGTGTAAAAGATAGCACTGGATGGAAGATAACCCATCATTTTTACTACTTTCCTTTTATCTTTCTTATCACAGGTTTTGCCCATCCTGAACCCGATCGCTTTTCACTAAGGTGATCTTTTTTTCCTCTTAATGCATGAGGACATTGTATATCATAAGCATAGGGGTTGTTTTTAAATTTTGTCAATTGATTCAGGATTTTCAAAACCTAAAAATATGCAATTTTCTTTTTGCATGCATCTTCAGAATAGAAAAAAATCATAAAACCTTTTGAGGAAAATTTTAAAAATCAAGACTAAGGTTGAAAATTTTATTTTTGGGTACAATAGGATCTAATCTTTAACAAACTAGGGACCATAATGCGGATCTAAGTTTTAGTATTTTTGGATCTATTCTTAGATTAGATCAAGTATCTTTCTCTAAATTTCACCTGAACTCGTAATGCTTCAAGTGAATTGATCTCTTTTTGTGACCTAAAAATTATTTGGCTTAGTTTCCAACTTAAAAACTTGTGTATCTTGCAAAATTCTTGTGTCAAAATTCACGCACAGCCAACAGCAAAAAAAAAATTTAGAAAAATTAGAAAAACCCTTTGTTTAGTCTTAGTGAAATCTGAAGCAGATGATTGGTTTGAGTTCCCATCGTCGAGAAGGAGGAAATTGCCTCCTTCAAGGATGCGATGTTTACATGTTACCGCCTTGGCATTGCTCTATATCTATATTTCATATCTTTAGACAGAGAATTAAGGCACATTTTGCGGCTCAAGTGTCTTGGACGGTGCTTTACCCATAATGTTAGAGCAAGAGCTTGAGTTCATTTGGAGCACCCCTCTACAACGCATTGTGTTTTGGGGTTGTGAGCTCCTGGGTGGTGTCTTGGGCAGTAATATCTTGAAGTGCTGGCACCAGAGACCCTTCGAGGATTAGTAACAAGAATGATGATCCCAACACATCTGTTATAGGATTAAGATAAGAATAGGCATGGGGGAGACCCTATGGCCAGAATTGGGGAATGGCGGGCGACCCTAGGGCGATTGGAGGGAGGAATCGCAATGGTGAAGGATGGATGACCTGGAGGTCTATGGCTTGGAGACGGAAGGAAAGAAGAGGAGCCGGGGATGCTGGAAGATGGGGAGCAACTATGGGGAACGCAAATAGGGGGAGGCATTGGGGTGACAAGGAGGTTTTGTGTTTCAGATGTCGACGTCGAGGGCACATGGCGGCGGTTTGCCGTCATCCAATCGTATGCCTTGCGTGTGGAGGACATGGCCACAAGTGGGATGCCTGTGTGACCAACAGAGGGCAGGAGAGGGAAGAGTTCAAACTGCATCCAAGGGTAGCAAACTTTAGGAGGCCACTGTTTACCGAAGCGAAATTGGGCTTAAAATGAATGTGTCATAGTATAGCCAAAATCTCTTTGAAAACAAATGAAATTTTTATTACTCGAAAAGAATATAAATCCGAGGTCAAACACAGGGAGCAAATTGGGATTTAAAAACCAAAAACGCAACTTTCAAATTGATAATATGCAATGACTAATCAAAGTTATGAAGCAAGAAAAATGATCTCAATGTATATGGAAGCTCAAAAAAATATAAAGGTGGATGTCTGATGTAAAAATCAGACAATGCTTCTTCAATCTCTCTTCATGTTTTCTGTCTTGAGCTTTCTCTGGCTCTTCTTCTTCTTCCTTCTTCCTTCTTTGATTTCTTCTTCTCTTCTCTGGCCTTGGCTTCTTCTTTCTTTCTTCTTTCTCCTTCTTTGCTTCTGACTTCAGCTGAGCCTTCTCAGACTTCTGCCTTTCTCCTTCTTCTTCCTTTGGCTTCTGCTGAGGCTCTCTTTCTTCAGCTTCCTCTTCAGCCTTCTTCTTCTTCACTGCGGCTTCACCCTTAGCTGCTGCAGTGGCTTCCTTCTTCCTCTTCTTCCTTGTCCCTGAGAGCAAAACCTACCCCCTACCCTCCTCGTGAACTCTCCTCTCTTTTCTCTCTTAGGCTTGCTCTCCCAGAGCCTTTTTAGGTAAATGGGTCGGGTCAGCGCGCCTGGGACCAGGCCTACCGGCATGCGAGGTGGGCGAGGAATGCACGGATAGTCGGGTCAAGAACTAGGTCCGCGGAGGCATGTGTCGCAGACGAGGCATGGGATGAGTGGGACCTCACCTCGTGTCAGGAGGCGCTAAGCCCCTGGCACTTTTTGCAATTTATACCACTTCACTTGCTCGAAGACTTCCGAGGTAGGACTAAATGTCCCACCTTCTTCTGCGCGCACCTACAACAAGTCACGCTCGATTGCAGCAGACTGCAGGTACTTTGGTCTCCAATTGCTGGGAGTGAGTTGTTCGTGAAGAGTATCCACGAGTCTGGGACCTAGGATCCTAAAGCCTGGGCCCTTGAATGAAGCTTGCAAGCTTCTTCAAGCTCGCTCCAATGGCGGTCAAGGCACCTGTACCTGTCTACAAGAAAACGACCTCACGACCTTGTCAAATCACTCAGAAAGCTTCACCGTGACAGGGCGAAGGTGGCCGGATGGTTGGCGTGGCGTGGGACAGCCTGGGCGTGTGTGCCTAGGTCGTTCTATGGCTGTGGAGTTGGGTGTGTTTGGGGGAGGTGTGTGGAGTGTGTGGCGGTCGATGGAAAGGGCTAAAATGATCAGTGGGATGTGGCGATTATTTTGAGGTGGCTGGCGAGGTGGGTGGGTGTGTGGAATGGCTGAGCATCTCGTCAGTGGTTTGCCAGAGGTGGAGAAGGTGACAGTGGTGTGTGAGTGTCGAGGCGTGAAAATAGAAATAGATGAAGGGAAAAGAAAGAGCAGAGGATGGGGACTTATCTGTGAGGTGATGGACGATAGGGGAGTGGAGGAGGTGGACGGCTCTTATGTGCCATCGCCAGTGATGAAGGCCCAAAGAGAGAGAGAGAGAGACAGCGACGACGAGAGGGAGATAGGCGCGGGCGCAGGTGTGGCACGACGCGGATGAAGGAGGTGGAGGCAACTCTGCCACTGGTATGGTGGCAGAGTGACGAGAAGAGGAGGTAGGAGTTGCCAGAGCTTGCTGGGCTTTTTGGCCGGAGGGGAACATAGGAAGTTTGGGGGTAGTCTTAGGCCAAAACAAGCGTGAGATGAATGGGAGGATCTAGGGTCTCTTTTATAGTCTTAGGCAAAGGGCCTTGTGCTTGGAAGGAAAGCTTCCAAGCACAGCAACCTCACAGGACTTGGAAGGTTGGGAGATACCCAAACCTCTTATGCATTCGCATGAGAGATTGGGTGGAAATTAGAGCTCAAGATTGGGTTCACACGAACGGGAATTCCTCAGATAATCTCCCTTTCAAATTTGAGAGGGATTCTCTAAGGAATTAAGGAGATATCCTCCTCGAATCTTCGTCGGAATAGGATTCCTCCGCTGTAATGGTGGAGGGACCTAATTGCAAAGAATGACGAGGAAGCTTGGGGGGTGTCTGCAAGAGTTTTCAAAAACTGGGGGTCTAAATTTAATTGGGTTGGACTGTTTTGCAAAGTAGGTCAAGGTGAACTCCCCTTAGGTCCAAATTTTGGTATAAACCTAATTTGGACCTAAGGAATCCAATGGTGAAGTTGGATTTTATGTTTGACCACGTTTGATTGGGAATTTTACATAAAAACCCAATTTAGGGCAAACATTTAACTAGGACCCTTATTTTGGTCAAAATAGGTTCTAAAGGCCAAATTGAAGGTTATAAACCCTAGTGGAGATTTTTCGATGAATTCTAGAGGATTTAGTTGAATTTTATCTTGACCAAAACCTTGTTAAATTAAGTTGGTCTATTTTAAGGTTACAAGAAGTCATTTATTCCCAGATTTCACATTAACCCTTTTTTATTTGAACCAACCCACTTTTTATCTTATTAAGATCATTTGACCTATGTTTAGCCATTGAGAAATCCTATTGTTGCATTACAATGGTAAAATTATAGTTTTACCCCTTGTTTCTTTTTTTTCTTTCAAACTGGTTATTCCTTGAGTTAGGCCCTTCATTTGGTTATGTAGGAGATTTTGTTATCTTTTCTAGGTCAAAATGAGCTAGTTAGGGCTCATGATGGTATTCCCATCATACCCCTGTACCTAGCTTTTGTTAGTTTTTTAGCAAAATTTTAAGGTTTTAACTTCTGTTCTAGACCATGAGTTCTTTTCACATATTATGATGAGTGCTTTTTGTTTTTTTCTTTTTGATTAGGTTACAATGTCGACAGTAGGCCTAGAGGTACTCAAGTACCAACTAGGATCCAGACCTAACCAGCTCTAGCCTAGATCCTCTGTGAAGGTTTTTAAGGCCCATAGGAACTATCCTAAGATTCGTTGGACTCTGTGGTTAAAGCACCTATGCTTGAGACATATTTTAGCCTTGGTTCAGTTTGCAGTACTTTTTTTTTTGTAAGAGAGAGACATAAGATTTATTTGTTTGGAGAGTTTTCTCTCTCTTTTCTTTTTATTTCTAGCTTCGGATTGGCTTCTCAACACGGTCTGTATCGGATTCCTCATCCCCATCATCAATCCTCAAAGGTCCCTGGCAATCAATGCTTCGTGATAGCACCGCCCATGGCAACCCCCAGAATCTTAGCTTTCGAGATTTCGAGATAATCCCACCCATGGTGTTTTGTAGCTAAATCCAGACCTTGGCAATCGACATTTCGTGATAATGCCACCCATGGCATCTGAACCAGCAGGGTGCTTACGTGCCCCCAGTAGGATATGTAAATATCCTAGGAGACAAGCACCGAGGAGACGATATGTTGTTACGCATCTTCGTGGGGAATTTCCTGCCTCTCCGTGCTAGGAACTTGTATAAATCAACTTGTGTTGATCAGCCGCTCCTAATCTAGGCAACTTTTTTCAGAACATTTAAATGCTTTTGCATGATTTTGATAGTTATACGCACTGAACCAGACTGTGTGTGGATTGGGGTGCTTAGTTTACCGAATCCTGCAAACCAAAGATTAGTTAATGAGGCCGAATACTCCCTAAGCCTTAGACCTAATACTTAAGCTTTGCATTTTCCCCAACCTCTTGAGGATTATCTAGATCTTAGTGGATACTTGAATGTTTAAGTCTAAGAGTCTATCCCAAAAGGCCTAAGATCAACGTTCCTACTAATCTCTTTTTGTGTCTCATTAGCACTTTTTCCTTCATTTTCTTTTCCTTGATGTGGTCTAGAACTTCGGTTAATCCTTTAATCTTTTACTAATGACTATCTCTTTTTCTTTTTCATTTTGTGCTCCTTTTTAGACATTTTGCTCTTTTCCTCCTCATTTTCTCCTTATGATTTGTATGGCCTCAAAAATTTTCTCTCCCCTTAATTTTTTTGTTCTTTTTCAAGATTTTTTTCATTTTTTGGTTTTTTTTGTGATATGTGATTTTTTTGTTGAAACCTTTTCTTATGAGATGAGTTTTCATGATGTTTTGCACTTTCATACCCCCCCATGCCTACGATTTGCAATGACCTCATTGTAAATTATGTGGGTTCAAATTTAGCTTAGTTCATTCATTAGGACAGGTTTTGGGTGGGCGAACGGGTCAAGGTGACTGTTGCAAACGATTTCTAGACTTGGGTACAGGTACCTGAGGTGGACTCGGCTATTCTAATGGATGAACCCTAAAGTGCAATATGAATTCAGCATAGGAATGTTAAGAGAGGTTTCTGGTTTTTCAAGAATGACGGGTTGCCTCCCGTTAGGCACTGAGTTTTACGCCATCGGTTGGGCGCAATGAGTTTAGGGAGAATGGAGGGTAAAGGATATCTCAGCCAAATTTGTATCGGTCACATCAATGAATGGTTTAAGTCTCTGACTGTTCACAACAAAAGGTTCGGAATCATGGCTGAGTGGACTGATCTCAATGGCTCCATTTCCAAAGATTCGTTGGACTAGGTAGGGTCCGATCCATTTTGATCGTAGTTTTCCAGGGAATAGTTTAAGTCTGGCATAGAAGAGTAGGACCTCTTGACTAGGATGAAAGATCTTTCTAGATATGTTCTTATCGTGAAAGGCTTTAACCCACTCTTTGTAAATTCACGAGTTCTCATACGCATTGTGGCATAATTCATCGATCTCGCTCATTTGAAGCTTTCTATGGGTTCCAACCTTAGAAAGATCTAGGTTGCAGTTCCGTACTGCCCAATAGGCTTTATTCTCTAATTCGACGTGGAGATGACATGCCTTCCCGTACAGCAATATGAAGGGAGACATACCTAATTGGGTTTTTTGGGCAATCCTATAAGCCCACAAAGCTTCTGGAAGCCAGGGTGACCAATCCTTCCTGTTAGGTCGAACAGTAACCTGGAGGATTTTCTTGATCTCCCGATTTGATAGCTCAGCTAGACCATTAGTTTGGGGGTGGTAAGGAGTAGAGATTCGGTGTGACACCCCGTATTTGGTCATCAGTGACCTGAATTGAGCGTTAGTGAAATGGGTCCCTTGATCGAAAATTATAACATGTGGAATCCTGAATCGTGAGAAGATGTTTTGATGAATGAATTTGATAACAAATTTATGATCGTTGGTTCGAGTCGGAATGGCTTCGATCCATTTGGACACATAGTCATCAGCGAGTAAAATGTACTCGAAGCCGTCCGAGACAGGGAAGGGTCCCATGAAATCAATCCCCCAAATTTCCAAAATTTAACATACCAGAATCGGCTATAAAGGCATCATATCATGGTGGCTCATGTTGCCCAAGGTCTGGCAACGGGTGCATGCCATACAGTGATTGTATGTGATTTTGAAAATTGTGGGCCAATACAAGCCACACTGGAGGACTTTTGCTGTGGTTTTATGTCTTAAAAAATATCCACCGCATGCCTGGTCATGGCAGAAAGAGAGTATGTTTTGGATTTCCGCTTCCGCGACACATCATTGAATTATTTGATCAGCATCGATGTGGAAAAGATGCGGGTCTTCCCAGAAGTAATACTTGGCATCAGAAAGCAATTTTTCCTTCTTGGCCTTCGACCAATCGGATGGGATCTGATGTGATGCCAAGTAGTTACTATATCAGCAAACATGGAAGCCCTGTATTGATTGTTAGAAGGTGCTCATCAGGAAAATGTTCCATGATGGATTCGAAAGGGTCGATGATCTCAGAAGGAAGGCAGGACAAGTGATCAGTTACCACATTCTATTTTCTTGCTTTGTCATGAATCTCGAGGTTGAATTCTTGCAACTGCAAGATCCAGTAGATTAATCGAGGTTTCACATCCTTCTTTGCAAGGAGATGCCTCACAGCTATGTGATTCGAGTAGATGATAACACGGGAACCTAGGGGATAAGATCTGAATTTTTCCAGTAACTGTGTAGTTACGTTGAGCCTCGTCAAGTGTTTTGCTAGAGTAGTAAATGACCATGGGTTTCCCATCAATTTTATGCCCTAGTACCACTCCTACAGCAAAATTAGATGCATCGCACATGATCTCAAAGGGTTGAGACCAATCTAGGGATTGTAGGATCAGGGCTTGGGTAACTTGGTCACGGAGGATTTCAAATGCTTGAGTGCATTCCTTGGAGATTTCGAAAGGTACATCCTTAGAGAGAAGAGTGGTCAGGGGCGCACGATTTTCGAGAAATCAGAGATAAATTGATGGTAAAAATCGATGTGCCCCAGAAAAGATCGACTGTCCTTGATCTAGCTAGGCATTAGGAGTTTGGAAATCAAGTTCACCTTGGCTCGATCGACTTGGATGCCCTTTTCTAAAATCAGATGTCCCAGGATAATTCCTTCAGGCACCATGAAATGGCTCTTTTCCCAGGAAAGAACCAGATTCACGTCAATGCACTGCCTGAGGATTTGGACCAAGTGCAGAAGGCAATCATCAAATGATGCTCCAAAAAATGAAAAGTCATCCATGAAGACTTCCAAATAATCACCTACCATATCTGAGAATATGGCAAGCATGCACCACTGAAAAGTCATGGGTGCATTGCAGAGACCGAACGGCATCCTTCGGAACGCGTACGTCCTGAAGGGGCAAGTGAAAGTGATTTTTTCTTGGTCCTTAGGATGGATTGCCACTTGGTTATAACTGGAGTACCCATCCAAAAAGCAGAAGAACCTATTTCCTGCTAGTTTCTCGAGGATCTGATCAATAAACGGTAGTGGGAAATGATCCTTCTTCGTGGAGGAATTGAGTCTTCTGTAGTCAATGTAGACTCTCCATGAGTTAGCCACATGAGTCGGTATGACTTCTCCGGTTTCAATCGTAATGACGGTGAGTCCTGCCTTCTTAGGCACAACCTGGATTGGACTCACCCACCGATTGTTGAAGATCGGGTAGATGATCCCTACATCTAACTACTTAATGATCTCCTTTTTCACGACCTCCTGCATATTAGGATTCAAATGTCTTTGCATTTCCTGCGAAGGTCGTGTGCCCTCTTTAGTGTGGATACGGTGTGTGCAATAGGAGGGGCTGATCCAGTCAAATCATCGAGAGTACATCCAATGGCTCTACAATGTTGCTGGAGAATAGTAATATGATGAGATTCCTGGTCAGGTGTGAGTCTGGAGTTTATAATCACAGGAAATGTCTGATTAGAACCCAAAAAGACGTATTTCAGATGATCGGGAAGAGGCTTGAGTTCTAGAATAGGGTTATTAGCAGCAACAGGCGGTTCAGGGTGTGTGTCAGGAGTAAGGGAAGGAGTTATGGGTGTATCTAGATCAGGGTCAGACTCCTCTGTTTGCGGGTTTTGATCTTCTTGTGGTTGATTTAGGGTAATCAGGTTGTCCTCGATATATGGTTCATCAACCATGGCCTTGATATCACATATTTGTTCTATAACACCGCAATTAATCCCTTGTTGGGCCTTAAAGATGTCAATCTTCAGTGTTTGGTTCCCGAATTTCAGTTCTTTTTGGCTCTCCTCACAGTTTATATTGGCCCTAGCAGTGGCCAGAAAAGGTCTTCCTAGTATAATTGGTGTATCCCTTGGGTTTTCAGGTGCATCCATATCCAAGACTATAAAATCCATTGGGAAATAGAAATCTCGTACCCTAACGATGACATCCTTGAGTACTCCTTTAGGTGACTTAATGGATCAATCAGCTAACTGCAATGTCACCTCTGTCAGTTTAAGCTCAGATTCTTCAAGGTGGTCAAGGAGGGATGTAGGTATTAGGTTTATGGAGGCACCTAGATCTAATAAGGCTTTGTCGAATTGGGTATCACTAATAGTACATGAAATTAGGGGAGTACCTGGGTCTTTAGCCTTAGGTAGGAGTTTGCTCAAGATTACAGAGCTGGCTTGCTCTGATGGTACAATTGGACTCCCACTTTTGGTTTGCGGCTTAAGCTTGGGTGTACACACGTCCTTTAGAAATCATGCGTAAGCCGGTATGTGGCGGATTGCATCCATCAAGGGGATGTTTATATGGACCTGTTCAAAGAGCTTGACCAGATCCTCCTCAGGAGCCACGGGTTTGGTTATCCTCTTTCCCTTGGTCAGGGCCTCGGCAAATGGAACCTTGGTTGTTTCCTCTAGAATAGGTCTAGGTTCTTGATCTGGGACAGGGGTGTCCTGGATTACTGTCCTAGGGCTTGGGTTACTGATAACACTACACAAGGGGGTGATAATTATGTTGAATATGGCCCATCTTAAGAATAAAAGGCACAAAATAAGTTGAATGGGAGCATTGCATGCATCATGTACCAAGATTGCTTATAAAACTGCATTAATGGCCATTTGTGTAAACATTTATCAAAGCAGGCCTCAGATGAGCAATCGGACCGCATAGATGGATTTAGAACGACGAACGGAGTCCAACGGACTCAAGATCGTCCAAATCCGACATCTGGAGCTCCTACAATGGGCCCAAGAAGTTCTGACCATTGATCTGGAGATCAACGGCCCATATTGCTCCACGTCAGCCCCCCGCTCCACCGCACGCTGCCCTTCATCCAGCCGAGATCAGATCTCGGCCATCGATCTTCGATTGAATGGCCGAGACTCGCGCGCGCGCCTGCAGTCGTCGCGACAAAGCGCGGGCGTGGCGCAATGGTTAGCGCATACGCCCGCACGCATGCGATGCAGGTTCGAGCATGCGGAGTCGAAATTGAAGACAGAGGTAGCGTGGGGCGAAATTGGGCGCCTACATGCAGCGGGAGGCTGAGATTTCGCCATGCGGCACAACCGTAGCTCACGGGCGCCTACATGCACGCGCACGTCGGGCGATGACGCCCGCGCACACGCGCGCCTGAGGCGCGATCCCAGTGCAGCCGAGGAGTGATCTCAGCCGTCAGATCTTCGATCGAACGGCTCTCGCGTAGCAGTCGCGGATCGCACGAGAAGAAGAAACAAGGGGGCGGCTGACCAATGGCTGGAGGGCTTCACTGACACTTTTGGGAATGGTTTTAGCGACGCTCTGGACATCGCTAAAGCCCCTTCTTCTTTTAAGAAGCCCTTAACCCTATTTAAACCCCCTCCAACCACTCATTCAAGGCATTCACTCCCCTTGTAACTACACCCCTCTCTTAGCTAGCTTTAGGCCCTCTTGTAATCGCCGGAGATGATGAGCCGATGACGGAGCCTCCTCCACCTCCATGGCTGCCTCGTCGCTCTCCACCCTCTCTCTCTCTTTCTCTCTCTCTCTCTCTTTTAAGCTTTCCATTATTTTTGTTTGAAGCATGCATTTAATGTTGTAAGCTATGAACTACATGTGCATGATTAATGAAGTTATTTTTCGTTCAATTGTCACTTTAATTTCCGTTCAAGTTGCATGATCAAACAAGGAACATTCTAACCCTAATCTCTCTCTCTATCTCTCTCTTGCTTTTCAAAACCGCATCCTTCGCAAGCAAAACTCCGCACTTTCCGTGACAACAAGTGATAAGCAAAAATCTGATTTTCATGCCTCCCTGAGACTGACACTCGGACTCACCTCCGTTTACTTATTTTAAAACCGACATTGCAAGTGCGACTATAACGACACTCCTTAACACACACACACAACGGCACGTCAGTTTTTGGCGCCGTTGCCGGGGAGGCAACAGATTTGTTTTAGCACCTCCATTCCACTTTCATCCTCACATCGTCTAATGCCCTATTTTCCTTTTTACTTGATGGTTGCAGGAATTCGACGCGTGGACGGCGAAGTGACGCATCCCACGATGGTAGCAAGGGAATAGGCGCTACAAGGACCGATAGTGAGTAATCTTTCTCTCATGATTGTTTGCTTGCGTGAAAAAACTAAAAAAATTGTAAAAACTGAAAAAAATTGGCGTGGTGTATGATTGTTTGACCAACATCCTTAACACATCACCCCACAAAAAAAATGTACACTCTAACATTCTGAATAAATTCTTGGAGTATTTTCTTTTTCTTGAGTGGTGTTTGCGAAGCCACCGTGAGTTGACCTGGGCCGCACCACTCAACCCTAAAACTGACTCATCTAATAGAAGCTGCATGATCATTAGGATGAGTACATTAGGGTTTTAGAGCCTCTACAGAATAAAAAGGAAATCTACTTTCACCAAGTTGTGTGCAGAACTTGACGTGCCCACTGAAACTTGTCTGAAAACATTAAGACACGTCAACCCTAAAAAGTACTAAAGTAAGGATGAAACACTAAAAGACACCACATCTTAATAAATCCTTGCTTGAAAATCATGTTTTGCTAGAAGCACACACCTTAAAAGTGGAAAATTAAGAGGAACCACCCCAATCAATGCCTCATCACATAACCCTAAGTACAAGCACTATCCTAGCCCTTTAAAACTGAGTAGACGTGCCCTAGGCAGCACTGAGTTAAGTCTTAAAAGGTGAGGTTTTGTTCGCTAGGCACTTGACTTTCATTCCCTTGGTAGAATTTGGTGACTAGGCTGCGGGGCAGTGTCAAACGACCGCGGTTGTGGGTTCTACGGAACCGGAGGTGCAAGCCAAAGGAAGAACCTTCCCTGCAATCCCCTCGTAATCAACCTGGCCAGATTAGCCTTGGGAAGGGGAGTCCAGTGCTTACAGACTTAATCACCCTTTGTGAGATTTCTAGGTCTCATAAGGAATACACCATAAGGACTAGGCTTGTGTGCTTGATTGAAACACATTTCTCACATCTGTCGCCCTCCGCATCCCCTCTTGTTCTTCTCTAGTGTATGCACGGGAGACGCTCACTGCATCCCGAGTTGTGTGTTTTGGGGCAGGAATCCAGGCGACGTACTTCTGTTAACATGGCTGAACTTAGGGTAGATGAGGCTGAGGATCAACCCCCACCAGATGCTATGGCCATCATCCAAGCTCAAATCAATGCTAACCACCAGCTTCAGCAACAACAAATCCACACCATCATGCAAGCCATACAATGGTTATAGAACCCACATGAACAACCACCACTTGATTTACCGCCATTTCAAGATCAGCCGAGGCCCCTCCGCGATTTCTTTAATCCCTCTGCTATTAGAGTCGAGCCACACCTTAGGATCCCCGAGGGGGGAGATGATTTTGAGCTAAAACCGAATGTCTTAAGTCTGATCTAGAGCCACTTTCATGGAAGCTCAAATGAGGACCCCTTTTAGCACCTAGAGGATCTCGACCGCATAGCACGCACTGTGAACCTAGGAACATTAGCCTTGACATTGTTCTAATCAAGATGTTCCCCTTCTCAATAAGAGACAAGGCTTCTCATTGGCTTAGAACCCTAGGTAGACCCATCACCACCTGGGAAGAACTGAGGCATGCATTTTTAAAGAAATTCTTCCCCATAGGAAAGACCAGTGCCCTTAGAAGAGCTATCACTACCTTTACACTCCAGGGTGGGGAACAATTTCATGAGGCGTGGGAAAGATTTAATGAACTTTTGAGGAAATGCCCACACCACGAAGACCAAGGTGGCAATTGGCCCAGATCTTCTACCATGGTCTGGACAGCAACCTACGGAACTTCGTCGATGCCTCATGTGGGGGAAACTTCCTGAATAAAGACGAGGAGAGCGCGTTTGAGCTCTTTGAGTCTATGAGTGAGAATTCGCTCAACAATGCCTCCATGAACCAGTTTAACAGGTCCAGTCAACCCTGTGGCGGGATTTATGAGGTACAAGCAAATTCTGGAATGGTTGACATGGACATCATTGCCAAGAAGTTGGATCAAGTGGAATTGGTGGACAAAAAGATTGATGAGCTATTGAACCAGACCAGGAACCTCTTGCAAACTTTCTCCCTAGCAAAGGGAGCACATAATGTTGACCTGGTCCAGCCCTTTACCCAACTGAACCTGGAACAACCCCTAACCACATTCCAGGGAGGGACCTTTGCTCCCTCGACCCTTGATTACTCCCTTCTCTCTTCATCAACATCGGCTATCCTAGAAGATGTGCAAGCTGTCCAAGGTTATGCGAAACCTGACCCTTTCTCCAACACTTACAACACTGGCTGGCGTAACCACCCCAACTTTGGTTGGACAAATCAGAAACCATTGCAATTCCAAAACCAGCCTAGGCCAAACCAGTAGCCACACTTGCCCCCTATTAGTAAGGACCACCAGTTAGACCCCAATATAATCAGAATAGGGAAGCCCCTCCCCCATAAAACCAAATGGATACCCTAATAAAGATGATGGCTGACATGAACTAGAAACATCAGGAGGAAATGGCCTTGGTAAAGGGACAGTTAAGCTAACTCTTGGACTGTAAACAACAAGGATCCCTACCTTCCCAACCACAACCGAACCTGCAAAACATAATTAACAGAGGCCCCAATTCGCAAGGGTTCCAAAGCAACCCCGGGCAGGCTCACATGGTCCAGCCAGCCCCGCAAACACCTCCTGGGTTTGGTGCTTCTTCGTCCTCGTCTTCTCAAGGATCAACCCACGGCCCCAATGCCTCTGCGAATGTGGTGACCTTGAGAAGCGGCACCAAAACCCAGGATCCCAAATGGCCGACTCTCCCCGAGACTTCACCGGTTGAAATACCTGACTCAGAAGAAGCACCAACCAAGGACCCAGACATGGAACCAATCCACATTCAGACACCCTACCATGAGGCCTTGGAAACAATCAAGAAAAAGAAGAATACTATGGAAACTGAGGAGCTGTTGGAAATTTTTAAGCAAGTACAGATTAATATCCCGCTCCTTGAAGCCGTCAAACACATCCTTGCTTACGCCAAGTTTCTAATGGATGCCTGTACACCAAGCGTAGGCCGAGACCTCAAGCACCTAGGAAGGTTGTACTCTCTGAGCAAGCAAGTTCCGTAATATCAAGCAACCTTCCACTCAAGCGAACTGACCCAGGGGCACCCATGATTTCTTGCAATATCGGGGACATGACGTTTGATAGAGCACTCCTGGACCTAGGTGCTTCTATCAATCTGATTCCAACAACCCTGTACCACCAATTTGGTTTTGGGGAGCTGACACCAACCCCTGTCACCATCCAGCTGGCTGATAGATCAGTGAAAACCCTGAAGGCGGTTGTCGAGGATGTGATTGCACGGGTTAAGGACTTCTATTTCCCAGTCGACTTTTTGGTGCTCGACATGGAAGTCCCTGAAAAATTACAGAACGCACCCATAATCTTAGGTAGACCTTTCTTAGCTACGGCTAAATCAAACATTGATTGCGACACGGGATGTATGGAAATGGCCTTCGGGGACAGGAAAATGTAATTGGATATCTTCCGGGCGACAAAGTCTTTTGATTGCGATTGCATTGAGGAACATGATCCTGTGGAAACTCTAATCGAGGAATGCCTCACCCTCAGTTCTGTATCAGACCACCAAACCTGTAGTGACTATTCTGACCCGTCACCATCATTACCCGTGGACCTCTGTAAGGTTGAGTACCATCACACAACACCATTTTAAGAGATCGATGTTGATCAACTCCCGCCCTTTCCCTTCCCATCGACTGTGGTTCCACCTGCACCTGAACTTAAACATTGCCCGAGAATCTCAAGTACGTCTTCTTAGGACCTGACCAGACCTTCCCAATGATTATTAATTCTCATCTAACCAAGGATCAGGAACTCAGGTTGACTGCGACCCTTTCAGAACATCAGGCTGCCATTAGTTGGACCATTTCAGATCGTTTTGCATAGGGGCATCGAGGTAGATCGAGCTAAGGTTGATTTAATTTCCAAACTTCCTCCACCTAGTTCGGTTCGGCAGATTCGCTCCTTCCTAGGACATGTTGGCTTCTACCAAAGGTTCATTAAAGACTTCTCCAAGCTTTCCAAACCCTTGACCGACCTTCTAGCCAACGACGCCATATTCCACATGTCTCCTGATTGCATCCAGGCTTATCACACCCTCCGGGACTTAGTCTCCACCGCACCTGTACTTCAACCCCCAGACTGGTCCCAGGACTTTGAGATTATGTGTGATGCATCAGATTTTGCCATAGGCGCTGTCCTGGGACAAAGGCAAGACAAGAATCCCGTGGTGATCTACTACGCGAGCAAAGCATTGGACGAGGCCCAACATAATTATACAGTCACAGAGAAAGAGTTGCTCTCTATAGTCTTTGGACTTGAAAAATTCCGATCATATTTGCTGGGATCCCACGTGACTATTTACACTGACCATTCAGCCATCCGACACCTGTTGGCCAAAAAGGATGCAAAGCCCAGGCTCATCAGATGGATCCTGCTTTTGCAGGAATTTGACCTGGAAATCCGAGACAAGGCCGGATCGAAGAATGTGGTGGCTGACCACTTGTCTAGACTTCATCCAGGCCACATTGGACCCTCCCTCCCTCTATCTAACGCCTTCCCTGACGAACACATCCTAGCCGTGCAAGACAAGAAAATGCCATGGTATGCTGACTATGTTAATTACTTGGTTGTAGGACAAACCCCGCATAGCTGGTCCAGATAGCAACGGGACAGGTTCTTGGCTGAGGCCAAGCACTATTTCTGGGATGATCCCATGCTGTTTCGCCTCTGTGCTGATCAGATCATCAGGAGGTGTATCCCCGAAGACGAAGTTCAGAGTGTGCTTTCCTTTTGTCATGACCAAGCGCGTGGCGGCCACTTCTCTGGAAAGAAAACAGCTGCAAAAGTTTTGCAGTCTGGATTTTACTGGTCGTCCCTATTTAAGGATGCACACATCTTTCCCAAGACTTGCTCATGCTGCCAAACGCTGGGGACCATGACCAAGAAAGATATGATGCCCCTTCAGCCCATTTTGATTGTCGAAATCTTCGACGTTTGGGGTATCGATTTTATGGGCCCCTTTCCACCATCCAACGGCTTCGAGTACATCTTGGTCTCGGTAGACTATGTTTCCAAATGGATTGAAGCCGTCGCCACCAGGCGATGCGATCACAGGAATGTCATGGACTTTGTTAAGAAGAACATCTTTTCCCGATTTGGAATACCCAAAGCCATGATCAGTGATGGTGGAAGCCATTTTATCCATTCCCAATTCCGTGCCCTACTTAGAAAATACAGGGTAAACCACCGCATTGCCACCCCGTATCATCCACAAACAAATGGGCAGACTGAGGTCTCAAATAGACAAATCAAGAACATTTTACAGAAGACTGTGAGACCTGACAGGAAAGACTGGTCCACACGACTTGATGATGCCCTGTGGGCATACAGGACCACTTTCAAGACCTGATAGGCATGTCGCCTTATCGCCTGGTCTTTGGCAAGGCCTGCCATCTTCCTGTCGAATTGGAACACTGGGCTTACTGGGCTGTTAAGCAATGTAACATGGATCCCCAGTTAGCCGGTGCGCAGAGGACGCTTCAATTATCTGAGCTCGAAGAAATTCGTAGGGACACCTTTGACAATAGTCGACTGTATAAGGAGAAAATGAAAGCCATCCACGACCGACTCATTCATAGAAAAACCTTTGAGCCAAACCAACAAGTCTGGCTGTTTGACGCCCGCCTAAAACTCTTCTCGGGGAAACTCAGGTTCAAATGGACAGGACCATTTCGGGTGGTTAAGCCCTACTCTAATGGGGCGGTTGAAATCGCTGATCTTAACACTGGGCACACTTTTATAGTTAATGGTCAAAGATTAAAGCATTTCCTGGCCCAGGTACCCCCAAAGGAAAGTGTCACCCTTGTTGAGGGCTGACATCGAGCACCGCCCAGCTGGAGGCGTTAAACTCAGTGCTTCCTGGGAGGCAACCCAGAGGATTCAGACTGATCCGGTAGTTTACGTCACTCAGGTACTATCTTTTTGAACCCTTTTCATCCATGTACTTGCCAATGAGGACATTGTCTAACTTAAGCATGGGGGGTGTTAAATTGCATAATCCTGAGCTCATTTAATCAGTCTGAATAAATAAATAAATAAATTAATTAATTAAAATTTTTTTTGGAATTTAGGAAGAAAACTTAGGCATTAGAAACTTGTCAATAGTCGGAAATAATACAAAAAGAACTTAAACACTTAGACTTTTCAGGTCTTCAGGCTTAATCAGCCCTGGTGTCCGTTAAAATATGGATTTAGCTTCGAATCCTTGCAACCTTAAGCTATTCTAATCCACCTACTAAATAAGGTGATAAGTATACGACTTATCAACTCTCCCTCTAACTTAGAAAAACCTTGAGTCTAAGCATCTGCACATGTTTTTGCACAAACTCACTTCTCGGAGATTTTGACAAATATTGGGTAGCTAATGAACTCTCTAGGGTGGTATGGCTGGCAAGTTGTCATGGGTAACAGCCCATTGGCAGGCTGTCCAGAACCCAGCCACAGGCCATTTCTTCTTCATTGCCTCTAGGTACATTTGAGATCAGGGAAGCCACCTACGAAAAGAAAAAAAAAAAGAGAAGAAGAAGAAAAGAAAATAAACCACACTTCACCGCACAAGTTTGGCTGGCAAGTGATCGTGGGTAACAACCCATTGGTCGGTTGTTCAGAGCCCAGCTCAATAATTGCACAAAAAATACCAAAACACTTAAGGAAGAAGCGGGGAAGTAGTACAAGCCAGGGAGATATACACTGGAAAAATCCTTGTGTTGACTCCAATTAAAACAAACGTAGGGAGAAAGCTACCAATCGAACAAATACATCTTCAGGAAAATTTATTTCCTTTTCCGGTCACCTAGAGGCGTAGAAACCCGAAGTCTGTCTCAATTACCGTTAAGTGAGTTTATCACAACATTCACACCAAGATGCTTAGCACTTAGGGTTTTGACCGAGTTTTGGGTGGGTTGGGTAGCCGTAAAAAGTTACCAACCCACACTGAATTCCAAAAAAATTCTAAAAAATTATATATATATATATATATATATACATATGTATAGTTATATACATTAAAGCAAGGATTAGGGCGATTCGTATTTTGGTAGACACCTGGGCGCTGCTTAGTCTTTGTAGATTAAGATCTTCGTATATTTCCTCTTATTGACAAGTAATGAAGTGTCTAAGCAATTACTTCTTAAATTCTGAAAGGAAATAAAGGCTAGAATAAACCTTGCTAGGGACTAGCAAGGAGTAAGCATGGGGGTATGATAACACTACACAAGGGGGTGATAATTATGTTGAATATGGCACATCTTAAGAAAAAAAGGCACAAAATAAGTAGAATGGGAGCATTGCATACATCATGTACCAAGATTGCTTATAAAATTGTATTAATGGCCATTTGTGTAAGCATTTATCAAAGCAGGCCTCAGATGAGCAATCAGATCACACAGATGGATTCAGAACGACGAACGGAGTCCAACGGACTTAAGATCGGCCAAATCCGACATCCGGAGCTCCTACAATGGGCCCAAGAAGTTCTGACCGTTGATTTGGAGATCAACGACCCATATTGCGCCACGTCTGCCCCCCGCTCTACCGCACGTCGCCCTTCATCCAGCCGAGATCAGATCTTGGCCGTCGATCTTCGATCGAACGGCCGAGACTCGCGCGCCCACCAGCAGTCGCCGCGACAAAGCGCGGGCGTGGTGCAACGGTTAGCGCGCACGCCTGCACGCATGCGATGCAGGTTCGAGCCGCGCGGAACTGAAATTGAAGACGGAGGTAGCGCACGGCGAAATTGGGCCGCCCGATCAGCAGCGGGCGGTCGAGATTTCGCCACGCGGTGCAACCGCAGCTCCCGGGCGCCCACGCGCACGAGCACGTCGGGCGATGATGCTTGCGCACACGCGTGCCCGAGGCACGATCCTAGCGCAGCCGAGGAGGGATCTCAGCCGTCCGATCTTTGATCAGACGGCTCTCGCGCAGCAGCCGCGGATCGCATGAGAAGAAGAAACAAGGCGGGCAGCTGACCAACGGCTGGAGGGCTTCATCGATGCTTTTGGGAGTGGTTTTAGCGATGTTCTGGACGTCGCTAAAGCCCCTTCTTCTTTTACGAAGCCCTTAACCCTATTTAAACCCCCTCCAACCACTCATTCAAGGCATTCACTCCCCTTGCAACTACTCCACCCCTCTCTTAGCTAGCTTTAGGCCCTCTTGTAATCGTCGGAGACGACGAGCCAACGACGGAGCCTCCTCCACTGCCGTGGCTGCCTTGTCGCTCTCCACTCTCTCTCTCTCTTTCTCTCTCTCTCTCTTTTAAGCTTTCCATTATTTTTGTTTGAAGCATGTATTTAATGTTGTAAGCTATGAACTACAAGTGCATGATTAATGAAGTTATTTTTCGTTCAATTGTCACTTTAATTTCCGTTCAAGTTGCATGATCAAACAAGGAACATTCTAACCCTAATCTCTCTCTATCTCTCTCTCGCTTTTCAAAACCGCATCCTTCGTAAGCAAAACTCCGCACTTTCCGTGACAACAAGTGATAAGCAAAAATTCAATTTTCACACCTCCCTGAGACCGACACTCGGACTCACCTCCATTTACTTATTTTAAAATCGACATTGCAAGTGCGACTATAACGACACTCCTTAACACACACGCACAATGGCACGTCAGTTACTACCAGGCTTGGAGTGGTTTGATAAGGTGGGTCTTGAGTTTCTTTTCCACTACGGGTTGTTACGGAATTCAGTCTTGCCTGATTTTGGTTTGGGGTTGGTAAAATAGGTGGCTGCTATTGAAATCCCGTGTAAGATGTGGAAGCTTCCATCCCGTTGGGTGATGGAACAGAAGGGGACTGATAAATCATGTGGGTGTGGCCCGAATTTGGGTTCATAACGCGCCTCTGGGTCAACACGTTATTTGGATTCAACAGAGGTTGCGAAGGGAGCGTGCCAGGTTGGTGGGAATTCGCCATCTGGGTGAGTTGATTGCAAACCTCTATGATCTCGTCCTTGTGCTATTTTTGTATTGCTGCATTCATCTTCTGAATGTCAGCCAGAGTCTGAAGAATAAGAGTCATTTGATATGCTTGGTTTAGCCCAGATTGATAGGTGGGGTTAGGCTGAGGCTGAGGCGGCTGATATGGATGAGGAGCTTGTAGACGAGGTTGATAAGGTGGTCTTTGATTCTGAGTATTTCCCACCCATAGGAAGTTGGGATGATTCCGCCATCTAGGGTTATAGGTATTGAAGAATGGGTCATTCTGGATGGCGGTGAGGTCCCGTAAATCAGAGTACGAGGGTTCAGAGTTCCCCCAACTAGAGTAGATAGGATCAGAGGTCCCTCCGATCCTGGAGTCAGACGAGGGTGGATACGGGTCCATCCCCTAAGAAGATTGGTGATAGATGTTCTGCACAGTTTCCCTCGCAAGAGATGGCTCGCTGCAGATGCTGAGTCAGCTCATCCACCTTCTTCTCTATGATAGAGACCTTGTCCAACCAACTGGCCATCAGTTTCAAGTCGACGGATGCGGACAGGCCCTGCATCTCATGTGCTCCCCTAGGATTCATCGATGAGTGGGCATTTGTCCGGTCGAATAAGCCCATGGAGTCATTATTGCTGGAGTCTCGCACATATTCTCGAGAATCTCCCACACCGTGTCTTCGTGTTGACCCATGATGTTTCCTACGCAAGTTGTGTTGACAAACAATCGAATGTCTTCACCGAGTCCCTGGTAAAAAGACTGGACTTGTTCCCATTTAGGAACTCCGTGATGGGGGCACTTTCGCATGAGATCCAAGAATCGGTCCCATGCCTCATGAAGAGGTTCTCTAGATTGTTGAGTGAAGTGAGTGATCTGGTGGCGCAAGGTATTCGTTTGACCAATGGGGAAGAACTTTTTCAAAAATTTAGACTGGAGTTCAACCCACGTGTTGATTGGACGCATCTGAGTCTGATACCAATGAGCTGCCTTGTCCATGAGGGAGAAGGAAAACATCTTCATAAGCAGAATATCCCAATTGTGTACATTTGACCCGAAGGTCTAGGCCAGATGTTTGAGTTGTTTGATGTGCTGGAATGGATCCTTAGAGTTAAGCCCATGAAATTTTGGAATAGCATGAATCATGTTGGGCTTGAGTTTAGAATCAGGACCTCCAGCTGGGATTTGGACTCGAGGCTCGATTGCCACCGCAGCTAGATTATAGGGATCTCGCATCATAGGAAGTTGCGGCGGGTTTACAAAGTTCTGGAATAGATCATTCAAGTGCTGAAGTTGGTGTTCAAGGTTGTTCTCTTCTTCAATTAGTTGTGCCATGATGGAAGAAGGAGAACTTGGTTCTGATGAATCAGAGGAGAGGTCTATGTGGTGGAGTTGCTGCACAAACACGGGCGTCGAGGCTTTTCCTCGGTGGGAGTAGATTTCTAAAGGAGGTCTTAAGGATGGTCTCAAGGACCTCCTACCAAACATGCATTGAAGGATTAGACGAGATTAGAATGTGCTGGACCCAATCGAGACATCTAAAAAAATTTGGATGACTATAGAGGTTCGGGGTTGATGATACCCCTTAGTTAGAAAAGCTATCCACCTGAGAAATATCTGGGCAGCCAGAGAGGGAGAGTCCTGCAAAGACCCCTACACGGTAGAGCATTCCCACAAGTTACAGGGTTTCCCCCACCCGACCTCTCTTGTCACTGAGATTCCAGGTAGACCAGAATGGGGACCTTGACCTCTTAAGTCTACCACTTTTAATTAAGATCAAAGGTGCTTAGGGTTCCACTTGAACTTTAGATATTTTGAGTGCAAAAAGTGACCTAATTTCTAGGTTGGTTGACCCAAGGGGTCAACTTCATCTATTTGTCCTTTGAGAGCTTTTAGGTCCTTTCTTTTTTAGGGTTGAAGTGAACTTAAGAGCTTGATTTTTAGGGTTTTTCTTGGATAAGTCTTTTCAATCAAGGCTTAGGCACACCTCTTTTTGAAAAATTTGATTCTTGTTTTAGAGAAGATGTGTCTCTAAAAACCCTAGATTGGAATCCTTAAGTTGGCTCTAATTAGTCCAATTTAGTTGCCACAAAGATGGCATCTAGGGCTCAATCAAGAAGGTGCTAGCCCTAGTTACCTTAAATGGATGCACAATTCAAAATGTGTTGAAATCAAAATCAGGAAACTTTGGTGGTTCAGCTAGATATGGAAAGCAGATAGCCCTAAATTGATTTTTTCTTTGTTTTTCCTTTTCAGAATTGAGGATATTAAGAGATAGGGCTAATGAGAAATTTACCTGCCCCTAGTGTGGTTGTTGTGCGGCAGTCATCTTTTCCTCCCCTGAAACAATCACAACAGAAGAAATAGATCAAGTTAGTATTGAATTAGAAGTTGTGATCAAGGTTTCTAAATTGCCCGTTGCTCCCCAGCAACGGCGCCAAAATGTTTATCGAAAAGAAATAGGGCTTAAAATGAATGTGTCGTAGTATAGCCAAAATCGCTTTGCAAAGAAATGAAATTTTTATTACTCAAAAAAAATATAAATCCGAGGTCGAACACAGGGAGAAAATTGGGATTTAAAAACCAAAAACACAACTTTAAAATTGGTAATATGCAATGACTAATCAAAGTTATGAAGCAAGAAAAATGATCTCAATGTATATGGAAGCTCAAAAAAATATAAAGATGGATGTCTGATGTAACAATCAGACAATGCTTCTTCAATCTCTCTTCTTGTTTTCTATCTTGAGCTTTCTCTGGCTCTTCTTCTTCTTCCTTCTTCCTTCTCTGATTTCTTCTCTTCTCTGGCCTTGGCTTCTTCTTTCTTTCTTCTTTCTCCTTCTTTGCTTCTGACTTCAGCTGAGCCTTCTCAGACTTCTGCCTTTCTCCTTCTTCTTCCTTTGGCTTCTGTTGAGGCTCTCTTTCTTCAGCTTCCTCTTCAATCTTCTTCTTCACTGCGGCTTCACCCTTAGTTGCTGCAGTGGCTTCTTTCTTCCTCTTCTTCCTTGTCCCTAAGAGCAAAACCTACCCCCTACCCTCCCCGTGAACTCTCCTCTCTTTTCTCTCTTAGGCTCGCTCTCCTAGAGCCTTTTCGGGTAAACGGGTTGGGTCAGTGTGCCCGGGACCAGGCCCACCGGCATGCGTGGTGGGCGAGGGGTGCACGAGTAGTCGGGTCGAGAACCAGGTCCGCGGAGGCATGTGTTGCAGACGAGGTGTGGGATGAGTGGGATGTCACCTCGTGTTAGGAGGTGCTACGCCCCTGGCAGTTTTGCAATTTATACCACTTCACTTGCTCGAAGACTTCCGAGGTGGGACTAAATGTCCCACCTTCTTCTGCGTGTGCCCGCAGCAGGTCACACTCGATTGCAGCAGACTGCAGGACTTTGGTCTCCAATTGCTAGGCGTGAGTCGTTCGTGAAAAGTATCCGTGCGTCTGGGACCTGTGATCCTGAAGCCTGGGGCCTTGAATGAAGTTTGCAAGCTTCTTCAAGCTTGCTCCAATGGTGGTCAAGGCACCTGTACCTGTCTATAAGAAAACGGCCTCATGGCCTTGTCAAATCACTCAGAAGGCTTCGCCGTGACACGGCGAAGGTGGCCGGGTGGTTGACGTGGCACGGGACGGCCTGGGCGTGCTTGCCTAGGTCGTTCTGTGGCTGTAGAGTTGGGTGTGTTCGGGGGAAGTGTGTGGAGTGTGTGGCGATCGATGAAAAGGGCTAAAATGATCAATGCGATGTGGTGATGCTTTTGAGGTGGCTGGCGAGGTGGGTGGGTGCGTGGAATGGCTGGAGCACCTTGCCGATGGTCTACTAGAGTTGGAGAAGGTGACAGTGGTGTGTAAGCATCATGGCATGAAAATAGAAATAGATGAAGGGAAAGTAAAGAGCAGCGGAAGGGGACTTATCTGCGAGGTGATGGACGAAGGGGAAGTGGTAGAGGCGGACAGCTCGTATGTGCCGTCGCTGGAGACAAAGGCCTAGAGAGAGAGAGAGGGCGACGACGAGAGGGAGATAGGCGCGGGTGCAGGTGTGGCACGACTCGGACGAAGGAGGCGGAGGCAACTCTGCCACTGGTATGGTGGTTGAACAACGAGAAGAGGAGGTAGGAGTTGCCAGAGCTTGCTGGGCTTTTTGGCCGGAGGGAACAGAGGAAGTTTGGGGGTATTCTTAGGCCAAAACAAGCGTGAGATGAACGGGAGGATCTGGGGTCTCTTTTATAGTCTCAGGCAAAGGGCCTTGTGCTTGGAAGGCAAGCTTCCAAGCACAGCAACCTCGTAGGACTTGGAAGGTCGGGAGATACCCAAATCGCTCATGCATTCGCATGAGAGATTGGGTGGAAATTAGAGCTCAAGATTGGGTTCACACAAACGGGAATTCCTCAGAGAATCTCCCTTTTAAATTTGAGAGGGATTCTCTGAGGAATCAAGGAGATATCCCCCTCGAATCCTCGCAGGAGTAGGATTCCTCTGCTGTAATGGTAGAGGGACCTAATTGCAAAGAATGACGAGATGCTAGGGGGTGTCTGCAAGAGTTTTCAAAAATTAGGGGCCTAAATGTAATTGTGTTGGACTGTTTTGCAAAGTAGGTCAAGGTGAACTCCCCTTAGGTCCAAATTTTGGTATAAACCTAATTTGGACCTAAGGAATCCAATTATGAAGTTGGGTTTTAGGTTTGACCATGTTTGACTGGGTATTTTACACAAAAACTTAATTTAGGGCAAACATTTGATTAGGACCCTATTTAGGTCAAAATAGGTTCTAAAGGCCAAATTGAAGGTTCTAAACCCTAGAGGATATTTTTTGATGAATTTTAGAAGGTTTAGTTGAATTTTATCCTGACCAAAACCTTGTTAAATTAAGTGGGTTTGTTTTAGGGTTACAAGAAGTTATTTAATTCCTAAATTTCACATTAACCCTTTTCTGTTTGAACCATCCCACTTTTTATCCTGTTAAGAACATTTGACCTATATTTAGCCGTTGAGAAATCCCATTGTTGCACTGCAATGGTAAAATTACAGTTTTACCCATTATTTCTTATTTTTCTTTCAAACTGGTTATTCCTTGAGTTAGGCCCTTCATTTGGTTATGTAGGAGCTTTTGTTCTCTTTTCTAGGTTAAAATGAGCTAGTTAGGGCTCATGATGGTATTCCCATCAGCCACCACCGCTGCCTCCTCCTACTTGTGGGGGTTATACGGTGGATGTTGAGGTACCCATGACGGAGGAAATCAAAACCGTTGAACTGGTGCTATGGGGGGCTTTGGTAGGAGAGGTGATGACCGGCACTCCATCCTTGGACAATATTCATCAATTGGTAAGGTCTCTATCTTTGTCGACTGATGATTCGAAGGTTGCGTTTCTCTCCCCTGCACGGTTTGTGCTTTTTGATTTGGGGATGATGGATGTTGAACGTCTACGTTTTTGATCAAGTTGTGTTAATGGACTATTGGTGATTTGGAGACTGGTTTCTCCTTTTGACGGATCCTTGCCCGAAAGATCGCCCCAAAGGTCAGGTTCTAGATCGAAAAAGGCTAGGAATCAAGGGCTTACCTTTACATCTTAGATCGAAAGAGGTGGTGGCGACCATGGTTGTAGGATTTTCTACTCTAGCTGAAGATGCGGAGGTTGGTTTAATGGAGGGAGATGGGTGGGTTATGTGTGTCTTGGTGGATGTCTTCAAAGCAGGTTCTGTCCCAGAATGGATAATTCTCCGATGTGGGGGGAGCTCCTGGCTTCTGGCAATAAGCTTCACAATGGGCGATAGGGAGAGGGAGAATTGTCAAGATATGCCGTCTTATGCGGAGGTGACTGGTGTGGTTGCAGGGCAGCAGACGGGTGGGATGATCCCTGACGAGGCACCTATGCCCAAGAAGCGTAAGGATCATCACCATCTTGGGGAGACGGAGGAAGCAATGGAGTTGGCACTAATGGAACTCGCTATGGTAGAGGATGGGGCAGCAACTCAATCTTTATTAGATGTAACGGAAGAGAGGATCCTGCAAGAGATTTCAAATACTTCTAAGCAACCCCAATCCAAGTCAAATGCAATGGAAGGTCTGAAATTTGGAGTTGGGACAAATACCAAAGGAGGTGTGGGTAGATCTCCTTATAAACTTAGATAAAGAAAACTGACCAAGGCTGTGGAAATTGATGAAAACTCGGCGGCTGCTGTTATGAAGGTGGGCAGGGCCCAGGATGCAAATAAGGGGGATTCCCTTGGTGGATGATGTGAGTCCTCACATGAAACGTGAATGGGTTGAGCGACAAGAGCCGGAGGGCTTCCCTCTCAAGGTATCTAAGAGAGTGGGAGGTTGATTGTGCCATAATTCAAGAAACACACATTGAGAATGAAGAGGACAGGGCATGGACTGATTTAAAGAATGTGGGGATGACTGAATGTGTGTCTATCAATGCGCAAGACAGATCTGGTGGGATTGCTCTTTGGTGGAGAAAGGCTTCTCTTCAAATGCTGGAGGTGCATAAAGCCCAGCATTTGGTGACATGTAAGTTCAAAAGATGTCAAGGGGAAGATGTGTATTTCATCACTGGTGTATATGGGCCATGTCTTGCATCAGTGAGGCAGGAATTATGGGATGACTGGGTTGCAATTGCAGAACTTACACAAGGGGTTGCTTGGTTGGTGGGGGGGGATTTTAACTGTGTGTTAACAAAAAGAGAGGCCAAATGGTGTAGTGGATAGTGCATCACTTGGATTCCAATTGTTGGTCCAAAATCTGGGTTTAAGTGAATACCCATCTTCTGGTGCTGAGTTTACTTGGAGAAATGGCAGTGGCCTTATGTCAAAGATTGACAAATTTTTTTGGAAATGCCAATCTCCTTGAAATGCACTATCTATCAACAATTTCTGGGTTGGAATGCCCTTCTTCAGATCACACCCCCTGGTTTGGGATAGTGGGGAACAAATTCAAGCTGGCTCTTATTTCAAATTTAAAAGGTCATGGATGCATGAACTGGGTTTTGTTGAGATGATTGAGACTTGGTGGAGGGCCAAACGAGTGGAAGGATCAGCTACTATCAAGTTTGCTTCTAAACTGGCTGATTTGCACAAAATGCTTAAAGAATATGGGGTTGTGATATCTATGTTGAGACAACAAAGTTGCTTGGAGGCTTTGGAGAAGATCAAGGCTTGGATATAAAAGAGGTAGTAGGACCTCTATCTGACCAAGAACTTGCTGATAGAAGAATGTGGCAAGGAGTGGTGGCGGAGGAAGATTTGAAACAGGAGATGGATTAGAGGGAGAGATCAAGACAACTTTGGTTGAAGGAGGGTGATGCCAACACTAAATATTTTCACCTCGCAGCCAGCTCTCGTAGAAGGACGAACATAATCTCTTCCATAGTCAAGAATGGTCAAAGAATCTCCTCTATGCAAGAGATTAGATTGGAAGCCATCAGATACTACAAGGATGCTTCGTGGGCTGCAGGTAGAGGTATGTGGAGGATGATGGTGAGTGATGAACCTAAACTTTCTAAGGAATAGGCTTCCAGATTGATGGATACCATAACTGAGAAAGAAACTATGGATGCCATAAAAGAGCTAAACAGTAAGGGCTCCCTTGGACCTGATGGCATCCAAGTCTTCTTTTATAAGGAGTTGTGGAGCTTGGTCGGCAGGGAGGTGATGGAGGTCATCAAGGAATTTGAGAGAGGGAGTTCGGGCTTTGATAAGATCAACCGATCCTTTCTTTTTCTGATATCGAAGGTCCAAGGAGCAGAGAGTTTCTCTTATTTCAGGCCTATTTCACTCTCAAACTCAATTTATTTGGTGGTGAGCAAAATACTGGCAAATAGGTTAAGGTTGGTCTTGCAGAATCTGATTCATCCTAGCCAATCAACATTCCTCCCTAATAGATCTTTGCAGGAATCGTTTATTATGGCTCAGGAGATGGTGTGTGTGTGGCACAAAAGGAAATGTAAAGCTTTCATGTGGAAAGTTGATTTCCGGAAGGCTTATGACTCTATCTCATGGATGTATCTCTGGGAGGTCTTTAAGAGAAGAGGGTTCCCGTCATTGTGGATCCAATGGATGAAGCGCTGTATCACAACCTCTTCCTTTTCTCCTTTGATTAATGGCAAACCATGTGGGGCATGGATTTAGCCACAATGTGGTGTTAGGCAAGGATGCCCATTAGCCCCGCTGGTATTCAACTTTGCTGTGGATGGATTGGCCAGATATGCTTGTAAGCTAGCTGAGGCTGGTGTCATCAAAGGATACTCACTATCTAACAGAAGAGCTATGGCCCCTATAATTCAATACGCAGACGACACAATATTCTTTGTTGAGGGGACAACTGCTGCAGCCCATGCATTAGGACATATGGTGAACATCTTTGGGGATCTATCAGGCCTGAGATTAAATAGGGAGAAATACACCCTGATATGTTTTGGCATGAGTGAGCAAGAGCAACATGCACTCTTAGCCACACTGGGAACTCCTCTGTCCAATCTGCCAATCAGATATTTGGGACTGCCACTGAGGTATTCAAAGCTACGGAAGAGTGATTGGAATGCCCTCTTTAACAAGATTTCTGTTAAGCTGGAAGGATGGAATAGTAAGTTCCTATCTAAGGGTGGAAGGTTAATCTTGTTAAATTCTGTTATCACTTCCATTCCGATTTTCTACTTTTCCACCTTCAAAGCTCCGAATTCCATTTGGAAATGGTTGGATTTGATGCCAAAGAAATTCTTTTGGAGAGGTGCACGACATGAGGGTAAGTTCATGCAACCATTGAAATGGGTGCATCTGTGTCACCCCAAGGAAGAAGGTGGACTGGGGATTAAAGCACTTAAAGAGTTTAATGAAGCCTTATTGATTAAATGGGCTATCAAAATTCTAAATGAGGAGGAAAGGTTATGGACTAAACATATTCATGATGGCTATGGCTGCTCCAATAGTGCTTTGAACATATTGTATCCCTCCAAACCCTCCCCATTTTGGCGATTTGCCATTCAAGCTATCAGAGATAATTGGCACTTATTGCAGCCGGTTCTGGGAGATGGCAGACACTTCAGTTTCTGGAAAGAGCAGTGGACGTCATTGGGCACCCTACAAGAGGCTTATCCAAGGGTCTACTCAGCTTCTACTGATAAGGATGGGGTGGTAAATAACTTATGGTCTGAATTTGGTAGATGTTGGTAGCTGGCTGAATTAGAGGCATGCAGGGAGGGGACTAGATTGTGGGAAGAATAGCAGCGCCTAATTTCAGACCTACAGACCAGCTGTCCAAGACTAGGTGTGGAGGATACTTATGCATGCGATGGCATCTATACGACACAACGAGCCTATGGAAAAATTAGGGGTTCCCACAGTGGTATGGGAGGTATTTTTTTGATAAGAAACTATTGTTGTTGAAGGTCCCTCTCAAGGTACAAATATTCCTCTGGCTATGTAGAAGGGATGGCCTGATAACTAGAGACCTTAGGCACAGGAGGATGGGGATAGCTCTACATGAATGCCATCTCTGTGGGATGCACACTGACAGTTTGAATCATTTGTTTTCCTCTTGTTTGATCACTGACACAATTTGGAGAAAAATCTACAATGAGCCTCTTCCATCATGGGAATCTTTATGGCATGGGTTTGGGATAACTAGGAAGCCACATTTACGCATGGCGGTAACTCTCTGGTGCATGTGGAGAGCGAGGAATGAGATACTTTTTCAGGAGAGACCAGTTTGCTATGTACAAATTGTAAATGAGTGCTGGTCCCTCATACGTAGATGGGGATCTAATTTGTAGACCTCTCTATATTTCTTAGTATTAATAAATTGCTCTCCCGGATTGCTATCGTAGTACAATAGCTTTCCTTTCAATTTCAAAAAAAAGGAAAACATGATTTTATAAATGTTGGCATTCATAAGCACTGACACAAGGTTTTAAAAAGATTATGCAAATTGTGAGTCGAACTCAAGAGCCAAGGAAATCCTAACTACAAAATAATTTCGGGTCATTTGAATTATCAAGGAGTTAACTTGTGAATTTGTAAAGGGTACATTGATCTTGATTCATCTAATTTTTGGATCTGAAGATAAATCCTGACGTTTATCTTTAACAAATCACGTGCCTTTCATGTTTTAATCAACCAAAGTCTCGTAATCTCCTCAAAAGGAAAAAAATAGTCTTTCCCAAAAAATCCATTTTGTGAAAATAGGTTTGCTAAGAGACTAGCAAAAGATAAGCATGGGGGTGTGATAAACGCTAGTTTATCATCATTCTTATGCCCTAAAACTGTTCTAGCTCTTAGGATTTTAACTCTGCAAATAGGTTTTCGGGCTGCATTTAGGCATTCACCAAGGACAGGCATGCATTGCATTTTTATTATCTTTTTAATACATTTACTTGAGTGTCAGGGATAGGCGATAATCAGATCCCATAAGCCTTGGCACTCTGGAAGGTAGAAGATGAAGAAGTTCTTATCAGCTGGATCCAGCTCATCCCAACTGGATCCTAGCTCATTTTAGTTGGATCAACTCATCCTTAGATCCATTCAGCTCATCTTAGCTAAATGGTAGCTTAAGCTAGTTCACCTCAGCTGGATGGCAGGTCAAAATAGCTCATAACAGCTGGTCCCAACTCCATTCCAACTCAAAATAGTTCATTGGAAGCTCAACTTGACTAGGATTAGCTACTTCCATCAACTCGCTAGACCTAGTCAGCTGAAGATGACCTCAACCAGCTCAGGCCAACTCAGGCCAGCTCAGGCCAACTCAGGCCAGCTCAAGTCCAGCTCCCGGAGACTTAACTCAGCTCAACTTGGTTGAGCTAAGCTACTTGACCTAAGCCAGCTACTCTAGCTAGCTAGCTAGCTAATCTCTGGGATATCAACAGAAGCCAGCTCATCTTAGCTTGGCTTAGCAGCTAGCAAAGACTAGCAAGATAAGCCAGCTAAGGTATCTCCATGTAGTTCTCTTCAATAGCCACCAGCTCCAGTGCGCCTCAAGGTAGCTCCCTCCAACTCCTCACCTCCAAAGCCCTATCTCCCTCTGCCTCCTATTCCATTCACCTACTACCTAAGCTATCTTAGCTTAGCTAGTCCACCTCCATGGCACCCCAACCTAACCCTAAAACCCACCTACCTAAGCTCCACCAAATAACCCTAAACCTAGTCCACCTAAGCTCCTAGTCCTAATCCCTTTTGGTGCCAACCTAACCACATCCCTTCACCCCACTAACACCACCAAGAGTCACCTCTAAAATGATGACAAACCTACCCATAACTAACCCTAACCTCCACACAAAGTTTCACTCCAAAACCTCCCTCATCTACACCACACTTCTCCCTTTAAACCCCTCCTAACCATCCATAAGTTGGCACCACCTATACCCTTCTAGAAGCCTCCTCTTTGGCACCAATTTGTGGTGTCTCTCCACCACCAAAAGCCACCAACACCACCTACAACTACCCCCCTTCACACCCTTAAGTTGGCGCCAAATTGGCTAAGCCATAGGATCCACCAACCACCCCCATCTAGCCATCTTAACCATCCAATCAAAGGGGCACACCAACCCCTTCTCCCTTGCTATTAATACCCCCCTTAACCACCACCACACACCCATCTCCTTTCCATTAGGTTAGTCCCACCATAGCCATTACCATTCACGCTAAGGAAGAAGAAGAAGAAGAAGAAGAAGAGAAGAAGATCAAGGGGGCAACCTATCTACCCCCTTGGTGTCTTCTCCCTCTCCTTCCTCTCCCTTGTGCCATGCTAAGGAGGAGATCTTCTACATAGAGGGGACGACTAGGTAGAGGAGGAACCTTGAAGGTGGTTGACGCCCACCTTGAGTAGAGAGCTTGGAGGAGGACTACATCAAGAAGAAGCCAAAGAGAACCCTTTTCAAGTGTGGGGCAATTGTACTTGGAGCAAGGGCCATCCAGACTTCAAACAGAGGATTCCCCCTTCTTCTTTATCTCTATATCTTGTATTAGCTATCTTAGTTTCAGTTATTTTCATGTAACAAGCATTCCACTACATTTCCCTTAGTTTCTAGTAATACAAGTTCTATTTGCCTTCCAATTCATGTTTTATGTTTAGTGTGTGTTTCATGTTCTTGTAGTTGTAGTGCACACCACACTCTCCTCTTCTAATTACCCTAGGCACACTTGACTAGGGTGAGCTTAGAAGAGAGGGTTTCATTCTTGTCACTTAGGCATAGGTTTAGCATAGTTAATCTTCGCTTCAAATACCTGATTGTTTCCAAAACCATAAAAACAAAAAAAATCAAATTCACAATAAGACAAGTGTGGATTTGAGAGGCAAGAGAGAGAATCAATTCTTGTGATTAACAATCTGGCCTCCTTAAACGATCCTAGATATTCACCCTATCTAGGTTTTATAAATTTAAGAGTTGATCGATTTTATGGGTACAACGACATTATTTCGCATTATTAACAAACCGCAAAGAAACTGTATCAGTTTCCTTTTAATTAATAGAATGAAAAGATAATCTTCTAAACTAAAATAAAAGTCTTGGATATTTTGATTCAACAGGGCTCAATGGCCCCCACAATAGCTATTGCTTTGAGTCCATTCATAGAATCACTTGCCCTTCACTCAACATTCTAGTGTCTTGAAACAAATGCAACATATTGCATGCATAAATGATAATACCAGTTTATATAATTCAACTACCTGATCTATCTTCTAGTAAGTTGACTTTAATGATGTAGATAGAGTGTATACCTTTCAGGTCATGATCTTTGTCCTTTAATGATGTAGATAGAGTATATATTTGGAGGGTTATACTTCTAGTGATCGAAATTGTTGTAGAAGTGACAATTGTCATCATTTTAGTCTTTCTTTTTCTACCTTGTATCTGCGATTGAGGAACCAGAGTATAGGGTTGTGTGTAGGTTGGGGTTTAAATTTCTACCTTACTTGAACCAACCTCATTGGGTTGGTTTAGGAGCTTTAATGGATTGGTCAGGTTATATTTTGATCATCTCATAAAAGTATGGGTTGACTTGGATTGGAGGTGCAATTTGGTTGATAATGCTAGTGCCCATGCATTAAAAACTTAATTTTCATGTTTACAAAATATGGAGAGAAAGATGTTGGTGCTATATTTCTTGTTATATATCGCTAATATTTCAAGAATACAAGATAAGAATAGGGATTTTGTGAAGCAAAATGAAAATACGAAGTCTCAAGAAAGAGTTCATATAGGAATCAAAGTCTTTGGGATAGCAAGCTCAAGGAGAGTTACATCAAGCTATATCAAGCTCAAGAAGATTCAAAGAAAAGTGTTAAAGAGCTTATCTTTATGATTTTACTTTGTAGACTTTATTAAAGACCCAAGAAAAGGTCACTTAGAATTTTTATAGGATCACTTAACACATAGGATCCTTAAAGAACCACCTATTCACTTGTTTTTAGTTAAAAAATAATGATCATTTATTTATAAAATGATTACTAGTTGTTTAAGGTTTGAAAGTTCAAATATGAGGCTTAACGATTTCAAAAGGTTTGAATTATAATGAATACAAAGTGAAAAGACACTTTGTTAAATAGTTAAGCTAATCATTTAATCGAATAGACCTCTAGCAACCATTTATCTTGAGTATATACAATAGATTAGAAATTAATAGATCAAGTTAAATGATTAATTGAGTTCTAGTAACTTGAAAAATTTGCAACGTTTGATTTTTGTGCTTAATTGTTTTTTACAACACTTTGTTAATTGTCTAATGTGAAGTGTTGGCTGATTTCTTTCAAAGTTTTTCTAAGTATAGATTTCTCTTGATGAATTCTTTGAAATCAGAACCTTTCAAATCAATTTCTATATGTTATGGAACATTCAAAAATTAGTTGCCAAGACTTAAATGGGTTCTATAAATTTCATAGAAGCTTTCATATGATACACACCAATTCTCTCTTATCTTCAAGTCTTTAAACACAAAAAACAGAGAGAACCAAGCAATCTAGAGCACTTGCTTCACACTTCCAATGTTGTACTTGCTTCTTACTTCCTCTAATCTTCATTCTCTGATTTCATCAAGGGAAAGTACAAGGGACTATTCAGCTAGCCCTACTGCTTTTAATTCACAATCTTGGCTCTATAGGATGAGTAAAAGTTTTTCTTTCAAATTCTTTTATACGTTTGGGTTTCTCTCTAAGAGAGAGGGTCACTATGAAGTAGTGTACATATCAGAGTTTCACTACCATCATTTGAAGTAGCATGTTTTTTAGTGGTATCCAAGTTGGAATCACTATGAAGATTTGAATGTGAGGGATTAGGTCATTTTTGTGAAGAAACAAATTAAAACAAAGGTTTTGAAGAAATTATAGTTCATATGAGGGCATTAGTGCAAAATGGAAAAGAAAGAAAAAGAATAGAAAATACTACTACTATTCCTAAATAAGATTAAGGGATAAACTCTTATCTTCATAGTTTTAAAATTCCTTAATCCTAACTAAAGTAGAAGTCTTCAAGGTCCCTCTTGAGTCCATAAATACCCCTCAAGATCTCAGGGAAGAGGCATTCAATTTAGATCCTTTAGAGTCTAAATTCTACATTCTAATCTTTAGCCTATCCCTTTCCCTTTCCTTTGGGTCTCCTTTGAGTGGATAGTCTCCTGTGCCTCTTCGCCTTCGTTTTCCATCTCTGATTTTCTCCACCATCATTGCATCACCATGTTAGGACCCAACCCCTACCCTAGGGTACGAAAGGTGGTACTAAAATTATCTCATGTCTAACACATGTACCCATTACATCTAGCAACATGGTTGGCTAACTAGTTTAATAGAAGAGTAATAGGGAGGCTAGCTCATTCATTGAATTAGTCTCAATCCTCTAGATATAACATAACAGGCAGAGGCCATTGTTTTGTTGGCATGAGACTATGCATTTGGTTGTGTTTGTGGATTCCCACAATTACATTTATCCAACCATCAAATTATCACAAGTTTCTTTCTTTATTGTCAAGGGGATAATACTATAATTTGATATGTCACATTCACATGGGTCTTCTCATATTCTTCATTTCCATAGGTCTTATCACAGTTTAGTTCACATGTTCTAAAGTATAACTGATGTCGAAAAATGCCGTAAGATAATTTATGCGTTGTAGCATGCGCTTACGACATCAATTTTAATAAAAAGATCGAATAATGAATTCAAGTGTCAAACACAGGGAGGTAAAAAATCAAAATCTTGTTGTCGCTTACTTTATTTCCACATGATGATTTGTTTGGTTTGCTTGCGTGAAGAATAGAAAGAGAGAGAGAGAGTAGGGTTGGAGATTTCTAATGACAATGATCGCTAACTATACGTGAAATATCAATAGAACAATATCACATTAAAAACATGTAATGATGAGTGGCATGAATAGAATCTAATTTAAAATGACAAGGCAACAGTGATGGTAATAAAAACTAGTATATTGCACATGCAAAATTGTTTTACAACCACAATACTAGATTAATGCTTAAATAAACGTGAACATTAAACTAAATCTGGAAGATAAATGCGACAAATGGAGAGGCGAGGTGGTCACGGTGGTGGAGATGCTTCCGTCAATGGCTCGATGACTCCAAGGACCTTGCTTGAGCTCTAGAGAGGTGGAGACTTGCTTGTGTTGAAGATAGGAAGGGATTGGAGGGAAGTAGGGGTGTGTAGGGCTTTTTATAGGTGATGGGAAGGCTATGGTAAATCGTTTACCACGACAAATACTTGAATGCCCATGCATGACCCGACCTCCGCAAGCACCGTCCCTGCCCTCACCTGCACATTGCGCGCATGCTCACTGGCCTTTACTGGATTGCGAGTGGGTGAAGGAGAGTCGTTCGATCATGTATCAACGGTCGAGAATTGCTCGTAGTCGCCCTTCATATCGCCCACATAGCACGTGAGATCACGCATTATTGTGAGTGTTTAGTGCGCTTGCCATTCATTGTGCCACATCACCACCTCCGTTACCGTCTGATTAAGATCATGTGGTCGAATTTCGTCTGCACCCCTTCGAAGTGAATTGGACGTGCGTGCAAGGTTTTGATCACGTGTCCCCGTGTTGCGAGTGATGAGCATGACCGCTGCAACACTTGGACAGATTGAAGAGCTTAGGATCAAGGTGGCACGAGATCTGACCCCTCCGATTTCGATCCAATGGTTGATGCTGCTTTGGTTGCGATGAAGCCACACTAAGATCTAATCTTGACCATTGGTTAATGATCCAATGGCTGGGATTTGACAAAGCATGGATGAGGGGAGGACCTGTGAGTGCTAAGGGCAACTTTTGGGTGGCTGGGATGGCTCCATTCTGGCCGTCCATCTTCTTCTGCTTGTAGATGACACCACAGATGTCGGATTAGGTCGATTTTCACACCGTTGGGCTACAATCTTGATCTAGATCCATTTGTGTGGTTGGATTTGTTGTTTGAAACTTCTAATTGCATCAACTTATCCCCTGAATGTTGATCTTCCTCAGACTGCATATGGTGCTACGAGACTCCGATCAGGGTGATTTTGGAGGCATTGAACTCTGATCATTGTGCTAATTAGATTTGTACGGTTGGATCGTAAATTTGAGGCCCTAAAGTATGTATCCTTCTCCCATAGCCATCAAAATAGGCTAATTAATACATAATTTACAAAATCTAGTGTAAATGGGATGTGATGCATGTTACACAATATTTATAATGCAGAATGATTCTATAAGGCTAGGAACATGCATAAATAGGCATTTTATGCAAAATAGATGTGTCTACATCAATAACTCAATTTGTTTATTTGTTTGACAATTCATTCAATTAATCACTTAAACAATAAGCATTAATAGATTTGATAACCACAACTAGAAAAACTAGTTTTGGTCATGGATATTTGGTCATGATTTTAGGAACTGTGACCAAAAGTAACCTGTTGTCATGGTTTTGGGTGAAATTGTGACCAAGAGGATTAAAGAGCATTTATACACTAAACATGTCATTATGATTTAGAAACTGTGACTAAAAGCCCTTTGGTCATAGTTTTGGGTGCGATCGTGACCAAAAGGCACTAACCTCAGCCCTCAACTACCCCCTTCCCAAAACCTTCTCCCCTATTCTTATCTCTCCTCCTTACCCTTCCTCCACGACCTCCTCTTCCTCCTGATTCTTCCTCCACCACTGATCTCCCTCTTACTGTGCTATTGGTCTCCTCTTGTCCTCCTTCTCCTTATCATCCTCTTCTCCTCCTTTCATGGTCTCCCCTCCACTCTTCACTCCTTCGCCCTTGTCATAAAACCTTAAGTGTCTCCACCCCTCTACTCCTTAAACTCTCCTCCCTTCCATGGGGGTGGTCTGATCCTTCCTCCCCTTGATCCTCCAAGTTGCTCTCCTCTCTACTACCTTCTCCATAGTAACTCCCCTTCCATCCTCCAGATCCTCTCACTAACTCCATAGTTGCTTTCATTTGAGCTCTTGATATAGACATGTAGATTTTTTAGGGTTTTTATTCCAGATCTATTGTCTACTTAGCAATATAGGACTGCAAAGTGACGCAATGAGGAGATCGTAGATCTGCATATTTTAGTTGTAGGATGGTGGATCTGACGTGAAAATTAATGGGAATTGGAGGTTGGATTGAGCTCCGGGTGGTGGTTAGGTTGATTATGGCAGTAGTTTTGGATCCTTCTGTAGACAAGCCATTATCAAATTTTGTGTGTTTGATCCTTGTTATTCAGTTGGTCTGTTTGTGATAGAATGAAATGATGTTTGATGTAAACACGTTTATATCACATAAACTGTCTATTTTTGCACGTTCCTAGGCATATAGTTGCATCATACATTATAAATATTCCATAATGATGAGAGCCTCATCATGAGCCCTAACTAGCTTATTTTGACCTAAGAAAGAGAATAAGAGCTCCTACATAACCAAGAGAAGGGCTTAATTCAAGGAATAAGTGTTCTGAGAAGAAAACATGAAATAAAGGTTAAAACTATAATTTTACCATTGTAGTATATAAACAAGATTTCTCAGAGGAAAAACATAGATCAAATGATCTGAATAAGATAAAAAGTGGGTTGATTCAGTTAGAAATGGGTTCATGTGCAATCTAAGAATTAAATGACATTCTGTAACCCTAAAATAGACTTGCTTAATTCAATAAGGTTCTGGTCAGGTTAAAAATCAACTAAACCCTCTAAAATTCGTGGATAAATATCCCCTAGGGTTTAGAACCTTCAAATTGGCCTTTGGAACCTATTTTGACCTAGATTGGGGTCCTAGCTCATCAATTGACCTAATTTAGGTTTTTATGCAAAAAATCCAGTCAAACGTGGTCAAACCTAAAATCCAACTTCACCATTGGATTCCTTAGGTCCAAATTAGGTTTGTACCAAAATTTGGACCTAAGGGGAGGTCATCTTGACCTACTTTGCAAAATAGTACACTTAATTACATTTTGGTCCCTATCTTTTGAAAACCATTGCACAGACCCCCCTAACTTCCTCACCACTCTTACAAATAGGTCCCTCTTCCATTAATGGGGAGAAATCCTACTCCGACGAGGAATGGAGGGGGAGTAGTCCCTGATTCCTCAGAGATCTCCCAGATTTGGAAGGGAGATTCTCTGAGGAATTCCCTTCCATTTGAGCTCGATCCTAATCCTTGATTCACACCCAATCTCTCGTGCGAACGCATGAGAGATTTGGGTATCCCACAGACTTCCTACTATGGCGAGGACTCTTGCGTTTGGAAGCTTGTCTTCTAAGCACAAGAGCGCCTGCCAGTGCCTATAAATTGATCCTCAACCCTGGTTACACCTCAGCTCGACTTGGCCAGAATTCCATGTCAATTTCTTCTTCTCCTCCGACCAAGTGGTCCAGCGAGCTTCGGTGAGCCTCCCTCCTCTTTCTCGTCGCTCTGCCACAATACCAGTGGCAGAGCTGTCCTCATCATCCTCCTCTGCATCGCGCAACACCTGTGCGAGAATCCCTAGCCCCGTCGTCGCCGCTGTCTCCCTCCACTGGACGCCTTCTTCTCCGGCAACAGCAGGTACTGCCAGCCGCCCTCTCTCCCCCTTCATCCACTTAATTAGGTTAGAACCACTCGTCTCTATCCCCTCTTCAATTCCCCTCAACCTATTTCACAAAACACCCCTCGACAGCCACTGTCCATCGCCATCTTCCCCGTCTTCAACCAAACTCTGGCGAGACGTATCCATCACTCCACACCTCCATATGTCTCGCCACCAACCTCACAACCTCCGCCACAGTCCACTGAACATCATCCACCCACTCACAGACCACCTACACCACCACAAATTCCCCCCGACCTAACCCATAAACCTGGCCACAGAGTGATCTAGGCACGCACGCCTAGGCTACCCCGCGGCCTGCCACCCACCGTCCCACCTTCGCCATGTAGTTTAATGGGGCCATCAGGCCGTATTCATGTGTGGCAGATCTGAGCACCAGCCGCCATTAGTGACGGCTCGAGCTTGCTTGTTCTCCAGCTCCAAGCCACAAGCATCAGGTTCCAGGCTTCCAGATTGCGCGGGCTGAGTGTGAGAGTGAGTCTAGGCTGATAGTGGGTGCTGCGAGACCTCCAGCTGCGACAATTGTGGGAAGTCATCCTCTTGCGGGAGAACGCGCAAAAGCGGGTGGGACATTAGTCCCACCTCGTAAACGTCTGAGTGCGGCGCATAAAATAAGTTGATTTTTGTTTTAGTCTCTTCGCCTCGAGACACACATGGGGTGAGGTCCCTCACCTATCACGCCTCGTTCGCGACATTCTCCCCCATGGATCTGGCACCTGACCCAACTAGCCTACTGATCACTCCTCGTGCACCACACCCACGCCAGTGCACCTGGACTCGGGCACGCGACTTGACTCGATTACCCAACTCTGGGAGAGCGTAGCGAAGAGTGACATACAGTGAGAGAGAGACGCGAGGGTCAGTAGAAGGGTAGGTTTTACTCTTCGATTTGTGCAGGGAAGGAGAAGGAAGGCATAGCTGAAGTGAAGCTGACACTTAGCTACAAAAGGAAGAAGGAAGGAAGGCTAAAGAAGGAAGAAGACTCGCAGAGGAAAAAGAGAAGGAAAGACAAGATAGAAGGAAGTGGAGAAGACAAAGAGAAGAAGTCATAGAGATAAGACTGAAGAAGGAAGGAGAAAGAAAGAAAGGGAAAGACAAGCAGAAGAAGAAGAAGAAGAAGAAGAAGAAGAAGAAGAAGAAGAAAAGTTGAAGACAAGGGAAGCAGAGCTAAGGAAAGAGGAAGAAGACCCGCAGAGAAAAGGAGAAAGACACTGTAGAGAAGAAACGAAGAAGAAGTAGACGACCAAAGAAGAATAGAAGAAAAAAAGGAAAATTAGAGAAAGTAAGAAGAAGAAGAGAAAGCAGACAGGAGAAGACATAAGAGAGAGTTAAAAGAGAAAATATCTTTTTGAGACGTCTGATCCCATGATCAGACGTCCAATTTCTCTATTTTTGCCACATTTGACTCAAATTCTTGCATCTATATTCTGAATTAGGTTTTGAGTAACTCTAAGTGTTCAATTACATTCTTGAGATTAGTAAATAAATTCCATTTGCTCCCTGTGTTCGACCTTGGATACTTAGGTTTTCGAGTAATAAATTTTTATTTGTTGACAACGCTTGGTCACCTATACTACGACGCAACTAACTATTAAAATGCGATCTAGCCGCATCAACACATAACATGCTTCATCATGCATTTAGATCAGGTTGTATAAAGTTTAGGTTAATTTTCTCTTTTTGTGGTCAGATAATAGGGCAATATCATATCGGGGCCTCAGATTGAAGATCCAATCGTATGGATTTGATCAGGGAGACGATCGGAGTTCAACGACTCCAAGATCGCCCTGATCGAATTTCCATAGTATCTGATGTAATCCAAGAAAGATCAGAGGTCAAGGGACTAGGTGGTGTAAATCCATTTTTTAAACGACAATTCTGACCACATAGATGGGTTTGGATCGACGATTGTAGCCCAACGGTGCGAAAATCGATCCAAGCTGACATTCGTGGCACCACCTACGAGCAAATGAAGATGGACGACCAAGATGGCACCACGTGGTGCCATCACATCCGCCCAAACTGGCCGCAGCATCTCTTCTCAGCTTCTGAAGGTGTGGGCGAGGCGAGATCTCAACCGTTGGATCTTGATTCAACGACTGAGAGGGCGCAGCTGTCAAATGATCTCTGCGCCAATCCACGGAGACAACACAGTGAAGAATGCCACCACGCGCAACTTCGCAATTCACGTTCGAATCCGTGTGCCTCAAAGCACGAATGCAGGCGAAATTCCATTGTTAGATGAGGTTTGAGCGGCATTGGCAACGGCCACGTGGCCGCACGGATGGGCTCAGGGCACGTATGCGTGATCCAACGAGCCGTTGATGCCTGATCTCAAGCACAGGTGCGTGTGATTGCGCAACAATCATAGGTCTTAATTGACCAAAATTAGGCTAGGACTTAGCATAAGTTAGGGTAATTCATGCTTGCAAAAGCATTATCTGCATCTTTACTTCTTTACTTTAGCTATGCATAAAATAATGTTATGATGTGCTGATTAAGTGCATTATGTTAATTGCAGGCAATAAGCTGATCAGAAGCTGGATCTGGAGCTGGATCTGAAGTTGGATCAGGAATAATGGGTGTTGCAGTAGGATTGGAGCAGAAGACTTAGATTAGACATAGGGAATAATGATGTAACGAAGTTAAGGTATGCTATTCTATTAAGTAGGAATAAAGCAGTAAAATGTGAAGAGCTTAGGTCCATCCTAGCCCTAGGATAGCCTAGAGACTTCCCCCAAGCCTTAGCCACCCTTAGATTAGGTCACAGCACCCTAGGAAACCCTAAAACCCCAGTTCCAACCCTTATCTGGACGTCCAGATAAGTTATAGGACGTTCAGAACCCTTAGCCAACTCCTGCACACCTTAAACCCACTTCCGCAGTGTTAACGAACATCCAGACACTTTGTCAGATGTCCAATTTCTACAGAATACCCAAAATAGAACCTAGAATTCCCCCTGACTCAGATTGGACGTCCAGAACTGAAGTCTGGACTTTTGATTTTTGAGTATAAGTCGTCTGATTCAATTTTTGGATGTCTGGAACTGCTCTCCAGTTCCTGTTTTGAGATTCAAGCCTTGATCTTGGATCTCTAGCTCCCTAGACCTAATTCCAACCCCATAGGAACCTAAATTAAGGTACCCTAACCCTAGTACATCACCTCTAGACCTCCCTAAGGACCTAATTAGGTCTTCACCAAACCCAATTGACTTAGATCAAAGTCAATTACCATCACCTAAGCCAATTGGACTCATTGAGTTCAATTAAGCTCAGATCTCAACCCACGCAAGTTCAATTGGACTTAGTGAGAGTCCAATTGACCTAAGCCAAACCTAATTGAGTTATTTCACTCTCAATTAGGTTCACACTCATTCAATTAAACTTGGGTTAAGTTTAATTGCAATCGCCCCTTAGTAATTAGAGTTTACAACCCTAATTCAAGGCATACACCTACCCAAACCCCTTAGGACCTAACCTAGACCTCTTAGCCACCTAGGGCACGACCACACACACACACACACCCATTCACGCACACACACTCCTCTAGAGTTCTCTAGAACTCTTCAAGTGGCGCCAACTCTTGGTTGCCAAATTTAGCAACCAAGAGGCATTCAATTCTTAGATCCACAAATGGTGGATCTAAGAAACCACCTCCCTCTCTTGGCCGGCCACTCATGGGACTCTCTCTAGAGAGTTCCACACTTCTCTAGAGAGACTCCCTTTGGTCTATAAAAAGACCTAGGGGGTGGCCATTTGCACCCATCCACATTCATGGCTTCAATCCACATACTTGGCTCCATTCACATCCACCTCCACTTAGGCTAGCCACTTCCGTCTCCACTCCACCTCCACGAGTTGAGCACCACCATGAAGGACACCATCTCCATGCCAGGATGCTGGATCACTCCGCCAACCTCTCTCCAAGGGCCAGCCTAAGCTCCATTAGCCGCCCCTCATTCTCCTCTCAACCACTGCAAGGCCATCTGAGCCCACCTCCGAATGCCCTCACTTTCTGATAGATTAGTAGCTAGCTCTTTACATTTACTACTTCTATTTACTACTTAGTAGTGTAGTCCTTATTCTCCCCCAATGATGAAAGCAAAATCCCCTTGTAGATTCCTGTATGCGATCATTTTCTGGTAGCTAGATTTACATTTTTAAGCATTCCTGTACAAGCTTTCCTCTACATTCCATGCTGCAACACTTCTCTGAATAAATGAAAAAAAATATATTTTTATACATATCTCTATGTTTGACTTCACCATGAGCTTATTGGTTACAATCAAATTTGTGTGATTCAAGTTGACTGTTCTCATTTATATATTTTTTGCAACGAGCATGTCAGTTCCGAAAAACATAGAAAACCTAATTATAGATGCATTTTCTGTAAACAGCCACCACGTAACTAGAATTGTGTGCACCGAAACTCATACTTTTACCTTTGTTATCTATTTAACACATGCGTACGTAATTAGAATTCATAATAAAAGTGGAGAAGTCTTATTTCGAAGGTTGGAAACCGGCGTGCGATTTTAGATAAAGTAGAGCAATAAAAGATTGATTTCAGAATTAAACAAATGCCTCTCAGAGACGAACAACCGGGAGTCAACGTCTCGTTATTTTTACAAACTTAATTTTGATGAACATTTTTGTGCGACTATACTACGATTCCAACGACTTTCAAATGCGCGAGAATGGGTTTCCGTCAGCGTGCTAAAGGTGCGATGGATTTTGAGCCATTCGATTGTGTGCGAACATGCGCATGCGTTGAGCACGTGGAGAGAGGAGGCACGGCGGGCTCATACACATATGCCCATGTTCAGGGTCTTTGGTGACGAATAAATCCGTCACTAAAGACCCTGACATTATTGTTTTGAGATGAAATGACCCATTTACCCCTTTAATCCTCACCTATAAATGGCCCTACGACCCCCACATATCAATGATCCCCTCCTTCACCTCTCTCCCTCTTCAAAGCTCTAAAGAAGCTTGTCCCAAAGCCAGGATGCTCCTCTAGAGTTAAAATCAAAATTTTATCCACTTTTCACCCCGTTCGTGGAGCTCCTGTGGTTGTCTTCTCACCCCTGTTTCGGAAGTAGATCCCGCAACGATGACACCCTACCTCACCCCCGGTTCTTCCCACTTCATTCTCCATCTTCCATCTCTATTTTGTCTTCCAGGTGTCGCCCGTTCTAGCTCATCCTCTAAGCAGCCGTCTAGGAGGATAATTTCTCACCTCCCTTCTCTTTTTTGCTTTCTAGAATAGATTTACCGCTTTCTAGTTGTAATATTTCCAGCTTTCTAGTTGTAAAAATAATATCTCTGTTATAAAAGTGTTTTGTTCTCTCTCTCTCTCTTTCTTTCTCTCTCTCCTTAGTATAGTATCGATTCATTATGATTAACCTGCCTTAAAACTAAAATTACGAAAAAAATATAATTGTGGATTGCGAATCAACGTAGCCTCCCTGTGTTCGACCTGAAATTCCTTTTGAGTTTCGATAAATTTATTTGTTGACGGATTTTCTCATAAATTGCACTACAACGACGGGTTTTTAAAACTCAACCTTTTTACATAGATTTTTTGCTACAACAATGTCAAAGGAATTAGGTAACTTAGATTGAGGTAATTTTTGCTCTTCTATTAATTCAGAGGATCGAATTCGCTTATATTTGTAGATTGGGGCACTAAAGGGGAGTGAATAATACGTGATAAAAGTATGATGAACAAATAAAAATATCAATCAATCATACAAAGAACATTCCCCACAATATGATATTTCATTTTAAGGTGGAATCCCCAAGGGTAAAAACTACCACCTAAGTCACCCCAACTTAGGATTTTCCTTGATCATCGAGAGATCAAATCCATCATTGTACCACTTGACACTACTTTAATCGAGGGTGGCACAACCTCAATACAATAATACTACTTTAATCGAGGGTAGTGTACCTTAACCCCACTTTGATCTTAATTGAAGAGTATTTTGTCTCCAAGGGAGATGGGAATCCACAACTTGGATACTCAAACAAAAACAAAATGAAAATCAAAATCCTATAGAGCAATGTAAATTAATTAAATTAGCTTCTACGGGAAAAGGAACTTCCTTAAGATGGAAGTGGATTGAAGTGAAGGCACAAAGAAATGGTGTCGTCAAAGGTAGAGTGCTATGCTTGGAGAGTAACTAAGCAATGCCTCTTCTCTTTGAATCTCACTCTAAGTGTATGTAGTGGGAAGAATTTCTTCTCTCTTGTGTTTCTTTTTGTGTCTCTCTTGTATCTATGTATGGGAGTGTCCTAAGGTATTTATAAACGGCTTACAAACACTCTAGATAGGTGTAGGAACAAGAAATACCCATTGGAACAATTAAAAGTAGTCAAAAGTTTGGTTAGAAATCTAGAAAAGAGAGTAGACAAAACAAGTCGATCAACCACCAATCAACTTGCTACAATTAAGCTGGTCGACTAAAAATAATTGTTGGTCGGCACCATACAATGATGACAGAGGTCCAAATAAGGTATTCATTGGTTAGATGATGCCTGTTCAGTGATTGGTCATCCAATATAGTAGTAGTTGGTCGATGCCTGGTTGACTGGCCACTGAAGGGCTTTTGAGTCTGGTCTTTCTGGACTTGGGTATTTTAGGTGATTGGTTGTCGAATTCTCAATATCAGGCAGCACCATAGTATAGGATTGGATGATGATGAGACATTTGGTAACTGATGCCTTCTAGAGTAATTAGCCAAGTTAATTAGGGTAATTAATGCTCAACAATTACCAAGGTTTTTGAACATTAGATACTCAATGTTCACCCAATTGGATGAAGCCTGGTTGTCCAATATCATAATGTTGCATGCCCAATTTTGGAGTTGGTTGACTGACTACTAAAGGATTGGGTGGTTGATTTGGTGATTCGTTAACTGATTACTAAAGGATTAGATGGCTGATTGGTCAAGTGGTAGACTGGTTACTACTATAAGTGGAGTTTTAATGTGTTTTGAGTGAGGGTTTATATTTCCTATGCAGTCAAATGGCTAGGGACTTGATATCTTTTACTTTTAGGGCTCTTTAACACTAATCTAAGGAAAAAGAAAATAAAGATACAACATTTAGAACACATGAAAACTAAATCTAATCTACTTTCTTCAAGGCCTCATCCTCTTTCTTCTTTTTTGCTTCATTACTTTCCTTGAGATCCTTGCTTTGAGATCTCCCTTAAGCATAGCGCTTGAGCTTGGATGCAATCCCTCAAGATTCAATCTAAGATTTTCTTCTTTGAGCATCCATTTAGCTAAACCTGAAATATTAGTCTCCAAGGACAATGTTAAACATAACAAATTTTTTTATCATCAAAATCAATGATCGTGGTGTTTATGCACCAACAATCTCTTCCTTTATGATGAAGACAAAGCCAGATATATAACACACAATAATTCTCTCCTATTTTGACATTATAAAAAAGATTAAATTTTAATCTTCTTAAGCTCCCCTTAATAAATGCTTCTCTATATTAAAAGGTTCAAAAAACTTTACTCCCTCTTTTTAGAAGAAACTATGACAAAGAAATATGTTAATATCCTACTAAATAATGCATTATAATGTAAATTTCAAAAGAAATTAGACACCAACTAGAGATGATTTCATCCCATTTCTCTATGGCCATTCTCCCCCTTTTTAACATAAAATTAGCCAATCAATTTTTAGAAAAATTCTCCCCTTATTTTAATGCTCTTTCAAAAAACATAGATCATCAAAATCAATAGAATTACCTCCATTAGTATGGCTTCCATCCTCTATACCCATTTGGTTCTCCAAGTACCTTCAATCTTCCTTCATGTAATCCATAAAGATACCTCCTTGGATCCATACTAAAATATGCAAAATAAGAATTTACTAATGTTCTAGGTACCCACATTTTCTTGGGTCCTCTTGGGTTACTTCTTTTTGTCCAAGGTTGTAATCTAGTTGGATTCCAACCTTTTGATCTTTGTGCATAAGAATTTCTCTTGGCGCGTGCATAACTAGGCTTATTTTCATTTTTCTTGGTCTTGCCTTTAGTTATTTTAGCTAAGTCATTAACTAGCTTGTTTGATTATTCTTTTTAGTAAGGCATCATTTTCAACAAGACTAACTTTATGCTTAAGCATGGAAATTTCTATTTTTAAAACACCATTCTCTTCAAGAAGGCTGGTGTTCTCTCCAAGAAATTTTTATTTTCTTCTACAAGATCATTCTTTTTAGTTTTAAGGGAACTACAAGAGTTTCTCAGTTCTTTATTTTCTAGTTTTAGATATTTACTAAGTTCATGAAGTTCTTCAATAGCTTCTTGCAATTCTTCTATACAAAAGGAATTTACCTCTTTGCCATCTTTTTCTTCATCCTCACTTTCGTTAGCAATTGCCACAAAACTGAGGTAAGGAGTTTTGTTCTTTGGTTTCTTAGGTTCCTTTTCTTTTCTTGAGCTAGTGTCATCCCACGTAGCTTGGAAAGCCTTCTTTCTGTATTTATTTGACTTGTAACTCGTCTCCTTTTCCTTCTTTGAGAGAGGGAAATCGTATTTTAGGTATGATTTCTTCTAGAAGTGGTAACACCTAAGTGGTTCTTCCTTCTTTTCTTGGAATCCCTATCCCTAAAATACTTGCAAAAATTTTTAGCCAATAAATAGAGTTCCTTCTTGTTGGAACTTACCTTGCTGTTGGGTTGAACTTCGAGTGTTAGAGATTTCTTCTTTGGCTTTGGTGTGCTCTTCTTCTTTTGATCCATTTTGTTCTCGTAGGCCATGAGGTTTCCCAATAGGTCATCCATTTTGAGATCCTCCACTTGGTGTGCTTCTTCAATTGCTATTACCTTTTGTTCCCACTCTGATTTGAGGGAACAAAGGAGCTTTGATTGAAGCTCTCCTTTAATGAACGTCTTCCCCAAAGACTTGAGGTTGTTCACAATCAATGTGAACCTCGTATACATCTCCATCAACTCCTCATTTTCCTTCATGGAGGACTTGAACTCCTGTGAAGGAGGATTAATTTTTGACGATTTTACCTCGTACTTTCATTCATTATCTCCAAAGTCTTCCATATCTTGTAGGTGGTGGACATTGTGAGATTTGGTTGAACTCGTCTGAACTCAACGCATAATACATCTTCATAGCCTTTCTGTTGAGAGTAAGGTGTCAGATTTGTTCCTGCGAGTAGCCTTATGCGGGTTTCTGTGGAATTTCAAATGGAGACTCGCATCTATCCCATACCATGTAGTTTTGTGCTTGCAACCACATTTTCATATCTAATTTCCAATAACCATAATTTATACCTTCAAATGGAGGCGATCGGACAGTAGATTATCCTTCGTTTCTTGTGGTAGCAAAAATCTTCCCTTCCATCATTAGATCCTCACTTGGTGTAACTCCATGAATGCGACAACTAATGCTCTGATACCAAATGTAGATTGGGCCACTAGGGGGAGTTAATAGTGCATTATAAAAGTATGATGAAAAAATAAAAATATCAATTTATTAGACAAACATTCACCACAATGAGACAATATAGTTTAAGGTGGAAACTCCAAGGTAAAAACCTCCACCTAAGTCACCTAACTTAGGATTTTTCCCAATTGTCAGGCAATCAAATCCAATAACGTATCACTTAAATTGAGGGTGACACAACCTCAATACAATAACACTACTTTAACTGAGGGTAGTGCACCTTAACACCTCTTCAATTCCAATTGAAGAGTATTTTGTCTCTAAGGGACATGAAAATCGACAACATGGATACCCAAACAAAAACAAAAGGAAAAAAAAATCATATAAAGCCCTAATGTTAATTAATTAAATTAGCTAGCTTCTACAAAAAATGGAACTTCCTTAAGATGGAAGAGGATCTAAGTGAAGGTGTGGACAAATGGTGCTCTCAGAAGTAGAGTCCATGTGTGGAGAGTAACTAAGGAATGCCTCTTCTCTTTGAATCTCACTCTAAGTGTATGTAGTTGAAAGAATTTCTTCTCTCTTGTGTTTCTTTTTGTGTCTCTCTTGTATCTAAATATGGGAGTGTCTTAGGGCATTCATAGAAGGCTTAAGAACACTCTAGATAGGTTTAGGAATATGAAATACTTGTTGGAACAATTGATGAAAGTTAGAAGTTTAGTTAGAAATTTGGAAAAGAGAGTAGACTCAGTAGACAGTGCTGGCCTATCGACCATTGGCTAGCTTGCTACAAATGAGCTGGTTGACCAATATTAATTGTTAGTTGTCACCCTACAACGGTGATAGGGGTTTGAACAAGTTATTCATTGGTTGGCTGACACTTGGTTAGTTACTAGTTGTCCAATACAGTTGTAGTTGGTTGACGCGTAGTTGACTAGCTAGTAAAGGGCTTTTGGGTTTGACTTTCTAGACTTGGGTGTTTTATGGCATTGGTTGTCGAATTCTCAGTATCAGGCAATACCGTAGTGTAGGATTGGATGATGATCAGATGTCTGGTTAGTAAGGCCTTCAAGGGTAATTAGACAAGTTAATTTGGGTAATTAATGTTCAACAGTTCCCAAGGGTTTTGAATGTTAGATACTTAATGTTCACCTAATTGGATGAAGCTTGGTCATCCAATATTATAGTGGTTGGATGTCCAATTTTGAAATTGGTCGACTAACTACTAAAGGAATGGATGGTTGATTTGGTGATTGGCCAACTAATTCCTAAAGTATTGGATGCTTGATTGGTTAATTGGTCGATCAGTTACTATTGTAAGTGGAGTTTTAATGTGTTTTGAGTGAGGGTTTAGGTTTCCTAGGCAGTTCAATGGCTAGGGACTTAATATCTTTTATTTTTAGGCATAAGGGTATGATTGCATGCTAATGCGCTTTCATTGAGTTTTAAATGTGTCGTAGTATAGTCAACAAAAGAGAATCAACATTTAAATTTATATCTCAAATGTGAGTCCGAGATTGTCTCAGGGAGAAAATAATCATAATATAAACCATTACTCAATTGATTAAAATGAGGCACAAAGAGTTTGAAGCAAAAATAAATGTATTATGCAATAAATGTCGCTATCAAACTCCAAAAATATGAGTGTTAAAGGCAAAAAATTGTGTTTTTCAACTAAGCACAATTCAACCTCAACACTTAGAATTTTCAAGCCAAAGGAGCCTACACAAACAAGGCACCAATCAACCCAGGGCTCAACCCAGCAAAATCGACCCACTCCTCTAGGCCCAATACCAACCATGCCTCTTCCTTTTTTCTTTATTTGAATTTGGATCCGGCCCAGACCTGCTCGAACGTGCATGGGCAGGCAAGGGCATGTGTGTATGGTGTGATAGGTTGGGGACTTGACTCCCTGAGTTCTCGAGCAAACAACTTGTGTGCGCTTTTCCTGATATAAGACTTGCAACAGCAGTACGTGCATGATGTGGGACTAAGAATTCCCCTCTTCTTTCGTCTTCGCTGCAAGGTGATGCTGCTATCAATTGCAAGGTCAATTGGAAATGGGATCCACGATCCACAGCCTAGAGCTATTCCTCCGCTAAGTCCGCGTATGATGAGGGTGGTCTCATCTTGATTGGTTTGCCATAGCTCTCTCTTAGAGTAGGAGAAGAAGGTGGCGATGGGGATCACTTGCAGAGAGAAATATGGGCCTCTGATCCCAATCAAATATCTAGGAAGCTTCGCTTAAGTGTGGCAATGCTGGTGGTGGTGGTGATTTGGTGTTTGGTAGTATGTAGTGGCTAATAAGAGAACCTTTGGTGGAGCTTCGGCGACCATGGTGGAGTGTGATGGTGGAGGCAATTTGGAGTCAAATTAGCTTAGGCAAAAGGTTCGTGGAGGTGTGAGAGACCATTTTCCCAAACTAATTTGGTCGGAGGAACGTAGAGGAGATGAGACGGTGAAGGTGGTCGTGGTGGCGGTCGTTGGCATCGGGGAAGGTGACAGACCTAATGAATGGAGCTCAGAAGCTCCAGAATCGTAATTAGGAAGGAGGGGAGGAGAAACCCTAACCTAATTTAGGGAGAGGAAGGGAGGAGGGTTCGTTGGAGAGGAGGAAGGAGAGGTGGTGGCTGGAGCAGACGAGGGCAAATTGCAGCTAAAGCATCATGAGAGGCATCGTGGATGTATGAAGGAGAGAACCCTCTACCTATTTGATGGAAACACCATCATGAGCCCTAACTAGCTCATTTTGACCCAGAAAAGAGAACAAAAGCTCCTACATAACCAACTAGAGGTCCTAACTTAAGAAATAACCCTTCTGAAAGAAAAGTAAGAAATAAGGGGTAAAACTATAATTTTACCATTGTATTACAACAACGGATTTTTATCATGGGCTAAACACAGGTCAAATGGTCTTAACAAGATAAAAAGTGGTTTGGTTCAAACAGAAAAGGGTTTATGTGAAATCTGGGAATTAAATGACTTCTTGTAACCCTAAAATAGATCCACTTAATTTAGCAAGATTCTGGGCAGGATAAAATTCACATAAACCCTCTAAAATTCATGAAAAAATATTCTCTAGGGTTTAGAACCTTCAATTTGTCCCTTAGAACCTATTTGACCTAAATTGGGGTCTCAGTCAATTGTTTGACCTAAATTGGGTTTTTATGTAAATTTTTCAGTCAAACGTGGTCAAACCTAAAATCCAACTTCACCATTGGATTCCTTAGGTCTAAATTAGGTTTGTACAAAAATTTGGACCTAAGAAAAATTCACCTTGACCTACTTTGCAAACAGGTCCAACCTAATTACATTTCTACCCCTAACTTTTGAAAACCTCTACAAAAATCCCCTAACCTTTTCATCATTCTTTGCAATTAGGTCCCTCCACCATTATAGTGGAGGGAATCCTACTCCGGTAAGGAATCGAGGGAAAGAACTCGTTTCCTCAGAGAATCCCTTTCAAATTTGAAAGGGAGATTATATGAGAAATCTCCTCTCATGTGAACCCATTATCAAGCCCTAATTTCTACCCAATCTCTCATGCGAATGCATGAGAGATTTGGGTCTCTCTGACCTTCCAACTTCGGCAAGGTTGCCGTGCTTGGAAGCTTGGCTTCCAAGCATAAGACCTCCTGCCAGGGCTTATAAAAGCCTCCCTAGATCATTCTGCACCTGTTAAGCTTGAAATTGGCCTGAGATACCCCCCAATTCCTCTCTTCCCCTTCGGTCAACCACCCAGCAAGCTCCGATGACTCTTCTCTCTCTCTCTCGTTGCTCTGCCACAATACCAGTGGCAGAGTTCCCTTTGTCCTCTTCGTCCGTGTCGCGCCGCACTAGCCGACGTCCCTACAACCCTGTCGTCATCGTCGTCCTCCTCCCACTGGGTCCTTTGTCTCCGGCGACGGCAGTATGAGTCAGCCGCCTCCTCTACATCCCCCTTCGTCTATCCACCCTCAGATAAGTTCTCTCTGTCTTCTCATCCTTTTTCTATCATTTATTTCTACAAATCCACCTCGACGTTCGCAAACCACCACCACCTTCTCCACCTCCGATCAGACCTCCGGCAAGGTGTTCCCGCCACTCCACACCTTCATCCACCTCGCCAACTACCTCATGAGCACCGCCACACCTCACTGACCCTAACCCCTCACGCCATCCACCACGCCAAGTCCCCAGAACATCCCCCGAACACACCCACCTTCACACGCATAGGATGACCTAGGCACGCAAGCTCAGACCACCCTACGCCACGCCGACCATCGTACCACCTTCGCCATGTTCAGGCGAAGCTTCTTGCATGTTTGATGAGGCCGCAAGGCCATTTTCTTGTTGACAGGATTCGAGGCCTTCACCGCCATTGACGAAGCACAAAGCGTGCTTGGAAGCTTCATCCTGGACTCCAGGCACCAGGCTCCAGGTCCCAGGTTGCGAGGATTCCTTTGCGCACATTCGTAGCCCAGCAATTGGCGTCAATGTTCCATGGAACTACTACAATTTGAGGAGACATCTGCTGCGGGTGCTTGCGAAGAAGGTGGGACAACATAGTCCCACCTCGGAAGTGTAGGAGCGGAAGTAGTGATATAAAGTGAAGAAGTGTCAGGGGCTTATTGCCTCCTAACCACGGGGTGAGGTCCCACTCGCCCACCACTTTGTTCATGACCCCACCCCGTGGACCTAGCCCTGACCAATATACCGATTACCCTGCACTCCTCACCCACCACGCATGCCGGTGGGCTTGGTCCCGGGCAAATACCTGACCCAATAACCCAAGAAGGCTCTAGGAGAGCGAGCCTAAGAGAGAAGGAAGAAGAGAGATCGCGGGGGAGGGTAGGGGTAGTTTTGCTGTCAGGAGAAGAAGAGGAAGCCAAAGAAAGGAGAAGAGGGAGCCAAGGAAGGAAAGGGTGAAAGCCTGAGCAGCTAAGGAAGGAGAAGGCAAAGCTAAAGAGGAGGAAGCTGAAGAAGAGCTAAGGGCCAGAGCAAAGAAAGAAATCAGAAAGAAGTAATCAAAGAAGAAAGAAGAAGAAAACAAGGGCCAGAGAAATCAAAGAAGTTACAGAAGGAAGAAGAAGACAAGAAGAAGACAAGGGTCGAGAATAGAAGAAAGAAAAGAAGAAGAAGGAAATCAGATACAGAGATAGGGATCACAAACAGAACAAGCATTGTAGCCATCCGATATTTAAGACGTCTTATTTTCAAAATCTGACGTCCATATTATTTTGTGCTTCTATATACATTGACATTATATTTGTTGCATTATAACTCTGATTTTTCATTGCATATTATTTTCAATTTGAAAGTTGTGCTCTTGATTTTTAGATCCCAATTTGCTCCCCGTGTTCAACCTCGGATTTAACATTTCGAGTAATAAAATTCATTTGTTTTTGAGCGATTTCAACTATACTACGACACATTGATTTTACATTGATCTCGCTTTGCAAAAATATTTTGACGCCGTTGCCGAGGAGCAACAGGCGATTTAGAAATCTTGCTCACAACTTCTGATTCAACACTAGCTTGATACATCTCTTTTGTTGTGATTGTTTTAGGGGAGAAGATTCAAAAGAAGACTGCCGCACAACAACCACACTCGGGGCAGGTAATCTCTGATTAGCCCTTTCTCTTAATCCCCTCATTCTGAAATGGAAAAACAAGGTAAAAATCAATTTAGGGCTACCTGCTTTCCATATTTAGTTAATTCACCCAAATTGCCTGATTTTTTATTTCAACAAATATTGAATTGTGCATCCATTTAAGGTAACTAGGGCTACCACCTCCTTGATTGAGCCCTAGATACCATATCTGTGGCAACTAAATTGGATCACAATTAGATCCAAATTAAGGATTCCAATTTAGGATTTTAGAGACATATCTTTCTAAGAAAGAATCAATTTTCCAAAAAGAGGTGTGCCTAAGCCTTGATTGAAAAGACTTATTCAAGAGAAACCCTAAAAAATCAAGCTCTTAATTTCACTTGAACCTTAAAAGAAAGGATTTAAAGCTCTCAAAGGACAAATAGGTGAAGTTAACCTCTTGTTGGATGAACCAACCTTGAAATTAGAAAACATCTAAAGTTCAAGTGGAATCCTAAGCACCTTTAATCTTAAATAAAAGTGGTAGATTTAAGAGGTCAAGGTCCCCATTCTGGTCTACCTAGAATTTCAGTGACAAGAGAGGCCGGGTGGGGGAAACCCTGTAACTCATGGGGATGCTCTACCGTGTAGGGGTCTTTGCGGGACTCTCCCTCTTTGGCTACCCAGGTATTTCTCAGGTGGACGGCTTTTCTGACTAAGGGGTATCATCCGCCCTGAACCTCTATAGTCATCCAAATTTTTTGGGTGTCTTGATTGGGTCCAGCACATTCTAATCTCGCCTAAACCATCAGTGCATGTTTGGTAGGAGGTCCTTGAGACCATCCTTAGGACCTCCTTTAGCAATCCACTCTCGCCGAGGCCAAGCCTCGACGTCCATGTTTATGCAGCAACCCCACCACATAGACATCTCCTCTGATTCATCAGAACCCAATTCTCCTTCCATCATCATGGCACAACCAGTTGAAGAAGAGAACAATCTTGAACACCAACTCCAGTGCCTAAATGATCTATTTCAAAACTTTGTAAACCCACCGTAGTGTCCTATGATGCGAAATCACTATAATCCCGCTGCGGTGGCAATCGAACCTCGAGTCCAAATCCCAGCTGGAGGTCCTGATTCTGAACTCAAGCCCAACATGATTCATGCTATTCCAAGGTTTCATGGGCTTAATTCTGAGCATCCTTTCCAGCACATCAAATAACTCAAACATCTGGCCTAGACCTTCAGGTCGGATGTACAAAATCGAGATATTCTTCTTATGAAGATGTTTTCCTTCTCTCTCATGGACAAGGTAGCTCATTGGTATCAGACTCAGATGCGTCCAATCAACACATGGGTTGAACTGCAATCTGAATTCTTGAAAATGTTCTTCCCAATTGGTCAAACGAATGCCTTGCGCCACCAGATCACACACTTCACTCAACAATCTAGAGAACCTCTTCATGAGGCATGGGACCATTTCTTAGATCTCATGCAGAAGTGCCCCCATCACAGAGTTCCTAAAAAGGAACAAGTCAAGTCTTTTTACCAGGGACTCCGTGAAGACATTCGCTTATTCGTCAATGTAACCTACGGAGGAAATATCATGGGTCAACATGAAGACACTGTGTGGGAGATTCTCGAGAATATGTGTGAGAACTCCATCAATAATGACTCCATGGGCTTATTCGATCAGACGAATGCCCGTGCATCGACGAATCCAAGGGGAGCACATGAGACGTAGGGCCTGTCCACATTTGTCGACTTGGAACTGATGGCTAGTTGGTTGGACAAGGTCTCTATCATCGAGAAGAAGGTGGATGAGCTAACTCGACATCTGCAGCGAGCCACCTCTGTGCAAAACCTGTTTGCACAGCTATCTCTTGGGAGGGAAATTTTGCAGAACATCTATCACCGATCTTCTCAGGGGATGGACCCATATCCACCCCCATCTAACTCTAGGACCAGAGGAAACTCTGATCCGATCTACTCTAGTTGGGGGAACTTTGAACCCTCGTACTCTAATTTTCCTGAGGTTCCTCAGACCTACGAGGACCTCAACGCCATCCAGAATGACCCATTCTCTAATACATATAACCCTGGGTGGCGAAATCATCCCAACTTCCTGTGGGTGGGAAATACTTAGAATCAAAGACCACCTTATCAACCCCGTCCACAAGCTCCTCATCCATATCAGCCGCCTTAGCCTCGGCCCAACCCTACCTATCAATCTGGGCCAACCCAAGTAGATCAAATGACTTTTATCCTTCAGACTCTGGCTGACATTCTGAAGACGAATGTGGCTATGCAAGAATAGCACAAGGGCGAGATCACAGAGGTTTACAATCAACTCGCCCAGATGGCAAATTCCCGCCAACCTGGCACACTCCCTTCGCAACCTCTGCCGAATCCAAATAACGTGCTGAACCAGAGGCGCGTTATGAACCCAAATTCAGGCCAAGCCCACATGATTCATTAGGCCCCTTCTATTCCATCACTCGACGGGATGGAAGTTTCGACATCTTATGCAAGATTTCAACAGCAGCCACCTATTTTACCAACCCCAAACCAAAACCAGGCAGGACTAAACTCCGTAACAACCTGTAGTGGTAAAACAACTCAAGACCCACCTTATCCAAGCCACTCTAAGCCTGGTAGTAACCCAAGCCCTAGGATAGTTATCCAGGACACCCCTGTCCTAGATCAAGAACTTGGACCTATTATAGAGGAACCAACCAAGGTTCCATTTCCTGAGGCCTTGACCAAGAGAAAGAGGATAACCAAACCCGTGGCTCCTGAGGAGGATCTGGTCAAGCTCTTTGAACAGGTCCATATAAACATCCCTTTGATGGATGCAATCCGCCACGTATCGGCTTACGCACGATTTTTGAAGGATGTGTGTACACCCAAGCGTAAGCTGCGAACCAAGAGTAGGAGTCCGATCGTACTGTCAGAGCAAGCCAGCTTTATAATTTTGAGCAAACTCCCACTAAAGGCTAAAGACCCTGGTACTCCCCTGATTTCATGTACCATTGGTGATACCCAATTCGACAGAGCGTTATTAGATTTAGGTGCCTCCATAAACCTAATACCTACATCCCTCCTTGGTCACCTTGAAGAAGCTGAGCTTAAACCGACAGAGGTGACGTTGCAGTTAGCTGATCGATCCATTAAGTCATCTAAAGGAGTACTCGAGGATGTCATCGTTAGGGTACGGGATTTCTATTTCCTGGTGGATTTTTTAGTCTTGGACATGGATGCATGATGTAAACACATTTACACTACTTAAGATGTCTATTTATGCATGTTCTTAAGCATAGGATTGCATTGCATGCTATAAATATTGCATAACATGCATCATCTTGCATTTAGAGTAGTTTGAATAAAATGGAGGTTAATTGCCTCCTTTTTTGTGCTTGGACAGGGAAAACTTTTTATCAGGGCCTCAGATCGAAGATCCAACCGTACAGATGTGATCAGGGTGATGATTGGAATTCAACGACACCAAGATCACCCTAATCAGGCATCTGTAGCATCTGATAGTGATCGGGGAACCCTAGAAGATCAAGGGCCAAGATGGTGTAAATCTGCACTTCAAATGACAAATCTAACCGCATGGATGGATTCGGATCGACGATCGCAGCCTAACGACGCAAAAATCGAGTCAATCCAACACCCGTGGCACCATCTACAACATTCAGAAGATGGACGGCCAAGATGGTGCCACGTGGTGCCATCTTGGCCGCCCAAATGCTCGCACACACCCGCTGAAGCTCCCTCATCCGTCCCTCCCCGCCGTTGGATCAAGATCCAACGGCTGTGGATGCGGCACCTTGAAATCGACCGCACAACCATTTGGGTGAGGTAGCGTAGTGGTCCAACGCCTTAACGCGATGTGCGAACGCGAGTTCGAGTCGTGGCAAGCGGGCGAGCGGGGCGGAATCGCGCGAGCGGGCGAGCGTCAGATCTTGATCGGGTGTCCATCCACGCTTAATAGCATCGATGCGCTATCGCACGTCTGTGCCTCACGCGGCATCGTACGCGGGCAGGCACGCGTTAAGAAGCGGGGTAGGCGCATCTTAAGCTGTCCGATCTCGCGATCGGATGGTGGAGATTCGTTGAACCTGCGGCATGCATTGAGCACGCGTGGAAGCTAGCAGCCACGCGTTCAATGGCCACTATGCCCACGATGGGGCTTTAGAGACGGTTTTATCCGTCACTAAAGACCCCTTATTTAATGTTTGAAAGATGTAATGACCAATTTGCCCCCACTCCTTGCAACTATAAAAGGAGACCCCCTCCACATGAAATTCTCATCCCTTCCTTCTCTTCTCTACCTCTCCAAAGCTCAAGAGAAGCTTGTCCCACACCTGAGATGCTTCTCGCAAGATAAAGTCCAAATTTTCGTCCCCCTTCGGAAGTGGATCCCACGACGACGACGACGTGCTACCTTATTCCCGTTCTTCTGCTTCATCCTCCTTCGTCCTGCTTCGTCCTCCTTCGTCTAGGCGTCGTCTCGTCCGGCTCATCCTCCAAGCGACCGTTGAGGAGGATATTTTTCTATCCATTCTTTTACTGCTTTCTAGAGTAGATTTACCGCTTTCTAGTGTAATCATTTTCCCGCTTTATAGTCGTAATATTTAGTGTAACAATCCCTTTTTATAATGAATTTCATGTGCATTCTATATCTCTTTTGATTTTTGTTTGTATTATTCTCTCTCTCTCTCTTTTATTTATTATAAGTAGTTCTAATCAATTGAATTATTTCGTGACAAATAAAAATAGACCCATAATTTTTAAATCAAACGTCCGCCTCCCTGTGTTCGACCTGGAATTTCAATTTTGGTATAAATTTTATTTGTTGAACATGAGTTCTTCGCTTTCAAACTACAACAACAGGTTTTCAAAATCGAACACGTTAGCGTAGAAACCCGACGTTCAACATTTTAGCGCCGTTGCCGGGGAGGCAACGCTCTTTGATTTCTCTTCGCGTTTTCTAACTTACAAATCATTTACCTCACTTCTCTCCTTTCTTATTGTGATTGCAGGTACTCTTTCGAGACAGGCAAAAGCGGTAGATTGGAGTAAAGTGCTGTGGAAGGTTTTGTAAGTTATCCCCCACATCCCACCCATTAGATTTCATTCCACAACATAATAACACAAACATCAATCAACCTAGGTGTTCTTATAAACTCTAGGGTTAGATTGTTTGTTGTTTGACACCCACACCCGCCCCAATCCCCACATTAAAAAAAGAAAAATTAAAAAAAATCTCACAGAGGTACACAACCTCATCTGATTTTCAAACTCAACTGGTAAACTGATCTTTGGAGCCGGTACACACATTCAAACACATAATTGAGTAGAAATCAGATTAGGTAATCACTTGTGTGCCTAATTAAGTTGTGCAACAGGCCAATTGTTTGAGTTGATTGGGCCGCACCACTTCAATTAAAACCAACTCATCAAGTAGCTGCCACTTACGTTCAACTCTTAGGGATTTACCAGGCACTCCACATTCTTTTTAAGCTTTAAAGGAAAACATCTTCACCTGTGCTTGCAAAACCTGGTGTGCCAATGAAACTTGTTTGAAAACACCTAAAGTTGAATCCTAAAAGCTACTAAGCAAGATTTGAACTCTAAAATTCACCACATCAAAAATAATCTTGCTTGAAAATCACTGATTGTGCATGCACACACAAATCAATCAATCATTAAGGGCACAACCCATATAAAGGGCCCATCACATTCCAAAGCACATTCAAACCTAGCCCTAAATAAAATAGAGTAGACGTTGGCCTTGAGGATTGGACTCGCTCTTCAGAACCCAGAACGAGATTATTTTCGATTAGTCTGTTTCTACTATTCAATCTGATGTCTAGCTAAGGGAGCATAATCAAACGATCGCGGTTGGGGGGTACACTAGGAACCGGAGGCGCAAGCCGAAGGAAGAACCTTCTCCCCAGTCCCTCCTTCTAACTGGTCGGATTGAACAAATAGAAGTAGATCAAATCGTTTCTCTATCTCAAGATGGGTTTTGTGAGTCTGTAGGTCTGTAGGTTAACCTACTTAAGGACAGGTTTGATTGTTTGTATTGCAGGGTGCCTTTCTTCCTCCCGTCTTTTATGAATCTTTCCACATATTACACGCATTCCCGCTCTTTTCCTCTTGTTGTGAATTATCCTCAACATGACGAATATCCTAACTCATACTGTAATCCACCATCAGTTAGTTGGGATAATTCGGATTGGAGATGCAGTTCCAGACCTCTTTGTTTAATGTCTAACCCTGAACACTTTGATTGTGATTTCTATCCTTCTCAGAGCCACATCGATTATAGATCATCAACCTTTCATGAACAACCTAATACGATCTACAATCAAGAAGGATACACTGATTCTTACCAATCCTTTGATTACACCGCCTTTAGGTCATCACCACCTTTTGAACAATCTGAAATGACCTATTATCAGGAAGGGTATGATGAACCTCAATTCGTTAATTCCCCTGCGTTGACCCTAAACCCGCCAAACCCTGAACCAAATGAGTTGGTTCAAGGTAATCAGGTTCAAGATAAGGTTTTGGCTAACTTGAGGAATATCATTCAATCTTTAGAAGTTCAACCGATACCTTGCATTGAGAGATTGGAGCCCCTGATTGAAATGATTGATGATTTGAACAAGTCTTTGTTGGATTGGCTCCAGGATGTTAAGGATAAGAACCCGGGTGAGTTTCTACTTGGGAAATTAGCGAAATTGAGGATGAGATTCATAGTTGCTTTAATTCAATTATGGGATGATTCCCAACATGAACCCTCTTCAGGAAAGCCAATGACAGAACCTGCTCAAGTACCTGTTGGGAGGAACACGTGTTACGAGGCTGACCAGATTAAATTAGAGCAACCAATTAAGGAAGATTTGATTTCTTCACCTGAGATCCCTGAGACAGGGTACGAGGAAACGTATGTCTCCTTGGAACAGAAAGTGACAGATGATTTTGGGACATACATTGATACCGATTCTGATTTCTTTGATGGTGAAGATTCAAGTTGCAAAGTCTCACATGAGTTTACAGAACACAATTTTTGTGAGACGATTGGGCTTGAGGAATCTGATAGATCATTTGATAGCCCAAGAACTGAGGAAATTGATCTTATTAGGGCACGCATTACGGATCCAGAATCTTATTTTCTGGAGGATCCAATTCAATGCCCTGATTGTTAATTACACCCCGTTAAGCTTATTGATGATTCTATAATTAGACCCAAGTCAATTCTGATTCAGCCACATCATATAGACTTGGAGATTTCAGACGGGGTGATTAATATGCAAGAGGTCCCGGAAATTGACATGCTAAATAAGGACGATAGGAGCCGGGAAATTCTAATTTGGGAAGCTAGTTCCGGAGGAAGTATAAGACTGAGTCGAAGGGTTCCCATTAAGCTGAAACCATCAAACCATAACCCTTACGACATTTGTTTTGAGGACGTCAAACCCAAGAACACATTCGACGATTATCCTTTTGAGCTTGAATTCTCTGTAACATGACTTTTTGGTCTTAGGTTGCATCCTTATAAATCGCAGGCCTTACCCCGCTTGCATACTGATTTTACGTTTTGGGTAATTTTTATCCAGAACCTAAGATATTCTCGATTATGGGGTATGGGTCTGCATCACAATCTGGTCCACATCTGTGGACCTCTGCTGACAGGTCTAAGGATTCTTCTGTTTATTCTGATTCTGACCTGCACCTGTGAATTCTTCATTTCTCTTCTTTGTATAGTGTGCCTAGCTAAAGACACTAAACTTAGCATTTATACAGTTCTTTTTAGTTTCTATCTCGGAGCGGACCTGACATTCACGTAATTCAGGTTCTTTCTACGCTATTCCACTTTGTTTTATGTCTTTTTAATACAATGAGGACATTGCATTAGATAGGCATGAGGGGGGTGGATATTCATCTCTGAATTTATTCGTCAGCTCCGTAGATTTGTTTATTTTTATTAAAAAAAAAGTGGAATTAGGAAGGAAAACTTGAGTTTAAGAAAATTTTCAATCTTATGAAATACTACATTATGATTTGAACACAAAGATCCTTCAGGTCTTTGGACTTAATCAGCCCATGTATCCACTAAAATGTGGGTTTGTATTTCGAGTCCTTGCCATCTTAATTCTATCGTAATTGGAATAAATAAGTTTGGGTGATAAGTACATGACTTATCAACCCACCCTCTGATTTGAGGGATTTGAGTTTCTAGCATCTACACACTATCTTGTCACTGACTCGTTATTCAGCGATTTTAACGGAAATTAGGTAGGTAATGAACCTTCTAGGGTGATATGGCTGGCAAGTTATTGTGGGTAACAGCCCATAGGTAGGTTGTCCAGAGCCCAGTCACTGGACCTTTCTCTTTTTGCTGCCTTTAGGTAAATTTTAGACCAAGGAAGCCACCTACTTGAAAAAAAAAAATCAAAAAGAAAAGGAGAAAAGAAAAAAAAGAAATAAAACACACTTCTCGCACGAGTATGACTGGCAAGTTGTCGGTGGTAACAGCTCATCGACCGGTTGTCCAGAACCCAGCTCAATAAATGCACTAAAAATTCCCAAAACACTTAGGAAGAAGTGGAGAAGTAGAATAAATCGGGGAGATATATACTGGATTCACCCTTGTGTTGACCCCATAAAAAATATATATATAAAAGTAGGGAGAAAGCTACCGGTTGTAAAGATACACCTTTAGGCAGAATTCTTTTTGAGGTCACCTAGAGGGGTAGAAATCCGAAGTCCATTTTAATTGCCGGTCAACGAGTTTATCACATTCACAATAAAATGCTTAGAACTTAGAGCTCTCATCAAATCTTGGGTGAGTTGAATGGCCATAGAAAGACACTCTTTAACCCTAAAACTTGAAAAGCCAAAAAAATTAGAAAAGAGGAAAAAGAGAGAAAGAAAATTTTCTTTGAATAAGGCAAGTGCTTGAGGTGGTCTGCATTTTGGCAGATACTCGGGCACTGTTGTGTCTTTGAAAGTTTAGATCCTAAGTAGACAATTTCTTAATGATTGAAAATAACTCATGCCCAAATAATCCAACCTAATTCTTTTATAAATAGCATATAGTTTTTGCTAGGGACTAGCAAAAGATAGGCATGGGGGTATGATGTAAACACATTTATACTACTTAAGATGTCTATTTATGCATGTTCTTAAGCATAGGATTGCATTGCATGCTATAAATATTGCATAACATGCATCATCTTGCATTTAGAGTAGTTTGAATAAAATGGAAGTTAATTGTCTCCTTTTATGTGCTTGGACAGGGCAAACTTTTTATCAGGGCCTTAGATCGAAGATCCAACCGTACAGATGTGATCAGGGTGACGATTGGAGTTCAAAGACTCCAAGATCACCCTAATCAGGCATCTGTAGCATCTGATAGTGACCGAGGAACCCTAGAAAATCAAGGGCCAAGATGGTGTAAATCCACAGTTTAAACGATAAATTCGACTGCACGGATGGATTTGGATCGGCTATCGTAGCCTAACGACGCAAAAATTGAGTCAATCCGACACCTGTGGCACCATCTATAACATCTAGAAGATGGACGGCCAAGATGGTGCTGCGTGGTGCCATCTCAACCACCCAAATGCTCGCATGCACCCGATGAAGCTCCCGCATCCGCCCCTCCCTACCGTTGGATCAAGATCCAATGGCTGTGGATGCGATGCCTTGAAATCGACCGCACGACCATTTGGGCGAGACAGCGCAGTGGTCCAGCACCTTAACGCGAGGCGCGGACACGAGTTCGAGTCGCAGCAAGCGGTCGAGCGACGCGGAATCGCGCAAGCAGGAGAGTGTCAGATCTTGATCGGGCGACCATCCGCGCTCAATAGCGTTGAAGCGCTATTGCACGCCCACGCCTCACGCGGCATCGCACGCGGGCGGGCGCGCGTTGAGGAGCGGGGGAGGTGCATCTTAAGCTATCCAATCTCGCGATTGGACGGCTGAGATTCGTTGAACGTGCGGCATGCTTTGAGCGCACGTGGAAGCCAATAGCCGCTCGTTCAACAGCCACTATGCCCACGATGGGGCTTTAGCGACAGTTTTATCCGTCACTAAAGACCCCTAATTTAATGTTTTAAAGATGTAATGACCAATTTGCCCCCACTCCTTGCAATTATAAAAGGAGACCCCCTCCACACGAAATTCTCATCCCTTCCTTCTCTTCTCTACCTCTCCAAAGCTCAAGAGAAGCTTGTCCCACACCTGGGATGCTTCTCGCGAGATAAAGTCCAAATTTTCATCCCCCTTCTGAAGTGGATCCCGCGACGACGACGATGTGCTGCCCTGTTCCCGTTCTTCTGCTTCGTCCTCCTTCGTCCTGCTTCGTCCTCCTTCGTCCAGGAGTCGTCTCGTCCGGCTTGTCCTCCAAGTGATCATCGAGGAGGATATTTCTCTCTCCATTCTTTTACTGCTTTCTAGAGTAGATTTACAGCTTTCTAGTGTAATCATTTTTTTGCTTTATAGTCGTAATATTTAGTGTAATGAACAATCCCTTTTGATAATGAATTCCATGTGCATTTTATATCTCTTTTGATTTTTGTTTATGTTATTCTCTCTCTCTCTTTTATTTATTGTAAGTAGTTCTAATCAATTGAATTATTTCGTGACAAATAAAAACAAATGCGTAGTTTTTAAATCAAACGTCCGCCTCCCTGTGTTCGACCCAGAATTTCAATTTTGGTATAAATTTTATTTATTGAACACGAGTTCTTCGCTTTCAAACTACAACGACAGGTTTTCAAAATCGAACACGTTAGCGTAGCAACTCGACGTTCAACAATGCACTTGAAAACCCAAGGGATACTCCAATTATACTAGGGAGACCCTTTCTGGCCACTGCTAGGGCCAATATAAACTGTGAGGAGGGCCAAATTGAACTGAAATTCGGGAATCAAACACTAAAAATTGACATCTTTAAGGCCCAACAAGGGATTAATTGCAGTGTTATAGAACAAATATGTGATATCAAGGCCGTGGTTGATGAACCATATATCGAGGACAACCTGATTACTCCTGATGAACCACAAGAAGATCAAAACCCGCAATCAGAGGAGTTTGACCCTGATCTAGATACACCCATAACTCCTTCCCTTGCTCCTAACACAAACCCTGAACCGCCCGCTGCTGCTGATAACTTAGTTCTGGAACTCAAGCCTCTTCCCGACCATCTGAAGTACGTCTTTTTGGGTTCCAATCAGACGTTTCCTGTGATTATCAACTCCAGAATGACACCTGACTAGGAATCCTGTTTGATTACTGTTCTCCAGCAACATTGTAGAGCCTTTGGATGGACTCTCAATGCTTTAACTAGTATCAGCCCTTCTTACTGCACACACCGTATCTACATCGAAGAGGGCACACAACCTTCCCGAGAAATGCAGAGATGTTTAAATCCTAATCTGCAGGAGGTCATGAAAAAGGAGATCATTAAGTGGTTAGATGCAGGGATCATCTACCTGATCTCCGACAGTCGGTGGGTGAGTCCAATCTAGGTTGTGCTTAAGAAGGCAGGACTCACCGTTATCATAACTGAAACTGAAGAAGTCATACTGACCGGTGTGGTGAACTCGTGGAGAGACTGCATTGATTACAGAAGACTCAATTCCTCCATGAAGAAGGATCATTTTCGACTACCATTTATTGATAAGATCCTCGAGAAACTAGCGAGAAATAGGTTCTTCTGCTTTTTGGATGGGTACTCCGGTTATAACCAGGTGGCAATCCATCCTGTGGACCAAGAAAAGACCACTTTCACCTGCCCCTTCGGGATGTACGTGTTCCGAAGGATGCCGTTCGGTCTCTGCAATGCACTCGCTATTTTCAGCGGTGCATGCTTGCTATATTCTCAGATATGGTAGGTGATTATCTGGAAGTCTTCATGGATGACCTTTCAGTATTCGGAGAATCATTTGACGATTGTCTCCTGCACTTGGTTCAAATCCTCAGGTGGTGCATTGACGTGAATCTGGTTCTTTCTTGGGAAAAGAGCCATTTCATGGTACCTGAAGGAATTGTCCTGAGACATCTTATTTCAGAAAAAGGCATCCAAGTCGATCAAGCCAAGGTGAACTTGATTTGCAAACTCCCTATGCCTAGCTCGATCAATGACATCAGATCTTTTCTGGGGCACGCCAATTTTTACCGTCGATTTATTCCTGATTTCTCGAAAATCGTGTGTCCCCTGACCTCTCTACTCTCTAAGGACGTACCTTTCAAAATCTCCAAGTTATGCACTCAAGCATTTGAAATCCTTTATGACCGAGTTACCCAAGCCCCGATCCTATAGTCCCCTGATTGGTCTTAACCCTTTGAGATCATGTGCGATGCAACTGATTTCACTGTTGGAGCGGTACTGGGGCAGAAAACTAACAAGAAACCCGTGGTCATCTACTATGCTAGCAAGACACTGGACGAGGCTTAGCGTAACTACACAGTTATTGAGAAAGAGTTGCTAGCTATAGTATTTGCCTTGGAAAAATTCAGATCTTATCTCCTAGGTTCCCGTGTTATCATTTACTCGGATCACATAGCTGTGAGGCATCTCCTTGCAAAGAAGGATGCGAAACCTCTATTAATCCACTGGATCTTGTTGTTGCAAGAATTTGACCTCAAGATTCGCAACAAAGCGGGAAAACAGAGCGTGGTAGCTAATCACTTGTCCTGCCTTCCTTCTGAGATCATCAACCCTTTTGGACCCATCATGGAACATTTTCCTGATGAGCACCTTCTGACTATCAATACAAGGCTTCCATGGTTTGCTAATACAGTAAACTACCTGGAATCACATCAGATCTCGTCCGATTGGCCGAAGGCCAAGAAGGACAAATTGCTTTCCAATGCCAAGTATTACTTCTGGGAAGACCCGTATCTTTTCCGCATTGATGCTGATTAGATTATTCGAAGATGTGTCGCGAAAGCGGAAATTCAAGACATATTGTCTTTCTGCCATGACCAGGCATGCGGTGGACATTTTTTAGGTCATAAAATCACAGCGAAAGTCCTCCAGTGTGGCTTCTATTGGCCCACAATTTTCAAAGACATGTACAATCACTGTAAGGCATGTACTCATTGCCAGACCTTGGGCAACATGGGCCATCGTGATATGATGCCTTTACAGCCGATTCTGGTATGCAAAATCTTCGACATATGGGGGATTGATTTCATGGGACCCTTCCCTATTTCAAATGGCTTCGAGTACATTTTACTCACTCTTGGCTACGTGTCCAAATGTATCAAAGCCATTCTAACCCAATCCAATGATCATAAAGTACTTATCAAATTCATGCATCAAAACATCTTTTCACGATTTGGAATTCCACGTGCTATAATTTCTGACGGAGGGACCCATTTCACTAACGCTCAGTTCAGGTCACTGATGACCAAGTATGGGGTGTCACACCGAATCTCTACTCTTTACCACCCCCAAAATAATGGTCTAGCTGAGCTATCAAATCGGGAGATCAAGAAAATCTTTTAGGTTACTGTTCGACCTAACAGGAAGGACTGGTCATCCTAGCTTCCGGAAGCTTTGTGGGCTTATAGGACCGCCCACAAACCCAATTAGGTATGTCTCCCTTCAGATTGGTGTACGGGAAGGCATGTCACCTCCCCGTCGAGTTGGAGCACAAAGCCTATTGGGCAGTACGAACTGCAACCTAGATCTTTCTACGGCAGCAACCCGTAGAAAGCTTCAAATGAGCAAGATCGATGAATTATGCCATGACACATATGAGAACTCACGAATTTACAAAGAGTGGGTTAAGGCCTTTCACAACAAGCACATATCAAGAAAGATCTTCCATCCTGGCCAAAAAGTCCTACTCTTCGATGCCAAGCTTAAACTATTCCCAAGAAAGCTACAATCAAAATGGATCAGACCTTACCTCATCCGACGAATCTTTGGAAATGGAGCCATTGAGATAGTTCACTCAGCCATGATTCCAAACCTTTTGTCGTGAACGGTCAGAGACTTAAACCGTTCATTGACTTGATCGATACAAATTTGGCTGGGATATCCTTTACCCTCCATTCTCCCTGAGCTCATTGTGCCTAGCCGATGGCGTAAAGCTCAGCGCTTAACAGGAGGCAACCCGTCATTCTTGAAAAACTTGAAACCTTTCTTGACATTCCTATGCTGAATTTATATTGCACTTTAGGGTTCATCCATTAGAACAGTCGACCCGACCTCAGGTACCTGTACTCGAGTCCAGAAATCGTTCGCAACAATCACCTCGACCCGTTCGCCCACCCAAAACCTATTCTAATGAATGATCTATGCTGAATTCGAACCCACCTAATTTACAATGGGGACATTGCAAATCGTAGGTATGGGGGGGTATGAAAGTGCAAAACACCATGAAAACTCATCTCACAAGAAAAGGTTTCAACAAAAAAAAAATCACATATCACAACAAAAAAATCTTGAAAAACAAGAAATACTGAGGGGAGAGAAAATTTTGAGGCCATATAAATCATGAGGAGAAAATGAGGAGGAAAAGAGAAAAATGTCAAAAAAAAGGCGCACAAAATGAAAAAGAAAAAAGAGATAGTCATTAGTAAGAAATTAAGGGATTACTTGAAGTTCTAGACCATATCAAGAAAAAGAAAAATGAAGGAAAAAAGTGCTAATGAGACACAAAAGAGATTAGTAGGAACGCTGATCTTAGGCCTCTTAGGCTAGACTCTTAGGCTTAAAAATTCAAGTACCACTAAGATCTGGATAGTCCTCAAAAGGTTGGGGAAAATGAGAAGCTTAAGTATTAGGTCTAAGGCTTAGGGAGTATTCGACCTCGTTAATTGACCTTTGGTTTGCGAGACTCAGTAACCTAAGCACTCCAATCCACGCACAGTCTGGTTCAGTGCGCATAACTATCAAAATCATGCAAAAGTGTTTAAATGTTCTGAAAAAGTCACCTAGATTAGGAGCGACCTATCAACACAAGTTGATTTAGATGAGTTCCCAGCATGGAGAGGCAGGAAATTCCCCTCGATGATGCGTAATAACATATCGTCTCCTCGGTGCTTGTCTCTTAGGATATTTACATATCATACCGGGGGCACGTAAGCACCCTGTGCTGCTTCAGATGCCATGGGTGGCATTATCACGAAATGTCGGTTGTCAGGGTCTGGATTTAGCTACAGAACACCATGGGCGGGATTATCTTAAAATCTCGAAAGCCAGGGTTCTGGGGGTTTCCATGGGCGATGCTATCATGAAGCATCAATTGCCAGGGACCCTTCAAGGATTGATGATGGGGATGAGGAATCCGATATAGACCGTGTTGAGAAGCTAATCCAAAGCTAGAAATAAAAGAAAAGAGAGAGAAAACTCTCCAAACAAAAAATCCTCTGTCTCTCTCTTACAAAAAATGCACTGCAAACTGAACCGATGCTAAAATACGTTACAAGCATGGGTGCTTTAACAGCGGAGTCCAACGAACCTTAGGATAGTTCTTGTGGGCCTTAAAAACCTTCGCGGAGGATCGAGGCTAGTGCTTGTCAGGTTTGGATCTTGGTTGATACTTGAGCACCTCTAGGCCTATTGTCAGCATTCTAACCTAATCAAAAAGAAAAGAAAAAGCACTCATCATAATTTGTGAACATCAAAGGAATTCATGGTCTAGAATAAAAGTAAAAACCTTAAAATTTTGCTAAGGGACTAGCAGAAGCTAGGCATGGGGGTATGATGGGAACACCATCATGAGCCCTAACTAGCTCATTTTTACCCATAAAAGAGAACACAAGGTCCTACATAACCAACTAGAGGTCTTAACTCAAGAAATAACCCTTCTGAAAGAAAAGTAAGAAACAAGGGGTAAAACTGCAATTTTACCATTGCAGTACAACAATGGGTTTTTCTCATGAGTTAAACACAGGTCAAATGGTCTTAACAAGATAAAAAGTGAGTTGGTTCAAACAGAAAAGGGTTTATGTGAAATCTGGGAATTAAATGACTTCTTGAAACCCTAAAACAGATCCACTTAATTTAACAAGGTTCTGGGTAAGATAAAATTCACCTAAACCCTCTAAAATTCATGGAAAAATATTCTCTAGGGTTTAGAACCTTCAATTTGGCCCTTAGAACTTATTTTGACCTAAATTGGGGTCTCAGTCAATTGTTTGACCTAAATTGTATTTTTGTGTAAATTGCCCAGTCAAATGTGGTCAAACCTAAAATCAAGCTTCACCATTGGATTCCTTAAGTCCAAATTAGATTTGTAACAAAATTTGGACCAAAGGGGAATTCACCTTGACCTACTTTTCAAACAGGTCCAACCCAATTACATTTCTATCCCTAACTTTTGAAAATCACCACAAAAAACCTCCTAACTTTCTCATCGTTCTTTGCAATTAGGTCCCTCCACCATTACAGTGGAAGGATTCCTACTTTGGCAAGGAATCGAGGGAAAGAACTCCCAGATTCCTCAGAGAATCCCTTTCAAATTTGAAAGGGAGATTCTCTGAGAAATCTCCTCTCATGTGAACCCAATTATCAAGCCCTAATTTCTACCCAATCTCGAATGCATGAGAGATTTGGGTTTCTCTGACCTTCCAACTTCAGCAAGGTTGCTGTGCTTGAATGCTTGGCTTCCAAGCACAAGACCTCCTGCCAAGGCTTATAAAAGCCTCCCTGGATCATTCCGCACCTGCTAAGCTTGAAATTGGCCTGAGATACCCCCCAGTTCCTCTCTTCCCCTCTGGTCAACCACCCAGCAAGCTTCGGTGACTCTTCTCTCTGTCTCTCGTCGCTCTACCACAATACTAGTGGCAGAGTTCCCTTTATCCTCTTCGTCCGCGTCGCGCCGCACCAGCTGACGTCCCAACAACCCTCTCGTTGTCGCCATCCTCCTCCCACTGGGTCCTTCATCTCCGACGACAGTAGTACGAGCCAGCCGTCTCCTCGGCATCCCCCTTTGTCTATCCACCCTCAGATAAGTTCTCTCTCTCTTCTCATCCTTTTTCTATCTTTTATTTTTGCAAATCCACCTTGATGTTCGCAAACCACCACCACCTTCTCCACCTTCGGTCAGACCTCCGGCGAGGTGGTCTCGCCACTCCACGCCTTCATCCACCTTGCCAACTACCTCACGAGCACCGCCACACCTCACTGACCCTAACCCCTCACTCCATCCACCATGCCAAGTCCCCAGAACATCCCCCGAACACACCCACCTTCGCACGCACAGGGTGACCTAAGCACGCATGCTCAGGCCACCCCACTCCACGCCGACCATCGTACCACCTTCTCCATGTTCAGGCGAAGCTCCTTGCATGTTCTGACGAGGCCGCAAGGCCATTTTCTTGTTGACAGGATTCGAGGCCTTCACCACCATTGACGAAGCGCGAAGCGTGCTTGGAAGCTTCATCTAGGACTCCAGGCACCAGGCTCCAGGTCCCAGGTCGCGAGGATTCCTTCGCGCACATTCGTAGCCCAGCAATTGACGTCAACGTTCCACACAGTTGTTGCAATTTGAGGAGACATCTGCTGTGAGTGCTTGAGAAGAAGGTGGGACAACATAGTCCCACCTCGGAAGTGTAGGAGCGGAAGCAGTGATATAAAGTGAAAAAGTGTCAGGGGCTTATCGCCTCTTGACCACGGGGTAAGGTCCCACTCACCCACCGCCTCGTCCATTACCACACTGCCTGCAGACCTAGCCCTGACCCGTATACCTATTAGCCTGCATTCCTCACCCACCACGCACGTCGGTGGGCTTGGTCCCGGGCGAATACCTGACCCAATAACCCAAGAAGGCTCTAGGAGAGCGAGCCTAAGAGAGAAGGAAGAAGAGAGATCGTGGTGGAGGGTAGGGGTAGGTTTTGCTATCAGGAGAAGAAGAGGAAGCCAAAGAAAGGAGAAGAAGAGTGAGCCAAGGAAGGAAAGGGTGGAAGTCTGAGTAGCCAAGGAAGGAGAAGGCAAAGCTAAAGAGGAGGAAGCTAAAGAAGAGTTAAGGGCCAGAGCAAAGAAAGAAATCAGAAAGAAGTAATCAGAGAAGAAAGAAGACAAGGACTAGAGAAATTAAAGAAGAAGCTACAGAAGGAAGAAGAAGAAGCCAAGAAGAAGACAAGGGCCGAGAGTAGAAGAAAGAAAAGAAAGAAGAAGAAGGAAATCAGAGACGGAGACAGGGATCATAGACAGAAGAAGCACTGTAGCCATCTGATATTTATGACGTCTGATTTTCAAAATCAGACGTCCACATTATTTTGTGCTTCTATATACATTGACATTATATTTCTTGCATTATAACTCTGATTTTTCATTGCATATTATTTTCAATTTGAAAGTTTTGCTCTTGATTTTTAGACCCCAATTTGCTCCCTGTGCTCGACCTCGAATTTAAAATTTTGAGTAATAAAATTCATTTATTTTCAAGTGATTTCAACTATACTACGACACATTGATTTTACATTGATCTCGCTTCGCAAAAACACTATTGTACGAGGCATAGGGTGAAGACAGAGGGTGGACGAGCTCTAGTGGTGTGTCAGCAATTGGTAGGAGAGGAGGAAGAAGAGGAGAATTTCAGCAATTCGAGCACACCCTTGACTTGTAGAAGTCAAGCCCTGTTTATGGAATAGGATACCCTCTTAAATGAGCCAAGAATCCTACAATTGGCTTTGGGATTTAGCAAGCTTTTGAACTCACAAAATTGGAGCTCGCCGAAGATGATTTCGGCCTGTGGTTCCTATGGATCTTAATGGTATGCTAGAGGGGAAGGGTGAATAGCATTGCTTGATAATTTAAAAAGTAATAATAGTAAAAACAATTCAAACCACAAAATAACATGCACAAATGACACCTGTATTTATAGTGGAAACCCTTCCCAGGTAAAAGCCACTATCTAAGCCTCCCAGGTTAGGATTTTTCCAACTAGGCAAGGCTAGTCAATCCACTATCATACCATTTTAACGAGGGTGGCACAACCTCTTACAACAATCCCTTCTCTTTTCTACCTGAAGAGAAGCACGACAATAATGGGTCATCCCAACAACTTGGGACTCGAAATCAAAGTAATAGATAGAGATAAAAATAGTATAATCCTATGGAACCTCAAGGAAAATCAAATTGAAATTTTCATAGAGGTTTTGATCGACATGATTTGGAAAGTGTAGAAGTAGAAGCACAGAAGCACTTGAGAGAAAGCATGAGAGCTCTTTTTCTAGAGAGATTTCTTCTTGGAATGTGTTGAAGAAGGGCTACCTTGGACCTCTATTTATACTAGAAAATAAACCTGAAAAGGAATTAATCCAAATCCAATTGGTTGATCGATTAAGGTAGTTTGGTTGATCAAATTGAGATTTGGTCGGTCAAACTAGTTATTTGATCGATCAACATTTGGTCAATTAATGAAGCTAAATGGTCTATCAAAGGTGTATTAATCAACTTCTTAAATTAGGCTGGTTTAGTCAATTAATTAAGTAGGTTGGTCGATCAAAGCATTTGGTCGATGAATTCCTTTATTTGGTCGATCGATTAACCTAAGAACTTGCATTTTAGAAATTTACGTTAAGTGCGAAAATTCTTTTGAAGTCATTTGAGGTTCCTTACAAAATATTCTAAACTCAAGAAAAGTAAAAAGACTCTGAGAAGCAAAATGACAATCTTCTTGCTTTAATCCATGAATCCAGAGAGAGTCCTGAAAGATTAGTCTAGACAGAAAGCATAATATTGGTGCATCAAAACAGAGGTACTTACATTCTCCCCCTTTTTCATGACAACAAAATTATAATTATGTATAGAGAAATACAAAATTTAAGAGTTATGCATAATATCTCCCCTTTTTGTTCAGCAAAAAGTAAACATATAGCTGTCAATTTTATCCATCTCCCCCTTAAATTAGTAATTGAAGTAGGTAATTTAACATGCAGCTCAATTTAGCAATAGAAATAAAAATGTAGTTGATATAAGAAAAGATAACCATGCAACTGATATATATATGAAAGGCAAGATAAACCAGTACATATAATAAGAGAGTACTACAGACCAGAAAGCTATAAAAACTATCCATGTATAAAAAAAACTACTCCGAGAAAGCCATGAAATTATCTAAAGTGCTCTGGAGGTCTGTATCTTACTTGAGGTCAATTGAGTCAGATATATCTAAGGAGGTAGGGTGACCAAGATGGAGGTGTCTCTGAGATGAAGAAGATGGCGTCGGCTGCCTGACTGTCCAACGAGGAGTAATCTGTTGGTCTATCGCTGCTGGAGGAGGAGGAAGAGGTGCTGTTGCATAGGGAGGAGCTGTAGAAGAATGGAGAGAATGAGGAGGCCTATGAAGTTTCTACTGAATGCCATGAATAGTCTCTCCAAGTCTATCCAGCAACTGACCCTAAGCATTTAGGTAGTCAGATACCTAATGCCCTTGTCTCATCATCACAAGGTCTGTCTCGCCCTGTCAGTGCACCATTAGTGAAATCTCGTTAGTAACATCCTGAATATTGACATAGTCCTTGCCTGAGAGAAGTCTATCAAGAAGACCCCACTCCTTGTGGTAGAAAGATAGAGTAGGTTGCACTGGAGGAGGACGGGTCATTGTGAAGTGCTCATACGGCGGGAAGGCTAGAGATACTGCAGAAGGGGGTCCCTGAGAAGAGGGTCTATTTAGGTCTTGAGGCTACTACTACTGTGGATCTACATCCTCACCATGGGCTCCCTGAGCTCGCTCCATTTTGGTATAAGTGAGCTTATAAAAAATGGAGGCACTTGTGATAAATTGTTTGTGGTTTATATCCATTGGGACATTAAAATGTAGGAAGATATGAGATAGGAGTGTCCTAAATTGGAAGGAGCTGGTGGGTTGCTTGTGCATCAAATAAAGAATCAAGTGGTTTCAGTTGAACTGCTTGTTCTTTAGAAAAGCATAAAGGGTGATAAGCATGATCCTAGGGCAGTTCTCAAAGGAGGTGGATTTAGACATAAAATTCAACAAAATGACTCTATTAAGAAAGTGAGGAAGGTGACAGAAATATGGTGACTTGGCAGGATGGCCCAAGTCATGATGAGTGGGAGTAAATAAGGTCTCCCGGATGGTGTCACTTTGGGTCTGCTGGTGAAGCTCAAGGAAAGTGGGATTGACAGAAGGACAACCAAGAATCTTAGTAATGACATCAACATTGACCAAAACCTCTATGCCATAGACATTAGAGGTAAGCTCAATGTTGAACCCCTTACCTATGTTTTTCAAATTGGCATAAAATAGGTGACAAGCCATGGGGTCAACACTATTGTTGGAATCTGCATAAAAATTATGCTAAAAAAGATGAAGAATTTGGTGGTAAGCAAATTTATCACGAATACCAGGAAAGATAGTCTTGAAATAAGAGAAATACATAGATCTACCAATGTGTGGGGAAAGCTTGGCAAGAATGGAGAAACGCTCATGGGTGGCCTCGGTAATGAAAAAATAGTCAAACGTGTCATTGTGAGAACCCGAGGAGGAGCCACGTGCACGTTTCAGAGCCATTTCAACTTTGAAAAATGTTGTTGGTCGATCAAACAAGAAAAATTGGTTGATCAAAAATGGGTTTGACTCGGTTATGGAAAATCGACTTCTGGTCGATCAACCAGGTTTAGTGGTCGACCAAACGAGTTCAGACTATTTAAAACGAAAGTTCCACGAGATTTTGTGCTCACAAATACTACCAAATGGGCAAGTATCCACAAGATCAACACAAGATCAAATCATATAACATCTAAACCTAAGAAAAATGCAAGAGATATAGATTTGAAATAAGTTTTAGAGGTTACCATGATCGATCAAATGGATCGATCAAGCAAGGAGCTGACGGGGTCATTGGAGAGGGATGAGGCAGCTAGCGTCAACCAGTAAGGGTGGAGGATGCACATGGGGTGAGCTTGTGAGGAGAGCCTCTGCGGCATCAATGGCATTGATAGGAAGAGGGACTAGCGGGGGGGCCATGGTTGAAGAAAAGAGTGAGGGAGGAACATCGGAGGCCGATCTATCTCTTGGAAGATGCAACGTTGGTCAGTGGCACCGGAGAGGATTGGTCGATGGCAGTGGTCAGACATGGGAGAGGTAGGTCATGGGTTTTTGGTCGGTGGAAGAAGTGTGGACCAAAAGCTATGGGGTAGGTGTGTTTTGGTGGGGTAGAGTTTGAGTAAAGAAACATTAGTTTTTGAGGTAAAAAGTAGGTGTTTTATACAAAGTTGAATGGTTAAGTAAGGTAATAACACTTAGGTGTTGATACGAATTTTCATCGTGTCTAAAAGAAATGTGCATCGTGGTATAGCAATGAAAAATGAGTCAACACTTAAATTTATAGTGCTCGAAAAATGTGATTTCCGAGGTCGTTCCCAAGAAGCAAAATTGTGCAATTCAACCACCAATCTGTAATAAAAATGAGCATAATAATCTGAATCAAAATGGAATAAAATATGCAATGTATTCCACTATCAAAATAAATAAAAATACGAGTTTTAAGAGAGTAAAAAATAAATAAATACAAGGCTAAAAATGGTGTTTAAACTAAGCATATAAGCCTTGATATTTAGGCTTGAACTCAGCCCAAATTAGATGTCTCCCAAGAGTCTCTATACGTCTTAAATATTTAAAAGCCAATGCCTTCACGTTTCAGCAAAACTCCACTACGCTAGTGCTGTTCCCAAGGCATAAAAATGCCCTACACACACATGCGTACACACGTGTGGGTGTGCGTGTGTGTATGCTTGTGGGGACCCAACCCTCTGTACTCTTGGGCACACAAGGGAAAGAAATCTCTTTTGTGCCACTTTTTAAAGTAAAATCCCATGATGTGGGATTTAAATGCAGGCTTTCTTCCTTGTTTCTTTACGTTTGCAGCGACCATGGCTTGGAGTCGGGGAGATTGATTGGAGGACATTCAGCCTCTGTTTTGCAAAGGCAAGGGCGCAAATGTGATGCCTAAGAGAACCCGCAGCTATTGAGGTGCTTTCCTTGGTGTTTGCTCATCGGATTGAAAGTCGACGATGGTGGTGAGGAAGTGATCACGGCGAGAACCTAAAATCAACAATACAGGCTTTTGGCCCCAATTAGAAGGTTCATAAGCTTCCACATGAAGCAAGGAATGTGGTGGTGGTTGTGATTTGGTGAATGGAGTGTCGAGGTGGCCGGATGAATGGGGACGGTGGTGACGATGATGGGTTTGTCTGTCATGTGATTAACTAGATTTGAGTAAAAAATCCGTCGTTGCAGTTCATAAAAATACACTATCAGATAAATTTACCAAAACTCTGGTGAGTCTCGGGTTAAACATAAGGAAGCGAACATTTGATTTAAAATCTGCATTTATTTTTATAAAGTAGAGTAGCTGGTTGAAATTAATCTATGTGAGCTAAACTACTTAAAGAATAAACAATAAAAGAAAGAGAGAAAATACAAAGAAAGAGAAAATATAGAGAGAATGAACAAATATTTCATAACCATCGAACCATGTTCATTACATCTACTTGCAGAATTAAAACTACACTAGAAAGCAGTAAAAAGATAGGGATGAGAAAATTCCTCCTCAACAGCCGCCTGGAGGATGAGATGCATTAATGGAGCACCTAGGGGAGAGTGGTGAGGAGCTAGAAGAGAGAGGACGAAGATGGATGAATCGGGGATGAGATAGGTGATGTGCATACATCTAATTGACCTAAAATGCATCATCATGCATTTAGGTTAGATTGTACAAATTGTAGGTTAATTCTCCCTTTTTGTGGTCAGGGAACAGGGCAACATTTATTGAGGCCTCAGATTGAAGATCCAACCGTACGGATCTGATCAGGGCGACGATCGGAGCTCAACGACTCCGAGATTGCCTCAATCGGATTTCCATAGCATCAGATACAGTTCAAGAAAGATCAAAGGATAAGGGCCAAGGTGGTGTTAAATCTGTACCTCAGATGACAAATCCAACCACAATGATGGATTTGGATCGACGATCGCATCCCAACGACATGAAAATTGATCCAATCCAACATCCGTGGCACCATCTACAAGTTAGAGAAGATAGACGGTCAAGATGGTGCCATCCTAGCTGCCCAACGTTGGCCCAAGCCCCCTGCTCCATCTCTGAAGGCACGATCAAGATGCGATCTCAGTCGTTGGATCGAGACCCAACGGCTGAGGGCACGTGTGCATTAAACACACAACACCACCAAAAAGCAGCTGTAGCGCGTTGGCTCGCGCCTCCTTTCTCAAAGATGAGGCATGGGTTCAAGCCCCGCCTTGCCTCAAGTCAGGCGAATGAACAGGTGCAGGTGAAATTCACCCATTGGATGGAGATCGGGCGATGGAGATACAGTGACATGGTGCGTTGGATGAAGGCATGCGCTTCATGAGCGATCTGATGCACGAACGCATGCCTAATCTGACGAGGGTGCACGTTGCGCTGAAGATGAAGAGGCTTGCGTGCGTTTAAGATCAGAAGGCTGAGGATGCGTGCGTGCGATTGGGCATTTCAGTGGCTGAAGGCAAAGAGGCAGGAGTGTGTGCATGCTTCAACGACGTGGGTCTTTAGTAACGTTTATATCCATCACTAAAGACCCCAGCAATTAATGTGTCAAGCTTGTAAAAGGACCTTTTTGCCCCTATGACTACACCTATAAAAGGGGACCCCTACCACTCATTTTCATCATCTCCCTCTTTTCTCTCACCCTCTCCAAAGCTCTATGAGCTTGTCCCAAATCCAGGATGCTTCGTTAGAGTTATAAAAACAAATTTTCCACCTTCTCACCACCATTCATGGAGCGCCCGTGGTTGTCCTCTCACTGCTGTTTGGGAAATAGATTGCGCTGCGATGTTTCCCTGCTCCGTTCTCTGTCCTTCGTCTTCGTCCTCATTCGTCCAGCATCTCACCACCCTCATCCGAGTGCTCCGTCAATGCGGCTTGTCCTCCAAGTAGCCGTCGAGAAGGATAATCTCTCTCCCTCTTCTCTTTATCGCTTTCTAGATTAGATTTCCCACTTTCTAGTATAGCGAGTTGTTGTAATGAACATGAATATGTAGCTATGAAATATTTGTCCATTCTCTTCCTATTTTCTCTTTATTTGTATTATCCTTTCTCTTTCTTCTATTAATTATTCTTTAAGTAGATAGCTAGCGTAGATTTAATTCGAGCAGCTAATCTACTTTGTGACAACAAATATAAATGCAATTTTTGATCAAACGTTTGCCTCCCCGTGTTTGACCTGGAACTCACCAGAGTTTCGGTTAAAATTATCTGTTTGATGGATTTTTACGCGATTACAACGACAGGGTTTTCAAAACTCAAATTTTCAGCGTAGAAATTTTGTTCAACATTTTGGCACTGTTGCCAGGGAGGCAATGCATTTTGATTTCTCGCATTTTTTGCCTTGCCTAACTTTTATCTTACTTTTTCTCCAATCTTGCTGTGATGGCAGGTACTCTTCCGAGGTGGGCCAAAGCAATTAGATTGGAGAAAAGTGCGAATGAAGGTTCAGTAAGTATACCCCACCTCCCACCCTCTAGTTTTCATTCTATCACCTAATAACAAAAATCCTAATTAACCTAGGAGCTTGCATAAAGCCTAAGGTTAGTCTTGGTTGTTTGTTTGTTACTCCACCCATCTCACCCTCCACTTATAAAAAAATTCCCACAGAGGTATACAACCTCTTTTGATTCTTCATACTCAATCGGTAACCTGATCTTTGGAACCGGTATACTCATCAACATATAATTGAGTAGGAATCATATTAGGTAATCACTTGTATGCCCAATTTAGTGGTGCATCAGGCCAATTGTTTGAGTTGTTTGGGCCGCATCACTTCATCTAGAAACAACTCATTGAGTAGCTGCCTCTTAGGGTTCAACTTTTAGGGATTAACCAAGAACTCCACATTCTTTTTAAGTTTTAAAGGAAGACATCTTCACCTGTGCTTTCAAAACCTGGTGTACCAACTAAACTTGATTGAATACACCTAAAGTTGAATCCTAAAAGCTACTAAGCAAGATTTAAACCCTAAAATTCATTGCATCCAAAAATAATCTTGCTTGAAAATTATTGGTTGTGCACACACACGCATTAAAACTGATCTTTAAGGGCACAACCTAGATAAAGGGCCCATCACATTCCAAAAGACATTCAAACCTAACCCTAATTAAAATAGAGTAGACGTTGGCCTTAAGGATTAGACTCGCTTTTCGGGGCCCAAATCGAGATTATTTTTGATTAATCTGCTTCTACCATTCAATCTAATGTCTAGCTAGGGGAGTAGAGTCAAACGACCACAGTTGGGGGGTATCAAAGGAACTTGAGGTGAAAGCCAAGGGAAGAACCTTCTCCCTAACCCCTCCCTCTAATTGGTTGGATTAACCAGAATGAAGTAGATCAAAACATTCTCTTCATCTCGAGATGGGTTCTGGGAGTCTGTAGATCTTTAGGCTATCCCACATAAAGACAGGTTTGATTGTTTGTATTGCATGGCACCTTTCTTCCTCCCATTCTGTCATGGATTTTTCCACATCCTACACACATTTCCAATCCTACCCTCCTGACATTTCTTATCCCCAATATGATGATTATTATCTTGACTCATGCTATAATCAACCATCTACTAGTTGGAATAACTCGGATTGGGGATACAATTTTGGACCTCCGTGTTCAGGGTCTAACCCTAAAGATCATGATTGTGATTTCTATCCTTCTATAAGCTATAATGATTATAGATCTTCACCCTTTGATGATCAATTTAACTCGATCTACAATCAAGAAGGATATCTTGATTACAATTCTTACCATTCCGCAGATTATATTGCATATGGGTCACCACCCCATTATGAACAATTCGAAATGACCTATTATTAGGGTGGGTATCAAGAACCTTAGTTTGTTGACTCCCTTGGACTGAATCCAAACCCACCCAGCCCTGAATCAAACTATTTTGTTCAGGTGAACCAGGTCCAAGATAAGGTATTGGCTAACTTAGGGAATACCATACAATCTTTAGAAGCTCAGCCAATACCTTGCACTGAAGAATTGGAGCCTTTGATTGAAATGATTGACGATCATAACAAGCATTTGTCGAATTGGCTCCAAGATGTTAAGGATAAGGACCTGGGTGAGTTGTTACTTGGAAAGTTGTCAAAATTGAGGATGAGATTTGTGATTGTTCTAGTTCAATCTTGGGATGATTCCCAGGATGAACCCCCTTCAGAAGGGCCAATGTCAGAACCCGCTTAGGCACCTGTTAGGGGAACACATTTTACGAGATTGTGGTTGACCAAGTTATTCTAGAGCAACTAGTTGAGGATAAATTGATTACTTCACACGAGATCCCTGAGCCAGGGTACGAGGAAAAATGTCTCCATGGACCAGGAAATGATAAATGATTTTGAGACATATATAAATACGATCCAGAATTCTTTGATTCTGAAGGTGAAGAATCATTATGTGAAGTCTCACCTGAGTTTGAAGGAAATGATTTCAACAAGATAACTAGGCCTGAGGAATTCGATGAATCATTTGATGGCCTTATAATTGAGGAAATTGATCCTGTTGGGGCTAGCATGGTGGATTCAGATCCTGATTTCACGAAGGATTCAATTCATAGCCCCATTTCTCAATCACACCCCATTGAGCATACTGACGATTTTGATTTTGAGATCATTAGACCCAAGTCAATTTTGATTCAACCACAAATCTTGGACTTGGAAATTTTAGATGGGGTGATTAACATGCAGGAGGTCCTAGAATCTGAAATCCTGATTGTGGAGGATAGGACTTTGGAAATGAAGATATGGGAAGCAAATTCTGGGGGAAGTAGAAATTTGAGTCTAAGGGTTCCTATAGATCTAAAATCACCAATCTTTTACTAGAACCCTTATGACATTTTCAACTCCGTGGATGTCCAACCCAAGCACAAATTCATTGAATATCTTTTTGATCTTGATTTTCCTATTATCTGACTCTTTGGACTTGGGTTGCATCCTCACAAATCACAGGCCCAGCCCTGCTTGCATACCGATCTCAGGTTCTGGGTAATTCTTATCTAGAACCTTAGATATACTCAACCCTGGGGCATGGGTCTTCATCACAACCTCATCCACATCTATGGACATCTTCTCCTAGCAAGTCCAAAAATAGATTTCCTTATCTTGATTCTGGCTTGCACCTGTGAATTCTTTATTTCTTCTTTATTTGTATAGTGTGCCTAGCTGAAGGCATTAAACTTATCACATATGCAGTCGCTTTTCATCTAGGAGGTGATCGGGTAATCATGAAATTCTGGTGCTTTCTACTCTACTCTACTCTGTTTCATGTCTTTTTAATACAATGACACTGCATTAGATAGTCATGGGGGGTGGATGTTCATCTCCGAATCATTTTGCTAGCTCTGTAGATTCTTTTTATTTTCTTTTAGTTTTGAAAAAAAAAATTGAATTAGAAAAAGTGAGCTTGGCATTAGAATTTTTTTTAACTTTAAGGAATGATACAATAGGACTTAAACACTTAGACCCTTCAGGTCTTCAGGCTTAATCAACCTAGGTGTCCACTAAAATGTGGATTTGTTTAACGAGTCCTCACCATTCTGAATTCAATTTCAAATTGGTTAATAAGTTGGGGTGATAAGTATACGACTTATCAACCCACCCTCTGATTTAAGGGGACTTTAAGCCTAAGCATCTACACACACTTTGCACTAACTCACTTTTTAGCAGTTTTAACGAAAATTGGGTAGCTAATGAACCTTCTAGGGTGGCATGGATGGCAAGTTGTTGGTGGTAACAGCTCATCGGTCGGTTGTCCAAAACCTAGCCACACGACCATTCTCTTCCTACTGCCTTTTGGTAAATCTTAGATCAGGGAAGCCACCTACTTAGAAAAAAAGAAAAAAATAGAAAAATATTCAAAAAATAGAAAAAGAAATAGAAAAGAAGAAAATAAAAAGAAAAGCCACACTTCACCGCACGAGTATAGAAGGCAAGTTGTCAGTGGTAACAACTCATCGATCAGTTGTCCAGAACCTAGCTCACAAAAATGCACGTTTAATTCCAAACTTAGGAAGAAGCGGAGAAGTAGAATAAGTCAGGGAGATAGACAATGGATTTGCCCTTGTGTTGACCCCATAAAAATAAAAAGTAGGGAGAAAGCTACCGGTTGTATAAATGCACCTTTAGGTAGAATTCCTTTCAAGGTCACCTACGAGCGTAGAAACCCGAAGTCCGTTCTGACTGCTGATTAGTGAGTCTATCACATTTATACAAAAAGTGCTTAGTACTTAGTGTTCTCTTCAAGTCTTGGGTGAGTTGGGTAGCCGTAGAAAGCTATCTCGAAACCTTAAACTCAAAAATCCAAAAAAAATTAGAAAAAGAAAAAGATCCTTTTACTTTTGAATAAGGCGAGGGCTTGGGCGGTCTGCATTTTGGCAGACACCCGGGAGCTGTTGTGTCTCCATAGTTTAGGTTCTTAGTAGAAATTTCCTAGTGTTGAAAAATAACTTTTGCCCAAGAAATTTGATCCTAATTCTTTTATAAATAGCATGTAGTTTTGCTAGGGACTAGCAAAAGATAGCCATGGGGGTGTGATGTGCGTACATCTAATTGACCTAAAATGTCAATTTATGTAGTTTCTAGTGTCATAGAAGCATTCATCATTATAAATATTGCATGACATGCATCATCATGCATTTAGGTTAGATTGTACAAATTGTAGGTTAATTCTCCCTTTTTGTGGTCAAGGAATAGGGCAACATTTACCTGGGCCTCGGATTGAAGATCTAACCATACGGATTTGATCAGGATGACGATCGAGGTTCAGCAACTCCGAGATTACCCCAATCGGAATTCCATAACATCAGATACAGTCTAAGAATGATTAGAGGATAAGGGCCAAGGTGGTGTTAAATCTGTACCTTAGACGACAAATCTAATCGCACAGATGGATTCGGATTGACGATTGTAGACCAATGATGCAAAAATCGATCCAATCCGACATCCGTGGCACCATCTACAAGTTAGAGAAGATGGACAGCTAGGATGGCGCCATGTGGCGTCATCCCAGCTGCCCAATGCTGGCCCAAGCCCCCCAGTCCATCTCTGAAGGTGAGATCAAGATGCGATCTCAGCCGTTGGATCTTGATCCAACGGTTGAGGCTGTGCGTGCGTTAAACATAAAGCGCGACCAAAGAGCGGCTGTAGTGTGTTGGCTTGCGCCTCCTTTCACAAAGACGAGGCGTGGGTTCGAGCCTTGCCTCGCCTCAAATCAGGCAAACGAGCGAGCGCAGGTGAAATTCACCCATTGGATGGAGATTGGGCAATGGAGATGCGGTGACATGGCATAATGGATGAAGGCACATGCTTCACACGCGATCTGACGTGAGAATGCACACCCAATTTGACGCAAGCACGTTGCGCTGAAGATGAAGAGGCTTGCGCACGTTTAAGTTGTTGGATCTCTCAATTGGAGGGCTGAGGATGCAAGCGTGCGATGGGGCATTTCAGCGGTTGAAGACAGAGAGGCGAGGATGCATGCGTTCTTCAACGACGTGGGTCTTTAGTGACGTTTATATCCGTCACTAAAGGCCCCAGCAATTAGTGTGTTAAGCTTGTAAGAGACCTTTTTGCCCCTATGACTACATCTATAAAAGGGGACCCCTACCACTCATTTTCATCATCTCTTCCTCCTCTCACCCTCTCCAAAGCTCTATGAGCTTATCCCAAACCGCATTAGACTTATAAAAATAATTTTTCCACCTTCTCACTCCCATTCGTGGAGTGCCCGCGGTTGTCCTCTCACCGCCGTTCGGGAAGTAGATCCCTTTGAGGTGTTTCCCTGCTTCGTCCTCCGTCTTTGTCCTCTTTCATCTAGTATCTCACCACCTTCGTTCGGGCACTCTGTAAATGCAACTCGTCCTCCAAGTAGTCTTCAAAGAGGATAATCTCTCTCCCTCTTCTCTTTATCTCTTTCTAGATTAGATTTCCCACTTTCTAGTGTAGCTAGTAGTTATAATGAACATGAATATGTGGCTATGAAATATTTGTTCATTCTCTCCCTATGTTCTCTTTATTTGTATTATTCTTTTTCTCTCTTCTATTAATTATTCTTTAAGTAGATATCTAGCGTAGATTTAATTCGAGCAGTTAATCTACTTCGTAACAACAAATATAAATGTGATTTTTTATCAAATGTTCGCATCCTCGTGTTTGACCAAGGACTCACCAAAGTTTCGGTTAAAATTATCTGTTTGACAGATTTTTACGCAGCTATGACGACAAGGTTTTCAAACCTTAAATTTTCAATATAGAAATTCTATTCAACAACAGGGCTGTGTCGCAGCAGGATCTGCTCCCCGAATGGTGGTAAGAAGACAACCACAGGTGCACCATGAAGGGGATGAGAAGATGGACAAAAATTATTTTTTTACTTTAGAGGAGCATCCTGGGTTTGGGACTAGCTCCTTAGAGCTTTGGAGAGGAGAGATTGAGAAGGGAAGGGATGAGGAAAAAGTGAATGGGAGATTATAGGTGTAGTCATGGGGGCAAAATGGTATTTTTAAAGGCCTTAAAATAAATGTAGGGCCTTTAGTGACACTTGTGCACGTCGCTGTAGGCCATATGTTGCTAAAGCGCACGACAAAGGGGATCCATCCATCTCTGATTCGACGCTCCATGAGAAGCCACGTCACACGCCTCCTTGCCTTCAAGTGATTTCTCAGCGCAGAAGGGTCGCGTGCTCTCAGTCACTTGATCAGCATTAGACAACTCAGATCCATCCTCACTGCGTCTTTAGATAATGCGCATGGCGCATTAGATCGCATGTTATTACGTGCGTGCTCATCCAACATGCTTGATCATGCCACGTGGTCACTATTACTGCTATTTGATCACCATCCAATGGGCGAATTTTTCCCACACGCCTCTTTAGTGCATTTCACCCCCTTACTGTGAATTGAGCACGTGTCGCGTGTCACGTGTCATGTGTAAGGTGCATGACCGCTGCACCACGCTCTCACTTGTGTCGCATTTGTGTTTTAACGCTCTCATGCCCTTGGCCATTGGATGAAGATCCAACGGCTGAGGATGCACGGGCGTTGTCTTTAGATGATATGAGGCGTTGCCTTGATGGAATCTTAAACATTCGATCTTAGACCCGATGGCTGAGATGCATTAATTAGTTGAAGGAGAAGTACTGTGGGTGTGCTTAGGCAATTTGGGCAGCTGGGATGGTGCCGTGTGGTGCTATCCTGGTCGTCCATCTTAAAATGATCATAGGTGGTGGCACGAATGTTGAATTGTTCCGATTCTCATGCTGTTGAGCTACCATCGTCGATCCAAACACATCAATGTAGTAGGATTCATCATTTGAGGTACTGTTGACGTGGCTAGATCGTGTTTTAACAATTATTGCGTTGTAATATAGACGAACTTTCCACGAAAACAAATAAAGATTTATAACTCGAAAATCAGAGTATCCGAGGTCGAACACAGGGAACAATCTAAGTATTTCCAAAACTTGAGAACACAACTTTTTAAATGAGAATAAATGACTAGTTCAATGAGAGTGATATAGAAAGAAATTGCTCAAGGGGAAAAAAAAAATGGACGTCTGATACAATATCAGACGTCTTAAAGTAAAGCTCCTTTTGCTGCTTCTGTTCCTCTTCTTTATTTCTTTTCTTCTTGCGACCAAGGTCTGGCTTCTCTCTTTCTTCTTCCTTTTCTTTTCCTTTGCCTTCTTGAATCTTTGTCTGCCCCTTGTCTTCTTCTTCTTTAGTTATGTTCTCCTTGGCCTCGCTTCTTCTTCTCTGCCTTGCCTTTCTTTCTCCTCTGCAGAGCCTCCTTCCTTCTTCTTCCTTCTGTTTCCCTTTGGCCTCTCTTCTTCTTTTCTACCTTGCCTTTCTTCTTCCTCGGTAGAGCCTCCTTCCTTCTTTCTTCCTCCGCTTGCAGCGGCTAAGTCCCTACGTCCTGCACACAAAGCACGCACAGCAAAACCTACTCCCCTACCCTTCCCGCACGTCTCTCTCTCTGTATATCACTCTTCAGCATGCTCTCACAGAGCCGGGTAAACGGGTCGGGTCGCGCGGCCGGGTCCAGGCCATCGGCGTGGGTGTGGTGCGCGAGGAGTGCTCAAGATAGTGTCGGGTCGGGTCGTGCCAAGTCCGCGTGGTGAACTCGCAGACGAGGCATAGTGGTGAGGTGAGGGACCTCACCCCAAGTGTAACTGGAGGCAACGAGGCTATAACACAAAAATAATATAAAGGATATACATGCTTTGTGACTTACCGATGTGGGACTAATGCCCACTGCTTCCTCTCGCGTGCCTGCAGCAGATCGTGCCTTCAATTCCCACAACTGCAGGCGTTGCGGCATCACTCGCTGGGTCGATTGTCTTCGCAAGACCTGCCTAAGTTTGCAGCACCTGGAATCCTGCAGTCGTGTGACCTGGAGCAAGCAAGAAGCTTCCTCGAGTTGTCGTCAATGGCAGCCGGAGCTTGAAATCTGTCTAACACAAAAAGAGCCTCGCGGCCTAATCAGATCATCGGGGGACCTTCGCCGTGTCATGGCAAAGGTGAAGCGCTAGGTGGCAGGCCACGGGGCGGCCTAGGCGTGCGTGCCTAGGTCGCTCTATGGCCGGTCGGATGGGTGTGTTTGAGGGGTTGTTGTGGTGGTGTAGCGGGACTGTGGATGAGTGGAGGGTACTCAATGAGGTGAGGCGGAGGTTATGCAATGGTCGGCGAGACGTGTGGGGCTGCAGAGGGACGGGAGCGTCTCACCGGAGGGTGGCCGGAGATGAGGAAGGTGGCAGTGGACAGGGACGGTCGAGGGTCGATTGTGTCAAATAAAGTGAGGAAATGAAAGAGTGGAAGATGGGGAACTTATCTGGACTGTTGGGAGTGAAAGGGGGTAGCGGAGTCAGACGGCTCGTTTGTGCCGTCGTCGGAGAAGACAACCCTGAGGGAGATAACGGCGACGAGGAGGAGGTCAGGGAGGCATGTGCTTGGTGCGGCGCGACGCGGGAAGATGAGGCGGAGTGGACTTTGCTGCTGGTATGGCAGTAGAGCGACGAGAAGGAGGAGAGGTAATCGCTGGAGCTTGCGGGTTTCTTGGCCGGAGAGAGGAGAGATGAAATTTGGAGGATTCTCCGGCCAAAGCAAGTCTGAGAGATTTGCAGATGGTTGGAGGTATTTTTATAGGTGATGTCCGAGCTTCTGGTACGTGGAGGGCAAGCTTTTAGCCACCATTGTCTGGCCGGAGAAGGAAGGTGGTTGGGATCCAAATCTTTCGTGCGTTTGCACGAGAGATTGGACAGGAATCAAAGATTATGATCGGGCTCAGATGGAAGGGGATTCCTCAGAGAATCTCCCTTCCAATTCTGGGAGGAGATCTCTGAGAGTATCCCCCCTGTCTTCCTCGCCGGAGAAGGATTCCTCCCCACTAATGGCAGAGGGACCTGATTGTAGGATTGGCGAAAAAGCTAGGGGGTTTATGTGATGGTTTTCAAAAGGTAGGGACCAAAATGTGATTGGGTGTACTAAATTGCAAAGTGGGTCAAGATGACCTCCCCATAGGTCCAAATTTTGGTACAAACCTAATTTGGACCTAAGGAATCCAATGGTGAAGTTGGATTTTAGGTTTGACGACGTTTGACTGGACATTTTGTGTAAAAACCCAAATTAGGTCAATTGATCAGCTAGGACCCTAATCTAGGTCAAACTAGGTTCCAAAGATGTTCTACACCATAGGGGATATTTTTCCATGAATTTTAGAGGGTTTACTTGATTTTTATCCTGATCGAAACCTTGTTGAATTAAGCGGGTCTGTTTTAGGGTTACCAGATGTCATTTAATTCCTGGATTGCATGTGAACCCATTTCTGATTGAATCAACCCACTTTTTATCTCATTTAGACCATTTGACCTATGTTTTGTCTCTGAGAAATCCCGTTTATGTACTGTAATGGTAAAATTACAGTTTTAACCTTTATTTCATATTTTCTTCTCAGAACACTTATTCCTCCAATTATGCCCTCTTCTAAGTCATGTAGGAGCTTTTATTCTCTTTATTAGGTCAAAATGAGCTAGTTATGGCTCATGATGAGGCTCTCATCATACCCCCATGCCTAGCTTTTGCTAGTCCCTTAGCAAAATTTCAAGGTTTTAACTTCTGTTCTAGACCCTGAGTGTCTGTCATCAATTATGATAAGTGCTTTCCTTTTCCTTTTGTGATTAGGTTAGAATGCCGACAATAGGCCTAGAGGTACTCAAGTATCAACCAAAATCCGAACCTGACCTGCTTTAGCCTCAGTCCTCCGCAAAGGTTTTTAAGGCCCGCAGAAACTAACCTAGGGTTTGTTGGACTCCGTGGTTAAAGCACCCGTGCTTGAGACATTTTTAGCCTAGGTTCAGTTTGCAGTGCATTTTTGTAAGAGAGAGATAGAAGATTTATTTGTTTGGAGAGCTTTCTCTATCTTTTCTTTTTATTTCTAGCTTTGGATTAGCTTCTCAACATGGTCTGTATTGGATTCCTCGTCCCCATCATCAATCCTCAAGGGTCCCTGGCTATCGATGCTTCGAGATAGCACCGCCCATGGCAACCCCCAGAATCCTGGCTTTCAAGATAATCCCGCCCATGGCGTTCCGTGGCCGAATTCAGACCCTGGCGATCGACATTTCGTGATAATGCCACCCATGGTATCTGAACCAGTAGAGTGCTTACATGCCCCCAGTAGGATATTTAAATATCCTAAGAGACAAGCACAGAGGAGATAATATGTTGTTACGCATCTTCGAGGGGAATTTCCCGCCTCTTCGCATCGGGAACTCGTCCAAATCAACTTGTGTTGATCAGCCGCTCCTAATCTAGGTGACTTTTTCAGAACATTAAACGCTTTTGCATGATTTGGATATTTATGCGCATGAACCAGACTGTGTGTGAATTTGAGGTGCTTAGGTTACCGAATCCCACAAACTGAAGGTCAGTTAACGAGGTCGAATACTTCCTAAGCCTTAGACCTAATACTTAAGCTATGCATTTTCCCCAACCTCTTGAGGATTATCCAGATTTTAGTGGATACGTGAATTTTTAAGCTAAAGAATCTAGCCCAAGAGGTCTAAAACCAGCATTCCCACTAATCTCTTGTTATGTCACCTTAGCACTTTTTTTCTCTTTTCTTGATCTGATCTAGAACTTCAGTTAATCCCTTAATCTTTTACTAATGGCTATTTCTTTTTCTTTTTCATTTTGTGCTCCTTTTTTGGCATTTTACTCTTTTCCTCCTCTCATTTTGTATGACCCTGAATTGTTTCTCCCCTCCTTCAAGTTTTTTTTTTTTTTTGAATTGAAACCCTTTCTTGATATGAATTTTCCTGACATTTTACACTTTCATACCCCCCCATGCCTAAGATTTGCAATGTCCCTATTGTAAATTAGGTGGGTTCGATTTCAGCTTAGTTCATGCATTAGGACAGGTGTTTGGTGAGTGAACAGGTCGAAGTGACTTGTTGCGAACGATTCTAATCTCGGGTAGGGGTACCTGAGATGAAGTCGACTGTTCTAATGGATGAACCTTAAAGTGCAATATGAATTCCACGTAGAAATGTCAGAAAAGGTTTCGATTTTTCAAAGAATGATGGGTTGCCTCCCGTTAAGCGCTGAGTTTTACGCCATCGTCTGGGCGCAATGAGCTCAAGGGGAATGGAGGGTAAAGGATGACTCAACCAAATTTGTATTGGTCATGTCAATGAACGGTTTGAGTCTCTGACCGTTCACAAAAAAGGGTTCGGAATCATGGCTAAGTGGGCTGATTTCAATGGCTCCATTTCTAAAGATTTGTCGGACTAGGTAGGGTCCAACCCACTTAGATCGTAGCTTTCCTGGGAATAATTTGAGTTGGGCATCAAAGAGTAAAACCTTTTGACCAGGATGAAAGATCTTTCTAGAAATTTGTTTGTCGTGAAAAGCTTTAACCCATTCTTTGTAAATTTGCGAGTTCTCATACGCATCGTGGCGTAATTCATCGATCTCGCTTATTTGAAGTCTTCTGTGGGTTCTAACCTTAGAAAGATCTAAATTACAATTCCATACTGCCCAATAGGCTTTATGCTCCAATTCGACGGGGAGGTGACATGCCTTCCCATACACTAGTCTGAAGGGAGACATTCCTAATTGGGTCTTGTGGGTGGTCCTATAGGCCCACAATGCTTCCGGAAGTCGAGAAGACCAATCTTTTCTGTCAGGTCGAACAGTAACCTGAAGGATTTTCTTGATCTCTCGATTTGATAGCTCAGCTAGACCATTAGTTTGGGGGTGGTAAGGAGTAGAGATTCGGTGTGACACCCCGTATTTGGTCATCAGTGACCTGAACTGAGCGTTTGTGAAATGGGTCCCTCCGTCGGAAATTATTGCTCGTGGAATCCCGAACCTTGAGAAGATGTTTCGATGAATGAATTTGATAGCAACTTTATGATTGTTGGTTCGGGTCAGAATGGCTTCTATCCACTTGGACACGTAGTCAACTACGAGTAAGATGTATTTGAAGCCATCCGAGATCGGGAAGGGTCCCATAAAATCAATCCCCCAGATATCAAAAATTTCGCACACCAAGATCGGCTGTAGAGGCATCATGTCTCGATGGCTCATGTTGCCCAAAGTCTGGCAACGGGAACATGCCTTACAGTGATCATATGCATCCTTGAAAATTGTGGGCCAGTAAAAGCCACACTGGAGGACTTTTGATGCGGTTTTATGTCCTGAGAAATGTCCACCGCATGCCTAGTCATGGCAAAATGAGAGTATGCCTTTGATTTCTACTTCCGCGACACATCGTCGAATTATCTAATCAGCACCAATACGGAATAGATACGGGTCTTCCCATAGGTAATACTTGGCATCGGAACGCAATTTGTCCTTCTTGACCTTCAGCCAATCGAACGGAATCTGATGTGATGCCAGGTAATTCACTATATCTGTGTACCATGGAAGGCCTATACTGATAGTTAGGAGGTGCTCATCAGGAAAGTGTTCTGTGATGGATCCGGAAGGGTCAATTATTTCAGAAGGAAGATGGAACAAGTGATCAGCTACCACATTTTGCTTTCCCGCTTTGTCGCGAATCTCAAGGTCAAATTCTTGCAACAGCAAGATCCATTGGATTAATCGAGGTTTCTCATCCTTCTTTGCAAGGAGATGCCTCATAGCTGTGTGATCCGAATATATAATAACACGGGAACCCAGAAGGTATGATCTGAATTTTTCTAGGGAAAATACTACAGCTAGCAGCTCTTTCTCAGTAACCGTGTAGTTACATTGAGCCTCGTCCAGTGTTTTGCTAGCGTAGTAAATGACCACAGGTTTCCCGTCAATTTTCTGCCCCAAAATCGCTCCGACAGCGAAGTTAGATGCAACGCACATGATCTCAAAGGGTTGAGACCAATCAGGGGACTGTAGGATCAAGGCTTGGATGACTCGATCATGTAGGATCTCAAATGCCTGAGTGCATTCCTTGGAAATTTCGAAAGGCACATCCTTGGAGAGAAGAGTTGTCAGGGGGCATGCCATTTTTGAAAAATCAGGGATAAATCGATGGTAAAAATTGACGTGCCCCAAAAAAGATCGGATGTCCATAATTGAGCTAGGCATAGGGAGCTTAGAAATCAAGTTAACTTTAGCTCGATCCACTTGGATGCCTTTCTCTAGGATTAAATGACCCAAGACAATTCCCTCAGGCACCATGAAATGGCTCTTTTCCCAGGAGAGAACCAAATTCACATTGATGCACCGCCTAAGTATTTGGACCAAGTGTTGGAGGCAATCATCAAATGATGCTCCAAAAATTGAAAAGTCATCCATGAAGACTTCCAGATAGTCACCTACCATATCTGAGAATATGGCAAGCATGCACCGCTGAAAAGTTGTGGGTGCATTGCAGAGACCGAAAGCCATCCTTCAAAACGCATACGTCCCGAAGGGGCAGGTGAATGTGGTCTTTTCTTAGTCTTCTGGATGGATTGCCACCTGGTTGTAACCGGAGTACCCGTCAAGAAAGCAGAAGAACCTATTTCCGACTAGTTTCTCAAGGATCTGATCAATAAACGGTAGTGGGAAATGGTCCTTCTTCGTGGAGGAATTGAGTCTTCTATAATCAATGCAGACTCTCCACGAGTTAGCTATTCGGGTAGGAATGACTTCTATGATTTCAGTTGTGATGATGGTAAGTCCAGCCTTTTTAGGCACCACCTGTATTGGACTCACCTAACGACTGTCGGAGATCGGGTAGATGATCCCTGCATCTAACCACTTTATGATCTCCTTTTTCACGACCTCCTGCAGGTTAGGGTTTAAGCGTCTCTGCATTTCTCTTGAAGATCGTGCGCCTTCTTCTGTGTAGATTCGATGTTTGCAGTATAAAGGTCTTATGGCAGTCAAATCATCGAGAGTCCATCCAATGGCTCTACGATGTTGCTGGAGAACAGTAATCAAATGGAGCTCCTAGTCAGGTGTGAGTCGAGAGTTGATAATCATAGGGAACGTCTGATTGGAACCCAAAAAGACGTACTTCAGATGCTCGAGAAAGGGCTTGAGTTCCATGACAGGATTGTCAGCAGCAGCAGGTGGTTCGGGGTTTGTATCAGGAATAAGAATCAGAGACATAGGTGTGTCTAGATCATGTTCGCACTCCTCTGTTGGCGGGTTTTGATTTTCTAGTGGTTGATTAGGGACAATCAGGTTGTCCTCTGTATGCGATTCATCAACCACGGCTCTGATATCACATATTTGGTCTATAACCCTGCAATTAATCCCTTGTTGGGCCTTAAAAATGTCAATCTTCAGAGTTTGATTCCCAAATTTTAATTCTATCTGGCCCTCTTTGCAGTTTATGTTGGCCCTAGCAGTGGCCAAAAAGGGTCTCCCTAATATGATTGGTGTGTTCCTTGGGTTCTCAGGAGCATCCATGTCCAGCACTATGAAGTCCATCGGGAAGTAGAAATCCCGTACCCTAACAATGACATCCTCGAGTATTCCTTTAGGTGACTTGATGGATCGATCGGCTAACTGCAACGTCACCTCAGTTGGTTTAAGTTTGGACTCTTCAAGGTGGTCAAGGAGGGATGTAGGTATTAGATTGATCGAGGCACCTAGATCTAGTAAGGCTCTATCAAATTAGGTTTCACCAATTTTACAAGAAATCAGAGGAGTTCCTGGGTCTTTAGCCTTGGGTGGGAGTTTACTCAAGATGACAGAGCTGGCTTGCTCTGACAGTACAATTGGATTCCCATCCTTGGTTCGCGGCTTACGTTTAGGTGTACATATGTCTTTCAAGAATCTTGCATAAGCCAGTATGTGGCGAATTGCATCCATCAAGGGGATGTTTATTTGGACCTGTCCAAAGAGCTTGACCAGATCCTCCTCGGGAGCCACGGGTTTGGTTATCCTTTTTCCTTTGGTCAAGGCCTCAGGAAATGGAATCCTAGTTGGTTCCTCTAGAATAGGTCTAGGTTCTTGATCTGGGACAGTGGTATCCTGGATGACTATCCTAGGGTCTTGGCTACTACCAGGCTTGGAGTGGTTCGGATAATGTGGATCTTGGGTTGTTTTACCACTACGTATTGTTACAGAGTTTAATCCGGCCTGGTTTTGGCTTGGGTTTGGTAAGAGGGGTGGCTGCTGCTGAAATCCCACATAAGATGTCGAAGCTTCCATCCCGCCTGGTCATGGAGCAGTAGGGGCCTGATAAATCAAATGTGCATGGCCTGAATTTGGATTCATAACGCACCTCTGGGTCGGCACGTTATTTGGGTTTGGTAGAGGTTCCGAAGGAAGGGTGCCAGGTTGGCAGGAATTTGCCATCTGGGCCAGTTGGTTGCGAACCTCTGTGATCTCATCCTTGTGCTGTTTTTGCATTGCCGCATTCGCCTTTTGAATGTAATCCAGTGCTTGAAGGATAAGAGTCATTTGATCCTGGTTTGGCCCGGATTGGTAGGTGGGATTGGGCCGAGGCTGAGGTGGCTGATATGGATGAGGGGCTTGTGGACGGGTTGATATGGTGGTCTTTGAGTCTGAGAATTTCCCGTCCACTGAAAGTTAGGATGATTTCGCCATCCAGGGTTGTAGGTATTGGAGAATGGGTCATTCTAGATGGCGTTGAGATCCTCGTAGTTCTGAGGAATCTCAGGAAAGTCAGAATACGAGGGTGCAGAGTTCCCCCAACTCGAGTAGAATGGATCGGAGGTCACTCCGGTCTGAGAGGCAGACGGGGGTGGATATGGGTCCATCCCCTTAGCAAATTGGTGGTAGATGTTTTGCACAGTTTCCCTTGCCATAGGTGGTCGTGCAAAAGAGTTTTGCGCAGAGGTGGCTTGTTGCAAATGCCGAGTTAGCTCATCCACCTTCTTTTCTATGATAGAAACCTTATCCAACTGACTGGCCATCAGTTCCAAGTCGACGAAAGTGGACAGGTCCTGCATCTCATGTGCCCCTCTTAGATTCGTCGATGCACGGGCATTCGTCCTGTTGAATAAGCCCATGGAGTCATTATTTATGGAGTTCTCGCGCATGTTTTTGAGAATCTCCCACACCGTGTCCTCATGTTGACCCATGATGTTTCCTCCGCACGTTGCATTGACGAATAATCGAATGTCTTCACGGAGTCCCTGGTAAAAAGACTGGACTTGTTCCCATTTAGGAAGTCTGTGATGGGGGCACTTTCGCATGAGATCTAAGAATCGGTCCCATGCTTCGTGAAGAGGTTCTCATGGTTGTTGAGTGAAATGAGTGATCTGGTGGCGCAAGGCATTCGTCCGACCAACAGGGAAGAATTTTTTCAAAAATTCAGGCTGAAGTTCCTCCCATGTGTTGATCGGACGGGTATGAGTTTGATACCAATGGGCGGCCTTGTCTAGGAGGGAGAAAGAAAACATTTTCATCAGTAGGATATCCCGATTTTGTGGATTTGACCCAAAGGTCTGGGCCAGATGCTTGAGTTGTTTAATGTGTTGGAATGGATCCTTGGAGTTAAGCCCATGAAACTTTGGTATTGCATGAATCATATTGGACTTCAGTTCTGAATCAGGACCTCCAATCGGGATTCGGACTCGAGGTTCGATCGCCACTGCAGCGGGATTATAGTGATCTCTCATCATTGGTCGCTACGGTGGGTTTACAAAGTTTTGAAAGAGATCATTCAGGCGTTGAAGTTGGTGCTCAAGGTTGTTCTCCTCTTCAATGGGTTGTGCCATGATGGGAGGAGAGGGAGAACTTGGTTCTGAATCAGATGAAAGATTTATGTGGTTTGAGGCTTGGCCTCGACGAGAGTGAATTTCTAAAGGAGGTCTTAAGGACCTCCTACCGAACATGCACCGAAGGATGTGATGAGATTAGAAGGTGCTGGACCCAATCGAGACACCCAAAAATTGTTGGGTGACTATAGAGATTTGGGGCGGATGATACCCCTTAGTCAGAAAGGTCGTCCACTTGAGAAGTACCTGGGCAGCCAGAGAGGGAGAGTCCCGCAAAGACCCCTACACGGTAAAGCATCCCCACGAGTTACAGGGTTTCCCCCACCCAACCTCTCTTGTCACTGCGGTTCCAGGTAGACCAGAATGGGGACCTTGACCTCTTAAGTCTACCTATTTTACTTTAAGATCAAGGTGCTTAAGGTTCCACTTGAACTTTTAGGTTTTTTTTTTTTTTTTGAGTGAAAAAGTGACCTAATTTTAAGGTTGGTTGACCCAAGAGATCAACTTCACCTCTTGTTATTTTGAGAGCTTTTGGGTCCTTTCTTTTAGGGTTCAAATGGATTTAAAAGCCTGATTTGCTTAGGGTTTCACTTGTATAGATCTTTTCAAACAAGGTTTAGGCACACCTCTTTTTGAAAAAACTTGTTTCTTTGTTTAAGAGAAGACGTCTCTAAAAACCCTAGCTTTGCAATCCTTAGGTTGGCTCTAGTTGGTCCAATTTAGTTGCCTCAAAATTTGGTATCTAGGGCTCAATCAAGAATGTTTTAGCCCTAGTTACCTTAGTTGGATGAGTAGTTAAAAATGTGTTGAAATGAAAATTAGGAAACTTTGATGAATTACTAAGTATGAAACAAGTTGCCCTAAGTTGATTCTTCTTTTGTTCCTTTTCCTACTTTGAGGGGGTTAAGAACGAGGGCTAATGAAAATTACCTGTTCCTTGGAGTGTCTGTTGTGCAGCTGCTCTTCTTTTCTCTGCTTTCCCTGAGACAAGCACAATAAAAGAGAGGAATTAGGTCAATATTGGATCAGAAGTTGTGATCAAAAGCTTTATAAATGCCCGTTGCTCCCCGGAAACGGTGCCAAAATGCTGACATGGCTAGATCATGTTTTAACAATTATTGTGTTGTAATATAGACGAACTTTCCGCGAAAATAAATAAAGATTTATAACTTGAAAATCAGAGTATCCGAGGTCGAACACAGGGAGCAATCTAAGTATTTCCAAAACTTGAGAACACAACTTTTTAAATGAGAATAAATGACTAGTTCAATGAGAGTGATATAGAAAGAAATTGCTCAAGGGGAAAAAAAAATGGACGTCTGATACAATATTAGACGTCTTAAAGTAAAGCTCCTTTTGCTGCTTCTGTTCCTCTTCTTTATTTCTTTTCTTCTTGCGACCAAGGTCTGGCTTCTCTCTTTCTTCTTCCTTTTCTTTTCCTTTGCCTTCTTGAAACTTTGTCTGCCCCTTGTCTTCTTCTTCAATTCTGTTCTCCTTGGCCTCGCTTCTTCTCTGCCTTGCCTTCCTTTCTCCTCTGCAGAGCCTCCTTCCTTCTTCTTCTTCCTTCTGTTTCCCTTTGGCCTCTCTTCTTCTTTTCTGCCTTGCCTTTCTTCTTCCTCGGCAGAGCCTCTTTCCTTCTTTCTTCCTCCGCTTGTAGCAGCTAAGTCCCTACGTCCTGCACACAAAGCACGCACAACAAAACCTACTCCCCTACCCTTCCCATGCGTCTCTCTCTCTCTGTATATCACTCTTCAGCATGCTCTTGCAGAGCCAGGGAAACGGGCCGGGTCACACGCCCAGGTCCAGGCGCACCGGCGTGGGTGTGGTGCGCGAGGAGTGCTCAAGATAGTGTCGGGTCGGGTCGCGCCAAGTCCGCGTGGTGAACTCGCAGACGAGGCACAGTGGTAAGGTGAGGGACCTCACCCCAAGTGTAACTGGAGGCAACGAGGCTATAACACAAAAACAATATAAAAGATATACACACTTTGTGACTTACCGATGTGGGACTAATGCCCACCGCTTCCTCTCGCTCGCCCGCAGCAGACCGTGCCTTCAATTCTCGCAACTGCAACCATTGCAACGTCACTCGTTGGGTCGACTGTCTTCGCAAGTCTTGCCCAAGTTTCAGCACCTGGAATCCTGCAGTCCTGCGGCCTGGAGCAAGCAAGAAGCTTCCTCGAGTTGTCGCCTATGGCGGTCGGAGCTTGAAATCTGTCTGACACAAAAAGAGCCTCGTAGCCTAATCAGATCACTGGGGGACCTTCGCCGTGTCACGGCAAAGGTGAAGCGCTAGGCGGCAAGCTGCAGGGCGGCCTAGGCATGCGTGCCTTGGTTGCTCTGTGGCCGATCAGATGGCTGTATTCGGGGGGTTGTTGTGGTGGTGTAGCGGGACTGTGGATGAGTGGAGGGTACTCAGTGAGGTGAGGTGGAGGTTATGTGATGGTCGGCGAGACGTGTGGGGCTGCGGAGCGACGAGAGCATCTCGCCGGAGGGTGGCCGGAGATGAGGGAGGTGGCGGTGGACAGGGTCGGTCAAGGGGCGATTGTGTGAAATAAAGTGAGGGAAATGAAAGAGTGGAAGATGGGGAACTTATCTGGACTATTGGGAGTGAAAGGGGGCAGCGGAGTCAGACGGCTCGTTTGTGCCGTCGTCGGAGAAGACAACCCTGAGGGAGATAACGACGATGAGGAGGAGGTCAGGGAGGCGTGCGCTTGGTGCAATGCGATGCGGGAAGATGAGGCGGAGTGGACTCTGCTGCTGGTATGGCAGTAGAGCAACGAGAAGGAGGATAGGTAATTGTCGGAACTTGCAGGTTTCTTGGCCGGAGAGAGGAGAGATGAAATTTGGAGGATTCTCCGGCCAAAACAAGTTTGAGAGATTCGCAGAGGATCGGAGGTCTTTTTATAGGTGCTTGCTAAGCTTCTGGTGCGTGGAGGGCAAGCTTTTAGCCACCGTCATCTCGCCGAAGAAGGAAGTGTTGGTGCTAGAGCACCACGATCATTTGTTTTGATGATAACAAAACACGTGTTATTTAACATTTGCAATTTGAGTCCTAGATTTCAGGTCAATTGCAAATGAAGACGTGTTTAGACGGAACTCGAGCTCGCATCCAGGACGGATTGGAGGAGCTTGACGGAAAATAGAGGAGGTTCGCGTGGAGCGAAAGATTGGAGATGGAAGACAAGAAGAATAGGATAGATTCTTTTTTATCCTTTCATGTATCTCTTGTATTTATTTTCTTGCTCTTCATTTTCCTTAGACATTATGTTAAAGAGCCTCAAAGAACCCTAACAGTAGTCCTAGGAACACCTGCACAACCCTAGGATACGTAGGTTTTCTGTAGAACACTTAGAAAACCAATATAGGGTTAAAACTGACTTTCCAGACGTCTAATTCACGAATCAGACGTCTGATAAAGGATTTTAAGACGTCTGACTGTTTTTTCAGACGTCTGATAACTGTTAGGCTGGACATAGTTAGTTTTGTCTGATGAATTCAGACGTCCAGACCTTATACCAGACGTCTTAGGAGACGTCTGATGACTTTGCCAGACGTCCAGTTAGTGGACCGTTGGCTGGCTTAGCAGACACTCAAGAATATGACCGTTAGAGCCTTATCAGACGTCCATAGGACTTCACAGACGTCTGATAAATGACCGTTTTGCCTCGGCTGACCCAAAATCTCTTCTCAGAGATTTTCTAGCCGTTGCAACGTTTGGAAATCAATTCCCACGGTAAAAGTAGGTTTCCAGATGTCCAGACTTAGTGCCAGACGTCCTCTATGTCGTCTGATGGACTTGTACAAAAACCCTGTTTAGATCTGATTCAAGTCAGGGAGAAACCCGCATAGAATCAGACGTCTGACCTTGGAATCAGACGTCTTAAAGTGGCCTTCCAGACGTCTGATGCCAGAATTAGACGTCTGATAACCCTGTGAAGTGTAATCATTGTCCTGATTTCGGCCTGATTCTCTTGGGCTTTGCGCCCAACGGCTATGGAAGCTTTTCCAAGCCTTCCAAAGCCTTCCTAAGGCCTCTATAAATAGAGGAGAGCCTTTGCAACACAAAACACACAAGTGACACTTAGAAATACACAAGACACACACTAAGAGAAACAAGAGACACACCTAAGCAACTTAGTTCCACTCTTTTGTGTCCAAGAAGCACTTGCTCTCCAAGCTCAAGCTCCATCTTCTTGAGAGCATTCAACCGTTGCGCACCCGCTCTCCCGGCGTTGTTAACGAGAGCGACATAGCGCCATCGCGTGGCACACGCACCGCGTCATCGTCGACGCACTCCTTGCAAAGGGGAGTTTCCTATTTCCTATAGAAGCTAGGTTTAATTTTGTTGGCTCTATAGGACGGTTGTTTTATTTTATCTTTGTATTTTGGTTGGGTATTCGCTTTGCGAATTCCCGTCTCCTTCGTGGGAAAAATCCTTCTCGTGGAGAGAAGGGGTTGAGGTACGCTACCCTCGTTTAAGTAGCGTGGTTGTATTGAGGTTGAATCACCCTCGTTCAAAGTGATTCGGTTAGTGGATTTGATCAACTAGGTTGATCGGAAAATCCTAACTCGAGAGGGTTAGGTGGTGGTTTTTACCCGGTTTGGGTTTCCACCTAAAAATTACTTGTGTACATTTTGTGATTGCCTATTTTGTGATATTGTTTATATTTATTTCCGCAATTATTACGTCACCCCCTCCTAGTAGGGACTTTCAATTGGTATCAGAGCAGGTTTTCCGCCGACAGGAGTAACATCTGCGGAAAGATCACATGGAGGGAAGCTGTTCCACAAGCAGGATTTCCGAGGGGCAGTCCACAACCCGTCTGCCCTACTTTGATGGGAACAACTACACCTACTGGAAGTTGTGGATGAAGACGTGGCTTCAAGCCACCGACTTCACAGTCTGGGCCAGGTGTGAGACCCCCTTCGACATCCCAGAGAAACCCTCCGGAGGATACTCGCAGCAGCAGATCCGGGAGCTCTCTCTCAACGCGAAAACAATGAACGCGTTGTATTGCGCGCTCAGCCCAGAGGAGTTCAACAGAATCTCGCAATGCGCCACCGCATACGAGATCTGGCACACACTCGAGGTAACTCATGAAGGTACCTCTAAGGTAAAAACTTCTAAACTCAATTTACTTTCACAAGAATTTGAGGCTTTTTCTATGAAATCTAACCAAACTTTAAGTGAGATGAACACTAGGTTCACTCTCATAGTAAATAACTTGAAAGCTTTAGGGAAGACTTTCATCAACGGGGAGCTTCAAGGGAAGCTTCTTCGTTCCCTTGGACCGGAATGGGAACAGAAAGTCACCGCCATCGAAGAGGCGAACGAAATGGAGGAGCTCAACATGGAAGATCTCCTAGGCATTCTGATGGCCTACGAGACTAAGTTGAAGCAGAAGAAGAAGGATACACCGGAGCCTAAACTAAAGAAGACTCTCGCCTTTAGAGCCACGTCGGATAGCGAGGTAAGTTCCGACGACGAAGACTTTAGAATTTTACTTAAAAATTTTTCCAAGTTTTGTAGGGAATTAAAGAAAGAGAAAAAGGAGAAGAAGGAAAGCCCGAGACGTTGCTACCACTGCAACGGGAAAGGGCATCTGCGACCAGAATGCCCTCTTCTCAAAAAGGAGAAGAAGAAGGAAAAGGAGAAGAAATCTAAGAAGAAGGCGTTCCAAGCCACTTGGGACGATTCTAGCTCGGAGGAAGAAGAAGAAGAAAAGACCATAGAAGAAGAAACCGCTTGCTTCGGTTTCATGGCCAGAGGAAGCGACAGCGAAAGCGAAAGCGACTCAGACAACGAGGTAAATCTCGATCTTCAAGAAGCATTTAATGAACTTTTTGAGATTAGTAAATCACTTAGGGTAGAAAATAAAGGCATTAAAAAGAACCTTAGTTTTCTTAGAAATGAAAATGATAGGTTAGAAAAACAACTCAAGGACATAGAAACTAGTCCTAAGGATAATAACCTATTATTAGAAAATCAAGACCTCATCAATGAAAATAATAAATTGATTGAGGAAAATGATAGTCTAAAAATAGAAATTTCTGATTTAAAGACTAAGATGAATACTATAGAAAGAGAAATTGCATGTCTTAGGGAAAGCTCTAACAAACTAATCAACAAAGTAGATGATTTTTATAGCCCTAAGGTTGAGAAAGGATCTCCATCAAGGAGACCCGCTAACAAATCCTGATCCAAGCCCACTTGGATACCAAAGAAAAAATTAGAATCTTGTTTTGTAGGGTTCAGGGATGACTACAACATAAAGGACTGGACCTACAAGCTCAAGGCTGGTCAACTTAAGTTGGGAGAACCAATGAGTAGACCAAGGAGGAGAAGAAGAAGACCGACGAGACGACGAACAAACGACGGACCCGCCGCACGTCGACCACCAGATTGGAGACCGGCGCCGATGCCCGGGCCTCCAAGCTACGGATGGGAGCCCCATCCGATGTGGCATCCACCACCACCATTCGGGCCATTTTATTGGCCATGGTAGGTGAGGTAAAATTCTTAACCCTATCCTTTTTATAAGCATTTAGATAGGGGGAGTTAAAAATGATGAGCTTATTGTCAATTTTTAAGGGGGAGATACAAGTTAGCTAAATTTCCTTTAGTAAGGGGGAGAAAAATAATAGCTATCTTGTTGTTATAAAAAGGGGGAGGACATTACCTTTGTTAAAATAAATAGAAGAGCATGTTTTAAGGGGGAGTAATAGAAAATTTAAAATCAATCAAACCTTTTTGATAATGTCAAAAAGGGGGAGGATTTTTATGCATTATTATTTACGGTTTTGTCATCATCAAAAAGGGGGAGATTGTTGGTGCTAGAGCACCACGATCATTTGTTTTGATGATAACAAAACACGTGTTATTTAACATTTGCAATTTGAGTCCTAGATTTCAGGTCAATTGCAAATGAAGACGTGTTTAGACGGAACTCGAGCTCGCATCCAGGACGGATTGGAGGAGCTTGACGGAAAATAGAGGAGGTTCGTGTGGAGCGAAAGATTGGAGATGGAAGACAAGAAGAATAGGATAGATTCTTTTTTATCCTTTCATGTATCTCTTGTATTTATTTTCTTGCTCTTCATTTTCCTTAGACATTATGTTAAAGAGCCTCAAAGAACCCTAACAGTAGTCCTAGGAACACCTGCACAACCCTAGGATACGTAGGTTTTCTGTAGAACACTTAGAAAACCAATATAGGGTTAAAACTGACTTTCCAGACGTCTAATTCACGAATCAGACGTCTGATAAAGGATTTTAAGACGTCTGACTGTTGTTTCAGACGTCTGATAACTGTTAGGCTGGACATAGTTAGTTCTGTCTGATGAATTCAGACGTCCAGACCTTATACCAGACGTCTTAGGAGACGTCTGATGACTTTGCCAGACGTCCAGTTAGTGGACCGTTGGCTGGCTTAGCAGACACTCAAGAATATGACCGTTAGAGCCTTATCAGACGTCCATAGGACTTCACAGACGTCTGATAAATGACCATTTTGCCTCGGCTGACCCAAAATCTCTTCTCAGAGATTTTCTAGCCGTTGCAACGTTTGGAAATCAATTCCCACGGTAAAAGTAGGTTTCCAGACGTCCAGACTTAGTGCCAGACGTCCTCTATGTCGTCTGATGGACTTGTACAAAAACCCTGTTTAGATCTGATTCAAGTCAGGGAGAAACCCGCATAGAATCAGACGTCTGACCTTGGAATCAGACGTCTTAAAGTGGCCTTCCAGACGTCTGATGCCAGAATTAGACGTCTGATAACCCTGTGAAGTGTAATCATTGTCCTGATTTCGGCCTGATTCTCTTGGGCTTTGCACCCAACGGCTATGGAAGCTTTTCCAAGCCTTCCAAAGCCTTCCTAAGGCCTCTATAAATAGAGGAGAGCCTTTGCAACACAAAACACACAAGAGACACTTAGAAATACACAAGACACACACTAAGAGAAACAAGAGACACACCTAAGCAACTTAGTTCCACTCTTTTGTGTCCAAGAAGCACTTGCTCTCCAAGCTCAAGCTCCATCTTCTTGAGAGCATTCAACCGTTGCGCACCCGCTCTCCCGACGTTGTTAACGAGAGCGACATAGCGCCATCGCGTGGCACACGCACCGCGTCATCGTCGACGCACTCCTTGCAAAGGGGAGTTTCCTATTTCCTATAGAAGCTAGGTTTAATTTTGTTGGCTCTATAGGACGGTTGTTTTATTTTATCTTTGTATTTTGGTTGGGTATTCGCTTTGCGAATTCCCGTCTCCTTCGTGGGACAAAATCCTTCTCGTGGAGAGAAGGGGTTGAGGTACGCTACCCTCGTTTAAGTAGCGTGGTTGTATTGAGGTTGAATCACCCTCGTTCAAAGTGATTCGGTTAGTGGATTTGATCAACTAGGTTGATCGGAAAATCCTAACTCGAGAGGGTTAGGTGGTGGTTTTTACCCGGTTTGGGTTTCCACCTAAAAATTACTTGTGTACATTTTGTGATTGCCTATTTTGTGATATTGTTTATATTTATTTCCGCAATTATTACGTCACCCCCTCCTAGTAGGGACTTTCAGGAAGGTGGTTGGGATCCAAATCTTTTGTGCGTTCGCACGAGAGATTGGACAGGAATCAGAGATTATGATCGGGCTCAGATGGAAGGGGATTCCTTAGAGAATCTCCCAATTTTGGGAGGAGATCTCTGAGGGATCTAAGAGTATCCCCCTATCTTCCTCGTCGGAGAAGGATTCTTCCCCACTAATGGTGGAGGGGCCTGATTGTAAGATTGGTGAGAAAGATAGGGGGGTTTATGTGATGGTTTTCAAAAGGTAGGGACCAAAATGTGATTGGGTGTACTAAATTGCAAAGTGGGTCAAGATGACCTCCCATTAGGTCTAAATTTTGGTACAAACCTAATTTGAACCTAAGGAATCCAATGCTGAAGTTGGATTTTAGGTTTGACGATGTTTAACTAGATATTTTGCGTAAAAATCCAAATTAGGTCAATTGATGAGCTAGGACCCTGATCTAGGTCAAACTATGTTCCAAAGGCCAAATTAAATGTTCTACACCCTAGGGGATATTTTTCCATGAATTTTAGAAGGTTTAATTGATTTTTATCCTGATCGAAACCTTGTTGAATTAAGCGGGTCTGTTTTAGGGTTACTAGATGTCATTTAATTCCTGGATTGCATGTGAACCCATTTCTAATTGAATCAACCCATTTTTTATCTCATTTAGACCATTTGACCTATGTTTTGTCTCTGAGAAATCCCGTTTATGTACTGCAATGATAAAATTACAGTTTTAACCTTTATTTCATGTTTTCTTCTCAGAACACTTATTCCTCCAATTAAGCCCTCTTCTAAGTCATGTAGGAGTTTTTATTCTCTTTATTAGGTCAAAATGAGCTAGTTATGGCTCATGATGAGGCTCTCATCAGGTACGAATTTTCACCACCTTACCCCTTGACCTCTGATCTTCCTCAAACTATATCTGATGCTATGAAGGTCCGATAGGGGCGTTTTGATTGTTTCTCTGATTAGATCTGCATGGTTGGATCTTCAATTTGATGCCTTAAAATGATGTCGTCCTATATTTTAACCACTATAATAGGTGAACTACTATACAATTTGTACAAATTAATCTAAATGCACGATGATGCATGTTATGCAATATTTATAATGCATGATGCTTCTATGACCCTAGGAACATGCATAAATAGATATTTTAGGCCAAGTAGATGTCTACACATCAGTGATGAGAACCTCATCATGAGCCCTAACTAGCTCATTTTGACCTAAGAAAGAGAATAAAAGCTCCTACATAACCTAGAGAAGGGCCTATTTCAAGGAAGAAATGTTCTGAGAAGAAAACATGAAATAAAGGGTAAAAACTATAATTTTACCATTGCAGTACATCAAAGAGATTTCTCAAGGGCTAAACATAGGTCAAATTGCATTAATAAGATGAAAAGTGGGTTGGTTCAGTCATAAATGGGTTCATATGCAATCTAAGAATTAAAAGACATCTTGTAACCCTAAAACAGACCCGCTTAATTCAATAAGGTTTGGTCAGGATAAAAATAAATTAAACCCTCTAAAATTCATGGAAAAATATCCCCTATGGTTTATAACCTTCAATTTGGCCTTTGGAACCTATTTTGACCTAAGTAGGGGTCCTAGCTAAATATTTGACCTAATTTGGGTTTTTATGTAAAATATCTAGTCAAACATGTTCAAACCTAAAATCCAACTTCACCATTGGATTCCTTAGGTCCAAATTAGGTTTGTACCAAAATTTGGACCTAAGGGGAAGTCACCTTTACCCACTTTGCAAAATAGTCTAGGAAATTACATTTTGACCCCTATCTTTTGAAAACCTTTGCGAAGACCCCCTAACTTCCTCTCCACTCTTGCAATTAGGTCCCTATGCCATTAAAGCAGAGGAGTCCTACTCCGGCGAGGAATTGAGGGGGATTGCTCCTCGATTCCTTAGAGATCTCCCAGATTTGGAAGGGAGATTCTCTGTGGAATTCCCTTCCATCTGAGCGCAATTCCCTAAGTTGAATCGCACCCAATCTCTTGTGTGAAAGCTCGAGAGATTTGGGTATCTCCTTGAAATCCTTCTCCGGCGAGGACTCTTGCATTTGGAAGTTTGTCTTCCAAGCACAAGAGCCCTTGCCAGCACATATAAAGAGACCCTCATCTCTGGCCGCACAGAATTAGCTTGACTTGGCCAGAGAACCACCTCCAATTCTTCCCTTCTCTTCTGGCCAAGTGTCCAGTAGGCTCTGGCGACCCCTTCTCCTCCTTCTCATTGCTCTGCCACAATACCAGTGGTAGAGCCATCTTCACCACCTTCCTCCGCGTCGCACCATACCTATGCACGCGCCTCTAGCCCCTTCGCCGTCGTCGTTCTCCCTCCTCTGGACGTTTCTTCTTCGGTGGCAGCAAGTACGGCCAGCCGCTCTCCTACCCCCCTTTGTCCATTAAGTTAGGTCAGAACGTTTCCCTTCTCTCCCCTCTTTATTTCCCCTATTTTTATTTCTACTTTTATCCCCTCGACGCCGCAGACCACCGCCATCTTCTCTACCTCCAGCCAACCACTGACGAAGGCGCTTCCACCGCTCCATACCTCCACACGCCTCGCCAGACCCCCCAAAACCTCTACCATCATCCACTGAGCATATTCCACCCCTTCATTGACTGCCAACACCTCCGCACTTGTCCCCCGATCAAACCCATCACCACAGCCACAGAGCGACCTAGGCATGCATGCCTAGGCCACCCCGCGGCCACCCACCCACCTAGGCACCTTTGTTGTGCCACGGTGAAGCTACCTATATGTTTTAATGGGGTTGCGAGGCCATCTTGTTGAGTTACAGGTTCAAGCCCCTTTCCGCCATTGACGCACGAGCAAGGAGCTCGCAAGCTTGCTTCATGCCACTTCGCTCCAGGTCTCCAGGTCCAGGAGGTGTGGGTTGGACTCGCGCACGCATGTAGTAGGCAATTGGCCTTGAAGGAGATCACAGTAGTGGCAATTAGGCAAAGTCCTCCTGCGAGCGAACAAGTGAAGCGGGTGGGACTTTTAGTCCCACCTCGGAAACCCAATTTCGAGCCTGGGCTGTGCCACATGGCGCAGTCTGGGCCGTCCATCTTCTTCTTATTGTAGGGGCAGGTACAGAGGTCAGATTTGAGTCGATTTTCGCACTGTTAGGCTGCGATCGTCGACCCGAATCCATCCGAGTGGTCAGATTTATCATTTGAAGCTCCGAATTATGTCTCCTAGTCCCTTGGCCATTGATCTTCCTCAGATTGCATATGGTACTACGAGACTCCGATCGAGGCAATTTCAGAGGCGTTGGACTCCGATCATCGTCTTGATCAGATCTATACGGTTGGATCATCAATCTGATGCTTCGAAATAAATATCCTTCTCTCCTAATCACAAAAAGGACGTAATTAACCTAAATTATATACAATTACTCTAAATGCAGAATGATGCATGCTATGCAATATTTATAACATGAAATGCAAATCTAAGCCTAGGAACATGCATGAATAGGCATTTTACCCTCAATAAATGTGTTTACATCATACCCCAATGCTTATCTTTTGCTAGTCCCTAGCAAAATTAAACTATATGCTATGTAAAAAAGTAGAATTAGGATTAAATCGCTTAAGCCTAAGTCATTTATTAACAATAGAAAATTTCAACTAAGGTCCTAAACTACGAAAACTCAACAGTACCTAGGTGTTTGCCAGAATGCAGACCGCCCAAGTTCTCGCCTTATTTGAGAAGGGAAGATATATATATTTTTTATTTTTCTTCTTTTCTAATTTTTTTGTACTATTGGAGTTTGAGAGTTCTGGGATAACTTTTTACGGCTACCCGACCTGCCCAAGACTCAAAAAGGACTCTAAGTACTAAGCATCTTTGTGAAAAAGTGATAAACACACAAAACGACCATTAAGACGGACATCGGGTTTCTACGACCCTAGGTGACCTTGCCTAAAGGTTTATCTTTATGATCGGTAGCTTTCTCCCTACTTTTATTTATGAGGTCAACACAAGGGCTAACCCAATGTATATCTCCCTAGTTTATTCTACTTCCCCACTTCTTCCTTAAGTGTTCTGGGAATTATTGTCCATTTTTTTTTGTGAGCTGGGTTCTGGACAACCGGTCGATGAGCTGTTACCACCAACAACTTGCCAGCCATACTCGTGCGGTGAAGTGTGATTTCTTATTTATTTTTTTATTTTCTTTTTATTTTCTTTTCTTTTTGAGTGTTTTTTTTTCTAAGTAGGTGGCTTCCCTAATCTAAGATTTACCTAAAGGCAGTACAACGAAAATGGTCTTGTGGTTGGGCTCTAGACAACTGGCCGATGAGCTGTTACCACCGACAACTTGCCAGCCATACCACCCAAGTCGGTCCATTAGCTACCCAATTTTTGTAAAAATGATCGGAAAGTGAGTCAATGCAAAAAAAAAAGTGTGTAGATGCTTAGGCTTAAAGTCCCCCCAAATCAGAGAGCGAGTTGATAAGTCTCATACTTATCATCCCAAATTATTTACCAAATTAAAATAAATTTTAATTGGCGAGGACTCAAGACTAAGTCCACATTCGAGTGGACACTTAGGCTAATTAATCCCGAAGACCTGAAGAGTCTAAGTGTTTAAGTCCTCTCGTATCATTTCCTAAAGTTAATAACTTCTAAATGCCTAAGTTCTCTTTTCCTAATTTCTTTCTTTTTTTTATCTTTTTTCAAATTTTCAAATTTTTTTTATTTTATAAGAAACTAAAAGAAATTCTATGGAGTTAACATAATAATTTCAGGAATCGATTATCCACCCCCCCATGCCTAAATGATGCAATGTTCTCATTGTAAAAATAAAGACATGAAAAGGGTGGAGTAAATAGAATATCACTTGAGTGTCATGAAAATCCGGTCAACTCCGCAGAAAGAAGAGTGTATACACACACGCTAAGTTTAATGCCTTCAGCTAAGCATAACATACATACAAAGAAGAAATTGAGAATTCACAAGTGCGGGTCTGAATCAAAATAAAAATATTGATCCTGAAACCCGCCAACAGAATATGTCCACAGATGTGGACCAGATTATGGTGCAGACCCTGCCCCAGGGTCAAGTGGTTCTCAGGTTCTGGATGAAAATCACCCAGAACCGAAGGTTGTTGTGTTTGTGGGGCCAAGCTTGCGATTTAGTGGTGTGCAACCCAAGATCAAAGTGTCGGACAATGGGTAAAGATGGTTCAATAGGTGCGATTGTCCACTTAACATCTAGCTTAGAAAATAATCAATTATTTCGAGCTTGGGTTGCATTTGAAAGATATCGTAAGGGTCCTTGTAGAAAGTAGGTGGTTTTAGGTCAATAGGTACCCTTAGATCCAAAATCAAGCTTCCCTCAGAATTAGCCTCCCAAATTTTTATTTCAACAATTCTATCCTCCAACATCAAGGGCTCAATCTTCAGGACCTCTAGCATATTATTCACCTCATATGATTCTCTTAAGTCTAGAAATCATGGCTAAATCAAGATTGACTTGGAAACAAAGATCTCAGAAGTCAGCTCTTCGGGGTGCAAATGAGGATTGGGGTCACTGATTGAATCATCAAGATTCGGATCCTCCAAGTTAACCCCAACCAAATCCAAATTTTCAATGAACGGGCTATCAAATGGTTCATCAGATTCCTCATGCCCGTTTGTCTCACTAAAATCATTTTCCTTATGTTCAAGTGAGACTTCACCTAAAGATTCTTCACCCTCAGAGTCAAAGAATTGATGATCCTCATTTATATATGTCTCAAAATCATAAATCATTTCATGATCCAAGGAGAAATAATTTTCTTCGTTTCCTGACTTGGGGATCTTGGTTGAATCATTCGGTTCATCCTCAAATGGTTGCTCTAGCCCAACCTGGTCATCCCTGGTCTCAAAAATGTATCCCTCCCGATAGGCGCCTGAGTGAGTTCAGACATTGGCTCTCCTGAAGGGGGTTCATCTTGAGAATCATCCCAAGTTTTGACTAGGGCAACCACAAATTTCATCCTTAACCTCGACAACTTCCCAAGTAGAAACTCACCCAAGTCCCTATCCTTGACACTTTGGAGCAAATCCAATAGAGAACTATTAAGTTCATCAATCATTTTGATCATATGCTCCAGTGCTTCAATGCATGGTGTTGGCTAGGCTTCTAAAGATTGTATGGTGTTCCTCAAATTAGCCAACACTCTATCTTGGATCTGGTTCACCTGAACCGATTGGTTCGATTCAGGTTTGGGTGGGTTTGGGTTGAATCTAGGGGAGTCAAGATGTCGAGGTTCTCGGGTCCCTCCCTGAAAGTAGGTCATTCTAGGTTGTTCAAAGGATGGTGGTGACCTATATTCAGTGGAATACTGGGGAGGGTAGGTGTTCTAATCATGATATCCTTCCTGATTGTAGATCGGGTTAGTTTGGTCATCAAAGAATGGAGATTCATAATCATTATAGCTCTGGGAAGGATAATAATCATAATCTTGTTATCCAAGGTTAGGCCCTAGACACCGAGGTTCGGATTCATATCCCCAATCAAAGTCATCCCGGCTAGTGGATGGGTAATTACAAGTGAAGTCGGGATAGTAATCATCTTGGGGATAAGTGGTGGTAGGAGGATAGGATGTGAAATGTGTGTAGGATGTGGAAGGGTACATGGTGAAGTAAGGAGGGAAATCAGAAGAGAAGGGAGCCCTGCAATACAAAAATACAAGCCTGTCCTTAGTTTGGGTAGCCTAAAGGTCTACAGACTCTCAGAATTCGTCCTAAGATTATGGACGATTTACTCTACTTATGTCCAGGCAATCCAACAAATTAGAAGGAGGGACTGGAGAGAAGGTTCTTCCTTTGGCTTGCACCTTCGGTTCCTAGTGTACCCCCCAACCACGGTCGTTTGACGCTACTCTCCTAGCTAGACATCAGATTGACTAGTATAAGCAAGTTAATCGTGAACAATCTCAACCTGGATCATGACAAGCGAACCAGTCCTTAAGGTCAACGTCTAATCAATTTTAGTTAGGCTTGGGACAATGGTGCTTCAGGATTGTGATGGGGCCTTTAGATGGGTTGTGCCCTTAGTGACCAGTTAAAATGTGTGTGCGTGCACAACCAAGGTTCTCAAACAAGGTTATTTGATGATGTGTCATTTAGGATTTAACCTTGTTTAGTAGCTTTTAGGGTTTAATTCTTAGGTTGGTTCAATCAAGGTTTAGTAGAACACTCCAAGTTTTGAAAGCACGGGTGATGATATGTTCCTTTAAAAATAAAAAATAATGTGGAGTGCCTGGTTCAACCCTAAGAATCAACCCTAAGTGGCAAGCTACTTGATGGATTAGTTTTAGATTGAGTGGTGCAGTCCAAACAACTCAATCAATTGGCCTATTGCACCACGTAGTTAAGGCACACAAGAATGCTTAACCTATTCAGATTTCTACTCACTTATATGTATTTAGTTGAAGTGTACTGGGTCCACAGGTCAAATCCTGGTTAAGTGGCAGAATCAAAGTGATTGTGTGCCTTAGGATAAGAAGTTGTGGGTGTTAAGTGTGTAGCTTTCAGAAAATCCCACAATCAAATAACACTTTTTTGTTATTTTTTTTTATTAATGTGACTGGCGAGGTGAGTGGAGGTGACAAACAAACAACCAAATCTATCCTAGGGTTTATAAAAAGCACCTAAGTTGATTTGGGTTTGAGTTATTCAGTTATGGAATGAAAACTAAGGTCGGGGTCGTGTGGGGGACACTTACAAAATACTCTACCTGCACTTTACTCCGATCTACTACACTTGGATCTCCATGCTAGGGTACCTGCAAGACAGTAGATCAAAGACAAGTAGGGTTAGTGCTATGTAAATGCAAAGAAACACAATAAACAATAAAGTAAATTCTGTTGCCTCCCCGACAACGGTGCCAAAATAGTAAGGCGTGTTTTGCATGTTATAAATCGAGGTTACAAGTAACCTGTCGTCGTAGTTGCAAAACACGTCGATCAGATAAAATTTATACCAAAACTCTAAGGAAGTCCCAGGTTAAACACAAGGAAGTGACGTTTACTTTAGTTGAAAACTGCGCTTCGATTCGCTTCTTTTTGGTATTTTAGGGTGTTGATATTTATTTGTGTTTTTGAAATAAAAGACAAGCAGAATAAATCACAAGATAGAAATAGAACAAATATGATATATATATCAATTCAATGTCGATTACAATGAACTATGAAAGCATAAAAAGAGAGGGAGGTTAGAGGAAATCTCCTGAATCGGCTGTTCGGCGAGACGACAGCGCCTGGTGGAAGCTCAGACGAAGGAGGTGAGGAGCGGGACAACGGAGGTGAGATGCAGGAGGATGTCGGGTTGAGGAAAGCTTCGACGTAGCTCTGGAATGGAGGTGAGAAGATGGAGTTGATCTGCTACTGGAATGGATGTGGGAGGACAACTCCAAGGTGACCTATAAATGGGGATGGGAAGTTGGAGGAATATTTGGTGGGGCAGAGGTTCGCTACACTAATAGACACCTTGGGAGCTTGAGAACAAGCTTTAATGGAGCGTTGGTAGGCTTGCTAGAGCTTAAGAGTAGGTGGGAGTAGAGTAGGTAGAGATAGCTTGGAAGGGAGGGGGTATAAGTCCTTTTATAGTGGAGGAGAAGAGGCAAAAATAGGTATGGGACCATTAGTGACATCCAAGCCGTCGCTAGAAACGTCGCTGTAGGCAGCTCATGCCTGTTAGTGCCCACAACTGGCTTTGCTGGCATGCGATGAATTACCGACGGCTGTAAGAGTTGCTATAAGTCTAGCTCATGCGTCGATGTAGGTCCAGCCCATGCATAGCTAGCGCTACACTCCTGCCTTGCCACGCGTGCACGTGCGCCCATGCGCTGGCACTGCGCTGTGCACCCACCTGTGCACCTGTGCTGCTGCGCGCATGCAGTGCTGCATGCGTGTCCTGGAGGCCTGGGCTGCCCCACGTGGCGTAGTCTGGGCCGTCCATCTTCTTGTTGTAGGGGCTGCTACAGAGGTCGGATTGAGTCAATTTTCGCGCCGTTAGGCTACGATCATCGAGTCGAATCCATTCGCATGGTCGGATTTATCATTTGAAGCTTCAAATTATGTCTCCTAGTCCCTTAGTCGTTGATCTTCCTCAGATTGCATATGGTGCTAGGGACTCCGATCAAGGCAATTTCAGAGGCGTTGGACTCCGATCGTTGTCTTGATCAGATTTATATGCTTGGATCGTCAATCCGAGGCTCCAAAATAAATATCCTTCTCTCCTAACCATAAAAAGGATGCAATTAACCTAAATTATATACTACTTTAAATGCAGAATGATGCATTCTATGAAATATTTATAACATGAAATGCAAATCTAAGCCAAGGAACATGCATGAATAGGCATTTTACCCTCAATAAATGTGTTTACATCAAAGTGATTCATTCAAGCAAAGCCCTAATACTCATGCTCTTAAATTCATTTGAACACTAAAAGAGGGACCTAAAATTCTCAAGAGGACAATATAGGTGAAGTTGACATACTTTGTTGGGTTAACCAATCTTCAAATTAGGGCACTTTTTCACAAAAACATCTTAAAAGTTCAAGTGAAATCATAAGCACCCTTGCTCTTAATTAAAACTGGTAGACTTAAGAGGTTAAGTCCCCATTCTGGTCTACCTGGAACATCAGTGACAAGAGAGGTCGGGTGGGGGAATCCCTGTAACCCATGGGGGCGCTCTACCTTGTAGGGGTCTTTGCAGGACTCTCCCTCTCTGGCTGCCTAGGTAATTCTCTAGTGGATGGCTTTCTGACTAAGGGGTATCATCCGCCCTGAACCTCTATAGTCATCCAAAATTTTTGGGTGTCTTGATTGGGTCCATCACATTCTACCTCTCATCTACTCCATTGGTTCATGTTCGGGAGGAGGTCTCTAAGACCATCCTTGAGGCCTCCTTTAGCTACTCATTCACGTCGAGGCCAAGCCTCAACCTCCTTGTTTGTGCAACAACACAATCCTATTGATATCTATTCTGATTCATCTAAACCTGATTCTCCTTCATCTATCATCATGGCACAACCCGCAGAAGAAAATAATCTTGAAAATCAACTTCAGTGCCTCAATGATCTATTCCAAGCCTTTGTGAACCCACCGTAGAGTCCAATGATGCGAGATCACTACAATCCCGTTGTAGTGGCAATCGAACCTCAAGTACAAATCCCTACTGGAGGTCCGGACACTGAACTCAAGCCCAACATGATTCATGCCATTCCCAAATTTCATGAGCATAATTCTGAAGATCCTTTCCAGCATATCAAGCAACTTAAGCATCTAGCCTAGACCTTCAGGTCAGAAGCTCAAACTCGGGATGTTCTACTCATGAAAATGTTCTCTTTCTCCCTCATGGATAAAGCTACTCACTGGTACCAAACCCAAACACGTCCAATCAACACCTGGGCGGAACTTCAATCTGAATTTTTGAGAAAGTTCTTCCCGGTTGGTTGGACAAATGCTTTACGACACCAGATCACACATTTCACACAGCAAGTAGGAGAACCACTTCACAAGGCATGGGATCATTTTCTGGATCTCATGCAAAAGTGCCCCCACCACAGAGTTCCTAAGTGGGAACAAGTCCAGTCTTTTTATCAGGGACTCCATGAGGATATTCGATTATTCGTCAATGCAACCTGAGGAGGAAACATCATGGGTCAACACGAAGACACTGTGTGGGAGATTCTCGAGAATATGTGCGAGAACTCCATCAATAATGAATCCATGGGCATATTTGACTGGACAAATGCCCGTGCATTGACGAATCCAAAGGGAGCACATGAGACACAGGGCCTGTCCTCTTCCGTCGACTTGGAACTGATGGCCAGTCATCTTGACAAGTTCTCTATTATTGAGAAGAAGGTGGATGAGCTAACTTGACATTTGCAGCGAGCCACCTCTACGCAAAACCCATTCATGCAACCACCCTTTGGCAGGGAGGCCGTGCACAACATCTATCACCGACCTTCTCAAGGGATGGATCCGTATCCATCCTTGTTTGATTCTGGTTTTGGAGGAAACTCTGGACCCACCTACTCTAGTTGGGGGAACTCTAAACCCTCATATTTTGATTTTCCTGAGGTTCCTCATACCTACGAGGACCTCAACGCCATTCATAATGATCCATTCTCAAACATTTACAACCCTAGTTGGCATAATCATCCCAATTTCACATGGTCAGGCAATAATCAAAATCAGAGACCCCAATATCAGCCCCGACCACAAGCTCCTAATCCATATCAGCCACCTCATTCTCGGCCTAACCCAACTTATCAATCTGGGCTAACTCATATAGATCAAATGACTCTTATCCTTCAGACTCTAGCTGACATTCAAAAGATAAATGCGGCTATGTAAAAACAGCACAGAGATGAGATCACAGAGGTTCGCAATCAACTTGCTCAGATGGAAAATCCTCGCCAACCTGGTGCACTTCCTTCACAATCTCTGCCTAATTCGAATAACGTGCCGAACTAGAGGCGCGTTACAAACCCAAATCCGAGCCAAGCTCACTTTGTTTATCAGGCCCCTTCTACTCCATCACCCGATGGGATGTAGGCTTCGACATCATATATGGGTTACCAGTAGCAAGCACCTCTTTTACCCACACCAAACCAGAACCAGGAGGGGTTGAATTCTTTTACTACCTGCACTGGCTAAACAACACAAGACCCACCTTATCCAAGCCAATCTCAGCCTGGTAATACAAACCCTAACCTTAGGATAGTCATCTAGGACACCTCTATCCCACTTCAAGAACATGGACCCATTCTAGAGGAACCATCTAAGGTTCCATTTCCTGAGGCCTTGACCAAAGAAAAAGGATAACCAAAACTGTGGCACCTGAGGACCTGGTTAAGCTCTTTGAGCAGCTCCATATAAACATCCCCTTGATGGATGCGATACACCACGTACCAGCTTACGCATGATTTCTGAAAGACATATGTACACCTAAGCGTAAGCAGCTGTCCAAAGATGGGAATCTGATTGTATTGTTAGAGCAAGCCAGCTCTGTCATTTTGAGCAAACTCCTGCCTAAGGCAAAAGACCAAGGCACCCCTCTGATCTCCTATGAAATCGGTGATATACGATTTGACCAAACTTTGTTAGACTTAGGAGCCTCCATAAATTTGATACCTACATCCCTACTAGACTACTTCGAGGAATCTGAGCTTAAACCGACTAAAATGACTTTACAGCTAGCCGACCGATCAATTAAGTCACCAAAAGGAATTCTTGTGGATGTCATAGTTAGGGTACATGATTTCTATTTTCTAGTGGATTTTATTGTCTTAGACATGGATGCTCCTGAGAATGTGAAGAATACACCGATCATACTAGGGAGACCCTTTCTGGCCACTGCAAGGGCCAATATCAATTGTGAGGAGGGCCAAATTGAATTAAAATTTAGGAGAAGACAATGAAGATCAACATCTTTAAGGCCCAACAAGGAATTAATTGCTGAGTCATAGAACATATTTGCAATATTGAAGCTGTGGTTGATGACTTTATCGAAGAAAAACCAACTATTTCTGATCTGTCACAGGAGGATCAAAACCCACAATTAGAGGAGCCCAAACTCAACCTAGACACACCCATAGCTCCTTCCTTTGCTCCCGACACCTACCCTGAACCACCCGCTACTGCTGACAATCCAGTTTTGGAATTAAAGCCTCTTCTCGATCATCTCAAGTACGTCTTTTTGGGTTCCAATCAGACATTTCCTGTGATTATCAACTCTAGACTCACACCTGATCAGGAAACACACCTGATTTTTGTTCTCCAGCAACATCGAAGAGACATTGGATGGACTCTCGATGATCTCACTAGTATCAGCCCCCCATACTGCACACATCACATCTACACTGAAGAGGGCTCACGACCATCCTGTGAAATGCAGAGACGCCTGAATCCAAATCTGTAGGATGTCGTGAAAATGGAGATTATCAAGTGGTTAGATGCAGGGATCATCTACCCGATCTCCGACAGTCGGTGGGTGATCCCAATCCAAGTTGTGCCTAAAAAAATAGGGCTCACTGTCATCATGACTACAATCGGAGAAACCATACAGACCCTTATAGCAAACCCGTGGAGAGTCTGCATTGGTTACAGAAGACTCAATTCCTCCACAAAGAAGGATCATTTCCCACTACCGTTCATTGATCAGATTCTCGAGAAACTAGCGGGAAATCGATTCTTCTGCTTTTTGGATGGGTACTCCGGATACAATTAGGTCGCAATCCATCCCGAGGACCAAGAGAAGACCACCTTCACCTGCTCCTTCGGAGCATATGTATTCCGAAGGATGACATTCGGTCTCTGTAATGCACCCGCTACTTTTCAGTGGTGCATGCTTGCCATATTCTCAGATATGGTAGGTGAATACCTTGAAGTCTTCATGGATGACTTCTTGGTATTTGGTGAATCATTTGACGATTGCCTCCTGCACTTGGTCCAGATCCTCAGACGATGCATCGATGTGAACTTGGTTATTTCCTGGGAAAAGAGCCACTTCATGGTACTTGAGGAAATTGTCCTGGGACATCTTATCTCTGAAAAGGGCATCCAGGTTGATCGAGCCAAGGTGAATCAGATTTCCAAACTTCCTATGCCTAACTCGATCAAAGACATCCAATCCTTCCTTGGGCACGTCAATTTTTACCGTCGATTCATTCCTGATTTCTCAAAAATCACACACCCTCTGACTAATCTTCTATCTAAGAATGCCCCTTTTGAAATCTCCAAGGAGTGCACTCAGGCATTTGAAGTCCTGCATGATCGTGTTACCCAAGCACCTATCCTGCAACCCCTTGATTGGTCTCAACCCTTTGAGATCATGTGCGATGCATTTGATTACGCTGTAGGTGCGTTACTTGGGTAGAAAATAGACGGAAAACCTGTGGTCATCTACTACGCTAGCAAGACACTTGACGAGGCTCAACGTAACTACACAGTTACTAAGAAAGAGCTGCTAGCCATAGTATTTGCCTTGGAAAAGTTCAGATCATATCTTTTGGGTTCCTATGTTATCATTTACTCAGATCACACTGTTGTGAGGCACCTCCTTGCGAAGAAGGATGCGAAACCTCGGCTAATCCGCTGGATCTTGCTATTGCAAGAGTTTGACCTCGAGATTCTCGACAAGGCGAGAAAACAAAATGTGGTAGCTGATCACTTATCCCGCCTTCCTTCTGACATTATCGACCCTTCCGGACCCATTACTGAACATTTTCCCAATGAGCATCTCCTGACTATTGGTTCGGGACTTCCATGGTTTGATGATCTAGTAAACTACTTGGCATCACATCAGATCCCGTCCATTTGGCCAAAAGCCAAGAAGGACAAATTACTTTCTGATGCCAAGTACTATTTTTGGGAAGACCCGTATCTCTTTAGCATTGGTGCTAATCAGATCATCAAACGATGTGTTCCAGAAGCGGAAATTCAGGACATTTTGTCCTTCTGCCATGACTAGGCCTGTAGTGGACACTTCTCTGGTCATAAAATCGTAGCAAAAGTCCTCCAGTGTGGCTTCTATTGGCCCACAATTTTCAAAGATGCATACAATCATTGTAAGGCATGCACTCGTTGCCAGACCTTAGGCAACATGAGCTGTCGCAATACGATGCCGTTATAGCTGATTCTCGTATGCAAAATCTTTGATATCTAGGGGATTGATTTTATGGGACCCTTCCTTGTTTTGGACGGCTTCGAATACATTCTTCTCGCTATTGACTACGTGTCCAAATGGATCGAAGCCATTCTGACCCTAACCAACGATCATAAGGTGGTTATCAAATTCATTCACCAGAACATCTTTTCTCGGTTCGGGATTCCACGTGCCATAATCTCCGATGGAGGGACCCATTTCACGAATGCTTAGTTTAGATCACTAATGACCAAGTACGGGGTGTCGCATAGAATCTCGACTCCTTATCACCCCCAAACTAACGGTCTAGCTGAGTTATCAAACCGGGAGATCAAGAAAATCCTCCAGGTCACTGTTCGGCCTGATAGGAAAGATTGGTCATCTCAACTTTCGGAAGCTTTGTGGGCTTATAGGATTGCCCACAAAATCCAATTGGCATGTCTCCCTTCAGATTGGTGTACAAGAAGGCATGTCACCTCCTTGTCGAATTGGAGCACAAAGGCTATTGGGCAGTACAAAATTACAATCTCGATCTTTCTAAGGCAAGAACCCACAGAAAGCTTCAAATGAGCAAGATTGATGAACTATGCCACGACGCATATGAGAACTCGCGAATTTATAAAGAGTGGGTTAAGGCCTTTCACGACAAGCACATATCTAGAAAGATCTTTTTCCCTGGTCAGAAAGTCCTACTCTTTGATGCCAAACTCAAATTGTTCCCAGGAAAACTCAGATCAAAATGGATTGGACCATACCTTGTCTGACGAATCTTTGGAATTGGAGCTGTCGAAATCAGTCAACTCAGCCACGATTCAGAACCTTTTGTCGTGAATGGTCAAAGACTCAAATCGTTCATTGAACTCACCGATACAAACTTGGCTGAGGTATCTTTTACTCTCCATTCTCCATGAGCTCATTTCTCCTAGTTGATGGCATTAAATTCGGTGCTTAACGGGAGGCAGCCCATCATTTTAAAAAACCCGAAATCCTTTCTGACACATCTTATGCTGAACTCATATTGCACTTTAGGGTTCATCCAGTAGAGCAACTGACTCAACCTCTGGTAACCATACCTGAGCTTGAAATCGTCTACAACAGTTACCCTGACCCATCCACCCACCCAACACCTGTTCTAATGAATGATCAAAGCTGAACTCGAACCCACCTAATTAACGATGAGGGCATTGCAAGTCGTAGGCATGGGGGGGTATTAAAGTACAAAATGCTATGAAAATTACTTCACAAGAAAGGGTTTCATCAAAAAAATCACATATTCCAAAAAAACCAAAAAAATAAAAAAATAGGAAAAGAACAAAAATAGAAGAAGGGAGGAAATTTTGAATTGATTCATTTGTTGAGGACAAAAGGGCAGGAGATAAAAATGTCAAAAAGGAGCATAATTTGAAAAGAAAAAGAGAAAGTCATTAGTAAAAGATTAAGGAATTGACTTAGCTCTAAACCAAATTAAAGAAAGAAAATGAAAGACAAAAAGAGATTAGTATGGATGCTGATCTTAGGCCTCTTGGGTTATGATTCTAGGCTTAAAAATTCAAGTATCCACTAAGATCTGGATAGTCCTCAAGAGGTTGGGGAAAATGAGAAGCTTAAGTATTAGGTCTAAGGCTTACAGATTATTCAGCCTCATTAACTAACCTCTGGTTTGTGGGACTCGGTAACCTAAGTACCCCAATCCACACACAGTCTGATTCAGTGTGCCTAAGTACCAAAATCACACAAATGCGTTAAATCTGTTCTGAAAAAGTTACCTAGATTAGGAGCGGATGATCAACACAAGTTGATTTGGACAAGTTCCCAGCATGGAGAGGTGGGAAATTCCCCTCGAAGATGCGCAATAACATATCGTCTCCTCGGTGCTTGTCTCTTAGGATATCTAAATATCCTACCGAGGGCATGTAAGCACCTTGTGCTGGTTCAGATACCATGGGTAGCATTATCATGAAATGTCGATTGCCAGGGTCAGAATTTAGGTACAGAATGCCATGGATGGGATTATCTCAAAATCTTGAAAGCCAGGGTTCTAGGGGTTGCCATGGGCAGTGCTATCTTGAAGCATCGATTGCCAGGGACCCTATGAGGATTGATGGTGGGAACTAGGAATCCGAGGCTAGAAATAAAAAGAAAAGAGATAGAAAACTCTCCAAAAACAAAGAAAAGTACTTCTATCTCTCTCTTACAAAAAGACACTGCAAATTGAACTTGGGCTAAAATATGCTACAAGCACGGGTGCTTTAACCATGGAGTTCAACGAACCTTTAGTTAGTTTCTATGGGCCTTAGAAACCTTCATGGTGGACTGAGGCTAGAGTTGGTCAGGTCCAGATCTTGGTTGGTACTTGAGTACCTCTAGGCCTACTATCGACATTCTAGCCTAATCTACAAAAGAAAGCACACATCAAAGTTTTAAGCATAGAAGGGCATATGGTCTAAAATCAAAGTAAATACCATGAGATTTTGCTGAGGGACTAGCAAGAGCTAGGCATGGGGATATGATGGGAACACTATCATGAGCCATAACTAGCTCATTTTGATCCAATTAAGTTAGTAAATGCTCCTACATAACTGCAAGAGAGCCATAAGTCACCGCATAATCATTCTGAGGGAAAAACAAGAAACTAAGGCTAAAACTGCAACTATGCATCATAACATGAATGCAGTACAACCATGGGTTTTCCTAGGGGTTAATTAAAGGTTAAATGGTCCTAAAAGGCTAACAAGTGGGTTAGAACAATCAGAAAAGTGTTTGCATGTGTTTTGAGAATTAAATGACTTTTGAAACCCTAAAAATAAACCCACTTAATTAACTGAGGTTCTGGTCAAGATAAAATTCACCTAAACCTTCTAAAATTCATAGAAAAATATTTTCTAGGATTTTGAACCTTCAATTTGACCATCAGAACCCGTTGTTACCCAGAATAGAGTCTCAGATAGACATTTGCCTTAATTTGGGTTTTTGCATAAATTATCTAGTCAAACGTGGTCAAAACCAAAATCCAACTTCACCATTGGATTTCTTAGGTCCAAATTAAGTTGTACCAAAATTTGGACCCAAGATGAGTTTGTCTTGACCTAGTTTTCAACTTGGTCCTGTCTGATTACATTTATGCCCTTAACTTTTGAAATCTTTTCAAATAGACCCCTAACTTTGTCGTTGTTCTCACAAAAAGGTCCCTTCCACCATTAAACCTCTTCCTACTTGCTCCAATGAGCTTGATTTGGAAAGAACCCCTTGAATTCTTGATGAATCCCTTTCAAATTTGAAAGAGAAGTTTGTCAAGAAATTTCCTTCCTTTTGAGCCAAATCCCGTGCCCCAAAACCTTCCCAATCTCTCATACAAATGCATGAGAAATTTGAGTATCAAGGAATTTCCGAACTCTGGCAAGCTTTCCAAGCTTGGGAAGCTTGGGAAGCTTCCCAAGCTCAAAACTTCTTCCTGAGGTCTATAAAGAACCTCCTGATCAGATCGTTCTCCCGACGCTCGAAATTGGCCAAGATCCCCCCACCCCAATTCCTTTCTCCCTCTCTCTCGACCGAAAGCTCCTCGACATCCCGCGAGCTCCTTCGTCTTTCTTCATCCTCCGTTCGCAATACCAATAGCAGAGTTATCTTCCTTATTTCTTCCCACATCGAGCCATACCAGCTGGAACCCTAATATCCTTCTTCCTCACCGTTTCCCTCTCTCCGGAGCTGTTCTCTTCTTCGACGCCGGGAACACCACAACTGGCTCCTTCTCCTTCCCACATCGTCCGTTACTACATTCAACTGCTCTCTAAACTCTTCCTTAGCACACCAACACTTTCGACATGACATTTCGACCTTGACCACGCCTCCATGACTCCATCGTCTTCCACCATTTCGGCCACACCTCTGGCAAGGTACATATTGCTCCACGCACCACCAAACCCCTCGCCGACTACCTCAAACCTCCACCACACCTCTCCGCTCATTTCCTCTCTCTCATTTCAATCCATCATCCACCCAAACACCGCCCCGAACTAACCCATCATCTTCGACCTAACCCGTGACCGTCCGGCCACCATCCACACCCATCCGCCATGCCGACCTCCTCAACGAACTCACCATGCTACGGCGATACTCTCTGAACCTTTTGACTCGAGCGAAAGGCCTTGTTGATGTTTTCAGGTGTCAAGCTCCCACGCCATTAATGCAAAACTTCAAAGGAAGCTTGAGCCCGTTCTATCCGCACATGCAATAGGCTGCAGCTCTAGGTTGATGCGGAATACTTCCAGGATTACACCCAAGTCTCCGATTGGGTGAGGCACCATCGACAGCTACTGCAACACAATAATTTTAAAACACCAATTTAGCGTGCAAACATTTTTGGGGTATTAAAGTACAAAATGCTGTGAAAATCACTTCACAAGAAAGGTTTCATTAAAAAAATCACTTATTTTGAAAAAACCAAAAAAATAAAAAAATTGGAAAAGAACAAAAATAGAAGAAGGGAAGAAATTTTGAATTGATATCATTTGTTGAGGAGAAAAGGGGAGGAGAGAAAAATATCAAAAAGGAGCACAATTTGAAAAGAAAAAGAGATGGTCATTAGTAAAAGATTAAGGAATTGACTTAGCTCTAGACCAAATCGAAAGAAAGAAAATGAAAGACAAAAAGTGCTAAAGAAATAAAAAGAGATTAGTAGGAACACTGATCTTAGGCCTCTTGGGCTACGATCCTAGGCTTAAAAGTTCAAGTATCCACTAAGATCTGAATAGTCCTCAAGAGGTTGGGGAAAATGAGAAGCTTAAGTATTAGGTCTAAGGCTTAGGGATTATTCGGCCTCGTTAACTAACCTCTGGTTTGCGGGACTCGGTAACCTAAGCACCCCAATCCACACACAGTCTGGTTCAGTGCACCTAAGTATCAAAATCACGCAAATGCGTTAAATCTGTTCTGGAAAAGTTACCTAGATTAGGAGCGGATGATCAACACAAGTTGATTTGGATGACTTCCCGGCGCAGAGAGGCGGGAAATTCCCTTCGAAGATGCGCAATAGCATATCGTCTCCTCGATGCTTGTCTCTTAGGATATCTAAATATCCTACCAGGGGCATGTAAGTACCTTGTGCTGGTTCAGATACCATGAGTGGCATTACCTCAAAATGTCGATTGCCAGGGTCTGAATTTAGCTACAGAATGCCATGGGTGGGATTATCTCGAAATCTCAAAAGCCAGGGTTCTGGGGGTTGCCATGGGCGATGTTATCTTGAAGCATCGATTGCTAGGAACCCTGCGAGGATTGATGGTGGGAACTAGGAATCAAATATAGATCGTGTTATAAAGCTAATCCGAGGCTAGAAATAAAAAGAAAAGAGAGAGAAAACTCTCCAAAAATAAAGAAAAGTTCTTTTGTCTCTCTCTTACAAAAACGCACTGCAAACTGCAACTAAGCTAAAACATGTCACAAGCACAGGTGCTTTAACCGTGGAATTCAACGAACCTTAGGTTAAGTTCCTATGGGCCTTAGAAATCTTCACGGTGGACTGAGGCTAGAGCTGGTCAGGTTTGTATCTTGGTTGGTACTTGAATCCTCTAGGCCTACTATCGGCATTCTAACCTAATCTACAAAAGAAAGCACATAACAAAGTTTTAAGCATAGAAGGGCATATGATCTAGAATCAAAGTAAATACCTTGAAATTTTGCTAAGGGACTAGTAAGAGCTAGGCATGGAGGTATGATGAGAACACCGTCATGAGCCATAGCTAGCTCATTTTGATCTAATTAAGTCAGTAAATGCTCCTACATAACTGCCAGAGAGCCATAAGTCACTGCATAATCATTCTGAGGGAAAAATAAGAAACTAGGGTTAAAACTAAACTTTACCATTGTATCATGAATGCAGTACAACCATGAATTTTCCTAGGGGTTAATTAATGGTCAAATGGTCCTAAAAGGCTAATAAGTGGGTTAGAACAATTAGAAAAGGGTTTGCACGTGTTCTGAGAATTAAATGACTTTTGAAATTCTAAAAATAGACCAGCTTAATTAATTGAGATTTTGATCAAGATAAAATTCACCTAAATTTTCTAAAATTCATAGAAAAATATTCTTTAGGATTTAGAACCTTTAATTTGACCATCAGAACCCGTTGTGACCCAGAACAAAGTCTCAGATAGACATTTGCCCTAATTTGAGTTTTTGCATAAATCACTCAATCAAACATGGTCAAAGAAAAAATCCAACTTCACCATTGGATTCCTTAGGTCCAAATTAGGCTTGTACCAAAATTTGGACCCAAGATGAGTTTGTCTTGACCTAGTTTGCAACTTGGTACAATGTGATTACATTTATGCCCCTAACTTTTAAAATCTTTTCAAATAGACCCCTAACTTTGTCTCCATTCTCACAAAAAGGTCTCTACTGCCATTAAACCTATTCCTACTTGCTCCGACGACCTTGATTTGGAATGAACCCCTTGATTTCTTGACGAATCCCTTTCAAATTTGAAAGGGAAGTTCGTCAAGAAATTCTCTTCCTTTTTAGCCAAATCCCATGCCCCAAAGTCTTCCTAATCTCTCATGGGAGCGCATGAGAAATTTGGATATCAAGGAATTTATCAACTCCGACAAGCTTTCCAAGCTTGGGAAGCTTGCTTCCCAAGCTCAAAACTTCTTCTTGAAGTCTATAAAAGAACCTCCTGATTAGACCGTTCTCCCTATGCTCGAAATCGGCCAAGATCCCCCCCAATTTGTCTCTCTCTCTCTCGGCTGAAAGCTCCTCGACATCTAGCAAGCTCCTCCATCCTTCTTTGTCCTTCGTTGGCAATACCAGCAGTAGAGTTATCTTCCTCGTTTCTTCCTATGTCGTGTCGTACCCGTCAGCGCCCTAATATCCTTCTTCCTCAACATTTCCCTCTCTCTAGAGCTATTCTCTTCTCCGGCGTTGGCAACACCACAACCGGCACCTTCTCCTTCCCATTTCGTTCGTTATTACATTCAACTACTCTCTAAACTCTTCCTCATCACACCAACACTTTCGACACGCCGTTTCGACCTCGACCACGCCTCCATGACTCCATCGTCTTCCCCCATTCCGGCCACACCTCCGGCGAGGTACATATCGCTCCACACCACCAAACCCCTCGCTGACTACCTCAAAACCTCTACCACACCTCTCCGCTCATTTCCCCTCTCTCATTTTGATCCATCATCCACCCGAACACCGCAACAAACTAACCCTTCATCTCCGACCTAACCAGTGACCGTCTGGCCACCATCCACACCCATCCGCCATGCTGACCTCGTCAACAAACTCGCTGTGCTATGGCGATACTCTCTGAACCTTTTGATGCGGCCGAAAGGCCTTGTTGTTGTTTTCAGGTGTCAAGCTCTCACACCATTAATGCAAAGCTTCAAAGGAAGCTTGAGCATGTTCTATCCATGCATGCAACAGGTTGCAGCTCTAGGTTGATGCGGAATACTTCCAGGATTACGCCCAGGTCTCCAATTGGGTGAGGCACCATCAACAGCTACTGCAACACGACAATTTTAAAACACTGATTTAGCACGTAAACATTTTGGGGATATTAAAGTACAAAATGCTGTGAAAATCACTTCACAAGAAAGGGTTTCATCAAAAAAATCACATATTCCAGAAAAACCAAAAAAATAAAAAAATTGGAAAAGAACAAAAATAGAAGAAGGGAGGAAATTTTGAATTGATATCATTTGTTGAGGAGAAAAGGGGAATAGATAAAAATGTCAAAAAAAAGCACAATTTGAAAAGAAAAAGAGATGGTCATTAGTAAAAGATTAAGGAATTGACTTAGCTCTAGACCAAATCAAAAGAAAGAAAATGAGAGACAAAACGTGCTAAAGAAACAAAAAGAGATTAGTAGGAACGCTGATCTTAGGCCTCTTGGGCTATGATCCTAGGCTTAAAAATTCAAGTATCCATTAAGATCTGGATAGTCCTCAAGAGGTTGGGGAAAATGAGAAGCTTAAGTATTAGGTCTAAGGCTTAAGGATTATTCGGCCTCATTAATTGACCTCTGGTTTGCAAGACTCGGTAACCTAAGCACCCCAATCCACACACAGTCTGGTTCAGTGCACCTAAGTATCAAAATCACGCAAATGCGTGAAATCTGTTCTGACAAAGTTGCCTAGATTAGGAGCGGATGATCAACACAAGTTGATTTGGACGAGTTCCCGACGTGGAGAGGCGGGAAATTCCCTTCGAAGATGCGCAATAACATATAGTCTCCTCGGTGCTTGTTTCTTAGGATATCTAAATATCCTACCAAGGGCATGTAAGCACCTTGTGCTGGTTCAGATACCATAGGCGGCATTACCACGAAATGTTGATTGTTAGGGTCTAAATTTAGCTACAGAATGCCATGGGCGGGATTATCTCAAAATCTCGAAAGCCAGGGTTCTGGGGTTTGCCATGGGCGGTGTTATCTCGAAGCATCGATTGCCAGGAACCCTACGAGGATTGATGGTAAGAACTAGGAATCTGATATAGATTGAGTTGTAAAGCTAATCCGAAGCTAGAAATAAAAAAAAAGAGAGAGAAAACTCTCCAAAAATAAAGAAAAGCTCTTCTGTCTCTCTCTTACAAAAATGCACTGCAAATTGAGCCTGGGCTAAACATGTTGCAAGCACGGGTGCTTTAACCATGGAGTTCAACGAACCTTAGGTTAGTTCCTGTGGGCCTTAGAAATCTTCACAGCGGACTGAGGCTAAAGCTAGTTAGGTCTGGATCTTGGTTGGTACTTGAGTACCTCTAGGTTTACTATCGGCATTCTAACTTAATCTACAAAAGAAAGCACACATCAAAGTTTTAAGTATAGAAAGGCATATGGTCTAGAATCAAAGTAAATACCTTGAAATTTTGCTAAGGGACTAGCAAGAGCTAGGCATGGGGGTATGATGGGAACACCATCATGAGCATTAATCAGCTCATTTTGATCCAATTAAGTCAGTAAATGCTCCTACATAACTGCAGAGAGCCATAAGTCACTACATAATCATTCTGAGGGAAAAATAAGAAACTAAGGTTAAAACTGCAACTTTACCATCATATCATGAATGCAGTACAACCACAGGTTTTCCTAAGGGTTAATTATGGGTCAAATGGTCCTAAAAGGCTAACAAGTGGGTTAGAACAATCAGAAAAGGGTTTGCACATGTTTTGAGGATTAAATGACTTTTGAAATCCTAAAAATAGACCTGCTTAATTAACTAAGGTTCTGGTCAAGATAAAATTCACCTAAACCTTCTAAAATTCATAGAAAAATATTCTCTAAGGTTTGGAACCTTCAATTTGACCATCAGAACCCGTTGTGACCTAGAACGGAGTCTCAGATAGACATTTGCCTTAATTTGAGTTTTTGCATAAATTACCCAATCAAACGTGGTCAAAGCCAAAATCCAACTTCACCATTGGATTCCTTAGGTCCAAATTAGGTTTGTACCAAAATTTGCACCCAAGATGAGTTTGTCTTGACCTAGTTTGCAACTTGGTACAATGTGATTACATTTATGCCCCTAACTTTCAAAATATTTTCAAATAGACCCCTAACTTTGTCTCCATTCTCATAAAAAGGTCTCTACTGCCATTAAACCTATTCCTACTTGCTCTGACGACCTTGATTTGGAATGAACCCCTTGATTTCTTGACGAATCCCTTTCAAATTTGAAAGGGAAGTTCGTCAAGAAATTCCCTTCCTTTTAAGCCAAATCCCACACCCCAAAAACTTCCCAATCTCTCATGCGAACACATGAGAAATTTGGGTATCAAGGAATTTCCCAACTCTGGCAAGCTTTCCAAGATTGGGAAGCTTGCTTCCCAAGCTCAAAACTTCTTCCTAAGGTCTATAAAAGAACCTCCTGATCAGACCATTCTCCCTACACTCAAAATCGGTTGAGATCCCCACCCCCAATTCCTCTCTCTCTCGGCCGAAAGCTCCTTGATGTCTGGCGAGCTCCTCTATTCTTCTTCATCCTCCATTCGCAATACCAGTAGTGGAGTTATCTTCCTCGTTTCTTCCAGCATTGAGCCGTACCATTCGACGCCCTAATTTCCTTCTTCCTCGCCGTTTCTCTTTCTTCGGATCTGTTCTCTTCTCCAGTGCCGACAACACCACAATCGGTGCCTTCTCCTTCCCACTTCATCTGTTACTACATTCAACTGCTCCCTAAACTCTTTCTCATCACACCAACACTTTCGACACGCCTTTTTGACCTCGACCACGCCTCCGCGACTCCATCATCTTCCACCGTTCCGACCACACCTCCGGCGAGGTACATATCGCGCCACACACCATCAAACCCCTCACCGCCTACCTCAAAACCTCCACCACACCTCTCTGCTCATTTCTCCTCTCTCATTTCGATCCATCATCCACCCGAACACCACCCTGAACAGACCCATCATCTCCGACCTAACCCGTGATCGTCCGGCCACCATCCACACCCATCTGCCACGCCGACCTCCTCAACGAACTTGCTGTGCTACGGTGATACTCTCTGAACCTTTTGACGTGGACGAAAGGCCTTGTTGATGTTTTCAGGTGTTAAGCTCCCACGCCATTAACGCAAAGCTTCAAAGGAAGCTTGAGCTCGTTCTATCCACGCATGCAATAGGCTGTAGCTCTAGGTTGACGTGGAATACTTCCAGGATTACGCCCAGGTCTCCAATTGGGTGAGGCACCATCGACAGCTGCTGCAATCAGACGAAGAACCACCAACAGACGCTTGCACTAAACTCTCGGTGGGATAGTCCCACATCAGAAAACGTCGATCCTATTATGTCGTATATATTGTTTTTTTCATACAGGCTTTCTGCCTCAGAACACGGGGTGTGGTCCCTCTCACCCATGCACTTGTGCCTCGTCCGTGACCTCTGCCCGAGGACCTGGCCTAACTTGTTAACCCATCTAAGCCTCACTCCTCGCTTACCACCCTCTGCCGATGAGCCTGGGCCCGGGCACACTAGGTCTGATAAGCCAATTACCCCTGTGGCTCTGACAGAGTGGTTCCTAAAGAGAGAAAGAGAGAAGAAGAACCAACGCGTGTAGGGGCAGGGTTTCGCTCTTGGTGAGAACTAGCTAACACATAGCCAAATTCAGAAGCTTTTCCCTGCTATGTGATGAAAGTTAGAGAAAGAAGAAGGGCTGAAGGAAGAAGAGTTGCAGAGACAAAGAAGGAAAGTAAGAGAAGAACACAAAGAAGAGGAAGGGTCATAGCAGAAAGAAGAAGAAGGGCAGAGAAGAGAAAGAGAAAAGAAGAAGAAGAACAAAGAAAGGCTTGAGCAGTTTAAGCCATCTGATTAGTAAATCAGACGATTGGTTTGATTGCATTTCATACATATATACATTGAGTTCATTAGTAATCATTGTAAGGAGTACTTGGTGACTTAAATCATCATTTTACTCCATTATTTTTGCAGTTTGACACTTGATCCTAGTGCTACTTTATTATGAAACAGTTTTTGTTTATAATTTCATAGCTTTCTTGTCTTAAATTGCAATTTTGAGAACTGAATTCCATATTGTTCCCTGTGTTCGACCTTGAAACTTTTTCGAGTAATAAATTTATTTATTTGAGTGTTATTTTGGCTATACTGCAATGTGACAATTTTAAAACACCGATTTAGCATGCAAACAGTTGGGAGAATGCTACCGGTCGGATAGATACACCTTTAGGCAGAATTTTTTTTTTTAAAGGTCACTTAGGGGCATAGAAACCCGAAGTCCATTCTGATTGCCGATCAACGAGTCTAGCACTTCACACAAAAAGATGCTTAGAACTTAGGGTTCTCATCGAGTCTTAGGCGAGTTGAGTGGCCGTAGAAAGCTACTCCGAAACCTTAAACTCAAACATCCATAAAAATTAGAAAAGAAGAAAAGAAGAAAAAGATCCTTCTTTGAATAAGGTGAGGGCTTGAGGCAGTCTGCATTTTGGTAGACGCCCGGGCATTGTTGTGTCTCTGTAGTTCAGATCTTAGTTGAAATTTCTAAGTGTTGAAAAATAACTATTGTCCAAGAAATCTGACCTAATTCTCTTATAAATAACATGTAGTTTTGCTAGGGACTAGCAAAAGATAGGTATGGGGGTGTTATGTAAACATGTTTATATCACATAAACCGTCTATTTTTGTGTGTTCTTAGACATAAAGTTGCATCATACATTATAAATATTGCATAACATGCATCATCTTTCATTTAGGTTAGATTGTATAAAGTTTAAGTTAATTTTCTCTTTTTGTAGTCAGGTAATAGGGAAATATTATATCGGGGCCTTGGATTGAAGATCCAACTGTACGGATCCGATCAGGACGACTATCGAAGTTTAACGACTCCAAGATCACCCTAATCGAACTTTCGTAGCATCAGATGCATCTTAAGAAAGATCATAGGTCAAGGGCCAAGATGGTGTAAATACCATACATCATATGACAAATCCAATCATAGCCTAATGGCACAAAAATTAACCTAATCCGACATCTGTGGCACCATCTACAAAGTCATAGAAGATGGATGACTAAGATAGCACCACATGAAACCATCTCAGCCACCCATACTAGCCCAAGACCCACCGCTGCTTTTCTCTTCTCAACCGTTGAGAGCATCTCAGCAATTAGATCAAGATCCAACGGCCGAGATCAACTCAAGCGGCACCACCTCCTCATCTGAAAGCAAGGGACCAGATGATCTCAACCATTGGATCACCATCCAACGGTTGCAAGCGTCGGCCCTTAAAACATAAAGGCAACCAAATGGTAGTTGCAGCGTAGTGGCTGGGTGCTTCACACATGAGAGGAGGGCGTGAGGTCGATCCCCACTGTGCCTCAAATCAAGGGATGAGCACGAGCATGGCCAAATTGGGCCGTCGAATGAAGTGCGAACTACTGGGATGCAGGCGACGTGGTGCAATGCATGGGCAAGGATAGTGCACGCACGTGATGACGTGTAATTCAACGTGCCATTTCATGCACAGGCATGCGATGAAGGCGCGGGCACGGTGCGTTTAAGCCATCTGATCTTGCGATCAAACGGCTGATATCGTGAGATCGTGGCTTATGCATTGAGCACGAGGAGGCGGGGAGGCACACACACGCCCATGTTCAAGGCTTTAGTGATGAACAATTCATCACTAAATTCCTGACATTAATGTTTTAAGATGAAATGACCTTTGTGCCCCCTCCAATTTTCACCTATAAAAGGCCCTACGACCCCCACACTTTCTTCATCCCTTCCTTTCTTCTCTCACCCCCTTAAAGGCTGTACAAGCTTGTCCCAAACCCGGGATGCTCCATTAGAGTTAAAATTAGAATTTTTTCCACCTCCTCACCTCCTTCGTGGAGCATCCCACGGTTGTCTTCTCACCGCCATTCGGGAAGCGGATCCCGTTGCGATGTCGCCCTGCCTCATTCTCCGTCGTCCGTCGTCGTTCTCCTTCGTCTAGCATCTCACCACGTTCTTCCGGGCACTCCGTTAATGCAGCTCATCCTCCAAGCAGCCGTCGAGGAGGATAATTTCTCACCTCCCTTCTCTTTACTGCTTTCTAGAGTAGATTTACAGCTTTCTAGTGTAGATTTCCCGCTTTCTACTGTAGTGGTTAGTTGTAATAGACATGATATTGTGGTTATGAAATTCCTATTCATTCTCTCCCTATTTTTCTTTATTTGTATCATTCTTTTCTCTTTCTTCTATTAATTATTCTTTAAGTAGATAGCTAGCGTAGATTTGATTCAACTAGCTAATCTGCTTCATGAAAATAAAACAAATGTGATTTTTAATCAAACGTTCCTCTCGCTATGTTCGACCCGGAATTCCTTTTGAGTTTTGGTAAATTTATTTGTTGACGGATTTCCTCGCAAATCGCACTACAACGACAAGTTTTCCAAACTAAAAACCTTTTTGCGTAGATTTTCCACTTCAACAGTCAATCTGAAGACCAAGAAAGAACCGAAGTTCTCCCATCATGCTCATTTTGAACTAATGTTGCATAACCTTAGCAAATTCTTGACATAAAAGATCATTAGTAGCACCAAAAATGATGTCATCAAAATAAATTTGTATTAATAAGAGATCATTTTCTTTCCTTTCTGTAAGGAGAGTTGGATCTACTTTGCCAATTTTAAAATCATGTTCAATTAGGTAAGTTTTTTATCTGTCATACCAAGCTCGAGGAGCTTGTTTCAGGCCATATAAGGCTTTATTTAGTTTATACACATTCTGGATGGTTCACATCTTCAAAGCCTAGGAGTTGTTTATCAGACTTTCTCCTTAATAAATCCATTTAGAAATGCGCTTTTGACGTCCATCTAATATAGTTTAAACTCCATGTGGGTGGCCAAGGCTAATAGCATTATGATGGATTCCAAGCAAGCTACAGGTGTATATGTTTTATCAAAATCAATTCCTTCTTCTTGATTATACCCTTGGGCCACAAGTCTAGCTTTGTTCCTAACTACTTTTAATTCATTCAGCTTATTCCTGAAAACCCATTTGGTTCCTATGATAGTCTGAGAGTCAAGTTTTGGAACAAGTTCCCATACCTGATTTCTTTCAAATTGATTCAATTTGTCTTCCATTGCAATAATCCAACAATCATCAGAAAATGCATCCTTAACATTTTTAGGTTCTAGTTGAGAAACAAAAGCTTAAAAAGCTAAGGTGTTGGCTGAAGATTGAGTTTGAACTCCTTTGGATAGGTCCCCTATCACAAACTCTTTTAGACGATCCTTCATATAAGACACATCTTTTAGTAATTCATCTGATATGTTTTCTTTAGGTATGTTTGAAGGATCTCCTATGTAGTGATTAAGAGAAGATTATGGTTGAGCTAAAGTCTCATTGAAAGATACATGCATAGTTTTGTCAACAACATAATTCTTCTTGTTAAGCACTCTATAGACTTTACTTCTGGTTGACTAACCTAAAAAGATTCCTTCCAAGCTCTTAGCATCAAACTTATCAAGACTATCCTTGGTGTTCAGTATAAAGCATTTACAACCAAATATCTTGAAATAAAAAATTCTAAGTGTCCTCCCATGATAGAGTTCAAACGGCATTTTGTTTAGGATAGGTCTAATCAGGGATCTATTTTTGATATAGCAAGCAGTGTTTACAGCCTCAACCCAAAAATATCGAGGTAGCTTTGGCTCGCACAACATTGTGCGGGCACACTCTTGCAAGGTCCTATTTTTCCTTTCAACAACTCCATTTTAAGGTGCAGCTCTAGGAAAAGCAAATTCATGTTTTATCCCATATTGATCACAGAAGTCAGAAAAAGGTTGATTCTCAAATTCTCCACCATGATTACTTCTAATCCTAATGACTTCTGATCCTTTCTCATTTTTTAATATTCTTACTAATTTACTAAAAACATCAATAGTCAGATCCTTACTTCTCAAGAAAGATACCTAGGTAAATCTTAAAAAATCACCAATTATGACTACATAGTATCTGCACCCAGTTTAGCTTTCGGATTTGGTTGGTTCTAATAAGTCTAAGTGAAGTAACTCCAGGGATTGAGAAGTGCTAATCACCCTTTTAGGTTTAAACGAATTTTTAGTTTGTTTACCAATTTCACAAGAATCGCAAACTTTACTTTTCTTGAAATTAATTTTTGGCAAACCTTTGAGCTCATGTTTCACAAGTCTACTGATATTCTTAATGTAAACATGACCTAGTCTCTTGTGCTAGAGTATTGCCTCATCGTCAAATGTGTCAAGACATTCATAGCTGTCGCATTTGTCAAAGTTGACAATATAAATGTCTTTATGTCCGTTACCTTTAAGAGGGATTTGTTTGCTTTCTTTATCTCTTATTTTAAAACCAGTTGAGTTGAAGGTAATTTTATAGCCATTATCACAAATTTGACTTACACTAAGCAAAATATGTTTTAGTCCTTTAACTAAGTGAACATTATCAAAAGAGGCAAAAGAGTTACCAATTTGGCCAGTACTAATAATATGACCCTTGTGGTTGTTCCCAAATGTAACTGTACCACCCTCCTGGTGGTTGAGTTGCAGGAACAGGCCTTCCTCTCCTATCATGTTCTTGGAACATCCGCTATCCATGATCCAACTTATTTCTTCTTGATCCTATCATTTGTTTATGTTTGTGAGGTCTGGGATCATTGGATCTATAAATTGGCTTCAAGCTTCCATTTGATTCACAATATGTCCACCTTTTATAATCAACTTGACCTGAAAAGCAAGATTTCAAGGGTGCTTTTGGTACCCATTTTTGCTTGTGTCGACGTTTGTTAGTTGGTGCTGCCTATCTAAGCAAGCTACCCTTCTCTTCCTTTTGACTTGAACTAGATGCTTAATGGTCAGTTTTGGGTATATATTCTAACCCAAATTTTGTGGTGGTCTAGGTTTATGTTCCTAGTAATTTATGCAAATTATGACTACCATTTGAGAATTTAGCTAAATCATCTATAAGGTTAGCAGAATTTTCTTTCAGCTTATCAATATCTATCTTTAGGTCACCAATCTGTGATCTAAGTGATATGTAATGCGAAAAATCGTGTGATTTGTAATTAGGGTTTTAAAGTCGTAACACGCAAAATTGCATACACTTTTAAATTTCTATTCCTAGATAGGGGAGTAACTAGGGTTGTCCAAGGAGGCAAGTTTGCAAATCAAAATCCTTGCTTTAAAGGTGGAACTCAACTTTCTTTTTGATCTTTTCAATATATACTTTTTATAGATGTTTGAAATAAAGACAACATGCAAGTTTTTGTTGATAGCTGGAAAACAACTAATACCTAATTCAATAAAGCTAACCCTAAGGTGATAGGTAGAGCCTCTCCTTAAGCTCACCCTAGGCACGCGGAGGCCTAAAATAATTAGGGAGAGGGAGTGAAACAAATGCTAGGCAAAAATTGTAAAAAGTTATGCAACAAAAATTGAAAGAAGGCAATTTGAATTAAAGCAAAATTGTTTACACAAAACCTATAGAGGAATGCTTCTACTCTACTTGAAAATATAAGAAAAATAAAACACAAATCCTCTAGATAGATGGTGAAGAAGAGGGCTTCTTGCTCCAAGCCAAGTAGCTCCTTGACTTGAAAAGACAACTCCTTTTCCTTGGTGTGAGATGCTCCTCCAAATGATGTCCTCCAAGGTGGTAGCTACCACCTTTAATTTTCCTCCTCCAAGGATGGATGTCCACTGTAGGTCCTTCTCCTTTTCCTAGCCATCCTCCTTGAAGTATAATGCTCCTCCTCCTTGGCATGGCACAAGTTGAAGAAAGTGGGGAGAAGAAGGCACCGAAGGGGTTGGTGATGTGCCCCCTTAATCTTCTTCTCTACTCCTTCTTCTTGGCCATAGGTGTAGGTGGATGTAGGTGGAATTAAACACTAATGGAGGATGATTTTTATGTGGTGATATGGTGGGTTTATATAGAGGTGGAGAGGGGGGTAGTTGGCATGAATAGGTGGAGGGCTAGGATGGAGTTTGGTGGTGGTTATGGGTGGTTAGAATGATCCTAGGGCTAGGGTTAGTTGGTGCCAACTAAAGGGGTGCCATGGGGTGGTTATGGTGGTGAAATGGCACCTATATTTGGCACCAACTATGGGGCTTCTAGAAAGTAGGTGAGGTGGATGGTGGAGATGATTTTAAGGAGAGGTCTATGGTGGAGATGAAGGGAATTTTGGAGGGAAAGTTGGCACCAAAAGGGAAAGGTTCTAGAAGGTTATTTTGGAGGGAAAATAGGTGGCTTTTGGTAGTGATGATGGGGTGAAGGGGTGTGATGGTGGTGGCGCCAACTTGGAGTAGGATAGCTAGCTTAGGTGAGCTTAGTTGATGGAGCTAGCTAGGGTTGAGTTGAAGGTGGTGGATGGCCAAGGAGCTGGATGCTAGCTAAGCTAAGCTAAGCTAACTTAGCTAGCTATGGAGTAGAGAAGTAGGTAATGTGAGCTAAGGTTTGAAGAGAGGAGCTGAGGAGGAGAAGTCTGGAGCTTGAAATGGAGCTGGCAGCTGTTGAAGAGGCTGGCATGGAGCTACTCTAGCTAGCTTAGCTTGCTAGTTCTTTTCTAGCTGCTAAGCCAAGCTAAAGTGAGCTAGCTTCTACCATAATGAGCTGAGGTGAGCTGGGTCTGGTGCTCCCGGGGAGGATCAAGCTGGTTGAGGCAGCTAAGGTAGCTTAACTCAACTAAGTTGAGCTAAGCAGAGTCCCCGGGAGCTGGACTTGAGCTTCCTAAGTTGGAATGAAGTCGTCTTCAGTAGTCTGGAGTTAAGTGGAGCTGGATGTAGCTGGACCAGAGCTAGAGTGAACTCCACAGTTGAGCTAGCTAGAACTCCCTCCGGACTAATGGGAGCAGAGATGAGATAGACTCAGCTAAGTTGAGCTGGATCTGAGTTGACCTGAGCTAGGGTGAGCTAAGATGAGTTGAATAAAGCTAGGATAAGCTGACCCTAATCCAAGTGAGCTGGATCAAGCTGAGTTCCAGCTAGTTTGAGCTTCTTCTTCACCTGTTGCCTTCCTGAGTGCTAGGGTTCTAAGGATCTGTTAATCTGTTTATCCCTAACACTCACAAAAACACATTAAAAAGACAATAAAAAATGCAATGCATGCCTAACCTAATTAATGCCTAAATGCAGCCCAAAAACCTATTTGCGGAGTAAAATCCTAAGAGCTAGGTTTGTTTTAATGCATAAGAATGATGATAAACTGGCATTTATCAACATGATTTCAGGAGATAGTTCCTTATTTTGTCATGCAAGTATATCTTTTTGGTCTTTTTCTTCTTCTAAATTTTTTGCTAAGCCTTTTATTTTCTAACTTAAGTGATTTGGCTACATCATGCATTTCAAAGAAAGCTTCTAATAGTCCATCAGGGTAAAAGATGTTATCTAATCTTCTAGAGCCATAAGTCTTAGAAAAGCATCTTCACTGGAGGTTTCTTCTTCTGAGCTTGAGTCAAACTCATCCTAGGTTGCTTGAAAAGCTTTCTCCCTTCCATCCTTCCTTGGGAATTTCTTCTTCCTTTCCATTTCCTTTCTAAGAAGTGGACAATCATTTCTGATGTGTCCTTTCCTCTTACAATGGTAGTAGATGGGTGTCTTCCTTGGACTCGTCCTTCTTTCTCCAGTTCCTTTTGTTCTTAAGGAACTTTCTGAACTTCCTCGAGAGAAGAGCTATGTCATCTTCTTCATCTTCACTAGAAGTCTCCTCTGATTGATCATTGGCTTCAAGTGCTGCCATCTTCTTCTTTGTTCCTTCACTTTCATGTTCCTTCATGTGTTGAAGTTGGACTTCATATGCCATAAGACTACCAACAAGGTCATCTAGCTTTAAGGTGGATAGATCTTTTGATTCTTGAATGCCAGTGGTCTTCGTCTCCCAATCACTGGTGAGAGATCAGAGGATTTTCCTCACCAGGGCTTCATTCTTGATTTCTTGATCCTGGTTCCATAGGGAGTTTACAATGTTCACAAACCTTGTAAACATCTTCTTGATGGATTCTCCTTTCTTCATCCTGAAAAGGTCATATTTTTGGGTTAGCAAACTCACTCTTGTTTCCTTTACCTTAGAGGTACCTTCATGGGTGACTTCCAAGATGCTCCAGATCTCATGAGTGGTTTTGCAGGTCGATACACGATTGAACTCCTCCTTTGAGAGCCCACAAAATATCACGTTCATAACCTTTGCATTATGTGTTGCCATTTTTTTCTGATCTGGAGTCATCGCTACTCCTTTAATTTCTGGACATGTGTATTTGGAGGTGATGACATCCCATACCTCGAAGTCCATTGACTCAAGGAAAATCTACATTCTGCTCTTCCAATAACCATAGTTTGTTCCATCAGAACAATGGAGGTCAAACTGCAAATTGCCCCTCAACATACATGTCAACAAAGGACTTTTACATCTTCTAGACAACTCTAGCTCTAATATCAAGTGTAGTTCCTATAGATCTTGATGGCAAACTAGAGGGGAGGGGTGAATAGCATTGCTTGATAATTTAAAAAATAATAACAGCAAAAATAATTCAAACCACAAAATAACATGCATAGATGACACTTGTATTTATAGTGGAAGCCCTTCCCGGGGAAAAACCACTACCTAAGCCTCCTAGTTTAGGATTTTTCTGACTAGGTAAGGCTAGTCAATCCACTATCGTACCACTTGAATGAAGGTGGCACAACCTCTTACAACAATCCCTTCTCTTTCTACCTGAAGAGAAGCACGACAACAATGGGTCTTTCTAACAACTTGGGACTTGAAATCAAAGTAATAGATAGAGATAAAAATAGTATAATCCTATGGAACCTCAAGGAAAATTAAATCGAGTTTTTCATAGAGGTTTAGATTAGCATGCTTTGGAAAGCGTAGAAGCAGAAGCGCAGAAGCACTTGATAGAAAGCACGAAAGCTCTTTTTCTAGAGAGATTTCTTCTTGGAATGTGTGTTGAAAAAGGGCTACCTTAGACCTCTATTTATACTAGAAAATCAACCTGAAAAAGAATTAATCTGAATCCAATTGGTCGATCAATTAAGGTAGTTTGGTCGATCAAATTGAGATTTGGTCGGTCAAACTAGTTATTTGATAGATCAACATTTAGTCGATTAATTAAGCTAGATGGTCGATCAAAGGTGTATTAATCAACTTCCTAAATTGGGCTGGTTTGATCGATTAATTAAGCATGTTGGTCGGTCAATTCTTTTATTTGGTTGATCAATTAACCTAAGAACTTGAATTTTAGAGATTTACGTTAAGTGCGAAAATTCTTTTGAATTCATTTGAGGTTCCTTACAAAATATTCTAGACTCAAGAAAAGTAAAGACTCTGAGAAGCAAAATGACAATCTTCTTGCTTTAATCCATGAATCCAGAGAGAGTCCTGAAAGATTAGTCTAGACAGAAAGCATAATTTTGGTGTATCAAAATAGAGATACTTACACTACTGAGATTGATCTCAAGGAGTTGTTCATCAGATGCGGAATGCTCTCAAGATTAATCCCACTAAATTTTGTGGGACTTGATCTTGATTTAATCCTTCAAATCTCATATTGAAGCTCAGCAGTTTTGGTTTCAAACTTTTGCAGTTGCCATAAGAAGGCGATGGAGGCAGGAGCCTTTTTTCAATGGAGATCAAAATATAGGGGCCTATTTATAATAAATATTCGAAACCTAGGGGTAATTTTGTAATAAATAGAAACATATGAGCTAAAATGCAAACTATGTCAAGATAGACTCTGATTGGGCTCAAATTTACAGTTAACCTAATTTGGACCCAAGAAATCTAATGGTGACCTCAAATTTTGATTTTGATTAAATTTTACTAAGTAATTTACACTCTAGCCCAAAATGTATCAATTTCTTGTCTTGGTCTCTGTTTTAGGTCAAATAGGTTCAATTGGTCAAAGTGAATAATCCAAACCGCATAGAATATTTTTTAATGATTTTTAGGAGGTTTAGATTGCATTTATTTCCACTAGAGCCCTTTTAATTGAAGTGAGGTTGTAATTAGAGTTTTTATTATTAAATTAATCATCAAATCTTAGAAAATCTTGATTAAGTTAGTTTATGCTTACTTCTTGGGGAATTAAGTCCATTTGACCTTAGATTAGGCACTGATTAACCTCTTACTTATTCTGCACTTGTGATTAGATGTTAAAACAAAAGAATTAACTTATTTTCTCTTCTTTAATTCAACTTAAAATAGAATTATGATCCATTGATGATTATTAAGGAGCATTTATCACTGAAATTAGGCTAAATTAGGCTAGTTATCATAGATGGTGGTGCTACCATCATTCACAACAATCATAGGGCTTAATTTAATTAAATTAAGCTTAAACCTAGCATACATTCTGTAAATGTTGCATTCATTATATGCATTACATGCATAATTGCATTTGTATATCCTAAACCCCAATTCTACCATTTTATGGTCTCGTTAGTAACAATGCCAATTTATCTATGTAGGACCATAAACTTGGAGCAACAATGGGACTTAAATGATGCATTACATGCCGAGAACATGGAGAAGCAAACACAAGCTAAAGAAAGGAAGGTGAAGACAGGAGCATGCAATTCTGGGACAAACCCTAACTGACCAAACAATCCCATGCAGACCCATGCAAGCTAGTGTTCACGTCCAATTTAACCTCCCCATGCACACACCCATGCACCTCACATACGCACATACACATGTGCACATTCACATAAATTACTATTTCATGTATACATATCACTTTCTATACACATTACACACATGAATACTATTGGTGCACATTTATAATACCTATACATATTTTCCCTATTTTTATTTACATACATGTGGACTTAGTAGTAGTTAATATATTGTATTATTTACATATTGTCTTTAAGCCCACATATGCACAAACAACTAGTCCACCTATACAATCCCAACACCATCCTAATTACCCTCCACATAGCCTAATCCTTACTTAGGCCTACGCCAACCCCTCTCCCTTATCCACCATTTGACCACCCTTGACTTTCATCCCTACTTTAAGTTGTGCGCCCCACCTAGAACCTTCTACCCTTAGGATGTATCCTAAAGTAGAGCTATTAACCTACACCTTAGGACCACCATACTTAAGGCCATCACCTATAAAACAAGCCCCCCATGGGCACCGCCCACCTACCTCTCCCACTCTCTCTACACATCACCATCTCCTCCACCATTATTCCCATGAGCTTCCACCTTGAGAGCTCCTTCTCCATGACCAATGGCTTCTTATGTGCCTCCTTAGTCTTGGTGCTCTAGGTGAAGAGGAAGTAGGCTTCAAGCCAAGGATCTTCCTCACCTCCCAATAGGCCTAGTTCCCACATTGGAGAGAACACCTACTTCTCCATCCCATTCTCTTTTGCTTTTGTTAGTAGTTTAGCTATTTCCATTACTTGAATTTTCAATAACTTGCTTTTTACTTGCTTAGTGGTATAGATTTACTTTCCAATCAATTTCAGTACTTTTTTTTTTCTTTCTTTACTTGCTTTAGTAGTATTAATCACTCACACACTTTCCCACACACTCACACTCACACGCCCACAATCCCCTTTCCATTTTCACCATCACACACTCTCACAAGCACTCTAACTCACTCACTCACTCACACACACTCATTAGCAACACCACCTATAAGACCATTTCCTAATCCTATCACCACCAACATCAACATTAGCACCTTAGGTCCATGGTTGTCCCCTCTCCTTACCATAGAGCCCACCAAGTAGACTCCCTAGAGAACACCACCTTGGAACAAACCCTAGTCACCCCTAAGTATAGAATCTTCATCTCCATATCCCTAACCTTTGCAATAGTTATTACCACGAACATTAGGACCAACGAACACATCATCACCAATATCACCGAGCCTTTAAACCTCAACCACATTAGGGAGTTTGATCACTTTATCCTCCATTAGATGGCCTTTTACCTAATCCTCATTACCCCTATCATCACCACCACCACAACCTTTGTCCCATCACCTACATGGATCCCATTCCAAGAAGAAGCACCCCACCAAGCTAATCACCAAGTCACCCTTGTCATCTCCACTTACGTAGTGAATGAGTGACGAGTGTGTCTTGTAAATACTTCTTTTCAAGCTTTGTATAAGTGGTTTACACCACCATTAGTGTAATGAATTCTCTTTTGCAATTTCTAGTGTTTCTTTTCTCTTCGTTGCAATAAAAGTTTAGTTCAAACTTTGTCACTCTGTTAGCTTAGTTTTATTCAAAAGCGAAAAGAAATCACAAAATGGAAATGATAAAAATACTTCTCACTTTTTAGTTGGCATTTGTAAATACAATTCCCACTCTCTATTGCAACTTCAAAATGTCAAAAAAATATGTAAAAGAAAAAAAAGATAAAAATAAGTAGTTAGGCACTTTCCCACTTTGGTATTAAACAAAAAAATAAAAAAAGTGAGCGTAGTAGTCTAGGTTAGTTTCGATTTCATAAGAAAAGAAGAAAAAAATGAAAACAACAAAAATTGCAAAAATAGAATAAGGAACTCACCAAAGCATTCAAGGTCCCGATTTCATTCATGCCTCCCCGTAGTTTGACTCAGACTACCTCGATTTAATCTCTCTCCGAGTTCCGTAATAAAAATTAGATGCATGAGTGGTAAGGGCAACTTAACTACAATGACAAGTTTTTAAACTTGTAACTTCTGCAATTTAGCGTAGTTCACTGAGCCCTAGCTAGCACTCCGCATTTTTGGTGTCATTTTTGAAGAGGAAATGGGCCCTTTTTTATCCCTAATCATCTTGTAAATATTCATATCTAACCATCTCTTGCCTTTGTTGTTTTATTGTGTGTAGGCAAATGCTAAGCGAAACATGCGCACACATCGGCATGTGGTGAAGATAAAAGGTAAGCACTCTTCCACCCTTAGTTAAAAAAAGAGAAAAATATGAAAATATTAAAAAATATTAAAATTTATAAAAAATTCAAATTTTGAAAAAAAAAATTGACCAAAAATGGGCTACTTTACATCATTTGGTTTTCTATCAGCATTTCTAGTCCATTCTTGCTTGTTTTGAGTTTGGACAGACTTCAAACCCTCACTTCAAAAGTCATCCCAAGTCTAACCAAACTCCAAAAATTTTGAAATCATATCAGGAGATATCCATAATAATCAGCTTTCATTTCCAGTAATTTTACTTAAAAACCCCTACTGTAGAATTTTTAAAAATTCCTACAGTGAGGGTATATCAACACTGAAATAGAGACAGACTTGGTATGACTTTACGAATTTGTTACAATCTACACACTTATACAAATCTATTGAAATCAGTGGCATTGGAAAGCTCTTACAATTGTCTATCTCAAATAATTTTGAAAAAATTTTGGACAACTTTAGCTTGACTATTTGTCTGAATCTATATACAGTGGTTTGTTTGCCTATTCTATACCCATCAGAACTGAAAAATCATTTTAAAATCTTAAAATATCTCTAAAATTCAAAAAAAAATATTCTTGGACTTCTGATTGAAAAACTTCATCTAATACTGATTCCACCATATCCTAAACAAGAACACTCGTTCAATTTGATTGGAAGTTGCACAACACTAGGGTGCTCCAATCTAAGTTTCATTTTTCTAAAGACCCTACACCAATTGTGTGAGCCCTTGTGATTGAAATACTCGTAATAGACATGGGTTTGAGAAGCCACCCTTGCATTGCTTGGGCCGCCATGTCTATCTATTCAAATTCATTTATCTTGTCACTTATTAGCAACAACCCTCGTAGGGCCACATAGAAGAATAGAAGCGTGTTAACTAAGAGGAAAAATACACAATCTTGTGTTTGCAATCCCTCAAGTTCCTCTCAAGACAATAACAAGTGCAACCCAACAAAAGCATACTACCCTTGGCAAATCCCTAAAATCCTAAGATTGGTCTCATTGACTACCATCATTTAGATTTGACCTCTTGATTTAATTTTCCTAAATCAAATCAGGTGTCTAAGACTGGGGAATACTGCCAAACGACCATGATAAGAGAGTACAAAGGAACCCTATCGATGCGAGGAAGAACCTTCCCATTTATTCCTCCTTAATCAATTTGGCATGATTAGTTTTGGAAAAGTAAGTTAAGATTTTAAGTCTTGTGGTGGTTAGTTGGAGTCTTAATCTTGAACCATTAACTCAAGGTTAACCAGTGTTGCACTCAACACTTTTTGATACCTTGCCCCTTGTATGCAAGGTAGGAGATCATTAAAGACTCAATTATCTGGTCCCCTACAACAACATCGTAGAAGGCCCACTTTTACTCCTCCAGTCATCTCCATTTCTTCTTCATCCTCATCCTCCTCCTCCTCCCCAATCATGGAGGAAGAAAACCCCAGGATCAAGAACGATCCTCTTACTCTCATTAGAATGCAACTTGCCATATTTGAGGGACGTCATAAGGAACAAATGGACAAAATCTTGAAAACCCTAGAGGGCATGCAAAACCCACCCTAGGGTGAGCAACTAAGATAGTTGGGACACTTCTACTACCTAGCTACACTCCAGCTAAGACCATTAGTTAGGATACCTGCTGAAGGGGATATTTTTTGAGCTTAAGCCTAATACAAACTTATTTTCATGGCAATTCCCATGAAGACTCATTCCAACACTTAGAAGATCTAGGGTGCATTACTGAAACAGTCTGACCCTGGGATGTGGACACTACTAGAAAACTAAGGTTCAGTCACAGTTATTTGGTCATGGTTCCACCTAAAATCGTGACTAAAGAAACTAAGGGTAGTTATTTTGTTACCGACATTTCCATCATGGTTTAAAAATCATCACCAAAGCCTATGGTCACGGTTCCACTTAAAACCGTCACCATAGACTTTGGTATGAAAAGAAATTTTCCCTCCACTTTTTCCCTAAACACACTACCGCCATCACCTTCCCCCTCCCTCGACTTCCCAGCCCCCTCCTCGACAGTGCAGCTCCCCCTCTCTCGACCATCCCAGATGGTGCAGCTCCCTCCTTGCTGGCCTAAGGAGCCTCCTCGGACCATCCTTGCCCCAGCATTTCCTCTCCTTCCCCTCAAGAAAGCCGTTGAGAACCCACTGCTGCCCCATCACCTTCCCCCTCCCTCAACTCCCCAAGCCTGTCCCCGATGGCATAGCATCCTTGACCATCTGCTGCCCCCTTCCCTCTCTCAACAAAGGTGCCTCCCACGACCATCCCTTCCCCAGCAGCGCCGCTCCTCCCCCTTGAGGTTGCCGCCTCTCTTCCCCGGTAGCACCTCTGTTACCGCTACCACGCATGCTGGTTCACTTCATTTCATCCATTCCTCCTCCAACTCCACTTCTCCTGATATCCTGACTACTAGGGTTATTGTTGTTATAGTACTTGGTGGATCTATTGACTGCGGATTGGCTCAAGGAGATCTACTGACCTTGATGTTGAAGTGTTGTAAGTATACTTTTGGAATTAATTTTGCAGGAGTGGAAGATTCTTTTCTTTTCTGATTGAATAAGGAGAAAATTTGTGAGTTGCTAATCCTTCCCGGTTGTCTTCTTTGGAAGGAATTTGGCATATAATAATTTTTTGAGCATACCTCCCATGTTGATAGAGAACACCATTGGAATACTGATCAAGTGAGTGATGCTTACAGGTTCAATATGATTTTTTTCATTTTTACGTTCAATATGATTTCTCTGATATAATTAGTTTCTATGTTGATAGACTTCTCACAACCAATTCGATTGTATTGTTGGACTTATGAAAGGAAAATTCATCATTTCTCTCAATCAATTGCTTCCATGTTTGATAGAATTTACATTCACCTTAATGACCAGAGACATCATATATGTACTTCAGGCAAATAATAACAGGACCATGGATTGGTTTAGTTTAAACTGAATTAAGAAAAGGATAATGAATGTTCTATATGTAAACACTTTGTCCTCCTTACACAATCTAAATGTCCCTCTAGAGCACCTGTTCTAGTAGAAATAACCTGTTATCCGTTCTTTATTCAAACTTATACTCAGTCTGAAGCAGTGAAAGAAATTTTGGTTGTTGTGTGAAAGGGGTGTGGAAGGGAGGAATCCAAAGAGAGGTTATGTTTACTAATATGAGCCTCTGAGGGGGATGAAACATGATGACTAAAATTAAAAGTTATGATATATAATTCTTGAATAAATTAAAGAGCAAATGTGCATGCAAGCACTTTTACCTATTATATAGAAGATGTTAATTTGCACATGCAATGAAAAATAATATGCTATTTGATCACTTTTAATAAGGATTGCTCTTTTGCGACATCCATAGGTGTGGATATAGTGTAGCTGCAGGGACTTCAAGTGGGTATAATACTCTTGTTTAATAAAAAGGCATATGTCCTGGAGGGCTCTATATCCCTCTTGAGATCCTAGTCCTCATTGTATAATAAACTGTAATAGGAAAAGAAGGGTTTTGCTAGAGGAAACTAGGAATATAGTCATATGGAGACGACAAGTAATTGGGTACATACTTTTCCTTTAGGGAGTAAATTTCTAAGAGTGTCTTGGGCATCATGTAATCTTCCAATTTTACTAGGAAAACAAAATAGGTTTTGTTCAACTAACTACTCAGGGTATTTACCACTTCTGTGTGCAATTGGGATAAAGAGAAATGTAGTTATTTTTAGGGGAGCTAGATCGTATTCTAATAATCACCTTGGTCTAGCTAATACTTTTGTTATTGGCAAGAGAAATTGCAATCTAAGAGTAGCTAATACTCTTGTTATATATATATATATATACTATGGCTACCAAGCTAATTTAAATCTTCTTTTGGCAACCAAAGTAGTTACTGAATTAGCCAAGTCTTGTGACATCCAATCTATTGTGCTTTTGTAGAGTTCCTTTATGAACTGTCACGTTGTCTTAAGAACTATGTAGAACTACTTTCTGTTATGACACAATGTCTTCAATTTTTATAACACAATGTCTGACTTATGTTATTACTGTTCTTTTCTTTGCTAGTATTTATTTATGCATTTTGTAGATATCCATACTTTTACAACCTTAGATGCACTCGAAGACAAACAATATGAAATATAACCCTTAGGGTACAAGTTGAAAGGATAGGTAAAATTGTATTAATATACCTACTCATTCAAGACTTATGATCATGTCATAAGAACAATGCGTTAATGTATGTATATCTCACATACATGCATGATGTATTGTCTTTATAACATGCCATAAGTTTTGATCATCCTCAATTCGGTAAAGTTCCGAACTAAGGAGGGTTCTTGAAGATTTAATCATAACTTAGGTGTTACTTGTTACATGTAATCCGTGTTTGGAGAAATCTCGGGGACATCTTTCTGCTCTTCTCTGGTATACTAACTAAACTTACCTAGGTTTCTTAAGCACCTTAAATTGGGTGTTAAAGGAATCTAGTTGAGGTTAGTCTTGGGGGTATACTGGAGAAGTGTATGGAGATGCTGTCGAAGTTTCTCCAGGCATGGGTTGCATGTAACAGGTAATGTTGTGATCAAATCTTCAATGATGAGCTATCAAGTGAAAATAATAACTAAAGTATACAAATATATGATGTTTCTTTATGTAACTTTCATTGTTTGTGGGTTTATTTGATTATAGGTTTCCATGGATAAGTCTTGGATTGGTTTGAGGATTTCTGATTATTTTTTATATAAGAGCAGAGTGATTTCATTCTTAGACTGGGCATTCCATGAAGATAGGAAGCAATATAGAAGAGGAGACTTCTATGAGAGAATTTATTATCCATGCAAAAGTTGTTTGAATAGATTTATGCATGATCGTAACACAGCATTTGAACATCTAATTTCTACCAGTTGGTGGCTTCACTACACAGTTTGGACCTCACATGGAGAAGAAATCACTTATCCTTCTATTGATTATGATGTTGAGAATTGCATTGAAGATATTGGAGGTAATAATGTTGCATAGATGTTAGAAGAGATGAGGGTTACAAATGCTGATAATATAGATAATGATAATATGTTTGGAGATTGTAAATATTTTTATGATGCACTGAAGGCAGCAGAGGAACCCATTGCTCTTGGAATTAATTCTATGTCAAGGTTGTCATTTCTTTTGAGAATGTTTCGAATTAAAGTGATGAATAAGACAACATCTAAGTTATTGTCTGAAGTCCTTAAGTTCATAGAAGAGTTGTTAAATAATCCCAAAGATTTTCCTCAGTCATGGTATGATGCAAAAAAATAGTTTCGCGTACTTGGCTTGACGTGTGAAAAGATTGATGCTTGTAAAAATGATTGTATACTGTACACTAAAGAAAATGCATGCTTGAATAGTTGCCTACAATGTGGAGAAGGAAGATATGAAGAAAATACCATTTCAAATACACGATGGAAGAAATGATTAAGGAAGGTACTATGTTACTTTCCTTTGATTCCTAGGCTACAACGTCCTTTCATGTTGACTAAAATTGCAAAGTGGATGATATCGCATCATAATAACAAATCACGAGATGGACTTTTGTGTCATCTGACAGATTCTGACGAATGGGCTGCATTCGATAACAAACATGCTCTATTTGCAAAGGAAACATGTAATGTTAGGCTTGGTATTGCAAGTGATGGATTCAATCCTTTCAGAAATATGCATCTGTCATATTCAATATGGCCAGTGGTGATCTTTACATATAATTTGACACCATGGATGTGTATGAGATCTTCGTTTATGATGCTTACACTTCTCATCCCTAGGAAAAAGACACCAAGAAATGCAATCGATGTTTACATGCAACTACTCATCGATGAGTTGAAATTGCTATGGTATAACGAGGTTGAAACATTTGATGCAGCTAGAAAATAATTTTTGAAGATACATGCAGCACTATTATGAACTATTAATGATTTTCCAGCTTATGCAAATTTATCTGGTTGGAACACTAAAGGAAAGTTGGCATGTCCTGTATGTATGGATGATACTCATTACTTGTGTTTACTTGAAAGCAATAAATTATGTTATTTAGGTCATCGTAGATTCCTACCAATTGAACATAGATGGCGACTATCCAAGTTTAAAGACAAATTTGATGGTAAACCATGCTGTTATTCATCCAAGAATCCGAAAAATTTTCTAAGAACAGATACAATCAGGTTGTCAGGATACAAAATAATGGAGAAGTTACAACAGATTGGTAATATTCGATTGGGTTGTTAGTTTCAGAAAGATCTTAAAGACTTACGTAATTCTGGATTTTAAAAAAAGAGCATATTCTTCATGGAGATCCTTTATTGGCAAGATCTCACAGTTCGTCACAATCTTGATATGATGCATATCGAAAAGAATGTTATAGATAACATTTTAGATATGCTAAACTTAATGGATAGTCCAAAAGACACATTGAAAACTCGTAATGATTTGAAGATGTTGGGCATTCGTCCTGAGTTGCACGTAAATCATAAAGATGATGGCAGTTATGACTTTCCTAAGGTATTATATACTTTAAAGGATGAGCAACGACTGAAAATATTATCTTTTCTAAAAAATATCAAGGTTTAAAATGGATTCTCATCACAACTTTCTACATGTGTAAATGAAGCATTGAAGAAGGTAAGTGGGTTAAAGAGTCATGATTGCCATATTTACATGCAAATCTTGTTCCCATTAGCAATTCGTGGAGTGCTTCCTCAACCAGTGGTTGACTACATGACGGAGATAAACCAATTCTTCAAGGTTATATGTTAAAGACATTGGATTCTTAATTGTTAGACTATTGGGACAAGCAAATTATGATCACTCTATACAAGATGGAGCATATTTTTCCTCCTGCATTTTTCGATGTCATGTCACATCTTATACTTCACCTAGCGAATAAAGCAAGGATTGTTGGACCAATTCAGTATAGGTGGATGTATCCAGTTGAGCACTTCTTGAAAAAATTGAAAGACTACATCTTCAATAAGGCTAAGCCAGAAGGTTCAATTGTCGAAGGGTATCTTGTAGAAGAATGCATCAACTTTTGTGCGATGTATATAGATGGTTCAGATAATCGATTCAATTGAGTGCAAAGGAATGATGATAGACAAAATAGTGAAAATGTGGAAGATTGTTTTTCTGCATTTGATATCCGAGGAAGGCCAATCATACGAACGGAATTTAAACCAATGTCTGAATATGATCGACGATTAGTTCATATATATATATTAAAGTAGATTCTGGATTTTTATGATGAATTTAGACAATCTTCTCACATTTCTAGATGTGAAGAAGACTTCATTGACTGTTCAAAACTTGTGTGCAAGAAATGAAACAAAACAATGATCCGCAATTGATAGAAGATTTTGATGTAATGATGAACATACCTTTAAGTCATGCACATTATCACTCTAGATATATAATAAATGGGTTCAGATTTAGAATGCAATCAATTGATGATTTGAAGGAGACACAACATTCAGGTGTCATTGTGAAATGTGATGGCATACAAACTGATTGTGATGGATACTATGGGAAAATCAAAGAGATTGCGGAAGTAAGCTATAGTTATAATCGTTGAGTCGTCTTATTTAAGTGTGACTAGTTTGATATTTTTAACAGCAGATATGGTGTTAAAGTGGATAAAGAAACTGGTTTCATAAGTTTGAATAAAGATCGTACAATTCTTCAAGCATTTGAACCATTTACATTAACTTGTCAAGTTGAACAAGTTTTTACATGCCTAATAATAGTAGGAATGACTGGATAGTACCAATAAGAACAATGCCGTTTGATTATTATGATATACAACATGATAAGGATCCTGACTTTGATTCTGAAGCATACCAAGATGTGGTACAAGATGGAGAAATAGGTCATGGTGCAATGGATATTGATATTTGAGGTAAATGTTTTCAATTAAGCTATTTTCTAGAGTTTAACTATTTCATTCTTAAAAAATTTTTCATATATGTTCTCCATTGCAGGTTTTCTTATTGTAGGTTTTCTTATTGTAATGGGTTGATCTTTTACTTGCTTTGGCATACTTCTTTTGTCATAGTTGACTATATAAAAAGTATGACATCATCCTCTTATAATTTGTAACTCCTCTCTTATTTCCTGTAACCAAAGTTATGAATATTTTTTTGAATGAATCATATATGAGTAAGCTTTCTATTTTTAAGTTTATGCTTTCTATACATAGTGGCATGAAGTATAATCAACCTGAAATTATTCTATTGGAATAATCAAAGTGAAATTTTCTATATATAGTGGCATCAAGTTGAAGTAAATAAATTGGTCACATTCAATAGCCCTGAAATTTGGAGAATTCAATAGTACCTTCTATTTATAAGATGTGCTTATTCACTTTACCAAAATTTATCTTTTGGTAAATATATTTAATGATGTAATCATCCTTCTATTGTATTTTTTGTAATTAATAATTTTTTTTACATCTGTAGATGGCACCTAAGAAGTTGATGGCATACGAAAAGCGTCGTCTTGATATGTGTAGTGATGACTCTTCATTTGAGCCAGATGACCATTTCCAAAAACACGAGGTTGGCATTGACACCCAGCCTGAGCCCCAACATGATCCTTAACCCCACTTACAACATGACCATCAACTCTAGTTACGTTCCCACATGCCCAATCTTTAGACTTCACCACTACCTCAGACTCGACTTCGATCTCATACTCGACATGCCATGATCCCACCTCATACTCTTGCAAAATTTAGGCCTCAGCATAGACTTCAAAAAAATACACAGCTTACTCTTAGCTTCCACCTAGGCAAAGCACACCCTCAGCCCTTACACCCTCCCCTGAGCCAGTCCCAGCCCCTACACCCACCCCAGAGCCAGTCCTAGCAGCAGACACCAGCTCAGCCCTTACACCCTCCCCAGAGCCAATCCCAGCAGTGGACACCAGCTCAACCCCTACACCCTCCCCATAGCTAGTCCCAGTAGTAGACACGATCTCAATCTCAACCCCTATACCCTCCCCAGAGCCAGTCCCAGCAGCAGACATGAGCTCAACCCCTACACCCTCCCCAGAGCCAGTCTCAGCAACAAACACCAGCTCAGCCCCTACACCCTCCACAGAGCCAGTCCCAGCAGTAGACACGAGCTCAGCCCCTACACCCTCCCCAGAGCCAGTCTCAGTAGCTAACACCAGCTTAGCCCTTACACCCTCCCCAGAGCCAGCCCTAGCAGTGGACACCAGCTCAACCCCTACACCTTCCCCAGAGCCAGTCTCAGTAGCGGACATCCCCTACACCCTCCCCAGAGCCAGTTAGCTCAGCCCCTACACACTCCCCAGAGCCAGTCCAAGCAGTGGACACCAGCTCAGCCCTTATACCCTCCCAGAGCCAGTCTCAGTAGCGGACACCAGCTCAGCCCCCACACCCCTTCCCAGAGCCAGTCCCAGCAGCAGACACGATCTCAGCTCCTACACCCTCCCTAGAGCCATCCTCAGCAGCAAACACCAACTCAGCCCCTACACCCTCCCTAGAGTTAGTCCCAACAACAAACACCAGCTCAGCCCCTACACCCTACCCAGAGCCAGTCTCAGCAGCAGACACCAACTCAGCCCCTACGCCATCCCCAGAGTCGGTCCTAGCAGCGGACACCAGCTTATCCCCTACACCCTCCCCAAAGTCGATCCCAACAACAGGCACCATCTCAGTTCGTAAGCCCTCCTAAGATCCAGTCACATAGCCAATCTCAGTAGAATAGTCAGCCACAGATCAGTCACAGAGTCAATCTGAGGAGTAGAGTCAAGTAGGGTCTAATGGTATATAAATTCTCACATTAATTTTCTTTGGTATTAATTCTTTATAACAATTTTATTGTGACTATTTGTTTACTGAAGGTATAAAATCAAAGCCAACGGGTAAGACAAGGAATTTGGAATTGAGAAAATTAACTAAAGGGACTCGAATAACGGTTAAAGTAAATTGTAGTGGAAGATGTTCACATTACGCACCCTTTAATAGCAAGATCCGTACACTTGTGAGACTGGTAATACCCCCATGCTATTTTGATTGGAGGCAGGTCCCTCAGCAACATAAGGATGAGTTCATTCGTGAGCTAGGGGTATTAATATGATATTGTTGTTATGTCATTCATTTGGTTTACTTAAAATCCTTTATTTAATTATTCATTATAATATAAAATGCAAGTGACGTATGATTGGGGAACAAATCTAATGACGACTACATATATTCTCCAAGCAATTGGAGAGAAGAGCTTAAAAGCCAAGTAAGACATATGCGTAGATATAGAATTCATAATAACACAACTATTTACTTTTAGGTGTTGCTAACATTTCTATATATATAAATAGTTCTTTATTGGTAAGCATACAATTAAGAGGATGCATTGAGAGACGTGCCACCAGGAGTACAAGCTGGTCATTAGGTGGAGTGCTGCAAATATCGGGATCAGGAAAACATGAAGGTAATTAATATTTTATATTAATTACTTCTATTCTAAAAGCATGCCTAATTAAGTACTAATTTCCATAATTTACTGTTATAGGAGCAAGCTAAGAAAAATAAAGCTAATAGGGTGAAAGCTCCGACTGCAACCCACTACTTGGGATGGATGAGCATAGATACCTTAAGGGATAATTATGTAAGTACATTTTCACCAGCTTAATTGACGATATAAACATTATTGATTATAATATCTATTATAAAACTTACAAGTTAGGAGACTTAAATAAGAAAAGTTAAAATTTAGGATAACTTAATTTATAACCACATCTCAAATATGCAGTCAGATACCCATAATGGTGTACAACTTGATTGTATTTTGATTTATGAGAAGAGTCATAGCAAGTCTACTACTGATGACCCCCGTGTTTGGGTTGATCCATTATATCAAAAGAGACATGTAAGCTCATTGAAACAAGCAATGAATAACTTAGTGATAAACATTTAGGAGAACTTACCATAAGCTCAACTATGTGTAGTGTCTCATGATGGAGTTGATGCATCCTTCTAGTGATGATATGGATGAGCAATCAGAGACTAGCCCATTACAGCCTATGACAGTAGAGCAAGCATTTAGGACAGTTATCCCCCCGAGCATGGTTGTTTTGTTTGTAGTGCTGGTGCGAGTGAGACTATTACTAGTTGGTATGGAAGAAAGGGATCGAAGAGTTCAGAGAGGTTACAATAGTTACAGACACAGGTGGAGACCTTTTAAGAGAAACTAAACGATGTTACGTCGAAGTTGGACAAGGCAAATGATATACTAGAACAACAGAGACATGAAGCACAACAACAACGGGAGCAGATGCAGGCACAGTTTCAGGCAATCTTAACTGCATTGGGATGAGGTGGTGCAGATCATTCTTCTTTTCACTTCCCACCTCATCCACCCGATGATGACTGCGGAGGTTCTGGAATAGGCGACATAGAAGCCATTACATAGTTGCTTGGATTTTTTTATTTTCACATGTCTAGTTTTATGTATACATTTGCAAACATGTGATATATACATGTGTTTTATTTATGGATGAGTATCATGCATGTGGTGAATGATGGAATATATATATGAATGGTAGAATATATATTTGCATTTGTGGCATATGAATGTGGGCAATAATGATATGAGTATGTTTGCATTTGTGGTATATGAATTTAGGAAATCATGATATGAGTATGATGGGAACAACATCATGAGCCCTAACTAGCTCATTTTGACCTAGAAAAGAGAATAAAAGCTCCTACATAACCAAGTGAAGGGTCAAACTCAGAGAATAACTAGGTTGAAAGAAAAGTAAGAAACAAAGGGTAAAACTACAATTTTACCATTGCAGTACAACAATAGGATTTCTCAGGGGTTAACCATGGGTCAATTGGTCTTAACAAGATGAAAAGTGGGATGGTTCAGTCAGAAAAAGGGTTAATGTGAGATCTGAGAATTAAATGGCATCCTATAACCCTAAAACAAATCCACTTAATTTAACAAGGTTTGGGTCTGGATAAAAATCAACTAAACCCTCTAAAATTCATGTAAAAATATCCTCTATGGTTTAGAACCTTCAATTTGGCCTTTAGAACCTATGTTGACCTAAATAGGGGTCCTAGTCAAACATTTGCCCTAAATTGGGTTTTTGTGCAAAATGCCTAGTCAAATGCGGTCAAACCTAAAATACAACTTCACCATTGGATTCCTTGGATCCAAATTAGGCTTATATCAAAATTTGCACCTAAGGGGAATTCATCTTGATCTACATTGCAAAATAGTCCAACCCAATTACTTTTATGCCCCTAACTTTCTAAAACCTTACAAAGAACCCCTATCTTCCTCACCACTCTTTGCAATTAGGTCCCTCTGCCATTACAATGGAGGAGTCCTACTCCGGCGAGGATTCAAGAGGGAAGTTCTCCCTGATTCCTCAGAGAATCCCTCTCAGATTTGAAATGAAGATTCTCTTAGGAATTCTCGACCATGTGAACTCAATCATGCGCTCTGATTCGCACCCAATCTCTTGTGCGAACTCACGAGAGACATGGGTATCTCTCAACTTTCCTACTCCGACGAGGAAACCCATGCTTGGAAGCTTGTCTTCCAAGCACAAGGCCCTTTGCCGGTGCCTATAAACGATGCCCCAGGCCCAGCTGGTCATTTCAAGCTTGATTTGGCTGAAGAAACCCCAAAATTCCTCCTTTCCCATCTCTGACCAAATAGCCTGCAAGCTCTAGCGATATCTCCTCCCTCTTCTCGTCGTTCTGCCACCATACCAGTGGCAGAGTCTTCTCCCCCTAGTTCTTCCGCGTCGCGCCACACCTGCGCCCGCGTCTTCAACCCTCTCGTCGTCGCAGACTCTTCATCTCAGGGCTTTCGTCTCCGGTGACGGCAAATACAAACCGTCCGCTCTCCCCCTCCCCCATTCGTCCAGCTACTCTCAGATAACTCCTCTCTCTCTACTCTTCATTTTCCCCCTCTTTATTTCACAAAACCACCCTTGACAGCCACAGACCACCTTTGTCTTCCTCATCTCCGGTAGACCATCGGTGAAGGCGCAACCATCACTCCATGCACCTACACGCCTCGCCAACTACCGCAGAAGCTTCACCATCATCCACTAATCATCATCCGCTTCTTCATTGACCGCCACACGCACCCTACACTTCCCCCGAACAACCGCACTTTCACGGCCATAGTCCAACCTAGGCACGCACGCCTAGGCTATTCTGCGACATTCCACTCACTGCACCACCTTCGTCGTGTCACAACGAAGCTCTCTAAGTGCTTTGACAAGGCCGCGAGGCCGTATTTGTGATTGGCAGGTTTGACCCACAGCCGCCATTGGAGCAGGAGCAAAGCTTGCTCGCAAGCTTGCTTCAGGTCACTACGCTCCAGGAAACTAAGCCCCAGGTGCACGGAAATACCTCGCGATCCCTTTGTACCCAGTAGTGAAGCCAACTCCATCTACTGCTGCAGCAATCGAGCGAGACTCCCTACGGATGCACGCGAAGAAGCAGGTGGGACTTTAGTCCCACCTCGGTAACTTTGGAAGCAGGTAAGCGATTTATATTATTTTTGTGCTCTCGGCTTGTTGCCTCTGATCACAGGGTGAGGTCCCCTCGCCCGCTCACCCGCCTCGTTCGCGCTCACTCCTCCGCGGACCTAGCTGACCTAACCCGATAACCCTGCACTCCTCGCACACCACCCATGCCGGTGCACCTGGACTCGGGTGTGCTTGACTCGACCCGTTTACCCGATTGGCTCTGAGAGAGCGAACCTAAGAGAGAAAAGAGAGAGAGCATACGCAGGGGAGGGTAGGGGTAGGTTTTGCACTTCTGTGCAGGAAGATAAAGAAGGAAGGGAAGCTGAAGGAAGGAGCCGCAGAAAAGAAAGAGGCTAAGGAAGGAAGCTGGAGAAGAAGAAAGCACGGCTAAGGAAGAAGTTGAGGTCCTGAAGGCAAATCTGAAGGAGAAAGAAGAAGCTAAAGGATGGAGAAGGCACAGCTAAAGGAAGAAGAAGAGAAGGAAGGTACTGCAGAGAAGGAAGGCTAAAGACAAAGGAGGAAAGAAACCAAGAGAAGAAAAGAAAGAAGAAGGAAAAAGAAGAAAGAAGCTGTAAAGGAAGGAAGGAGAAATTAGAGAAGGAAGAAAAGGAAGAGAAAGAAGAAGACATCAGAGAAGAAGAAGAAAGAAGAAGAGAAAGCTCAAAGCATCTGAATTTCTTTTTACATCTCTATTCATCTCTTTAGCATTTATATACATTGAACTTAATTCTATTGCTTCATAAATTGTTGAACATTACATTTTATCAATTTGAGATTGTGTTCTTAGTTTTTAAATACGAATTTGCTCCCCGTGTTCGACCTCAGATTCTTAGTTTTTCAAGTAATAAATTCTTATTTATTTTTCGAAGCGATTTCAACTATACTGCAATGCACTATTTACAAATCTGATTTCTGTTTCGAACGAACATTTTAGCGTTGTTGTCGGGGAGCAACGAGCTTTTTAGAAGCTTTGATCACAACCTCTAATTCAATAATAACTTGCTCTCTTTCTTTTGTTGTGATTGTTTCAGGGGAAGAAAAGAAAACAGCCACACAACCACACCAGGAACAGGTAAATTCTCATTAGCTCTTTCTTTTTATCCCCTCAAAATCTGAAAAGGAAAACAAAGGAAAATCAATCTTGGGCTACCTGCTTTCCATATTTAGTAATTCACCGAAGTTGCCTGATTTTAATTTCAACACATTTTGAATTGCACATCCATTTAAGGTAACTAGGGTTAGTACCTTCTTGATTGAGCCCTAGATACCATCTTTGAGGCAACTAAATTGGATCAAATAGATCCAACTTAAGGATTTCAATCTAGGGTTTTAGAGACACATCTTCTCTAAGAAAAGAATCAAAATTTTCAAAAGGAGGTGTGCGTAAGCCTTGTTTGAAGAAATTTATCCAAGAGAAACCCTAAGAAAATCAAGCTCTTAACTTACTTGAACCCTAAAAGAAATGACCTAAAAGCTCTCAAAGGACAAAGTGGTGAAGTTGACCCTTTGGGTCAACCAACCTTGAAATTGTCACTTTTTACACTAAAAAGATCTAAAGTTCAAGTGGAACCCTAAGCACTTTGATTTTAATTAAAAGAGGTAGACTTAAAAGGTAGAGGTCCCTATTCTGGTCTACCTGGAATCTCAGTGACAAGAGAGGTCCTGATTCTAAACTCAAGCCTAATATGATTCATGCCATTCCAAAATTCCATGGGCTTAACTCTGAGGATCCCTTCCAGCATATCAAACAACTCAAACATCTAGCCTAGACCTTCGGGTCAGATGTACAAAATCGGGATATTCTACTCATGAAAATGTTTTCTTTCTCCCTCATGGACAAGGCTACTCATTGGTATCAGACTCAAACACGTTCGATCAACGCATGGGTCGAACTCCAGTTCAAATTTTTGAAAAAGTTCTTCCCCGTTTGCCGGACGAATGCCTTGCGCCACCAGATCACTCACTTCACTCAACAGTCAGGAGAACCTCTTCATGAGGCATGGGACCGATTCTTAGATCTCATGTGAAAGTGACCCCATCACGGAGTGCCTAAATGGGAACAAGTCCAGTCTTTTTACCAGGGACTCCGTGAAGACATTCGATTATTCATCAATGCAACCTGAGGAGTAAACATCATGGGTCAACATGAGGACACAGTGTGGGAGATTCTCAAGAATATGTGCGAGAACTCCATCAATAATGACTCCATGGGCTTATTCGATCGGACGAATGCCCGCACATCGATGAATCTTAGGGGAGCACATGAGACGCAGGGTCTGTCCACATCCGTCGACTTAGAGCTAATGGCCAGTCAGTTGGACAAGGTCTCTATCATAGAGAAGAAGGTGGATGAGCTGACTCAGCATCTGCAACGAGCCACCTCTGCGCAAAACTCATTTCCACAACCACCTCTTGTGAGGGAAACTGTGCAGAACATTTATCACCGATCTTCTCAGGGGATGGACCCGTATCCACCCCCATCTAACTCCAAGACCGGAGGGACCTCCGATCCACTCTACTCTAGTTGGGGGAACTCTGAACCCTCATACTTTGATTTTCCTGGGGCTCCTCAGACCTGCGAGGACCTCAATGCCATCTAGAATGACGCATTCTCTAATACCTACAACCCTGGATGGCGGAATCATCCCAACTTCCTATGGGCGGGAAATTCTCAGAATCAAAGACCACCTTATCAACCCCGTCCACAAGCTCCTCGTCCATATCAGCTGCCTCAGCCTCAGCCCAACCCTACCTATCAATCTGGGCCAAACTAAGCAGATCAAATGACTCTTATCCTTCAAACACTGGCTGACATTCAGAAGATGAATGTGGCAATACAAAAATAGCACAAGGATGAGATCATAGAGGCTCGCAATCAACTCGCCCAGATGGTGAATTCCCAGTAACCTGGCACACTTCCTTCTCAACCTCTGCCGAATCCAAATAATGTGCCGACCCAGAGGCACGTTATGAACCCAAATCTAGGCCACGCACACATGATTTACCAGGCCCCTTCTGTTCCATCACCTAACAGGATGGAAGCTTCGACATCTTATGCAGGATTTCAACAGCAGCCTCTTATTTTACCACCCAAACCAAAACTAGGTAGGACTAAACTCCGTAACAATCCGTAGTGGTAAAGCAACCCATGACCCACCTTATCCAAACCACTCCAAGCCTGGTAGTAACGTAAGCCCTAGGATAGTTATCCAGGATACCCCTATCCCAGATCAAGAACCTGGACCTATTCTAGAGGAACCAACCAAGGTTCCATTTCCCGAGGCCTTGACTAAGGGAAAGAGGATAACCAAACTCGTGGCTCCTGAGGAGGATCTGGTCAAGCTCTTTGAACAGGTCCAGATAAACATCCCCTTGATGGATGCAATCTGTCATGTACCGGCTTACGCATAATTTCTGAAAGACGTGTGTACACCCAAGCGTAAGCCGCGGACCAAAAGTGGGAGTCCGATCATACTGTCAGAGCAAGCCAGCTCTGTAATCTTGAGTAAACTCTCACCTAAGGCTAAAGACCCAGGTACTCCCTTGATCTCATGTACAATTAGTGATACCCAATTCGACAGAGCCTTATTAGACCTAGGTGCCTCCATAAGCCTCATACCTACATCCCTCCTTGACCACCTTGAAGAATCCGAGCTGAAACCGACAAAGGTGACATTGCAATTAGCCGATCGATCCATCAAGTCACCTAAAGGAATACTCGAGGATGTCATTGTTAGGGTACGGGATTTCTACTTCCCAATGGATTTTATAGTCCTGGATATGGATGCACCTAAGAACCCAAGGGATACACCGATTATGCTAGGGAGACCCTTCCTGGCCACTACTAGGGCCAATATAAACTGTAAGGAGGGCCAAATAGAACTAAAATTTGGGAATCAAACTCTAAAGATTGACATCTTTAAGGCCCAACAAGGGATTAATTACGGTGTTATAGAACAAATATGTGATATCAAAGCCGTGGTTGATGAACCACATATCGAGGACAACGTGATTATTCCCGATCAACCACCAGAAGATCAAAACCCGCAAACAGAGGAGTCTGAACCTGATCTAGATACACCCATAACTCCTACTCTTGATCCTGACACACACCCTGAACCGCCCGCTGCTGCTGATAACCCCGTCCTGGAACTCAAGCCTCTTCCCGACCATCTGAAATACGTCTTTTTGGGTTCCAAGCAGACATTTCCTGTGATTATCAACTCCAGACTCACACCTAACCAGGAATCTCATCTGATTACTGTTCTTCAGCAACATCGTAGAGCCATTGGATGGACTCTCGATGACTTGACTGGCATAAGTCCCTCTTATTGCACACACCAAATCTACACTGAAGAGGGCACACGACCTTCGCAAGAGATGCAGAGACATTTGAACCCCAATCTGCAAGAGGTCGTGAAAAAGGAGATCATTAAGTGATTAGATGCAAGGATCATCTACCCGATCTCCGACAGTCAGTGGGTGAGTCCAATCCAGGTTGTGCCTAAAAAGGCAGGACTCACCATCATTACGGTTGAAATCGGAGAGGTCATACCGACCCGTGTAGCTAATTCATGGAGAGTCTACATTGATTACAGAAGACTCAATTCCTCCATGAAGAAGGATCATTTCCCACTACCGTTTATTGATTAGATCCTCAAGAAACTAGCGAGAAATAGGTTCTTCTACTTTCTTGACAGGTACTCCGGTTATAACCAAGTGGCAATCCATCCTGAGGACCAAGAAAAGACCACTTTCACCTACCCCTTCGGGACGTACGCGTTCCGAAGGATGCTGTTCGATCTCTGCAATGCACCCGTGGCTTTTTAGTGGTGCATGCTTGCCATATTCTCAGATATGGTAGGTGATTATCTGGAAGTCTTCATGGATGACTTTTCAGTATTTGGAGCATCATTTAACGATTGCCTCCAACACTTGGTCCAAATTCTTAGGCGGTGCATTGATGTGAATTTGATTCTTTCCTAGGAAAAGAGCCATTTCATGGTGCCTGAAGGAATCATCTTGGGACATCTGATTTTAGAGAAAGTCATCCAAGTCGATTGAGCCAAGGTGAACTTGATTTCCAAACTCCCCATGCCTAGCTCGATCAAGGACATTCGATCTTTTCTGGGGCACGTCGATTTTTACCATCGATTTATCCCTGACTTTTCAAAAATCACACGCCCCTGACTACTCTTCTCTCCAAGGATGTACCTTTCAAAATCTCCAAGGAATGCACTCAAGCATTTGAGATCCTCCGTGACCGAGTTACCCAAGCCCCAATCCTACAGTCCCCTGATTGGTCTCAACCCTTTGAGATCATGTGTGATGCATCTAACTTCACTGTAGGAGCGGTTTTGGGGCAGAAAATTGACGGGAAACCTGTGGTCATTTACTACGCTAGCAAAACACTTAACGAGGCTCAGCGTAACTACACAGTTACTGAGAAAGAGCTGCTAACCGTAGTATTTGCCCTAGAAAAATTCAGATCTTACCTCCTAGGTTCCCATGTTATCATCTACTCGGATTACACAGCTGTGAGGCATCTCCTTGCAAAGAAGGACGTGAAACCTTGATTAATCCGCTGGATCTTGCTGTTGCAAGAATTTGACCTCGAGATTCGTGACAAAGCGGGAAAATAGAGCATGGTAGCTGATCACTTGTCCCACCTTCCTTCTGAGATCATTGACCCTTTCGGACCCATCACGGAACATGTTCTTGATGATCACCTTCTGACTATCAATATAGGGCTTCCATGGTTTGCTGACATAGTAAACTACTTGGCATCACATCAGATCCTGTCCGATTGGTCGAAGACCAAGAAGGACAAATTGCTTTCTAATGCCAAGTATTACTTTTGGGAAGACCCATATCTGTTCTGCATTGGTGCTGATCAAATAATTCGATGATGTGTCACAGAAGTGGAAATCAAAGACATACTCTCTTTCTACCATGACCAGGCATGCGGTGGACACTTTTCAGGGCATAAAACCGCAGCAAAAGTCCTCCAGTGTGGCTTTTATTGGCCCACAATTTTCAAGGACACATACAATCACTGTAAGGTATGTACCCATTGCCAGACCTTGGGCAACATGAGCCATTGAGATATGATGCCTTTACAGCCGATTCTGGTATGCGAAATTTTTGACATTTGGGGGATTGATTTTATGGGACCCTTCCCTATCTCAGATGGCTTCGAATACATTTTACTCGCTGTTGACTATGTGTCCAAATGGATCGAAGCCATTCCGACCTGAACCAATGATCACAAAGTTGTTATCAAGTTTATTCATCAGAACATCTTCTCACAGTTTAAGATTCCACGTGCAATAATTTCCGATGGAGGGACCCATTTTACAAACTCTTAATTCAGGTCACTGATGACCAAATACAGGGTATCACATCAAATCTCTACTCCTTACCACCCCCAAACTAATGGTCTAGCGAGCTATTAAACTGGGAGATCAAGAAAATCCTCCAGGTTACTGTTCAACCTAACAGGAAGGATTGGTCATCCCGGCTTCCGAAAGCTTTGTGGGCTTATAGGACCGCCCACAAGATCCAATTAGGTATGTCTCCCTTTAGACTGGTGTACGGACCTCCTCATTGAATTGGAGCATAAAGCCTATTGGACAGTACGGAATTGCAATCTAGATCTTTCTAAAGCTGGAATCCATAGAAAGCTTCAAATGAGTGAGATCGATGAATTATGCCACGACGCATATGAGAACTCGCGAATTTACAAAGAGCAGGTTAAAGCCTTTCACGACAAACGTATATCTAGAAAGATCTTTCATCTTGGTCAAAAGGTCCTACTCTTTGATGCCAGACTCAAATTGTTCCCAGGAAAACTACTATCTAAATGGATTGGACCCTACCTAGTCTGATGAATCTTTGGAAATGGAGCCATTAAGATCAGCCCACTCAGTCACGATTCCGAACCCTTCGTCGTGAACGGTCAGAGACTCAAACCGTTCATTGATGTGATTGATACAAATTTGGCTGAGATATCCTTTACCCTCCATTCCCCTGAGCCCATTACGCCCAGCCGATGGCGTAAAACTCAGCGCTTAACGGGAGGCAACTCGTCATTCTTTGAAAAACCTGAAACCTTTCTTGACATTTCTATGCTGAATTCATATTGCACTTTAGGGTTCATCCATTAGAATAGCCGACTCCACCTCAGGTACCCGTACCTGAGTCTGGAAATCGTTCGTAACAGTCACCTCAACCCGTTCGCCCACCCAACACCTATCCTAATGAATGAACTAAGTTGAATTCAAACCCACCTAATTTATAATGAGGACATTGCAAATCGTAGTCATGAGAGGGTATGAAAGTGCAAAACGTTATGAAAACTCATATCACAAGAAAAGGTTTCAACAAAAAAAATCACATATCACAAAAAAACACAAAAAATTGAAAAAATCTTGAAAAAGAACAAAAAAACTGAGGAAGGGGGAGGGAAAATTTTTGAGGCTATACAAAAATGAGGAGGAAAAGAGCAAAATGACAAAAAAAGGAGCACAAAATGAAAAAGAAAAAGAATAGTCATTAGTAAGAAATTAAGGAATTAACCGAAGTTCTAGACCGCATCAAGGAAAAGAGAAAAATAGAAAAAAAGTGCTAATGAGACACGAAAAGAGATTAGTAGGAATGCTAATCTTAGGCCTTTTGGGCTAGACTCTTAGGCTTAAAAATTCAAGTATCCGCTAAGATCTAGATAATCCTCAAGAGGTTGGGGAAAATGCGAAGCTTAAGTATTAGGTCTAAGGCTTAGGAAGTATTCAGCTTCGTTAACTGACCTTCGGTTTGCGGGACTGGGTAACCTAAGCACCCCAATCCACACACAGTCTGGTTCAGTGTACATAACTATCAAAATCATGCAAAAGCATTTAAATATTCTGAAAAAGTTGCCTAGATTAGGAGCGGTCGATCAACACAAGTTGATTTGGATGAGTTCTCGGCACGAAGAGGTGGGAAATTTCCCTCGAAGATGCGTAACAACATATCATCTCCTCGATGCTTGTCTCCTAGGATATTTACATATCCTACCGAGGGCACGTAAGCACTCTGCTAGTTCAGATACCATGGGCGTCATTATCACGAAATGTCGATTGCCAAGGTTTGGATTTGGCTACAGAATGCCATGGGTGGGATTATCTCGAAATCTCGAAAGCTAGGGTTCTGGGTGTTGCCATGGGTAGTGCTATCATGAAGCATCGATTGCCAGGGACCTTTGAGGATTGATGATGGGGACAAAGAATCCGATACAAACCATGTTGAGAAGTCAATCCGAAGCTAGAAATAAAAAGAAAAGAGAGATAAAACTCTCCAAACAAGTAAATCCTCTATCTCTTTCTTACAAAAATGCACTGCAAACTGAACCAAGGCTAAAATATGTCTCAAGCACAGGTGCTTTAATCGCAGAGTCCAACGAACCTTAGGATAGTTCCTGCGAACCTTAAAAACCTTTGCAGAAGAATGATGCTAGAGCTGGTCAGGTCCGGATCTTGGTTGATACTCGAGTACCTCTAGGCCTACTATCGGCATTCTAACCTAATCGAAAAGAAAAGGAAAAAGCACTTATCATAAATTGTGAAACTCATGGTCTAGAATAGAAGTTAAAACCTTGAAATTTTGCTAAGGGACTAGCAAAAGCTAGGCATGGGGGTATGGTGGGAACACCATCATAAGCCCTAACTAGCTCATTTTAACCTAGAAAAGAGAACAAAAGCTCCTACATAATCAAGTGAAGGGTCTAACTCAAAGAATAACTAGGTTGAAAGAAAAGTAAGAAATAATGGGTAAAACTACAATTTTACCATTGTAGTACAACAACAGGATTTCTCAAGGGTTAACCATGGGTCAATTGGTCTTAACAAGATGAAAAGTGGGATGGTTCAATCAGAAAAAGGGTTAATGTAAGATCTGAGAATTAAATGACATCATGTAATCCTAAAACAAACTCACTTAATTTAACAAGGTTCAGGTCTAGATAAAAATGAACTAGACCCTCTAAAATTCATGAAAAAATATCCTCTAGGGTTTAGAACTTTCAATTTGGCCTTTAGAACCTATTTTGACCTAAATAGGGGTCCCAGTCAAACATTTACCCTAAATTGGATTTTTGTGCAAAATGCCCAGTCAAACGTGGTCAAACCTAAAATCCAACTTCACCATTGGATTCCTTGGCTCTAAATTAGGTTTATACCAAAATTCGCACCTAAGAGGAATTCACCTTGACCTACTTTGCAAAACAGTCCAACCCAATTACTTTTATGTCCCTAACTTTCAAAAACCTTACAAAGACCCCCTATCCTCCTCGCCACTCTTTGCAATTAGGTCCCTCCACCATTACAGCGGAGGAGTTCTACTCCGACGAGGATTCAAGAGGGAAGTTCTCCCTGATTCCTCAGAGAATCCCTCTCAGATTTGAAATGGAGATTCTCTGAGGAATTCCCGACCATGTGAACTCAATCATGTGCTCTGATTCGCACCCAATCTCTCATGCGAATGCACGAGAGACATGGGTATCTCTCAACTTTCCTACTCCGATGAGGAAACCTGTGCTTGGAAGCTTGTCTTCCAAGCACAAGGCCCTCTGCCGGTGCCTATAAAAGAAGCCCCAGGCCCAGCCAGTCATTTCAAGCTTGATTTGACTGAAGAAACCCCCAAAATTCCTCCTTTCCCATCTCCAGCCAAATAGCCCGCAAGCTCCGGCAATATCTCCTCCCTCTTCTCATCGCTTTGCCACCATACCAATGGTCGAGTCTTCTCCACCTCGTTCTTCCGCGTCGCGCCATACCTACGCTCGCATCTTCAACCCTTTCGTCGTCGCTGCCTGTTCATCTCAGGGCTTTCATCTTTGGCGATGAAAAATACATGCCATCTGCCCTCCGCCTCCCCCTTCGTTCAGCTACTCTCAAATAACTCCTCTCTCTCTACTCTTCATTTTCCCCCTCTTTATTTCACAAAACCACCCTCGACAGTCACAGACCACCTTCTGAAGGTTCGGCCCTACCAGGAGGGATGACGTAATAATTGCGGAAATAAATAATAAACAATCTTCACAAAATAACAATCACACAAAAGGCACAAAGTATTTTTAGGTGGAAACCTAAACCGGGTGAAAACCACCACCTAACCCTCTCGAGTTAGGATTTTCCGATCAACCAATTTGATCAAAATCCACTAAACCGAATCACTTTAAAACGAGGGTGATTCAACCTCAATTACAACCACGCTACTTAGACGAGGGTAGCGTACCTCAACTCCTTCTCTCCACGAGAAGGATTTTGTCTCGCGAAGGAGACGGGAATTCGCAAAGTAAATATTCAACTAAATAACAAAGATAAAATAAACAAGTAATCCTATAGAGCCAACAAAGTAATTTTAAACCTAGCTTCTATAGGAATTAGGAAACTCCCCTTTGCAAGGAGTGCGTCGAGTTGATGACGCGGTGCGTAAACCACGCGACGGCGTAACTTCGCTCTCGTGAACTACGGCGGGAGAGCGGGTGTGCAAAGCTTGATGCTCTCAAGATGAATGGAACTAGCGCTTAGAGAGCAAGAGAGACACAAAATGGTTTGAAAGTGTATTGCAAGGTGTGTCTTGGTGTTTCTTGGTGTGTTTTTGTGTTGCAAAGGTTCCCCTCTATTTATAGAGGCCTTAGGAAGGCTTTGGAAGGCTTAGGAAAGTTTCTATAGCCGTTGGGTGCAAAGCCCAAGAGAATCACCCCAAAATTAGGAACAATCATTGTTCTGACAGGCTTATCAGACGTCTAATTCTGGCATCAGACGTCTGGAAGTTCACTTTAAGACGTCTGATTTTGGGCGGGTCTCTTCCTGACTTGGATCAGATCTAAACAGGGTTCTAATGCAAGTCCATCAGACGACATATAGGACGTCTGGCACTATGTCTGGACGTCTGGAAACCTACTTTTTCTGTGGGAATGGATTTCCAAACGTTGCAACGGCTAGAAAATCTCTGAGAAGAGATTTTGGGTCAGCCGAGGCAAAACGGTCAATTATCAGACGTCTGGACAGTCCTATGGACGTCTGATAAGGCTTTAACGGTCATATTCTTGAGTGTTTGCTAAGCCAGCCAACGGTCCACTAATTGGACGTCTGGAAAAGTCATCAGACGTCTCCTGAGACGTCTGGTCTAAGGTCTGGACGTCTGATTTCATCAGACAGAACTTACTATGCCCAGCCTAATAGTTATCAGATGTCTAAATCAACAGTCAGACGTCTTAAAACACTTTATCAGACGTCTGATTTTGGAATTAGACGTCTGGAAATGCTGTTTGAACCCTATATTGGTTTTCTAAGTTCTCTACAGAAAACCTAAGTATCCTAGGGTTGTGCAGGTGTTCCTAGGACTACTGTTAGGGTACTTTGAGGCTCTTTAACATAATGTTCTAAGGAAATAAAAGGAGCAAGCAAAATAAAGATAAAAGTACATGAAAGGATTAAACAAAATTCTATCCTATTCTTCTTGTCCTTCCATCTTCAATCTAGCGCTCCTCGCGAATCTCTTCTGTTCTCCATCAAGCTCCTCCAATCCGTCCTGGATGCAAGCTCGAATTCCGTCTAAACACGTCTACATTTGCAATTGACCTGAAATCTAAGACTCCAAGTTCAAATGTTAAATAACACGTGTTTTGTTATCATCAAAACAAATGATCGTGGTGCTCTAGCACCAACACCTTCGTCTTCCTCATCTCTGACAGATCACCGACGAAGGTGCAATCATCACTCCATGCACCCACATGCCTCGCCAACTACCGCAGAAACTTCACCATCATCCAATGATCATCATCTGCCTCTTCATTGACTGCCACACGCACCCTACACTTCCCTCGAACAACCGCACTTTCACGGCCACAATTCGACCTAGGCATGCACGCCTAGGCCGTTCTACGACATGCCACTCACCGCACCACCTTCGCCATGTCACGACGAAGCTCTCTAAGTGCTTTGACAAGGCCGCGAGGCCGTATTTGTGATTAGCAGGTTCGACCCACAGCTTCCATTGGAGTAGGAGCAAAGCTTGCTCGCAAGCTTGCTCCAGGTCACTACGCTCCAGGAAACTGAGCCCCAGGTGCGCGGAAATACCTCGCGATCCCTCTGTACCCAGTAATTGAAGCCAACTCCATCCGCTGCTACAGCAATAGAGCAAGACTCCCTGCGGACGCACGCAAAGAAGCGGGTGGGACTTTAGTCCCACCTCAGTAACTTTGGAAGCAGGTAAGCGATTTATATTGTTTTTGCGCTCTTGACTTGTTGCCTCCGTTCATGGGGTGAGGTCCCCTCACCCACTCACCCGCCTCGTCCACGCTCACTCCTCCGCGGACCTGGCTGACCTGACCAGATAACCTTGCACTCCTCGCGCATCACCCACGTCGGTGTGCTTGGACCTGGGTGTGCTTGACTCGACCTGTTTACCCGATTAGCTCTGGGAGAGTGAACCTAAGAGAGAAAAGAGAGAGAGCGTACGCGGGGGAGTGTAGGGGTAGGTTTTGCACTTCTGTGCAGGAAGATAAAGAAGGAAGGGAAGCTGAAGGAAGGAGCCGCAGAGAAGAAAGAGGCTAAGGAAGGAAACTGGAGAAGAAGAAAGCATGGCTAAGGAAGAAGTTGAGGTCCTGAAGGCAAATCTGAAGGAGAAAGAAGAAGCTAAAGGATGGAGAAGGCACAACTGGAGGAAGAAGAGAAGGAAGGTGCTGCAGAGAAGAAGGAAGGCTAAAGACAAAGGAGGAAAGAAACCAAGAGAAGAAAAGAAAGAAGAAGAAGGCAAAAGAAGAAAGAAGCCGTAGAGGAAGGAAGGAGAAATTAGAGAAGGAAGAAAAGGAAGAGAAAGAAGAAGACATCAGAGAAGAAGAAGAAAGAAGAAGAGAAAGCTCAAAGCATCTAAATTTCTTTTTACATCTCTATTCATCTCTTTAGCATTTATATACATTGAACTTAATTCTATTGCTTCATAAATTGTTGAACATCACATTTTATCAATTTGAGATTGTGTTCTTAGTTTTTAAATACGAATTTTCTCCCCGTGTTCGACCTCGGATTCTTAGTTTTTCGAGTAATAAATTCTTATTTGTTTTTCGAAGCGATTTCAACTATACTGCAACGCGATATTTACAAACCTGATTTCGCTTTCGAACGAACAGAGCATGTTTGCATTTGTGGTAAATGTATGAGGCAGGTTAACATATTTCTTTGTAAAGTATATCTATTAACATGTATAATAATAGATGATAAGGAGAAATGGATGATCATTCCGCACAGCCACCAATGGGATTGTTCAAAACAACGGAGGCGACGGTGTTGGAAGCTTTCATAGTGGTGGTAGCACCAACAGCAGTGGTGGTCTCTGGTTATTATTCTGGAATTGGTAATAACGAGCTTAGGTATCAGATCTACCTACCCTTTTTTCCTTCTTTCATCCTTTTTTGTTTAACTCTGATTTGTAGTGTTGTTATTTTTTTCACGGTTAGCAATTTGATAACAGAATTCTGATTTCTACACTACTAATGGTAGTCCCTTAGATCAACAAAGGCAAAAAACTTAGATGTTTCATTAATTGTGGCTGCTTATTCCAAAAGGGGAGAGAGCTAGAAGACAACTTGCTGCAGTCTTTAGTCACCTGGAAGATGGCACTCTAGGCACATCTTCAGAATGAACAACATGTGTACAAGTTGATCAAGCAGTTGATAATCTTGGTTGACCCTGAACATGAAGAAGACTTTGAAGGTGGCATGTATAGTAGCTTGTTCACACCTCACCTGCCTATCCAGATTGATGCAAATTTTGTTCACGCTGCTACTGCCTTGCCTTTTGTCTTCACATAGATAGATAGATAGATTTTGGGGCTTAGCAGGTATTATATATATTTGCTTCTTTTTCATCTTCATTCCAAAAAGACTCGCCTTTCTAGATGCAACAGCAACAGCAGATGCAGTAGCAGTAGCAGCAGATGCAGACGTAGCAGTAGTAGGTACAAAGTAATTTGTGTACCTCGTGTGTTGGCTATCATTTATTATTGTAAATCACATTTGTGTACCTTGTGCAAGGGAGGGGTGTGGTGGAAATGAAGTAGCAGCAACAGAGCACTGCCATGTGATTACACGAAAACAATTTATTGCTTTATGTGAAGCTTCCATCACATTGTAGTCAATATGCAGAGGTTCTATAAAAAATTCTGACATAATGTGGCTATTTGTAATGTTGATTTTGTGTTCTTCTATTAATTCTTTGTTTGCATATGTGCTTTGTAGGAAGATTGGCTTGTAAACTATATGATTGTATGAAAAGGGAGGCTACTGCTATAAAGCTTCAGAAAAACTTGCATAAGCACCTTGCAGAAAAGTCATACTCACAGTTAAGGGTGGCAGTTCTTGCATTGCAAATGGGTTTGAGAACAATGGCTGCTTGCAATGAATTCAGATTTAGGAGACGTACTAAGGCATCCATAGTCATACAAGTTGTTCTTGTATCTTCGTTTCTTCCCGAACCATGCTTGTCTATTCTAGCTGTAGTTGGTTATTCTAAAGGAAATGTCATAATTAATATTTCGATTGTGTGTACTTCTTGGATATGATGTACTATGACAGTTCCTTTTGGTGTGTGTAAATACTATTAGTAAGGAATAAGCTATTGATTCTAGCTATATTTGGTGATCCAGAAGGAAGAATTATAATTAATATCAAAAAGAAGACAATTGCATTTCAATTCTTCTACCTTCTCTGTGCAAGTTCTTATGCAATGTGAGTTCTTGATGTACTTCTGGTGTATTTTGCCAAGTTTAGTTTTATATTCCTATTACTTGGTTTATTTTTATTGACAAATAGAAAACTCTATGGGTGTTTATGATTTTAATTCATGACTACTTAACAACCTTAAGGAAAAAGTTTCTTTCTTTTACGGTTCAATTGTATATTACTAAATTCCCAGAAACTTGGATTGTAGTATTATTTTGTAAGATGTCTCATACCAGATTCAGAAGGGCTACTCCTACCAGGAAAAGGACTTGGTTTTATTGGACATTTGCTCCAAGATTTGATTTAAATGCCTGCCAAAGATATGAATTAAACTTAACAGAGAAGATACATATATACTATATTAAGCTTACCTCCACTCTCTTTATTGGTAAGCATACAATTGTATTCCATGTCATGGAAACCTATATATGCTAACCTCCACGATGGATTTTGGCCTATAAGTACACCATTCACATGTATCTTTTGAATGCACACCAGACATCTAATGAAACCTATCTATGCTATTATTAAGTATTGGGTTTCCAACTACACAAACAGTTAGCAAATTTGTCCAGCTGCAAAGCTGCAGCCTGCATACACCGATACAGATGTATCAGTGCACAAGGTTGAACACAGGTGTAGCTGCAGACCGGCTGCAAGTCTATCCTCTAAGTTTTTTTTTTTTGGTGAAGGAAAAAGGGGGTTAGCAACCCTTGTTAACCCTCCTTTAAAAATTCACTAAAAAAAAGGGCTAAAGGCTCCAAGTGTTACAAAGGGAGGTATACATATGCCTTACAGCCTCAACAAAAATTTTGTCCCGTCTAAAAATAACACCGTTATGCTCAATCCAAATACACCAGAGTTAGGTGAAAGCCCTCCGAGGGGCCCCCTATCAGCAAGGGTTGCATGAATACTGGAGCAAAAGGCCATCTCTGAAGCGCCATGTAGAGGTTCATCTATCATGGGAGACCAACACTCCTGCGAGAAAGGGCAGGTGAAGAAATAAGTGCTCCATATCCTCAGACCCACCACCACATAGGACACAAGAGTCATCCAAATCTGGAGCCCAGTGATGCCGATAGCCACAAGTAACCAGCCTTCTCCTCAGTAACCATATGAAGATTTTTACCTCATATGGCAAGTCAGTGCAATGTTTTAGCATTTAGAGGTTTAATCCCCTGAATTTTGTTGGTTACCTTCCCCTATCTATCCCACACATATTAGGGCACATAAAGACAGAGCTTTTCTACACTTGTATACCATTCTATAACGAAAATTTCCAGTCCACAAGCATGCATGTCAGTATTATGCAGAAATCACATGCCCATGAATTTAATACTCAAGTCCATTTCTCAACTCCCATACACAGGGACCCAAAGATGTTTGTCAAGAGGCGACAACCCTACCTTTCAAGTCTCTCTTGATCTCCCTTTCTTCCCTCGGTTCTCCTCTTTTGAACTGCAATAAAAATGGACAGCAGCTGCAGCCCCTGATTTCTCTTCCCTCTCTTCTCCCTTTCTTCCTCCTTGTTTTGCTGCATTTATATAAGGGAAAAGTAGCAGCAGCAGAGGAATGCTAATATTTTGGAGACAGCAGAGAAATGAGAATGAGGAGATCAGTGAGTAGCAGCTGCAGCAAGGAGAGGAGAGAAAATCATGGTGGTCGGCAGGGAGAAATTAAAGGGAAAGGTGGCTTTGGACTGAGAAGATAAAGGGAAAACGAGAGAATAGTCAAATGGGAGTTCCTTCCAGAGAGAAGGGGCAAAATCTTGCGTTTCACATGGGCTTCTATAATCCATCCAAAGCCTTCAACTGTTAAGACCAAAGTGGCATGGAGAAATCCAACTGTCCCTTCTTGCTTAAGCTAATTCTTGCTTAAGTTGACATAAGGGCTTTGTTTAGCTTTAAGACTTCCCTGTCCACTGCCCTCATTCTCTCTCCTTCATTTCTTCCTCATTTTTATCTCTTTTTGAATTTTATTTACAATCCTCCAATTCATTTATTTTCCTCTTATAATACACTCACTGAATCAGTAGTCCATTCCACTTGCATCTTAGTTCCCTTTTCAGACCTTTTTTTTTTAAGTTATGGAACTAATATTCCATACCTCCTATGCTTCTTATTTTTCCTTCAATTTCCATGTCTTAATTTTTATGGCCTTCATTTCTATTTATTGCCTTTCAAAAATAGGATTTAAAATCCCATTTCAATCCCTTGTTTCTTTAGGGACCCCTAAAGTAGCTAATCTGGACTAGGCTTTTGTTTCTTAAATTTGAGTGCTTACAAAGAGCCATGTATGTATGCATTCATGCATGTAAGCCATCACATGCTTGTCAAACTCCCACTCACACAAGATGGGACTAAACCATACAGTTGGATCTTTATAAGATCCACCAACCCAACAACTAAACACTCCCCTCCCTCCCTCCCTCACTATCATGGCAAGTTGTTAAAAATTAGTAGATGAGTTGGATATTCAAATAATGAGATACCACTTAGCATTGACATTGGTTAATCTTTTTTTTGTTCTCTTCTCTTCTCTATTTAATTTGGGAAAATGGAAGACAGCAACACAGATGGTAGCATTGACAGTTCTTCTTCTTACAAGAGATGAAAGGCATGTTCTTTGTTTTCTTTCTTTCAGCTTGTTTATTACCATTTCTTTAGAGACCATTTCTTTAGAGTCAAGGAGAGGGGAGAGGTACACAAACCTGGTCTCTAACCATTTTTTTAGAGATGGATCCCCCACCACATGCCATATAAGAAATGCATGGTTGCAAGAAACTAGACAAGGTAGGGCCTTAGGTGGCAAAACATGCCAGAACGACTTCCATGGGAGGGATGGAATAAAATACAAACCTTTCACTCATTTTGAGCACATGAGGAAGGAATAGCCATGGAAGTGCATTTCATACAACTAAAACATAATGTAGCAGAAATTTTCAGTAAGAGATACAGAAAATAAGAATGTTAGGATCCAAATCCTTCAAACAAAAGAAGCAAACTTCGTTCTTTAAAATAAGAATGTTCTCATTCTTATCTTCCTATTCAACATTAGATTGTTTCTGGTTATTACCACCAATCTATTCTCCTTGACTTTGTTCTTCCACATGGAGATCCTCAGACTTTCCAAGGTGCAACTCTGACTTGTTAGCATCACCCCTTACTTCAACTTCACCAGTGGATTCTGTCACCTTGGATGCTACAATGTGATCTACCTTGCTTTTGGACAAGAGACCATTTTCTTTCTCCTTTGGCATGACCTCTTCAAGCATGGCGGAAAGCTCTAGGATCTTCTTGTTTGTCTCTTCCTCTCTGGCATAAGGCTCCTCATTCTCTTGAGCAATGCACTGTAGTGCATTCTCTTTGTCCAGTAGCCTTTCCTTCAATTGCATGTTGTCCGCCCTCGCCGTATCTGTGACTTCATTGGCTGATTTCGCATCCAGCATGGCCTGTTCTAGTCTATTTAGAAGCTGGACTCCCTCTTCCTTTGTTGCAGCTACTTCTTCCTTCGACCCTTTAATATTAGAAACCAGCCTATCCATTTCTTGTTGATTTCAGCGAATGGAAAGCAATGTTTTGTACCTCTCTTCAGTGGACTTGAGAGCTTTCTTCAATTCATCTAGCTGACATAGTGCATCAAAAACTTCAAATTCCTTCATCCCTTCATCTCCAGTTCTTTCTTTGATTCTTTTGCTTCAGCATCTGCTTCTTGCAAGGCAGAGGCCAACCCATCCATTGCTTTAGCTCCTCAAGTGCTTGAGATTTCTCCTTTTCCAGATAAACCAAGTGCTCGTTTGCAGCCTTCAGCTCCTCCTTCATAGCATTCAACTCAGCAATGCAGTAGCAGAGATGCTCCTCCTTCAATGGTCTATTTCCTAGGTAGATAGATAAATTTTGGGGCTTAGTAACTATTATATATATTTGCTTCTTTTCCATATTTATTCCAAAAAGAGTCACCTTTCCAGATGCAGCAGCAGTAGATACAAAGTAATTTGTGTACCTCGTGTGTTAGCTGTTATTTATTATTATAAATCACATTTTCGTGGTTTATTTATGTACCTCGTTTGATGATAAGTTGGCTTTTCTTTTCTAGGATGAAAATCCTAGAAAACCTTTTGACTCAAGGATGAAAATCTTTAGTTGTTTCGCAAAAATATGTATAGCTATATAATGAATCTTCTCATACACTCATGGTTAAGCTATGTTTGCTATAGATTTTTTTTGCTGTTCAACCTCACTGAGCAATCATTTAGGGGCCTTAGCTGGTCTGCTTTGACAATACCTGATTTGCATTCGTCACCCTCAACAATTTTCATGGGAGGGTGGTGACATATCGAAGTAATTAAACACTGATGCTAAAATTTATCGCCTTAGTTTGTTGTGCTCATTTATAAACTTTTCCTTGAATAATGTGTTTGCTAAATGTCCTGCAACTTTCCTTTGAAAAATATAGTCATCTTCTACACTCTCCTTGGATGCCATTGCAATCTTAATCAAGGCATTACAGTATTTGGACATCAGTGTATGTAATTGTAATCCCTTTCTTCTTTTTAAGTGCATGTTTTGATGAAGATAATTGTCTGAATGAGTGGAGAGAAGCAAGCTTCTAATGTGAATGGAGTGTCCAAGGGAGGCTCTGTTCGAATTCTTGTTTTGACTGGGGTGAAATGTCATTTGCCAGGGTTCATAATTTTTACGCCTAGAACATTCGCTTGAAAATGTCATTGGCATTGCCTATTAAGTTCCTACGAGTGCCTCAATGCAACATTTTTTTTTCAAATTCCCTCTTATACATGTATCACACTGTGGTTCTTGGTTATTTTGCTCTAAAACTAAGCTCTTGTATCAATCATATATGCAGCAGTTTTGCTTGTTCGCATCCATGTTTGTAGCAATTTTGCTTTTTGGCATCCAAGTTTTGGTATCTACATACCGATGCAAAAATAAAAGAATTGAAATAAGATTCTCTTGAAATTTCTTGGTATTTAAGTTGGTGACATGTCTCTAGAATACTTTTAAGGATTTTACTCAGGTGTAGTTGATGAGGTTGATCTGTGGCCACAACAAGATGGACAGGAACCTAATGGGATTAATATTTTGGTTTTAAGAGACCTTTTGTCATAGTTTATAAACCGTGACAAAAGGTAGGCTTTGGTGACACTGACTCCTTTGGTGACGGTTAAGGAACCGTGACAAAAGGAACCCTTTTCTTCCCCGCCAAACTCTGGTCATGGTTATTAACCGTGACCAAAGCTCCTTCTTTGGGCACGGTTATAAAACTGTGACTAAAAGTCTTTGGTCACAGTTTATAACCATGACCAAACCTGCTGAACCTTGGTAATGGTGGGGCTTTGGTGACGTTTTAGGTGGCACAATCACCAAAGACCCTTCTGCAGCGCAACTTTTGCTAACACTAATTGGTGATGGTTATAAAGCCTCTAGTCACGATTTTTAATCGTGACCAAAACCCTTCTTTGTTGTAGTGGGACCTCAATGTGGTAATGATGAAGCTTTTTCCCTTTTCCTCAAGGGACAGGGCTTCCTATTGGTTCTAGACCATAGGATGACCCGTTAACACATGGGAAGAGCTTCGAACGAAATTCTTTCAAATATTCTTCCACATTGGAAGGATTAACGGCAAGAGGCATGACGTCATTACATTTGCCCAGACACTTGGAGAGAGACTGCATTATGTGTGGGAAAGATTTCAAGATTCGTTAAGGAAATGCCCACATCATAAAGTGCCCAAATGGCACCTGGCTCAAATTTTCTACCATGGGTTGGATGACACTTGATTGTGCAACAATTTACGCCAACAAATTGTCAATCTTATGCTATATTATAGCTTTACATATATCTAGGATTAGATAACTATACATGCATTTTGTAAATACATCCATTCATGCATATTGAGAGAGGAAGAAAGAGAGAGAGAGATAGAGCCTTCACTACCAGCTTAAACCACCCACCTTTTCACCTACAATAAATAACCACAACGTTAAGTGATTACCCACAAAACACCCAAAATTCCTAAAAGAGACCCTAACGGCCACCGTAGGCTTGCTTCGCACACTACCCCTCACCTATAAAACACTACCCACCCCTCCCATGCTAAGGGTCGTCACCCACCATCACCCACACCTTCACTGCAACTCCACTCACGCACACCCTCACTTTCCCTGCAGCTGGCCACCTCTCCTCTCTCCCTATCTTCCTCTCCCATTCACAACACCCTCTTACCAGTTGAGAGGGCATGCTGTGCCATTGGGAAGCCTCCCGTGGTCGCAAACCACCATAGCGAGGTCCACCACCGTCTAGCTCCTTGTGAGTAGGTAGACATGGTGGATTCTATTGTTATTTTGTTATTTTGATCATTGATGTTTTTTTTATCACCATTAGTGTAGTTTAAAGATCTAGTTGTTGTTGCTCTGTTTTGCTACAAGGGCTCAATCGCGATTCATTTTTGTGAGTAGTCACTGGCACACTTCTCACTTTGTCGGTGACGCAGCTCACCTACACCCCTGCACATTCGGTCACACACACACGCCCACGTGTTCTCTCTCCTCCAATCAGTCATGCATGCCCATTTCCCCCTCCGCTCATTGGCTAATTGGGAAGTTAGCTAGTCATCTTTTGTGCCACTAGGTTGCCCCTCTCACCCCACACCTGTGCCCCCCCACTATCACCGCTTGGTGTGATAGATGACTGGCTCACTTCTCAATTAGCTGATCATCTGTCCTCCGTGCATCCTTGCCACCTCCTCTAGCCAATCACAATGCCCTCACCCCACACCGCTTGGCATGCCACACTCACCACTCCCTGTGCACGCACATACACACGCACATACACACACACACACACAGACACACTTGCATACACATACACACACACATATATGTACACATACACCCTCACATACATATTCACTTATATGCTCATATTTATTTACACATCCATATATATTTGTATATATTTCCACATACACATATACATGTTCCAGTTCACCATCACGCACACTTCTCCAATACCATGTATTTTCTCGTGTGTTTGTACGCACCAGTTGCGTACACATCTGCGATTTCCACGCACATCAAGCTCTTCACGCACACACGCCTATTCCACACCCCGTACGTGGTGCATCGTTAGTTTCAATCGTGTTTCTCTAGATGTTGGTCAAGCTAATGCCGCGCAACATTCCATTTGAATCACCGATTCAATCCCCACTACTCTATTATATAATTATACACACATATATATATATCTTATACATATATATATATATATATACATATATACATAGGCTAAGTATTTCATTTATTTTAATTCCCACATTTCTTTCTTTCATTCTTGTATTCTCTTTTATTTGTTGATTGAGAAAATACCAAAAAGATTATACAAGAGAAGAAAATCCCTGACTTTGTAGGTACCCAATCTTGTGCATAGCGAGATTATTTTGGACTCAAGTTTGGCATGTCACCAAGAACATATTTTTAGGGTGTACCTCAAGGACAAGATTATGACAAAAAACTCTAAACTAAGAAAAATCCAAAAATAAAATAAATGAATGGAAATCACGATCTTTAGGATTCGCGTAGAGATCGATTTATCCTAAACTCACCTCCCTGAGTTTGACCCTAGGCCTAAAACTGACAATCTTAAAACATACTTTAGTCTAGTTTAAAATACATTAGAAAAATCTACGTAGGATCACTTGTAGGTAACTACTTCCACTAAACTCATTGTCACACTAATATCACCTAATTAAATAACCCTACTCGCGTTTGATCACAAGTTTTCTAGCGTCGTTGCTAGGGAGGCACTATTCGGATTTGATTTCTACTCTTTCCCTATAGATTTATTCTTCTTTCTACTCATTTCTTCACGGGTATTCATTGTTTGTTTCTGTGTAGGTGAACCTGTTATGAGGGAGAAGACATGCAGAGGAGGTTGGAGATGTGGACGAGTCCAAGGCCGGAGCGAGAGCGAGAAGTTGCCAGTGCTGCTTGGAGCTTCATACATGTTGCTGAGGAGGTACATGTCCATTTCTCTTAGCAACCTAGGTTCTCTTGTCACCATAAATTTCATTAAAAAGATAAAAAAATTCAAACAAAACAAAAACCTAAAAAAAGAGAGCTTCTTCTTGGGATTTCTTAGCACAAGTGGATTAAAATCCACCGATTGATTGTTTTCATCACATCCACCTCTCTAGATTTCCCACACACTCATAGGTGTAGAATCCGAGAATCTCAATTCTCTGATTTTTCATGATGCATGATTTTATTGAGGCGAATTACAATTGAGCATTTGTTTCATCTTTTCTCCTCATTATTCACATTTGGGATCGCATTATTTTGGTTGGGAGTCTTGGAATCAAGTTGACTTCAACCCCACCATGACCTTACATTTTTCCTCTAATTTGATCCCAAATCTCTACCACAAAAGTTTTTTTCATTCTCTTATCTTGGTGGTTGAGCCTTTGTGTGGATGTTCTTCTCGATGATTGGGAGCAATTGAATTGCATTGTTTGGCTCAAATTCACATTGAATTAAAAAGGACACGTGCATCCACACTTAGAAATATCCATTTAGGGGCCCATTGCATTGTAGCATGCATTAACCAATTAATTTGGAAGAGGTTTGTTTGGGCATACAAACTTGTTTTTTAGAAAACCCAGAGATTGGTTGAAACAGTAATTCATTGGAATCTTAAAACCCATACTACTAAAAAGCAGAATTCTGAAAGTCATTCACCAATCTAAACTTCAATTCAGGGAGATTTCCCTGTTGCATGCTTGATTTACACACTCTTCAATCTACGCACTCGGGCATTACCCCCTAAACAACACCCTTCACATTCCAAAGCACTTGTATCCTAAGCCTCTTAATTAAAACTGGTAGTAACCTGACCCCATTGAGGTTTGGAGGTCTAGCTACCTATGTGTAGTGCCTACATCCTGATACGGGTTCCCGCGTGCTATCGGACCTCTAAGACTAGGGTAAGCAGCCTTTCAATCAGGCCCAGTGGTTCCACAGTGCTCGTATACGGTTCCGTAGGTGGTGATAGTAGGTAAATTGGATCTTTAGGTCTAAGGTCACCTTAGAGGTTAGGACCTTGATTGTTTGATTTGTCATCAAGTGCACCTATTCAACGTCTTTTCTCTCATCCCCTTCTCTCTTCTCATCTCCCCAATTGTTCTTTCAGTAGTTCATGTTTGGGAGAAGGTCACAAAACCTTGAACTATTTGAATTGTCAGATAATGCTAGGATAGTAGAAACTTGTGAATCTCCCTCCTCCGTAAATATGGTTGCTCGCCCACCCCTAAATCCTGAGGGGGGGAATCCTCCCCCTCCACCAGGTGGTGGAGGAGTCAACTCATTAACCTGCCTCAAAGCCCAAATGGCATTGTACATAGAATAGATTCAAGCCATTAGGAAAACCTTGGAAGAAATGCAAAATCCTCCCCATCAAGAGGAGCCTAGGTCTTTGAGCTCGTATTAGAATCTCGCTTCAACAGAGACCCATAGGCAGGTTTGTGTCCTCGCGGGTGGGGATGATTTTGAATTAAAACCAAATGTCATTGGCCTAATCAATTTCCATTATAATGGACATGGCAGTGAAGACCCTTTTCTTCACTTAGAGAATTTGACCCGATTGGCTAAAACAATTAAACCAAGAAATGTCAGGTTAGATGTGGTCCTCATGAAATGTTCTCGTTTTCGTTGCGAGACAAAGTCGTGCAATGGTTGTGCACGATTGGAAGACCCATCACTTCTTGGGGAGAGATGCATACATCTTTTCTCAAGAAATTCTTTCCGATCAAGTGCACCAATGTGCCTCATCGTGCCATCACTTCCTTCACGCAACAAAACAACGAATAATTTCATGAGACCTGGGAAAGGTATAATGACCTTCTCAGGAAATGCCCGCACCACAGTCTGCCTCAGTAGTATGTAGCCCAGATCTTCTATTATAGGCTAAATGAAACCATGAGATAGATTGTAGATGCTTCTTGTGGAGGTAATTTCGTGAACAATGATGAGAGTGGAGCATTTGAACTATTCGAGAACATGAGTGAAAATTCAATGAATGCCTCCACCATCACCTTTAACCGGACTAATGCACCTTGTACTGGAACACACGAGGTTGACACGGGACCCTCCCATTCATTCACTAATATGAATTTGATCGCATAAAAATTGGACAAAGTCTCCCTCATTCACAAGAAGTTAGACGAACTTTTGGCCAACCCTGTCCATTTTGTGGCCAACACTCTGGCTCCTCCATCACATCACAAACCTAATCCTTCCAAGTTAGGCTTATTTTCAAGAATCCTGCATGACTTGTACCGTCTTTGCCGAGTATTGCTCCAAGTAACTTATTGTAGTGTTTTTACCGTGTTTTAGAAAACAGATACGTCGTAGTATAGACAATAAAAGCGTAACACTTAAATTTGTAAGTGTTAAAAAAAGCATGAGTTTCGAGATCATTTATAGGGAGCAAATATAGCAATTCAATCCACCAATCACAACAATAAAAAATAATGATGTAATTAATATTCAATCACAAATGTGAGAATAATCAATTAATGCTCAGAATTGTATCTCAGGATGAAAATAAAGAGAACAAAAATGGTGGTTGCAACCACCAATTATCCCCAACAGAAAGGACAATTCCTAACTCAAATCTCAATTTCTCAACAATAGCTAGAACCAATTTCCTTCACAAATCAGACATCTTGAGAAGACCTCAGATGACTTAACTATCAAGCTCTAAATCACCTCAGAATGTGCCTAAGTCTAAGGCACAAATCCCAATACAGCATAGTGCAAAACCCCCCTCCTTCCCTCAAAATTTCCCTTCCTTATCTCTCCTTAAATCCGGATAATGGGTATTCAGGTAATTAGGTAAACGGATCCAGACTAGGGACTAGGCCCGGGTGTGTGGGCATAAGCAAGGAGTGCGTGGGCAAGTGAGAGAGGGACCTCACCTCATGTGTACTAAGGAAAATAGCTAAAACGTGTTATTCAATATGTATCGATTTTATTTTTAAAAGTCCACGATGTGGGACTAATGGCTGAAGCTCCCTCACGTGTATCATAGCTAATTAACTCCTCGTCAATTGCAGCTGTTGTTGGTGTGCCTTCTTCAATTGAGGGCCTAGGAGAGACCCTCGTGTCAAGCCATAGCTATTAGGAGTGGTAGCGAGGCACTTAGTTGACGGACGATGGTTGACGGAGTCGGAGAAGATGGCTGGTGATGGCGATCTACAAAGAAAACATGGCCTATGGCACAATCAGAACGCTCAGAAGGATCATCGGAGCACGGAGAATGTGATGGTGGCAGAGATTTGATGGTTGGTGCAGTGTGGTGGCCAGATGACATCGGTGAAGGCGGCTGTGTGATGGATTGTTCAGTGGTGGGTTTTAGTGGCCAAACTTCCCAATAAACTTGGGGTTTTAGTCGCTGGAACTCGTGGATGGTCGTGGAGGTGGTGGTTTGTGGTTTTGTGTCATCTGGCGCTGGCGTGAGCTCGCCGAAGCTCGTGCCAAAGTCGGGGAAGATGAGGTTGGATCAGCGTGTGTTGTGGATGAACCTAGAGACTAAGGACTTAGAAAGAGTCTAAAGAGGGAGGAGAGATTAGGAGACTTAGTGGAGCTTGAGGGGCTAAGATGTGTCCAGCGTTGGCAGACCGGATGCCAAGACGAAGGTGGAGTCTGGTGATGGAATTGGTGATGAAGAGGTTGGGAACGGCTATGCTTTGGCTGGCGACGGTCACGAGGAAGTGGGGAAGGACGTAGGCCACCCAATTTGGTGGTTGGCTGGCCTAACAAAGGAGGTGAAGGGACTTGCTAGAGCCGAAGAAGGTGATGATCGGAGGAGGAGGAGGAAAATTTTCAGTCAATTGTTGGCTGGCCTAGACCGGGGGACCTCGTAAAGCTTATATAGATGCTAATCAGGCCTTCAATTGCGAGGAAATCACTAAATTTCCTCGCAATTTTTGCAAATGAAATCCATTAAAATCGTGGAGTTTGCCTGAGCTCTTAGGTCAATCACAGATCTCATGGGATAGTTCAATCGGTAGAGGATCTTCTTAGGAGTAATCTCTCCAAGTTCGGAGAGATTCTACCTTAGATTGGAGGAGAAATCTCCAATCAAAGGTCGACGATTTGGGTTGAAGGTTATGTTCAGACCTTAATGGCGGCAAGGGTATTTTTGTGAAGGTGATGGGAAGTTAGGGGCACAGATGTTAGAAAATTGAAAGTTAAGCGTCTAAGTGTGAAAAATAGAGTTTTTAGGACTCAAAATGCAAACTAGGTCAAGATGGACTCTGATTGGATTCAAATTTTGGTGTTAACTTAATATAGACCCAAGGAATCTAATGATGAACTTGGATTTGAGATTCGACCATGCTTGATTGGGTAAATAGCACAGGAGCCCAAATTAGGATAAATTTCGATCTGAATCTCTGGTTTTTGTCAAAATTGGTTCCGATGGTCAAAGTGAAGGTACCAAACCTCTTAGAATATTTTTCAATGATTCTTAGAAGGTTTAGATTTAATTTATCCTAACCAAAACCCTTTCAACTTAAGTGGGCCTGATAATTAGGGTTTTTAAAGATATTTAGTCCCCAAAACACATAAAACCTTGATTCAGTTAGTGTGAGCCCGCTTCTTGGTCTTTTAAGTTCATTTAACCATAAATTCACCCCTTGATTAATCTGCATTAACGATGGAATGGTTAAACAACAAAATTAACCCCATTTTTTTGTCTTCTCCTCAAAATAGTTCAATACAGAATAGTGACCCTCAGACAATCATTTAGGAACATTTATCATTTGAATCTTACTAATTTTAGCTAGTTAGGACTCATGATGGTGTTATCATCACAACTCAGTAAGAAATTTGGACTTGGCTTCTGCTAGCTAATATTTCGACATGGAGGAACAAGCCTCCATGTATTCAGAGGTATTATCTTATGCAGACTCGTCTTTAGAATTCAAAGACGTGTGCACCCTAGGGAACAACCCGTATTCTGCTACTTATAACCCAGGGTGGTGCAATCATCCAAACTTCTCATGGTCCAACAATCCTCAGTGCCAAAATCCCGCTGGTGGACTAGTGTGACCATTTGCTCCCATCATCCCAAGGGCCCAGTATTATTCTCTAGAAAATCCGCTGTTAGGCCCTTGCGCACCTCAAACAGATTACACATCAAACCCTCTTGATAAGTTAATGTGAATGATGACGAATATGTCTAAGCGCCATGAAGAAAACATGACTTCTGTTCAGCACCAATTAGCACAACAGAATGCTGAGATCAGTCAACTATACTTGACGACTCGATCTCAAGGCACTCTTCCTACCCAACTTGTCCCAAACCCATGAAATTTTGTAGTCCCTGGTCCGCAACCAAAGGTATGACCTTTTAAGGGGCAATTTCACCAGGTTCTGCATGCTCTGGGTACTCCACTGGGATTTCACGCTAGTCCCATACCAGCACAACAACCCTACGTCCCTATTGTGAATCCTCTTCTACATTATGATCCCATTGGACCTGCGACGTCCAATGCGATTACTATGAGTGGTAAACAAACCATTGATCAGCCTCAACCTAATGTTGGCCCATCTTCTTTATCGTCCTCTCATTCAGATTATGCACAGCATTCTCGTGTAGACGACATACCCAAATTGGTGCCAGAATCGGTCCCATTCCATGAGGCTCTACAAAGAGAGCCAAAAGGCAAGAAAAGGAACACGCAGACCTTTTATAATCTACGTAATTTATTCAAGGATGTTGAAATCAAGGTTCCCTTGCTGGAAGCGATCGACCGCATCTCTATCGTCGCGCGTTTCTTTAAGGATTACTCTACACTAAGGCGACAACAAAAGAAAACTCAAAATCTGGTGGTTCTCTCACCTCATGAGAGTTGTGTTATTCTCTCCAAATTACCACTGAAGCAGAAAGACCCAGGCACCCCTCTCATTTCGTGTAGCATCAAAGACTGCAATTTTGATTATGCCTTGCTTGATTTAGGATCTTCCATTAACCTCATACCAGCCATCATGTTTCAGAAATTTGCATTGGGAAATCTGAAACCCATCCCTATTACATTACAACTGGCAGATCGCTTTGTCAAAATCCCACAGGGTGTGGTGGAAGACGAGGTGGTTAGGGTCAACAGTCTCTGTTTTCCTGTTAACTTTCTTGTATTAGACATGGAAGTTCCTGATTCACTTTTTGATTACCCGATCATCCTTGGTAGACCAATCGTAGCCACATCCTGTATCCATATTGATTGTGAAACAAGTTGCATTGAGATAGTCGTGGTCTCTGAAAAGCTCAAATTAAACATCTTTAAGGCCACCAAGAATTTTGATTGCGATCTTATCGAGGATGACATGTCTGATAATAACATAACCGTCAATTCATGTATCGGGTTGGTAGGGACCTATTCTGATTGCTGCAGCATACCCCTGGATAATCATCAAGGCCTAATTGACTTGTATTGTGACATTTCTCAACCCCTTCCCTTATCTTTATCCCTTCCTGACCAAACCCCTGATGAGGCTCACTCTGCTTCTTACGCCTCATGGTATGAGTCATTTCTGGGTTGCTCACCTCTGATCTACCCCCTTGAAGATCGGAGTGCCCATTCTTTCCCACCAAATCAGGTGGAAGCAATATTCCACACTGGGACCTTGCTCCCAAGCACTGATTTGTTGGGCTCTCCTTTCTTGGATCCATCAATCTAAGATGCCCCCATTCTTGGCTAACGTGAGGGCCATTTTTCTTCACCCTTGCTTATTCCTTCTAATGATCCTTTTGGGACACTCTCATCCCAAATTTTGCTAGATATTTCCCCATCCACTCTCGAGCTTAAAACGCTGCTTGACTCGCTAAAATATGCTTTCTTAGGACTAGATGAGATGCTCCTTGTAATCACTAATTCAAAATTGTCTAGGGAGCAAGAGGGAAAACTAATGAAGGTCTTAACTGAACATAAGGCATCCATTGGATGGTCTCTCTTTGATCTTACTTGCATTAGCCTCTCCTACTACACTCACCATATATATACAAAGGTGGAGGCTCGACCTTCCTCCGAGGTGCAGCGATGTCTCAATCCTAGTATGTAGAGGTCATTAAAAATGAAATCATTAAGTGGCTTGATGCAGGCATCATCTACCTAATCAGCGACAGCCCTTGGGTGAGCCTGATTCATGTTGTGCCCAAAATGGCAGGCCTTACCATACATGTTAATGACAGGGGTGAATCCATCCCTACACACACTTCTATGTCTTGGAAAGTGTGTGTAGACTATAAAAAACTCAATACTTCTACTAAAAAAGATCATTTCTCGCTACCTTTTATCGACCAAATGACAGGGAAATCAGTTCTTTTATTTTTGGATGAATTCTCAGGCTATAATCAGGTGGCTATTAATCCTTGTGACCAAGAGGAGACCACCTTCACCTGCCCCTTTGACACCTCCACCTTTCGAAGGATGCCATTCGGACTTTGTAACGTGCCAGCTACCTTTCAACATTGCATGCTGGCAAGATTCCATGATATGGTGGGTGATTTTCTTGAGGTCTTTATGGAAGACTTTTCAATCTTTGGACCAACCTTTGATGATTGTTTAGCCAACCTAACTCGCATCCTTCGGACATGTATTAATGTAAACTTTGTGCTTTCCTAGGAGAAAAGTTGCTTTATGGTGCACGAAGGTATTGTTCTTGAACATATCATCTCCGAAAGTGGTATTGAGGTGGGCAGAGCTAAGTTAGATGTGATAGCAGATTTACCTATACCTAGCTCTATCCGACAAATCTGCTTCTTTCTAGGTCATGTTGGGTTCTATAGGAGATTTATCAAGGATTTCTCTAAGATATCCAGACCTTTGGCACATCTATCGACCGATGTGCCCTTCGACATGGGCCCCTACTGTATTCGAGCATTCACACAGATGCATGATGCTGTAACTAAGGCCCTTATTCTCTAGCTACCTGATTGGTCCCTTGACTTTAAGCTGATGTGTGATGCTTCTGACCTAGCTGTCAAAGCCATCTTGGGACAAAGACATGATAAATACCCCTTTGTGCTGTATTACGCTAGTAAGATGCTAGATGAGGCCCAGCATAATTACATGACCACTGAAAAGGAGCTGTTGGCAGTCGTCTTTGTAATTTCAATATGGAGGGGGTGAGATTTGAGTGATAAAAAAAATAAAGCAAAAGTTATAATCTCAATCACACAAAAGGCAATCACACAAGATACACAAATATTTTTAGGTGGAATCCCAAACATGGGTAAAAGCCACCACCTAAGTCTCTTGACTTAGAATTTCCTGATCAACCAATTCGATCAAATCCACTAACCAACTCACTTTAAATGCGAGTGATGCACCCTCAATACAACCATGCTACATGTACGAGGGTAGTGTTCCTCAAAACCCCTCCTCTTCACGAGGAGTATTTAGTCTCACGAAGGAGACGGGAATTCGCAAAGCGAATACCCAACCAAAGATTATAAACTACAATAATCCTAAAGAACCATAAAGTAAATAATTGAATCTAGCTACTATAGGTAAAGGATCTTCCCTTTGGTGGAAGTGTGTTGTCTTAGCAACACAAGTGCATGATCCACGCAACGCACGATGACACTCTCGTATTCAACAGTAGGAGAGTGGGTGTATGGCAAATGTGGTGCTCTCTGGTGTGGACTACATGAACTTGGAGAGCAACAATACTTCTAGATGATCTTCTTCTCTAGGACACAACGTGAGTGGAAGTAGTATTTCTTTGTATTTCTAAGTGTGCCTAACAAAGGAAGGGGCCTGTCCTATTTATAGAAGGCTTAGAAAGGCTGTGGAAGGTTGTGGAAGCCTTAGATAGCCATTGGGGATGAACCCAAGGCAAAACCAATCGGAATCAGGGTCATTAATGATTCTGACAGAGTTATTCGATGTCTAGAAACTATTCTTAAGATGTTTGGAAACGAAATCAGACGTCTAATCCAAGATGGGTTTCCTTACTGACTTGGTTCAGACCTAAACAGGGTTCTTGTGTAAGTTGGTCAGACGACTTGTCGGACGTCTAGCACTAAGTCTGGACATCTGGAAACCTAGATAACTGCAAGAATGGATTTCCCAAGGCACAAACGGCTAGATTACTGATGAGATGTGATTTTGGCTTAATTGAGGGCAAACATCTATTTATCAGACATCTAAGGTCCTCTACGGATAGAAGATTAAAGGTCAACCCTAAACGATTATATTTCTAAGCCAATGTTCCACTATTTGGACGTATGACAAAAACATTAGACGTCTGGACTAAGGGTTGGACATCTAAACATGGCAGACAGAGAGTGCTTTCTAGCCTAAATGTTTTTGGATGTCTGATCCAACAGTCAGACGTCTTAAAAGTCAAGATTAGACGTCTGAAGTCCAGATTGGACGTCTAATTAGGTTGTCTGATGCCTACTTTAGTTTTCTAAGTTCTCTATGGAATGTCTAAGTGTCCTAGGATTGTGTAAGTGTTCCAAGGACTACTATATTGTTACTTTGAGCTCTTTAGCAAATACTCTAAGAAAAAAAAGAACAAATAACAAAAAGATGCAAAGTACATGAATAGAATAAACATCTATCCTATTCTTCATGTCTTCTAGCTCTCTCTCTAAGCGAAGCTCCTTCTCCTCCAACGAGCTCCTCCAATCCATCATGGACATGAGCTCTTCACACTTCTTCAAACTTATATCCATTTGCAAATAACCTGAAATCTTATACTTCAAATGCAAATGTTAAATACAAGTGTTTTGTTATCATCAAAATTATCGATCGTGGTGCCCTTGCCCCAACAATCTCACCCTTTTTGATGATGACAAAATCATAAATAATAATCTAAATATTCTCCCCCTTTTTGACATTATCAAAAAGGTTTAATAACTTTTAGTCATTTATCCTATACTCCCTCTTAAGACATGCTCTTCTAATTTCATCTTTTTCATAAAACAAGATAGCTATGTTATTATCTCCCCTTTTCTAAAGGCAATATAGCTATGTTATTTTTAAACCGCCCACTTAAAGATGGACAATTAGCTCATCAATTTTAACCCCCCTATCTAGATGCTATTTATCAAAAATAGGGTTCAAAAATTACCTCACATACCAAGGCCAATAGCATGGGTCAAATGGAGGTTGATGCCAGAATGGATGGGGCTCCCATCCACAACTTGGAGGTCCAGGCATTAGCGTCAGTTTCCAATCGGGTGGTCGACGCGCAGCGATTCAATCATTCGTCGATCTTCTTGTCAATCTTCTCATCTTCCTCTTTGGTCTACTCCTTGGTCCTCCCAATTTGAGTTGATCACCCTTGAGCTTGTAGGTCCAATCCTTCACATTGATATCTTCCTTGAAACCTACAAAACAAGACTCCAATTGACTTTTCAGTATCTAAGTTAGCTTGGATCCAAATTTGTTACTTGGTCTCCTTGAAGGAGATCCTTTCTCAACTTTATGACTAGAGCTAACTCTATTTAACAAATTTTCAAGGTTCTTCTTAGGACAAGCAAGATCATTTTCAATAATATGCATCTTGATTTTTAGATCAGAAATTTCTATTTTTAGACTACTATTCTCCTTAATCAATTTTCTATTTTCATTTACTAGATCATGATTTTCTAACAATAAGTTATCATTTTCAGAAATATTAGAACTAGAACTAATTTCTAGATCCTTAATTTTAATCTCTAATCTTTCATTTTCAATTTTTAGAAAACTAAGATTCTTTTTAATGTTTTTATTTTCTACCTTTAATGACTTACTAATTTCATAAAGTTCATCAAAGGCATCTTGTAGTTCAGAATTTACCTCATCATTGCCGTCGTCGCTTTCGCTATCACTCACCATGGCCATGAAGCCCATGCAAGTGATTTCTTCTTTGGGATTTTCTTCTTCCGACCTTGAGTCATCTCAAGTAGCTTGGAATGCCTTCTTCTTGTGTTTCTTCTCCTTCTTGAGAAGAGGGCACTCGGGTTGAATATGCCCTTTCTCATTGCAATGGTAGCAACGTCTCGGGCTACCTTGCTCCTTTTCCTTCTTCTCTTTCTTTTCTCTCTTAGAATCCCTACAAAACTTGAAAATTTTCTTAAGTAAAACTTTGAGGTCTTCGTCGTCGAAACTTACCCCAATGTCTGAAGCAGCTTTGAAGGCCAAACTCTTTCTTTACCTTGGCTCCGGTGTGTCCTTCTTCTTCTTCATCTCATAGGCCATGAGATTTCCTAAGAGGTCTTCCATGTTGAGTTCCTCTACGTCATTCGCCTCCTCTATGGCGGTGACCTTTTGTTCCCATTCCGGTCCAAGGGAATGAAGAATGATGAGAACCTCATCATGAGCCATAACTATCTCATTTTGACCCAATACAAAGGATAAAAGCTCCTACATATCTCAAGGAAAGGCTTAACTCAGAGAATTCTGAGTTTGAGAAGAAAATAAGTCATAAGGGGTAAAAGTGCAATTTTACCAGTATAATCTGCATACAGGGTAATTCAGGGCCCAAACATAGGTCAAAGCAGCTTAATAAGAATAAAAGTGGGATGAGATGATCTAGCAAGGGCTACAGCACTTCCAAGAAACCAAATGATAATCTGTAACCCTAAAACAACCCACTTCAATTCACAAGGTTCGAGGCAAAGTAAAAATAGAATAAACCCTCTAAAATTCATAGAAAAATAATCTCTAGGGTTTAGAACCTTCAATTTGGCCTTTAGAACCCATTTTGACCTACATTGAGAACCATGCCCATTAATAACTTAATTTGGGTTTTTGCGCAAATTGACCGGTCAAACAAGGTTTAATATGAAAATGAAATTCACCATCAGATTCCTTAGGTCCTAATTAGTCATGTATAAAAACTTGAGCCTAAGAAGAAACCTCCTTGACCGACTTTACACTTTGGTCCTCATATATTTACTCTTTGGCCCTCAACTTTTGAACCCTCGCATTTTGACCCCTAACTCTCCTTCGTTCTTTGCAATCAGGTCCCTCCTGCAAAAACCTGCCAGCACCATGCTCCGGCGACCTTGCGCGGAGCATGGCGCCGCGCAGGGTGAGGTGGGAGACCTGGCAAGTAAACCGGGGGTGCCCTGCGTCGTCAGCCGTCGCAGGGACACCCCCCTGGTCGTTGTAGCCCACCATACCGGCCGTGCGAACGCACGGACGGTATGGGTTCGTGTTTCCGACCATTCTCCGGCGAGGGAGACACGTCGTCTCCCTCCGCCTTCCTCCCTGTTTCATCCCTATAAATACCCCCCGCTGCTCCACCGACCAGGGCAGCCTGGATCTGACGGAGAAAATCCCCAACTTTCTTCTCTTCTTCCTCCGGCAGACGCTCACCAGCTCCGGCGGTTTCCTCCCCCTCCACCTCTTCGCTCTGCCGCAATACCAGCAGCAGAGACTTCCTCCCCTGCTCTTCCCGCGCCACGCCGCACCCAGCTGGCGCCTCTCCGGCTCTCTGCTCGCCGCCGCCCCTTTCCCTGAGCATCGTCTTCTCCGGCGACAGTCGATATGACTGTCGCCCTGTTCCTCCCCTTTCGTCCCTGCAAGTAAGCTAGAGCCACTCCCCTTCTTCTCCTCTTTCTTTCCCCGCTTTCAATTTATTCACTTAAGCCCTCGACCGACCCTGACCACCTTCACCCCCTTCGTCTCCGACCACCCTCCGGCGAGCCGCTCCCATCACCTCAGCGACCCACACGACTCGCCAACCACCGCAGGAGCTCCGCCTCCTCACCCTGATCAATCTCCGCCCTACCACTTCCCCCACATCACCCTCTGCAACTCCACCGAACAGACCCATCCTCCGACCCACAGTCCGACCTAGGGCAGCCCTCGCACGCCGCCCCGCGCCTCGCCACCACCCACACGAGCTTCGCCGCACCCTGGCGAAGCTCCTGGCACTCTCTGATCAGGCCGAGAGGCCGTTTTCTTCTGAACAGGCCACCCGACCTCCGCCGCCATTGACGCGCAGGAGGACCTGCTTCCGCCTGCAGCTACAGGCGCGCCACGCTCAGCGCCAAGCCCAGATTCACTCCCAGGCCTTGCGAGGAGTTTTGGCAAAACACCAGGTTCGCAGATGAGGAAGAAAACTCCGCGTGACGCTGCCATCTCCTGCTGAATTCCCCGCTGCGGGCGCGCAATTGAGGTGGGCCGTTTAGTCCCACCTCGGAAACGCCTGAAGAGCCGCAGCGACATAAGATGCAAAAGTGCAGTAGCCTTACTGCCTCAGTACACGGGGTGAGGTCCCCTTCACCCGCCCGGTTACCCGGTCTCGTCCGCGCTCACGCCCCGCGGACCTGACCCGACCCGACTCGACTGACCTGCACTCCTCGCCCACCACGCACGCCGGTGGGCCTGGACCCGGGCCTGATCCGAACCCGGTTACCCGGTAGGTCTGGGAGAGCTTTCCCAAGAGTGGTTTCAGAGAGAAAGAGGGACGCGGGGGGGGGAGGGTAGAGTAGGTTTTGCCTCTGACGAAAAATTCTGAAGTGTGCAGGCACAGGCGAAGAAGAAGACCCGCGGAAGAAGAAGGAGCTGCACTGTAGCAAATGCATAGTTAAGTCGTCTAAGCACCGGGTCAGACGACGGAAGGTCAGCAGCCAGAGCAGGAAAGAAGGCAGGCTGAAGAAAGAAAGAAAAGAAGAGCAACGGCCAAAGCAGAAGAAGAAGAAGAAAGGAAGACTTAGTAGCTGAAGGTAGAAGCTCTGCAGCCATAAGGAAGAAAAAGAAGGAGATCTGAAGAGGAGCGTCACCTCTGCAGAACGAAGAAGAAGAAGAAGGAGATCTGAAGAAAGAAAGAAAGAAGAACATCACGAGGAGAAAACAAAGAGAATAAACAAATTCTTTCCCTCTCTCTTTCTTCATTTTGTAAAAGAAACATGTATATCTCTAGAATACGACTTGCTCCCTGAGTTCGACCTCGGGAACTCTTTTATTTTCCGAGTAAAAAATTTATATTTGAAATGTTGGTAATAACCGGCTTTACTACAACGTTATAACAAATACAAAACCGACGTTTCATTTTGGCGCCGCTGCCGGGGAGCAACGGCTATTCTAGAGGTAAACATTCCTGTATCTTTTAATTTCTGATAATCTCCTCTCTTTTGTGCAGCTACAGGAACTCAAGAAGACAAGCAACCACACGACAACCACTCCGAAGACAGGTAAATCTTTCCTCTCACTATTAACCCCTAAACTCTAAAGAGGAAGAAAAGAAACGAACAAGCAATATAGGGCTAACCTGTCTTCCATACTTAGTAACCATAAAGAGTTGCATGTTTTCAACTCATCACTCCTGCACACTATTAAGGGTATTTAAGGGCTAACACATTCTTGCTTGAGCCCTAATTGCCCAACAAAGAGTTAAATGGACCAAGTAGAGCCAACATAAGGTCAAACATTAGGATTTCAGTAGAGACACACCCCTTAATCAAGAATTGAGGAAATCCAAAAGAGGTGTGCCCAAGCCAGAAGCACATTAGTCGTGCACCCAGGCTGCTATTGCTAATTACCTTGCTGCTAGCTCTCTTCCCCGAGGCTGGCCTAAAAACCAGCACGAGCATCTCATTACAGAAGCAAAGGATTATTTATGGGATAATCAACTTCTATTTAGAGTAGGTGCTGATCAGATTATCCATCATTGTGTTCTTGACATTGAGTTCCTTGGTATCTGTTGAATGGGACTTTTCAGGAGATAAAATATGTGTTTCGTTGTAGTAAAGTCTCCTAAATAGCTCTTCAACAAATGAAATTTATAACTCGAAAATCTAGAAATGAAGTCCGAGGTCGAACACAGGGAGCAAATAGGAATTCACATGCTAATCTCAATCTAAAAGTAAATGAGCACAATAAATGAACCACTATAAAGGTATTCAATGAATATTAATCTGTCACTTAAGTATTCAATGATGATCAATGTATCTAGAGACAGAAAGATACCTAGAACAAAATAATGGTGATTTAGATAACCAATTATTAACCTAAGCACATGTATATCAATTACTCAATAATGTCAAATAAATGAACAGTACTCAGACGTCTGATCTGAGAATTAGAAGACTTAACTATCACCTACTACAGTGTTTCTCTCTGATTTTCTTCTTCTGTTCTTCTGTTGCTTTCTTCTTCTTCTTCTTTCTTTCCTTGGCCTCTTCTTCTTCTTCTTCAAGCACGACTCTCTTCTTTCCTCTGTAAGCCTTCTCTTTTCTTTATCTTAGCTTCTCACGCACAAGGGTCTTCGCAAGCTTCCCAGCAACTAAGTGTTGGGAGTTTCTCTGAAGAGCAAAACCCTCCCCTTCCCCACTCTCTCTTTCCTCCTCTTCTCTTTCTCTCAAACCAGACTTATTGGGTATTCGAGTCGCGTGCCTGGGTCCAGTGCTGCAGGCGTGGGGTCGCAGTTGAGGTGTGATAGAGGCTTAGGCGGGTCAGATCGAGTGCATGGGTGAGCGGGACCTCACCCCCAGTGTCTAAGGCAATAAGCCCAAAACATAAAATCACTTTATGCGACTTCAACCAGTCTTCAGCTTACGATGTGGGACTAAAGTCCCATCCCTTCTTCGTTGCACACAGCAGAGGGGTCTTCGTCCAATTAGTGCGAGGCAGCAGCTGGGTCCTTTGATCAACTACCCAGGAAGACTCCTGAGACTATTATGTAGCACCTGGAGGTGTCACTTGGAACTCGTGAGGCTTAGAACATGGCAGCGTTGATGGCAGCGGTGGCGGAGAATGGCGAGCACCTGAGAATCAAGAACACATCCTCTCAGCCACATTAGAATAGTTCATAAGCATCGACAAGTGCTTGTGAGTGTAGTGGCGGTGGTTTTGTGGCGATTGGAGGTGCGTTGTGGGCAGGCGATGACGGGGACGAAGGCCAGTGATGGGTTGGTCGGCGAAGGGTTTGAGTGGGTGGAGTGGCGAAATAGGAGAGTGGTTTTGATCGTGGTGATGTGGCAGAGGTTGTAAAGTTGTCGACGAGGCTTTTGGCAGCTTGTGGTGTGAGATGGGCCTCGTCAGAGAGGTGGCCAAAGCGGAGAACGAAGGTGGTTTGCATGGAGGTTGAGGGGTGTTTTTAGGTTTTTGAATAGGGGAAACTAACCTAAGACTCTAAGTAAACCTAACTAACCTACTCTAACAGTCTAAAGGGGTAGGATTGACACCGATGTTTGTAAGCCGGTGCCGTGGAAGAGAAGCCTACGGTGGGAACGGTGAGGAAGAATGAGGTCTGGAAGGGTGCTCGCCAGTATTGCAAGATGCGGAAGATCGGGGGAAGAAGGAATATGCTTGCTATAGTTTGTGAGAGTGGACAAGGAAGGTAGACAAAGGGGCTCGCCAGAGTTGGTGGAGATGGAGATCGGGGAGAAGGGAAGAGGGGGTGTCCAGCCTCCAAACCAAGCTAAGGAGAGAAGGTTGTGCACAGGGGTCTTTTATAGGCCATTGGGTCGAGCTTCAAGCTTGGAAACCAAGCTTGAAAGCTCAGAAATCATGGAATAGGACCCGAGAGTTCAAGGATTTTGCACAAGCTTTTGGATAGATTTGGAAGGTCATGAACAAGCTCAAATGGAAGAGGAAAGTCTTAAGATCCTTCCTTCCAATTTTGGAAGGGATTGGCCGTCAAATCAGGGAGTTATCCCTAATTGAAGGTCGACTCAAGGTGGTTTAGGAGTTCTGCAACCATGGAGGCGGTGGGGACCTACTTGTGAAGAAGATGATGAAGTTAGGGTGATTTTTGCAAAGATTTCAAAAGCTGAGGGGCTCTTTATAAGAAAAAGAGTCAGAACATGATTAAAATGCAAACTAGGTAGAAATGATCTCTGATTGGGTCCAAATTTTAGTACAAACATAATTTGGATCCAAGAAATCTGATGGTGAAGTCGGATTTATGTTTTGACCAAGTTTTAATGGGTAAATTGTGTAGAAACTCAAATTAGGGCAACTGTCAATCTGAGACTATTTTAGGTCAAATTGGGTTCCAATGGTCAAATCAAAGATACCAAACCTTATAGAATATTTTTCTATGATTTTTAGAAGGTTTAGGTGAATTTTATCTTGACCAGAACCTCAGTTACTTAAGCAGGTCTGTTTTTAGGGTTTCAGATGTCAATTAATTCTCGAAATGCGTGAAAACCTGTTTCGTTCTGCATGAACCCACTTATTAAACATTTATGACCATTTGACCTTTAATTAACCCCTGAGAAACCCGTGATTGTTCTGTAACTAAGATATTCTGTTAAAACTACAGTTTTACCCTTATTTTAATGCATTTCTCTTAGAAAGGATGTGTAGTGAATTATAGCTCCTTGGAGGTTATGTAAGAGCATTTAGCAATGGATTATGACTAATTAAAGCTATATATGGATGATGATGACATTATCATCAGTATGCTATCCTTTTGCCTTAATCAGGCCTGCAGAGGCCATTTTTTAGGGAGGAAGATAGCAACCAAGGTGTTACAATGTGGATTCTTTTGGCCCTCCCTTCATCAAGATGCACACAATTATGCTAAGAACTGCACTAGATGCCAGTCACTAAGGTCAATGTCATGCTGGGACATGATGCCCTTGCAACCTATCTTAGCTGCAGAGATCTTTGATATATGAGGAATAGATTTTATGGATCCCTTTCCTCCATCCAATGGCTTCGAGTACATCCTCGTTACCGTTGATTATGTCTCAAAATGGATTCAGGCTATTCCTACATGCTGTGCTGACCATGTCATCACAACCAATTCATTAAGGACTATATCTTTGCTCGCTTTAGAATCCCTCGGGCTAACAATTCGAATGGAGGAACCCATTTCACACATTTGTCTTCCCGAGCACTTTAGAGAAAGTGCGGAGTTCACCACCGTATTGCTTCTCCATACCATCTCCAAACGAATGGGTAGGCTAAGGTGTCGAACCGATAGATCAAGCAAACCCTCTAGAAAATGGTTTGGCCTGACCATAAGGATTGGTTCGACAAGCTAATTGACACCTTATGGGCTTATCGGATTGCCTTCAAGGCTCCCCTGGGTATGTCACCATACAGGATTGTTTTTAGGAGGCCTTGTCACTTGCCCATTGAGTTGGAGCACCTTGCTTATTGGGTAGTTCGCCAATGTAACATTGACCCAAACCTGTGTGGTTGAGAAAGGAAACTCCAACTCCAAGAATTAGAGGAACTAAGACATGAAGCCTATGACTCTGCTTTAACCTTTAAACAACGAACCAAGGCCTTTCACGATAGCCACATTCGGCAGAAGGAGTTTGAGCCATCACAATAAGTTTGGATTTATAATGCCCAGCTTAAATTCTTTCCTGGTAAACTGAAGTCCAAATGGACAAGTCCTTTCCTTGTCTAACAACCTTTTCCCAATGGTGCCATTGAAATTGAAGATCCCAAAACTGGGCACAAATTTACGATAAATGGGCAACGGTTGAAATGTTATTGATGGTAACACCATCATCCATTATAACTAGCTTAATTTAGTCAATATCCAATGATAAATGCTCCTAGATAACCATCAAAAGAACATAATTCCGGTCTGAACTGGATACGACAAGAAGACAAGAAAACCCGTTTATTTTGTTGTTTTAATGAATAATCATGAGTGTAGAATAAATGAGGGTTTAATCTAAGGTCGAATGAGCTTAATTTCTTAAGAAGTGAGCCTAAGCTGACTGAAATAGCATTTTTCGCGTTTCGAGGATTATTTTATTAATAAAAACCCTAACTACAACCTCACTTCAATAAATGGGTTCTGGTGGAAATAAATATAATCTAAAACTCCTAAAAATCATTTAAAAATGTTCTATGAGGTTTAGAACCTTCACTTTAACCAAAGGAACCCATTTTGACAAAAAATAGAGACTTAAGCAGGAATTTACTTTGTTTTCGGCTTCTGTGTAAATTACATAGTCAAACTGCTTTAAAATCCAAATTTAATGTTACAATTAGATTTTTTGGATCTAAATTAGGTTAACCCCAAAATTTGAGCCAAATCCAAGTCCATCTTGACCTAGTTTTCATTTTAGCCCATAGGTTTCTATTTATTACACATTTATCACTAAGTTTCTAATTTGCATTTCAACCAAGACCCTAGCTTTTGGTCTTTCTTGCATTCAAGTCCCTCTTCCATCATCTTCATCTAAGAATTGCAACTACAGCAGGAGGAGAACCCAAACTCGGCGAGATTGATTTGACAAATTGAGCACTCAAATCTCAATTAAATCCTACCAAATTTGGTAGGATTGATCTTGAGATCTTTCCCAATCAATTGAGCCACTTCTCAAGATCATTCATCACCGATTTCATCGTCAATGAAGCTCCAGAATATCAAGCTCAAAAAGCAACAAGAATGCATGCCAAACATGCATCCTTGACTTGTTTAAGAGGGAGTCCTCTTTTAAGGGGTCTCAACCTCTTCATGCGCAAGGTGTGCAGAATTTCGTTGGAAACCCCCTCTTCTTCTTCCTTGCTGGTGGATAACAACCCACCTTGGAGCTTCTTCTTCCCTCTTCCTCGCCCTCTACCACGTATAATAGGCAGAGGGCTTTGCCTTCCCATGCATCCACGAAGCTTCACGTGAAGCTTGACCTCCTAATTCCTCCTTCTCACTCCAATCTCTATCCTTCTTCCTCACCAGCATGCTCTCCGATGACCCCTCTCCCTTTGTCCATTAGCTTAATTACCTTAGGGCTTTTGTTCCTCTCCTTCCTAATTAGGTGTAGGGAGCTTCTTGGCCCCATTCATCAACTCTTCCTCCTCCTTCTTTGACAACCACTATCCCCACCACCCTCATCATCTCATCTCCTCCACCATCCTCCGACTAAATTAACGTGGGCAAAAGGATCTCCTCATGTTGATGGGCGAAATCGATGTTTTAAAATTGCTTTGTTGTAACACAGTCGAAATTGTTTGTCAACAAATAAAATTTATTACTCGAATATCTAAATGAAGTCCGACATCGAACACAGGGAGTAAATAGGAATTCACACGCTAATCTCAATTAAAATATAAATGAGCACAATAAAGATATTCAATGAATATTAATCTGTCACATTAAGTATTCAATGAAGATCAATGTATCTTGAGACAAAAAGATACCTAGAACAAAATAATGGTGATTTAGATCACCAATTATTAGCCTAAGCACATGTATAATTACTCAATAATGTCAAATAAATGAACAGTACCCAGACGTCTGAGAATCAGATGACTTAACCAAGCCTTGCTACAGTGCTCCTCTTCTGATCTTCTTCTTCTATTCTTCTGCTTGCTTCTTCTTCTCTTCTGTTGCCTTTCCTTTCTCTTCTCTGGCATGGCCCCTTCTTCTTTCAAGTCTTCTCCTTCACAGAGCCTTCTCTTCCTTTCTTCTCTTAGCTCTTCTCTTCCTTTCTTCCCACAGCTGCACCGAGCAAAACCCTCCCCCGCTCTCTCTTTCTTTCCTTCCTCCTCTCCTCTTTCTCTCAGATAGCTGGGTAATCGAGTATACGGGTATGCGTAACCAGGTCTAGAGCTACAATGCGTGAGTGTCGCAGTCGAGGAGTGAGACAACTTAGGTGGGTCGGGCGTGTGAAGGGTAAAGGGGACCTCACCTCGTGTTTGGAGGCGATAAGCCACAATCACAAAAAACCTTTATGCAACTGCAGCGGCTTGCAAATCCACGATGTGGGACTATTGAGTCCCCTTATTCTTTGCTTGCACCTGCAGTGAAGTCATTGCTCAATTGTCACATGCCCACAGCTGGAGGTTATGATTGAGGAACTGAACGTGGACCTAGAGGGTTTGCACGTGACCTGGAAGTGGACTGGATGAAGAACACGACCAGAGGACTGCGCTTGTGGTCAGACAAGGTGGCGCGGCGAAGGACGATGGCGAGTTCCTGAAATCATGAATAAGGCCTCTCAGCCACATTAAAACACTTCAAGAGGACCGTTAGGTGATGGTGAAGGTGATCATGGTGTTTGCATGGAGAGTTAGGGCTTGAGGTGGTCGGTCAGTGGCATAAAAGGTAAGCGAAAGATGGGTTTTAGGGGCAGTCGTGAGAGGGTGGAATGGCAAATAAGTAAAGGGGTTTTGATGAGTGTGATGTGGTAGAGGTTATGGAGTAGGTGGCGAGGTGTTTGGAGTGGTGGAATGATGGGAAGGCCTCGCTGAAGAAGTGGCCAGAGCGAAGGAAGATGACGACGTGCGTGAGCGTCGAGGGGTATTTTTGGGTTTTGAGTGGTAGAAATTAACCTAAAGATCTAACTAATCTAACTACCTAATCTAATTGGACGAAGGGAGTAAGATGGCACCGATTGTGGTATGGATGGTGCCGTGGAAAGAGAAAACTTCGATGGGGGAGTAGGTGAGGAAGAGAGGAGAAGAAGACCCTCACTGGTATTGCGGGCAGTGGAGGAGCTTGAGGAAGGTAGATCGGATGACTATGGTTTGTGATGACTGACGAAGAATGTAGAACAAGAAGCTCGTTGGAGCTCACGTAGCTTTTGGCTGGAGAGAGGGGAAGGTGGAGACACCGGCCAAAAATGAGCTAAGGAGGTAAGGTTGTGCAGGGCTTTTCTTTATAGAGCTTCAAGGAGAGCTCTAGATCAAGAAAGAGGGATTCCAAGGCTTGGGCTTGAAGGGCAAGAACCCATGATTCTCATGCATTCGTACAAGCAATCTATAGAGACTTAGGACTCCAAATTGATCCCAGATTGTTTGCCTATGTGTGAACATCAATCCCACCAATTTTGGTGGGATTTAATTGCCATTAGAGTAGGATTCAGGTTAATCAAAGTTGCTTGGAGGTCAGGTTTGACCTCAATGGCTGCAGGGGTTTTTGTGTGAAGATGATGAAAATGTTGGGGGGCTTTTTGCAAAGAATTTGAAAGTTGAGGGGCATCTTGTAAGAAAAAGAGTCAAAATAGGATTAAAATGCAAATTAGGTCAAGATGATCTCATATTGGGTCCAAATTTTGGTACAAACCTAATTTGGACCTAAGAAATCTAATGGTGAAGTCAAATTTAGATTTTTACCAAGTTTATCCAGGTAATTTATGCAAAAACCTAAATTAGGGCAATTATCTGAGACTTTGTTTTAGGTCAAAATGGGTTCCAATGGTCAAATCAAAGGTACCAAACCTTATAGAATATTTTTCTATGATTTTTAGAAGGTTTAGATGAATTTTATCCTAACCAAAACCTCAGTTAATTAAGCAAGTCTGTTTTTAGGATTTCAGATGTCCATTAATTCTCAAAATGCGTGAAAACCCGTTTCTTTCTGTATGAACCCACTTATTAGGCATTATAACCAATTGACCTTTAATTAACCCCTCGGAAATCCCATGATTGTTCTACAATTAAGATATTCTGTTAAACTACAATTTTACCCCTATTTTCATGTTTATCTCTCAGAATGGATGTGCAATGAATTACGGCTCTTTAGCGGTTATGTACGAGCATTTATGTATTGATTATGACTAAATAAAGATAGATATGGCTGATGATGACGTTATCATCACCTCACCTGCACAACCTTTTGCCCATGTTAATTTGAAACCCCATTGTTCAGGCGAAATTGTCGTTTGTTTAAGAAATGCATCATAGTATAGGACAAAATTACTCAAATCATTTAAATTTATATGCTCAAATTTAGGAAATAGACTCTGAGGTCGTTCACAGGGAGAAAAGATGCAATTTAAACTCACCAATCTCAAGAAATATAACCAATTTGAAAGCAATCATTATTCAAGATAATATTTCAATAAGAATCAGAATAATAGTGCAAAAAGATCCGGTTAAAATGATGATTTAAATCACTAAATTAACCCTTAAGTTTAAAGCTGACAACCACTTAAATATTTAAACAGTAATAGCAATCAACTACCTCAGCAATTATCAGAACTAAGCACAAGAGCAGCCAATCAGTCGACAGAACCAAGGCATAGACACCTTAAACCTTCATGCCTCAGAGGAGCCAAGGCACAGCAACAATAGAGGAGCACACAGAATCTTCACAAGAACAAGGCACAAGGGCCTCGCTAAGCCTTCAATGGCTAAGTCCTGAGAGATGAGGGCTTAAGAGCAAAACCCCTCCTCTCTCTTAAAAATCCTCTTCCTCTTCTCTCTCAAACCCGAGCTTTATCAGGTATACGGTGAGTATTCGGGTCAAGAATAATGACCAGGCCTACAGGAGTGTGTTGCAGGCTAGGAATGGAGAGATGGGTAAGCAGGTGTGCAGGGACCCGACCCCCGGTGTTATGGGGGAAGAGCGAGTATCACAAAATTGTGATATACTGCATTAGCTGCCTCTCATCCACCGATGTGGGACTATGTGTCCCCTTGTTCTTTGCACAGCAACAAGCGAGATGCTGCTCCAAATCAAAGGTGGAGGCATGGCTGAAGTGTCTAATTGAGGTCCTGGAAGAGCACCTAAGAGTCGTCCGCAACACTTGGAGGTTGATTCACGAGTGATTGAGGCTGGAGAACTGCAGTCAAGGTCAAAGAAGTTGGGGGCGGCGGTGGTGCTCTGGCGATAACCTGAAAGGAAGAAGAAGACCTCTCGGCCACGTCGAAAATGCTTAGGATTATCGTGCGGATGTGGCAAACATGCTGGTGGTGCTTGCATGGAGTGGGAGTGCGTGTGGAGGTCCGACGAACTCGAGAAGGTAGTGCGGTGAAGCTTGAGTTCGATGGCGTGTGTGCGAGGCCAATCCCCTCAATTTCTTGAGGGGTTTTGGTTGTGAGGACACGGTGGAGCTTTTGAGACTGATAGTGAGTGGTTTGGTGTGGTGTGGTGGTTTTGTGAGGTCACCGGTGGTATGCCGGAGACGTGGAAGATGACGGTGGCACGGGCGTAAGAGCATGCTGAAGTAGGTGTTGAATGTGTGAATTGAATCAGGAGGAGATGAGGAGTCGAATTGAAGTTGTTGCTGATGAAGGAGATGCAGAGATGGCACCAGCTATGATTGGCCGATGTCGGAGATGAAAGGTTGCTCTAGGAGGAATGCCAGCGACGCCTAAAGGGGGGAGGAGCTTCTCGCAGGTATGGTGAGATGCGGACGAGGCTAGGGAAGGCAAACCTGCTGCCTATATTATGTAGCAGCAGGTGAGGAGACTAGAGGGAGAAGGCCGCTGGAGTGGTCTTTGGAGCGGGTTGAAGGTAGAGAAGGTGGAAGGTTTCTGGGTCTAGAACTTCCTAAGGAGCTAGGCAATGCGATGGAGGCCCTTTTAAAGGCTTCAGGAAAGCTTCTAAGCTTGGAAATAAGCTTGAGGAGCTCAAAATTCCAGGGAAAGAGATCCCTGAAATCCAAGAGTTCGCACAAGCTTCACGAGGGGAATTGGAGCTAAAGACAAGGTTTAGGTGATTGGGGATTCTCTCAAGATCCTTCATTCCAATTTTGGAAGAGATTGATCGAGAAATCAGGGAGAAATCCCAAATTGAAGGTCAGAGTTGATGGGTTCACACTGTTAATGGTGGAAGGGACCTTTTTGAAGAAAATAATGAGAAGTTAGGGGACTAAATGCAAAAATTTTGAAAGCTAGGGGCTTAAGTGTGAAAATTAGAGTTTAAATGGACTAAAATGCAAACTAGGTCAAGATGAACTCTAATTGGACCCAATTTTGGTAAAGACCTAATTTGGTCATAAGGAATCTGATGGTGAAGTCAGATTTTAGTTTTGACCAAGTTTGATTGGAAAATTTACATAGAAACCCAAATTATGGTAGAATTGTGTCTGTGACTCTATTTAAGGTCAAAATAGGTTCCAATGGTCAACATAAGGGTATCAAACCTCATGAAATATTTTTATATGAATTTTAGAAGTTTTAAATGGATTTTATCCTAAGCGAGTCTGAAATTAGGGTTTTGGGTGCTGTATTGGTTCTCGAAATTCATGAAACCCCTTTCCTATCTGTATGAACCCACTTATTAGATTTAAATGCTCATTTGACCTTTATCTCACCCCTGACAAATCCCTTGGTTATTCTGTGTTCATGATATGCTATTAAAATTACAGAATTAACCCTACTTTCCTGTTCTCTTCTCAAAATAGCCTGAAGTGTAGTTATAACCCTCAGATGGTTATGTAGGAGCATTTATCTTTAAAACCTGACTAAAAGTGTCCAGTTAGGGCCTATGATGGTGTTCCCATCACCCATCACCGTTTACACCATCCACAAGAAGCTCCACCGACGGTCACACACGACCACCCTCGCATGCAATTACCTTAGGGTTTTTATTCGAGGAATAGTGTTAGACCTTATCGTGGGTTTGATTTGGGCTGAAAGCTCATGCTTCCTTGTGCAGGTACTTCGCCAGAGTTGGTCTCTTCCTCAACTCCAGTCTATGGCACTGTTTACGCGAGAAATTGGGTTTTTAAAAACTTCGTTGTAGTATAGTCGAAATCACACGAAAATAAATAAAATTTATACTCAAATTTGAAGTCTGAGGTCGAACACAAGGAACGAGTAGCAATTAGTTTCAAGATCATAATTTAAGTACAAGATAGCAATATTTAATGAGAAATCCAAGCAATAATGATGTATATATAAAAGCAAATGTCAATGATGTAAAAAGATTAGGCGATGGAACTCCCTATCAAACAGCTTAAATGCTCAGATGCTACAGTGCAAAGGCATTGTTCCTCAACCCTTCTTCTCTGATCTTCCTTTACCTTCTCTTCTTCTTTTTCCCTTCTCATGCACAAGGCAAAGCCTCTTCCCTTCTTCTCAAGCATAAGGGGAGGTACAACATAGAGGCACGATTGCCTCTCAACGGCTAAGTGTTGAGAGAGGGCCAGCTGAGGCAAAACCCCCCCTCTCTCTCTTTCTTCTCTCTCAGAAACCCAAATGGATCTAGGTAATCAGACCCACACCCAAACCCGTGTGGCGTGAGCACGGGCAAGGGCACGTGCGTTGGCATGTGCAAGTGGGACCTCACCCCGATGCTCTCAGAGGCAACCGATTACAGGAACAATTTCCTTTTGTCTTTAGTAACGAGCACCACAGCCCACGATGTGGGACTAAAGTGCCAAGTTCCTTCTTCGCGTAACAGCAGCTAAGGCTACTGCTAATTGGAGGGGAGGATGAAGCCTGCAGCCGCAATTGAGGAGTTGGGCGTGTTCCTGGAAGTGCGTCGTGTCACCTGGGTGTGGAGGTGAGGAAGAACTCAGCTTGAACATGGCAGTCGAGGTCGGAGAAGGTGGAGGCAGCAGTAGAGCTCCAGCGTGCACTTGAAAAGAAAAATATAGTCTTTTGACCTTGTCAAAATAGCTCGAAAGGATCGTCGGATGACAGTGAAGGTGCTGGTGGTGGCGATGTGTCGTGCGAGTGTGTGTAGGTGCGTAGCGAGGTTGAAGAGGGTGAGGAGAGATGGGTGTGTTCAACAGGGGTGTAGAGCAATCAATGGCCCTAATAAAGTTAGGGCTTTTAACTAGGAGGTTGTGGTGAAGCTAATGGAGGTGGTAGCGGCGAGGTTCGTGCAGTGGAGCGGCGAATAGGTGTCACCAAAGCTTCGCCGGAGCGAAAGAAGGCAACGGCGTCGAGGTGTGTTGCGTGGTCGATTGGGAGTGTATGTGAGGGGGAAATAATGTAAAGGAGTAGAGGAGTAGGTAGAGGATCTTAGAGGAGAAGGAGAAGTCCGGGGAGCTCCAGTTGTGGCTTGATCGGAGTTGGAGGAGATGGAGACGACGAGGCGGCGACAGAGAACGAGGCAGAGGAACGACCTCCCTTTAGCTAGAGAGGATCGCGAAGACGAGGGGAAGATAGGTCATCTAATTTGATGGTTGGACGGCCGAAAGAGAGGGATCGAGGGTGGTCGCTGGAGCAGAGGTTTCAATGGTCGGAGGAGGAAAAAGAGGGATATTTGGCTCACCAAAACTTGCTAAAGAGGTGAGGAACATAATGTAGGTCCATTTATAGACCTTAGGATGGAGTTCCAAGCTTGGAAACAAGCTTGCAAACTCCAAACTTTTCACACAAGTCGGATACATGAGGTTTTAAAGAGTTTGCATGAGGAATCTAGAGGGTTTTAGGATCTATGAATGGTCTCATTTGAAAGGAAATTCCTCATGGAATCTCCCTTTCAATTTTGGGACTGATTATTGAGAATCGAGCGAGAAATCCTCTCTCGAATCCCACAGTGGAGGCTTTGAGTTTCCATTATTGTCTTAAGGATTAGAATGTGAAGAAGATGGAAAACCTAGGGACCTATTTATAAATAATTCAAAAAGTTAAGGGCCATTGTGTGATAAAAAGAGTCTGTTTGGACTAGAATGCAAACTAAGTCAAGGTGAACTCTGATTGGGTCTAATTTTTTGTACAAACCTAATTTGGATCCAATAAATATGATGTTGAAGTCGGATTTTGATTTTGACTAATTTTGACTAGGTAATTTATGTAAAAATCTAAATTAGGGCAATTGTCTGTCTGCAACTCTGTTTTGGTCAAACTAGGTTCTGATGGTCAAATCAAGCATACCAAACCTTATATAATATTTTTCTATGATTTTTAGAAGGTTTAGGTGAATTTTATCCTGAACAGAACCTCAGTTAATTAAGCAAGTCTACTTTTAGGGTTTCAGATGTCATTTAATTCTCAAAAGTCATGAAAACATGTTTCTGTCTACATGAACCCACTTATTAGACATTTATGACCATTTGACCTTCAATTAGCCCTTGGAATACCCTGTGGTTATTTTGTAGTTGTGAAATATTGTTAAAATTACAGAAATAACCCTAGTTTCATCTTTTCTTCTCAAAACAGAACATCAAGCATTTAGGACCCTCTGATGGTTATGTAGGAGCTTTTATTACCTTTTTGAGACCAAAGCAGGCTAGTTAGGGCTTATGATGGTGTTCCCATCATACCCCCATTCCTAGCTTTTGCTAGTCCCTTAGCAAAACCCTATGGATCAAACCAGTTATCTAGGTCGGATGTAACCGTTAGGATGCCCTACTAAGCTGCATCTCTAGGAATCAGATCTTAATACCAATAATAGGCCTAGAGGTACTCAAGTTCCATCCCAGATTCAAACCTGATTAGCTCTCGCCTTAGTCAACCGCGAAGGTTTCTAAGGCCCATAGGAACTATCCTAAGGTTTGTTGGACTGAGTAGTAAAAGCACCCGTGCTTGTAACATGGTTAGCCCAGGTTTAGTTTGCCAGTGCATTTTTGTAAGAGAGAAAGGGATAGAAGAAGATTTTCATTTTCGGAGAGCTTCCTCTCTCTTTTCCTTTTCATTATATTTTTCCTTAGGTCCAACCTCGGATTGGCCCAAAACACATTATGTATCGGATTCCTTGTCCTCACCATCAATCCTCGCAGAGTCCCTGGCAATTGATGCTTCGAGATAGCATCTCCCATGGCAACTCCCAGAACCCTGGCTTTCAACACTTCGGGATAGTGTCGCCCATGGCATTCTATAGCTAAATCCAGACCCTGGTAATCGACATTTCGTGATAATGCTGCCTATGGCATCTAAACCAGCACAAGGTGCTTACGTACCCCCAGTAGGATATTTAGATATCCTAAGAGACAAGGATCGAGGAGACAATATATTATTGCGCATCTACGAGCGGAATTTCCCGCCTCTCTGTGCTGAGAACTCGTCCAAATCAATTTGTGTTTTCGAGCCACTCCAAATTTAGATCTTAGAACCATTTTTAAAATAGCGTGAATGCTTTTTGGCATGATTTTATATTTAAGCGCACTGAACCAGACTGTGTGTGATTTTAGGGTGCTTAAGTTACCGAGTCCTGCAAACCGAGGTCAGTTAAAGGGGTCGAATAATCCCTAAGCCTTAGACCTAATACGTAAGCTTTGCATTTTCCTTAACCTCTTGAGGATTATCCAGATCTTAATAGATACGTAATTGTTTAAGCCTAAAATAAGCCCAAGAGGCCTAAGGTCGGTATTTGCCACTAATCCCTTAAGTTTTAGCCTTCCAGGTCTTAATTCATCATTCGACCTAACCTAGAAGTTAGGTAAGTTACATATTATTTTGAAGAGACTCAATTCTTTTCCTTATCTTTTTTGCTCCTTTCTTTTCTTTGCAATTTTCCTCCCTCCTTTTTCTCATTTTTCTCTCAAATAGATCTTCCTTTTCCTCAACCTCCTTTTCTCCATTTTTTTTATTGTTGTTTTTTTTATATATGTATTTTTTATGAAACCCTTTTGTGATTTGATTTTCACAGTGTTTTGCACTTTAATACCCTCCATGCCAACGATTTGTAATGTCTTCATTGTAATTTAGGCGGATTCGAGTTCAACTCAGATTGTACATTAGAATAGGGTAAAAGGGTGGGTGAACGAGTCAAGATGACTGTTGCAGATGATTTCAAGCTTTGATATAGTTACCAAAGTTGGAGTCGGCTGTTCTAATGGACGAACCCTAAAGGGCAATATGAGTTCAGCAAAGAAGTATGTCAAAAGGGTTTCAAAATTTTCAAAAAGATGACGGTTGCCTCCCGTTAAGCGTTAAGTTTAACGCCATCGCTGGGCACAATAAGCTCATCAAGTGGATGCAATGATTGGGAAAATATGTGATCATGATGAATGAGAATCACATGGCCACAAATGAATGTCAAATTATAATGAAGAGTCATTCCAGAAGATCTATGATATGGATCAAATTGATTCGTTTCTGGATGGCTCTTATGGAGTTTCTGCAGAGGAATCACTTGGAAGATGTATTGATTATGGAGTTCTAAAATATGATCATCGTGGGTCCAAAATCCAATAGGGGTGAGTCTAATCAGCATATCCCAGATGTGTGGTTCCTCTCATGCTATGTGGTCTAATGAATCGATATCCAATGAGTCATTTTGATTCTTTTCTACTGAATGTGAGATTGTCTCCTCAAGAAATGACTGAAAGATTGGATCTTCCAATGAATCTTCATTATAATTTTCATCCCAATCAAAAGTGAATGTTTGGAGAGTGCCTTTTGGATCATAAAACTCAAACTCTGTAATGGATTCATATTTTGGGTGGAGGTCACTCTCAATATCTGCCAAGCCTGATTCTAAGAGGTCCTCAAAATGAAATGTTTCTATATCCATGGGATCTGGATCCAGCATGTCACCGTGTTCCCTAAAATCCCTAGGGATGTTCTCACAATCAAAGGTGAAAGCCTCAACTACGCTTATGTCATTATGCTCGGTTAAATTAGGAGCATCTAAGATTTAAAAAGCATCTACTTGTGGATTTAAGTTTTCTGTTAATGACACTGTCATGGGGTCCTAAATAAACCTAGTTGTTCTCCTAAGCCTTTTCATTTTACAGCCTTAAAAATATTAATCTTAGCACGTTGATCTCCTGAGGCAATCATCATGTGCCCTGATTCACAATTGATTATGGCTCCTGCAGTAGCCAAGAATGGTCTTCCCAAAATCACAGGTGATTGCACAGCAATCATGCAACCTAAATCACCTGAATTAAGCTAGAACCAAGAATAACTTAGGTATAATGAATTCATAGGCATCGTAATTTACACAATAGCTAATTTATTAGTCATATAGATAATATTGTCATTTTATGACCTAAAAGAGAGATGATTTTAATCGTAGATGATTCCAAGCCATAAATATTAGATCAGATCGAACAGATCTGATCAGAACGACGACAGGAGTCCAACGCTTCTGAAATCATCTCTATCAGACAACCAGGGCATCTTGTGCAGTCCATAAAAGAACGGAGATCACAAAGCCAAAGGACAAAGATCTGTGCCTCAGATGAAGAATCTAACCACATGGATGAATCTGGATCGACGATCGCAGTCCAACGATGCAAAAATCAACTCGATCGAAGGTCTACATCACCAGATACAAGGAAAAGAAGATGGACGGCCATGATGGCACCACATGGTGCCATCACAGCCACTCCCTCACCATCTCTCCATCTAGGAAGGCCACATCGCACGCTGTGTGCCATTGGATCTTCATCTAATGGCCACGAGCGTGCCACGTCGCCCGTCCAGCTGGATAAGTATAACTAGAAACAAACAAGTATGTATATTAGAACGTTCGTGCAACGTGTTGGCTCATGTGCATGCACGGAAGCGCGTGACGCACATTCGAGCTAGGCTTTGCGCAAAATTGAAGCGACGTTGGGCATGGCGCAATTGCAGGATCGAAGGGCGAAGGCATGACCACGTGGTGTGATCAAAGTGTGCTACAGGCGGACGCACGATCCCATGCATTTTGCAAGGTAAGGAAGGTGAGGCAAGTGTGCTCGAGCCGTCCGATCTCACGATCGAACGGTTGAGGATCAGACACTCAAAAGGGCCTTGCAGGTGCGTGCATGGAGAGAGGTTGTTGCAGCGGGCATGAGAGGAGGAAGTGGGGACATGCGATCTCAATCTAAGGGCACAGCGGGCGCTACGTGTCAGCCAGGGATTAAATCCATGCCATGGAGGCAAATTTGAAGGTTTTTTAAGGCCAGATTTGATCCATTGATCTCCCGATCAACGAATCTGATCAAACAGGAGTTGTTACACGAGATTAAGGGCTAAAATACCCTTTTTTGCCTCCACAAAAGCTATAAAAGAAGGCCCAGGGCCCCCCAATTGAAGCATCTCTCTCTTCCATCAACTCCAAACATCTTCCACCTTCTCTGCAACTCTCCGTCCCTCTTAACTCTACTCCAACCTTTGTCCTGACACTCTGGATCTGAGGTGTTGCCGCACCTTGCACAAGTATCCCACAAGCGGTGGCGTCTCTCTGCCACTTTCTATCTCTCTCTCTCTCTCTCTCTTTCTATCTATTTATTTCTAGTAGCATTCTTTATTGTGAAAACTCTGTTTAATTGCAATAAGATTCTGATCTTCTGAATGCATATATCTAATTCTTATACATATATACATATATAAATATTTGTTTAGAGCAAGTTCTATTGAAAAACTTCTGCAAAAATCGAGATTGCCTCCCTGCAAACGACTCGGTACTCACTGGAGTTTTATAAATTTATTTGTCGACGTGTTTTCGAGCTATACTACAACTAATTAACTTTTAAAATGCGCATTATGCAGTGAGCAAGTTGGCACCGTTGCTGAGGAGGCAATAGAAATTTTAGAAGCTTTCTTTGGTGCGAATTTGAGATTTCTAACTTACTATTTTTGTTGAATTCGTGTGTGCAGAAAAGCAAGGAAATTAGAACGAAACACGACAACGGGAATTGCGAGTTCAAACCTCAGGTAAGTACCCGTAGTTTAGATTAGTTAGATCTAGGATTTACTTGAACCCTAGGATTAGTTAGAAATTATTTGCATAAAAAAAATTCTTTTGATTTTTGGGCTGAAATAAAACTTTATCTTAAAAATTCAATTTCCGAAGATCCCTACGTTCAAAAATTTCCAAATTTTTACTGGACATAGATTTCAAAGTCAGAATAGTTTGCGTAAATCTTAGTTATAGAAAAATTTTAAAAATTCACACACTAATCTATTATCAATTCGGTTATTGTTCCTAACTTTTCAGAGTTCAAAATATTATAGGAATTTTTATACAACTCTGATTGCCTTGAAATTTACGGTACTAAATTTCTGAGATAATAAAAAATTTAGGAAAAAATTGAAAAAAATTATTTCTTGCATGTTTGATTGCACGTATTATCCAATCACCAAATGGGGGTCAAAACAGACTATAAAATCCCCAGTACACTTTAAATCAAAAGAAAATAGAAAACGTGCATTAAAAATTCTTGAAAAATATTTTCTGAGTGCCTAGTTAGTGGTGCAAGAAGTCCAATTGATTGCATTGCTTAGGTCACACCACTCATCTGATTTTGAACTTAAAAGAATCATCTAGAATTATTTGTGCTTAGGGTTCCACATTAAGGATAGAGAACACCTACATTTCCATATTTAAGGGAAATCTATCAAACAAATTGGGATTTGCAAAACTCTTGTGTGTCTCATTAAAGTCTTGATTGAAAATATTAACTCAAGTGAACCCTAAAATGCATTAACACAAGCATTCGAATCTTAAAATTCACTTTATCATAAGAAATTGCTTGTGAACCCTGTTTGCCTGAGCACTTTACACATTTGAAATCAACTTTAAGGGCAATCACCCCTTAATGCCCATCATATTCCAAAAGCACATCAAACCCATGCCTAAAACTAAGTAGACGTGCCCTAGGCAGGACTAATAGACTTGGGAACTTGAAACTAAATTGGGCTAAGGTCAAGGCCTTGTCTACTTGGACCCACTGATGACAAGAAAGGTCGGTGCTATAACCACGTTAACCTTTAGTGGTGTCCTGCCGTGCAGGGTGTCCTAAGGGGTCCCACCCTTTTGGCCAGCCAAGTAATTCAAGGGTTGATCTAACCCAGTCATGTTTTGGAGAGCCAGGATCAGGTCTAATTAGGATTGATACTCTAAGGACTAGTTTGATTGCTTGCATTGAGCGGGTAAGGTTTCTCTCATCTGTCTTCTCTCTCGTCTACAGACATTCTTCTAGTGCTGCAAGGTAAAAGATCTCAAAATCCTGATTTTCTACCACCATTAGAAAGAAATCCTAGAAGACCTATTTATCCAGAATCTGAATCTAAACCCTCTGTAATGGCTAGTCATCACGAGGAAGAAGAGATCGATGAACAAATTCTGGATCCTATGACTCTCTTACAAAAACAGATCACTAAGCAGGGCTAGCATCATGACCGACAGATGGAAGTCATAGTGTAGGTGATCGCACGCGCTTCGTGTGTTAGAAATTGGGGTTACAAGTAACCCATCGTCGTAGTTGCAAAACACGTCGATCAGATAAACTTTATACCGAAACTCCAAGGGAATCCCGAGTCGAACACAGGGAGGCGACGTTTACTTTAACTGAAAATCGCGCTTCGATTTGTTTCTTTTTTGTCTTTTAGGGTTTTGTTATTTTTTTATATTTTTGGGAGAAGAAAACAAGCAAACGAATCACAAGATAGAGATGGAACAAAAATGGTATAGATATCACTTCAATGTCTATTACAATCAACTATGAAAGAATAAAAAGAGAGGGGGGTGAGAGGAAATCTCCCGAATCGGCTGTTCGACGAGGCAACAATGCCTGGTAGAAGCTCGGACGAAGGAGGTGAGGAGCGGGATGACGAAGGTGAGATACAGGAGGACGTTGGGTTGAGGAAAGCTTCAGCATAGCTCCAGAATGGAGGTGAGAAGACGGAGGTGATCTACTACCGGAAGGGAGGTGGGAGGATGGCTCCAAGGCAACCTATGAAGGGGAATGGGAAGTTGAAGGAGTATTTGGTGGGGTAGAGGTTTGCTACACTAATAGGCGCCTTAGGAGCCTGAGAACAAGCTCTAATGGAGCGTTGGTAGGCTTACTAAAGCTTAGGAGTAGGTGGGAGTAGAGTAGGTAGAGATGGCTTAGAAGGGAGGGGGTGTAGGTCCTTTTATAGTGGAGGAGAAGAGGCAAAAAATAGGTATGAGACCATTAGGGACATCTAGGCCATCGCTGTAGGCAGGTCATGCCTGCTGACGCCCATAGCTGGCTTTGCTGGCATGCGATGAATTAGCGACGGATGTAAGCGTCACTGTAAGTCTACCAGTCTGTCGCTGAAGATCCGCTGCATGCTCTGTTGGCGCTATGCTGGGTGCTCTCCGCGTCGGTGCATGCTTCACGCGCTGGCGCTGCACTGTGTGCATGCGCGCACGTGCGATGTCGCATGCGTGCGTTGGGCGGCCTGGGCTGTGCCACGTGGAGCAATCTGGGCCGTCCATCTTCTTGTCATTGTAGGGGCTGCTACAGAGGTCGGATTGAGTCGATTTTCGTGTCGTTAGGTTGCGATCATCGACTTGAATCCATTCGTGCGATTGGATTTATCATTTGAAGCTTCGAATTATGTCACTTAGTCTCTTGGCCGTTGATCTTCCTCAGACTGCATATGGTCCTACGGGACTCCGATCGAGGCGATTTCAGAGGCATTGGACTCCAATCGTCGTCTTGATCAAATTCGTATGGTCGGATCATTAATCTGATGCTTCGAAATAAATATCCTTCTCTCCTAACCACAAAAAGGATGCAATTAACCTAAATTATATACAACTACTCTAAATGCAGAATGATGCATGCTATGCAATATTTATAACATGAAATGCAAATCTAAGCCTAGGAACATGCATGAATAGGCATTTTACCCTCAATAAATCTGTTTACATCATACCCCCATGCCTATCTTTTGCTAATCCCTAGCAAAATTAACCTACATGCTATGTATAATATCAAAACTAAGATTAGATTGCTTAGGCCTAAGTCATTTATTAACAATAGAAAATTTCAACTAAGGTCCTAAACTACGAAGACTCAACAGTACCCGGGTGTCTGCCAGAATGCAGACTGCCCAAGACCTCACCTTAATTGAAAAGGGAAGATACATTTTTTTTTATTTTTCTTCTTTTCTAATTTTTTTGTACTTTTGGAGTTTGAGAGTTCCAGGATAACTTTTTACAGTTATCCGACCCGCCCAAGACTTGAAAAGGACTCTAAGTGCTAAGCATCTTGTGAAAATAGTGAAAGACTCACTAGACAGCCATTAAAATGGACTTCAGGTTTCTACGACCCTAGGTGACCTTGCCTAGAGGTTTATCTTTTCGAATGGTAGCTTTCTCCCTACTTTTATTTATGGGGTCAAAACACGAGCAAACCCAGTGTATATCTCCCCGGTTTATTCTAATTCCCCGCTTCTTCCCTAGGTGTTTTGGGAATTATTGTGCATTCTTTTTTATGAGCTAGGTTTTGGACAACCAGCCAATGAGCTGTTACCACCGACAACATGTTAGCCATACTCATGCGGTGAAGTGTGGTTTTATTTGTTTCTTTTATTTTCTCCTTTTTCTATATATATATATTTTTTTCTATATTTTATTTTCTTTTATTTTCTTTCTTTTTCTTTTTTTTTAAGTAAGAGGCTTTCCTTATCTAAGATTTACCTAAAGGCAGTACAATGAAAATGGTCTTGTGACTAGGCTCTGGACAACCGGCCAATGAGCTGTTACCACCGACAACTTGCCAGCCATACCACCCTAGATAGTTCATTAGCTACCCAATTTCTGAAGAAACTACCAAAAAGTGAGTCAGTGCAAAAAAATGTGTGTAGATGCTTAGGCTTAAAGTCCCCCCAAATCAGAGGGTGGGTTGATAAGTCGCATACTTATCATCCCAAATTATTTACCAAATTAAAATAAATTTTAATTGGTGAGGACTCGAGACTAAGTCCACATTCGAGTGGACACCCGAGCTAATTAAGCCCGAAGACCTAAAGAGTCTAAGTGTTTAGGTCCTCTTGTAACATTTCCTAAAGTTAACTTCCAAATGCCTAAGTTCTCTTTTCCTAATTTATTTCTTTTTTATCCTTTTCAAATTCACTTTTTTTTTTATATATAAGAAACTAAAAGAAATTCTACAGAGTTAACAAAATGATCTCAGGAATTGATTATCCACCCCCCATGCCTAAATGATGCAATGTCCTCATTGTAAAAATAAAGACATGAAAAGGGAAAAGTAAATAGAATATCACCTGAGTGTCATGAAAATCTGGTCAGCTCCACAAAGAGAAGAGTGTATACACACGTGCTAAGTTTAATGCTTTCAACTAGGCATAACATACATACAAAGAAAAAATTGAGAATGCACAAGTGCAAATCAGAATCAAAATACAAATATCGATCCTCAAACTTGCCAACAGAATATGTCCATAGACATGGACCAGATTATGGTGTAGACCCATGCCCCAGGGTAGAGTGATTCTCAGGTTCTGGATGAAAATCACCTAGAATCGAAGGTTGTTGTGTTTGCGGGGTAAGACCTGCGGTTTAGTGGTATGCAACCCAAGACCAAAATGGCGGACAGTAGGTAGATCTAGTTCACTAGTTTCAGATGTCCACTTAACATTCAGCTCAGAAAAATAATCAATTATTTCAAGCTTAGGTTGCACGTGAAAGATATCGTAAGGGTCCTGGTAGAAAGTAGGTGGTTTCAGGTCCACAGGTACCCTTAGATCCAAAATCAAAGTTCCCTCAGAATTAGCCTCCCAAATTTTTATTTCAACAATTTTATCCTCCAACAACAAGAACTCAGGCTCCAGGACCTCTAGCATATCATTCACCCCATATGATTCTCCCAAGTCCAGAAATTGTGGCTGAATCAAGATTGACTTTGGCACAATGATCTCAAAAGTCAGCTCTACGGGGTGTAGATGAAGAATGGGGTTACTACTTGAATCATCAAGTAAATGAAGATTCGAATCCTCCAAGTTAGCCCCAACCGAATCAAAATCCTCAATGACTGGGCTATCAAATGGTTCGTCATGCTCCTCGAGCCCATTTGTCTCACTAAAATCATCTTCCTTAAGCTCAAGTGAGACTTCACTAAGAGATTCCTCACCCTCAGAATCAAAGAATCCATGATCCTCATTTATATATGTCTCAAAATTGATTGTCATTTCTTGGTTCAAAGAGACATATTTTTCCTCGCTCCCTGGCTCGGGGATCTCGGGTGAATCAATCGGTTTATCCTCAATGGGTTGCTCTAGCCTAACCTAGTCATCCCTGGTCTCAGAAAATGTATCCCCCCGACAGGAGCCTGAGCGAGTTTAGACATTGGCTCTCTTGAAGAGGGTTCATCTTGAGAATAATCCTAAGATTTGACTAAGGAAACCACAAATTTCATCCTCAACCTCGATTATTTCCCAAGAAGAAACTCACCCAGGTCCCTATCCCTAACACTTTGGAGCAAATCCAATAAAGAGTTATTCAACTCGTCAATCATTTTTATCATAGGCTCCAATGCTTCAGTGCATGGTGTTGGCTAAGCTTCTAACAATTGTATAGTGTTCCTCAAATTAGCCAACACCCTATCCTGGATCTGGTTCACCTGAACCGATTGGTTCGATTCAGGTTTGGGTGGGTTTGGGTTAAATCTAAGGGAGCCAAAATGTCGAGGTTCTTGAGTCCCTCCTTGATAGTAGGTTGTTTCAGGTTGTTTAAAGGTTGGTGGTGACCTATATTCAGCATAATTCTAGGGAGGGTAAGTGTTATAATCAGCATATCCTTCATGGTTGTAGATCTGGTTAAGTTGATCATCAAAGGATGGAGATCTATAATCATTGTAGCTCTAGGAAGGATAGTAATCATAGTCTTGTTGTCTAGGGTTAGACCCTAGACACTGAGGTCCGGATTTGTATCCCCAATCAAAGTTATCCCGGCTAGTGAATGGGTAATTACAAGTCAAGTCGGGATAGTAATCATCTTGGGGATAAGTGGTGGTAGGAGGATAGGATGTGAAATGTGTGTAGGATGTGGAAGGGTACATGATAGAAAAGGAGGGAAAATGGAGAAGAGAAAAGGTGCCCTACAATACAATCAACCAAACTTGTCCTTATGTGGGTAGCCTAAAGACCTACATACTCCCAGGACCTGTCTTGAGTTTATAAATGATTTGGTCTACTTTTATCCGGTCAATCCAACCAGTTAGGAGGGATTGGAGAGAAGGTTCTTCCTTTGGCTTACGCCTCCGGTTCCTAATGTACCCCCTAGCCGCGGTCGTTTTATGCTACTCCTTTAGCTAGACATCAGATGGACTAGTAAAAGTAGATTAATCGAAAACAATCTCATTCTGAGCCCCGAAGAGCGAATCAATCCTTAAGGCCAACGTCTACTCAATTTTAGTTAGGCTTGGGATGATCATGCTCTCGGAATGTGATGGGCCCTTTAGATGGTTGTGCCCTTAATGATCAGTTAAAATGTGTGTGCATGCACAACTAGGGTTTGCAAACAAGGTTATTTGATGATGTGTCTTTCAGGATTTAACCTTGTTTAGTAGCTTTTAGGGTTTAATTCTTAGGTTGGTTCAATCAAGGTTTAGTAGAACACTCCAAGTTTTGAAAGCACGGGTGATGATATGTTCCTTTAAAAATCAAAAAATATTGTGGAGTGCCTGGTTCAGCCCTAAGAATCAACCCTAAGTGGCAAGCTACTTGATGGATCAGTTTTAGATTGAGTGGTGCGGCCCAAACAACTTAATCAATTGGCCTGTTGCACCACTTAGTTAAGGCACACAAGAATGTTTAACCTATTCAGATTTCTACTCACTTATGTGTATTGAGTTGAAGTGTACCGGGTCCACAGGTCAGATCCCAGTTAAGTGGTAGAATCAAAGTGATTGTGCACCTTATGATAAGTTGTAGGTGTTAAGTGTGTAGCTTTTAGTTAAATCCCACAAGAGAAGAATATTTTTTTTATTATTTTTTTTATAGATGCGGGTGGGTGAGGTGAGTGGAGTGACAATCAAACAACCAAAATCTACCCTAGGGTTTATGCAAAGCACCTAAGTTGATTTGGGTTTGAGTTATTAGGTTATGGAATGAAAACTAAGGTGGGGGTGGTGTAGGGGACACTTACAAAACACTACCCGCACTTTACTCCGGTCTACCGCACTTGGATCTCCATGCTAGGGTACCTACAAGACAACAGATCAGAGATAGGCAATGTTAGCGTTATGTAAATGCAAAGAAGCGCAATAAATAATAAAGTAAATTATGTTGCCTCCCTAGCAACGGTGCCAAAATGGCCGCGCACTCTTCGCGAGTTAGAAATTGGGGTTACAAGTAACCCGTCGTCGTAGTTGCAAAACATGTCAATCAAATAAAATTTATACTGAAACTCCAAGGGAGTCTCGGGTCAAACACAGGGAGGCGACGTTTACTTTAACTGAAAACTACGCTTCGATTTGTTTCTTTTTGGTATTTTAGGGTTCTGTTAGTTTTTTGTATTGTTGTAAGAAGAAAACACGCAAATGAATCACAAGATAGAGATGGAACGAAAATAGTATATATATCACTTCAATGTCTATCACAATCAACTATGAAAGCATAAGAAGAGAGGGGTGTGAGAGGAAATCTCCCGAATTGGCTGTTCGGCGAGACGACGACACCTAGTGGAAGCTCGGACGAAGGAGGTGAGGAGCAGGATGATGGAGGTGAGGTGCAGGAGGACGTCAGGTTGAGGAAAGCTTCGGCATGGCTCCGGAAAGGAGGTGAGAAGACAGAGGTGATCTGCTATCGGAAGGGAGGTGGAAGGATGGCTCCAAGGCGACCTATGAAGGGGGATGGGAAGTTGGAGGAGTATTTGGTGAGGCAAAGGTTCTCTACACATATAGGTGCCTTGGGAGATTGAGAACAAGCTCTAATGGAGCGTTGGTAGGCTTGCTAGAGCTTGGGAGTAGGTGGGAGTAGAGTAGGTAGAGATGGCTTGTAAGGAAGAGGGCGTAGGTCCTTTTATAGTGGAGGAGAAGAGGCAAAAAATAAGTATGAGACCATTAGTGACATCCAGGTCGTCGCTGTAGGCAGCTCATACCCGCTAGCACCCACAGCTGGCTTTGCTGGTATGCGATGAATTAGCGACGACTGTAAGTGTCGCTGTAAGTCTGCCAATCTATCACTGAAGATCTACTGCATGCTCCACTGGCGCTACACTGGGCACTCTACAATATTGATGTATAGTCGAATCGTCAATCCGAGGCTCCAAAATAAATATCATTCTCTCCTAACCACAAAAAGAACGCAATTAACCTAAATTATATACTACTCTAAATGCATAATGATGCATGCTATGCAATATTTATAACATGAAATGCAAATCTAAGCTTAGGAACATGCATGAATAGGCATTTTGCCCTCAATAAATGTGTTTACATCAGTAGGCCATCACTCGACTCCAAAACGGAAGGGCAGACCAGCCCCTCCGTGACTTTTATAACTCTCTTAATGCCCAACCTGAATCCTTTGTTAGGGTACCTCAGGATGGGGAAGATTTTGAACTCAAGTCTCAGATCATTAACTTGATTCCCCACTTCCATGGCCATGAGTCAGATGACCCCTTCCACCACCTTGAAGAGCTCCTACACATAGGAAGAACCTTTGGCCCTAGGAACATGAATGAAGGTACCCTAATGATGAAAATGTTCTCATTCTCCTTGAAAGATAGAGCTGCACATTGGTTGAGAACAAATGGTAGACCAATCCTAACTTGGGAAGACCTGAGAAGCACATTCCTAAAGAAATTCTTCCCCGTAGGAAAAACTAATGCCCTTAGATGTGCCATAACAACCTTTAAGCAGAACCCTAGGGAACAACTACATGAGGCTTGGGAGAGGTTCAATGATTTAGCTAGGAAATGCCCTCATCATGGGATTCCAAAGTGGCACTTGGCCCATATTTTCTATTATGGGTTGAGTGATAATCTGAAGAATTTTGTTGATGCGGCATGTGGGGCAATTTCCTAAGTCGACATGCTGAGGGAGCCTTTCAATTGTTCGAAAATATGAGTGAAAATTCCCTTAACAATGCCTCAATATCCACCTTTAACAGAGCTAATCAACCAAGGAGCGGAGTTTATGAAGTTAACAATAATTCAAACTTGGTTGATTTAGAGCTAATTGCACAACGATTAGATAGGGTGGAACTCATGGGAAAGAATGTGGAGAATTTGGATAAGAAACTGGATAACCTTCTAAAGGGTAGGAATTCCTTAGGTACACAGTCTAGATTAAATCCTATGCCTACCCAAGGAGTGCCTATATTAAACCACAACCAATTCCCCAACCCTCCAGGTCAAGAATCAGTGCACAACATCAATGACCTAACCATGGCTCCACCTATGAGCCAACTGTACTTGGACCCATCTCTTTTTGGGTACCAAGGAGGGACCTTGATGCCCTCAAATTCTGAACTAGGCAGCCCGATGCCTAGTTATCCTGAGGATGTGAATGCACTCCAGGGTTACACTAGAAATGAGCCTTATTCAACACTTACAACCCTGGATGGTACAACCATCCTAACTTTGCTTGGTCAAGTCAGAAACCTACCCAGGGTCCTAACTTGACTAAACCAAACACTTATGGGCAACCTAGTATCAGCCACACACAACCACACGCATATCAGCCACAACCTACTCAGGAAAACCAGCCCACTGATCTGAGTCTAGTCCTCAAAGAAATGAGAGAAATGAATCTAAGACATAAAGAAGAAATGAATCAATTGAGGACAAATTTGACGGGATGATTAGACTAGCTAGTTGATGCTAGACAACATGGGATGTTGCCATCCTAACTCGTCCCAAACGCAAGGAACTTCAATAGGGTTAACCAGCACAACACACAGGAGCAACAAGCACAGCTAATTCAGCCTGCTTCCTAGCACCCACCTGGTTTTGTTAGCCCTAACCCAACCCAGGCTCAACCCATTTTGCAAAACCCACCTTACCCTTCTAACCCTAATGCACAAGCTTGTGCTGTCACTTTGAGAAGTGGGAAACAAACCCAAGATCCTTCTACATCAAAATCTTACAAAGATCTTGAGGAGCCTGAATCTGACCTAGGAGACCAAGCTAATCTAGAAAACAAGACTTAGGATTTGGATACTCATGATTTTTCTCAAGCACCCTTTCCTGATGCCTTGATCAAACCTAGGGAAAAGAAAACCAATCAATCTAAGGAGTGGCTTGAGATTCTAAGCAAGTCTAGGTGAATATACCACTCCTTGAGGCTATTGAGAACAACCCGGCCTATGCAAAATTTCTGAAGGAAATATGCACACCAAAACGCTAGGCCAAATCGTCAAAAAGGGTAGTGATTTCTGAACAAGCTAGTGCCATCATTGTAAATAAGCTCCCTCCTAAAAAGAAAGATCCAAGGACCTCCTTAATCTCATGTGAAATAGATGGATTCATCCTGGATCGAGCCTTATTAGACCTTGGTGCCTCCATCAACTTAATCCCCACAGAATTATATGAAGAGTTGAATTTAGGCCCCTTGCAACACACTGAAGTGACCCTTCAGCTTGCTGATAGGTCAACCGAAATTCCGAAGGGCCTTCTGCAAAATGTGATTATAAAAGTGAGGGATTTTGAGTACCCTGTGGACTTCCTTATTCTAGATATGGAGGCATCAGAAAACTTGAGCCACACCCTGATAATCTTAGGGAGACCATTCTTGGCCACGACCAAGGCTCTAATCAACTGTGAGAAGGGGATTATGCACATCACCTCTAGAAGCAAAAATTGTCAACTCAATATCTTTAAAACTTCCCAAAGGAATAAGGTGAATTGTGGTTCCATTGAAGTTATAGGAACAATGGAACAAGTGTTGGCAATTCACACTAAAGATGATCCAAGTCCTGCCAAAGCTCAAGACCAGCACGAAGGGAAAGAAGGGGATGTACTTGAAGATAATTCTGATCTACCATCTCCCATGGAAAAGAAAATTGAACAGGACATTAGTGAGATTGAAAAACTCCTGGGAGTAACTTATGGTGAATTAGATGATAATATAAAGAATCTTCAATACATCCACTCTGAAATTCAAGAACTTTTGAATTCTAAGGGAGTTCAAGAAAATGAACAATCTAAAGACATGAACCAGAAAGTAACCTTAGAAGAAGAAGTTCAACACATAATGGACTGGGGAAGAACTTATAAGCCAACTGGTTCATATGGATGGCTTGACTCAAAAGAAGTGACTTCGGATGAGGAAGAGGTAATATCTGATGAAGATTTTGACAAATTCAGCACAACTCTACCTTTGCCCTCATATGACCCAGAGCCTAGAGAACTCATGATTTTTTATATCAACTACCGATATGAGGATCCTTATGATTTTGATTCGGAACTAGATCTAAATCTCAATCATGATCTCAATCCAGACCCTCTACCACTTCTTCTTGATCTATGGAACTGGATTAACGAACAGGCTCTGAATCTTCAACCTCATCCTCCTGACCCTATTTCATATTCCAAATCAGAAAGACTCTTTGGAATAGGGCTACATCATCAGCTGGTCCGCATTTGTGGATCATTGATTCTAGGACCAAATGATCATATCTTTCTACTAATCTTAAATTCCCCTACAACAATTATTACTTCCTCTCTTAACCCATAGTATTGAACTACATATTTTTGGGTTTAAGTCCAACAAATGACGTTAAACTTAGCGCTAGCTGGGAGGCAACCCAGTACTCTGTACAGGTAGCTCTGCATCCTCTACATCCATACTAACCTAGATTAACAATCATAGTCAGGTGATATCCCCTCTTCTTTCTTATTATATTTTGATTTTCATGCATACATTTCAATGAGGACATTGTAATGAATAGGCATGGGGGGTAGACATTGCATGTCTAATTTTTATGTCAAAAAAAAAATGCATTTAGGCATAAAGAATTTTTATTAAGGTTTTATTAGGGATTTATTCTTAAGTTGATTCCTGAGTTTAGAATCCGGTATAATTTCACACTTACACATAGAATTTACAATGGATCCTATGTGAAGACCGATAAACATCTTTAGTTTGTCGAGAAGCAGCAATGCTTCTTCTCCTAGACCCTTGAACAGTAATTAGGGAGTCAGGTAAACTATCTTCTAACAGATCTACCAAACAAGTGTGAGGTGAGAGTAGAAAGTCTACTGGTGCTCTAAGGCTGGTATGAGGAATCTTAAACTCTGGATAATGAGGTAATGATACTCAGAGTTAGGCATAGTTTTTGCTCTCGATTTTTGCACACAAGTTCTTAGTGTGAATTTCTTGAGAGCCACCAAATAAGGCAAATACGCAGAGAGCAGGTTCTGATAAAACTAAGGCTGAGGTGGATGGTCACGACCGTCATTTACGGTATCCTCGGCTGAAGGAGGGTATTAATGTCAAGGTCAGAAATACATTATCCTACCCATTCCCTTCCCGGTGCCAAGAATAAGCACTTTGATAACACTACATTCTACGATGATAATTATGTCAAATGAGGTCGGTCTTAGGGGTAAAATGCATAGATAGCACATCATAAATAGGCATGGGAGCCTTGCATGCATCGCACATCGAGATTTCTTATAGTGCATTATTAATGACCATTTGTATAAGTGCAATCAAAATAGGTCTCAGATGAGCAATCAGACTGCACAAATGGATTCAGAGTGATGAACAGAGTCCAACGAACTCAAAATTGGTCAAATCCGACATCCGGAGCTCCCACAAATGAACCAAGAAGTTCTGATCGTTGATATGATGATCAACGGCCATGAGGTGGCCACGTGACAGCATCAGATGTGCCCCCACCCGCAGTGCAGCTTCGCCTCATCATGTAGAAGCTAACCACGGCCGTCTGATATCCATCGAACAGCTAACAATTGACAAGGAAGCGTGACCATCCGCGCTCGCAGCGCAACGGTCGTGCCTTTGCCTCGCACGAAGAAGACGCGGGCTCGAGTCACCCGCTGCAGCTCATCCGCCAAATTCGCCCACACGCCTAAATTCGACCACCCGATCGCCATTGAGCGGTCTCGATAGCACTACGCGACGCCTCCTCAAGCGTTGATGCTCCACGCGCACGCCTACGCCGACCAACAATGCCTGCTCTCACACGTGCTTGAGGCGCGATCTGAGCGCGTGGGCATGCGCGATATGGATCGTTGATTGGGGATCGAACAGTCCTCAGCGGCTGCACATGGATCGCCAAGATGACAAAGCATGGGTGCGCACGGGTGACCGGTGGGCTGGGGCCTTCACCGATGTTTTGGGAAGGGTTTTAGCGACATCTCGGACATCGCTAAAACCCCTTCTTCATTTGGAAAGCCCTTCTTCCTATTTAAACCCCTTCCAACCACCCATGAGAGGCATTGAATTCACTTAGCAAGTGTTGTATCTCCCTCCTAGCTTCCCTTAGCATCTCTTGTAATCAACAAAGTCGACGAGCCACCGACGGAGCCTTCTTCCACCACCATGGCCGCCTCGTCGTCTCCCCTCTCTCTCTTTCCCTCCCTTTACTCTAGCTTTACTTTACTTTTGTTTAAGCATTTAGCTATTGTTGTATTTGTAGAACTCGAGTTGCATGTTAAATATAGTATTGATGTTGTTTTCCATTTTGATCTAAGTGAATGCCATGACTTAAAAGACTCTAACCCTACTCTCTCTCTCTCTCACTCGCTTTTCTCCCACGTTTCCTTGCAAGCAAAAACCTGCCATTTCCGTGACACTACGTGACAAGAAAAATCCGATTTTCACGCCTCCCTGTGTTCAATACTCGGACTCACGTCCATTCTTCATTTAAAACTGATGTTGCGAATGCAAACTACAACAATCCTTTTAAACAAACACGTCCATAGCATAGGGGCACATTGTATCGCATAGGGGCATTGAGGTGGATCGAGCTAAAGTTGATTTGATTTCAAACTTCCCCCACCTAGCTCGGTTCGGCAAATCTGCTCGTTCCTTGGACACATTGGCTTCTACCGAAGGTTCATCAAAGACTTCTCCAAGCTCTCCAAACCCTTGACCGACCTTCTGGACAATGACGCCCTATTCCACATGACCTCTAATTGCATCCAAGCTTACCACACCCTCAGGGGCTTAGTCTCCACAGCACCCGTACTTCAGCCCCCAGACTGGTCCCAGGATTTTGAGATCATGTGTGATGCGTCAAACTTTGCCATAAGCACAGTCCTGGGATAGAGACAAGACAAGAAACCCGTGGTGATCTACTATGCAAGCAAAATGTTGGACGAGGCCCAACAAAATTATACGGTCACAGAGAAAGAGCTGCTCGCCATAGTTTTTGGCCTCAAAAAGTTTCAATCTTACCTTCTGGGATCCCACGTGACCATCTATACAGACCACTCGGCCATCCGGCATCTATTGGCTAAAATGGATTCGAAACCCTGGCTCATCAAATGGATCCTGCTCTTGTAGGAATTTGACCTCGAAATTCGTGACAAAGCCGAGTCAAAGAATGTGGTGGCCGATCACCTATCTAGACTCCACCCAGACCACATTAGGCCTTCCTTGCCTTTATCTGACACCTTTCTCGATGAGCAAATTCTGGCTGTGCAAGACAGAAAACTACCTTGGTATGCCGACTACGTCAACTACCTAGTTGTAGGACAAACCCCGCATAGCTGGTCCAGACAGCAACGGGATAAGTTCTTGGCTGAAGCCAAGCACTATTTCTGGGATGATCCCATGCTGTTTCACCTCTGTGCCGACCAGATCATCAAGAGGTGTATCCCGAAGGATGCAGTTCAGACTGCGCTGTCCTTTTGTCACGACCAAGCTTGTGGTGGCCACTTCTCAGGAAAGAAAACGGCTGCAAAGGTTCTACAGTCCGGATTTTATTGGCCTTCTTTATTTAAGGATGCACACAACTTTACTAAGACTTGCTCTCACTGCTAGACTCTAGGGACCATGACCAGAAAGACATGATGCCCCTCTAGCCCATTCTGATCGTCGAGATCTTCTACATTTGGGGTATTGATTTTATGGGCCCCTTTCCACGATCCAATGGCTTTGAGTACATCTTAGTCTCTGTAGATTATGTCTCCAAATGGATTGAAGCCGTCGCCACCCACCAATGCGATCATAAGTTTGTCATAGACTTTGTTAAGCAGAACATCTTTTCTCGATTTGGAATACCGAAGGCCATGATCAGTCTTGGTGGAAGTCATTTTATCCACACCCAATTCCGTGCCCTACTCAGAAAATATGGGGTTACCCACCGCATTTCCACCCCGTATCATCCACAAACAGATGGGCAGACCGAGGTCTCAAATAGGCAGATCAAGAACATTCTACAGAAGACTGTGAGACCTAACAGGAAGGACTGGTCCGCATGACTGGATGATGCCCTGTGGGCATACCAGACCACTTTCAAGACCCCGATAGGCATGTCACCTTATCGCCTACTCTTTGGCAAAGCTTGCCACCTTCCTGTCGAGTTGGAACACTAGGCTTACTGGGCCGTTAAGCAATGTAACATCGATTCCCAGTTAGCCAGTGAATAGAGGACGCTCCAATTCTCCAAGCTCGAGGAGATTCGTCGAGACACTTTTGAGAATAGTCGACTATACAAGGAGAAAATGAAAGCCGTCCACGACCAACTCATCCATAGAAAGACCTTCGAGCCTAACCAGCAAGTCTGGCTTTTTGACGCCCAACTAAAATTCTTTCCCGAGAAGCTCAAGTCCAAGTGGACAGGACCGTTTAGGGTAGTCAAGCCCTACTCCAATGGGGCGGTTGAAATCACAGATCCGAACACTAGGCATACTTTCACAGTCAATGGTCAGAGATTGAAACACTTCCTCGTCTAGGTTCCCCTAAAGGAGGTTGTCACCCTCATTGAGGGATGACACGAAGCACCGCCAGCTGGAGGCATTAAACTCAGTACTTGAAGATTCAGACTGATCAGGTATTTTACTTCACTCAGGTAATATCTTTTTGAACCCCTGTTGCATCCATGTATTTGTCAATGAGGACATTATCCAACTTAAGCATGAGGGGGTGGGAATTTGCATGATTCTGAGTTCATTTAATCAGATGAATAAAATTAAATTAAATTAAAAATATATATTGGATTTAGGAAGAAAAACTTAGGCATTAGGAACTTGCCAATAGTGGGAAATAATATGAAAAGAACTTGAACACTTAGACTTTTCAGGCCTTCAGGCTTAATCAGCCCTGGTGTCAATTAAAATATGGATTTAGCTTCAAATCCTTACAACCTTAATTTATTCTAAATCCACCAATAAAATAAGGTGATAAGTATACGACTTATCAACTCACCCTCTAACTCAGAGGGACTTTTAGTCTAAGCATCTACACACATTTTTGCACTGACTCACTCGAAGATTCTGACAGAAATTGGGTAGCTAATGAACCCTCTAGGGTGGTATGGCTGGCAAGTTGTCGTGGGTAATAGCCCATTGGCCGGTTGTCCAAAGCCCAGCCACAGGACCACCTTCTTTTTATTGCCTCTAGGTAAATTTGAGATCAAGGAAGCCACCTACTAAAAAAACAAATAGAGAAGAAAAAGAACAAAATAAGCCACACTTCACCGCACGAGTATGGTTGGCAAGTGATCGTGGGTAATAGCTCATTGGTCGGTTGTCTAGAACCCAGCTCATTAAATGCACAAAAAGATCCAAAACACTTAAGGAAGAAGCGGGGAAGTGGAGCAAGTCGGGGAGATATACACTGGAAAAATCCTTCTGTTGACCCTAAGTAGAATAATAGTTGGGAGAAAGCTACTAATCGGACAGATACACCTTCAGGCAAAACACTTACTTTCCCGATCACCTAGGGGCGTAGGAACCCGAAGTCTATCTGAAATACCGTTGAGTGAGTCTATCACGATCTTCACACCAAGATGCTTAGCACTTAGAGTCTTTTCCGAGTTTTGGGTGGGATGGATAGCCGTAAAAAGTTACCAACACTCTCAACTCCAAAAATCTAAAATGAGAAAAGACGAAAAAGAAAAAATATATATGCCTCAAAGCGAGGATTCAGGCGATTCATATTTTGGCAGACACCCGAGCATTGTTTAGTCTCTGTAGATTAGGATCTTAGTATATTTCCTCCTGTTGACAAGTAACAAAATGTCTAAGTAATCACCTCCTGAATTCTGATTGAGAATAATGGCTAGAATTAACCTTGCTAGGGACTAGCAAGGAGTAAGCATGGGGGTATGATAACACTACATTCTACGATGATAATTCTACCAAATGGGGTCGGTCTTAGGGGTAAAATGCACAGATAACACATCATAAATAGGCATGGGAGCCTTGCATGCATCGCACATCGAGATTACTTATAGTGCATTATTAATGGCCATTTATACAAGTGCATATCAAAACAGGCCTCATATGAGCGATCGAACCGCACGGATGGATTCAAAGCGACGAATGAAGTCCAACAAACTTGAAATCGGCCAAATCCGACATCCAGAGCTCCCACAAATGACCCAAGAAGTTCTGACCGTTGATCTTATGATCAACGGCCACTAGGTGGCCACGTGGCAACATTAGATGATCCCCCGTCCGCAGTGCAACTTCGCCTCATCACGCAAAAGCTAACCATGGCCATCTGATCTCCATCGAACAGCTGACGAGGAAGCACGACCATCCTCTCTCACAGCTCAACGGTCACGCCTCCGCCTCGCATGCAGAAGATGCGGGTTCGAGCCACCCGCTGCAGCTCATCCGCCAAATTTGCTCGTGCGTCCAAATTTGACTGCCCGATCGCCATCTAGCGGTCTCGATAGCGCTACGTGGTGCCTCCTCAAGTATCGATGCTCCACGCGCGTGCCTACGCCGGTTGACAATGCCCGCTCTCACATGCGCTTGAGGCATGATCTGAGCACGTGGGCATGCGTGATCTAGACCATTGATTAGGGATCGAACAGTCCTCAGCGACTGCACATGGATCGCCAAGACGACAAAGCACGAGCGCACGCGGGTGACCGGTGGGCTAGGGCCTTCACCGATGTTTTGGGAAGGGTTTTAGCGACATCTCGAACGTCGCTAAAATCCCTTCTTCATTTGGAAAGCCCTTCTTCCTATTTAAACCCCTTCCAACCACCCATGAGAGGCATTGAATTCACTTAGCAACTGTTGCATCTCCCTCCTAGCTTCCTTTAGCATCTCTTGCAATCAACGGAGTCGATGAGCCACCGACGGAGCCTTCTTCCACCACCGTGGCCGCCTCGCCATCTCCCCTTTCTCTCTCTTTCCCTCCCTTTACTCTAGCTTTACTTTACTTTTGTTTAAGCATTTAGCTATTGTTGTATTTGTAGAACTCGAGTTGCATGTTAAATATAGTATTGATGTTGTTTTCCATTTTGATCTAAGTGAATGCCATGACTTAAAAGACTCTAACCCTACTCTCTCTCTCTCACTCGCTTTTCTCCCACGTTTCCTCACAAGCAAAAACCCACCATTTCCATGACACTAAGTGACAAGAAAAATCTGATTTGCATGCCTTCCTGTGTTCAATACTCGGACTCACGTCCGTTTCTTCATTTAAAATTGACATTGCGAATGCAAACTACAATGATCCTTTTAAACAAATGCATCTGTAGCACGTCACACTTCCACCAAATAAGCCACCCAATATCTTCTTGAACACCCATAATCCCGAATAATGCTTCGTAAATAAAAGTTCGTATGCTGTGTTGCGTTAATAGATATTTAAAAAAAAAAATAGAGAGAAAAGAAATGAAAATATATATATACATAGAAAAAAAAAGAAAAAGTAGAAAAGAGAAGAAAAAGAGTTTATAAGTGTTTTTAGAATTTATTTCAAGTGTAATGAGGCAACAACACCTACCACTCTCACGATCCACCAAATACAGCCTTGACCTACTTTTTTATATTTCTGGCTGCCTAAATACGGGTTGAGGAATTCTGACTTAGTCTTAGAGTTATCAGAACCTAATCAAAGTGTTAATGTCAGGAGAGATCAGCAAATATACTGATAAATCTGGTGTGATTGTGAGCTCAAAAAGAAAGAAAAGAAAAGAAAAGACAAGAAAAAGAAAGAGAAAGAAAGAGAGATAATGAGTACAAAGGAACTCAAGACAGCACAGTTTTTCGCCTCTCTCTGAGTTGAATTATTTCATAATCTGGAAACCTAGGATCTAAAGTACTAGTCTATATGTAACACCAGATGACTGTAAGCCACCAAATACAAATCTACTTGACTAAGAAATCTTCTACCTAAGCCAAAAGCCGAGGTTGAATATACAGGTTAATTTATAACCCCGGGGGAAGTTTGCCTATCCTAATAGATTTTTACTAAGGGTCAAGTACGAGCTTTAGATGAGGATTGGCTTTCACTTGGATCTGTTGCATAGGCTACAACAAAACACATTCACGATTATCTGGATTACTAAAGGTTCGGATGAAAACAAAAGACATAAACCTCTTGTCAAACTCTTGATAAAAATTACTCATGTAAGACCACTTTGCATTTAGTCATGCATTTGCTAGGGACTAGCAAGATTTGGCATGGGAGTGTGATTGCACAACAATCATGCAACCTAAATCACCTGAATTAAGCTAGAACCTAGAATAACTTAGGTATAATACATTCATAGGTATCATAATTTACACAATAGCATGTTTATTAGTCATATAGATAATATCATCATTTTATGACCTAAAAGAGAGATGATTTTAATCGCAGATGATTCCAAGCCGCGAATGTTAGATCAAACCAGACAGATCTGATCAGAACGATGATGGGAGTCCAATGCTTCTAAAATCGGCTCAATCAGACAACTAGGGCACCTTGTGCAGTCTATAAAAGAATGGAGATCATAAAGCCAAAGGACAAAGATCTGAGCCTCAGATGAAGAATCTAACTGCATGGATGAATCCAGATCGACGATCGCAGTCCAATGGTGCAAAAATCAACTCGATCAGAGGTCTACATCACCAGATACAAGGAAAAGAAGATGGACAACCATGATGGCAGCACGTGGTGCCATCACAGCCGCTCCCTCACCACCGCCCCATCTAGGAAGGCTGCACCGCACGTTGTAGGTCGTTAGATCTTCATCTAAAGGCCACGAGCGCCATGCTGTCCGTCTAGCTAGATAAGTATATCTAGAAACAACCAAGTATGCATATTAGAACATTCGAGCAGTGCGTTGGCTCACGCACGTGTGTGGAAGCACGTGACACGCATTCAAGCTGGGCTTTGCACGAAATTGAAGTGGCACTGGGTGCAGACGCGGGCGCAATTGTACGATCGGAGGGCGGAGATGTGACCACGTGGCGAGATTAGTGCACGCCGTGGGCGGACGCACGATCCCACGCATTTTATGAGATCAAAAAGGCAAGGTAAGCAAGCTCGAACCATCTGATCTCACGATCAAACGGTTGAGGATCAGGCACTGAAAAGGGCCTTGTTAGTGCATGCGTGGAGAGTGGTTGTTGCAACAGGCACATGAGGAGGAAGTAGGGCTGTGCGATCACGATCCAAAGGTGCAGTGGGCGCCACGTGTTAGCCAAGGATTAAATCTGCACCATGGAGGTGAATTTGAAGGTTTTTTGAGGCCAGATCTGATCCGTTGATCTCCCGATCAATGGATCTGATCAAACAAGAGTTGTTACATGAGATTAAGGGCTAAAATACCCTTTTTGCCCTCCATAAAAGCTATAAATGAAGGTCCAGAACCCCCCAGTTGAAGCATCTCTCTCTTCCATCAACTCTAGACATCTTCCACCTTCTCTACAACTCTTCGTCCCTCTACAACTCTGCTCTGACCATCGTCCCAGCGCTCTGGATCTGAGGTGTTGCCGCACCTCACACAAGCATCCCACAAGCGATGTCGTCTCTCTGCCACTTTCTATCTCTCTCTCTATCTCTCTATCTATCTATTTATCTATTTGTTTCTAGTAGCATTCTTTATTGTGAAAACTCTATTTAATTGCAATAAGATTCTGATCTTCTGAATGCATATATCTGATTCTTATACATATATACATATGTAAATATCTATTTAGAGCAAGTTCTATAGAAAAGCTTCTGCAAAAATCGAGATTGCCTCCCTGCGAATGACCCAGTACTCACCGGAGTTTTATAAATTTATTTGTCGACATGTTTTCATGCTATACTACAACTAATTAGCTTTTAAAATGCGAATTACATGGCAAGCAACGGGCATATCCTGTATTTGCTGAGGCGTCTCCATGTCAAGAATTAGGAAATAAGCCAGGTAGCTGAAATCCTTAATTCTAATTACCACACCCTTTACCAGCCCACTTGGCGTGATCAGGGTTTGATCAGCTAGTTGTAAAGTAACATTGGCTGGTTTTAGCTGTCTGATCCGTAATTTTTCAAATAGGGCAGTAGGGATTAGGTTGATCGAAGTGCCAAGATCCAATATGGCCTGCTTAAAAGTTGTATCACCGATTTTGTATGGGATCAACGGGGCACCTGGATCTGATTTCTTAGGAGGTAGATTGTGTTGAATTATGGCACTCACACTTTTAGACAGTACGACCTTCTCCTGTGCTGGCTTTTCCACCTCATTCTTGGATAAGTCAGGTGAGGTGTGGTTGCGAGCGAGGACATCAAGTAACTGGATAGTACTTGTGCATTCCTTAATGGTCCCATTATATTAGATTCTGATAAATTTCTAATGTGGAGGTGAGAGAAGGCTTAAGATAAGGTAGTGAACTGGTGGTTTTGAGGTGCAGTTTCTGCTTCCACCTCTTTGTTTTTCCCTTAATCTTGGTGTGTTGATCAAAGGTCAGGTGAGACTTGGAAGATGAGCCTTGGGTCCTAGTCTTGTGTTCTTTTCTTGTGCCTACTCATTGATCATAGCACAGTCATGATGTGGAGGTAGAGGGGAGAAAATCGTCCCTTGTTGCTAAGTAGTCAGGTAAGTCATGGTGTGTTTTGGCTCAGCTGAAGTGGAAGGGGAAAAATGTAGGTATGAGTTGAGGAGCCTGGCTGGGTATACCAAGCTTTACTTTGGACTTGGTGCACCATGTGTTTTTGGGCCAACATGTTGTTTGGATTTGGAAGGGGTTGGGCAGGAAGTGCACTAAGATGGTGAGTATTCTCCATTTGTGCGAGTTGATTGCGGACCTCTGTGATCTCATCATTGTGTTGTTTCTGAATAGAAGTATTTGTTTTCTAGATGTCGGTTAGGGCTTGTAGAATCATGTTCATATGATCTTCCTGCGTTAGCCCAATTTGGTAATTTGGATTGGGCCTAGGCTAAGGCGGACGAGAAACTTGTGGTCGGGGCTGATATTGAGGTCTTTGATTTTGATTGTTCCCTGACCACGTGAAGTTAGGATGATTACACCATCCAGAATTATAAGTATTTAAGAAAGGATCGGTCAGGACGGTGTTGAGGTCCTCGCAGGTCTAAGGAACCTCGAAAAAATTAGAATGCGAGGGTTTAGAGTTCCCCCAACTAGAGTAGGCAAGTCTGGAGTTTCCTCCAAATCCATCCCCTGAGAAGATCGGTGGTAGATGTTATGCACAACCTCCCTCCCAAAAGGCGGTTGCACAAATGGGTTTTGTGTGGAAGTAGCTCGCTACAGATGTCGAGTCAGTTCGTCCAAATTCTTTTTGATGATCGAGACCTTATCCAGGCAACTGGCCATTAATTCCAGATCAACGAATGAGGACAGGTCCTGAGTCTCATGTGCTCCCTGTGTATTTGTCAATGCACGAGCAGTCGTCTGGTCGAACATGCCCATGGATTCATTATTGATGGAGTTCTCACACATATTCTTAAGAATCTCCCACATAGTGTCCTCGTATTGACCCATGATGTTTCCTCCATAGGTTGTATTGACGAATAGTCTGATATCCTCACGGAGTCCCTAGTAAAAAGACTGGACTTGTTCCCATTTAGGAACTTCGTGATGGGGGCACTTTCGCATGAGATCCAGAAAGCGATCCCATGCCTCATGAAGCGGTTCTCCTGCCTGCTACATGAAATGCATGATCTGGTGCCCAAAGCATTTGTCCAACCAATGGAAAGAACTTTTTCAGAAACTCAGATTGCAGTTCAGCCCATGTGTTGATCGAACGAGTTAGGGTTTGGTACCAATGAGCTTCCTTGTCCATGAGAGAGAAGGAGAACATCTTCATGAGCAAGATAGTCTGGGCCAGATGCTTGAGTTGCTTGATATGCTAGAAGGGATCTTCAGAATTAAGCCCATGAAATTTAGGGATAGCATGAATCATGTTGGGCTTGAGTTCTGTATCAGGTCCTCCAGTCGGGATTTGAACTCTAGGTTCGATTGCTACCGCAACGGGATTGTAATGATCTTGCATCATGGGACGCTGCAGTGGATTCATAACGCCTGGAATAGATTGTTGAGGCGTTGAAGCTAATTCTGGAGATTGTTTTCTTCTTCTGCTGGGTGCTCCATGATTATGGATGAAGGAGATCTAGGCTCAGATGAATCATAAGAGTTATCGATCTGATTAGGAGGTTGCACAAGCAAGGAGGTTGAGGCTTTGCCTCGACAAGAGTGAATAGCTAATGGAGGCCTCAAGGGTGGTCTTAAGGACCTCCTCCCAAACATGCACCGACGGAGAAGACAAGGGATAGAAAGTGTGATGGACCCAATCAAAACAACCAAAGATTTTTGGATGACTATAGAGGTTCGAGGCAGATGATACCTCTAGATCAAAAAGTTGTCCACCCAAGAAATACCTGGGTAGCCAGGAAGGGAGAATCTCGTGAAGACCCCTACACGGTAGAGCGCCCCCATAAGTTACAGGGTTTCCCCTACTCGACCTTCCTTATCACCGCGGATCCAGGTAGACCAGAATGGATGACTTGACCCCTTAAGTCTACCAATTTTAACTTTAAAGAGAGGGTGCTTATGATTTCACCTGAACTGTAATATATTTTTGTGAGTGGTGACCTAATTTGAAGATTGGTTGACCCCACAAGGTGAGTCAATTTCACCTAATTTGTCCTTGACTATTAGGTCCCACTTTTTAGGATTCAAGTGATGTTAGAGCTTGATTTTAGGGTATGATTGTTCAAGTAAGTTGAATCAAGGCTTAGGACGCACACAATTTGGGAAGGTTGATTCTTTTTTAAGTAAATGTGTCTCTAAAACTCTGAAATGGAAACCCTTATGTGGCTCTACTTGGTCCAATTAATTTCTTCCAAATCTAGCACCTAAGGCTCAATCAAGAAGGTGTGTAGACCTAGGTGTCTTAAATTCTTAAATAGGTGTAGAAATTAGGTTCCAAATGTTTCTAGAAATGAACCAAATCAGGCAACTTGTGATGATTGAATCTAAATATAGAATGCAAGTTGGTCCTAACTGATTTCTTTCCCTTTTTTTTTAGCTTTTTCAGAATCAAGGCTTAATGAAGATGGAAAACAAGATTACCTACCCCTAGAGTGGCTATTGTGCGGTTGATCTTTATCCTCGACTGAATTCCTACACAAATCACAACCAAAGAGATAGAACAAGTTAGTATCAAGCCAGGAATTGTAATCAAGAGATCAAATTTCGTGATGCTCCCCAGCAATGGCACCAAAATGTTTACACGCAAAATCGAGTTTTTAAAATACTTCGTCGTAGTATAGTCGAAATCACATGAAAACAAATAAAATTTATACTCGAATTTAAAGTTTGAGGTTGAATGCAGGGAACAAGTAGCAATTAATCTCAACATCACAATTTAAGCACAAGATAGCAATATTTAATGAGAAATCCAAGCAATAATGATGTATACATAAGAGAAAATGCCAATGATGCAAAAAGATTAGGGTAAAATGGTGATTTGAATCACCAATTACCCTAATTACAATAATAGCAAATATTTGAATAGTATCAAGCAAGTTTAATCCACGCAAACCAAGTGCACAGTTGATGAGAGTCTCATCATGAGCCCTAACTAGCTCATTTTGATCCAAGAAAGAGAATAAAAGCTCTTGCATAACTTAGAAAAAGGCTTAATTGAAGGAATAAGTGTTCTGAGAAGAAAACATGAAATAAAGGATAAAACTGCAATTTCACAATTGCAATACATAAACGGGATTTCTCATAGACAAAACATAGGTCAAATGGTCAAAATAAGATAAAAAGTAGGTTGATTCAATCAGAAATGGGTTCATGTGCAATCCAGGAATTAAATGACATCTTGTAACTCTAAAACAGACTCGCTTAATTCAACAAGGTTTCGGTCAGGATAAAAATCAAGTAAACCCTCTAAAGTTCATGGAAAAATATCCCATAGGGTTTAGAACATTCAATTTGGCCTTTGGAACCTAGTTTGACCTAGATTGGGGTCCTAGCTCATCAATTAACCTAATTTGAGTTTTTGTGCAAAATGTCCACTCAAACATGGTCAAACCTAAAATCCAACTCCACCATTGGATTCCTTAGGTCCAAATTAGGTTTGCACCAAAATTTAGACCTAAGGGGAGGTCATCTTGACTTACTTTGCAAATTAGTACATCTAATTACATTTTGGTCAATATCTTTTGAAAGCCATTGCATAAACCCCCTAACTTCCTCGCCACTCTTACAAGCAGGTCCCTCCTCCATTAATGGGGAGAAATCCTACTCCAGCGAGGAATAGAGAGGGAATACTCTCTGATTCCTCAGAGATCTCCTCCCAGATTTGAAAGGGAGATTCTCTGAGGAATTCCCTTCCATCTGAACTCAATCTTGATCCCTGATTTGCACCCAATCTCTCGTGCGAAGGCACGAGAGATTTGGGTCTATTAACTGATTCCATCTCCGGTGAGGATTCCCACACTTGGAAGCTTGTCTTCCAAGCACAGGAGTCCCTGCTAGTGCTTATAAATTGACCCCTATCTCCGGCCGCACCTCCTCAGCTCGACTTGGTCGGAATTCCACCTCGATTTCCCCTTCTCCTCCGGCTAAGGGGTCCAGCGAGCTCCGGCGAGCCCCCCTCCTCTTCCTCACCGCTCTGCCACAATACCAGTGGCGGAGCTGCCCTCTTCATCCTCCTCCACGTCACGCAACACCTGCACACGCTTCCTTAGCTCCGTCGTCGCTGCCGTCTTCCTCCACTGGATGCCTTCTTCTCTGGCGATAGCAGGTAGTGCCAGCCGCCCTCTCGCCCCCTTCATCCACTTAGTTAGGTTAGAACTGTTCGTCTCTATCCCCTCTTTCATTTCCCTCATCCTATTTCATCAAACGCTCCTCGACCGCCGCTATCCACCACCATCTTCCTCATTTCCGGCCACCCTCCGACGAGATGCCTCCATCACTCCGCACCCCCACACATCTCGCTAACCACCGCATAACCTCCGCCACACTCCACTGAACATCCTCCGCTCATCCACAGACCCTCTACACCACCACAACCGCCCCCCGACCAAACCCATCCGTCTAACCACAAAGCGACCTAGGCACGCACGCCTAGGCTGCTCCGCAGCCTACCACCTACCGCCTCACCTTCGCCGTGACACGACGAAGGTGCTTTTGTGGTATGATAGAGCCGCAAGGCCCTTTTTGTGTCAGGCAGGGTTCGAGCTCCAGCCTCCATTAGCGGTGACTCGAGGAGGTTGCACGCTCGTTCCAGGCTGCAGTGCTCCAGGATTCCAGGTCCAGCAGACTCGGGGAAGCCTCGCAAAGTCATCTGTTCCAAAAAGTGGCGCCGAGAGACCTGCAGTTGCTGCAATTGGAGAATGGTCTGCTGCAGGCTCGCAAGAAAAAGCGGTGGAACATTAGTCCCACCTTGGTAAGTACTAACCTCGTTGAGTAGTTTAAAGTGATTTTGTGTTATCGTCTGGTTGCCTCCGAGAACACATAGGGTGAGGTCCCTCACCTATACACGCGCCTCATCCGTGAGCTCATCATGCGAACCTGGTGACTCGACCCAATACCCTCCTGAGCACTCCTCGCGCACCACACCCACGCTAGTGCGCCTGGACCCGGGCACGCAACCCGACCCGATAACCCGACTTTGGGAGAGCATTCCGAAGAGTGAAATACAGAGAGAGAGAGACACGGGTGTGGGTAGAGGGGTAGGTTTTGCTCTCTTCAGTTTGTGCAGAGGGAATTGAAGAAGGAAGCAGGGACTTAGCCGCTGTAAGCGAAGGAGAAGAAGAAGGAAGCTTCGCAGAGGAAAAAGAGAAGGAAAGGCCAGGCAGAAGGAAGAAGCGAAGCCAAAGAGAAGAGGAACTGAAGAAGAAATAAAGAAAAGGAAAGACAAGCAGTAGAAGAAGAGAAAGCAAAGCCAAGGAAGGAAGAAGAAGACCCGTAGAGAAAAGGAGAAAGAAACTGCAGAAGAGAGGCAAGGCAGAAGACAGAGGAACATAAGAAGAAAGAAGCAAGGCAAGAGAACTGTAGAGAAGAAACAAGGAAGAAGAAGCACAAAGAAGAAAGGAAGAAAATCAGAATTCAGAAGAAGAAGAATAAGAACAAGATAGGAGAAAACATCTTTTTAAGACGTCTGATCCCATGATCAGACATCCAAATTCCTTATTTTTTCCACAATTAACTTTTAAATTCATGCATATATATTTTGAATCAAGTTTTGAGTAATTAAGTGTTCAATTACATTCTTGAGATTAGTAATAAATTCCAATTGCTCCCTGTGTTCGACCTCAGATACTTAGGTTTTCGAGTAATTAATTTTTATTTGTTGACAACGCTTGATCACCTATACTACGACGTAACTAACTGTTAAAACACAAACAAGCTGCGTTAACATTTTGGCGTCGTTGTCGGGGAGTAATGCGCAATTTATCACTAATCTCTGCATTCTTTTTGATCATATTGAACACTAACTTGCCCTACTTTGCTTTGTTGTAATCTTGCAGGTATTTCACGAGAAGATCCCTCCTACAAGTCAACTACTCCAGGGCAGGTAATTTCTTTTCTTCCTTAAACCATCTCCTTAGCTTTGAAATACAAAAGGAAGAAATTAATTTAGGAATCAATTGCCTTCTTTCTATAGTAATCACCATCTTTAAGGCAAACATTTCCTGATTTTGCGAAAATTTTTCAAATCTTGTTGAAATCGAAGCAATTTTTTTAGATTCTATCCCACAAAATTCATGTGCCTAATAGAAATCACGCTTAATCTCTACGGACAACACACTTCTTGCTTTTAAAGTCTAAAGAGAATTTTTGTGAAAAAGAGGATTGGAAATAGAACCAAATTAGGGTTTCTACAGTAGGGTCTTGGAGTGCTAGTTCACACATGCCTGTATAAAAGGAAATGAACCCTCCCGCATCAGTGTGCGACCCAAGCCCTTGATTGAAGAGATCTAAACAAGACAAACCCTAAAAATTGAGCTCTAAAATCACTTGAATCTTAAAATCTGGGACCTAATAAACTGGGAGTCAAATCAGGGTGATCTCTAGGTCCCAAGCCTAGAATCATTCTGCCATCTATAGGACAGGTCAGATGAAGTTGACCCCTTGGGTCAACCAACCTCCAAATTAGGTCACAACATCAAAACATCTAAAGTTCAAGTGAGAACACTAAAGCACCTGTGAAATAAAAGTGGTAGACTTAAGAGGTCAAGGTCCCCATTCTGGTCTACCTGGAATCTCAGTGACAAGAGAGGTCGGGTGGGGGAAACCCTGTAACCCGTGGGGACGCTCTACCATGTAGGGGTCTTTGCAGGACTCTCCCTCTCTAGCTGCCTAAGTAATTCTCAGGTGGACAACCTTCCAATTCAGGGGTACCATTTGCCCCGAACCTCCATAGTCATCCAAACGTCTTTGGGTGTCTTGATTGGGTCAGAAACATCTCTAGTCCCTCATCTTTTCTCTTTAGAGCACACACATACATTTTCAGTGGGACTCTTTGTTCAGATTTAATCGCTTCATAACTTGATTCTACATCTTGATTCAAACTCTGATTCTACATCTTGATTCCACCACCTGATCCAAATATGCAGCCAAACCACTTAGGACTACCATTCAAGAAACCTGAATATCGGAGATCCATGAGAGATAGGATGATTGAGGATGCCCTGAAATTCTATGACAAAGAAGACAAAACCTCAACACCAGTAGAAAACATTCAGGTTGATGTCCCAACAACCACAACCTTTATCATAACTTGTGCCCAAGTACTATTGGTAGAAGCCACAAGAGGATCAACCCGTGACTTGCTCATCACTTGGTACATTGAGATAGAAAAACTGCACAATCTTGAATACCTTCAATGTATGACAAATCCTCAACTTTGGAAGCAACACCAAGATGATCTTCAAAAATGGGAATAGATAATGAGATTAGTAAAACAAATTATCAACCAGAAGTACCCGTATATACCACAAACAGAGGATGAACCATCTTGGGACAACATCGAGGATCAATTTGATCTCAGGTTTGAGGCACAAAATTGTTGTGGATTCCCAACCCAAATGGAGTACAATGTGCCTGATATTGAAGAAGGTTGGGAAGCTCCAAATGCAGGAAAACACCATGTTGAGCCCACTCTAGACCATGAATCACCAGGCTTAGAATCCCAAAACTCCTGCAAGAATGAGAGTAGAACTGAACCTCTCGAGGGTGTCAATTCTGTCCCTTATTCTGATAAGGTGACCCTTGAAGATTATTCGGACCTAGATTCTAGTGATTCAACCCACATCCTGAGCCCAGAATCTAGATCTGAAACCTATTGGGAAGATTTCAAGGCCCCATACGAGGAAGATCTATGAGGAAGATCAATCTTTCAATGAAGAATATGATTTTGGGCCTCTATTTGATGAATATCGCTCACCAACATCCTCAGAGGAACTAATCGATTTTTCGGAAGTCCTGCCAATTTACGATACAGAAACTGAGGAGTTGGACGAGTGGGGTTTCAATTGGGTCTGCCCTACCAGCTTAGAACCTGAGCCTCTACCAGATAAGAACACCTTTTTAAGCTCAGAATTAACATCTAGGCTAGACCCCAGTCTGGCTACTGAATCTACAAGATATGATTTATTCTATGGTAGAACTCATGATCTTGAATCTCATTCAGATTTTGATTTTCGCAAACTCTCCAACGATTTCGAATCTGACCATAACATCGAAGAAAATCTGCTTCCTAATTATAATAAGCCAATTCTCTTTGAAGCCACCTCCTCCACATATACAGAACCAATCAAAACCCGTTCTCTACCCTGACTTGCAACCGGACTCAATTTCTATTCTGATTCACCTCTCACTGAGCCGTTTGCAGATGATTCAACTCCATATCTATACCAGGTATCGGGTATTGATCAGACTGAAAAATAGGAGCCATCATTCTCTGATCACCCCTGTAGGGTTTCCACACCATGCACTGATTATTTTTCGGAACCCTACTCTGACCAGGCTGATTCGACTCAGCCTAAACCCGAGTTTTCACTTCCATATCCATCCGAGCCACATTGCATATGGTGGGTTCCGCATCTTTTGATCTACATCTATCAACCCACCAGACTTATTGGGTTTGGGCTGCATCATCAGCCCACTGATCTTAACAAGCACTTGGTTGGACCAACCAGGCTCTTAATTAAGGTGCTTGTTTTAAAAAATTTCGTTGATTTGACCACTCCCTCTCCACCCCATTTTCCGCTCGGCTGAAGGCATTAAATTTAGCGCTTAACGGGAGGCAACCTATCATTCCAAAAAACAGAGACCCATCTGATTATCCGTCTGTACTCCACATCCATTGCACCTTGAGTTCAGCCTTAGACAGTTGATCCCACCTCTGGTACACGTACCAAAGCTTGAAATCATCCGCATTAGTCATTTCCAACCCGTTCACCCACCCGATATATCCTGTTCTATGTCCCTGACCTCAACACTATTTCACACCCTTCGTTTACAATGTGGACATTGCAAAACTTAGGCATGGGGGGTGATAAAGTGCATACATATAGAACCAAGAACAAGTTAGAAGGATTCTCACAAAAAATTCACATATATGTCAAAAACACAAAAAAATTGAAAAATTATGAAAAAGAACAAAAAAATGGAGGGAGGAAATTTTGTGAGCCACATAATTATAAGGAGGAGAAAAAGAGCAAAAATGACAAAAAGGAGCACAAAATGAAAAAGAAAAAGAAATAGTCATTAGTAAGAGATTAAGGAATTAACTGAAGTTCTACACCACATCAAAGAAAAGAGAAAAATAAAAGAAAAGTGCTAAAGAGACATAAAAAGAGATTAGCAGGAACGCTGATCTTAGGCCTTTTGGGCTAGATTCTTTAGCTTAAAAATTCACGTATTCGCTAAAATCTGGATAATCCTCAAGAGGTTGAGGAAAATGGTAAGCTTAAGTATTAGGTCTAAGGCTTAGGAAGTATTTGGCCTCGTTAACTGACCTTCGATTTGCAGGATTCGGTAACCTAAGCACCCCAATTCACACACAGTCTGGTTCAGTGTGCATAAATATCAAAATCACGCAAAAAGAGTTTCAATGTTCTGAAAAAGTCACCTAGATTAGGAGCGGCCGATTAACACAAGTTGATTTGGACGAGTTCCCGGTGCAGAGAGGTGGGAAATTCCCCTCAAAGATGCGTAACAACATATCATCTCCTCGGTGCCTGTCTCTTAGGATATTTAAATATCCTAACGGGGGCATGTAAGCACTCTGCTGGTTCAAATATCATAGGTGGCATTATCACGAAATGTCGATCGCCAAGGTCTGAATTCGACCACGGAACGCCATGGGTGGGATTATCTTGAAATCTCGAAAGCCAGGGTTCTAGGGGTTGCCATGGGCGGTGCTATCTTAAAGCATCGATAGTAAGGGACCCTTGAGGATTGATGATGGGGATGAGGAATCCGATACAGACTGTGTTGAGAAGCCAATCCGAAGCTAGAAATAAAAAGAAAGAGAGAAAACTCTCCAAACAAATAAATCTTCTGTCTCTCTATTACAAAAAATGCACTGCAAACTGAACCTAGGTTAAAAATGTCTCTAGCACGGGTGCTTTAACCGCGAAGTCCAACAAACCCTAGGTTAGTTTCTACGGACCTTAAAAACCTTTGCGGAGGACTGAGGCTAAAGCGGGTCAGGTCCGGATTTTGGTACTTGAGTACCTCTAAGCCTATTGTCGGCATTCTGACCTAATCACAAAAGAAAAAGAGCACTTATCATAACTAATGACAGCCACTCAGGGTCTAGAACAGAAGTAAAAACCTTGAAATTTTGCTAAAGGACTAGTAAAAGCTAGGCATGGGGGTATGATGAGAGCCTCATCATGAGCCCTAACTAGCTCATTTTGATCCAAGAAAGAGAATAAAAGCTCCTGCATAACTTAGAAAAAGGCTTAATTGAAGGAATAAGTGTTCTGAGAAGAAAACATGAAATAAAGGGAAAAACTGTAATTTTACCATTGCAGTACATAAACGGGATTTCTTAAAGACAAAAAATAGGTCAAATGGTTAAAATAAGATAAAAAGTGGGTTGATTCAATCAGAAATGGGTTCATGTGCAATCCAGGAATTAAATGACATCTTATAACCCTAAAATAGACCCGCATAATTCAACAAGGTTCCGGTCAGGATAAAAATCAATTAAACCCTCTAAAATTCATGAAAAAATATCCCCTAGGGTTTAGAACATTCAATTTGGCCTTTGGAACCTAGTTTGACCTAGATTGGGCTCCTAGCTCATCAATTGACCTAATTTAGGTTTTTATGCAAAATGTCTAATCAAACATGGTCAAACATAAAATCCAACTTCACCATTGGATTCCTTAGGTCCAATTAGGTTTGTACCAAAATTTGGACCTAAGGGGAGATCATCTTGACCTACTTTGCAAATTAGTACACCTAATTACATTTTGGATCCTATCTTTTGAAAGCCATTGCATAAACCCCCTAACTTCCTCGCCACTCTTACAAGCAGGTCCCTCCGCCATTAATGGGGAGAAATCCTACTCCGGCGAGGAATAGAGATGGAATACTCTCTGATTCCTCAAAGATCTCCCAGATTTAGAAGGGAGATTCTCTGAGGAATTCCCTTCCATCTGAACTCAATCCTGATCCCTGATTTGCACCCAATCTCTTGTGCGAACACACGAGAGATTTGGGTCTCTTAACTGATTCCATCTCCGACGAGGATTCCCACGCTTGGAAGCTTGTCTTCCAAGCACAAGAGTCCCTGCCAGTGCCTATAAATTGACCCCCATCTCTGGCCGCACCTCCTCAGCTCGACTTGGCCAGAATTCCACCTCGATTTCCTCTTCTCCTCCGGCTAAGGGGTCCAACGAGCTCCGGTGAGCCCCCCTCCTCTTCCTCGTCGCTCTGCCACAATACCAGTGGCGGAGCTATCCTCCTCATCCTCCTCCGCATCGCGCAGCACCCGCGCACGCTTCCCTAGCTCCATCGTCACTGCCGTCTTCCTCCACTGGATGCCTTCTTCTCTGGCGACAACAGGTACTGCCAGCCGCCCTCTCGCCCCCTTCGTCCACATAGTTAGGTTAGAACTGTTCATCTCTATCCCCTCTTTCATTTCCCTCATCCTATTTCACCAAACGCTCCTCGACCGCCGCTGTCCACCACCATCTTCCTCATCTCCGGCCACCCTCCGGCGAGATGCCTCTGTCACTTCGCACCCCCACACGTCTCGCCAACCACCGCATAACCTCCGCCACACTCCACTGAACATCCTCTGCTCATCCACAGACCCTCTACACCACCACAATCGCCCCCCGACCAAACCCATCCGTCCAACCACAGAGCGACCTAGGCACGCATGCGTAGGCCGCTCCGCAGCCTGCCACCTACCGCCTCACCTTCGCCGTGACATGGCGAAGGTGTTCTTGTGGTCTAATAGAGCCGCAAGGCCCTTTTTGTGTCAGGTAGGGTTCGAGCTCTAGCCACCATTAGTGGTGACTCGAGGAGGTTGCACACTCGTTCCAAGCTGTAGTGCTCCAGGATTCCAGGTCCAGCAGACTCGGGGAGGCCTCACGAAGTCATCTGTTCCAGAAAGTGGCGCCGAGAGACCTGCAGTTGCTGCAATTGGAGAACGGTCTGCTGCAGGCTCACGAGAAAAAGCGGTGGAACATTAGTCCCACCTCGGTAAGCAGTAACCTCATTGAGTAGTTTAAAGTGATTTTGTGTTATCGTCTGGTTGCCTCCGAGAACACATGGGGTGAGGTCCCTCACCTATACACGCGCCTCATCCATGAGCTCATCACGCGGACCTGGTGACCCGACCCGATACCCTCCTAAGCACTCCTCGCGCACCACACCCATGCCGGTGCGCCTGGACCCGATCGCGCGTCCCAACCCGATAACCCGGCTCTGGGAGAGCATTCTGAAGAGTGATATACAGAGAGAGAGACGCAGGTGTGGGTAGAGGGGTAGGTTTTGCTCTCTTCAGTTTGTGCAGGGAAGGAACTAAAGAAGGAAGCAGGGACTTAGCTGTTGCAAGAGAAAGAGAAGAAGAAGAAGGAAGGAAGCTTCATTGAGGAAAAGGAGAAGGAAAGGCTAGGCAGAAGGAAGAAGCGAAGCCAAAGAGAAGAGGAACTGAAGGAGAAATAAAGAAAAGGAAAGACAAGTAGAAGAATGTCAACAAATAATGAGCACCTCAGCCCATTATATGGGACTAAAGTGCCAAGTTCCTTCTTCATGTAACTGCAGCTAAGGCTGCTGCTAATTGGAGGGGAGGATGAAGCCTGCACTCACAATTAAGGAGTTGGGGGTGTTCCTAGAAGTGCGCCATGTCACTTGGGCGTGGAGGCGAGGAAGAACTCGGCTTGAACACGGCGGCCGAGGTCAGAGAAGGTGGAGGCGGCAGTGGAGCTCTGGTGTGCACCTGAAAAGCAAAATACAGTCTTTTGACCTTGTCAAAATAGCTTGGAAGGATTGCTAGATGACGGTGAAGGTGCTGGTGGTGGTGATGTGTCATGCGAGTGTGTGTAGGTGCATAGCGAGGTTGAAGAGGGTGCGGAGAGATGGGTGTGTTTGACAGGGGTATAGAGCGATCAATAGCTCTAATAAAGTTAGGGCTTTTGACCAAGAGGTCGTGGCGAAGCTAATGGAGGTGGTAGTGGCTAGGTTCATGCTGTGAACCGCGAGTAGGCATCGCCGAAGCTTCGCCGGAGCGAAAGAAGACAAGGGAGTCGGGGTGTGTTGCGTGGTCGATTGGGAGTGTATGTGAGGGGTAAATAATGTAGAGGAGTAGAGGAATAGGTAGAGGATCTTAGAGGAGAGGGAGAAGTCTGAGGAGCTCCGGTCATGGCTTGACCGGAGTTAGAAAAGGAGATGGAGATGGCGAGGCGGCAACGGCGAACGAGGCAGAGGAACGACCTCCCTTTGGCTGGAGAGGATCGCGAAGATGAGGGGAAGAAGATAGGCTATCCAATTTGATAGTTGGACGGTCTGAAGAGGAGGATCGAGGGTGGTCGCCGGAGCAAAGGTTTCGGTGGCCAGAGGAGGAAAAAGAGGGATATATGGCTTGCCAAAACTTGCTAAGGATGTAAGGAACACAATGTAGGTCCATTTATAGGCCTTAGGATGGAGTTCCATGCTTGGAAACAAGCTTGCGAACTCTGAGCTTTTCGCGCAATCCAGATACATGAGGTTTCAAAGAGTTCACATGAGGAACTTAGAGGGTTTTAGGATCTATGAATGGTCTCATTTGGAAGGGAATTCCTCAAGGAATCTCCCTTTCAATTTTAGGACTAATTAATTGAGAATCGAGCGAGAAATCTTCTCTTGAATCTCACGATCGAGGTTTTGAATTTCCATTAATGGTGTGGGGACCAAAATATGAAGAATATGGAAAATCTAGGGACCTATTTGTAAACAATTCAAAAAGTTAAGGCCATTGTGTGATAAAAAAAGTCTGTTTGAACAGAAATTGAAACTAGGTTAAGGTGATCTCTGATTGGGCCCAAATTTTGATACAAACCTAATTTGGACCCAAGGAATCTGATGGTGAAGTCAGATTTTGGTTTTGACCAAGTTTGACTGGCACTTTATGTAAAAACCCAAATTAGGGCAATTGTCTATCTGCAACTCTGTTTTAGGTCAAACTAGGTTCTGATGGTCAAATCAAGCATATCTAACCTTATAGAATATTTTTATATGCTTTTTAGAGGGTTTAGGTGAATTTTATCTTGACTAGAACCTCAGTTAATTAAGCAGGTCTGTTTTTAGGGTTTCAGATGTCATTTAATTCTCAAAACTCATGAAAACCTGTTTCTGTCTGCATAAACCCACTTATTAGACATTTATGACCATTGAACTTCAATTAGCCCTTAGAATACCCTGTGGTTATTGTGTAGGTTTGAAATGTTGCTAAAATTGCATAAATAACTCTGGTTTCATCTTTTCTTCTCAAAACAAAACATCAAGCATTTAGGACCCTCTGATGATTATGTAGGAGCTTTTATTACCTTTTTGAGACCAAAACAGGATAGTTAGGGCTTATGATGGTGTTCCCATCAGGCACCGACAACTTATCGATGAGGATACCATCCTCGTTCCGAGTGAAATCATTTGAGGGATAGATCTTGACCATGGTGCTTCCATCCCATGATGAATTGAGCATCAATTGGACACACCCTCCTTCATGGCTGAATGAAGAAGACTGCGGAGGATAGTCCCACATCGTGGGAATTTGATTTCGAAATGGCTTCATTAGGAAACTTGCCCCCAATTCGTTGCTTAGAATCAACAGGTTGAGTCCCCATATACGCACGCACTGTGCATGCTCTCGCTTGCCCATGCATGCCTGGGCGGGTTTGAGCTGGTCCGGATCCGATTAGAGAGAGAGGCTTGGTTATTGGGCCTAGGGAGTGGGCCGATTTTGCTCTAGGCTGAAATTGAGTCTTGTGCCCATTTAAGATGGTTGATAGCCTATTCTTGACGTCGGATTAGCTTGTGAAACTCATTAAGTGTTGACTTGAGCTTAGTTGGACCACATTTTTTGTTGCTTAAACACTGATCTTTATTTTTGGATTGCAATTAATTGAGTATACATTTTGTTTATATCAAGCTCTAGTGCCTTATTTATATTCAAATCATATATCTACTTGATTAGTGGTTAATTGTGAATTTTTTGCTCCCTGAGATGACCTTAGAACTCAAATTTCGAAAATATAAATTAAAATGTTTTCATTGCTTTACTCATTGTATTATGACATGTATTTTAAACCCCACTTTAGCACGATAACACCTATCACACTCATGAGCTTGCCCTCGTTGGTGAAATAGTTGCCCTGCAGGAGGGTGACTAATTTCTGCCTCACTTTGAGTCCAGCTGGGGACGTTAAATTCAACACTCTTGGGAGGCACTCCAACACCCATTTGCCTTCTGCCTTTTACTCAAGTTTATGCCACTTTACTCTGCATTTCATTTCAGTTCACTACACTTCACTTCACTTCACACTTTACCTATTCCACATATTTTTCACCACCCACCATCCACCCACCTGTCCACCCTGCTGTATACCCCTTACCCTTGTACCAAGAGCCTTTAATCTCTTCTGACCCGTCTTGCATGCATATGAGGACATAGCAAGATTTGGCATGGGGGGATGGATAGGCATCCATAGGACCTAGTATATTCTTTAGGTATTAAGTAGGACTCCTGTTACGACCCATTTCCCGAATCCCTACAAGACACGAGACTGGATTGACTCGACTAATCCCAAAACCCAGTTGTCCAACGAGAAAGTAACCAAAAAGCAGTAAAATAAACCACATTCACTATGCAAGCAACTAACAGTAACAAACGTACAGTAGTAAAGAAGTAAACTACTACAGTACACACCACCACAATAGGAGGAAAGTAAACGAGTACAGGAATATAAAGTTCACAAGAAAGAGTACAGAAGTGTAACAAACTACTCACTACAACAGGAAATGGAGTACAATAGCAACTACAACTAATGGGCTCTACTGGGCCCAGCACCCTCTACAGCCATAGGCTCTGGCTGCTCAACACCTGGACCTGAAAATGGTTATGAGTACAAAACGTCAGCGAATGCTGAGTAGAGTGGCAACTAACTAACTAAAACAGTAAAGGTGGACAGGTAGCTGTTGTTTTTCAATTTCTTTCTTTCTTTAACTAATTATTCTTTCTTTCATCACTTGGTTTATTTATCAGGTCTCTTTCTTGATCTCGAGTGTTCCTCATGGGAACAATCTTGATTGCAATCTTTTTCGAAGAGTAGAAGTAGCACGTGGTGCTCTCCTGGCCGGGAGAGTCCCCCGTGGTGGTCCTACACCCAGTCAACCACCCCAAGGTCACGGATAGACGTAACGGTGACTACAGCACGTGCGACAAACGCACGGGTAGCTACCCCGCACTAGCACGCAGTCAGTCGTTTCCGTTAGCGGGTGCACCCGAAGCACAGCATGGAACTAGTATAAGGCATAGCCCTCTCAGTAACAAGGGTCTAACCCCTAAGAACCAAACAGCGGTCTCACCCCTCCACAGTCCGTGCACCCTTGCCTGACTACCCTGGTTTGCCCAGTGGGCCTAACAAGTAGGTGTAAGGCGTCTAGCTGAACCCTGGGCCCCGTGGGGTGGCTAGCTCTCTCCTTACACTAGTAGCTCTCCCCAGTACTGTGTACGCGAGGGCCAAAAATTTGGTACAGAGTGGCCAATCCTAACCCCGGGTCCCAACCTTAGGGCGGCTAGCTTCGCTCTGCACTAAATAGGGGGACAGTCACTCTCCTTGGTACTCCGTACTCAAGGGCCAGCTCACTTCCCCATTCACATTTCCAGTTCCATTCCATTTATTTCCAGGAGCGCTACTCCTAATTCCCTGTAGGGTTCATGCTCATGTTTCTCAGGTTCTACACATGTAACATGTAACTTTATTGTTCACATTACAGGTTTATTCACAGGTAGCTCATGTTTCTAACATTCAATCTTCCATTTCTGGTTCATATACATGAATCTCATATTATGGCATTTAATGTAACAACAGGAATTTACATGCAACAGTTTGCTAATACAAGTATTTTACATTTCACAGGCAACTGTTATTCAGTTACAGGCAATTGTTATTATTCTATCTACTCATCCAAGACTGCAATCCATACATTCCATACAAATATTCCAGTGTTTCTAGTCCTAGGATTCATGCCATACCCTAGGATCTAACATTCATTCCACATATGCATTCATGTTTGTAATTAAACAAGGGGAAGCCACTCTAGCAATAAACCCAGGAGTAGTGGGGACTTGATCGGCAGGTCCACATGCCTCAGCAAACCCCAAATCTGCAAAGGAACGAGGTCCTATCACAAGGATCAATCACAATAGACTACTCAAAATAGGACAAAAATTATTCCAACAAGTAGAGGGAATTATATGGAAAATAACGATATCTTAATTGCGGAAATCGGACCTCAAACGGACCCTAAATGGGTCAAAAATGGAAATTCTGATCCACATCAGAAGTTTGGAACACCTTCCAGACGTCTTAAAAGAGTCAAACACCATACCTCAACTCCTGCGCCACTCCTCAAACGTCCAGGAACTCTGCTGGACCGTCTGGACCTAGTTCCAGACGTCCGACCACCTCTCCGAACGTCTGGAAATGCTTCCCGCCATCTGGTGCCTCGCCCAGACGTCTGAACCACATGGGAGGGCGTGTCCCGCACCTTCCCGAAGTGAATCCTGCTTGCGTCGGCGAAAATCTCCTCAATATGGCATGGAACAGTGCCTCAGCGAAATGGCCTGCATGGACGTATCCGCAAAGAAGGTGTACGTCGCAAAACTTACCTCTCAATCGTCTGGAACCTCCTCCAGACATCATCTACGTCGTCTGGACGTCGATCCAAACGTCTGATTCTGGGAAAATCCTAGAATCAGAACCTACCTTCACCTTCTCGCGCCGCGCCCGCTCGCTTGCTGCTCCGGCTGCAGTAGTGTTGGGGAGGACCTCCCCGACACACCTCTCTGCCTCACGCACGCGCCGACCGACCATGAGCTCTCCGGAGAGCTCCCACACAAGTTCTCACGCTTGCTCTCCTCTCTTCCCCTCACTGCTCCTCTCCTCCCACGCCACTCACACCTGCTGCTTGCTACTCGCTGCTCACTTCTCTTGCTGGAGGAAGGGGAAGGGTGGCTGGAGGTGGGGTGAATGAGGGAGTGGAGGGGGGGTTTAAATAAGGTGCTAGGTTAGGGTTTACGTTAGCGAGAGGAGAGAGAAGGAGAGAAGAAAACAAGGTCGCTTACTGTCTACGCGCAGCACATGCGCAAACGCGAGGACGTACACGAAAATTTTGATTTTCAGACGTCTGGGAATGGGTCCAGACATCTTGCAAGACGTCTGACCCTCAGTCCAGACGTCTTACCAGACGTCTGACCTAAAGTACAGATGTCGTAAAAAGGCTTAATGACTCGGGTCTTAACAACATAACAAACTCAAAGGAAGTTTTGTCCCCGAAACTTGAGTTAGCTAGGGTGCAGAAAATGAAATCATACGCATAACAAACTCAAAGAGGATCGAAGCCGGTCCGAAAAGACGTACCCTCAAAGAGCTTCGGGTACCGCTCTTGCATCGCCGCCTCAGGCTTTCAGGTAGCCAACTCGTACCTCTGGCTCCTCCATGAGACCTTCACCAAGGGTACCTGCTTCTGTCTCAAACTCCGGATGGCTCTGTCTAATATCTGCACTGGCCACTCAGGGTAGGTCAGGTCGTCACCCACCTCGACGCTCTCGTGGCTCAGAACGTGACTGGGATCGGCGACGTACTTCCTGAGGTTGGACACGTGGAACACGTCATGCACACCAGAAAGCTGGGGAGGAAGGGCAAGCCTGTAAGCAATGGGTCCAACCCGCTCTAAGACCTCAAAGGGTCCCACAAACCTCGACGCGAGCTTCCCTTTCACCCCAAAACATTGCAGGCCCTTCATGGGAGAAATGAGAAGGAAGACATGATCCCCAACCTCAAACTACACCTCTTTGCGCTTCCGATCGGCATAGCTCTTCTGTCTGCTCTTGACAGTGCGGAGTCGCTTGTGAATCTGCTCAATCACCTCCTGACTCTGCCTGATCAGCCTGGGGCCAACCTCCCACTTGGTCCCCACCTCAACCCAACTCAAGGGTACAGTACACCTCCATCCATACAGAGCCTCGTAGGGTGACATGTCGATGCTCGAGTGATAGCTGTTATTATATGCAAATTCCACCAGGGGCAAGTGCTCCTCCTAAGAGCCCCTCCAGTCCAGTACATAGGCACACAATAGGTCCTCAAGCGCTTGTATCGTGCGTTCTGACTGTCCGTCCATCTGGGGGTGGTATGCTTACTGAACCTCAACCATGTCCCCAAGGCCTGCTTGAACTCAGCCCAAAACTAGGATGTAAAGCGGGTATCCCGATCAGATACAATCTCCCACGGAACTCCATGCAAACATACCACGTCGCGGATATACCTCTCTACCAACTGTGCTGGTCCCAAGGTGACTCGGATCAGCAAAAAACGTGCCGCCTTCATCAATCTATCCACAATCACCCAGACTGCATCGTGTACTCGCTGGGTAACGGGCAAGCCCACCACCAAGTCCATGGTGATGCTCTCCCACTTCCACCCTGGTATTGGAAGTGGCTGCAATGGCCCTGCAGGCTTCTGATGCTCGGCCTTCACCTGCTGGCACACTAAACACTACTGCATGAACTCACCTACATCACGCTTCATTCCCTTCCACCAAAAGTCGCATCTCAGATCATGATACATCTTTGTGTTCCCAGGATGTATGGTGAACCTGGAACCGTGTGCCTCAGTCAGGAGCTCTCTCAACAGCTCCTCATCCCGGGGAACGCACAAATGTCCCCTCATGTGCAGCACCTCATCGGTAAAGGAGAAGTCTCTAGGGTCCCCTAACAGTACTCTGTCACGCAACGACTGCAGGTACAGGTCGGCCATCTGTCCTGTGATGATGCAGTCTATTAGCTCTGGCCTCGTCTATCGTGTCACAGTCACTGCCCCACAGTGCCCCAGTAACTCTAGGGGTCGTCAACTGCCCATCTCCTCCATGAGTCTCCAACTCTGCGCTTGTAAACTGGCCAAGTGGGTGGGCGCCTTCTGGCTCAAGGCGTCAACCACCACGTTGGCCTTCCCTGGATGGTAGGAAATGCTATAGTCATAGTCCTTCAGGAGCTCTAACCAACGTCTTTGTCTCATGTTGAGCTCCTTCTGATCAAACAAGTATCTAAGGCTCTTATGATATGTGAAAATCTCAAAAGTCTCACCGTACAGGTCGTGCCTCCAAGTCTTCAGCGCAAAGACGACAGCTGCCAGCTCTAGGTCGTGGGAAGGGTAGCTATGCACATGGGGCTTTAGTTGTCGTGAAGCATAAGCGACAACGTGACCCCGTTGCATGAGCACACCCCCTAACCCCTGCAAAGAGGCATCCATGTACACAACGAACCCGCCACTGCTATCTGGGATGGTAATCACGGGAGCCGAAGTCAACTTCTCCTTCAGCTCCCAAAAACATGCCTCACAAGCGTTTGTCCAAGAAAAGGGCACGTCCTTCTGGGTCAGCTGTGCCATAGGACGTGCAATCTGCGAGAAACCCCTGATAAACCACCTGTAGTAGCCTGCCAGTCCCAAGAAACTGCAGATCTCTGTCATTGTACGGGGTCTCTCCCACCTGAGCACTGCCTCAACCTTGGCTGGATCCACAACCAAGCCATCCCCAGAAAATCACATGACCTAAGAAGGTCACCTCCCTCAACCAGAACTCGCATTTGCTGTATTTAGCGTACAGCCTACATCGTCTCAGTGTGTCCAAAACCATCCGCAAGTGTTGTCCGTGTTGCGCCTGATCCTGAGAGTAGATGAGAACATCATCAATAAATACCACCACAAACTAATCCAGGTATGGTATGAACACCCGGTTCATCAAATCCATGAAAGCAGCAGGGGTGTTGGTCAGCCCAAACGGCATGACCAGAATCTCATAGTGTCCATACGGGTGCAGAAAGCTGCCTTGGAGACATCGGTCTCCTTGATTCTCAACTCGTGGTAGCCAGACCTCAAGTCTATCTTGGAGAATACTGTGGCACCTCACAACTGGTCAAACAAGTCGTCAATCCTCAGCAGCGGATACCTGTTCTTGATGGTAACCCTATTCAGCTGTCTGTAGTCCACACAAAGGCATAGGGTACCATCTTTCTTCTTCACAAACAATACCGGGGCTCCCTACGGGGATGCACTGGGCCTCACAAAGCCCTTCTCTAGAAGGTCCTGCAACTGGGACTTAAGCTCTCGCAGCTCAAGTGGTGCCATCCTGTAAGGTGCTATAGAAATGGGGCTGGTCCCCGGTACCAGTGAGATCTCAAACTCGATCTCACGCTCGGGCGGTAGTCCTGCAGCTCATCTAGGAACACGTCAAGGTACTCTCTGACCACCAGGATACTCTGAAAATCCGTCACGAGGCTGGGCTCTGCCACTACACAAGCCAGAAAGCCCTCACACCCCTGGCCTAAAAGTCTCACCACCTGAAGTGAAGAGATGCACTGAAGCCTCCGTCCACTAGCTATCCATGAAACTCAAAAGAAAGCATCTTCGGTATGGAGAAGACGATCTTCCTCTCGAAACAGTCTACCAAAGCGTGGTAAGAGGATAGCCAGTCCATCCCCAGAATCACGCCAAAGTCCTCCATCGGTATCACAATTAGATCAGCGGGGAGGCTATGTCCCCCAACACTGACCTCACAACCTGCGTAAACCTCCTCAGCTACAAATAGCTGACCACCTGAACCTCTGATCATAAACGGATCCTCTAACAACACACAGTTCTGCCCCAAACTGACAGCAAAACTAGCAGCGACAAACGAGTACGTGGCGCCGGAATCAAAAAGTGTGTAAACTAGTCTGTCGGAAACTGTAACCATACCTGCCACCACTGAACCTGAAGGTCTAGAGTCTCTGTGTGTCAAGGCGTTGATACACCCCTCAGCCCTAGGTGCGGACGAAGCAGCCACACTCTGCGTCGAATGGATAGCCGCTGGCAGGTACCCTCCCCGTGACTGCTGTCCTCCCCCACGCACCTGGGAACCGCGACCTCCTGCTCGTCCTCCAGTGCTCGACGTGGGGAGCATCTGCTGACCTCCAACCCTAGACGGCCAATCCCTCCTGACGTGGCCCAGCTGGCCACACTGGTAGCAAAGGGGAACTCGATTCCCGCCCTCGGTAGGCCCTTACTGATGGCTAAGCAGGGGTCCGGTGCCGGCAGCTGGCCCTTGTCGGGGGCCCCCAAAGGCCACTGACGGGCCCGCAAAGCATGACGGCTCTCCAGCGGGTGCCACGTGCCTCCTCTCTCATCGGCCCTGTGAGTAGTCTAGCTAGTAGGGCCTCTTCCATCCGCTGTCAGTGTCACGTGCAGCCGGGTTGGTCTCCTCATATGTCATGGCTGCCTCCAACACTCTAGAGAACGTAGGTAGCTTTAGGGGTTTGACATACCCCCGAATAGTAGGCCGGAGCCCCTCGGTGAACCTCCATAGGCGCTCCTCCTCAGTAGCCACACCTGTCGCGGCGAAACGAGACAGCTCCAGAAAATGCGTGCAATACGCGCTCACGGTAATCGTCCCCTGGCGAAGAGTGTGGAACTCCCGCCTCCTCTAATCCTACCACATCTGGGGAAAGTACTACTCGCAAAAGAGGGTGACAAACTGGTCCCAAGTCGGCTCGGCCCTCTCCTGACCTCTGACTGCCCTCCACCACCTATGTGCCGCGCTCTCCAGTTGGTACGTGGCAAAGGCCACATGGCACTCCGCAGGGGGGTGAAGGGTGTGATGTAAACATGTTTACACTACTTAAGATGTCTATTTATGCATGTTCTTAAGCATAGGATTGCATTTCATACTATAAATATTGCATAACATGCATCATCTTGCATTTAGCCATGTTTACACTACTTAAGATGTCTATTTATGCATGTTGTTAAGCATAGGATTGCATTTCATACTATAAATATTGCATAACATGCATCATCTTGCATTTAGAGTAGTTTGAATAAAGTGGAGGTTAATTGTCTCCTTTTATGTTCATGGACAGGGCAAACTTTTTATCAGGGCCTCGGATCGAAGATCCAACCATGATCAGGGCGACGATTGGAGTTCAACGACTCCAAGATCGCCCTAATCAGACATCTGTAGCATCAGTTAGTGACTGGGGAACCTAGAAGATCAAGGGCCAAGATGGTGTGAATCCACACTTCAAACGACAAATCCAACCACATGGATGGATTTGGATCGACGATCGCAGCCTAATGGCGTGAAAATCGACTTAATCCAACAACTGTGGCACCATCTACATCATCCAGAAGATGGACGGCCAAGATGGTGCCACGTGGGGCCATCTCAGCCATCCAACTGGCCCTCAAGACCGCCGCTACCACTCCAAAGGAAATCTAACGCGTGATCTGGGCCGTTGGATCTTGATCCAGCGGCTGTGGATGCGCACGCCTGATTTCATCCGCGCGACACATTCCACCGCGCAGCGTAGCGGTCTCGAGTCATTGCGCGATCACAGGATGCGAGTTCGACTCGCGATCTGTGGCGCGCGTGCAACTAAAGGTGACTGCTTGATCGGCTATGGACGACCCAGATCTCTCAATAACACCCATATGCTATTGCACGCCGCGCCTCACGTGGAATCGCACGCGGCCGGGCGTGCAAAGGTGGCGGGCGGTAGCACGATCTAAGCCGTCCGATCTTACAATCGGATGGCTGAGATCGGCTGGATGTGTGCGTGTGTTGAGCGCGCGACAGCCGAAGAGGCGCGTGCGCGCCACCCACTACGCCCACGTTCGGACCTTTAGCGATGGTTTTATTCGTCACTAAAGGTCCTGAATTAATGTTTTTCAAATTGGAATGACCAAAATGCCCCCACTCCTTGCAACTATAAAAGGAGACCCCCTCCATGTGAAATTCTCATCCCTTCCTTCTCTTCTCTCCCTCTCGAAAGCTCAAGAGAAGCTTGTCCCACACCTGGGATGCTTCTCACAAGATAAAGTCAATTTTTCGTCCCCCTTTCGGAAGCGGATCCTGTGACGACGATGATGTGCTGCCCCATTCCCGTTCTTCCTGCTTCACCCTCCTTCGTCCTGCTTCATCCTCCTTCATCCAGGCGTCGTCCCGTCTGGCTCGTCCTCCAAGCAACCGTCGAGGAGGATATCTCTCTCCCCATTCTTTTTACTGCTTTCTAGAATAGATTTACTGCTTTCTAGAGTAGATTTACCGCTTTCTAGTGTAATCATTTTCCTGCTTTCTCGTCGTGATATTTAGTATAATGAACGATCCTTTTGATAATGAATTCCATGTGCATTCTACATCTCTTTTTTATTTTTGTTTGTAATATTCTTTCTCTCTCTTCTATTTATTGTAAATAGTTAGATAGTTCTAATCAATTGAATTACTTCGTGACAAATAAAACAAATGCAAATTTTTTAAATCAAACGTCCGCCTCCCTGTGTTCGACCCGAGATTTCCATTCCGGTATAAATTTTATTTGTTGAATACGAGTTCTTCGCTTTCATACTACGACAACAGGTTTTTCAAAATCGAACATGTTAGCGTAGCAACCCGTACATTCAACAGGGTGTCAAACACCTTCTCGATCTGCTCGAGCCAGTCCTCCACCTCGGTCAGGTCCTCATCCCCCTTGAAGGAGGGGGGGCTTCAGCTTTCGGAACTGTCCGAAAAGCTCGTAATGGCTCTGAAGTAGGGAAACTGGTACGCCTCCAGGCAAGGAGGGCTCGTGCTCGGAAGTGTCAGAGGAAGGTGGGGTCTATGGAGGGCCACCCCCTCCCACACGTCCAGTGCTGTGTCTGTCTCGCAATTTCACAGAGGACTCCCCCTCCGCAACCCCAGGGAGAGGTACCCGTGGAGGCGGGTGAAGCTCCTCTCGTATGATCTCCCGTATCAACTGGGCGAGGTCCAGGGCCTGAACGCTTGGAAGTAGTGGCTAATCCACTGAGATGTCGGGCTCAACGCGTCCGTCCCTCCGACCTCGTCCTCGACCGCGTCCACCGCCCACCTCAATGACTCCACATCAAGGTATCTCCTACAAGGAGATGTGAACATAGAACAGAAAGACGTCAATTCCGTAGACATTCAACAAAGGAAACTCAGAACAGATGTCAAAAGGTACGTTGTGGTGGTTACTCTAGTCACAAGCACGTGAATTGGTTATTTTCCAGCTAGTTGGTTCACTTCTCGGGACGACCTTGCTCTGATACCATCTTGTTACGACCCAATTCCCGAATCCTTACAGGACATGAGATCGGACCAACTCGACTGATCCCAAGACCCAGTCATCCAATGAGAAAGTAACCAAAAAGCAGTAAAATAAACCACATTCACCACGCAAGCAACTAACAGTAACAAAAGTACAGCAGTAAAGAAGTAAACTACTATAGTACACACACCACAATAGGAGGAAAGTAAACGAGTACAGGAATATAAAGTTCACAAGAAAGAGTACAGAAGTGTAACAAACTACTCACTACAACAGGAAATGGAGTACAATAGCAACTACAACTAATGGGCTCTACTGGGCCCAGCACCCTCTATAGCCGTAGGCTCTAGCTGCTCAACACCTAGACCTGAAAAAGGTTATGAGTACAAAAAGTCAGCGAACGCTGAGTAGAGTGGCAACTAACTAACTAAAACAGTAAAGGTAGACAGGTAGCTGTTGTTTTTCAATTTTTTTCTTTCTTTAGATAATTAATCTTTCTTTCATCACTTGGTTTATTTATCAGGTCTCTTTCTTGATCTCGAGTGTTCCTCATGGGAACGATCTTGATTGCAGTATTTTTCAAAGAGTAGAAGTAGCACGTGGTGCTCTCCTGGCCGGGAGAGTCCCCCGTGGTGGTCCTACACCCAGTCAACCACCCCAAGGTCACGGACAAACGTAACGGTGACTACGGCACGCGCGATAAATGCACGGGTAGCTACCCCGCACTGGCACGCGGTCAGTCATTTCTGTTAGCGGGTGCGCCCAAAGCATAGCATGGATCTAGTATAGGGCATAGGCCTCTCAGTAACAAGGGTCTAGCCCCTAAGAACCAAACAGGGGTCTTGCCCCTCCACAATCCGTGCACCCTTGCCTGACTACCCTGGTTTGCCCAGTGGGCCTAACAAGTAGGTGTAAGGCAGCTAGCTGAACCCCGGGCCCCGTGGGGTGGCTAGCTCTCTCCCTACACTAGTAGCTCTCCCCGGTACTGTGTACGCGAGGGCCAAAAAGTTGGTACAGAGTGGCCATTCCTAACCCCGGGTCCCAACCCTAGGGCGGCTAGCTTCGCTCTGCACTAAATAGGGGGACAGTCGCTCTCCTTGGTACTCCGTACTCAAGGGCCAGCTCACTTCCCCATTCACATTTCCAGTTCCATTCCATTTATTTCCAGGAGCTCTACTCCTAATTCCCTGTAGGGTTCATGCTCATGTTTCTCAGGTTCTACACATGTAACATGTAACTTTATTGTTCACATTACAGGTTTATTCACAGGTAGCTCGTGTTTCTAACATTCAATCTTCCATTTCTGGTTCATATACATGCATCTCATATTATGGCATTTAATGTAACAACAGGAATTTACATGCAACAGTTTGCTAATACAAGTATTTTACATTTCACAGGCAGCTGTTATTCAGTTACAGGCAATTGTTATTATTCTATCTACTCATCCAAGGCTGCAATCCATACATTCCATACAAATATTCCAGTGTTTCTAGTCCTAGGATTCATGCCATACCCTAGGATCTAACATTCATTCCACATATGCATTCATGTTTGTAATTAAACAAGGGGAAGCCACTCTAGCAGTAAACCCAGGAGTAGTGGGAGCTTGATCGGCAGGTCCACGTGCCTCAGCAAATCCTAAATCTGCAATGTAATCACAATAGAATACTCAAAATAGGATAAAAAGTATTCCAACAAGTAGAGGGAATTATACGGGAAACAACAGTATCTTAATTGCGGAAATTGGACCTCAAACGGACCCTAAACGGGTCAAAAACAAAAATTCTGATCCACATCAGATGTCTGGAACACCTTCCAGACATCTTAAAAGAGTCCAGCACCATACCTCAACTCCTGCGCCAATCCTCAGACATCCAGGAACTCTGTTGGATCGTCTGGACCCAATTCCAGACGTCTGACCACCTCTCTGGACGTATGGAAACGCTTCCCGCCATCTGGTGCCTTGCCCAAACATCTGAACTGCGTGGGAGGGCATGTCCCGCACCTTCCCGAAGCGAATCCTACACGCGTCGGCGAAAATCTCCTCAATATGGCACGGAACAATGCCTCGGCGGAATGGCCTGCATGGCCGTATCCGCAAAGAAGGTGTACGTCGCGAAACTTACCTCTCAGTCATCTGGAACCTCCTCCAGACGTCGTCTACGTTGTCTATACGTCGATCCAAACGTCTGATTCTAGGAAAATCCCAGAATCAGAACCTACCTTCGCCTTCTCGCACCGCGCGTGGCCGCGCCACGCCCGCTCGACTACTGCTCCGGCTGCAGCAGTGTCAAGGAGGACCTCCCCGATGCACCTCTCCGCCTCGCGCACGCACCGACCGGTCGTGAGCTCTTCAGCGAGCTCCCACATGAGCTCGTGCGCTTGCTCTCCTCTCTTCCCCTCGCTGCTCCTCTCCTCCCACACCGCTCACGCTCGCTACTCGCCGCTCACTGCTCTCGCTGGAGGAAGGAGAAGGGTGGCTGGAGGTGGGGTGAACGAGGGAGAGGAGGGTGGTTTAAATAAGGTGCTGGGTTAGGGTTTGCATCGGCGAGAGGAGAGAGGAGCGAAGAAAACAAGGTCGCGTACTGTCTACGCGCAGCATGCGTGCAGACGCGATGACGTACACGAAAATTTTGATTTTCAGACGACTGGGAATGGGTCCAAACGTCTTGCAAGACGTTTGACCCTCAGTCCAGACATCTTACCTGATGTCTGACCTAAAGTACAAACGTCTTAAAAAAGCTTAATGACTCAGGTCTTAACAACTCCCTTCCATTATACGTATCCATCTTTAGTGTATATATAACTTTATTGAAAATCCATAAAAATTGAAAAAGTCTTGAAAAAAATTATAAAACACAAAAAACACAAAAATTGAAAATTCAAAAAATCCAAAAAGGTTTTTCAAAAGTGTTTATTTATGATCTTAAAGCTGTTGCAAAAACAAATAAGTGTTTATGGAGATTCAACCTTTGCTTTTAGACTTTCCTAGCCGCATAAGCTTGATTCTCTTAGGCTTAGGCTTAATACACTTGAGCTTTGATAGAACCAAAATCTTTCCTAACTTAGGGCATATTTTTATACCTGAGTCAACCAGTACATATTCATCTGTTTGCCTCTGTTTAAGAGTTAAGTAACTTCAGTTCACACTAAATGAATATGGGAAGAACCAGGAGAACCTATGTTCTCAACCCTAGTGTTCATTAGGGAAGGTGGAGTCCTTACCTATGCGTGCAAGTAGACTCTTTATATCTATCTTTGGTTTTGTGTCTAGGAGAAACTCTTTCCACCAAATACTCAATCACTAAATAAGTGTGCTCCACCAAATAAAGTTGACGGAGACATACCAACATCTATTTTTTTTAAAAAAGAGAAAAAATCAGAAAAATGAGAAAGTAGAAAAAAATAGAAAAAGTCAAAAGAAAAAGAAAAAGAAAAAAATTATTCTTTGCAATAAGTAGTTATATTTTCCAAATCCTATTGTACATATCCACAAAAAGTGGTTGCTTCAAGGTACATTACATATACCCTATGTTCTTCACCTTATATTCACTATAGGGAAGAAGGGTTTTCACGACAGTTAAAAACCGTCGCCTATGTCATGAAAATCGCTGTATTCTGTCATCATGAAAGTGTGTGTCGCGTCAGTATATATACGATGGTTTTGACTTAAAATCGTCATATTTTTAAACGACGATTTTAGAAATCGTTGTCTATAGAATTTACAATAGTTATTCTATAAACTATAGTAAATAATATTTAAATGATGATTTTGCTCACCGTCGTCTATGGTATACGTAAACCATACACGACGGTTCTTCACCCATCGTATACTTATATATACAACGGTTATTTATAGAACCATCGTTTATATTAACACGACGGTTATTTATAAATTGTCGTATAAACCATACACGACGGTTCTTGAAACGTCTTATATTTGTATACACGACGGTTATTTGAATAACCGTCATGTATATTAACACGTCGGTTATTTGTAGAACCATCATGTTAATATGTATGCTTTTTTTTTAAATATAACATTTAGGGTTATAAGATTCTATAATCTTAGAATCTTATAACACCTTAAAGCATATATAACATACAAAACACACAATATAAAAGTTTAACATACAAAACACATATAAAACATTCAATAAATATATATATAAACCTAATAATAAAACTATGTCATATTGCCAAACTATAAAACCAACTAAAAAAGAGATAAATAATAAGCTATGCCTCAGCTCCTACCCCCTGTCCAGCTCCACTACCTCCGAGGTCATCATCGTCTCTGTGAGGCGGGTAGTGAAAGGAAGTGTGATCTCCACCGCGACCTCGTAATAATGCCATCATCTCTCTCATATCCGCTCTCTGCTGCTCCATCTCCTTGCTCTACTCCTCTATAAATTTCTTAGCATCTTGACAAGCTTGAATTTGCTGCTCGAATTGTGAGGTGACATCATGGAGCTGTGATGTCACATCACGGAGCTGTGCCTGCATTTGATGGACGACGGCTACTATTGCTAACCCCTTCCGCCCATACCAAATGGACATCGTCTAACTTCTCCCCCCACTACGAATGAAACCTCCATGTTCCGAAGGCATGCTGCTCCTAAAAGCCTCCTCAGGTGTCATAGGAGGGTACTACGGAGTGCCAGAAGTGACATCTGTACGGAGATTGATTAAGTTCATCATTTCTCCCTACAAATTACAATAATTTAATGTCATATTAAAGTAAGTATAAAAATTTAAGTAGTTGATAAATAAATGTTACATGGTTTTGCTGGTATGTCTCATGTACCTATGCTCACCCACCGTCGTTGGCGGCCTTACTATGAGTAACCTCATATACACCAACGCGATTGAGAATGGCACCATCATGTGAACATGCCTGTAAATATATTTTAGGGATTTGCATGTAATAGTTGTAATTAAAACTTTAAATGAAAACATAAAAGTAACATAATTATAAGGAATTACTTACATATTTAGCCTGAACTTTATCTATGCTAGTTCGACCTAAACAGTGGGTCTGTGGTGGAGCTTTGGCCCTATTGACCTTGTTCTTCTTCGCCTGATCCTATACATATAACTTATATTATAATGGGAAAGAATTGAATAATTTATTTTCAAATGCTATTAAAAGTAATTGTAATTACCTCTATCTGAGGCTTATTCCAATACTCACAGCATTCTCTCCACACATCTGCTGCTATCCTCATTAGACGCCATTGAATTATAATACTAAATAATAGAAATAAATTATCAAATGAATTAATTAAGTAAATAATAAAAAATGAGAAATATTACATATTTCACCTTTCTCTTCGTTGTCATCCTCCAATCACGATGTCATTTCACTGCATGATGGTGGATATAGTTGGTGGCATTTACATTGTCACCCCAATCAAAGATCGCCTGTAATATTACAAATTGTATAAACGAATTAAATATTATTAAAGTAAACTTATATATATACATAAATAATTAACCGTCACCCCCATTAAAGATCACCTGTAATATTACAAATTGTATAAATGAATTAAATATTATTAAAGTAAACTTATATATATACATAAATAATTAATTATTTACCTCCATATTACGAATAAGCTGTCTCTTGATCTTTGTTCTTTTAACTGGAGACCGACCTCCAATTAAAAGAACAAAGGGGAATGAGCTCCTTTACCATCCTAGATAGTCTGCTGGTGAAAGGAGGATAATCTGGATCTTCTCCAGCTTCATTGATATGCACTTTGATTCTTGTCCCCTCTAGAAGTGCATCTAGATGTGCATTTCTTATTGGACCCCTTTCTTTTTTTTCATTACCTGATAAGAAAAATATAAATAGTAAAAATTAAAATATTATCAATAAATTTTATTAAAATTTTAATGACAATTCTTACCAGCAGAATTGCTCCCTGCCTTAGCTTGAGGGTCCTATTGAGGTGGCCTCTGTACCTCACCATCATCCTTACCCTCCTCGTCCTCATCCTCGCCGTCGCTGTCACCCTCATTCTCATTCTCGTCATCGTCAGGGTAGTAGGTGGCAACCTCTGGCTTTGGCTTTGGCTCAAGCACCACATTGGTAACCACCTTCTTACCCTTTTTTTGTTACTATCGAGCAAGATCACCAAGCCGAACATATTCACGCTACTATCAGATATATGCGGGATTAGGTATCATGACAGTTGGGTGTTGGTGGCAAGTAGGTAAAGGGATGTGCTCAGGAATGGATGGGGGAGTCTAGGTGCAAGGTGGCTGGGTGCAGGGTGGCTAGGTGCGGGGGGGCTGGGTGGGTTGTGTGCGAGATGGTTGGGTGCGGGGGGTCTAGGTGGGCTGTGTGCGAGGTGGCTGGGTGCGGAGGGTCTGGGTGGGTTGTGTGCGGGGTGGCTGGGTGCTAGGTGGCTGGGTCTCATCTCTACTCGCTGAGGTGCCCTGGCCATCCTTACCCCTATTAGCAAATTTCATGAATTTCATCTGCATATATATTAAAAAAAAATATTATTTGTATAAATATTATGAAATAAATAAATAAATAAATCTGAAGAAAATTTGGCTTAGGAAATAAAAAGGCGTTGAAGCCTAGGAATTAATGGAAAGTAACATAGAATCTTCTTCGGCTATTTCTTAGCCCTTGTATTTAGTGGATTTCCCAATTTAAATCTCTCAACACCACATTGTGAACAACTACTCAACTCTTCATATTCATTTATGTATAACATAATCATTTGGACAAGCATCAATTTTCTCACAATTTAAACCAAGTCCATGAATCCGTTTCTTTGCTTCATACCATGTCTTTGGGTAATCTTTCGGATCATTTAAAAGCTTTCCAATGAATTTAAGTATCTCAGACATCAATTTAGAGGTAGCTCTATTCATAACCTTCATCCAAAATAGCTTCAAAAGAAATGACAACTTAGAAATGGACGTGATACCAGGAGCAATAGGTTCGTCTGCTGCCCTAATAGCATCATAAAACTGATTACAAGTTTTCCCACTAGCTGAATCTTCAACTCTTGCTCTCATCTCATCAAGCATTTCATCGATGTCATCAGCTTCAATGTCAACAGCTGTCTCTTCGAAATCTATCGGAGATCGACTGACTTCCTCTGGTTGATCCTCTCCATGAGTAATCCAGTTAGTATAATGCTGCCACCAACCATTGCAAATCGTGTACTCATATATAGTGTTCCTATCATGTGAATATCCATTCAAGCACCTCCTACATGGGCAAAATATCCTGTCGAACTTGTCTCCTCATCTGAATGACTTCCTATCGTCATGAAATGCCCAATCAAGAAACTCTCTCACTCCATTCTTGTATCGAGAGTAATCCAAGTTCCTCAAAGTAATCCAAGACTTATCCATAATCTACAAAAATGAAATAAAATCACCTACCCAATAATTATAATCTGATTTCATAACAGTGTTTTGACGTGCTACGAACGTGTTTGTTTAAAAGGATCGTTATAGTTTGTGTTCGCAACATCGATTTCAAATGAAGAAACAAACATGAGTCCGAGTGTCGATCTCAGGGAGGCGTGAAAATCGAATTTTTCTTGTCACTTAGTGTCACAAAAATGACGGGTTTTTGCTTGCAAGGAGACGTGGGAGAAAAGCGAATGAGAGAGAGAGAGAGTAGGGTTAGAGTCTTTTAAATCATAGCAATCACTTAAATCAAGATGGAAAACATCAACACTATATTCAACATGCAATTCAAGTTTTACAAATACAACGATAGGTAAATGCTTAAACAAAAGGAAAGTAAAGCTAGAGTAAAGGGAGAGAAAGAGAGAGAGAGGGGAGATGGCGAGGCAGCCATGGCGATGGAAGGAGGCTCCGTCGACGGCTCGCCGACTCTGTTGACTACAAGAAATGCTAAAGGAGGCTAGGAGGGTGATACAACACTTGCTAAGTGAATTGAATGCGTGGTTGGGAGGGGTTTATATAGGAAGAAGGGGTTTCTAATTTAAGTATGGGCTTTAGCGACGTCCGGGACATCGCTAAACCCATGCGAAAAGCATCGGTGAAGCCCCCTACCCAACGGTCTCATGTGTGCGCTCGTTCTTCTTCACATGCGATCCGTGTGCGTACGTTGTGGGCCGTCTGATCGCAAATCGGACGGTTGAGATCGCTCGCGAGTCGCGCCTCTGGATCGGTCCTGCTGAGCTCGCACCCCGCGCATCACCGCATACGTTTGCATTGAATCTGCGGGATTGTGCCGCGTCGCCTGCTTCTGAGCTGCTCGATCGCAAATCAACGACCGTAATCACGTGCCTCACGATCATTCGAATTAGCACTGCAGCGGGCACCTCGAACCCGAGCCCCACTGTGCAAGGGTGAGGTGCGTACCGTTGTGCTACGTCCTCCAATTTGTCATGGAGATGAGGCACTGGCATGGTGCAGGCGACCGTTGGATGAAGATCCAACAGTTGTGAGCTGCTGTAGTTAAGGATGCTGTGGCTGTGGGGAGCGAAGGGCATGCGCTTCTCAGCTATCCGATCGAAGATCGAATGGCTTAAAGTTGCATCGAGCGGTGCGGTTGGTCGAGGGGTGTGGTGATGTCGACATGTGGCGGCCTTATGATCGTTGATCATCAGATCAACGGTCAGAACTTCTTGGGCCAATTGTGGGAGCTCCGGATGTCGGATTTGGCTGATTTCGAGTTCGTTGGACTCCGTTCGTCGCTCTGAGTCCATCTGTGTGGTCCAATTGCTCATCTGAGGCCTGTTTTGACATGTACTTATACAAATGGCCGTTAATAATGCACTATAAGCAATCTTGATGTGCGATGCATGCAATGCTCTCATTCCTATTTATGATGTGCCATCTATGCATTTTACTCTTAAGACCGATCCCTTTTGGCAGAATTAACATTGTAAAATGTAGTGTTATCATACCCCCATGCTTACACCTTGCTAGTCCCTAACAAGGTTTATTCTAGCCATTAGTCTCAGTCAGAATCCAAGAAGTAATTACTTAGACATTTTGTTACTTGTCAATAGGAGGAAATATACTAAAATCTTGATATACAGAGACTAAACAACGCCCGAGTGTCTAATAAAATATGAATCGCCTGAATCCTTGCTTTATGGCATGTACATATATATTTTTTTCTTTTTCATTTTTTCTCATTTTGAGATCTTTGGAGTTAAGAGTGTGTTGGTAACTTTTTACGGCTACCCAACCCACCTAAAACTCGGAAAAAACTCTTAGTGCTAAGCAGCTTGGTGTGAAGATCATGATAGACTCACTCAACGGTAATTCAAACAGACTTCGGGTTTCTATGCCCCTAGGTGATCGGGAAAAGAAGTGTTTTGCCTGAAGGTGTATTTGTCTGATCAGTAGCTTTTTCCCTACCTTTGTTCTATTTGGGGTCAACACAAGGATTTTTCCAGTGTATATCTCCCCAGCTTGCTTTACTTCCCCGCTTCTTCCTTAAGTGTTTTGGGTCTTTTTATGCATTTAATGAGCTGGGTTCTGGACAATCGACCAATGGGATGTTACCCACGATCACTTGCCAGCCATACTCATGTGGTGAACTGTGGCTTATTTTGTTCTCTTCTCTTTTTTTTTTTTTTTAAGTAGATGGCTTCCCTGAAATCAAATTTACCTAAAGGCAATAAAAAGAAGGTGGTCCTGTGGCTGGGCTATAGACAACTGGCCAATAGGCTGTTACCCACGACAACTTGCCAGCCATACCACCCTAGAAGTTCATTAGCTACCCAATTTCTGTAAGAATCTCCGAGTGAGTCAGTGCAAAAATGTGTACAGATGCTTAGACTAAAAGTCCTTCTGAGTTAGAAGGCAAGTTGATAAGTCGTATACTTATCACCTTATTTTATTGGTGGATTAGAATAGATTAAGGTTGCAAGGATTTGAAGCTAAATCCATATTTTAATGAATATCAAGGCTGATTAAGCCTGAAGGCCTAAAAAGTCTAAGTGTTCAGGTTTTTTTCATATTATTTCGCACTATTGACAAATTTCTAGTGCCTAAGTTTTTTTTTTCCTAAATTCAATTTTTTTATTTTATTTGGTTTTATTCTATTCAGACCGATTAAATGAACTCAGAATCATGTAATTTACCACTCCCCCATGATTAAGTTGGACAATGTCTTCATTGACAAATTCATGGATGCAACAGGGGTTCAAAAAGATATTACCTGAGTGAAGTAAAATACCAGATCAGTTTGAATCTTCTGGGTTGCCTCCCAGGAAGCGCTGAGTTTAATGCCTCCAGCTGGGCGGTGCTTCGTGTCATCCCTTAATGAGGGTGACAACCTCCTTTAGGGGAACCTAAGCGAGGAAGTGTTTCAATCTCTAGCCATTGACTGTGAAAGTATGCACAGTATTCAGATATGCAATTTCAACTGCCCCATTGGAGTAGGGCTTGACTATCATAAATGGCCCTATCCACTTGGACCTGAGCTTCCCCGGAAAGAGTTTTAGTCAGGCGTCAAAAAGCCAAACTTGCTGGTTAGGCTCGAAGGTCTTTCTATGGATGAGTCGGTCATGGATGGCTTTCATTTTCTCCTTGTATAGCCGACTATTCTCAAAAGCGTACCGATGAATTTCCTCGAGCTCGGAGAGTTGGAGCGTCCTCTGCACACCGGCTAACTGGGAATCCATGTTACACTGCTTATCAGCCCAGTAAGCCCAGTGTTCCAACTCGACAGGAAGGTGGCAAGCTTTGCCATAGAGCAGGCGATAAGGCGACATGCCTATCGGGGTCTTGAAAGCGGTCCGGTATGCCCATAGGGCATCATCCAGTCGTGCGGACCAGTCCTTCCTGTCAGGTCTCACAATCTTCTGTAGAATATTCTTGATCTGCCTGTTTGAGACCTCGGTCTACCCATTTGTTTGCGAATGATATGGGGTAGCAATGCGGTGGTTAACCCCGTATTTTCTGAGTAGGGCACAGAATTGGGTGTGGATAAAATGACTTCCACCATCACTGATCATGGCCTTTGGTATTCCAAATTGGGAAAAGATGTTCTGCTTAACAAAGTCCATGACAACCTTATGATCGAATCGGCGGGTGGCGACGGCTTCAATCCATTTGGAGACATAGTCTACAGAGACTAAGATGTACTCAAAGTCGTTGGATGGTGGGAAGGGACCCATAAAATCAATACCCCAAATGTTGAAGATCTCGACGATCAAAATGGGCTGAAGGGGCATCATGTCTTTTCTGGTCATGGTCCCCAGAGTCTGGCAGTGAGAGCAAGTCTCAGCAAAGTTGTGTGCATCCTTAAATAAGGAAGGCCAGTAAAATCCGGATTGCAGAATCTTTGCAGCCGTTTTCTTTCCTGAGAAGTGGCCACCACAAACTTGGTCGTGACAAAAAGATAGCACACTCTGAACTTCATACTCAGGGATACACCTCCTAATGATCTAGTCAGCATAGAGGCGAAACAGCAAGGGATCATCCCAGAAATAGTACTTGGCCTCAGCCAAGAACTTATCCCATTGCTGTCTGGACCAGCTGTGCGGGGTTTGTCCTACAACCAGGTAGTTGACCTAGTCGACATACCAAGGTAGCTTCCTGTCTTGCACAACCAGAATTTGTCCATCGGGAAAGGTGTCGGATAAAGGCAAGGAGGGCCCAATGTGGTCTAGGTGGAGTCTGGATAGGTGGACGGCCACCACATTCTTTGATCCGGCTTTGTCGCGATTTCCAGGTCAAATTCCTACAAGATCAGGATCCATTTGATGAGTCTGGGCTTCACATCCTTTTTACCCAATAGATGCCTAATGGCCTAATGGTCTTTATAGATGGCCACGTGGGATCCCAGAAGGTAAGATCTGAACTTTTCTAGTCCAAAAACTATAGCGAGCAATTCTTTCTCTGTGACCGTATAATTTCGTTGGGCCTCGTCCAACGTCTTGCTCGCGTAGTAGATCACCACTAGTTTCTTGTCTTGTTTCTGTCTCAGGACGGTGCCTATAGCAAAGTCTGATACATCACACATGATCGTAAAATCCTGGGACCAGTCCGGGGGCTGAAGTACAGGTGTTGTGGAGACTAAGTCTCTGAGGGTGTGGTAAGCCTGGATGCAATCAGAGGTCATGTGGAATAGAGCGTCATTGGCTAGAAGGTCGGTCAAGGGTTTGGAAATCTTGGAGAAGTCTTTAATGAACCTTCTGTAGAAGCCAACGTGTAAAAGGAACGAATGGATTTGCCGGATCGAGCTAGGTGGAGGAAGTTTGGAAATCAAATCAACTTTAGCTCGATCCACCTCAATACCCCTATGTGATACGATGTGACCGAGGACGATTCCTTCTTGAACCATGAAATGGCTCTTTTCCCAACTTAACACCAAATTAACCTCAATACATCGTTTCCAGATTTTCTCCAAGTTGCTCAAACAGTGGTCGAATGAATTCCCAAATACAGAGAAATCATCCATAAAGACCTCCAGGTATTCACCCACCATCTCTGAGAAGATGGCTAGCATCCAATGCTGAAAGGTAGCGGGTGCGTTGCATAACCCGAACGGCATACGACGGAATGCAAACGTGCCGTACGGGCAAGTGAATGTGGTCTTCTCTTGATCTTCAGGAGCAATTGCAACTTGGTTATATCCTGAATATCCATCCAGGAAGCAAAAATACTTCTGCCCTGCCAATCTTTCAAGAATCTGGTCGATGAATGGCAGGGGGAAATGATCTTTCTTGGTTGCTTCATTTAGTTTCTGTAATCAATACACACCCGCCATGCGGTGGTGGTGCGAGTGGGGATGGATTCGTCATGCTCATTGGTGACAACGGTGAACCCGGATTTCTTCGGAACCACTTGAGTGGGGCTCACCTAAGGGCTATCAGAGATGGGATAGATGATGCCAACGTCAAGCCATTTGATAATTTCCTTCTTAACGACCTCCCGCATATTTGGGTTTAATCGTCTCTGCATTTGACGGGAGGGTCGTGCCCCATCTTCTAGGTAGATCTTATGGGTACAATAGGTGGGGCTAATTCCTCTCAAATCTGAAATAGTCCAGCCAATGGCAGCCCTGTGTTCTGATAGGGTCGCTGTCAATCTAAGTTCCTGATCCTTAGTTAGGTTGGCATTGATAATTATGAGGAAGGTCCGGTCAGGTCCTAAGAAGACATACTTGAGATTCTCGGGTAGCGGCTTCAGTTCAGGTGTGGGTGGAACAATTTTTGATGGAAAGGGGAAAGGCGGGAGTTGATCAACATCAATTTCCTCGAATGGTGTTGGTTGATGGTAATCAACCCTACAAAGGTCCATGGGCATAGATGGTGATGGGTTAGAACAGTCGTTATAGGATTGGTAGTCCGAGACAGAACTAAAGGTGAGGCATTCCTCGACCAAAGGCTCTACGGGATCGTGTTCCTCAATATAGTCTCAATCAAAAGACTTGGTCACCCAGAAGATATCCAACTGCATCTTCTTATTTCCAAAGGCGATTTCCATACATCCCGTGCCACAATCGATGTTTGCCTTAGCCATAGCTAAGAAGGGTCTGCCTAGGATGATGGGTGTGTTCTGAAGTTGTTCAGGGACTTCCATGTCGAGCACCAAGAAGTCGATCGGAAAATAGAAGTCCTTGACCCGCACAATTACATCCTCGACAACCCCCTTTGGGGTTTTCACAGATCTATCAGCCAACTGGATGGTAACAGGTGTGGGCATCAACTCTCCGAATCCAAATTGGTTCTACAGGGTTGTCGGAATCAAATTGATGGAAGCAGCTAAGTCCAGGAGCGCTCTATCAAATGTCATGTCCCCGATATTGCAGGATATCAGGGGTGCTCCTGGGTCAGTTCGTTTGAGCGAAAGGTTGCTTGATATCACGGAACTTGCTTTCTCTGAGAGCACAACCTTCCTAGGTGCCTGAGGTCTTGGCTTACATTTTAGTGTACAGGCATCCTTTAGGAACTTGGCGTAAGCCAGAATGTACTTAATGGCTTCAAGGAGCAGAATATTAATCTGAACCTGCTTAAAGATCTCCAAAAGCTCCTCAGTTTCCATAACACTTTTCTTTTTCTTGATTGTCTCCAAGGCCTCAGGATATGGTGTTTGAATGTGGATAGGGTCTATTTCTGGGTCCTTGGGTTTTTCCTGTGCCTCTTCTGAGTCGGGTATTTCAGAGGGTGAAGTCACGGGAGGAGTCGGCCACTTGGGATCCTGGGTTTTGGTGCCGCTTCTCAAGGTTACCGCATTTGCAGAGGCATTGGGACCATGGGTTGATCCTCGAGAAGACAAGGAAGAAGAAGCACCAAACCCAGGAGGTGTTTATGGAGTCGGCTGGACCATGTGAACCTGCCCGGGATTGCTTTGGAATCCTTGCGAATTGAGGCCTCTGTTAATCATGTTTCGCGAGTTCAGTTGTGGTTGGGAACGCAGGGATCCTTGTTGTTTACAATCCAACAGCTGGCTTAACTGTCCCTTCACTAAAGCCATTTTCTCCTGGTGTTTTTGGTTCATTTCAGCCATCATTTTTATCAGGGTGTCCATTTGGTTTTGTGGGGGAAGGGGCGCCCTATTCGGACTATAAGGGGGTCTAACTGGTGGTTCTTGTTGATAGGGGGCCAGGTTTGGCTGTTGGTTTGGCCTGGGCTGGTTCTGAAATTGAGGTGATTTCCGGTTTGTCCAAGCAAAGTTTGGGTAATTACGCCAGCCGGTGTTGTAAGTGTTGGAGAAAGGGTCAGGTTTGGAATAACCTTGGATAGCCTGTACATCTTCAAAGAGAGCAGATGTCGAGGGGGAGGGAAGAGAGTAATCAAGGGTTGAGGGAGCAAAGGTCCCTCCTTGGAACGTGGTCAGGGGTTGTTCCAGGTTCATTTGGCTTAGTGGTTGGACCAGGTCAACATTGTGAGCTCCCTTTGCTAGGGAGAGGGTCTGTAACAGGTTCCTAGTCTGGCTTAGTAGTTCATCTATCTTTTTATCTACCAATTCCACTCGATCCAATTTCTTAGCAATGATATCCATGTCAACCGTTCCAGAATTTGCTTATACCTCATAGATCTCACCACGGGGTTGACTGGATCGACTGAACTGGCTTATGGAGGCATTGTTGAGCGAATTTTCGCTCATAGACTCAAAGAGCTCAAATGCACTCTCCTCTTCTTTGTTCAGGAAGTTCCCCCCGCATGAGGCATCGACGAAGTTCCAAAGGTTGCCGTCCAGACCGTGGTAGAAGATCTGGGCCAATTGCCACCTTGGTACTTCGTGGTGTGAGCATTTCCTTAATAGTTCATTAAATCTTTCCCACGCCTCATGGAACTGTTCCCTGCCCTGGAGTGTAAAGGTAGTAATGGCTCTTCTAAGGGCATTGGCTTTTCCTATGGGGAAGAATTTCTTTAAGAATGCATGCCTCAGTTCTTCCCAGGTGGTGATGGGTCGACCTAGGGTTCTTAGCCAGTGAGATGCTTTGTCTCTCAGTGAGAAGGGGAACATCTTAATCAAAATAATGTCTAGGCTAATGTTCCTAGGTTTTACAGTCCAGGCAATCCAGTCAAGATCCTCTAGGTGCTGGAAGGGGTCCTCATTTGAGCTTCCATGGAAGTGGCTCTGAATCAGACTCAGGACGCTTGGTTTCAACTCAAAATCATCTCCCCCTTCGGGGATCCTAAGGTGTGGCCCAATTCGAATCGCAGAAGGATTGTAGAAGTCACGGAGGGGCCTAGGTTGGTCCTGGAATGGTGGTGGATCAAGTGGTGGTTGTCCTTACGGGCCTTGGAAAGGTGATGGTGGTTGCCCCTGTGGGTTCTGCAACCGGTGTACGGCTTGCATGATAGTGTGAATCTGTTGCTGCTGAAGCCGGTTGTTTGCGTTGATCTGGGCCTAGATGATGGCCATTATGTCTGGTGGGGGTTGGTCCTCAACCTCATCTACTCTAGGTTTGGCCATGTTTCTAGCAAAGTCAGGTCTCCTAGATTCCCGTCCCAAAACAAACAACTCAGGATGAAGTGATCGTCTCCCGTGCATACACTAGAGAAGAACAGGAGGGGATGCAGAGAGCGACAGATGTGAGAAGTGTGTGTGCATAACCAAGTAAACAAGCCTAGTCCTTATAGTGTATTCCTTAGGAGACCTAGAAATCTCCAAAGGAGCGATCAAGTTCGTAAGCACTGGACTACCCTTCCCAAAGCTAATCGGACCAGGGTGATTATGAGGGGATTGTAGGGAAGGTTCTTCCTTTGGCTTGCACAACCGGTTCTGTAGACTCCACAACCGCGGTCGTTTGACACTTCCCCGCAACCTAGTCACTAGATTCTACTAAGGGAATGAAAGCCAAGTGCCCAGCGAACAAAACCATCGCTCTTGAGACTTAACCCAGTCCTACCTAGGGCACATCTACTCTGTTTTAATGGGACTAGGACAGTGCTTGTGCTTGGGTTATGTGATGAGGCGTTGATTGGGGTGGTGCCTCTTAGTTTTCCAATTCCAATGTGTGTGCTCCTATCAAAACATGGTTTTCAAGCAAGTTTTAAGATGTGGTATCTTTTAATGTTTACCCTTACTTTTTTGTCTTTTAGGGTTGACGTGTCTTAATGTTTTCAGGCAAGTTTCAAGTGGGCACGCCAAGTTTTGCACACAATCGGTGAGAGTAGATTCCCTTTAATGTGAAGAGGCTCTAAAACCCTAAAGTGCTCATCCTAGTGTTCATGCAACTTCTACCAGATGAGTTGATTTTAGGGGTGAGTGGTGAGGCCCATGTCAATTCATGGTGGCTTCGCAAACACCACTCAAAAAGAAAGAACACTCCAAAAAGGTTAGGTCATTAAGAATGTTTGAGTGTATATTTTTTGGTTGGGTGATGCGTTGAGGATGTGGATCAGGCAATCATGTACCACACCAATTTTTTTCTATTTTACAATTTTTTTTAGATTTTTTTTAGGTAAGCAAACAACCACTGGTGAAGAATTACTCACAATCGGTCCTTGCTACGCTTACTCCATCTCTACCGTCACGAGTTGCACTGCTTCACCGTCCAAGCGCTGAGTTCCTACAACCATCAAGTAGATGGAGAAAATGCGTTAAATGATGTGAGCATGGATGTAAAATGGAAATGACAAAATAAATCCGTTGCCTCCTTGACAACAGCGCCAAAAACTGACGTGCTACGGCCATGTTTGTTTAAAAGAATCGTTATAGTTTGCATTCGCAACGTCGATTTTAAATGAAGAAACGGATGTGAGTCTGAGTGTCGATCTCAGGGAGGTGTGAAAATCGGATGTTTCTTGTCACTTAGTGTCACGGAAATGACGGGTTTTTGCTTGCGAGGAGACATGGGAGAAAAGTGAGTGAGAGAGAGAGTGTGTAGGGTTAGAGTCTTTTAAATCATAGCAATCACTTAAATCAAGATGGAAAACATCAACACTATATTCAACATGCAATTCAAGTTTTACAAATACAACGATAGCTTAATGCTTAAACAAAAGGAAAGTAAAGCTAGAGTAAAGGGAGAGAAAGAGAAAGAGAGGGGAGATGGCAAGGCAGCCACGGCGGTGGAAGGAGGCTCCTTCGGCGGCTCATTGACACCGTTGACTACAAGAGATGCTAAAGGAGGCTAGGAGGGTGATACAACACTTGCTAAGTGAATTGAATGCTTTACATGGGTGGTTGGGAGGGGTTTATATAGGAAGAAGGGGTTTCTAATTTAAGTATGGGCTTTAGCGATGTCCGGGATGTCGCTAAACCCATGCTAAAAGCATCGGTGAAGCCCCCTGCCCAACGGTTTCACGTGCGTGCCCGTTCTTCTTCACGCACGATCCGTGTGCGCGCGTTGTGGGCCATCGGATCGCAAATCGGACGGTTGAGATTGCTCGCGGGTCACACCTCTGGATCGCGCCTGCTAAGCTCGCGCCTCGTGCGTCCTCGCAGGCATCTGCATCGGATGTGCGGGATTGTGCCGTGTCTCCTGCTTCTGAGCCGCTCGATCGCAAATCAACAGCCGTAATCGTGCGCCTCACGATCATTCGAATTCGCGCTGCGGCGGGTGCCTCGAACCTGCGCCCCACTGTGTAAGGGTGAGACACATACCGCTGCGCTATGCCCTCTGATTTGTTATGGAGATGAGGCGCTGGTGCAGTGCGGGCGACCGTTGGATGAAGATCCAACGGTTGTGAGCCACTACAGTTGAGGATGCTGTGGCTGTAGGGAGCGAGGGGTGCGCGCTTCTCAACCGTTCGATCGAAGATCGGACTGCTTAAAGTTGCGTCGCGCGGTGCGGTTGGTTGAGGAGCGCGGTGATGTCGACACGTGGCGACCTTATGACCGTTGATCATCAGATCAACGGTCAGAACTTCTTGGGCTAATTGTGGGAGCTCCGGATGTTGGATTTGGCTGATTTTGAGTCTGTTGGACTCCGTTCATCGCTTTGAGTCCATCCATGCTGTCTGATCACTCATCTGAGGCCTATTTTGACATGTACTTGTACAAATGGTCGTTAATAATGCACTATAAGCAATCTTGATGTGCGATGCATGCAATGCTCCCATTCCTATTTATGATGTGTCATCTGTGCATTTTACCCTTAAGACCGACCCCTTTTGGTAGAATTAACATTGTAAAATGTAGTGTTATCATGTTTGTATTTTGATTAAAATTTTCACTTAATAGCCCATCCTTGAAGATTTGATCACAACGTTACTTGTTACATGTAACCGGTGTCTGGAGAAATTTCGGCAGCATCTCCTCGTACTTCTCCAATATACCCTCCAAGATTAACCTTAACTACATTCCCAATAACTCTCGTTTAAGGATGTATTAGGAACGTAGATAAGGTCAGTTGGTATACCAGAGAAGAGAGAAAAGATATTACCGAAATTCCCCCAGACATCGGTTCCATGTAACAAGTAACCCTAAGTTGTGATCAAATCTTCAAAGACCCCCCTTTGTTCAGAACTTCTCTAAACAAAGGACGACGACTCTTATGGCATGTTATAAAGACAAAATTTCGTGAATGTAAGTGAGGTATACAAACACTTTGCATTGTCCGTATAACATGATCATAAGTGTCGACGGATAAGTATTTTGACACGATTATCCCCTCCCAAAACCTGTAACCTAGGGGTTAGAATACCTATTATTTGACCTCAAGTGCATCTAGATTTGTGCAAATGTGTGTATCTATGAATTCATTAAAATAATAAAATTTGCAATAAAAATAAATAATTATATACAAATAAAAAATGGATTCTTCCTTTCTTTCCCTCATCACCCTTCACTCCTATCTTCCTATCTTACCACTTCCTTTCTACTCTCTTTCTCTCTTCATCCTACTCTTTCTCTCATCCTTTCCTTCCTTTATATTCTTCTTTATGCATCTCTCTCCCTCTTCTTCATCTACTGTCTATTTATTTATCCTCTCTTTCCTCTCTTATCCCTATCCTTCCTCTCCTCCTTCCCTTCATTAATTGATATTCTTCTTTATTCATCTCTTTCCCTCCTCTTCCTCTCCTACTCCATCTCATTTCACTTTCAGAATAATAAATTAACATAGAAATACAATCAAATAAACATTTAGAATAAAAATAATTCATTCACAAATCATAAATTCATTGACATTCTAAACCTAAGTGGGCACACCCCACATTCTTAACCTAAGTGGGCACACCTAACATTCTAAACATAATTAAATGGACACACCCCACATTCATTCACAAAAGAATTAAGACAACTTAATTTCATACCTCAATAAAGCACGTGAATCATAGAGAAGATGTCCAACGACGCGAGATATCTAAATCAAATTATAAATATTTATAAGTAAATAACTAAAATAAATATTTACAAGAAATCAGATGGCGATGACGGCAGGCGGTCTCAAGGCGGTATCAGGGCGGCGATTGGTAGAATCAGGGAAGAAGAAGGATGGACAACTTGGAGGTCGAGGGCATAGAGGCGGAAGGAGAGGAGAGACTCTAATATACATGGTAAAAGGGTGATGGAGGCGAGGTGGACTGATAGAGGGAGCGCAAGGGAGAACAGAAGGATCGTGTGTTTCCGGTGCTGGCGATGGGGCCATATGGCAGCTACCTGCTGATCTCCCGTTGTATGTTTAGCATGTGGGGGATTTGGTCACAAGCGGGATTCTTGCAAAGTTCTTGATGGGGAGATGAAAGGCCGCCTTTTCTCGCGCTCTGAAATTTTGCATTCTAGGGCTCAACCGACGCCACCACTGCCCCCACCCCCCCGTATCTTTGGGGGGCATATGGTTGATATGGAGGTCCCTATGACAGAGAACATCAAAGCGGCAGAGCTGATATTGAGAGGGGCACTAATCAGAGAGGTTATGACCAGGAGACCGACGTCGGAGAACGTGCGCAATCTGGTAAGCTCTCTTTCCCCCTTAACCAATTCCTGGAAGTTCACCTTTCTGTCGCCTACACGATTTGTTCTATTTGGGTTGGGGATGATGGATGTTGAGAGGCTGCGATTTCAAACGTCTTTCAATGATGGCCTAACGGTGATCTGGAGATTGGTTTCTCCCTTTGATGGAGCTCTACCGGAGAGGCCGCCACAGAGAGTGGGATCCAGGTCGAGGAAACTTGAGATCAAGGGTTACCTTCACACCTGAGGTCGAAGGAGGTTGTGGCCTCCATGATATATGGGTTTGCCTCAATGGTAGAAGATGCGGTTGTAGGATTGTTGGAGGGCGATGGGCGGTCGCTAAATCTAATGGTCGATGTGTTTAAAGCTGGTTCGGTCCCTGACAGATTGATTTTAAGATGTGGTGGAAGTTCATGGTTGTTGTTGCTGAGGTTCACGGTGGGTGACACTGTAGTGAGACAAGATAAGTCGTCTGAATCTGAAGCTGTTGAAGAGGCGGTTGCGCAGGATGTGTGTAGGGCTTCTCCCGAAGAATCCCCCTCTTTCAAAAAATGCAAGGATCATCACGTGGGGGAAAGGGGGGAGACAATGGCTGAAGAGAAGGAGGAATCGGTTAGGATGGAAGCATCGGGGCCAACAGCTGAGGAAGCAGGGAGTGTGCTGCCAGACGTTGAGGATGTTGAGGGGCAGGGGGTACAAGAGACTCGACCTGACTCCCTGAAGGATCAGCAGAATCTGCAAGAGATGGAGGGTCTCAATTTTGGTGGTGGATCTTGCTCTAAATCTATTAAGGGCAGATCACCTTATAGCCTCAGGCAGAGGAAATCAAAGGTTGACCCAATGCCGGATGAAGACAAGATTGCAGAGATTATGTAGGTTTGCAAGTGTCAGAACCTCAGGGGGGAGGGATCTCACGAGGATAGATGAGAATCCTCACTTGGAATGTGCGCGGGTTGCACGATAAGAGCCGGAGGGCTTCTTTGATGAGGGGGGATTGAGTATGCAATCATTCAAGAGACGCACATTGAGAATGACTCTGATAAACTATGGAATGACTTATTGGCTGTGAGGGCGAATGAATGTGTGAAGGTAGATGTACATGGTAGATCGAGGGGCATTGCTATTTGGTGGAGAAAGGTTTGGTGTAACGACCCGGTTCCCGAGTCCCTACGAGACACGAGAACCGGACCGACTCGACTAATCCCAAGACCTAGTCGTCCAACGAGGAAGTAACCAAAAGAGCAGTAAAATAAACCCCATTCAGCATGAATATAACTAACAGTAAGAAAGTACAACAGTAAGGAAAGAAACTACTACAGTAGATACCACCACAACAGTAAAACAACATTTATCATATAACATGAACTGCAGGTAAAGAAAAGTACAGCGGAAACAAGAACTACTCACTATAACGGAAACAAAGAGGTACAGAAGACAGTAGTAACTCTAATGGACCCTACTCGGCCCAGCGTCCTCTGCAGCCGCTGACCCTGGCTGCTCAACACCTGGTCCTGAAAAAGGGAACGAGTGTAACACGTCAGCAAAACGCTGAGTAGAGTGGCAACTAAAACTAAAGACAACAGTAGAGTGTACAGTAGTTGTTATGTTCTATTACTTTCTTTATTTACATCTTTCAATTGTCTCACTATTTCATTTATTTCTCAGATCTTTTACTTGATCTCAAATGTTCCTCGTGGGAACGATCTTGATTGCAGTCTTTTCCAAAAAGTAGAAGTAGCACGTGGTGCTCTCCTGGCCAGGAGAGTCCCCCGTGGTGATCCTACCCTCAGTCAACCACCCCAAGGTCACTGACAGACGTAACGGTGACTACGGCACGCGCGACAAACGCACAGGTAGCTAACCCATACTAGCACGCGGTCAGTCGTTTCCGTTAACGGGTGCGCCCAAAGCACAGCACGGAACCAGTCCAGGGCAGAGCCCTCTCAGTAATAGGGGTCCAACCCCTCCACAGTAACCAAACCGGGGCCTTGCCCCTCCACAGTCCGCGCACCCTCGCCTGACTACCCTGGTTTGCCCCAGCGGGCCTAACAAGTCGGTGTGGGAGGCTAGCGGAACCCTGGGGCCCGTGGGGTAGCTAGTACCTCCCTACACTAGTAGCTCTCCTCGGTACTACGTACGCGAGGGCCAGCAAGTCGGTACAGAGTTGCCAGTCCTAACCCCGGGTCCCTGGGGCGACTAGCTCCGCTCTGCACTAAATAGGGGGACAGTCGCTCTCCTTGGCACTCCGTACTCAAGGGCCAGCTCACTTCCCCAAAACTATTCCATTCACTTTCCAAGAGTTCTACTCCTACTTCCCCGTAGGGTTCCATCCTTTTTACTCAAACATCCAGGTTTCACTTTCCAGTTTCACATTCTTACAATCCATGTTCTCAACCACGTTATCTATTCACAACAGGCAGCTGTTAATTCAAATTACAGGCAGCTTTATATCTCTTTCCATTTTCCAAGACTGTAGTATTATACATTCCACTAGTTTTCCCATTCTAGGATTCATGCCATATCCTAGGATCTATCATACAATCTAGTTTTCCAGTCCTAGGATTCATGCAACACCTAGGAGCTATCATTCCATCTATTTCTCATTCCTAGGGTTCATGCAATGTCCTAGGTTCTATTTATGGTTTCATAATTTAACAGATTTTAATAACTTAAAGCCACTCTACCAGGTACAACGGGAGTAATGGGGGCGTGATCGGGAATCCCACGTGCCTCCGCGACTCCCAAGACTGTAACTGAATGAGGTCCTATCACAAGGATCAAACACAAGAAAAGTCTCAAAACAGTGTATAGCTACTGTAGACAGGTAGAGGAATTAATTCTGAAAAGAACGCAACTCAAATCGCGGAAAACGGAGCCCGAACGGGCCCTAAACGGGTCGAAAACGACGACACTGTGTAAAATCAGACGTCTGGAACTTCTTCCAGACGTCTTAAAAAGTGGATCAAAGAATTACCTGCTCAGCGTGGTTTCCCAGATGTCCAGAAGTCTGCGGGGACGTCTGGCCTAGCTCACAGACGTCCGATGGTCACCCCGGACATCTGGCGGTCACTCCCGCCATCTGGTACAACTTCCAGACGTCTGATTCGCAAAGGATGGCGAATCAGCGAGCCTGCGCACAGCCAACTCCCTCCCTCAGTACGGTCAGTCGACAGGAAGGAAGAAGAAAGCGGAATACTCACCTTTCAGACGTCTGTATGATATTCCAGACGTCTCCCTCGCCATCTGGCTATAAACCAAGACGTCTGATTCTGGAAATTTTTCCAGAACAGGGCACCGCTCGGCCTCCGCTCGCGACGTCGCCTGCGTCGCACCTCGCGCGTCTGCTGCTCAGACCGCAGCAGGTCCCTCTCCGCGTCGTTCCGCGCCTCCTGCGCCGTCCGCCAGCCGGCCAAGCTGCTCCGGCGAGCTCGCCCTCACGGCAGAGCTCCGCCCTCGCACGCCGCACCTCCTCCGCGCTCACTGCGGCCGCCGCTGCACCCTCGCGCTCGCTCGCTCTCGCGCACAGGAAGGAGAAGAGGAAGGGGACGGTGGAGACGACAGGAGGGGAGGCGTTGCCTTTTAAGGCCGCGCGAGGAGGAGGGAGAGAGAGCGCGGCAAGTCTGCAGCCGCAGAGAGAGAGGGAAAAAGAGAGAGAGAGAGGAATCGCGGGTCTGCGCGCACAGGCACGCAGACGAATCTCTCGTGCGAAAAAAAAACTATTTTACAGATGTCTGGAAACGATCCCAGACGTCTGGTAAGACGTCTGGATGTGATCCCAGACGTCTGGTACGACGTCTGGGCCACCTCCCAGACGTCTTAAAAGACGTCTGGGGCACGCGTTCGTTACATTTGGGCACACTGTCTGGGAGTTCACAAGGCCAGACATCTACTGACTTGCAAATTCCAAACTCACTAGGGGCATGACACTATCTGGGTTACTGGGGTGTATGGCCCCCTGTGTTGCATCTACAAGGCAGGAATTGTGGGAGGATTGGGCGGCTGTGGCTAAATTGGTGCAAGGGGAAGCCTGGCTGATAGGAGGTGACTTCAATTGTGTGTTAACAGGGGCAGATAGGCCATTTGGTGACACAAACAGCTCAGCTATTGGCTTCCAGCTGGTGGTTCAATCTCTTGAACTGAATGAGTACCCTTCTTCGGGTGCTGAATTTACTTGGCGTAATGGTAATGGGTTGCTCTCCAAAATTGACAGATTTTTTGGGAATGTGAACATCCTTGAAAGATTTTAGCTGTCGACTGTTACTGGCTTGGACCGACCCTTCTCTGACCATACCCCGTTGGTTTGGGATAATGGGGAAGAGATCCAAGTCGGCTCATACTTCAAACTTAGAAGATCATGGCTGAATGAACTGGGGTTCCATCAGATGATCAGTTCATGGTGGCAAGCTAAAAAGGTGGAGGGTTCTGCTACTGTTAGACTGGCATCCAAGAGGGTAGCCTTGCGCACAATCTTGAAAGAGTATGGTGCTACTGTGAACACCTTAAGGCAGCAAAGGCGGATAGAGGCTTTGAGTAACATCCAAGAGCTAGACTCTAAGGAAGCAGTAGGTCATCTATCAGAGGAGGAACTTGCAGACAGGAAGATGTGGCAGGGTGTGATATTGGAAGAGGATCTTAAATAGGAGATTGATTGGAGGGAGAGATCAAGACAATTGTGGCTTAAGGAGGGAGATGCGAACACGAAATTCTTCCATCTTGCGGCTAGCTCTAGGAGGCGTGTAAACTTGATCTCTTCTATTCTCAAAGATGGACGTAGGATTTCTTCCATTCAGGAGATAAGATCAGAAGCTATCAAATACTATAAGGGAGCCTCTAGGGCAGTTAAGAGAGGGGAATGGAGAATGGCAAGGAATGATGCACCTGGTGTGACAAGAGAATAGGCTTCTCAACTGATAGCAGCCATCTCTGAATAAGAGACCCTGCAGGCAATAAAAGAACTTAATATGGAAGGGTCCCCAGGCCCTGATGGGATACAAGTTTTCTTTTATAGAGAAATGTGGAATGTGGTGGGCAATGAGGTGATGGAAGTCATTAGAGAGTTTGAGAAGGGAAATGCTGGCTTTGAAAAGATCAACAAATCATATCTCTTCTTATTGCCAAAGACATTGGTTGTAGAGAAGTTTCCAGACTTCAGGTCGATCTCATTATCAAATTCCATATACCATATTGTTAGCAAGATACTAGCAAATCAATTGAGAACTGTTCTTCAGAGCCTAATCCATCCTATGCAGTCTGCTTTTTTGCCTGATAGATCACTCCAAGAATCCTTCATTTTGGCTCAAGAAATGGTGTGTGGATGGCACAGAAGGAAGTGCAAGGCATTCATGTGGAAAGTTAACTTTCAAAAGGCATATGATTCGATTTCTTGGTCTTATATCTGGGAGGTTTTTAAAAGGAGAGGATTCCCTCCTATTTGGATCCAATGGATGAAACATTGTATCACAACTACCTCCTTTTCTCTGTTGATCAATGGGAAGCCATGTGGTGCTTGGATTCAACCTCAACGTGGGGTTAGACAAGGATGTCCTCTAGCCCCCTTGATCTTCAACCTTGCAGTGGATGGGCTTGCAAGGTATGCATGCAGATTAGCAGAGGTGGGGGTCATCAGAGGGTATTCACTGTCCAACAGGAGAACCTTGGCTCCCATTTTGCAATATACAGATGACACGGTCTTCTTTGTAGAGGGGACCAATCTTGTTGCACATGCTCTGGGGCTTATAGTAAAGATCTTTGGGGACATCTCAGGCCTGAAATTGAACAAGGAAAAGTCTACTCTAATATGTTTTGGCATGAACGACCAGGAATAGAAGGAGTTGGAGAATACATTGGGTTCACCTTGAGCTAAGCTACCAATGAGGTACCTAGGACTGCCATTGAAAGCTGCAAAGTTGAAGGAAAATGATTGGAATATTTTGTTTGATAAAGTCTCTGGCAAGTTGAAAGGATGTAGTAAATTCTTATCGAAGGGTGGGAGATTAATCCTCCTTAACTCAGTCATAACATCCATCCCGGTCTTCTATTTTAGCATCTTTAAGGCCCCGAAATCTATTTGGAAACTCTTGGATGTTATGCGGAGAAGATTTTTCTGGAAAGGAGCTGGCCATGAGGGAGGTTTTATGCAGCCCATCAGATGGGAAAAGATATGTAGGCCAAAGGAGATAGGTAGTTTGGGGATTAAGGCACTCAAGGAGTTCAATGAAGCTCTCCTGATCAAATGGGCCATCAAGATTCTGGACTGCAAGGATGGGTTAGTGACAGACTTAATCAAAGACAGCTATGGTGGTTCTAATAGTGCACTGAAGAGGCTACAACCAGTGAAGCCTTCCCCTTTTTGGCCGTCTGTTACCCTTGCAATCAGCAGCAATTGGCATCTGTTGCAGCCTAGACTTGGAGATGGCCATGATTTCAGTATGTGGAATGAGCATTGGTCAGGTTTGGGGATTTTGAAAGATGCATACCCGTGGGCATATGCTGCTGCTGCTGATAAGGAGGCCAATGTCAGTAGTTTGTGATCTGCTGCATTGGGGTGCTGGAGGCTGGAAGGTCATGAGCAATGCAGATCTGGCACTCGGTTATGGGAGGATAGGCAGAATTTGTTGGATGCACTATAGCAGATGCATCCTAGGCAGAATGTGGCTGATACTTATGGCTGGAATGGGGTCTTTTCAGTGCAACAGGCTTATGAGAAGATCATCAGATCAAACACTGAGATGGAGAGTGATCCAATTGACAGGAAAATATGGCTATTGAAAATCCCCTTGAAGGTTCAAATTTTCTTGTGGCTTTGCAGGTGTGAAGGCTTGATCACTAGCGATCTTAGACACAGAAGAATGGGGACTACTTTGAATGCCTATCATCTCTGTGGCTTACACACTGACAGTGCGTCACATATTTTTTCTTCTTGCCTGGTCACAGATAAGCTTTAGAGGAAGATTTGTCTGGAACCTCTACCTACCTGGGTCTCCCTTTGGCAGAGGTTCAACACTCTTGGACGGTTGTATAGATGTATGGCTGCCACCCTATGGTGTGTGTGGAGGGCGCGAAACGAAAAGTTGTTTCAGGAGAGACTGGTTAGATGTGAAAAAATTGTAAATGAGTGCTGGTCCCTCATACACAGTTGGGGATTTATTTTGTAATGTTTTGTTTGTTTTGAAACATATTGTCCTCCGGATTTCTATCGTCTAACGATAGCTTTCCTCACTGTTTCAAAATAAAAAATAAAAAAATTAGTCAAAATTAACATTTACTAAATACAGATTATTTCGCAGTTAGGGGGAGCAATGGGAGGAGGAGAAGGAGCATGGGGTGCTATGGATGAGATGAGGAGGAGGAGGGGCTGATCGAGGATGGGAATGAGGAGGAGAAGGGGCTAGAGATGGGGATGAGGAGGAGTAGGGCAGGCTGCCTGTGGATGGGGATGAGGAGGGCGGGCTGCTTACGAATGGGGATGAGGAGGAGGAGGACAGCAGGCTGCTACCTGCTGATAGGGATGAGGAGGAAGGGCTGCCGGATTTGGGGACGAGGAGGAGGAGGTGCAGCATCGGCAAGGAGGAGGAGGACAGGCTGTGGCTGCTGGAAGGAGGAGGGGTGTTGTGGATGGGAAGGAGGAGGAGGACGGCGACTGCTGCTGGAAGGAGGTGAAGGTAGCGGCGGAGCTGCTAGAAGGAGGAGGAGGCGGCGACGCTGTTGGAAGTAGGAGGAGGCGGCAGCAACTGGAAGGAGAAGGAGGAGGAGCGGGGGGGGCGCATGAGGAGGAGGGGGGGTTGGTGTTGCGCGCAGGAGACCGACGACGCTTGAGAGAAGGAGCAGCGGTGATGAGCAGGAGGAGGAGCATGGGCGGCGCTTGGGGATGAGCAAGAGGAGCATGCACGAAGGAGGATGATCAAAAGGAGGAGCATAGGGTGACGAGATCTCTGAGGAGGAGCAGAGCCTTACGAGGAGGAGGAGAGGTAGACGAAGGAGGAGGAGATCTCTAAGGAGGAGGACAACCATGCGAGAGGTTGAAGAAGACCTACAGTGCACGGGGGGGCGGGCATCTGTTAAAGGGCACAGGAACTTTACACGACAGTTCTTTATCAAAACTGTCGTGTAAAGTTGGGTAGGGTGCGAAAAATGCCGCCCGACCAAAGTTCGCAATCAATATAAACGGCGGTTACAAGATCTAACTGTCGTCTATAATACGACAATTATTATTAACACCGTCGTGTAAATATATGCAGGTCCACTGCTCTTATTCCACGGGATTCACGGTGAATATATATGACGATTTTAATGTTAACTGTCATTTTTATTAAAATACGACGGTTTTAAAACCGTCGTCGCTAGACTCTAATATATATGATGATTATTACAAAAACCGTCGCTACAAAAGTGTCGCGAAAGACCATTTTTCTAGTAGTAATTTTTGAGCCACTTACGCAATAAGAGTTGGGTTTGAGTATTCACTATTTTTAGAGTTGATCCGAAAACATGAGCTGAAGTTGAGGTCAACCTAGACTTAAAAAGATGTGAAACCCTTGATTTGAGTCTTAAGTTCGCCTGGTTAGTCTTAACTTACATTTAGTACAACCATAACTTCTTTTCTTCTTAAACTTGGCACAACTCTCTGGATCCTAGAAGTCGTACTTAAGGTTTAAATACCAAGAATCCTTGTTAGTCGAGAGATGATCTATGTCATGTAAATCTTAAGTACTAGTAGTTTTCTTTACAATTGGTTCTCACAACGCCCAACAGATAAACACATTGGTATTGCTTTAGAAAAATCTTCAGCTAAAGATCATTTCTAAATACTTTACTACTATATTGAGTGCTAAATAAGTGTTTGCTAAAAACTAGTAAAATATAGGCATAGGGGTGTGATTGCACAGCAATTCATGCCAACAAATTATCTATCTTATGCTATATTATAGCTTTACATATCTAGGATAAGATAACTATACTTGCAATTTTTAACTACATGCATTCATACATATTGAGAGAGGAAGAAAGAGAGAGAGATATAGCCTTCACTACTGATAGGTTCATTTTGGTGGACTAAATTTAAACCTAAGTGAATTATCATTGAAATAAAGATTAAATTTCAGACATGTATTACATGGAAAAATTAATTAAACTCGTATTTTAACATTTATATAATTTTGTGAAAATATATTACCTACGTGCATTATTTGATCCATACTTATTCTTCTCTGACAATATTTAAATACCATATTCACATAAATTAAAAATAGAAAAATTTTAATTTTGTGTAAAACAAAATCACGTCGAGGCATCTGATTGTATGAGATTCTTTCCTCATTGATTTCTCTATTAGTCTTTCTCTTTCTATTTATAAGAGGACAGGGCCCCTCGAAAGCACCTCTCGGAACATCCGTCTTCTTCCTCCACGAGGAAGAGCTTGCTCTCCTCCAAGCTCCCTCTCCACCGACGACTGCACCTCCCTTCTCGTCCGCAGCAATCGCGGCAAGCCACACGGTGACAGCGTGTGGCTTGCGCCGTGACCACCACCGCGAGCCACCACAGCCCCGCGCGACCACGAGCCTCCTCCGCCTCAACGTTCAACATCGCGCTCCACACGTCTTCCTCGACTCACCACATGATTACCGCGCCGTCCTCCTGTCCTCCACGACTCTCCCCTTGATCGCGCTCGCCTCCGACCTTCCTCGGCTCTGACCGCTCCAACCCAACGGAAACGACCCCCAGCCAGCGCTCATCTTCATCTTCTACCCTCCTACTCTGTTCCTTCCTCGTCACCAAGAACCCTCCAACACCGTAACTCAAACAACAAACCATAACCCTCAACCCCACCGCGAGCCACCACCAAAACCATATCCCACCCACCAGCGCCCAAACCAACCTCCACATCCTCTTCTTTTTCCTCTTCTCCTTCTTTCCCTTCTTCAACCTCCCCCTCTGCTGAGAAACCCAAAACCTCCGCCACACCTTCTCACCGCAGCGGCCACGCATCAGTACCATCTCCACCACCAACTCAATGGACGGCCTCCCTACAGCACCGTCGACCACTCCCCGACGTCAACAACCACCGGCAGCATCCTCCACCGTCGCCGGCAGGACCCCGGTCTCTCCTCGCGCCAACCATCCTCCTCCGGCTACCTCGGGACGTGCTACCACCACCAACGCGACGGCCTAGATCTGGCTGACCTCCACGTGCGACCACGCCGGCCGGCGGCCCTAATTTCGCGCTGCTGTGCCCGGGGGAAGAACTCCCCTGTTTGATATGGTCAAGGCCCTATCAGTTATTACGATATATACCAGTGTGGGTTCCTATGCCTTTATTTGATGGATTATTATATTAAGTTGAATTGCTCATGTGACCCTCGCATTCTCTCTTTGTCTTTTAACCTCTTCATTTCCTTCTGGTCCGCACACTAGATTGGATTGAATATTTTTGTGACAATACATATGTCGTAATTGAGATAGTGAATGGAAAACATACGTGAGTTTCTACAACAAAATAAGGTTCTAATGACGACCTACGAAGATGAATTTACAAACTTGGGAGATGAAATTTAGGACGGGTGATGAAAAATCCATCTCCAAAACTCTATCCCCAAATGAGGGTCACTAAAACTTTTATGGATGAATTTTCTGTCACCACAACTCAATGATGGAAATTGGTCACAATAGATTGGATATAAAAACATGTTAATGACATGACATTAAATTTTTTAGAAATGGATTTTCTCGTCTTTACAATTTTCAGGGACAAAAAAAATTATCTTTAATTGTCCTTTGGATATGACTTGATTTGTAGATAAACCATTATTATGATAAAATATCTATCTAAATATCATTTTTGCTATTTTTTAATAACCAAACACAACAATTTTGTAAAATTGACCTTTACTCGTTGGCCTTCACTTTTATTGAATTTCAAATATAAAGTACATGTTACACAAACTTGGGAGCTTGAGTTACCCCAATTTATTAAACTCAAAATCAAGTACAAGTGTTTCCTCCTTGGGGTCATAATATTTTTTTTTATAGAAGAAAAATAAAAATACAAGAAAATACACTTGAAAATCGACCAATTGCAGTAGCCTCATCAAAAGATGACTTAAAATCCTTATTGCTGCTGCTGCTATGTTGCTATTGCTATATGTTGCTGCTACTACTCTTATGTTGTTGCTGGTTCTTTGAAGGCTTACTCCCTCACGAACCTGTAGCATACGAAGGATGCCCCTCTGAACTGTGGGAGAACCATCCACGCCATCAGCACCATTCTGATCTCATACCATATTGGTATCCTGAAAATACTTCAATTCAGCTAAATTCATGCAATTCATGCAGATATCTAGTTTCCGAATTGCAGATAGAGAAAGTTGGAAATATTTCAATTTAGCTAAATTGAAAAAGGAACCAACTAGATGCAAATATTAAAGTAACCAAATGAGAAGTTTAGCATCTTTATTTATATGCAATATGTCCACACAAATAAGGTAAAAAAATCATTCCAAGTTTCTACTATTAATTCGATCCGTGGTCATGAAAGATCCATCCATGGTCATGGACAAAAGCTGTATTAATATTGATAACAAAAGCTTAAGCTTGACATAAACAAAAAGCCAATGATCGTGCAGAATTAAATATGCTAACGTTCTACAAACTTAATAAAAAGTTTCATGATCAAACATACTGATTACGTAAATGCATGCAAATTTGTGAACAGAGTTAGGAAATGAAACTAACGGAGCATTATCTTCGGGTAATTGCTAATCTAGAAATGCAAGTTGTTGAGAAACATAACTTGAACGCCCACCGCTGCACTAGAATGGTACTTTGCAGATTCAACTTCATCCATGTCAGAGTCGCTGTCAATAAAATGGAGGTGCCATTTGCAACCTTCATTAGAAACCATCTTAAGTGAAAGATATATCAACTTTCTTTACCCTTTTAGAGAAGAAGAAATAAGAAAGGAAAAAGAAAGAAACGGCTACCGTGGTATGGATTTACATCAATTTCTTAGATTATTTTCAGTCTTGACTGTTCATTTCAGTCTCGACTCTTCAATCTGAACAGTAATTGGATAAAGATCTAAGGGCATTACTAGAGAAAGAAAATCAATTTTACATTTACCTAGCGGTTTTAGATCTAGCTAGTGAGACACCAAGAAGCCCAAGATTCATTGGAAAATTCTTCTATGCTACCATGGATATATATACACTTATTTCTAGAAATTATCTTTCATGTTAGATTAAGGTGGAAAGATCTTTACTTTGTTGTTGATTTATTTTTTGTTTTTGTTGTGTAGAGTATAATTGATGGAGCATGCATTACTTAAAATCCAGAATAGATGTGTTGGGATCTTATTTTCCTGTTACACTTATGTTAATATGATGAATTGAGTCTTGTGTCTGACTTGGTTTCTCTGATCGCTGCAGGTTGTAAATTCTGAGGTGGGGTAGGGGCATCCTTCACGAAACTTTGGAAGATGGAACCAAGTAAGAAGATGATGAAGCAATTCACGGCAAAGAGGGATGATACAGCCCTTCACTCGGCCATGTGAGCAGGAGATCTGTCTGGTGAATGAGATTTTATCAGGAACTAATGAGGAGGAACTGAAGGATATGGTCTCCAAGCATAACCAGTCAGGGGAGACTGCTCTTTTATGTTCATGCTGAATGTGGTCATATCGATATTGTAACTGAGATGATGAAGTTTTATGACATTTCATCTGCTGGGATTAAGGCAAGAAATGGCTCTGATGCTTTCCACGTATCTGCAAAGGAGGGCCGTGTAGGTAAACCTCATTTCAGTCTGGACTCCATTTCAGTCTGGACTTTTCAGTCTGGAGTCCATTTCATGTCACAGATATTTGAAATTTAATTTCAGTTACTACAAATTTCATTTCTCCTAAGACAACCTATATCCTATTAAGCAAATATTTGTATCAGCAAAAGAACAAAGATTTCAAAGCACAAATTCCCAATTCCCTCGCACAAACTCTCCAACTTCCCCATTCCAATCACACTGAGCACTTTTGTCAAGTATGATGCAGCTCCACCATTCCCTCCGCTTTTTAGCCACATCAATCCTTTTTTTTCCACGCATCTATTACACAATCAGCCACAAATAATGAACTTATTCGCCATTAAGAACTTCAGAATTAGCTATTTTTGGGATTTCATCTCGTCTGAAATCGGAGTTTGTTATCCCACCCTCACTATCTACATCACCCATCTTGCAGGTTGGAATTTCCTGATGTTCAGCATGGACGTATATCAGGTTGACGCTGTTTAGATTTTCTGAATTGGCAGCATCATTTTTTTTCACCCATTGTATTGAAAATCCTGCCATCTTTATGTGCAATTTGAGTCCAAGGCGTTTACCAATTTACCTCTGGTGCCAAGTCATACTATCTATCATGAACACCTATCATCAACAAAGGTTATTGCATCGATTCTTCTAAAGGGAGAAAAGGTTGTATACTAGTTCTATAGGCCTAAATCTTAATCTTATTCCTAATCATAATCCTATCCTTATTCTTGATCATAGTACATGCAGAATCCAACCATAACATGGCTGTCAACATTTATATTCAGAAGCACCTTGCACCCATTTCATTAATACGCTTAAAGAAAAAAGATAAGTACATAAATAATAATAATAACAACAAAGTCTTTTCCCACACTAAGTGAGATTGGCTAACAAGTAAATAAATAAATTAGCTTCAAATGTAAACTCACAAAAAGCCTATTAGGCAGTTTACAAGAGCCATTATATTGTTCCTAACTAAGTTGGACCTGAAACACCAAAATACACATAAATCACAAAACTGCTTTTAAAAAAAACATAAATCACAAAACTGAAACTCACTACTATTAGTGCTTCACTAGTGTACATATTTACGTGCTAGATATCAACCTAAACTTCTTCTTTGAAGTCACCACCGAGCCTCTCAGGATTTAATCTGCAAGAAGAAAGGTCAGAATAAGGAATTCAGTTTGCTTCTGAACTGATGTAGTAATGTTGAAGATCAACCTATGAACCTAGTATGTGCAAACATCTAGGCATATTCACAGAAAGAAATATGGGATTGATAAATTAGATTGATGCCTTCTGGAATGGTTTTCCTTGACAAGAGGGAAAATAAAATTGACTTGATGGTTGTTGTGTTTAACATAATGCATAAGTTATGGGGAAAAATAAAGTTTATACCAGAAAGTTATGCCAAAAATAATTCATAAGTTATGCCAGAAAAACATGCATCATTAGCAATCAAATAGAAAGCCTGGTATGTATGCTTAGGTTGAAAAAAAGGATTTGTAATGATGATGCCACAAAACAATGCCACAAACATAGCACATTAAATATCTTTATATACTTTCAGCAACTTTTGCCAACACAATTCAAATTTACATTCCAAGTGCTAAATGCAATCCACGTTGATACCTTCCAAACAAACATGTAACAATCCACATTGTAGGAACTAAACAAACAAACAAAATTGTTAGGAATAGAACCTATGAGTCCATGACTATCTACATTTAATGTCTTGGCCACTAAGTTTCAAAAAAAAAACACTTAAGCTACAAGATGATTTCATAAACACAGAGCATTTTTAAGAAGCTGATTAGAAGGAAAGAAAGCAAGTTCAGCATTTCCCTTGAGGGAAAACTTAAGTTGTACTTCCCATCTCTATGGTCTGAGACAAATTCACAAAACTTAAGTCTAATACTTAAGATATGGGTGCATATTTGACCTCTATTTGGTTTTGAGTTTCATCAGTAGAAAGGTCTTCTTCACTTGTAATGTCTACCCAATCCAGTTCTAAAGGTTTCTCTCTAAAAAAGGTTATAACTCCTACTATAGGTTATAAGAAAGCTTTGTCTCTTTGTGTGCCTACCTTCCTAACTTTTTTTCTCTATAAATTGTTTATAATAGTGGTATACTGCAACTAAGGACACTGATAACCAAACAAACACGTTAAGAACTTTAGGTCTCGATTCCACCTATATTCATAGAAGACGATGTCAACACTTCAGTTTGCACTTTGGAAGATAGGTTCAGAAATCCTTGATTGAAAGAAAGAAACCCAAGCAAGATTCCTGCCATTTCAGACTTAGGTCAGGCTTCTTAGCCTAAAAAAGAAGTGCTTTCCACCAGTTTCTTGCTACAAGTGCAGCTCGAAGATGATCTTTGTTGTTTGGTTTCTGTGTTACAAGCTTGATTGTCTAATGTGAAAAGAAAATCAGGCCGATAATAATTTCATGTAAAATGGTAGGAATCATAAAATGCCGTTGTGCAACTTATATGCATTACCAAAAATAATAGCAAAGTAAAGCATAATGACTCCTCAAAATCACAATCAAAAGCTTCACAAAAAGGAAAAAAAAGGTAGAAATCATCTACCATTTGCAATAGAACTGTAATGGGAAAAATATGAATTACAAATTCATTGACAATAGCAACTTTAACTAACAAGCAATTCCACATGCAAGTTACCTCTCTTTCCCTTTCTAATTTGAAAAAATTAATGGTACCGAACTGCTCAGAGATCCTGCTATGTTTAGGATCTAATTTATACAAAAGAGATTTACTTTACTCACAGGTAAAATATTGTAATTGAAGCTATACACCATTTATATGGGCCATAAGCAAATAAATAGGTGTAACTCCTAAACTTGGACTCAAAAACAATGAAACTACCTTCCAAGAGCACCTTTAGATCCAACAATAAGTGAATAGACTTAAGTTACTAACATTGCTGAACCTGCTAACTTTTTTCCCATATTCTGCAAATTTCCAGTAAGAAAAAACCAAATAGAACACTTCTGTGAAACTCCCACTGATCCAACAGAGATAGAAACACCATTAGTTCATTACCCTCATGATGAAGTTTTTCCAGATAGGTGTGCACATGAATGCCATCTCGTTGAATGGCACCATCAAGACAACAACCTATAACATAATTCACGCAACCCCATCACCACAATGTCACACCTCGACCAACTACAACTTAGTAGCTATCCCTAAAGTCACCAACAAAACCTTGAATTCTTGGACTCAGGTTCCATTCTATCCCTAAAGTTTAAAACAATGTTGACATGTGAATTAACAGATATCCCAACGAGACTTAATAAATAAATATAAGTTCATCTCACAATAACCTTTAAAACAAAATACGTAAACCCATCACAACACAATCACATCAATTTTGAAAATGATATTAGTCAAGATGATGCAAAAGAGCATACTGTTGGAGCAAAAATTGTTGAAAATTACACAACTGGTCAGGGTGAAGTTAGTGCTGAACTTAGAAGTAGAACCATGCCAATTAGAAGTCACTTTGGTCAGGTTGATGCAAAAAATGATATTTCTTGCACAAGAATTGGGCTAATAAAGGTCCAATCATACATAACAAAAATGAACCTCTTAACAATAGCTGTCCATCTTATTTGAAGATTCCGCTTCAACTCTAAAAATATAGAGGTTGTAAGTCGCAATGCCAATACTGGCTACGCCTTGAGCTACATGCCACTCTACCTGATCAATGCATCCATTTGGACCAACAAAAATTAAAAAATTGCTTAACTCCAATGTTGAATCGATCATTTTATTGTCTATTCAGACTGCTAATTCTTTTAGGGGAAAACCTTCACAACTTTCTTTTTTCCACATTCATGTTGCCAAATAGGGATGCATTACATTATTCATCTGAAAATTTTAAAAAAGGCTGAAACTGACGGGAAAATTTTAACCTTGTTCCAATTCCTAAAATTATTAAGGGAAATCCTTTTCTTGTGATTCAGGGGCTTCCTCCATTTGGTACAACTACAAAGGCAAATGTTAGTGGCCAAAATATTTTCCAACTACCAAACTCTGTGCCTATTGAAAATAAGACTGACCATATGGCTACTTCTGAATCAAAAACCAAGGCAGAGAATAGCCTTCAAAGCATGCCCACAGTGAGAATGCCAGGTTTTGCTGATACAAATATTTCAAACTGTGGAACAAGTTCCTTCTAGGTACAGTTATTATTGTTAATACACAAACTTCTGAAAAGGAAACACTTATGTCAAGAAGAAGCTCGTACCAAAAGATACTTGTGTTGGAGAAAGAGGGTGTGCAAGTTGCCATCAACTGTTTCTTCAACTTCAGAAAACCAAGTGGGTATTCAGATGGTCTCCATCTTTAAATGATGGTAGCAGAGAAAATCATATTTCTCCCATTGCTTCAAATCAATCTCTATCTGTAAATGAAACTCCTGAGGATTCACATTAAATCAACCCGGTTGGAGTCGGTTGCAGGGTTTCAGTCCCCATTGTTGAAAATGTCACTTGACAATGACATTTTCAGATACCAAAGAGTTGAATGCCATGATCAATAATGGTAGTGGCATCGAAAACTAAAACTGGAAAATTCAGTAGCTCCATAAAGGTATAAATCTATGTGTTCATAGAATTTTTCTACTTGTATTACCAAACAATCATCAAGTTGAAATTGGACAACGATATATCAACTCTGACTCTCAACAAACATACAAAATTGTAGACAATTCGGTAGATAAAATCACACTACCAGTAAACAACTTATTTCTCATGATACCAGTAAATCACAGCAACAAACATAAAGGTTTTATTAAGGACTGATATGAGCTAAACTGCAAGCAACTTATTTCTCATTGTTACCCATCTCATCAATAGTCATGCTATGGTGCACTTACCCAAGTATGAAATTAAGAAACCAAAAGAGAAAACTATAAAAATTATATCAATAAGACAGAATGCAAATTTCAAATAATGCTTCATGTATGTTCATTTTTGTAATAGCACCACAAATAACAGGGCATCCAGTAGATCCCCCTTTTCAATCAAATTATCTAGCCACAAATTAATACAGCTACCATCCCCAAATTTCCAAATGTGACTATCATATAGAAAAGGTTTAACAACACAGAGGTTTGTAGCTTGTCATCCATAACTTAGTATTAGGGAAATACATGGCCTTGGATGACATTGTATAATAAAGAGTCATATCCTCTAAGAAGTCTCCACCCAAACTTCATAAATAATGCAATATTATTAAGATGAGTAGATCTGATTCCCACCATACCACACTCGGTTCCCAAGTGTTGTGAAATTGCAAGAAAAGAAATATAGTGATGTACATATGTATGAAATCGAACTCAAACCAGTTGGAGATGATCATACCGACAGATCAATGGCTCGACGTCGAGGAGGTCCAATACCGGCGACTAACAGTGAACCCTGTGTCACGAAGACTCCTCGCCTTTGCCCATGTTTGTGCCGCACAGGATGAAGGTTGCGAGAAGAGGGATCGTCACCCTCATCCAAGCCAAAGCCAAGCGACCTTTTAGTGTCGATCGTCCTCCTCCTCCTCGTCGTCGCAGCCAAGAGACCATGAAGTGTCGATGGAGATGGAGCAGGGGTTGCACACACTATGTAAGGGGAGAGGAGAAAGAGGGAACGACCAGCCTTTGATTCTTACGGAAGAGGGAACGACAATGGTAACTGGAGTTTCGCAAGGTGGGATTGCGTGCGACAATGAAAGTGCCCGGTGCCCAAATTCACTTTATGTTAAAAGAAAAAGATAAACATGTGACAAAATTTGGGAGTCCCCTTAAATTAATTTTTTTATTGAGATCATTTATCTGTCATCCATCTGTTATTTGATATTTATAATAAAACTTATCTTCAAAATATGGTCACTACAAATATATTTTGTTGTATTTTTTCTTTGTGGATTGACCTAATTTACTGTAGCTAGATTTTTATATTAGATATTTTGATAGTTGATTTTCCACCATAAAAGTATTACAATGACATGACATTTCATGTTTAAAATTTTATCAAAAGTGAAGATCATCATATCAACTACCACCTTAAACCACCCACCTATTCACCTATAATAAATAACCACAACCTTAAGTGCCTACCCACAAAACACCTAAAATTCCCAAATAAGACCCTAACTGCCACCGCAAGCTTGCTCCCCACACCACCCCTCACCTATAAAACACTACCCACCCCTCCCATGCCAAGGGTCGGCACCCACTATCACCCTCACTTTCCTTGCAACCAGCCACCTCTACTCTCTCCCTCTCTTCCTCTCCCATTCATAGTACCCTCTCACTAGTTGAGAGGGCACGTTGTGCCATTGAGAAGCCTCCCATGCTCACAAACTATCACAATGAGGTCCACCACCGGATATGGTGGATTCTCTTGTTATTTTGTTATTTTGATCGTTGATTTTTTTTTTAATTGCTATTAGCATAGTTTAGAGCTCTAGTTGTTCTTGCTATGTTTTTCTATAGGGCCTCAATCGAGATTCATTTTTTAGCCTCGTCATCGGCGCACTTCTCGCTTTGCCGATGACAAAGCTCACTTGCACCTACGCACATCCAGTCACGCACACACATGCCTGCGCCTTCTCTCTCCTCCAATCGGTCACACACGCCTGTTTCCTCCCCGCTCACTAGCCAATTGAGAAGTTAGCTGGTCATCTATTGTGCCACCCGGTTGCCCCTCTCACCCTACACCCATGCGTCACCCCCCACTATTACCGTTTGGCATGACAGATGACCGGCTCACCTCTCAGTTAGCTAGTCATTTGTCCTTCGCATGCCCTTGCCACCTCCTCCAACCGATCACAACACCCTCACCTCACACCGCTTAGCACGCCACACTCACCACTCCTTGTGCATGCACATACACATGCACACACACACACACATACACGCAGGCTCACACACACACACACATATACGCACACACACCCTCACATATATATTCACCTATATACTCATTTATTTACACATCCATATATATTTATATATATTTCCACGTACACATGTACATATTCTAGTTCACTATCACGTGCACTTCTTTAATACCATGCATTTTCTCGTGAGTGTGTGTACGCACTAGTTGTGTACACATTTACGATTTCCGCACACATCAAGGCCTTCACACACACGTCTATTCCACACCCCACACGCAATGCATCATTAGTTTCGATCTCATCCCTCTAGACATTGGTCGAGCTAATACCGCGCTACATTCTATTTGAATCACCGATTCAATCCCTACTCCTATATTATACAATTATACATATATCTTATACATATATATACATATATATACATAGGCTAGTATTTCATTTATTTCAATTCTCGCATTTCTTTCTTTCGTTCTTGTATTTCTTTTATTTGTTGATTGAGAAAATACCGAAAAAATTATAAAAGAGAAAAGATAATTCTTGACTTTGCAGATACCCAATCTTGCGCATAGCGAGATTATTTTGGACTCGAGTTTGGCATGTCTCCAAGAACATATTTTGAGGGTGTATTTCAATGACAATATTATCATAAAAAAATCTAAACCAAGAAAAATACAAAAACAAAATAAACAAATGGAAAAGCTTGTAAAAATAATTAATTTTTAGGGATGATTATTTTGTCCCTGCCTCTTTTTTATCCCCATAAATAAAATTATCTCAATAATATGGTTGCAAAAAATATATTTTATTATAGTGTCAAATTAAAGGGATAAGTTTGAATATAACTTTTCCTTCTTCATGTTACTAAAAAAAATGTTGAAGATGATATAGTAGTTTTCTTTCACTTCTACTAAAAAGTCTCAACCAATGCTTTATAAAAAGTACTTTAGTTGCATAATTTTTTTTTCGCTAACTTATCCTTTAAAAATTACTAATATCAATTTATTACATATATATTATGGCAACTACATTTGCCATTAATACTAATTGTCGCTCGACAAAAATATTATAGTAGCATAAGTAACAATTATAGCTAAATCAAAGGATATAGTGACAATTATATTTACCACTATTGCTAATTATCATTTGACAAAAATATTATAGTGACATAAATAACAATTGTCACTAACTTAAAGGTAATAGTGGTAAATATATTTGCCACTAATACTTTTTGTCGTTTGACAAAATGTTATATTGCATTGCACAAAAAAATTGATACTAAATCAAAGAAAGTAGTGGCAAATATATTATATGCCAATATCTAATTCGCTACTAGAAATAAATTTTTTTATAGTGCCACTTCATTCTTCTTCTTGTTTCCTCTCATTTTCTACCCCTCTTCCTCCACTTCTTTCTTCTTGTTTCTTCCTTCCATTTCTTACCCCGTCCACTTCTTTTTTCCTCCTCCCATTTCCTACCCCCTTTACTTCCTTTTTGTTTCCTCTCATTTCGTACCTGTCTTCCTCCACTTCCTTCTTTTTTCCTCCTCCCATTTCCTATCATATTAAACATTCAATAAACAACAAATAGTCGGCATACCCCACATAATAAAAAAAAAGAATTTCACATACATCATATATATATATAGAGTGAGCATACCCTACATAATCAAAAAAAAAAAATCACATGCATCCTATATATATATATATATAATGGGCACCTCACAGTCACAAAAAATAAATCTCACATGCATCATATATATATATATTGGGCACACCCTACATAATAAAAATAAAAATCATATGCATTTACCAAATTTTAAGGAAGTGGTAAAGGAACATCATCATCATGTACACAATGGAAAAATCTGAAAGAACCTCAAAGAACTTAGGAAACCTATAAAAGAAGGTAATAAAATAAAACTCAGTTTCAATATAAAATAAACATAAGCTTTGAGAAGAAAATGATACATTTAAAGAATAAATAAATGAAAATTATAACTAAAAATTTGAAATACATAATTTTATCTATGGGTTAAGGATTAATACGTTTAACCAATTTCTTATATATTAATGTTAGTTGCACGAGGGACAACTTTGTTTCGTGGGTCATGCTGATATGCTTCAAATTCAACATTTGAGTTGAGATCTTCCCCGCATCGTATTGTTCACGCGGTAGAGCTCTGATGGGTATTATCCACCCATTTCTGCTATTATCAGGCATGTAAAATACTTATGCAATCTGATAAGCTAATGTAAATGGTTCTGATGATTGAAGAATCTGACGGTTCTTACTTAAACTTAAGAAACCGTGTTTCTTATCCACTTTGAATCCAATGCCTTTTTCAAAAACATCAAACCAATCACACTTGAATAGAACCACCCTACGGTCAAACCTGAAACTCATTTCCACAATCTTTACAATTTGATCGTAATACCCATAACAACCAGTACTTAGGTCACAACTAACGACGATTCCTACTTGTGTGGCCTTCGCATGATCAATTAACCTTATTCTGAATTTGAATCTATTAATTATGTAACCCGAATGGTAACGTTCGTATGTTAAAGGTGTATCAATAATTACATTAAAATCCTGTACCCACTATGGATCCCCTTGTTCTTTTAGTTTATTTACACTATCCTTAAACTAATCAAGGAACTGTAATTCGCGTGTAGATGGATCAGATGATTCTTTGAATTCATTGTAAAATTCATCCACTTCTGGAATTTACTTCAGAATGTACAAGTGAGCCAATCGTCGGTCCATTTTCGAGATGGACCTGAACTCGGTGCTGAAGATCAACCTTCCTCCAAGGTCAAATATGGATAGGCAATCTTCATCATTACCATTAAATCCTCCATCATAATTTCATTCAAGTCGATTAAAATGATTATCTATCTCCACTACTAGAAAAATGAGATCTACCATTGGTTATTTATCATTGGTTCAACAAGTGATGGCAAATATATATTTGTCATCGCTTTTGTTATTAAGCGATGGCGACGGGGCGATGTAAATTCCCCCTGTTGCTAACAAAGGAGAGAGGTGGCTAATATAATATGTATATTTGTCGTCGTTTTCTTAATAAAGTGATGACGAATGTCCTTTGTTAAAAAAGTGGAGCATTTTGGCGGGCGGTAAAATTTTTTGTTGCGACATTTGCCGTTGCTTGTTAATTGAACCGATGGCAAATGTCAGTTAAACTACCCACGAACAAAGCCCAATCCCCCCCAACTATTCATCTTCCTCCTCGTGACCTGCAGCTCTCCTCCTCGCAAGCCCCCTCCTCCTCTCTGCCTCTCCTCGCCATCTCAGGTGAGCCTCTTCTCCTTTGTTCCTCCTCCTCGCCCCCTCCACCTCTCCTCCTCGATCCTCATCCTCCTTGCCCCTCCACCTCTCCTTTTCCTCAAACCTCCTCTGATCAGCCCCCTCCACCTCTCCTCCTCCTATCCTCCTCCCTACCCCCTCCGCCTTTCCTCCTCCTCCTAAGTTTCCCCCTTCGTCGACACCTACCTCCCCCTCCTCCCCAACGGCCTCCTTTACCTCCTCCTCCTCCTAGCCCCCTCCTCCTCCTCCTCCTTGGTTCCTCATCCTCCTCCCTGGTTCCATTTTAAATGTTCATATTAATTTCATATATCTTAAATTCACAACAAATGATCATTTTTAAAAATAATTTACATATATATATATATATATGATTTTATTATAGGAGCAAGTAAGGAAGAATAAGGCCAATAGAGCTAAAGCTCCTACACAGATCGACTGTTTGGGTCGAAGCATTGAGACGGTCAAGTACCATTATGTAAGTTTATTATAACTTTGCAATTTAATATTATAGGTTATCTTCATATAATTGTATTCTTATTATATTTTCAGTCTGCTTTACATGAGAGGAGGGATATGAGTAGGATGGATATCTACAAAGTCACCCATAATAAGACTGCTGTTGAGGGTGCTTGTAAATGGATTCACGAGTCAATACCAACAGCGACACGTAAGTTTCCTAAATTCAAAAACTTCATAACTTTCTGTATATATGTTATAATAATAATTTATATATATGTTTAGGACAGAATGGTTGAATTGGTGCATCCCCCCGATGATAAGACCTCTGACAACCCACGGTGGTTTCGGTCATAGTGCGGGGAGGGTACACACATTGTGTCTAGCTGTTATGGGAGGAAAGGTACCGTCTCATCTAGTGTCGTCAATCAGTTACATCAAAAAATCGACACACTATAGAGACGAGAGGAGGAGAGGAAGAAGAGAGAGGCAGAGAGGGAGAAGAGAGAGGTAGAGATGAAGAATCAAATGGATGCCATGTAGTCACAGATGAGTAAGTTGGATGATAACCTTCAAGAGATTCTATCCATTCTTCTGAAGAAGGGACAATCACAGCATCTATCTTCATCAAATTCTAGCATCCATAGATGAGATGTTGACGACATGGGCAGGGGAGGTGGAGCTGGTGGCATCGAGGTAGCTATATTTTGATTCTCACCAATTTTCTTTGTTATGTTTCCATTTTTTTCTTTTTTATGTAAATATTTCATTTTCAAACTATTTTTGTATCAAACTCCATATTTGTGAAATATATACTTCTTTTCATTTTTATTATCTTTTTCGTATAAAAGCGGGTTTTTCAAGCAGGTTTAGTAGGTATTTTCTAAAATTTTCACAATAAAAAAACCCTACCTTTCTCGTCGACTTTACTACAAACCGACGAGGTTGAAAGGCAAGAGTACTTGTGAATGAAAGATATTTGCCATCACTTATTTGAGAAAGCGATGGCAAAAATACATAACTTTGTCCTTAAATAAAAAATATATGTCGTCTCTTCTTTATGGAAGTGACGATAAAAATATTTTTATTGTCACTTATATAAGCGATGGCATTGTCATTTAAATGACGACAAAACTCAAAAATGACACGTTAACATAGGAAAAATGATATACAAATGCCGTCACTTATTTATAAATGACGGGAAATACAATTGCTGTCAATTATAAAATGATGGCAAAAGATCCAATCCATCTGCTAGGCAAATGATAATTTGATGTTAGATTTTCTTTACAACCGACAAGAAAATGAAACGTCCCTACTTAAGTTGTCACTTTGTGGTGTCAGTTAAAATGGTTTTCTTGTCGGTTTGCAACCGACAACAAATCTCAGGTATGTTGTAGTGCTCATTCATGTACATGACACAAAAGTTAATACATTCCTCTACAAGATAACCTTCCACAATTGACCCTTCTGACTTTGCTTTATTGAGGACATAATCTTTCAGCTTCTACAAATATTATCCAATTGGATATATCCATTTGTATTACATGGATCCAGAAATTCTCACTTCATTCTCAAGATGAAGGGTGACATGAACTATCACGTCGAAGAATATAGGTGAAAATCTACTCCATTTTACAAAGTGTGAATACAATTTGTTTATCACAGTACTCCAGCAATTTAGGATCTAATGTCTTTGAGCATACGACTTTAAAATATCGGTTAATCTTTACAAATGAAATGACTATTAGTGGATCAGGCATTACTCCATGTATTGCTAGTAGGAATAAGATTTGCATGTATATATGATAATCAGGACTTTTTAACTGTAACGACCCGGTTCCCGAGTCCCTACGAGACACGAGAACCGAACCGACTCGACTAATCCCAAGACCTAGTCGTCCAACGAGGAAGTAACCAAAAGACAGTAAAATAAACCACATTCAGCATGAATATAACTAACAGTAAGAAAGTACAGCAGTAAGGAAAGAAACTACTACAGTAGGTACCACCACAACAGTAAAACAGCATTTATCATATAACAAGAACTGCAGGTAAAGAAGGTACAGCGGAAACAAAAACTACTCACTAGAACAGAAACAAAAGGAGTACAAAAGGCTGTGGTAACTCTACTGGACCCTACTTGGCCCAGCGTCCTCTGCAGCCGCCGACCCTGGCTGCTCAACACCTGGTCCTGAAAAAGGTAACGAGTGTAACACGTCAGCAAAACGCTGAGTAGAGTGGCAAACTAACTAAAGGCAACAGTAGAGTGTACAGTAGCTGTTATGTTCTATTACTTCCTTTATTCACATCTTTCAATTTTTCTCACTATTTCATTTATTTCTCAGGTCCTTTACTTGATCTCGAATGTCCTCGTGGGAACGATCTTGATTGCAGTCTTTTCCAAAAGTAGAAGTAGCACGTGGTGCTCTCCTGGCCGGGAGAGTCCCCCGTGGTGATCCTACCCTCAGTCAACCACCCCAAGGTCACTGACAGACGTAACGGTGACTACGGCACACGCGATAAACGCACAGGTAGCTAGCCCGCACTGGCACGCGGTCAGTCGTTTCCGTTAACGGGTGCGCCCAAAGCACAGCACGGAATCAGGGCAGAGCCCTCTCAGTAACAGGGGTCCAACCCCTCCACAGTAACCAAACCGGGGCCTTGCCCCTCCACAGTCCGCGCACCCTCGCCTGACTACCCTGGTTTGCCCTAGTGGGCCTAACAAGTCGGTGAAGGAGGCTAGTAGAACCCCGGGGCCCGTGGGGTAGCTAGTACTCTCCTAACACTACTAGCTCTCCTCGGTACTACGTACACGAGGGCCAACAAGTCGGTACAGAGCGGCCAATCCTAACCCTGGGTCCCTGGGGCGGCTGGCCCCACTCTGCACTAAACAGGTACAGGTACTTCCCTTGGTACTGCGTACCCAAGAGACAGTACAAACTACATCTCAGTTCCATTCCTTTTTCTTTCCAGGAGTTCCACTCCTAATTCCCCGTAGGGTTCCAGCTCTTTATCTCAGAACATCATATGTTTCACTTTCCAGATTCACGTTCTCAAAATCCGTGATCTCAAACATGTTTCTTTATTCATAACAGGCAGCTGTTAATTCAAATTATAGGCAGCTTTATATTCCTTTCCATTTTTCCAAGACTGCAGTATTATACATTCCACTAGTTTTTCCATCCTAAGATTCATGCCACATCCTAGGATCTAGCATACAACTAGTTTTCCAGCCCTAGGATTCATGCATCACCTAGGAGCTATCATTCCATACATTTCTCATTCCTAGGATTCATGCAATGTCCTAGATTCTAGTTATGGTTTCATACTTTAACAGATTTTATCAATAACTTAAGCCACTCTACCAGGTACAACGGGAGTAATGGGGGCGTGATCGGGAATCCCGCGTGCCTCCGCGACTCTCAAGACTGCAATCGAACGAGGTCCTATCACAAGGATCAAACACAAGGAGTGTCTCAAAACAGTGTATAACTACTGTAGACGGGTAGAGGAATTAATTCTGAAACGAAGGCAACTCGAATCGCGAAAAACGGAGCCCAAACGGGCCCTAAACGGGTCGAGAAAGACGATACTGTGCAAAATCAGACGTCTGGAACTCCTTCCAGACATCTTAAACGGTGGATCAGAGAATTACCTGTTCAGAGTGGTTTCCCAGACGTCCAGAAGTCTGCGGGGACGTCTGTCCTATACCCCAGACGTCCGATGGTCCACACGGACGTCTGTAGGTCACTCCCGCCGTCTGGTACAACTTCCAGACGTCTGATTCGCAAAGGATGGCGAATCAGCGAACCTGCGCACAGCCAACCCCCCTCCCTCAGTACGGTCAGTCGACAAGAAGGAAGAAGAAAGCGGAAACTCACCTTTCAGACGTCTGTATGATCTTACAGACGTCGACCTTGCCGTCTGGCTATCAACCCAGACGTCTAATTCTGGAAATTTTTCCAGAATCAGAACCCTGCTCGGCCTCCGCTCGCGACGCCGCCCGCGTCGCACCTCGCGCGTCTGCTGCTCAGCCCGCAACAGGTCCCTCTCCGCGTCGCTCCGTGCCCCCTGCGCCCTCCGTCGGCCGGCCAAGCCGCTCCGGCGAGCTCGCCCTCACGGCAGAGCTCCGCCCTCGCACGCCGCACCTCCGCGCTCATTGCGGCCGCCGCTACCGCCCTCGCGTCCGCTCGCTCTCGCGCATAGGAAGGAGAAGAAGGAGGAGGCGGTGGAGACGGAAGGGGAGGCGCGCCCCTTTTAACGCCGCGCGGAGAGGAGAGAGAGAAGGCGGCAGGCCGCCTGCAGCCGCAGAGAAAAGAGGGAATATGCGGTCTGCGCGCTCAGGCGCGCAGGCGACTCGCGTGTGTCGAAAATAACGGATTTCCAGACTTCTTGAAACTATCCCAGACGTCTTATCAGACGTCTGGTTGTGATCCCAGACGTCTTGTCCGACGTCTGAGCCACCTCCCAGACGTCTTAAAATACGTCTGGGGCACACATTCGTTACAATATAACAAACTCAAAGGAAGTTTCGTCCCCGAAACTTGCGCCAACTAGGGTGCGGGAAAAAGATGTCCAAATAACCATAACAACTCAAAGAGGACCGAAGCCGGTCCGAAAAGACGTACCCGCGAAAAGCTCTGGGTACCGCTCCCGCATTGCCGCCTCAGGTTCCCAGGTAGCCTCCTCGTACCGCTGGCTCCTCCACAAAACCTTTACCAGGGGTACTTGCTTTCGTCTCAACCTGCGGACGGCTCGGTCTAGGATCTGCACTGGCCGCTCGGGGTAGGTAAGGTCGTCGCTCACCTCGACGCTCTCGTGACTCAGTACGTGGCTGGGATCGGCTACGTACTTCCTGAGGTTGGACACGTGGAACACGTCGTGCACACCAGAAAGCTGCGGGGGAAGGGCAAGTCTGTAAGCAACGGGTCCAACCCGCTCCAGGACCTCAAAGGGCCCCACGAACCTCGGCGCGAGCTTCCCTCTCACCCCAAACCGCTGTAAGCCCTTCATGGGCGAAACACGAAGGAAGACGTGGTCCCCAACCTCGAACTGCACCTCTCTGCATCTGCGATCTGCGTAGCTCTTTTGTCTGCTCCTGACAGTACGGAGTCGTCTGTGGATCTGGTCAACTACCTCCTGACTCTGCCGGATCAACCTGGGGCCAACCTCCCACTTGGTCCCCACCTCAACCCAACTCAAGGGTGCCGTGCATTTCCGTCCGTACAGAGCCTCGTAGGGAGCCATGCCGATGCTCGAGTGATAACTGTTGTTGTATGCAAACTCCGCCAGGGGCAGGTGCTCCTCCCAAGAGCCCCTCCAGTCTAGACACAAGCACGCAAAAGGTCCTCAAGTGTCTGTATCGTGCGTTCCGACTGTCCGTCCGTCTGGGGGCGGTAAGCCGTGCTAAACCTCAACCTCGTCCCCAAAGCCTGCTGAAACTCAGCCCAAAACTGGGACGTAAAGCGGGTATCCCGGTCGGATACGATCTCCCGCGGAACTCCGTGTAGTCGCACCACATCACGGATATACCTCTCTGCCAACTGTGCTGATCCCAAAGTGACTCGGATCGGCAAGAATCGCGCCGTCTTCGTCAATCTATCCACTATTACCCAGACTGCGTCGTGTCCCCGCTGGGTAACAGGTAAGCCCACCACCAAGTCCATGGTGATGCTTTCCCACTTCCACTCTGGCACTGGAAGCGGCTGAAGCGGCCCTGCAGGCCTCTGATGCTCGGCTTTCACCTGCTAGCACACTAAGCACTGCTGCACGAACTCACCCACATCCCGCTTCATCCCTCTCCACCAAAACTCGCGTCTCAAGTCATGGTACAATTTCGTGTTTCCGGGATGTATGGTGAATCTGGAACCGTGTGCCTCAGTCAGGAGCTCTCTCAACAGCTCCTCGTTTCTGGGAACGCACAACCGTCCCCTCAAGCGTAACACCTGGTCTGCGAAAGAGAAGTCCCCTGGGTCCCCTGATAGTACTCTGTCGTGCAAGGACTGCAAGTACGGATCGGCCATCTGTCCCGTGATGATGCGGTCTGTCAACTCTGGCCTTGTCTGCCGTGTCACCGTCACTGCCCCACAGTACCCTCGTAACTCTAGAGGTCGCCAACTGCCCACCTCCTCCAAAAGGCTCCAACTCTGTAACTGTAGACTGGCCAAGCGTGCGGGCGCCTTACGGCTCAAGGCGTCAGCCACCACATTGGCCTTTCCCGGGTGGTAGGAGATGCTGCAGTCGTAGTCCTTCAGGAGCTCCAACCAACGTCTCTGTCTCATGTTGAGCTCCTTCTGGTCAAAAAGATATCTGAGGCTCTTGTGATCTGTAAAAATCTCGAAGGTCTCCCCGTACAAGTAGTGCCTCCATGTCTTCAGCGCGAAGACAACAGCTGCCAACTCTAGATCGTGGGTAGGGTAGGTATGCTCATGGGGCTTCAGTTGCCGCGAAGCGTAAGCGACCACGTGACCCCTCTGCATGAGCACACCTCCTAACCCCTGCAAGGAAGCGTCCGTGTACACAACGAACCCGCCACTACTGTCAGGGATGGTGAGCACGGGAGCCGAGGTCAACCTCTCCTTCAGCTCCAGAAAACACGCCTCACAGGCGTCTGTCCAAGCGAAAGGCACGTCCTTCCGGGTCAACTGTGTCATAGGACGCGCAATCTGTGAAAATTCTCTGATGAACCGTCTGTAGTAACCTGCCAGTTCCAGGAAACTGCGAATCTCAGTGACTGAACGCGGTCTCTCCCACCTGAGCACTGCCTCGACCTTGGCGGGGTCCACCGCCAGGCCGTCTCCAGAGATCACATGACCCAAAAAGGTCACCTCCCTCAACCAGAACTCGCACTTGCTGTATTTGGCGTACAGCCTGCGTCGTCTCAGAGTGTCCAGAACCATCCGCAAGTGCTGTCCGTGCTGCGTCTAGAATAGATGAGTACATCATCTATGAAAACCACCACAAACTGGTCCAAGTACGGTCTAAACACCCGGTTCATCAGGTCCATGAAAGCAGCGGGGGCATTGGTCAGCCCAAACGGCATGACCAAAAACTCGTAGTGTCCGTACCGGGTGCGGAAAGCTGTCTTGGAGACGTCGGTCTCCCTGATCCTCAACTGGTGGTATCTAGACCTCAAGTCGATCTTGGAAAACACCGTGGCACCCCGCAACTGGTCAAACAAATCGTCGATCCTCGGCAGCGGATATCTGTTCTTGATGGTGACCCTATTCAGCTGTCGGTAATCCACACAAAGGCGTAGGGTCCCATCCTTCTTCTTCACAAATAGTACCGGGGCTCCCTAGGGAGACGCACTGGGCCTCACGAAACCTTTCTCCAAAAGGTCCTGCAACTGGGACTTGAGCTCTCGCAGCTCAAGCGGTGCCATTCTGTATGGCGCGGTGGAGATGGGGCTGGTCCCTGGTACTAGTGAGATCTCAAACTCGATCTCACGCTCGGGCGGTAGTCCTAGTAACTCGTCTGGAAACACGTCGGGGTACTCTCTGACCACCGGGATGCTCTGGAAGTCTGCCACGGGGCTGTGCTCTGCCACCACACAAGCTAGGAAGCCCTCACACCCACTGGCTCAAAAGTCTCGCCGCCCGAAGTGCCGAAATGCACCTGAAACCTCCGTCCACTGGCTGCCCGTGAAACTCGAAAGAAGGCAACTCCGGAATGGAGAAGACAATCTTCCTCTCAAAACAGTCTACCAAGGCGTGGTAAGCGGACAGCCAATCCATCCCCAGAATCACTCCAAAGTCCTCCATCTGTATCATAATCAGGTCAGCTGGCAGGCTATGTCCTCCGATGCTGACCTCGCAACCCGTGTACACCTCCTCAGCTACAAACAGCTGACCACTCGGACCTTTGATTACGAACGGATTCTCTAACAGTGTATAATCCTAGTCCAAACTAACTGCGAAACTGGCTGCGACAAACGAGTGCGTAGTGCCGGAATCGAAAAGCGTGTAAACGAGTCTGCCAGAAACTGAAACCATACCTGCTACCACGGATCCTGATGCTCTGGCGTCCCTGTGTGTTAGGGCGTTGATACGCCCCTCAGCCCTAGGTGCGGACGAAGCAGCCACACTCTGCGTCGGACGGGTAGGTGCTGGCCGGTACCCTCCTCGCGACTGCTGTCCTCCTCCTCGCGCCTGGGAACCGCGGCCTCCTGCGCGCCCTCCAGTGCTCTGCGCGGGAAGTATCTGCTGACCTCCTGCCCTAGACGGGCAGTCCTTCCTGACGTGGCCCGGCTGGCCACACTGGTAGCAGAGGGGAACCCGACTCCCGCCCTCAGTGAGTCCCTGCTGTCGGCTAGGCGGGGGTCCGGTGCTGGCGACTGGCCCCTGTCGAGGGCCCCCAAAGGCCACTGATGGCCCTGCACAACGTGATGGCTCTCCTGCGGACGCCACGTGTCTCCGTTGAGTTCTCCTAACACGCCTGGTGTGGCGGCGGAAATCTCGTTCCACCACTAACTCCCCTGTCGTACGCTCGGAAGGGGGAGGGGGTGGCGACGTGGGTGGAAGTTGAAATTCTTCTCGAACCACCTCTCAAATCAGTTAGACGAGGTCCCGAGACGGTATACTCAGGAGAAGAGGAGGGGTAGTATGTATTCCAAGCCCGACACATCTGTCCCCCGGGCCCTGACCTCGGCCGTGCCTGCGGCCCACCCTCCTAGCTCCACGACGCGGCATCTCCTACAATGGAGACGCGAAACAAAATGAAAAGCGTCAAAACAGACGGTACCTAATGAAACTTCTAAGAGCTCATGTCAAGAGGTATGTTGTGGTGGCTACTCTAGTTATAACATGTGAATTGGTTATTTTCCAGTCAGTTGATTCACTTCTCGGGACGACCTTGCTCTGATACCATCTTGTAACGACCCGGTTCCCGAGTCCCTACGAGACACGAGAACCAGACCGACTCGACTAATCCCAAGACCTAGTCGTCCAACGAGGAAGTAACCAAAAGACAGTAAAATAAACCACATTCAGCATGAATATAACTAACAGTAAGAAAGTACAGCAGTAAGGAAAGAAACTACTACAGTAGGTACCACCACAACAGTAAAACAGCATTTATCATATAACAAGAACTGCAGGTAAAGAAGGTACAGCGGAAACAAAAACTACTCACTAGAACAGAAACAAAAGGAGTACAAAAGGCTGTGGTAACTCTACTGGACCCTACTCGGCCCAGCGTCCTCTGCAGCCGCCGACCCTGGCTGCTCAACACCTGGTCCTGAAAAAGGTAACGAGTGTAACACGTCAGCAAAACGCTGAGTAGAGTGGCAAACTAACTAAAGGCAACAGTAGAGTGTACAGTAGCTGTTATGTTCTATTACTTCCTTTATTCACATCTTTCAATTTTTCTCACTATTTCATTTATTTCTCAGGTCCTTTACTTGATCTCGAATGTCCTCGTGGGAACGATCTTGATTGCAGTCTTTTCCAAAAGTAGAAGTAGCACATGGTGCTCTCCTGGCCGGGAGAGTCCCCCATGGTGATCCTACCCTCAGTCAACCACCCCAAGGTCACTGACAGACGTAACGGTGACTACGGCACGCGCGATAAACGCACAGGTAGCTAGCCCGCACTGGCACGCGGTCAGTCGTTTCCGTTAACGGGTGCGCCCAAAGCACAGCACGGAACCAGGGCAGAGCCCTCTCAGTAACAGGGGTCCAACCCCTCCACAGTAACAAAACCAGGGCCTTGCCCCTCCACAGTCCGCGCACCCTCGCCTGACTACCCTGGTTTGCCCTAGTGGGCCTAACAAGTCGGTGAAGGAGGCTAGCAGAACCCCGGGGCCCGTGGGGTAGCTAGTACTCTCCTAACACTACTAGCTCTCCTCGGTACTACGTACACGAGGGCCAACAGGTCGGTATAGAGCGGCCAATCCTAACCCTGGGTCCCTGGGGCGGCTGGCCCTACTCTGCACTAAACAGGTACAGGTACTTCCCTTGGTACTGCGTACCCAAGAGACAGTACAAACTACATCTCAGTTCCATTCCTTTTTCTTTCCAGGAGTTCCACTCCTAATTCCCCGTAGGGTTCCAGCTCTTTATCTCAGAACATCATATGTTTCACTTTCCAGATTCACGTTCTCAAAATCCGTGATCTCAAACATGTTTCTTTATTCATAACAGGCAGCTGTTAATTCAAATTACAGGCAGCTTTATATTCCTTTCCATTTTTCCAAGACTGCAGTATTATACATTCCACTAGTTTTTCCATCCTAAGATTCATGCCACATCCTAGGATCTAGCATACAACTAGTTTTCCAGCCCTAGGATTCATGCATCACCTAGGAGCTATCATTCCATACATTTCTCATTCCTAGGATTCATGCAATGTCCTAGATTCTAGTTATGGTTTCATACTTTAACAGATTTTATTAATAACTTAAGCCACTCTACCAGGTACAACGGGAGTAATGGGGGCGTGATCGGGAATCCCGCGTGCCTCCGCGACTCTCAAGACTGCAACCGAACGAGGTCCTATCACAAGGATCAAACACAAGGAGTGTCTCAAAATAGTGTATAGCTACTGTAGACGGGTAGAGGAATTAATTCTGAAACGAACGCAACTCGAATCGCGAAAAACGGAGCCCAAACGGGCCCTAAACGGGTCGAGAAAGACGATACTGTGCAAAATCAGACGTCTGGAACTCCTTCCAGACGTCTTAAACGGTGGATCAGAGAATTACCTGTTCAGCGTGGTTTCCCAGACGTCCAGAAGTCTGCGGGGACGTCTGTCCTATACCCCAGACGTCCGATGGTCCACACGGACGTCTGTAGGTCACTCCCGTCGTCTGGTACAACTTCCAGACGTCTGATTCGCAAAGGATGGCGAATCAGCGAACCTGCGCACAGCCAACCCCCCTCCCTCAGTACGGTCAGTCGACAAGAAGGAAGAAGAAAGCGGAAACTCACCTTTCAGACGTCTGTATGATCTTACAGACGTTGACCTTGCCGTCTGGCTATCAACCCAGACGTCTGATTCTGGAAATTTTTCCAGAATCAGAACCCTGCTCGGCCTCCGCTCGCGACGCCGCCCGCATCGCACCTCGCGCGTCTGCTGCTCAACCCGCAACAGGTCCCTCTCCGCGTCGCTCCGCGCCCCCTGCGCCCTCCGTCGGCCGGCCAAGCCGCTCCGGCGAGCTCTCCCTCACGGCAGAGCTCCGCCCTAGCACGCCGCACCTCCGCGCTCACTGCGGCCGCCGCTGCCGCCCTCGCGTCCGCTCGCTCTCGCGCACAGGAAGGAGAAGAAGGAGGAGGCGGTGGAGACGGGAGGGGAGGCGCGCCCCTTTTAACGCCGCGCGGAGAGGAGAGAGAGAAGGCGGCAGGCCGCCTGCAGCCGCAGAGAAAAGAGGGAATATGCGGTCTGCGCGCTCAGGCGCGCAGGCGACTCGCGTGTGTCGAAAATGACGGATTTCCAGACGTCTTGAAACTATCCCAGACGTCTTATTAGACGTCTGGTTGTGATCCCAGACGTCTTGTCCGACGTCTGAGCCACCTCCCAGACGTCTTAAAATACGTCTGGGGCACACATTCGTTACATTAACCCACTAATCTTCTTTTATGCTTCATCTACGCAACGTGAAAGCTGGGATGAATACCCATCTAGAACTTGGACGTCTTTCAGGAAGGAGAAAATCCTTTATCTCTACTCTCCAGTAAGATTGTATATAGCTTTTGGAAAATGAGAGTCGCCTTCTTAAACCTGCAACTTAGGACGAATATCCAAACTTTTATATCATTTCTTATTTTAATTGTATCCTTTGGCTACCTATTAAGTTTAATACATCTAAAATATTGTCCATTACATTTTTCTCAATGTGCATAATATCTAAATTATGGTGCACATCAAATCCTGCCAATATGGAAGCTCCATAAAAAATGTACTTTTCTTCAAATCCTAAATATCGCAAGGAAGTCAAGTCATTTTTGAAAAGACGACCCAAACGTATTTCATCGAGTGGCTGCAATGTCTCCATGATTTTCACACCAGACAACCTAACAGAACCTGTACTCAATTTATTTTTTAGATTCTTCGATGAATATCAGCATGCTTTATCAACAAATCTATCTTTAAATTGTGATGTTTTCCATTTGTGTTTAATGAGAAAAAATCTAGGATGCTTTAAATAACAGAACTTCTTACTTTCAGACAATCTTAAGTGATGAGTATCATCCATACAGATTGGACATACAAATTTTCCCTTCATACTCCATCCTAACAAATTAGCATATGTTGGAAAGTCATTGATAGTCCATAATAATGCTGCATACAACTGAAAGAATTATTTCTTATATGTGTCATATGTTTGAACACCGTTGTACCATAAGACTTTCAATTCATCAATCAACGGTTGGAGATAAACATCTATCGCATTTCCTGGTTGCTTGGAGCTTGGCATAGGGAGGGTCAACATCATAAATGCAGATCGCATGCATACCCACAGAGGTAAGTTATAAGTTAACATAACCACTGACCATATGGAATATGACGGATACATGTTTTTGAATGGGTTGAATTCATTGCTTGCAAGTCCCAATCTTACATTCCATGCCTCCTCTAGGAATGATGCATGATTCTCATTAAATTTATTCCACTCATCAAAATTTGTTGGATGACAGATGCATCCATCTCTCTATTTATTGTCTTGATGCCAGCCATCAATTTTGCTATTTTACTTATGAATAGACATTGTAGCCTAGGAATCAGTGGAAAATAATGGAGAACCTTCTCTGGTTGTTTCTTTTCGCCTGTATTTGTTGATTTACTGATAACACTACATTGTACAATGTTAATTCTGCCAAAAAGGGTCGGTCTTAAGGGTAAAATACATAGAAGACACAGGAATGGGAGCATTGCATGCATCGCACGTCAAGATTACTTATAGTGCATTATTAATGGCCATGTGTACAAGTGCATGTCAAAATAGGCCTCAGATGAACTATTGGACTGCACGGATGAACTCAGAGCGATGAACGGAGTCCACCGGACTTGAAATCAGCCAAATCCGACATTCAAAGTTCCCACAATTGGCCCAAGAAGTTCTGACCGTTGATCTGATGATCAATGATCATGAGGCCACCACGTATTAGCCCCGCCACGCCCTTAACCTCCCTTCATCGCATGGCATCACTTTAAGATGTTCGATCGCAGATCAAACGACTGAAGAGCACGCTCTTACGTGCTCGCCGCGTCTACGCGCCTGACCTCACACGAAGATCTGACCGTTGGATCCCCATCCAACGGTCGGCAGCAGCCGCGCCCGATCTTCTCTGCGTGATCATCCGCGAGGGCAACGCAGCGGTCGTGCCCCCGCAACTCACCCACAAGGCGCTGGTTCGAATCGCCTTCGTAGCGCAAATTCAAGGCGAGATTGGTGCGCGCGATTTTGACTGTCGATGCGCGATCGAGTGACTAGCAGCAGGCGACGTGGCGCGATCTCGCGCGCCCAAGGCAGATGCCCGCGATAACACGTGGGGCGTGAGCGCAGCAAGCGCAATCCAAGAGTGTGCCCCACGAGCGATCTCGACCGTCCGATCCACAATCGGATGGCCCTCAAGCTGCGCACACGAATTGCACGTGAAGAAGAATGGGCGCACGCGAGCGACCGCTGGGCAGGGTGCTTCACCGATGTTTTGGGAAGGGTTTTAGAGACATCCCAGACGTCGCTAAAACCCCTTCTTCATTTGGAAAGACCTTCTCCCTATTTAAACCCCTTCCAACCACCCATAGAAGGCATTGAATTCATTTTGCAAGTGTTGTAACACCCTCCTAGCCCCCTTTAGCCCCTCATGTAGTCAACGGAGTCGACGAGCCACCGATGGAGCCTCCCTCCACTGCCGTGGCCGCCTCGCCGTCTCCCCTTTCTCTCTCTTTATTTCCCTTTAATCTAGCTTTACTTTTTATTCAAGCATTTAGCTACCATTGTATTTGTAAAACTTGAATTGCATGTTTAATATAGTGTTGATGTTACTTTGAGCAATGGCTATGATTTAAAAGACTCTAACCCTACTCTCTCTCTCTCTCTTTTTCTCTCTCTCACTCATTTTTCTACTACGTCTTCTTGCAAGCAAAAACTTGTTATCTCCATGACAAAAAGTGACAAAGAAAATCCGATTTTTACGCCTCCTTATGATCGACACTCAGACTCACGTTAGTTTCTTCTTTTAAAACCGACGCTGCAAGCACGAACTATAACGACCCTTTCAAACAAACACGTCTCTCGCGCTTCAGTTTTTGGCGCTGTTACTGGAAAGGCAACGGATTTATTTTGTCACTTCCGTTTTACATCCATGCTCACATCATCTAATGCCTTTTCTCCTTCTACTTGATGGTTGCAAGAAATCGGCGCTTGGACGACGAAGTAGTGCAACTCGTGACGGTAACGAGGGAGTAAGTGCAACAAGGATCGGTCGTGAGTCATTCTTCACCCGTGGTTGTTTGCTTGCCTAAAAATCTAAAAAAATTGTAACATCGAAAGAAAATTAGCGTGGTGCATGATTGCTTGATCCACATCCTTAACACATCACCCAACAAAAAGAAAACACTCTAACATTCTTAATAACCTAAGCTTTTTGGAGTGTTCTTTTTTCTTTTTGAGTGGTGTTTATGAAGCCACCTTGAATTGACATGGGCCACACCACTCAACCCTAAAAATCAACTCATCTAATAGTAGTTGCATGAATACTAGGATGAGCACTTTAGGGTTTTAAAGCCTCTTCACATCAAAGAAAATCTACTCTCACCAATTGTGTGCAAAACTTGGCGTGCCCACCTGAAACTTGTTTGAAAACATTAAGACACATCAACCCTAAAAGACACAAAAGTAAGGACAAATCATTAAAAGACACCACATCTTAAAAATCCTTGCTTGAAAACCATGTTTTGATAGGAGCACACACACTGGAATTGGAAAACTAAGAGGCACCACCCCAATCAATGCCTCATCACATAACCCTAGCACAAGCACTATCCTAGCCCTTTTAAAATAGAGTAGATGTGCCCTAGGCAGGACTGGGTTAAGTCTCGAGAGATGTGGTTTTGTTTGCTGGACACTTGGCTTTCATTCCTTTAGTAGAATCTGGTGACTAGGTTGCGGGGAAGTGTCAAACGACTACGGTTGTGGGGTCTATGGAACCAGCAACGCAAGCCAAAGGAAGAACCTTCCCTACAATCCTCTCGTAATCAACCTGGCCAGATTAGCTTTGGGAAGGGAAGTCCAGTGCTTACGGACTTGATCACTCCTTTGGAGATTTCTACGTCCCCTAAGGAATACACCATAAGGACTAAGCTTGTTTGCTTGATTGTACACACACACTTCTCGCATTTGTCGCTCTCCGCATCCCCTCCTATTCTTCTCTAGTGTATACACGGGAGACAATCACTTCATCCCGAGTTGTTTGTTTTGGGATGAGAATCCAGGCGACTTGATTCTGCTAGAGACATGGTTGAACCTAAAGTAGATGAAGTTGAGGACCAACCCCCACCAGACACAATGGCCATCATCCAGGCCTAGATTAACACAAACTACCAGCTTCAGCAGCAACAAATCCACACCATCATGCAAGCCATACACCGATTGCAGAACCCACAGGGGCAACCACCACCACCTTTCCAAGGCCCACAAGGGCAACTGCCACTTGACCCACCACCATTCCAGGACCAACCTAGACCCCTCCGCGACTTCTACAATCCTTCCGCTATTCGAGTCGAGCCACACCTTAAGATCCTCGAAGGGGGAGATGATTTTGAGCTGAAACCAAATGTCCTAAGTCTAATTCAGAGCCACTTCCATGGAAGCTTAAATGAAGACCCCTTCCAACACCTAGAGGATCTTGACCGAATCGCTCAAACTGTGAAACCTAGGAACATTAGCCTTGACATTGTTTTGATTAAGATGTTCCCCTTTTCACTGAGAGACAAAGCATTTCATTGGCTTAGGACCCTAGGTAGATCCATCACCACCTGGGAAGAACTGAGACATGCATTCTTAAAGAATTCTTCCCTATAGGAAAAACCAATGCCCTCAGAAGAGCCATTACTACCTTCACACTCCAGGGCGGGGAACAGTTCCATGAGGCGTGGGAAAGATTTAATGAACTATTAAGGAAATTCCCACACCACGAAGTACCAAGGTGGCAATTGGCCCATATCTTCTACCACGGTCTGGAGAGCAACCTACAGAACTTCGTCGATGCCTCATGCGGGGGGAACATCCTAAACAAAGATGAGGAGAGCGCATTTGAGCTCTTTGAGTCTATGAGCGAAAATTCGCTCAACAATGCCTCCATGACCCAGTTTAGCCGATCCAGTCAACCCTGTGGTGGGATTTATGAGGTACAAGCAAATTCTGGAATGGTTGACATGGATATCATTGCTAAGAAATTGGATCGAGTGGAATTGGTGGATAAAAAGATAGATGAGCTACTGAACTAGACCAGGAACCCGTTACAAACCTTCTCCCTAGCAAAGGGAGCTCACAATGTTGACCTGGTCCAGCCCTTAAGCCAAATGAACCTGGAACAACCCCTGACCACGTTCCAGGGAGGGACCTTTGCTCCCTCAACCCTTGATTACTCTCTTCCCTCCCCCTCGACATCTGCTATCCTTGAAGATGTGTAGGCTGTCCAAGGTTATGCTAAACCTGACCCTGTCTCCAACACTTACAACACCGGCTGGCGTAATCACCCAAACTTTGGTTGGACAAACCAGAAACCACCTCAATTCCAGAACCAGCCTAGGCCAAACCAGCAGCCAAACTTGCCCCCTATCAGCAAGGACCACCAGCTAGACCCCTATATAATCCGAATAGGGCGACACCTCCCCCACAAAATCAAATGGACACCCTGATAAAGATGATGGCTGAAATGAACCAAAAACACCAGGAAGAAATGGCTTTAGTAAAGGGATAGTTAAGCCAGCTATTGGACTGCAAGCAACAAGGATCCTTGCCTTCCCAGCCACAATCGAACTCACGAAACATGATTAACAGAGGCCCCAATTCGTAAGGGTTCCAATGCAATCCTGGGCAAGCTCACATGATCCAGCCAGCCCCACAAACACCCCCTGGGTTTAGTGCTTCTTCATCCTTGTCTTCTCAAGGATCAACCCATGGTCCCAATGCCTCTGTAAATGCGGTAACCTTGAGAAGCGGCACCAAAACCCAGGACCCTAAATGGTCGACTCTTCTCGAAACTTCACCTTCCAAAACACCCGACTCAGAAGAGGCACTAGAAAAACCTAAGGACCCAGAAATAGATCCTATCCACATTCAAACACCATATCCCGAGGCCTTGGAGACAATCAAGAAGAATAAAAGTGTTGTGGAAATTGAGGAGCTTTTGGAGATCTTTAAGCAAGTTCAGATTAATATCCCACTCCTCGAAGCCGTCAAGCACATTCTGGCTTACGCCAAGTTCTTAAAGGATGCCTGTACACCCAAACGTAAGCCAAGACCTCAAGCACCTAGGAAGGTTGTGCTTTCAGAGCAAGCTAATTCCGTAATATCAAGCAACCTTCCGCTCAAGCGAATTGACCTAGGAACACCCCTGATATCCTGCAATATCGGGGACATGACATTTGATAGAGCACTCCTAGACTTAGGTGCTTCCATCAATCTGATTCCGACAACCCTATACCACCAATTTGAATTCGAAGAGTTGACACTCACACCTGTTACCATCCAATTGGCTGATAGATCTATGAAAACCCCAAAGGGGGTTGTCGAGGACGTAATTATGTGGTGTAAGGACTTCTATTTTCCGGTTGACTTTTTGGTGCTCGACATGGAAGTCCCTGAACATCTACAGAACACACCCATCATCCTAAGCAGACCCTTATTAGCTACAGCTAAGGCAAACATCGATTGTGACATGGGATGCATGGAAATCGCCTTTAGAGACAAGAAAATGCAGTTGGATATCTTCCGGGAGACCAAGTCTTTTGACTGCGACTGTATCGAGGAACATGATCCCGTGGAACCTTTGGTCGAGGAATGCCTCACCCTTAGTTCTATCTCGAACTACCAATCCTGTAACAATTGTTCTGACCCATCACCATCTATGCCCATGGACCTCTATAAGGCTGAACACCATCAACCAACACCATTCAAGGAAATTGATGTTGATCAACTCCCGCCTTTCCCCTTTCCATCAAACATTGTTCCACCCACACCTGAACTAAAGTCGCTACCCGAGAATCTCAAGTATGTCTTCCTGGGACTTGACCAGACCTTCCCTGTAATTATCAATGCCAACCTAACTAACGATCAGGAACTTAGATTGATAGCAACCCTATCAGTACATAGGGCTGCCATTGGCTAGACTATTTCAGATTTGAGAGGAATTAGCCCCACCTATTGTACCCACAAGATCTACCTAGAAGATGGGGCACAACCCTCTTGTCAGATGTAGAGACGGTTAAACCCAAATATGCGGGAGGTTGTTAAAAAGGAAATTATCAAGTGGCTTGACACCGACATCATCTATCCCATCTCCGATAGCCCCTGAGTGAGCCCCACTCAAGTGGTTCCGAAGAAAGCTGGGCTCACTATTGTCACCAATGAGTGTGGAGAATCCATCCCCACCCGCACTACCACCGCATGGCAGGTGTGTATTGATTACAGGAAACTCAATGAAGCAACCAAGAAAGATCATTTCCCCCTGCCATTCGTCGACCAGATTCTTGAAAGATTGGAAGGGCAAAAGTATTTTTACTTCCTGGATGGATATTCAGGATATAACCAAGTCGTAATTGCTCCTGAAGATCAAGAGAAGACCACATTCACTTGCCTGTATGGCACGTTTGCATTTCGTCGTATGCCATTCAGGTTATGCAATGCACCCGCTACCTTTCAGCGTTGCATGCTAGCCATTTTTTTAGGAATGGTGGGTGAATACTTGGAGGTCATTATGGATGATTTCTCTGTATTTGGGAATTCATTCGACCACTGTTTGAGCAACTTGGAGAAAAACCTGAAACGATGTATCGAGGTTAATTTGGTGTTAAGTTGGGAAAAGAGCCATTTCATGGTTCAAGAAGGAATCGTCCTCGGTCACATTGTATCACATAGGGGCATTGAGGTGGATCGGGCTAAAGTTGATTTGATTTCCAAACTTCCTCCGCCTAGCTCGGTCTGGCAGATTCATTCGTTCCTTGGACATGTTGGCTTCTACTAAAGGTTCATCAAAGACTTCTCCAAGCTTTCCAAACCCTAGACCGACCTTCTGGCCAATGACATTCTATTCCACATGACCTCTGATTGCATCTAGGCTTACCACACCCTCCGGGACTTAGTCTCCTTAGCACCTGTACTTCAGCCCGTGGATTGGTCCCAGGACTTTGAGATCATGTGTGATGCATCAGATTTTTCCATAGGCACCGTTCTGGGACAAAGACAAGACAAGAAACCCGTGGTGATCTACTACACGAGCAAGATGTTGGACGAGGCCCAACAAAATTATACGATCACAGAGAAAGAACTTCTCGTTGTAGTTTTTGGACTTGAAAAGTTCCGATCTTACTTTCTAGGATCTCACATGACCACCTTTACGGACCATTTAGCCATTCGCCACCTATTGGCTAAAAAGGATGCGAAGCCCAGGCTCACCAGATGGATCCTACTCTTGCAGGAATTTGACCTGGAAATCTGCAACAAAGCCGAATCAAAGAATGTGGTGGCTGACCACCTATCCAGACTTCACCCAGACCACATTGGGCCCTCCCTGCCTTTATCTGACACCTTTCTCAATGAACACATTCTGGCTGTGCAAGATAAGAAGCTACCTTGGTATGCTGACTATGTCAACTACCTAGTTGTAGGTCAGACCCTGCACAGCTAGTCCAGACAGCAACAGGACAAGTTCTTGGCCTAGGCTAAGCACTATTTCTGGGATGATCCCATGCTGTTTTGCCTCTATGCCGACTAGATCATTAGGAGGTGTATCCCTGAGGACGAAGTTCAGAGTGTGTTATCTTTTTGTCACGACCAAGCTTGTGGTGGCCACTTCTCAGGAAAGAAAACGGCTGCAAAGGTTCTGCAATCCGGATTTTACTAGCCTTCCTTATTTAAGGATGCACACAGCTTTGCTAAGACTTGCTCTCGTTGCCAAACTCTAGGGACCATGACCAGAAAAGACATGATGCCCCTCCAGCCCATTCTGATCGTTGAGATCTTCGATGTTTGGGGTATTGATTTTATGGGCCCCTTCCCACCATCCAACGACTTTGAGTACATCTTAGTCTCTGTAGACTATGTCTCCAAATAGATTGAAGCCATCGCCACCCGCTGATGCGATCATAAGGCTGTGATGGACTTTATTAAGAAGAACATCTTTTCCCGATTTGGAATACCAAAGGCCATGATTAGTGATGGTGGAAGTCATTTTATCCACACCCAATTCCGTGCCCTACTCACAAAATATGGGGTTAACCACCGCATTGCTACCCCATATCATCCACAAACAAATGGGCAGACCGAGGTCTCAAACAGACAGATCAAGAATATTCTACAAAAGACTGTGAGACCTGACAGGAAAGATTGGTCCGCACGACTGGATGATGCCCTGTGGGCATATTGGACCGCTTTCAAGACCCCGATCGGCATGTCTTCTTATCGTCTGGTCTTTGGCAAAGCTTGCCACCTTCCTGTCGAGTTGGAACACCGGGCTTACTGGGTCGTCAAGCAGTGTAACATGGATCCCTAGTTAGCCGATGCGCAGAGGACGCTCCAACTCTCCAAGCTCGAGGAAATTCATCGGGACGCCTTTGAGAATAGTCGGCTATACAAGGAGAAAATGAACGCCATCCACGACCGACTCATCCATAGAAAAACCTTCGAGCCTAATCAGCAAGTTTGGCTTTTTGATGCCCATCTAAAACTCTTTCCAGGGAAGCTCAGGTCCAAGTGGACATGACCATTTAGGGTGGTCAAGCCCTACTCCAATGGGGTAATTGAAATTGCTGATCCGAACACTGGGCACACTTTCACAGTCAATGGCTAGAGATTGAAACACTTCCTCACCCAGGTTCTCCCGAAGGAGGTTGTCTCCCTCATTGAGGGATGACACGAAGCACTGCCTAGCTGGAGGCGTTAAACTCAGCGCTTCCTGGGAGGCAACCCAGAAGATTCAGATTGATTTGGTACTTTACTTCACTCAGGTAATATCTTTTTGACCCCTGTACATCCATGTATTTATCAATGAGGACATTTTACAGCTTAAGCATGGGGGGGTGGTAAATTGCATGATTCTGAGTTCATTTAATCTATCTGAATGGAATAAAATAAAATTAAAAAAAATAATTGAATTTAGGAAGAAAAACTTAGGCATTAGAAATTTGTTAATAGTGGGAAATAATACAGAAAGAACTTGAACACTTAGACTTTTCAGGCTTTCAGGCTTAATCAGCCCTGGTGTCCATTAAGATATGGATTTAGCTTCAAATCCTTGCAACCATAATCTACTCTAAACCACCAACTAAATAAGGTGATAAGTATACGACTTATCAACTCACCTTCTAACTCAGAAGGACTTTTATTCTAAGCATCTGCACACATTTTTTTGCACAGACTCACTCCTCGGAGATTCTAATAGAAATTGGGTAGCTAATGAACTTTTTAGGGTGGTATGGCTGGCAATTTGTCGTGGGTAACAACCCATTGGCAGGTTGTCCAGAGTCCAGCCACGGGACCACCTTCTCTTTATTGCCTCTAGGTAAATTTGAGATCAGGGAAGTCACCTACCAAATAAAAAAAAAAGAGAGAGAAGAAGAAAAAAGAGAACAAAATAACCACACTTCACCGCATGAGTATGCCTGGCAAGTGATCGTGGGTAACAACCCATTGGTTGGTTGTCCAGAACCCAGCTCAGTAAATGTACTAAAAGAACCAAAACACTTAAGGAAGAAGTGGGGAAGTAGAGCAAGCCGGGGAGATATACACTAGAAAAATCCTTATGTTGACCCCAAGTAAAACAAACGTAGGGAGAAAGCTACCGATCGAACAAATACACCTTCAGGAAAAACACTTCCTTTTCTGGTCACCTAGGGGAGTAGAAACCCGAAGTCTGTCTAAATTACCGTTGAGTGAGTCTATCACGATCTTCACACCAAGATGCTTAGCACTTAGAGTTTTTTTCGAGTTTTGGGTGGGTTGGGTAGCCGTAAAAAGTTACCAACACACTCTTAACTCCAAAAATCAAAAAATAATAAAAGATAATATATATATGTACATGCCTTAAAGTAAGGATTCAGGCGATTCATATTTTGGTAGACACCCGGGCGTTGCTTAGTCTTTATAGATCAGGATCTTAGTATATTTCCTCCTATTGACAAGTGAAAAAATGTCCAAGTAATTACTTCTTGAATTCTGACTGGAAATAATGGCTAGAATAAACCTTGCTAGGGACTAGCAAGGTGTAAGCATGGGGGTATGATAACACTACATTGTATAATGTTAATTCTACCAAAAGGGGTCGATCTTAAGGGTAAAATACACAGACAACACAAGAATAGGAGCATTGCATGCATCGCACATCAAGATTACTTATAGTGCATTATTAATGACCATGTGTACAAGTGTATGTCAAAACAGGCCTCAAATGAACGATTGGACTGCACGGATGAACTCAGAGCGACGAACAGAGTCCACCGGACTTGAAATCAGCCAAATCCGACATCAGGAGCTCCCAAAATTGGCCCAAGAAGTTCTGACTGTTGATTTGATGATCAATGGTCATGAGGCCGCCACGTGTCAACCCCGCCGCGCCCTCAACCTCCCTTCATCGCGCGGCATCACTTTAAGCCATCTGATCACAGACCGGACGGCTGAAAAGCACGCTCGCCCGTGCTTGCCGCGTCTACGCACCCGACCTTACACGAAGATCTGACCGTTGGATCCCCATCCAACGGTTGGCAGCGGCCGCGCCCGATCTTCTCTGCACGATCATCCGCGAAGGCAGCGCAGCGGTCGCGCTCTTGCAACTCACCCCCAGGGTGCGGGTTTGAATCGCCTCTGCAGTGCAAATTCAAGGAGAGATTGGCGCGCGTGATTTCGACCGTTGATGAGTGATCGAGCGGCTGGCAACAAGCGACGCGACGCAATCTTGCGAGCCCAAGGCAGACACCCGCGATAATGCATGGGGCACGAGTGTAGCGAGAACGATCTAAGCGCGTGCCCCATGAGCCATCTCGATTGTCCAATCCGCGATCGAACTGCCCTCAAGCTGCGCACACGGATTGCACGTGAAGAAGAATGGGCGCGTGCGAGCGATCGCCAGGCAGGGTGCTTCACCGACATTTTGGGAAGTGTTTTAGCGACGTCCCAGACATCGCTAAAACCCCTTCCAACCACCCATGGAAGACATTGAATTCATCTTGCAAGTGTTGTAACACCCTCCTAGCCCCCTTTAGTCCCTTTTGTAGTCAACGGAGTCGACGAGTCGCCAACGGAGCCTCCCTCCACCACCGTGGCTGCCTCGCCATCTCCCCTCTCTCTCTCTTTATTTCCCTTTAATCTAGCTTTACTTCCTTTTTATTCAAGCATTTAGCTACCACTGTATTTGTAAAACTTGAATTGCATGTTTAATATAGTGTTGATGTTACTTTGAGCAATGGTTATGATTTAAAAGACTCTAACCTTACTCTCTCTCTCTCTCTCCCTTTTTCTCTCTCTCACTCGTTTTTCTACTATGTCTTCTTGCAAGTAAAAACTCGTTATCTCCATGACAAAAAGTGACAAAGAAAATCTGATTTTTACACCTCCCTGTGATCGACACTCAGACTCACGTCCGTTTCTTCTTTTAAAACCGACACTGCGAGCACAAACTATAACGACCCTTTTAAACAAACATGTCTCTCGCGCTTCATTTACCCACCACCTTATACCTTTCCTCACCACATTCAAGGTAATTACTCAACCCTGAGTACCCATTTCTGTACAGGTGATGAGTTGTGGCTCATCATAACTAAAATGCCCAAGTTAAGCTAGAAATTAGGTTAAACACTACATAATTAACACAAAAAATGGGTTAAGTGTGAGAATTAACAGAAATGACCTAAAAATGCAAAATTAGGTCATAAAATGAGACATTCTATTCATTAATACAAATTAATGATCCAATTACAAATTGAACACACATTTGATTTCAAAAGTTCAAATTGAAAGTAAATTCAACTTCTTAAATGTTCAATTGAGCCTCAATAAAATTCTCATGGCATTTGGACATCATTAGGACCTCTCATCATTGACATTACGCTTAGGTCCTCAGATTATAACATTTTCTTCACATAAAACCATCAAGGGCAAGTTTGAAAGCTATCAGGGACCTATTTGAAAATCTCAAGGAACGCGCAGCTATCATACTTACCACTAATAGGTCTCCTTGCTATTGTTATACCATTTCACATTTTGAGGCCCTCTTCACAAAACCACTAATACACCTGCAAGTTGAGTGTCCACTGTTCACCCATAGAACTTGCTCCATCGTGGTCGTCGCTCCCATGTATCCACGATTTGACGACTGATCCAAATCCATTCTTCACGCGCTTCTATGCATAGCTTCAGCATCCTTCCTAGATCTAATCCTACGGCCATGATTTGATTTGAATGCTTGCACACCCCTCTTCCTTCCATCTCACCATTGAAGCCCTAAGCACCTAATCTCACCACTGCGGTGATTACAATCACTCCCTCAGCTACTTAAGTTGCTCCCCTGAGCCCTGCACATGCCATTAACTCCCTCCTACACCTCTCGAGTTGGTCACCTTCATCCTCTCTGGCTTCCTCTCCACATATCCCCTGTTCCACCGCTCAAGGCGGAGGAGTTCCATGTTCTCTGAATAAATCCTTGCCGCTATGGACTGCATAGCACCTGAGGGTGACATTGAGTCCTACTAGTGGACTTTCACTTCGTTGGAGCATCTCTTCTCTCTCTTCTTTCTCCTCAGTCACCGGCTAAGGATCGAAAGGTCCCATTCTTCTGTAAGATTAGGATTTTAATCGCTTTCTAGATTAGTGCAGTATCTGTTAGTGTAGTTTAGACTAGCTTAGGAGTAGATTAGATAGCTGTATTCATGGATTAGGTGGTTTAGCTTAGGAGTAGAATAGTTAGATCCAATCCGCCCTCTCTGATCAATTCAGATCATCCCTCTCTGATCAATTCAGATTAGAAAGGAGTTTTTCACGCAATCATCTCGATTCATTGATCTTCCTCCACATCTCATAATCCATATCCTCTGATTTCATTATTTTCAGATCCTCACATTTTATTCATTGTTCATCCCTCCATTAAGGTCAAATTTAGATCTGAAGCCTTGGCTTCTAGATCTGAATTTGCACCACAAATCCACCTTGGGGGTCTCCCATTCATTTCATAAACTCACAAAGACCCCCTCGATCTGGTTTTATTGTCTTGAATTGCTCGATTCTTTTCAGATTTGCTTTTAATGCCCAATCTTATGATTTGGAGTTCATTTGATTTTCATTGGATTTAATCAAGCTATTTGAGGTTTTTAATTGCTTAATTGGGTGTATTGCAATGAGTCTTATGTGTTCTAATTTGAATTTGAATTGTAGATGAGCTTATATCCAATTTGAGCTTTGTTTTGGATAGTTTGATCAAGGAGAATCAGTGATATTGAATTGAGGTCAAACGAGGACCCAAATAATTCTGAGATGACCACTAGATCACCTTGATCACCAATCAATGGTGTTCAAGAAGATCGGCTGATCTGATCAATAATCAAAACTAAATCAAAAGCCCAATTTGGGCAACATGTTGATCTTGAGAAAAAAATGAGTTCAATCTGATATCTAGGGTTAGAATGAGTTCTAAGGATTGTCATGGAGATTATGATTCATATTGCTGGTGAATCTGATGCCTAGTTTGATTTATTACCTTTGCATTATTTATAATGTAAAGGTAATGATCAAACTAGATGATGATACGCTATCATCAGCCATATTTAGCTTTATTTAGTCATAATCAATTGATAAATGCTCCTACATAATCGTCAAAGGGCCATAATTCACTGCACATCCTTTTTGAGAGATAAATAGTAAAATAGGGGTAAATATGTAGTTTTAATAGTATAACCTAAATGCAAAGCAATCACGGGGTTTCTCAGGGGTTAATTAAAGGTCAAATGGTCATAAATGTCTAAATAGTGGGTTTATACAAAAAGAAATGGGTTTTCACGAGTTTTGAGAATTAGTGGACATCTGGAACCTTAAAAATAGACCTGCTTAATTCACTAAGGTTCTGGTCTGGATAAAATTCACCTAAACCTTCTAAAAATCATAGAAAAATATTCCCTAAGGTTTGGTACCTTTGATTTGACCATTGGAACCCATTTTGACCTAAAACATAGTCTCAGACAGACAGTTGTCCTAATTTAGGTTTCTGCGTAATTTATCTAGTCAAACTTGGTCAAAACCAAAATTCAATCAGATTCCTTGGGTTCAAATTAAGTTTGTACCAAAATTTAGGCTCAATCAGAGATCATCTTGACCTAGTTTGCACTTTGGTCTAGTCTGATTCTTCTTCACTCACTTAAACCCATAGATTTCAAAATTATTTGCAAATACCCCCTAACTTCATCATCTTCTTCACAAATAGGTCCCCACCGCCTTTAGACTCCTAAACCCAACTCTGGCGACCTTCAATCAAGGAGTTCTCCCTGATTTCTCATCCAATCTCTTCCAAATTTGGAAGGGAGACTCCTAAGAGATTTTCCTACGATCTAAACCTAGTCTTGGGCTCTAATTCTTTCCTAATCTCCCATGCGAATGCATGGGAGATGTGGGTATCCCACATGCACAAATTGGACGGAGCTTGAAATCTTCCTTCCATGCCTGGAACCCCTCTCTAAGACCTATAAAAGGACCCATATCGCATTTCTCACCTCAACTTGTTTTTGGCCGAAGAATCTCCTTCTTCCCTCCTCATCAGTCGAATTCACCACGAGCTCTAGTGACCTCCTTCGACCTCCTTTCTCGTCTACTCTCATTGACCATAGGAGCGGATTTCTCTCCCTCACCTTCCTCCACACGTCGCAATACCCACAGCCACTGCCTATCTCCCCTCGTCGTCGCCACTCCTACCATCGGAGGTTTCTTCTTCCCCACATCCAGTGTACCACTGGCGTGGGCATTCCCCCCTTTCATCTGTTAGTTTAAGGTTTGATAACGAATTTTACGCGGTTTGTAAAATACGTCATTGTAATGCGCAAAACCGATCAACTCTTAAATTTATATTCCTAGATAGAGGGGTATCTAGGATCGTCCAAGGAGGAAAGTTTGCAAAAATTAAATCTCTTTCTTAGAAAATAAATCTCAACTTTCTTTTTGATCTTTTCAATATATACGTTTTATAGATTTTTGAAATAAAGGCAACATGCAAGTTTTTGTTGATAACTGGAAAACAACTAATACCTAATTCAATAAAGCTAACCCTAGGTGATAGGTAGAGCCTCTCCCTAAGCTCACCCTAGGCACGTGGAGACCTAGAATAATTAGGGAGAGGGAGTGAAACAAATGCTAGACAAAAAATTGTAAAAAGCTATGTAACAAAGATTGAAAGAAGGCAATTTGAATTAAAGCAAAATTGTTCACACAAAACCTATAGAGGAATGCTTCTACTCTACTTGAAAATACAAGAAAAATAAAACACAAATCCTCTAGATAGATGGTGAAGAAGATGGCTCCTTACTCAAAGCCTAGCTGCTCCTTGGCTTGAAAAGAAGGTCTCCTTCTTCTCCTTCCTTGAATGCTCCTCCAAGGTGGATGCTCTCCACCTCAATTCTTTCCTCCAAGGGTGGGCGTGCACCACCCTCAAGCTCTCCTCCAAGGTGGCATGGACCACCTTCAAGACCTCCTCCAAAGGTCTTCCTTTCCTGGCTTCTCCTTTGGCTGGCATGGGCACAAGAGAGAAGGGAAGAGGGGAAGGCACCAAGGGGACAGAATATCCCCTTAATCTTCTTCTTCTTCTTCTCTCTTGGGCGTGAGCTTTAGGTAGAGTATGAGAGGTATTTTTCTAGCCAAGGATGGGTTGTAAGGTGGTGGGTGTTGGTCTTTTTATAGGGTAGGATGAGGGGGTTAAGGTGGCTTTTGAGATGGATGGCTAAGATGGGAGAATGGAGGTGGTTAGGTGATCCTAGGGCTAAGGAGAGTTGGCGCCAAGTAGGGAGGTGTGAAGGTGGTGGTTATGGTGGTGAAGGGCCACCTAAGGGTGGCGCCAACCATGGAGAGATGCCTTAGTTTTGGCGCCACCATGAAGGCTTCTAGAAGGGGGATTAGGTGGATGGCTAGGATGGGTTGTAGGGTATGTGTAGGGACATGATATGGGAGTGTTTTGGCGCCAAAAGGGAGGGCTTCTAGAAGGGTATTTTGGCGCCAAAATAAGGTGTCTTTTGGGTGTAGTTGAGGGGCTAGGAGGTGCCCATCTTGGCACCAAAATAGAGTATGGGTTAGGTAGCTTAGGTGGACTAGGTAAGCTTAGTTGGTGGAGCTAGCTAGGGTTAAGTTGAAGGTGGAGGATGGCCAAGGAGCTGGATGTTAGCTAAGTTAAGCTAAGCTAAGCTAAGCTAGCATAGCTAGCGATGGAGTAGAGGAGTATGCATGTGGAGCTTAGGGTTTGAGGAGAGGAGCTGAATATGCAGAGTCTGGAGTTGAATTGGAGCTGGCAGCTATTGAAGAGGTCAACATGGGGCTACTCTAGCTGGCTTAGCTTGCTAGGTCTTTGCTAGCTGCTAAGCCAGGCTAAAGTGAGCTGGCTTCTATTGAATGGAGCTGAGGTGAGCTGGGTCTGATGCTCCTAGGGAGGATTAAGCTGGTTGAGACAGTTAAGGTAGCTTAGCTCAACTAGGTTGAGCTAAGCTGAGTCCCCGGGAGCTGGACTTAAGCTTCCTAAACTGGGATGAATTCATCTTCAGCTGGCTGGAGTTGAGTGGAGCTGGATGTAGCTGGACCTGAGATGGGGTGAACTCCAGTCATCTCAGCTGTGCTAGCTAGAGCTCCCTATGGACTAGTGGGAGCTGAGATGAGCTAGACTCAGCTAAGTTGAGCTGGATCTAAGCTGACCTAAGCTAGGGTGAGCTAAGATGAGCTCTCTTGAGCTGCCATTTAGCTGAGATGAGCTGAATGGAGTTAGGATGAGCTAACCCTAGTCGAAGTGAGCTAGATTCCAACTGTGGTGAGCTGGATCAAGCTGAGTTCCATCTAGTCTGAGCTTCTTCTTCACCAATTGCCTTCTTGAGTGCTAGGGTTTTAGGGATCTGTATATCTGTTCATCCCTAACACTCACAAAAATACATTAAAAAGACAAGAAAAAATGCAATGCATGCCTAACCTATTTAATGCCTAAATGCAGCCCAAAAACCCGTTTGTGGAGCAAAATCCTAAGAGCTAGGTTTGTTTTAATGCATAAGAATGATGATAAATTGGCGTTTATTAGAGTTAGATTAGGTTTATTTAGATTCCCAGGTTACATCCCTCTATTCAAAACCCAAAAAGACCCCTCGACCTCCACGCCTACTGTCATCTTCCTCTGCTCCAGCCACATCTCTGACGAGGCTCTTCCACTTACCTCACACCTCCAAACTCCTCGCCAACACCCTCACAACTTCCGCCACTCATCCCTGCACAAAACCCCTCAACCAATTTCACCCTTCGCCCACTCACAACCGCCATCGAACAACCCATCATCCGCACCACCTTCTCACCTCTGTCTGACCACCTCATGCCCTCTCAAGCCACAAGACCACCACCCACTCACTCGTCGTGGTCCAACGATGCCCCTGAACATTTTTGATTGGGCAGAGAGGCCATGTTCTTGATTTTCAAGGTTTGTCGCACCTCCGCCACCACTGCCATCATCGTCGACTTCACTTGCAGTGCTCCGATCACTTTCAATTGAGTTGAAGGGCTCAGGTCTCGCGAAACTCAACGAGGCCTCTTTCCAGGTCCTCAATAGGTTAAACCACTTGCAGCCATAGCAGCAATCATACAAGGCCTCTTCAGTTGCTATGCATGAGGACATGGGATAGTCCCACATCAGAAATAGATGAAGAGTATGGTGTATATAAATTTCTTTTTTGAATAAGGCACATTGCCTCATAACATAGGGTGAGGTCCCTCACTCACCTTACCTACGCACACCTCGCCTGTGATTTCACGCCCACAGGCCTGGTTCCTAGTCACGATCTGAATACCCGATTAACCAGGGTCATTGAGAGAAGAGGAAGGGAAAGAGAGAGAGCAGGGGAGGGGTGGGTTTTGCTCTTCAGGGCAAACTCCCAACACTTGGTCACTGAGGCCTTGGTTCCCTTGTGAAGGAGGGAAGGTTCTGAAGGAGAAGAGGCTAGAGAAGAAGAGTAAAGTCTGAAGGAAGAAGGAGAAGGCTTGTGAAAGAAAAAGAGTAGGAGAGAAAAAGGCTCTGAAGAGCACTGTAGTAACGACGTTTAAGTCGTCTGACTTGATGAGCCAACGTCTGATTTCTCTGATATTGTGTACTATGGCATTATTGAAACTTAAGCTAGCAAGGAATTCTGATTGAAAGTACTGTAGCATCATTTGAGTAATTTGATGAAGTGATATGTATGCTTAATAATCTAAATAATTGGTGATTTAAATCACCATTATTTTGCTTTCTTTTTGCTTCACAATTCTATGAGCTACAAATTACTCTTCATTAATATATTGATTCATTGAATATCATTGATTATGCCCATTTATATATTTTGTTTAAGATTAGCATGTTAATTGCAACACTTGTTCCCTGTGTTCGACCTCGGATTTCATTCGAGTTATAAATTTTATTTGTTTTTGCGTTATTTTAACTATACTACAATGCATCTTTTACAACATCGATTTCGCTCATAAACACTAGAGTTTTTAAGGCTTTGGAACTTGTGATTGGATTTAAATGAATTCTAGATCTTCTCTAAAAGTTTTTAACAGTTGAGATGTGGTTTTGATATGGATCTTATCAGATATAGATTGCATCACCAACAACACCAGCTGCTCTATTTCCTACTGTTTGAAAGGGTTTTGTTTTGGATTTTAAATTCGAACTTCAAGTGATTTAAAAAGGATTTGAGTTTCTATGATCGAGCAGCCTTCAGATTTGGTTTTGTCAGATCAAGGGTTGTTGGTTTTGGGTAACATTTAGCAACATCAGCATTGGCTGATCAGACTTGCTATAGCAGTTTCTAGTTGCTGATCCTATGCTTGGTTTCAGTTAAGATTGCAACAATAGCTGCATTTGGTTTTAAGACATCTAACCAAGGATTTCATCATCTGATTTTAATTGGAAATAGTATCTGCAGTTTAGCTGCTAAACTATTGTTGCAGCAATCCTAATTTGAGCAGCAATTAGTTGTTAGAATGGAGTAGCAGCAGCCACTGTTTTGGTTGGCCTGAGCTGGGATTTGGGGGTGGATTTGAGTTGCAATGGGCTGACATTGTATTATACATTGCTGATCAGGCTTGCTGCAGCAGTTTCTAGCTACTGATCTTATGCTTGGTTTCAGTTGAGATTGCAGCAATAGCTGCATTTGGTTTTAAGACGTCTAACCAATGATTTCATCATTTGATTTTAATTGGAAATAGTAGCTGCAGCTTAGCTACTAATCTATTGTTGCAGCAGCCCTAATTTGAGCAGCAATTAGCTGTTAGAATGGAGTAGCGGTAGCCACTGTTTTGGTTGGTCTGAACTAGGATTTGGGGGTGGATTTGAGTTGCAATGGGTTGACATTGTATTATATATTGTTAGAAAATGTTGTATAAGCATTCATGTAACTGAATCAAATTTAAATTTGATGCAAAGTGCATGAAAATTTAGTTTGAGAATCTTTTGTTAGCACAATCATGTATTTAACTGTAATTTCTGTCATTTTGAAAGAAATTGAATTGAAAATGAGGTTTAAATGTTTCTACATCTTTCTAATTATGTGTTGAAGATATCTGAAGGCTTTACTAACTGTTCAACCCCTTAGAACTCATTCTAGTGCCTTAGGTTCTTTAGTGAAACACCCTTTTAAGGCCCAAGTTGGGTTGACTTGTAAATAAATAAAAATCATAAAAAAAATCCAAAAAATAAAATAAAGGTGTCCTAGGTATGATTAGGTATTTTTCTAGGTGTGTGTCAAGTTTCAAGGTATTCTGAGCCTCCGACTTTGTAGAACATATCAGCCGATAGTTCAATTTACCTTGAAATTTAATAAAAGAACCAAACTTAAAAACACCAAAAACAAATCTATCTCTCTCATCTCATTCTTTCTTTCTCATCTCCTATCTCCCCTAAACATATAAAAATCATAAAAATCAGAAAAACCCTAAAAATACCAAAAAATATCCTATGCACTATGTATATACTTGTATATATAAATTAAAGTTAAGCTAAGTGTATATATTATATAATATGTATATAACATGTATATATAACTTATATATGTATTCTACATATTAAATTAAGTATTTATAATAACTTATTGTATATATAACCTTATTAAATAACTATCTATTAATTTATATTAACGTAAATGTATAATAAACTAAGTAATTATATAAACATATTTATATGTATATAATTGTACCTAATACTGTACATACGTATTTATATATATAATATTAATATTATAATACATGTAAACTAATTTAATTGTATATTTACAGTAAATAATTAAGTTAGTAAGTTCCTTAGATAATTTATTAACTTAAAATAAAATAAATTAGTAATTTAATCTAATACTGAAGTAGGTTATAAAGTACACTTGTATTATATTATATTAAGTATTTTCAACTTATTTATATTATATTTATACTGTATTATAGTATTTAGAAATTATTTATATGTAAAACTAAGTTAAATCAATATTTAATTGTATATAAATTAAAATAAAGTACATAAATATAATAAAAATGTATAATAAATAATGTATTATGTACATTAACATTGTATAAGGTCAATTGTACTATTAATTAACTAATTTATACTTTAATTAAGTAATTAACTTATAAATTAACATGTATAAATAGTAAATTTTAACTAATTTAATTATATATCTAAATAATTTATTTCTCTAAATTAATTGTACCACTATGTAGCCCTATATAAAGGCTTTTCAATGATATAATTTAATTTAAATTTGGATTAACTTTGGGGCCTCAAATTGAGGGCCAAAACCCTCTCAATCGAACGCACTGTAGTGCCAATCTGGCCTTGAGAAAGCCACTTCAATAGCGCCACATCGTGAGCACTCAACCATTTAGTGCGGTATAAGTTGTTTCTTTGCCATGAGCTATTCGATCCTTAGGTGCCGAGCACCAAAGCAAGCATTGCTTTCCTATCCTTTGATACATAAGCATATTGAAAAATATTTGAGTGTGTGCAGTGGTGGGCTAGGGGCCATGGATCTGCTAGGCGTGAAATTGGCCTAAATTGGACCTGAAATCAGATGAAATGCACAACAATGAACTAGAATCGGGTTTAGTAGTGGTTTGCTCCCACCCAAATGGGTGCTTTAGATCCCACGAATGGTCGGTTCACTGACTAAAAAAATAAAATTTTTGGTTAAGTGAACATAAACCGAACCGTGTTTGTGTGTTGAGAGAAGCCCTAAAAAAATCCAAGTGTTGAGAGGAGAAGAGAGAAGTGGGTTGAGCCTTTAGTGGCTGTGTTGCGTGTGTGTGCCTATGTATTTGTATATATATACATTGTATAGGTATATAGTATAAAGTATATGTATGTAAATAATGTAAATAAATAAGTATACGAATGCATAGTAGATATATAGTATGTATATGTGTAATAATAGTATTATAGTATGTTTGAGCTATTATATCTTTATAAATAAACAAGAGCTTTAGTGACATAAACATATGTTATTGTATATATGTATATACGTTAGTGTAAGTAATAATTTTTACCTTAGGTTATGTAAATATGTTACTAAGATTTTAGTAATGGATATTTATGTCACTGTAGATATACATGTATGTCATTATAGATTGCTATTTTTGCCTTAGGCTATGTACATATTTACTAAAGTTTTAGCAACGTTTATAAATGTTATTACAGATATTAGTCTGTTAATATGATTTAGTATAGTAGATATTGATAACTATTTTTGTACCCATATTTAGGTATTACTTATATTATTGTATATAACTAACATAGTGTAGTAGTAGCTAGTTTTTTTATGCCTGTTTATTGTACATATGTTTTTAGGCATTGTAATGCATTTTAAATGATTCTTTCATAAATAATTAATCCGTTCATTCATTATTTGATTGATTCATTCATCTTTGTAAATAAAATTAACATTTTTGGAATAAAACAACAGTTTTTGAACTTAGAGAGTGATGTATATCAATAACTGCCTCTCAGTGAATGACTTGGAAACAAATCAGTAAAAATTGTAAAGAAATAAAATTGACTCGACATCGGTTTGCATTTGTGACATCTTTATTATAACGACACATTAAACCGCTTTTTAGTGCAAATCTAAAGTCATCGATCATATTTTTGGCGTTAATAGAGCTTTCTTATGATTGTTGATGTCATGATCAACAACAGGGCACAATCATTTCGACATGCATTAATCTTCTTGCATTTCAATCCAAGCATGCGTATCTGCTTCTTCACATCATACCATGACTTAGGGTACCCAGCAAGATTATTCAGTAGCTCCCCAATGAACTGAAGAACCTCAAACATTAATTTTGTTGTCGCTCTATTCATCATTGTCATCTGAACCAATTTCAGAAGAAATGACAACTTCGACATTGATGTTATTCTAGGAGTAATAGGATCCTCTGCTTCCTTCACGGCATCGTAAAAGTCATTACAATCTCGTAATGTCTCATCATCATCTTTATCCTCAAGTTTGCTGCTCTTATATCATGTAACATGTCATCTAATTCATCTCCCTGGTTATCATTACTTTATTCTAAATCATCAATTCTATCAAATTTGACTTCTTTTGTGATTTGCTTATCTTGAGTTGTTCAATTTACCTCAGCTGCCACCAACTGTTACATATCACATGCTCGAAAATAGTGTCTCGGTCATGGAAAAACCCATTCAAACAACGTTTACATGGGCATAAAATCAGCTCAAGAAATTCTCCTCATCTAAAGGTCTTCCTATCATCATTAAATGTCCACACCAGAAATGAAATCACTCAATTCTTGTATTCGTAGTAATTCAAATTCTTCAAACTAATCCATGACTTATCCATGATATCCTACATTTCAATGTCAACCACTCAGAAGTTAGATTCAAATAAGGAAAATATGTGTATTTTAAGAATATTTTCACTTGAGAGCACATCCTTGAAGATTTGATCATAACATTACTTCTTACATGCAATCATTGTTTAGAGAAATTTTGGCAGCATTTCCCCCACACTTCTTTAGCATACCCTCCAAGACTAATCTTAACTACATTCTTAATAGCCCACACTTAAGTGTGCTTTAGGAACGTAGCTGAGATTAGTTGGTATACCAGAGAAGGGTGAGAAAATGTAGCCAAAATTTCTCTACACGCTAGCTACATGCAAGAAGTAACCCTAAATTGCGATCAAATCTTCAAGGATCCTCTTTAGCTTGGTAATTTATCAAACTAAAGATGATCGAGACTCACGCATGCTATAAGGACAATGCATTGTGCATGTAAGTGAAACATACACACACACTGTATTGTCCATATAACATGATCATAAGTCTTGGCGGACAAGTATTTTGACACGGTTATATTTCTCTCACAACTTATACCTTAGGGGTTAGAACTCCTATTATTTGTCATCAGGTGCACCTAAATTGGTGCAAGTGTGTGTATCTAAATTTAAAATGATTCTAAATTTAATTTATAAATTTCTCCACACTGCAAAACATAAAAATCCTAAGCCCTAAATTGAACAACTAAACCCAAAAACCATAAACTAAATCTAAACTCCAAATTCTATACCCAAAATCCAAAATCCTAAAAATAAAACCATAAATCATAATTCAAAAATCAAAACCCTAAATCAAAAATCAAAACCTGAAATCCTAAATCCAACACTCAAAACCTATAACCAAAACCTAAAATAAAAAATTGTAAACCTAAACTAAAAACAAAAGACCTAAACTTAAACCCTAAACAAAAAACCCTAAACAGAAAATACTAAATCTAAAATAAAAACCTTATAAACTAAATCCAGAACTCAAAATAAAAAATCCTAAACCTAACCTTAAACCTTAAACACAAAACCCTAAAACCTAACCTAAAATAAATAACCATAAATCTAAACCCTAAACACAAAACCCTAAACCTAAAATGTAAATCCTAATCATAAACCCTAAACCTATACCCACACGCAAACCGTAAGCCGAAAAATTTCGGCAGAGTTTCCCCTATAATCCGGAGTATTTCTCAAATCCTGCAATTACAAAAGCGCATCGCAATAAATGTGGGCACCCTACATTTCGCTTATATAAATAACATGCTACACAAATATTCAAATTAAACTCAAACTAAAGTCAACATTTAACCACTATATATGCGGTCACACCCCACAAAAAATAATTACCATGTTATTATGCAAAATATTTAAGTAAACATAATTAACTGGATATTCAATTTATACAATTAACATGTTAATTCAAACAATGCAATGCAATTACATGTAATTAACAAAACATTAATTGCATTGAAATATTGCAATCAAACCTAACCTAATTACTTAAAAAATAAAAAATTTAACAAATTTTAAATATGGAGAGGAGGGGGTAGTGGTTAAGGTAGCAGGGATGAGGATGATGGTGGTGGTGGTCTGCCACAAAGAGGGGAGAAGGGGGGGGAGTGGCTCAGGTAGGGGAGAGGATTGGAGGAGGAGAGTAGAGGAGCTGTTACTGTTGGTGGATTGGAGGGTCGGTTGTGGTGGTCGACCACGCAGCAAGGGGAGGAGGAGGGGGCACGACCAAAAAAGGGGATTGGAGGAGAAGAGGGGAGGTGGTGCTAGGGGGCAATAGAGGTGGTGGTGGTGGTGGTGATTGCAGTTCAGGTGGTGGTGGACATAGTGATGGTGGTCGTGGCATAGGTGATAGGAGGAGGAGGATGTGATTATGCCCGTCAAAGAGGTGGTGGTGGTCGTAGAAGAGAAAGAGGAGGTGAGGTGATGGTGGTCGTGGCAGAGGTGATAGGAGGATGAGGGGTGGCTGTGCACATCGAGGAGGTGGTGGTGATCGTGGTGATGGTGGTGATGGCCGACAATGAGCGAAGGCAAGCAGAGGAGGAGGGGCAATTGAGGAAAAGGAGGAGGTACTTGAGGAGGGGGTGAACGGTGAAGAGGATGAGGGACTGCGCGAGGAGGAGAGCTGGAGTGATGTCACGCTAGGAGGGGGAGTTCTGATTTGGGTGGAAGGTGGAGGGAGTCGGGGCAGCACGAGGTTGTTAAGGGGACCTTCATCGACGATTATACGTTAAACCGTCGACTATTCGATGCAATAAATTACCTTTTCATCTTCGATGATTAATAAAATTAACTTTTCTCGACTGTTAATATAAAGCCATCGACATTTACACCTAGGTCATCGATTTTTAACTGACGATGATTGTCCCAATTGCCCACTCATTGAAAGGGAGGAGACAATTAATAAGAGGACTTTTATCGATCGTTATTTTTAAAATAATCAATGATAATAATATTTTCGATGGTTCAATAAACCATCGATGGTAGATCGTCAGCAACATCATCTAGTGAATGCTTCAATGTGAAGAGAAACGGGCATTAATTTGAATGAAGCATTCTTTCAAAGGAAAAAAAAAATTGAATCAAGTATTAAATCCTTAAATCAAATCAACCATTAAATTAATAAAGAAAGGTGAGAAGCAGGCATCCATTCCACTTTAGCTTGCATGCTCGGGGGTAAAATGGCCAAGCTTTAAATCCCTAGCTCATGTTCGTGTTTCTTTCGAGAACGAGCATGTTTGGAGCCCATAGCTTGCTGAATCTGAGTCTACTTGTCTAAACCCAAGGGGTATATATATATAAATAAATAAATAAATATATATATATATATATATATATATATATATATATATATATATATATATATATAAAAGTGTTGACTCGTGGAGCAACAGGATCTCGGTACCCTCTAGGAAGGGTGCATTCCAATAGAACCATCAAATGCAAGTCCTATAATTAGTAGAAAATCAATGTGCGAAACATTTCATTTGGGAATACTCTTGCTCTTCCACATCAACCAAGGTCACTTAGAAGAGTAGAGGGAAAATGATGCATGAAAGAATCATATTCAAATTTGTTGGTGCTAGAGCACCACGATCATTTGTTTTGATGATAACAAAACACGTGTTATTTAACATTTGCAATTTGAGTCCTAGATTTCAGGTCAATTGCAAATGAAGACGTGTTTAGACGGAACTCGAGCTCGCATCCAGGACGGATTGGAGGAGCTTGACGGAAAATAGAGGAGGTTCGCGTGGAGCGAAAGATTGGAGATGGAAGACAAGAAGAATAGGATAGATTCTTTTTTATCCTTTCATGTATCTCTTGTATTTATTTTCTTGCTCTTTATTTTCCTTAGACATTATGTTAAAGAGCCTCAAAGAACCCTAACAGTAGTCCTAGGAACACCTGCACAACCCTAGGATACGTAGGTTTTCTGTAGAACACTTAGAAAACCAATATAGGGCTAAAACTGACTTTCCAGACGTCTAATTCACGAATCAGACGTCTGATAAAGGATTTTAAGATGTCTGACTGTTGTTTCAGACGTCTGATAACTGTTAGGCTGGACATAGTTAGTTCTGTCTGATGAATTCAGACGTCCAGACCTTATACCAGACGTCTTAGGAGACGTCTGATGACTTTGCCAGACGTCCAGTTAGTGGACCGTTGGCTGGCTTAGAAGACACTCAAGAATATGACCGTTAGAGCCTTATCAGACGTCCATAGGACTTCACAGACGTCTGATAAATGACCGTTTTGCCTCGGCTAACCCAAAATCTCTTCTCAGAGATTTTCTAGCCGTTGCAACGTTTGGAAATCAATTCCCACGGTAAAAGTAGGTTTCCAGACGTCCAGACTTAGTGCCAGACGTCCTCTATGTCGTCTGATGGACTTGTACAAAAACCCTGTTTAGATCTGATTCAAGTCAGGGAGAAACCCGCATAGAATCAGACGTCTGACCTTGGAATCAGACGTCTTAAAGTGGCCTTCCAGACGTCTGATGCCAGAGTTAGACGTCTGATAACCCTGTGAAGTGTAATCATTGTCCTGATTTCGGCCTGATTCTCTTGGGCTTTGCACCCAACGGCTATGGAAGCTTTTCCAAGCCTTCCAAAGCCTTCCTAAGTCCTCTATAAATAGAGGGGAACCTTTGTAAACAAAAACACAAGATACACACTAAGAGAAACAAGAGACACACCTAAGCAACTTAGTTCCACTCCTTTGTGTCCAATTGAGGCCCTTGCTCTCCAAGCTCTAGCTTCATTCTCTTGAGAGCATCAAGCCTTCGCGCGCCCGCTCTCCCGCCGTAGATAACGAGAGCGACGTAGCGCCATCGCGTGGCACACGCACCGCGTCATCGTCGACGCACTCCTTGCAAAGGGGAGTTTCCTATTTCCTATAGAAGCTAGGTTTAATTTTGTTGGCTCTATAGGACTGTTGTTTTATTTTATCTTTGTATTTTGGTTGGGTATTCGCTTTGCGAATTCCCGTCTCCTTCGTGGGACAAAATCCTTCTCGTGGAGAGAAGGGGTTGAGGAACGCTACCCTCGTACTTGTAGCGTGGTTGTACTGAGGTTGAATCACCCTCGTTCAAAGTGATTCGTTTAGTGGATTTTGATCAACTTGGTTGATCGGAAAATCCTAACTCGAGAGGGTTAGGTGGTGGTTTTCACCCGGTTTGGGTTTCCACCTAAAAATACCTGTGTACATTGTGCGATTGATTTTTGTGAGATTGCTTTATATTTTTATTTCCGCATATTTTTACGTCACCCCTCCTAGAAGGGAACTTTCAATTGGTATCAGAGCAGGTTTTCCGCCGACAGGAGTAACATCTGCGGAAAGATCACATGGAGGGAAGCTGTTCCACAAGCAGGATTTCCGAGGGGCAGTCCACAACCCGTCCGCCCTACTTTGATGGGAACAACTACACCTACTGGAAGTTGCGGATGAAGACGTGGCTTCAAGCCACCGACTTCACAGTCTGGGCCAGGTGCGAGACCCCCTTCGACATCCCAGAGAAACCTGCCAGAGGATACTCGCAGCAGCAGATCCGGGAGCTCTCTCTCAACGCGAAAACAATGAACGCGTTGTATTGCGCGCTCAGCCCAGAGGAGTTCAACAGAATCTCGCAATGCGCCACCGCATACGAGATCTGGCACACACTAGAGGTAACTCATGAAGGTACCTCTAAGGTAAAAACTTCTAAGCTCAATTTACTTTCACAAGAATTTGAGGCTTTTTCTATGAAAACTAACGAAACTTTAAGTGAGATGAACACTAGGTTCACTCTCATAGTAAATAACTTGAAAGCTTTAGGGAAGACTTTCATCAAGGGGGAGCTTCAAGGAAAGCTTCTTCGTTCCCTTGGACCGGAATGGGAACAGAAAGTCACCGCCATCGAAGAGGCGAACGAAATGGAGGAGCTCAACATGGAAGATCTCCTAGGCAATCTGATGGCCTACGAGACTAAGTTGAAGCAGAAGAAGAAGGATACACCGGAGCCTAAACTAAAGAAGACTCTCGCCTTCAAAGCCGCGTCAGATAGCGAGGTAAGTTCCGACGACGAAGACTTTAGAATTTTACTTAAAAATTTTTCCAAGTTTTGTAGGGAATTAAATAAAGAGAAAAAGGAGAAGGAAAGCCCGAGACGTTGCTACCATTGCAACGAGAAAGGGCACCTACGACCAGAGTGCCCTCTTCTCAAAAAGGAGAAGAAAAAGGAAAAGGAAAAATCTAAGAAGAAGGCGTTCCAAGCCACTTGGGACGATTCCAGCTCGGAGGAAGAAGAAGAAGAAGAAACCGCTTGCTTTGGTTTCATGGCCAGAGGAAGCAACTGCGACAGTGAAAGCGGAAGCGACTCCAACGACGAGGTAAATCTCGATCTTCAAGAAGCTTTTAATGAACTTTTTGAGATTAGTAAATCACTTAGGATAGAAAATAAAAGCATTAAAAAGAACCTTAGTTTTCTTAAAAATGAAAATGATAGGTTAGAAAAACAACTTAAGGACATAGAAGCTAGTCCTAAGGATGATAACCTATTATTAGATAATCATAACCTCAATAATGAAAATACTAAATTGATTGAGGAAAATAATAGTCTAAAATTAGAAATTTCAGATTTAAAGACTAAAATGAACATTATAGAAAAAGAAATTGCATGTCTTAGGGAAAATTCTAACAAATTAATCAACAAAGTTGATAATTTTTATAGCCCTAAGGTTGAGAAAGGATCTCCATCAAGGAGACCCTCTAACAAATCCGGATCCAAGCCCACTTGGATACCGAAAAAAGAATTAGAATCTTGTTTTGTAGGGTTCAGGGATGACTACAACATAAAGGACTGGACCTACAAGCTCAAGGCTGGTCAACTTAAGTTGGGAGAACCAATGAGTAGACCAAGGAGGAGAAGAAGAAGACCGACGAGACGGCGAACAAACGACGGACCCGCCGCACGTCGACCACCAGATTGGAGACCGGCGCCGATGCCCGGGCCTCCAAGCTACGGATGGGAGCCCCATCCGATGTGGCATCCACCACCACCATTCGGGCCATTTTATTGGCCATGGTAGGTGAGGTAAAATTCTTAACCCTATCCTTTTTATAAGCATTTAGATAGGGGGAGTTAAAAATGATGAGCTTATTGTCAATTTTTAAGGGGGAGATACAAGTTAGCTAAATTTCCTTTAGTAAGGGGGAGAAAAATAATAGCTATCTTGTTGTTATAAAAAGGGGGAGGACATTACCTTTGTTAAAAATAAATAGAAGAGCATGTTTTAAGGGGGAGTAATAGGAAATATAAAATCAATCAAACCTTTTTGATAATGTCAAAAAGGGGGAGGATTTTTATGCATTATTATTTACGGTTTTGTCATCATCAAAAAGGGGGAGATTGTTGGTGCTAGAGCACCACGATCATTTGTTTTGATGATAACAAAACACGTGTTATTTAACATTTGCAATTTGAGTCCTAGATTTCAGGTCAATTGCAAATGAAGACGTGTTTAGACGGAACTCGAGCTCGCATCCAGGACGGATTGGAGGAGCTTGACGGAAAATAGAGGAGGTTCGCGTGGAGCGAAAGATTGGAGATGGAAGACAAGAAGAATAGGATAGATTCTTTTTTATCCTTTCATGTATCTCTTGTATTTATTTTCTTGCTCTTTATTTTCCTTAGACATTATGTTAAAGAGCCTCAAAGAACCCTAACAGTAGTCCTAGGAACACCTGCACAACCCTAGGATACGTAGGTTTTCTGTAGAACACTTAGAAAACCAATATAGGGCTAAAACTGACTTTCCAGACGTCTAATTCACGAATCAGACGTCTGATAAAGGATTTTAAGATGTCTGACTGTTGTTTCAGACGTCTGATAACTGTTAGGCTGGACATAGTTAGTTCTGTCTGATGAATTCAGACGTCCAGACCTTATACCAGACGTCTTAGGAGACGTCTGATGACTTTGCCAGACGTCCAGTTAGTGGACCGTTGGCTGGCTTAGAAGACACTCAAGAATATGACCGTTAGAGCCTTATCAGACGTCCATAGGACTTCACAGACGTCTGATAAATGACCGTTTTGCCTCGGCTAACCCAAAATCTCTTCTCAGAGATTTTCTAGCCGTTGCAACGTTTGGAAATCAATTCCCACGGTAAAAGTAGGTTTCCAGACGTCCAGACTTAGTGCCAGACGTCCTCTATGTCGTCTGATGGACTTGTACAAAAACCCTGTTTAGATCTGATTCAAGTCAGGGAGAAACCCGCATAGAATCAGACGTCTGACCTTGGAATCAGACGTCTTAAAGTGGCCTTCCAGACGTCTGATGCCAGAGTTAGACGTCTGATAACCCTGTGAAGTGTAATCATTGTCCTGATTTCGGCCTGATTCTCTTGGGCTTTGCACCCAACGGCTATGGAAGCTTTTCCAAGCCTTCCAAAGCCTTCCTAAGTCCTCTATAAATAGAGGGGAACCTTTGTAAACAAAAACACAAGATACACACTAAGAGAAACAAGAGACACACCTAAGCAACTTAGTTCCACTCCTTTGTGTCCAATTGAGGCCCTTGCTCTCCAAGCTCTAGCTTCATTCTCTTGAGAGCATCAAGCCTTCGCGCGCCCGCTCTCCCGCCGTAGATAACGAGAGCGACGTAGCGCCATCGCGTGGCACACGCACCGCGTCATCGTCGACGCACTCCTTGCAAAGGGGAGTTTCCTATTTCCTATAGAAGCTAGGTTTAATTTTGTTGGCTCTATAGGACTGTTGTTTTATTTTATCTTTGTATTTTGGTTGGGTATTCGCTTTGCGAATTCCCGTCTCCTTCGTGGGACAAAATCCTTCTCGTGGAGAGAAGGGGTTGAGGAACGCTACCCTCGTACTTGTAGCGTGGTTGTACTGAGGTTGAATCACCCTCGTTCAAAGTGATTCGTTTAGTGGATTTTGATCAACTTGGTTGATCGGAAAATCCTAACTCGAGAGGGTTAGGTGGTGGTTTTCACCCGGTTTGGGTTTCCACCTAAAAATACCTGTGTACATTGTGCGATTGATTTTTGTGAGATTGCTTTATATTTTTATTTCCGCATATTTTTACGTCACCCCTCCTAGAAGGGAACTTTCAAAATTTAGGTAAGCTTGGTCTATCATGTTCTTGGGTCAGTGCACGTTCGAAATTTGTATTGGACCTAATTAAATTACACTTAGATGGAATGAGTATTTGGACGAAATTCGAGGTATGGATTTGGAAGACCGCAAGCCGATAGACTCCATGGAATGTGAATGCATGGACATCAGCAAAGATCTTTTTTGTTTGAGTAAAAGGTTATGATTTATTCAAGGGCCACTGACCTAATAAAGTACAACTATAGGATACAAACTATTTTAGAGAGAGATCAACAAAAGCAGAAAACAAGTCATACAAGCAAATCCCTTGTAATCACAGATGTGTGGATATTCGGTGGAGTAGCGGGCTCGCCGTGCTTCCTTTTGTTTCGATCACACCAAATATTCCAAATAAGGGCCGATAGTACCTTCTTGTAATGTCCATCATGATGCTGGTCCTGCAAACTATATGGACGGGGGGGGGGGGGGGGGGGGTCGTTGGTGGGGGGGTTCTGGCTTGGACGAGCTGGGGTTGCACTAATTCCATACCACATGCCAAGTATATGACGAGTAAGGGCATCTAAAGAAGAGACCAAGGATGAAGTCATCATATCGGATGCAAAGAGTGCATAAGGGGTCGCATGGGAGTCACCAATTCAAGAGTTTGTCTACCATTGGCAGCCTTCCTCGGATAGTCAGCCATGAGCACACGCTCCATTTTCAAGAGATGGTGGTCGACCAAATGGAATTCCATGTAGGCAACCGAACTCGTTTGGAATGCACCAAATCCCATGCGTAGGCACCTTGTAGCTAAGCCTTCCATCTAGCATTGTCGATCACTTCCAACCTCCCTCCCTGAGGAAGAGCGATAGGAGGGCTTTCCAGATTTTTGAATCCGCCTAATTAATTCTTGGAGGCGGTAATGTAATATCCATATCTTCTCCTCATCTCCACAAAGCCTAAATTGAGTTGTTTCTTGTTTGAAGGCGATAAACCAACTGCACATAGGCAAATTGTTGGAGCTCAATGTAGTCATGTAAACCCATCCTTCCTTTAGCTTTTGGAAGGCATAGCTCGGTCCATGCAACTAAATGGGAATTTTCATCCTAGATGAAATTGGATACGTACCCAACTATGGATCTTGAGCAAGGTGCCTTTCTTGATGAAGGTATTCCTCAGCCAATAGCGAAGGAGGCCTTTAGTTGCCCATTTAACCTAGTAGATACGACCTGCACTATAGAGGTTGTTTTTCCTCCATCCCTGCAATAGTTCTTTGACGCGATCCTCCAAAGAGGTGGTGGAGGTCTCTTCACGGACAAACGAATTCCCAAGTATTTGCAGGGAAACCTTCCTTCAAGCATACCAAGACGGAGGTAGATGGTCACCTTATGACGGTAGCCCCTAGATAAGTACATGCGACTTTTGGCCCCTTTTAGCTTTAGTCCAGAGACAAGTACAAATGCATTCAAGGAATTGCGAATGGCTTTGGCAGAGAGTTCATTGACCTTGCAACAAACTAGGATAGTGTCCGCAAAGAGAAGATGAGTGGGGAATAAGGCAACCCTGGAAGCTACTTGCAGAATCCTGCTTGCGAGCGCTTGTGAGTGTTGGAGTGAACAGGAGAAGGGAAAGGGGATCTTCTTGCCCTAGGCCTCGACTAGATTTGAAGTATCTCACCAGAGTCACATTAACAAGCGAGGAGTAAGTAGGCTCCCATATGCACAATTTAATATAGTTAAGCCATTTATTGTAGAAACCATGTGAAGCAAGAACCAGAAGTATGAAATCTTGCCGTATGGTATCAAAAAGCCTTTGTAATGTCAATTTTGGCACATAATCTAGGCGTAAAACCAGTTGAATGGAATCCTTTGAGAAATACCTAAGCAAGTAGTGCACAATCCAAAATATTCACCCCCAAATGAAAGCTCCCTGATTGGGAGTCACTAGCCTTGGCATGACCATACTAAGTTGGCAAGCCAGCATTTTAGTGATTGTCTTGTACAACATGTTATAATAGGCTATGGGGCGAAAGTCCTTTAGTGAGGAGACTGAAATGGCCTTAGGAATAAGTGAAAGGAAAGTGTGGTTCAATTCACGTACGAGACCTCTGATACGGGAAAACACACGTTTTGTAAATTAATGTAATTATGTCGTTGTAACGTGTAAATCTGCAATCAACTTTTAAAATTTATAACATAGATAGTGGGGTATCTAGGGTCATCCAAGGAGGCCAATTGTTAGTCACATAAGATGGTTCTCTCTCTCACCTCTCAAATCTAGACTTTGTATTTTTGATTTTGTTATTTTTAAGGTTTTGAAATAATAGGCACTTGAAAGCAAAAGTGATTATGCTAAAGCTACGCCTATCAACTACTCTAAAGTGACAAGAATGTTTTATCTTCTAAGCTCACCCTAGGCAAGTGCGCCTAGGGTAATTAGAAGAGAGTTGTGGTACACTACAACTACAAGAAAATCACACTAAGTAGAACAAAAAATTAGAAGGCAAAAAGCTTTGTATTACTAGTAAAGTTAACAATAGGTAGTTGAATGATTCTTACAAGAAAATGACAAACTACACTAGCTAATACAATGAAAATAAGGAAGAAGAAAAGTCCTCCAAAGATGATGAAGGAGTGGTTCTTGCTCCAAGCATAATAGCTCCTATGCTTGAAAAGAACTCCCCTTGCTTCCAAGTGATGCTCCTCAAAGCTTGTCCTCCAAGATGCTCCTCCAAGGTGGGCATCCACCACCTTGATGAAGATCTCCTCCTTGCCTGGTTGTCCCTCTAGATGAATGATTCTCCTCCCTGGCATGGCACAAGGGAGAAGAGAGAGGAAGAAGGCACCAAGGGGGCGGGTAGGTTGCCCCCTTGATCTTCTTCTCTTCTTCTTCTTCCTTGGCCTTAGGTGTAGGTTGATATGGGTAGAATAAACTAAGGGAGGATGATAGTATGGTGGTGGTTATGGGGGGTAGATATAGGAGTGGAGAGGTGGTGGTTGGCGTGGCTTAAATGGAGGGCTATGATGGCTTGATGTTGGAAGTTATGGGAACCTATGGCTAACGTTATTTGGAGCCAGCCTAAGGGTGTGAAGGGGGGTTAGTTATGGTCATGGAGGGGTGCTAATGGTGGAGCCAACCATGGAAGGGTGCCATGGTTTGGCACCAACCTTGAGTGTTTCTAGAAGATGGGTTAGGTGGAGGGTGGAGATTATTTATGTGGTGATGTGTAGGGTAGTGATGTGGGGTCATTTTGGAGCCAAAAATGGGGGGATAATCAAGGTGCTTTTGGCACCAAAAATAAGGTGTCTCTTGGTGGTGGTGGTGGTGTGAAAGGTGGTGTAGTGTTGGTGCCAAAGTGGAGTGGGAGTAGGGGAGCTTAAGTGGACTTAGGTAGGCTTATTTGGTGGAGCTAAGTAGGTGAGGATTTGGGTTAGGTTTTGATGGCCAAGGAGGTGGACTAGATAAGCTAAGCTCTAAGCTAAGCTAGCTAAGCTAGCTTAGCTAGTAGATGAGTAGTGGAGAGAGGAGGTAGAGCTAGGGTTTGAAAGGAGTTGCATCTGAGCTACACTGAAGCTGATGGCCATTGAAGAGAGCTGCATGTGAACACTTTAGCTAGCTTAGCTAGCTAGTTCTTTGCTAGCTGCTAAGCCAAGCTAAGAAGAGCTAGCTTCTGCTGGTATAAGTTGAGGTGAGCTGAATCTGGTCTTCTGTTCATATGCGAAAGAGGAGATTTAAATATGCATTTATTGTAGTATACTCCTAAATCACACAACAAGACATTTAAATTTATAAACTCAAAATCTAAAGGGAGTCCGAGGTCATTCGTAGGAAGCAAATGTGAAATTCACACATTAATCTTCATTCAGAATCAATTAGCATAATCAATTGATCACAATAGCAGATATGCAATGAATACAACTTGTCAGATTGATATTCAAAAGATTATGAGACAAAAAGAATAGAAAGAGAAAATAATGGTGATTTGAATCACCAATTATTCATCTTAATTAAGCATATATCTCATACTCAAATTATTCAAATAATTCAAGAGTATCTCAATCAACTTAATCAATGTTAACTTAGTACTTAAATAATTCAACAGTGCTCAGAAACAAATCAGATGTTGCCCATATGTATCAGACGACTTAACAGAGCATAGCATAATGCCTTCCAAAAGGCACACACAAGCACAAAGCTCTCTTAAGAGCCCTTCTTCTTAAGCCTTTCAAAGACCAGGGCTTTCTTCTTCAGATCTTTTCCTTCCTTAAGCCTTTAGAGACGAAGGCCTTCAAGCACAAGCATACAACTAAGTGTTAGCCGTCCGCCAGCACGAGGCCAATTAGCTTAGAAAGCAAAACCCACCCCTTTCTCTCTCACAGATCTCTTCTTTCTTCTCTCTCAAACTCGGGGGCAATCGGCTATATGGTCGAGTATTCGAATCTTAGAGATTGGCTAGACCCGCAAGCATGTGTTGCGGGTGAGGCATGTGGGCGAGTGTGCATGTGAGGGACCCAACCCCTCTTGTACTGGGCGACAGAGCAATAGCACAAATTCAATTTATGCCTAATCGCGAGCTTTGCATCTGACGATGTGGGACTATCCCACTCACCTCTTCCTTCACGCACAACAACAGGTGATGCTGGCTAATTAGAGTGGAGAACGTAGCCTGTAGCCGCAATTAAGAAACTAGGATGAATCTTGGAGACGTTTCGCATCACCTGGGCATGTAAGCACTGAAGAATGTGGCTGGGAAATGGTGGACAGAGTCGAAGAAGGAGGTGGTAGCGATGGTCGTCTGGTCAGCACCTAAAACCAAGAACATGGCCTTACGACTTCATCAAAAGTATTCAGAAGGTTTTCCATGAAGTGCCGAGTGCAGTGGTGGCAATCGTGTGGTGTGAGGAGGGCTGAGGAGTTCTAACGGTGACAGAGAAGGTGATCGTGAGGTGGTTTGTTTGGTGGGTGCGTAGAACCTTAAATTTATTTAGGGCTTTTGGAGGGCGAGTCATGGTGGAGCTAATGGAGGTGATAGCAGGGTGTTTGATGGCTTGTGGAGTGAGAGCGGCCTCACCAGAGCTTGACCGAAGCGGAAGAAGACGTTGGGCGTGTGGCTGTGTCAGTGGATGAAAAAGGAAAGGAATAGGTTAGGAAGGTTTAGGAGAAGAGGGAGAGGTTGGACCTAACTAAAGGACGAAGTGGGGAAGATTTGGCATCGACTATGATTGGCCAACACTGGAGACGAAGAGGGCTCCGTTGAGTAGAAGCAGCGACGGCGAAGGGGAAGGTGACCTATGCTTTGGCCGGCGAGAGGTGGAAGAAGGAGAGGAAGGTCGAGGCCAAGCCAATTTCGTTGTTAGCTGGCTTGAAGAAGTTGTCGAAGAAGGTCGCCGGAGTCAAGTCGGAGGATGGCCGGTGAAGGAAAGATCTGGAGGTTTTAAGGCCTAAACTCAACTAAGGATTGGGGCTTTGCAAAGGGGGTGATTTTATAGAGCTCAAGACAAGCTCTAGATAAGGAAACAACCATGATTTCTTGGAGAATAGGCCAAAGAAACCCACGGATTTTCGTGGATTCACACGACCTAATCCGTGGGATTCAAGAGTGTTGAACACTACGAGTTGCTATGCTAACGTGTTTGGTTTTGAAAAACCTGTCGTCGTAGTATGAAAGCGAAGAACTCGTGTTCAACAAATAAAATTTATACCGGAATGGAAATCCTGGGTTGAACATAGGGAGGCGGACATTTGATTTAAAAACAACGCGTTTGATTTATTTTTCACGAAGTAAATTAATTGATTAGAACTATCTAACTATTTACAATAAATAGAAGAGAGAGAGAGTAAGGGAGAGAGAGAATATTACAAACAGAAATCAAAACGAGATGTAGAATGAACATGGAATTCATCATTAAAAAGATTGTTTGTTTCACTAAACATTATGACTAGAAAGTAGAAAATGATTACACTAGAAAGCAGTAAATCTACTCTAGAAAGCATTAAAAGAATGGAGAGAGAAATATCCTCCTCGACGATTGCTTGGAGGACGAGCCGGACGGGACGACGCCTGGACGAAGGAGGACGGAGCAGGACGAAGGAGGGAGAAGCAGGAAGAACAGGAATGGGGCAACACGTCGCCATCGTCGCGGGATCCGCTTCCGAAAGGGGGACGAAAAATTGACTTTATCTCACGAGAAGCATCCCGGGTGTGGGACAAGCTTCTCTTGAGCTTTGGAGAGGGAGAGAAGAGAAGGAAGGGATGAGAATTTTGCGTGGAGGGGGTCTCCTTTTATAATTGCAAAGAGTGGGGGCAATTTGGTCATTACAACTCTAAAAACATTAATTCAAGACCTTTAGTGACGGATAAAACCGTCGCTAAAGGTCCGAACGTGGCCGACGTGGGCGGTGCGTGCGCCCGCTCACCTACTTGCGCGTAATGCACGTGCACGTCTAGCTGCTCTCAGCCGTTCGATATCGAGATCGGATGACTTAAATCGCGCTACCGCCTGCCTCCTTTGTGTGCCCGCCCGCGTGTGATTCTGCGTGAGGCGCTGCGTGCAATAGCACGTGGGATGAATTGGGCGCCCGCAACTGCTCGATTGCAATTGAGCAGTTGTGGAGCCCGCTCACCCGCGCTCCAGCACCCGCTCGCGAGGAGTCGATCGCACGCTGCTTGCTCGCGATAGAGCTCTCACCCGCTGCGCTGCGTAGTCTGGATGGTCGCGCGGATGAAATCAAGCGTGCTCATCTACAGCCGTTGGATGCGCATCCAACGGCGGAAAAGTGGCACTCTGATTGAAGAAGAGAAGGTGTAGTGGATGCTTCGGCCGGTTGGGCAACTGAGATGGCGCCACGTGGCACCATCTAAGCCATCCATCTTCTGGATGATGTAGATGGTGCCACGGTTGTCGGATTGAGTCGATTTTCGTGCCATTAGGCTGCGATCGTTGATCCGAATCCATCTGTGCGATCGGATTTGTCGCTTGAAGTGCAGATTCACACCATCTTGGCCCTTAATCTTCTAGGGTTCCCCGATCTCTATCTGATGCTACAGATGCTTGATTAGGGCGATCTTGGAGTCGTTGAACTCCAATCGTCACCCTGATCACATCTGTACGGTTGGATCTTCGATCCGAGGCCCTGATAAAAAATTTTCCCTGTCCATGAACATAAAAGGAGACAATTAACCTTCATTTTATTCAAACTACTCTAAATGCAAGATGATGCATGTTATGCAATATTTATAGGATGCAATGCAATCTTATAATTAAGAACATGCATAAATAGACATCTTAAGTAGTGTAAACATGTTTACATCATACCCCCATGCCTATCTTTTGCTAGTCCCTAGCAAAAACTATATGCTATTTATAAAAGAATCAGGTTAGGTTATTTGGGCATGAGTTATTTTCAATCATTAAGAAATTGTCTACTTAGGATTTAAACTTTCAAAGACACAACAGTGCCCGAATATCTGCTAAAATATAGACCGCCTCAAGCCCTCGCCTTATTCAAAGAAAATTTTATTTTTCTCTTTTTCTCTTTTCTAATTTTTTTTTATTTTCAAGTTTTAGGGTTTAAGAGTGGCTTTCTACGGTCATTCAACTCACCCAAGATTTGATAAGAACCCTAAGTTCTAAGCATTTTATTGTGAATGTGATAGACTCGTTGACCTGTAGTTAAAATAGACTTCGCATTTCTATGCCTCTAGGTGACATAAAAAAAAATTCTGCCTAAAGGTGTATCTTTACAACCGGTAGCTTTCTCCCTACTTTTATTTTTTTACGGGGTCAACACAAGGGTGAATCCAGTGTATATCTCCCCGGTTTATTCTACTTCTCCGCTTCTTCCTAAGTGTTTTGGGATTTTTCTGTGCATTTATTGAGCTGGGTTCTGGACAACCGATTGATGAGCTATTACCATCGACAACTTGCCAGCCATACTCGTGCGGTGAAGTGTGGTTTATTTCTTTTCTTTTTCTTTTCTCCTTTTCTTTTTGATTTTTTTTTTTTAAGTAGGTGGCTTCCCTAGTCTAAGATTTACCTAAAGGCAGTAAAATGAGAAAGGTCCAGTGACTGGGCTCTGGATAACCTACCTATGGGCTATTACCCACAATAACTTGCTAGCCATATCACCCTAGAAGGTTCATTAGCTACCCAATTTCCGTTAGAATCTTCGAACAACGAGTCAGTTACAAGATAGTGTGTAGATGCTTAAAACTCAAAATTTCCTCAAATCAGAGAGTGGGTTGATAAGTCATGTACTTATCACCCAAACTTATTTACTCAAATTAAAATAGAATTTAGGTTGGCGAGCACCGGAAAGATACACAAGATGATTAAGTCCAAAGACCTGAAGGGTCTTTGTGTTCAAATCATAGTGTATTATTTCCTAAGATTGAAAATTTTCTTAAACCCAAGTTCTCTTTCCTAATTCCAATTTTTTTTATATAATAAAATAAAATAAATTTACGGAGCTGATGAATAAATTTAGAGATGAATATCCACCCCCCATGCCTATCTAATGCAATGTTCTCATTGTATTAAAAAGACATAAAACAAAGTGGAATAGCGTAGAAAGCACTTGAATTGCGTGAATGTCAGGTCCGCTCCGAGATAGAAACTAAAAAGAACTGTATATGTGCTGAATTTAGTGCCTTCAGCTAGGCACACTATACAAAAAAGAGAAATAAAGAATTCACTAGTGCAGGTCAAAATCAGAATAAACATAAGAAACTTCTGACCTGTCAGTAAATGTCCACAGATGTGGACCGGATTGTGATGTAGACCCATACCCCACAATTGAGAATATCTCAGGTTCTGGATAAAAATTACCCAAAACCTAAAATCAGTATGCAAGCGAGGTCGGGCATGCGATTTATGAGGATGCAACCCAAGACCAAAAAGTCGGGTTATAGAGAATTCAAACTCAAAAAGATAATCATTGAATGTGTGCTTGGGTTGGACATCCTCAGAACAGGTGTCGTAAGGGTTCTGGTTTGATGGTTTTAGATTAATAGGAACCCTTCAACTCAATCTTCTACTTCCTCTGGAACTTGCTTCCCAAATCAAAATTTCCCGGCTCCTATCCTCCTCATTCAGCATGTCAAATTCCAGGACCTCTTGCATATTAATCACCCCATCTGAAATCTCCAAGTCTAAATGATGTGGTTGAATCAGAGTTGACTTGGGTCTAATTATCTGAGAAACAGAATCATCGATAAGCTCAACGGGTTGTAGCTGACAATCAGGGCATTGAATTGAATCCTCTAGAAAATGCGATTCTGGATCCGTAATGTGTGCCTTAATAAGATCAGTTTCCTCAGTTCTTGGGCTATCAAATGATCTTTCAGATTCCTCAGGCCCAATCGTCTCACAAAAATCATGTTCTGTAAACTCGCGTGAGACTTCGCAACTTGAATCTTCACCATCAAAATCAAGGAAATCAAGATCCGTATTAATGTATGTCCCAAAATCATCTGTCACTTTCTGGTCGATGGAGACATACGTTTCCTTATACCCTGGCTCAGGGATCTTAGGTGAAGAAATTAGATCATGCTTAATTGGTTGCTGTAATTCAATCTGGTCAGCCTCGTAACACGTGTCCCCCCAACAGGTGCCTGAATAGGTTTTGAAATTGGCTCTCCTGAAGAGGGTTCATCCTGGGAATCATCCCATGATTGAATCAAAGCGACCACAAATCTCATCCTCAATTTCACTAACTTCCCAAGTAGAAACTCACCCGGGTTCTTATCCTTAACATCCTGGAGCCAATCCAACAAATACTTATTCAAATCATCAATCATTTCAATCAGAGGCTCCAATCTCTCAATGCAAGGTATTGGATGAACTTCTAAAGATTGTACGATATTCCTCAAGTTAGCCAGAACCTTTTCTTGAACCTGGTTACCCTAAACCAAATGAGTTGGTTCAGGGTTGGGTAGGTTTGGGATCAATGCAGGGGAATTAACGAATTGAGATTCGTTATACCCTTCCTGATAATAGGTCATTTTAGATTGTTCAAAAGGTGGTGATGACCTAAAGGCAGTGTAATCAGAGGATGGGTAAGGATCGGTGTATCCTTCTTGATTGTAGATCGCATTAGGTTGTTCAGGAAAGGTTGACGATTTATAATTGATGTGGCTCTGAGAAGGATAGAAATCACAATCATAGTGTTCAGGGTTAGACCCTAAACACGGAGGTCTGGAGCTGTATCCCCAATCTGAGTTATCCCAATTAACTGATGGTTGATTACAGTACGAGTCGGAATAATCGTCATGTTGAGGATAATTCAAAACAGGAGGGAAAGAGTGGGAATGCGTGTAATATGTGGCAGGATTCATGAGAGATGGGAGGAAGAAAGGCGCCCTGCAATACAAACAATCAAACCTGTCCTTAAGTGGGCTAGCCTAAAGACCTACAGACTCCCAAAACCCATCTTGAGATAAAGAAAATGATTTGATCTACTCCTGTCTGTTCAATCCAACCAGTTAGGAGGGACTGGGGAGAAGGTTCTTCCTTCGGCTTGTGCCTCTAGTTCCTAGTGTACCCCCCAGTCTCGATCGTTTGATTTTGCTCCCCTAGCTAGACATCGGATTGAACAGTAGAAACAAACTAATCGAAAATAATCTCGTTCTGGGCTTTGAAGAGCGAGTCGAATCCTTAAGGCCAACATCTACTCTATTTTATTTAGGGCTAGGTTTGAATGTGCTTTGGAATGTGATGGGCCCTTTATATGGGTTGTGCCCTTAATGATTGATTGATTTATGTGTGCGTGCACAACCAGTGGTTTTCAAGAAAGATTACTTTTGATGCGGTGAATTTTAGAGTTCAAATCTTACTTAGTAGCTTTTAGGATTCAACTTTAGGTGTTTTCAAACAAGTTTTGTTGGCACACCAGGTTTTGAAAGCACAGGTGAAGATATTTTCCTTTAAAACTTAAAAAGAATGTGAAGTGCCTGGTAAATCCCTAAGAGTTGAACCTAAGTGGCAGCTACTTGATAAATTGATTTTAATAGAAGTGGTGCAGCCCAATCAACTCAAACAATTGGCCTGTTGCACCACTTAATTAGGTACACAAGTGATTACCTAATCTGATTTCTACTCAATTATTTGTTTGAATGTGTGTATCGGCTCCAAAGATCGATTTATTGGTTGAGTTTGAAAATCAGATGAGCTTGTGTACCTCTGTGAGATTTTTTTTATTTTTTTAAATGTGGAGGTTGGGGCGAGTATGGGTGTCAAACAACAAATAATATAACCTTAGAGTTTATAAGAACACCTAGGTTGACTGATGTTTGTGTTATTATGTGGTGAAATGAAATCTAATGGGTGGGAGGTGGGGCTAACTTACAAAACCTTCTACAGCACTTTACTCCAATCTACCGCTTTTGCTTGTCTCGAAAGAGTACTTGCAATCACAATAAGAAAGGAGAGAAGTGAGGTAAATGATTCGTAAGTTAGAAAACGTAAAGAAACAATCAAAGATCGTCGCCTCCCCGGCAACGGTGCCAAAATGTTGAACGCTACGAGTTGCTACGCTAACGTATTTGGTTTTGAAAAACCTGTCGTCGTAGTATGAAAGCGAAGAACTCGTGTTCAACAAATAAAATTTATATCGGAATGGAAATCCCAGGTCAAATACAGGGAGGTAGACGTTTGATTTAAAAACAACGCGTTTGATTTATTTGTTACGAAATAAATTAATTGATTAGAACTATGTAACTATTTACAATAAATAGAAGAGAGAGAGAGAGTAAGGGAGAGAGAGAATATTACAAACAGAAACCAAAACGAGATGTAGAATGAACATGGAATTTATCATTAAAAAGATTATTTGTTTCACTAAACATTATGACTAGAAAGCAGAAAATGATTACACTAGAAAGCAGTAAATCTACTCTAGAAAGCATTAAAATAATGGAGAGAGAAATATCCTCCTCGACGGTTGCTTGGAGGACGAGCTGGACGGGACGACGCTTGGACGAAGGAGGACGGAGCAGGACGAAGGAGGGTGAAGCAGGAAGAACGGGAACGGGGTAGCACGTTGTCGTCGTCGCGGGATTCGCTTCCGAAAGGGGGATGAAAAATTGACTTTATCTTGCAAGAAGCATCTCGGGTGTGGGACAAGCTTCTCTTGAGCTTTGGAGAGGTAGAGAAGAGAAGGAAGGGATGAGAATTTCGTGTGGAGGGGGTCTCCTTTTATAGTTGCAAGGAGTGAGGGCAATTTGGCCATTACAACTCAAAAAAATTAATTCAGGACCTTTAGTGATGAATAAAACCGTCGCTAAAGGTCTAAACGTAGCTGACGTGGGCGGCGCGCGCGCGCCAGCTCACTTCCTCGTGCGTAACGCACGCGCACGTCCAGCCGCTCTCAGCCGTTCGATCGAGAGATCGGACTACTTAAATCGCGCTATCGCCCGCCTCCTTTGCGCACCTGCCCGCGTGCGATTCCGCATGAGGCGCGGCATGCAATAGCACGTGGGAAGGATTGGGCGCCCGCAGCCGCTCGATCGCGATCGAGTGGTCGTGGAGCCCGCTCACCCACGCTCCAGCACCCACTTGCGAGGAGTCGATCGCGTGTCGCTTGCTCGCGATAGAGCTCTCGCCCGCTGCGCTGTGTCGTTTGGATGGTCGCGTGGATGAAATCAGGCGCGCGCATCTACAGCCATTGGATGCGCATCCAATGGCGGAGAAGCGGCGCTCTGATTGAAGAAGAGAAGGTGTAACGGATGCTTCGACCGATTGGGCGGCTGAGATGGCACCACGGTTGTCGGATTGAGTCGATTTTCATGCCGTTAGGCTGCGATCGTCAATCCGAATCCATCCGTGCGGTCGGATTTGTCATTTGAAGTGCAGATTCACACCTTCTTGGCCCTTGATCTTCTAGGGTTCCTCGATCTCTATCTGATGCTACAGATGCCTAATTAGGGCGATCTTGGATTCGTTGAACTCCAATCGTCGCCCTGATCACATCTGTACGGTTGGATCTTCGATTCGTGGCTCCGATAAAAAGTTGGCCCTGTCCATGAACATAAAAGGAGACAATTAACCTCCATTTTATTCAAACTCCTCTAAATGCAAGATGATGCATGTTATGTAATATTTATAGCATGCAATGCAATCCTATGCTTAAGAACATGCATAAATAGACATCTTAAGTAGTGTAAACATGTTTACATGAAAGAGTCAAGATCTGTCCCAATGGATTCTTCATAGTGTGAACATCAATTTCACCAAATTTGGTGGGATTTGATGAAGATTCGAGTAGGTTTAGGATTGGTCAAAGCCAGGCTAGAGGTCAGTTGACCTCCAATGGTGGAAAGGACTATTTTGTGAAGAAGATGACAAAAGCTAGGGGCTATTCGCAAATAATTCAAAAGTTGGAGGCTCATATGTGAAGAATAGAGTTTTAAAGGACTAGAATGCAAACTAGGTTAAGATGAACTCTAATTGGGCCCAAATTTTGGTACAAATCTAATTTAGACTCAAGGAATCTAGTGGTGAAGTTGGATTTGAGTTTTGACCAAGTTTGACTAGGCAATTTATGTAGAAACCTAAATTAGGGTAGAAATCTATTTGTGACTCTGTTTAAGGTTAAAATAGGTTCCAAAGGTCAAACCAAGGTTAACAAACCTTAAGAACTATTTTTCTATGATTTTTAGAAGGTTTAGATGTATTTTATCTTGACCAGAACCTCTATTATTTAAGAGAGTCTGAAATTAAGGTTTTGGGTGCTGTATTAGTTCTCGAAATGCGTGAAACCTTATTTCTATTTGTGTGGACCCTCTTATTAGACTTTAATGATCATTAGACCTTAGATTATCCCATGAAAAATCCTATGGTTACTCTGCTTTCATGATATGATGTTAAAACTGCAAAATTAACCCTGATTTAGTGTTTTACTCTCAGAATGGATATGCATGGAATTATGATTCTCAGGCGACTATGTAGGAGCATTTGTCACTTGATCTTGACTAATTAAGGCCAGTTATGGCTCATGATGATGTTATCATCATCTTCCCAGAGATTACCTAGCTAGCTGGAGTAGCTAGCTTAGGTTAAGTAGTTAAGCTTAACCAAGTTGAGTTGAGTTGAGTCTCCGGGAATTGGACTTAAGCTGGCCTAAGCTGGTTGAGGACTTCTTCAACTTACTAGGCTTAGCTAGTTGATGGCAGTAGCTAGTCCTAGTCAGGTAGATATTCCAGTGAACTGTTTTGAGCTGGGAGGAGTTGGAGTTAATTGTCTTGAGCTAGTTTGAGCTATCATCCAGCTGAGGTGAGCTGAATGGAGCTGAGGTGAACTAGCTTGAGCTACCATTCAGTTGAGATGAGCTGAATGGAGCTAAGGATGAGTTGATCTAGCTAGAATAAGCTGGGATCTAGATGGGATGAGCTAGATCTAGCTGATATCTAGTTGATGTGAGCTCCTTCATCTTCTACCTTCCTGAGTACCAAGGCTTGTAGGATTTGACTTTCTACCTACCCCTGACACTCAAATAAGCTTATCAAAAACATAACAAAATGCAATGCATGCTTATCCTAAGTGAATGCCTAAATGTAGCCCGAAAACCCATTTGCGGAGGTAAAACCCTAAAAGCTAGATCTGTTTTAGGGCATAAGAACGATGATAAACTGGCATTTATCAACCTCCACCTTGATGGAAGAAGTAGCGCACTTCATAATAAATGTCACCATTGATGATGTTCCACGAAGCTCGGAAGAAGTTCGCATTAAAGCTATATGTTCTAGGAGCCTTGTTTGGTCTAATACTCCAAAGAGCCTCCTTGATTTCCTCATCAGAAGGGGTGGATGTGAGGAGTGCATTCTCTTGATCAGACAGGTGTGCCTAAGTGGGACAATTTACATCATTAATAGGAAGAGAGGCATCTCCCCTTTCAAATAACTTGGCATAGAAGGTGGCAGCTTCCCATCTTACTTCATCTTCCTTATGAATCACCTCCCCCTTATCACTTAAAAGGGTGGCGAGAGAGTTGGCATTTTGCCTGATCTTAATAGTTGTAGCAAAGAATCGCATGTTTTGATCACTAAGCTTAAGTTAGTAACATCAACTTCTTTGGTACTAATAAATTTTCTCCTCCCTCCGTAAATGATCCAACTCCTTCCTAGTGTTGTCACCCTCTTTATGTAGATTCTCGTTATCAAGTGCCATGGTAAGACTTCCATGGATTGCTTCTAGCTTTGCAGTGAGTTCCACGATGAGTGATTGTTATGCGCGAATCAAGAGTTTATAAAAAGCCCTATTGTAATATAATCGAAACATGTGAAAATGACACTTGAAATTTATAATCTCGAAATAAAACATATTTGAAGGTCATTTGTAAGGAGTACTTTAGTGCGTAATTACCACTATTTAATTATTTACAACTAAAATTGATGAACTTGTAGTAGGTTTGAATTATCTAAAATTGAACAAGTTCAAAAATTGCACTTGATTCTACGAATAAAGAAATGAGATTCAAAACTCACGAGCAGGGGATAAATACTTATTTAATGCTCAATAAAATAAAATAATAAAGTGTGAATGAGATGAAGCACTAAATAATCAATTATCAATGATGTTTGAGCAAGAAATTGTAGTCAAAACCCTTTTAGAACAAATTAAGCAAAAATTATAATCCATTCCTTAAAAATTTAAATTTATTGCATCTTGGTCCTTGGAGGCTTGCAAATTGGTCCCTGAAGCCTTCTCTTTTCTCTTAGAAAGGTCCTTACCAGCAAGAGACCATCTTCTTCGTCGACAAAGCTTGTCGGAAGTTGGCCGAAGTTGAGCTCCGACTGGAGCTGAGGTCCGACAAAGGGCGGAGGGGTGTTGCCTGATGGTCGTTAACGTGGTGACGGTGATGGATTGATGGTTGGCGGCGAGGAGTGCAGATGATGATGATGGAGTTGGGGGAGATGGTGAAGCTCCGGCGAGTACCTAGCGAAATGAATTTGGGTCGTTTGACCTCAGTTAGATGCTCAGAAGCTCCGGCACATGCTAATCGAACATAAGGGCAACTAAAAGAGCTTCTCAAAGAATCTCCTCCAACGTTAATGGCGTGGGCTATGAGGAGGGAAGAGTAAGGGACAGATGGAGCTCTGAAGCTCCAAAAATGAAATTGAAACCTAGGAAAACTAAAGCCCTATCCTAATTTGATGAGATAAGGGGCGATTTACCTGTTGAGCATGGTTGGTGACGAGGAAGACATCAGGAGAATTGGAGTGAAAGAAGGGGTATTTAAGGCCAAAGCTTTGCGTGAAGCTTCACGAGACGACGGGGAAAAAGAGCCCTCAACCAATTTCGTTGAAGGAGTGGCGAATGAAGAAGATGAAGAAGCTTTAATGGTGCTTCAATGGTGTTTGAAAAGAAGAAGAAGAGGAGGGACATTACATGCCAAATTCTCATGGTTTCAAACGTTGGAGCGTGGTTGTGCTTTATAGAGCATAGGTTGCACGAAATGAAGCGAAGATTTAGGTGATTTAGCCTGTTTGAAAGCAAGGAAACGTGTGATCTTCAACAACAATTTCCAAGCTCTATAGGAGGAATCAAGAGCTGGAAATCGTGCCAAGGGATGTGGGTTTGATTGAGGAATCAATCCACCAAAATTTGTGAAGATCCATCGAAAGGATTGGAGGGAACTTCTCCCCAAATCTCGCACCATAGGAGGTGCATGACTGTTGCAGTAGTCGGCTGAAGGAGGAAGATGACTGACATCGGCATGACGTAGCCAAGGACCATAATGGAAGAATTTTGGACCAAATTGAAAGGAATTCAAAAGTTAAGGCTCATTTTGCAAAGTAGATTAATATGTAGTCCAAAGAGTCTCAAATTTTTATGATAACCTAATTTAGAACCAAAGAAACTAATGGTGTATTTAATTTTGGGTTTTAATGAAATTTTCTTGGTCAATTTACATTTTAATCTAAAACATATCAAATGTTCGCCTTGGTCTTTGTTTAAAGTCAAAATGGTTTCATTTTGTAAAATTGATTGTTCTAAACCTTAAGAAATATTTTTCAATGATTTTTAGAAGATTTAGATTACATTTATTTCCATCAAAACCCTTTGAATTTAAGTGAGGCTAAAATTAGGACTTTTAAATATGAATTAACTTTAAATTTTCAGAAAAACCCTAAATCAATCCATGCAAGCCTACTTGTTTGAACTTTAAGCTTATTTGACCTTAAATTAATTGTAGGTGAACCCCTTGGCTAATCTACACTTGTATTGGTTTGTTAAAATAGTAGAATTAACCCTTTTCAAAGCAATTCCTATTGATTCAGCCAAGATTGAATTATACCCTTTAAATGATTAATTAGGTGAATTTAGCCTTGGAAATTAGTAAATTTGAGTTATATAAAGAGGATGATGGTGTTACCATCATACCCCCATGTCTAACATTTTCTACTCCTTTAGAAAATTCTTAGAGTTCAGCATAGATTTTAGCCTAAGGGTATTTTTGACATTTAGCTCAATTAGAAATAATTTAATTTGTTAATCTTAGTCAAATTGACAATAGTGCTCTTATGCCTAAGACTTCAGACAATCCAGTTCCTCAAGACACTAAGATCTAATGGCTCCCAAATTTCAATCCACCTAATTCTTGATTTTTAAACATAAAGGCACATAGTTTAGGTTGGTCTCAGTTTCACTCCAGGTTTTGTTATTCTCAAGAGCATAAGTGAGTTGAGTTAATGGTCCTAAGCCTATTGGACCCAGTCGGCTGCTCCCACCTGAATTTGGTAGTTTTCTAGCCTACTTTTGAGGTCAACCTTAGGGTATATCTCCCCGGAAAAGAAAAATAAAATCTAACACCATTTTTTTATTTTTTCTATTTTTCTTCTCTCTATTTTCTTTTTTGTGCTGCAAGTGTGTGAGGCATTTGTGTGCCTTTTGGGGTGGTAAGGATAAGCATACTGCTTATTAAGACTTACGCATGCAAATCCCACCAAAATAAAAATAAAATGCGTGCACCTTATTAGGGAAGTGGCTCTCCATCCTTTAAGGGTTGTCTTCCATAAAAGAGTTATTTTCTAACTCCACCTAAGTCCAATGTTTTATTAACCTTCTACTTAGGTCCTAAAATTCAATTCATGCATGTGAGGGTGTGTTTTGATTTTTCAAACTCCTAGACTAGAAGTGGCAAAGAGACCGGTTTAAACACTCATGCCCCTTAGTCCAAGAAATCAAACTATTCAACTTTGCCTAGTAGGGTAATTTAAGCTATGCTTAATCAAGCATATTTGACCCGAAAGATCTAAGGTCGAGGATATAGGTGTCCTGATACTAGACCAGAGCACAAACAACTTAGGAAATTCACAAGATTAACTAGTCAATCATTTAACACATTTTTTTTCCTTTTTAAAAATTTGCAATTTAGCTCAACAAGTTTTCTCCCTCCTTTAATCAATTTTTTTTTGTATTTTTTTAAGAGAATCTTTCAAAAAAATTATATTTTTAATCATTTGCACTTTAGTATCCCCCATGATTAAGTTTTGCAATCCGTTCATTGCAAAAAGGATGGGTTCGAAATCAGATTAGTTGATATGTTTAGAATAATTTTATAAAGGTTGGGTGGGTGTATCAGAAGTGGTCAAATGAGGATGATTTCAAGTTGCAAATCATGAGAATTGGAGGTGGAGTCAGTTGTTCCAAATTATGAACCTGAAAATGCAATAGGAGTGTTGTTCAAGAAGGATGTGAAAGGTCTCGGGGTTTTTAAAGAAAATGATGGGTTGCCTCCCGTTAAGCACTAGGTTTATCATTGTCAGCTGGGCGCAATGCAGCTCAAGTGGAATGGAGGTCAAAAGATTTGTCGATCAGAGTTAAAGCATTAAGTTCTAGAAAAGGTTTGAGATGTTGACTATTCACAAGAAAGGGCGTAGAGTGATGATTAGGAGGGAAAATTTTCACAGTTTCATTATGAAAGATCCTCCTTACAAGAAAAAGTCTTGTCTATTTTGATTAGAGCTTGCCTAGAAAAGCTTGAGACAAGCATCAAACATGAGTACTTTCTAATTAGGATTGAAAGATTTCTGTGAAATGTGCTTGTCATGAAAAACTTTCATCCGTTGCTTATAAATGAGCGTATTTTCATAAGCATCATTACACAACTCATCTATTTCACTAAGCTGTAGTTTTTGGTGGATGCCAGCCTTTCCAAGATCCAAATTACACTTTTGTACTACCTTGTAGGCCTTATGTTACATCTCTATGGGAAGGTGACATGCCTTCCCATAAACTAATCTGAATAGAGACATCCCTAGCTGGGTTTTATGGGCAATCTTATCATCCCATAATGCTTCCAGAAGTCAGGTTGACCAATCTTTCTATCAGGTTGGATAGTGACTTGAAGAATATTCTAAATCTCCTGGTTGGAGAGCTCAGCTAGTCCATTTGTCTGGGGATGATATGGGATAGAAATGCGGTAAGATATCTCATATTTTCTAAGTACGGACTGAAAATGCACATTCACAAAATGGGTCCCCCCATCAGAGATGATAGCTTTCGGGATATCGAATTGAGAAAAGATGTTATTATGAATAAATTTGATAACTACCTTGTGGTCATTGGTTCGGGTCGGAACGACTTCTATCCATTTAGACACATAGTCCACAACAAAGATATACTTGAAGCCATTTGAGTTTGGGAATGGCCCCATGAAATCAATCCCTCATATATCAAAATTTCGTACACGATGATTGGGTTCAAGGGCATCATATCATGATGGCCTATGTTGCCCAAGGTCTAGCAACGAGCACATGCCCTACAATAATTATGCATGTCTTTAAAGAGTGTCGGATGATAAATACACATTTATCCAAGATAAAATGTCAATTTATGCGAGTTCTTAAGCTTAACATTGCTTTGACATTATAAATATTGCATAACATGCATCATTCCGCATTTAGAATAGTTTGTATAAATTATAGGTTATTCGCTTCTTTTTGTGGCCAGGAGACAGGGAGATTCATTTTAGGGCCTCAAATTGATGATCTGACCTATGGATCTTACCAGGACGACGATCTAAGTATAACACCTTTGAAATCGCCTTGATTGGAGTCCTGTAACACCTTATGCAGTTTAAAGAAGATCAACGACCAAAGGGCTAGGTGACACAATTTAGAGCTTCAAACAATAAATCTAACCTCATGGATGGATTTAGATCGAAGATTGTAGCCCAACGATGCAAAAATCAATCCAATCCGACATCTGTGGCATCATCTACAATGCAAAGAAGATGGACGGCTAGAATGGTACCACATGGCAGCATCCCAGCCGCCCAAATCTGCCCTCAGTTGCTGCCCCTCCTCAAAGGTGCTTCCCTCACGAGATCTGGGCTGTTGGATGGATCGTTGGATCTCCATCCAACGACCCTTGTGAAGCCACATCGTCTCTCTCTATTAACAGCATAAGCTCTACAAAAGCTCATGGCCGTTGGATCTTCATCCAACGGCCACGAGCGGTCACGTTTTGGATGATCTCCCTGACAACCCTAGGGGCTGCGCGTTGCTGACGAGAGGCATTCTTAAGTTGTGGGCGCACGATCGAATCCCTGCGGGCACATCTGATTAACAACGCGGGTGCGAGCGCTAAATTGGGCCACCCGATCATGATCCTGCGGCTAAAGAGTATAGTGTGGCCTCGTGGATGAGCATAATTTCACACGCGCGTGATCACACGTAATCCAACATGTGATTACATGCAACTTCAGAGCTCAATCCAAAGGGCACGATTGTCGCTCAATCTTAGCCGTTGATCAAGCATTCAGCTGCTCTCCTTCAACCTCGCCTTAGCAGTTGTGAGCACGTGCGAGAGAGCCAGTGGGCACGTGAGGTAGGTTCTTCAGCGATGATTGTGGTGAACCTTTAGCGATGATTTTAATGTCTCCATTGACCCATGAACAACCAAGCCTCCTCTCCACTATAAAAGGACCACCATCCCTCCCATTCTTCCTCTTCTTCCCTCACCTCCTTCAAATTCCCAAGCTTGGGATGCTCCTTAGAGTAGAAAACTAAAATATTTTCTTACTTCTCACCCCTTTTCATGGAGCATCCCGTGGCCATCCTCTCACCACATTCAGGAAGCAAATCCTCGCTGCGACACCATCCTGCCCTGTCCTCCATCCTCCGATTCTTGTTCTTAGTCATCCAGCCTCTCACCACCTTCATCCAGGCGCCGTCAAAGCGAGTCATCCTCCAAGCAGCCGTTAAGGGGGATCTTCTCACCTCTCTCAATCTTTTATCACTTTTCTAGTGTAGTTGTAATTTCTTCCTTGATTATCTATAGCAAACTCTGGTTAGATAAATATTGATATTCTCTCTCTCTCTCTCTCATTTTGCTAGAGTAGAGTAGATTAGATAGAAGTATTTCAACTTGATATTTTTGCTTATAAAAATACCAAAAAAATTACAAAACATAAAAAAACACCAAAAACAAATAAATCAAAGCGCGGATTTCTATAAGCCAAACATTCGTCCCCTCGTGTTCAACCCGGGACTTACCGGAGTTTCAGTTATAAATTTTATTCGGTAGTGAGATTTTGACATATACTACGACACGTATTTTCCATGCTTGATTTCTCGCCGATCATTTTGGCTCCGTTGTCGGTGAGGCAACGCACTTTGGTTTTTCCCATGTTTTCTGCTTTAACTTTTTAGCTCACTTTGCTTCTTTCTTTTTGTGATTACAAGTACCCTTCCAAGGCGAGCCAAAGCAAAATAGATTGGAGCAAAGTGTGGATAGAAGGTTCTGTAAGTATATTCCCCTAACCCCACCCACTAGATTTCATTTCACTACCTAATAACTCAAACCCTAATTAACCTAGGAGTTTGCATAAGCCCTAGATTAGTCTTGGTTATTTGATTGTCACTTCACTCACCTTACTCACTTGCATAAATTAAAAATATAAAAAAATACTATTTTCTTCTTGTGGGATTAAGCTAAAAGTTACACACCTTATACACCCATACACTTAAGGCACCTCACTTGATATGATTTAATCACTTAACCGGGAATCTGACCTGAGGACCTGGTATACCTGCACGACTTATACAAATAAGTGATTAGAAACAGATTAGGCTAACTACCCTTGTGTGCCTTAATAGGTGGTGCATCAGGCCACTTGTTTGAATTATTTGGGCTGCACCACTTTAATTAAAATTTGATTCATTCAGTAGCTTGCTCTCTAGGGTTGATCTTTAGGGCTAAACTAGGCACTCCACATTATTTTTGATTTTAAAGGGATATATTATCACCTGTGATTTCAAAACTTGGAGTGTTCTACTGAACCTGATTGAACGAACTTAAAGATTAAACCTAAAAGCTACTAAACAAGGTTAAACCCTAAAAGACACATCATAGAATAACCTTGTTTGAAAACCCTGGTTATGCACACACAAACATTTTAATTGATCATTATGGGCACAACCCATCTAAAGGGCCCATCACATTCCAAGAGCATAATCATCCCAAGCCCAATTAAAACTGAGTAGACGTTGACCTTAAGGATTAACTCACTCTTTGGGACTCCAATTGAGATTTTTGCTATTAATCTACTTCTACTGATCCATCTGATGTTTAGCTAGGGGAGTAGTGTCAAACGACCGCAGTTAGGGGGTATTAAAGGAACCTGAGATGAAAGCCAAGGGAAGTACCTTCTCCCCAATCCATCCCTCTGACTGGTTGGATTGATTAGATAGAAATAGATCAAATCATTTCTTTCATCTCAAAATGGGTTCTGAGAGTCTGTAGGTCTTTTAGCTATCCACCTAAGGACAAGTTTGTCTTGATTGTACTGCAGGGCACCTTTCTCTCCTCTATTTTCCCTCCTACTTCACCATGTATTCTTACACACCACACCCGCACTTCCACTCCTACTTTCCTTATCCCCAACAAGATGATTACTATCTCAACTCGACTTATGACTACCCATCCACTAGTCGAGATAACTTTGATTGGGAATACAATTTTAGACCTAAATGTCCAAGGTCTAACCCTGGATATCAAGATTGTAATTATTATCCTTCTCACACCTACACCGAGTATAGATCTTTACCCTTTGATGAACAACCCAACATGATCTATAATGAAGAAGGATATGATGATTATAATACCTACCTCCCCTGGATTTTTTTTTTTTTGAAACTGAAAGGAAAGCTATCGTGCTACCATAGCAATCCGGAAGAGTATTTTATTCATTAGAAAAAAAAATAAGACCTTAAAAAATAGATCCCCATACACGTACGAGGGATCGGCATACATTTAAAATTTGTTCCACACAAACTAGTCTCTCCTGAAACAAAAAATCATTCCTCACCCTCTAAATACACCACATCACTGTTGCCATATGTAATGCAACTTATCCTGCATCAGAAATTTTTACTAGAGTAAGTCCCACATAGGTAGTGGTTCCCTACAAACTTTTCTCCAAACTGCATCAGTCACCACACAAGATGAAAAAATGTGTCTAGTACTGTTAGTGGGCAACCCACAAAGCAAGCACAATTGTAGTGCAACGCCATCCTCCTATATTTGAGATCCCCTGTAACCAATCCATCTCTCCTGCATAGCCACAAGAAAATTTGGATTTTAGTTGGAACTTTCAATAACCATAATTTCTTTGCTATCATACACATCCTCAAAACTAGATGAAATTATGATCTTGTCATATGCCCGAGCTGGGGTAAAGATCCCTTCCCACTGATAATGGTCTTCCATTCCAGCCACCCACCTAAAGGCCATCAAGTCTTTTTGCAACCTTGTCTTCTCATCCCAAATTCTGGTGCCTTCTCTGTTTGAGTCCACCCCATCAATCTACCAAGACTCCTCCAAATCAGACCAATATCTGTTAATCGGATCCCACTTGTTTCCAGCAGCTACATACACTCTTGGATAAGCGTCTTTCAGCAGCCCTAGCATCAACCACTCCTCCTGCCAGAATTTGAAGGCGTTGCCATCACCAAGAACAGGTTGGAACATCTACCAATTGCTCTTCATTGCCTGCACCACAGATGCCCAAAAAGGAGATGATTTAATTGGATGGAGTCTATTCAATGAACTCTGAGAGCTACCATAGTTATCCTTAATAATAGCTACCCAATTCTTACTGTCACCATTAAATAATCTGATGGCCCACTTAAGAAGCAAAGCATCATTAAACTCTTTAAGAGATTTTATTCCCATTCCACCATGCTCTTTTGGCATACACAAGTGATCCCACTTCAAGGGCTGCAAAAACCTCCCTTCAAACCTCTATCCCTTCCAAAAGAACTGCTTTCGCATCACATCAATGAGCTTCCAAATAGATTTAGGTGCTTTGAACAGAGAAAAAAAGAAGACGGGGATAGAGGTAATCACAGAATTCAAGAGAATAAACCTACCTCCCTTGGATAGGTATCAACTACTCCAACCTTCCAATTTGACTGAAATTTTATCGAACAAAACATTCCAATCACTTTTCATCAATTTGGTGCACTTCAAAGGTAGACCCAAGTATCTAATTGGAAGTGTAAGTAAGGGCGTAATCAATAGAGAGGATATGGTCGTTTGCTCTCCACCAGTTAGTCCAAAACAAACCAATGAGGACTTATTCCCATTCAATTTCAGACTGGATATTTCTCCAAAGATCTTGACCATATGCAGAAATGCTTGTGCTTCCTGCTCTTTCCCCTCTACAAAAAATACGGTGTCATCGGCATATTGCAGTATTGGAGCCATGGCATTCCTATTAGAGATGGAATAGCCTCTAATCATACCAACCTCTGACAATCTACATGCATATCTTACTAGAGTATCAACCGCATAGTTAAAGACAAGTGGAGCAAGAGGGCACCCTTGCTTAACCCCACATTGCGGTTGAATCCATGCCCCACATGGTCTACCATTGATCAAAGGAGAAAAGGATGCAGTGGTGATGCATCTTTTCATCCATTGCAGCCATATAGATGGAAAACCTCTTCTCTTGATGACCTCTCATAGATAAGGCCATGACACCGAATCATAAGCCTTTCGGAAATCTACTTTCCAAAGAAAAGCCTTACACTTTCTTCGGTGCCATCCCATCACCATTTCCTGAGCAATGATGAAAGACTCTTGTAGCGATGTGTTGGGAAGAAAAGCAGATTGGACAAGGAGAATTTGATCTTGTAGAACACTTTGAAGTCTATTAGCTAGAACTTTACTCACTATCAAATATATAAATTTGAGAGTGAAATGGGCCTAAAGTCCGAGAAACTATCTGATCCTTGTTTCTTTGGAAGAAGAAAGAGATACGATCAATTTATCTTGTCAAAACTGTAGTTGCCCCTTTCGAACTCCCTGATTACCTCCATCACCTCCTCTTTTAGTATATTCCAAAATACTTTGTAGAAAAAGACTTGAACTCCATCTGGACCTAGCGAACCCTCATTGTTCAGATCACTTATAGTATCCAACACTTCTTTTTCAGAAATAGGGACCACCAGATTGCCTGCCTGATCATCAAAAATCCGAGGAAAAATAGATCCTACCATTCTCTAGTCTCCCCACCTACTGCCCAAGAAGTTTTGTTGAAGTATCTGATAGCTGCAGCATGAATTTCTTGTAGACAGGAGGTTCTCTGATCACCCACAACAATAGACGAAATAAAGTTGTGTCTTCTACTTGAGCTGGCTGCTAAATGAAAGTATTTGGTGTTAGCATCCCCCTCATTAAGCCATAACTGTCTAGAATGTTCTCACCAATCTATTTCCCTCTTCAAGTCCTCCGCTATCACCTCCTGCCAATTTTTCCTTACCTCCAGTTCATGGTCAAACAATGGTGAAATCGACTCCTTAGCATCCAATCGCTGCACTTCCAAAAGGGCTTCATGACACTTTTGCTCTCTCAAGGTTGCTATAACAGTCCCATATTCCTTTAGCATTATCCGCATAGATGCAAGCTTTGAGGCCAATCTGACAGCAGCAGTACCCTCTACCTGCTGAGCTCGCCACCATGCTTCAAACATTTCATGAAAACCCAGTTCTCTGAGCCATGATCATCTAAACTTGAAGTATGAACCAACTTGCGCACTCTCACCACTATCCCAAACCAAGGGGGTATGGTCTGTGAAGGGTTATTGAAGACTAGCAATAGAAGATAATTGAAAATTCTCCATCAGTTCAACATTTACAAAAAGTCTATCTAGCTTTGACATCAAGCCATTTCCATTTCTAATCCCAGCAGTTGGAAATTCATTTAGACCCAGATTTTGTACTGTCAGCTGAAAACCAGGTGAAGCATTGTCCACTAAACCACTCGACCTATTGTTGAACGTCGGAGGACTACGCTATCAGAGTTGGTTTTGAAAACCTGCCGTTGTAGTTCGAGTAGCGAAGAACTCGATTTCAACAAATAAAATTTATACCGGAAATCTATAAAGAAATCCCAGGTCGAACTCAGGGAGGCTACGTCTATCAAAATTTGCAATTATAATTTTTTTTGTGTTTTTGTTTAAAAGGCGGAATAATCACAATGAAATGGAATCAATATAAATAATAAAAGTGAGAGAGAGAGAAGGAAAGCATTCACTTGATAATGCAAAATTGTTGTTACAACTAAGAAAGCGAGAAAATATTACACTAGAAAGCAGGAAAATTCTACTCTAGAAAGCAGAAAAAAAGGAATGGGAGAGAGAAGTTATCCTCCTCGACGATTGCTTGGAGGATGAGCCAGACGAGACAACGCCTGGAAGATGAGGAATGGAGCAGGAAGAAGGAGGTCGAAGCAGGAGGAACGGGAACGAGGTAGCACGTCGTCGTTGTCGTGGGATCTGCTTCTGAAATGGGGGCGAAAACTTGGTTTTAGCTCTTGAGGAGCATCCTGGGTGTGGGACAAGCTTCTCTTGAGCTTTGGAGAGGGAAAGAAGAGAAGGAAGGGATGAGAAATCTGTATGGAGGGGGTCTCCTTTTATAGTTGCAAGGAGTGGGGGCATTTTGGACATTTTAATTTCAAAACCATTAATATGGGAACTTTAGTGACGGACCTAAACATCACTAAAGGTCCGTCGTGGGTGACGTGTGTGTGCGCTGCGCGCGCCTGCTCTTCTTCTCCGCCTAAAACACTTGCGCACATTCGCGCACTCACAGCTGTTCGATCAAGAGATCAGACGACTGAGAGTAGCTACGCCCGCGCTGCGCGCTCGCTTGTGATCACGCGTAAGCGCCGCACGTCTGATCGCGCGTGGGTGCTATCGCTCACTTCCCACTGCTCTGATCGCATGCCCACTCCACGCCTCCTCTGAATTTGAAGCGCAGCGCGGCTCGAATGCGCACCCTTCGCTCGCGAAGGGGCGCTCGACTACTGCACTACGCTTCCTCTTTAGGCAAGCGGACGCTATTGTGCACACGACTCTATGGCCGTTGGATGAGCATCCAACGGTCGAGATCAAATGAGTGGGTGAAGAAGGAGGGCTGCGGCCGGTGTTGGGTGGCTATGATGGTGCCACGTGGTGCCATTTAGGCCGTCCATCTTCTGAGTGATGTAGATGGTGCCACAGGTGTTGGATTGGACCGATTTTCGCACTGTTAGGCTGCGATTGTTGATTCGAACCCATCCGTGAGGTTAGACTTGTCATCTGAGGTGTGGATTAACACCATCTTGGCCCTTGCTGTTTAAGGTTCCTCGATCTCTATCTAGTGCTACGGATGTCTGATTAAGGCGATCTTGGAGTCATTGAACTCCAATCATCGCCTTGATCAGATTCATACGGTTGGATCTTCGATCTGAGGCCCTGATAAAAAGTCACCCTATCCCTAACCATAAAAATGAGACAATTGCTATATAATTTGTACAACTTGATCTAAATGCATGATTATGCATGTTATGCACTATTTATAATGTATGATGCTAATGTGACACTAAGAACATGCATTAATAGACATTTTAGGTTAATCAGATGTATACACATCACACCCCCATGCTTATCTTTTGCTAGTCCCTAGCAAAAACTACATGCTATTTATAAAAGAGTTAGGTTGGATTAGTTGGGCATAAACCATTTTCAACATTAAAAAAAATTTTTACTTAGGATTTGAACTTTTAATGACACAACAGCGCCCGGGTATCTGCCAAAATGCAAACCACCTCAAGCCCTCACCTTATTCAAAGAAAAATCGCTTTTTCTTCTTTAGTATTTTTTTTTTGGATTTTTGACTTTAGGGTTAAAGAGTGGCTTTCTACAGCCACTCAACCCACCCAAGATTTGATGAGAACCCTAAGTTCAAGCATCTTATTATGAATGTGATAGACTCGTTAATCGGCAATTAGAATGGACTTTGGATTTGTACTCCTCAAGGTGACCTTAAAAAGAGAGTTCTTCCTAAAGGTGTATCTTTACGACTGATAGCTTTCTCGTTACTTTTATTTTTATGGGGTCAACAAAAGGGTGAGTCCAGTGTATATCTCCCCAACTTATTCTACTTCTTCGCTTCTTCCTAAGTGTTTTGGGGATTTTTAGTGCATTTCTTGAGCTGGGTTCTGGACAACCGGTCGATAAGCTGTTACCACTGACAACTTGCCAGCCATACTCGTGCGGTGAAGTGTGGCTTATTTCTTTTGTTTACTTTTTTTTTTCCTTTCTCTTTTTCTTTTTCTTTTCTTTTTGACTTTCTTTTTTTTTTATGTAGGTGGCTTCCCTGGTCTAAGATTTACCTAAAGGTAGCAAGAAGAGAATGGTTTAGTGACTGGACTTTGGACAACCTACTTATGGGCTGTTACCCACGATAACTTTCCAGCCATATCACCCTAGAAGGTTCATTAGCTACCCAACTTCTGTTGAAACCGCCAAACAACGAGTCAGTGACAAGATAGTGTGTAGATGCTTAGACTTAAAGTTTCCTCAAATCAGAGGGCGGGTTGATTAGTCGTGTACTTATCACCCAAACTTATTTAATCAAATTAAAATAGAATTTAGGATGGCGAGGACTCAAAAAATAAATCCACATTTTAGTGGATACCTAGGCTGATTAAGCCCAAAGACCTGAAGGGTCTTAGTGTTCAGATCCTATTGTAATATTTCCTAAGATTGAAAAGTTCTAATGTCCAAGTATTCCTTCCTAATTCAATTTTTTTTTTAATGTATATATAAGAAGAGAAATAGAATTTACAAGAATTTCACAGAGCTGACAAAATGATTCAAAAATGAATCCACCCCCCCCCCCCATGCGTAGTTGATGCAATGTCCACATTGAGAAGAAGAGACATGAAAGGAAGGGTAGAGTACGGAAGATATCACCTGAATATGAAGCTCGGGTCAGCTCTGAGTCAGACTATACAACTGTTGAGTTTAATGCCTTCAGCTAGGCGAAGTCCAGCCAAAGAAGTCACAACATGGCTAGAGCAACCGTGTCTGAGACGGGTTCTGGAATAGTACGATCAATAACAGGTTTCAGACATTTGCCATTGACTTTGAATGAATTACCCATCTTTGGGCCAGAGATTTGAATAGCTTCGTTTGGAAAAATCTAGTCGATAATGAACAGGCTGTTCCATTTTGACCTAAGTTTGCTGGGAAAGAGCTTAAGTCAAGAATCGAATAGCCAGACCTTTTGGTTCGGCTCAAAGCTCTTGCGGGAAATCAATTAGTCATGTAGAGCTTTGATTTGAGCCTTGTAGATCTTGGCATTCTCATACGCATCATTTCTAAGCTCCTCCAACTCAGATAGTTGGAGTTTCCTGGTCTTCCCGGCTAAACTCAGATCTAGATTGCATTGCTTGATTGCCCAGAATGCCTTATGTTCAATTTCTATGGGTAAATGGCATGCCTTTCCATACACCAGACGAAACGGAGACATGCCAATGGGCATTTTATATGCCGTACAATAGGCCCAAAGAGCATCCTCAAGCTTTTGAGTCCAGTCTTTGCGATTAGACCTAACCGTTTTCTGCAGAATATTCTTGATCTCCCGATTGGAGATCTCAACCTATCCATTCGTCTGGGGATGGTAAGGTGTGGAGATTCGATGATTAACCCCATTTTTAGCCAGCAAATTACGGAACTGGGCATTAGTGAAATGAGTGCCACCATCACTGATGATGGCCATCGGAATCCCGAACCTGCTGAAGATGTTCTTGACAAAATCGATGACCACCTTGTGGTCATTGGTTCGGGTGGGAATCGCCTCAATCTATTTGGACACGTAATCAATAGCGACGAGAATGTACTGATGTCCAAATGAAGGGAGGAAGGGTCCCATGAAATCGATGCCCCAAACGTCGAAGATTTCAATAAGAAGAATTGGGTTTAGGGGCATCATATCTCTCTTAGTTATGCTCCCAAGTGCCTGGCATTGAGAACATGACCTTGAGAAATCCTAGGCATCCCCGAATAAAGACAGCTAATAGAATCTAGATTGCAAAATTTTTGTAGCCGTCTTTTTCCCGGAGAAGTGTCCACCACACGTAGATGCATGGCAGAACTCGAGTATACTATTGAATTCATTCTCCAGAACACATCGGCGAATAATCTGATCAGAGCCGATGCGGTATAGTTCAGGGTCCTCCCAGAAGTAATATTTGCCCTCAGATTTAAGTCTATCCCATTGTTGCTTGGTCCAATCCTGGGGGATTTGATCAACGGCCAAATGATTAACAATGTCAGCAAACCATGGGGTTTGGATGCCTGAAACTATAAGGATGGTTTCGTCTGGAAAAGTATCAGCAATCGGGATGTCTGGACGAGAAGAATCACTCAGAAGTCTCGACAAATGATCCGCCACCACATTCTGTACCCTGGATTTATCCTTGATTTCAAGATCAAATTCTTGAAGCAGAAGAATCCAACGAATAAGATGGGGTTTGTCATCCTTTTTGGCCAAGAGATGTCTCAAGGCTGAGTGGTAGGTATATATAATGACGTGAGACCATAAGAGATAAGCACTGAATTTCTCCAAAGCAAATACTACGGCTAGTAATTTCTTCTCAGTAACAATGTAATTCCTCTAGGCCTCGTCCAGAGTTTTACTAGCGTAGTAGATGACAGAAGGCTTCCTATCAACTTTCTGACCCAAAACAGCCCTGACTGCATAATCAGAAGCGTCGGTCATGATCTCAAAAGGGGTTGTCCAAACCGGTGGTTGCAACATCGGAGCATAAGTGACTGCCATTTTAAGAAAATCAAATGCCTTACGGCATGATTCGTCGAAATCAAACGGCACTTCTTTGGAGAGAAGATTGCTTAGAGGACGAGCAACCTTCAAAAAGTCCTTGATGAATCTCCTGTAGAATCCCACATGACCAAGAAATGATCAAATTTGTTTAACAGATGTGGGAGGAGGAAGTTTAGCGATAGCATCAACCATAGCTCTATCCACTTCAATTCCCCGTTCAGAGATTACATGACCCAAGATGATGCCTTCTTGTGTCATGAAATGACTCTTTTCCCAACTAAGGACCAATCTTGTTTTGATGCATCATTTAAGAATCATTTCAAGATTAGCTAGACAAGAGTCAAACGATTCTCCAAAAATAGAGAAATCATCCATAAAGACTTCCATAAACTCTCCCACCATGTCAGAGAATATGGCCAGCATACACCTTTGAAAAGTCACAGGTGCATTGCATAAATCGAATGGCATCCTATGGAAAGCAAAGGTTCCGTAGGGACAGGTGAAAGTAGTTATTTCCTGATCCTCGGGTTGGATAGGAACTTGGTTGTATCTCGAGTAGCCATCAAGAAAACAAAAGTACTTCTGCTCGGCTAATCTTTCCAAGATTTGATCAATGAAAGGCAAAGGGAAATGATCCTTTTTCGTGGCCGTGTTTAGCTTCCTGTAATCGATACAAACCCTCCAAGAGGAAGCTGAACGAGTTGTGACAGATTCTCCTTTCTCATTAGTCACAACGGTAATCCTAGCTTTCTTGGGAACTATCTACACGGGACTTACCCAAGGACTATCAGAGATCGGATAAATGATTCCTGCATCGAGCCACATAATAATCTCCTTCTTGATCACTTCTCGCATATTTGGATTTAATCTCCTTTGCATCTGGTGAGAAGGGTGAAATCCATCTTCCAAAAGTATTCTATGATTTCACTAAGATGGCTCGATCCCCCTAAGGTCATGAATGGTCCAACCAATTGTCTCCTTGTGTTCCTTCAGGACCTTTATTAGTTTAATCTCCTGCTCTTTTGTTAATTTAGCACTAATAATCACAAGGAGCATTTTATGTGGTCCTAAAAATTGATATTTCAGATTCTCAGGCAATGGTTTCAGTTCAAGCTGGGGTGGGTTGATGATTGAAGGTAAGGAAGATGCTGATGAAGACTCATCAAGAGGAAGAGGTTGAGAGTGAATAAAATCAATAACCTCTTCAGAAGATGGCGGGTCTACCATAGAGGGTTGTAGGTCCAATTCATCATCAGAGGAGGAACTTTCAAATGCAGAAACCATCATACAAGTTTCAATATTCACATTATCATCCTCAAGTTCCTCAATAAATCCACAATCCTCGAATTTATTAATCGCCTTAAAAATATCCAATTTCATTCTTTGATCCCCAAAGGCGATTTCCATGCTACCGCTTTCACAGTTAATGTTGGTCTTAGTGGTAGCCAGGAATGGACGCCCCAGAATGATGGGTGTGTTCCTCAAATTTTCAGGTACATCCATGTCAAGGACAAGGAAAACTATAGGAAAATAGAAATCCTTAACCTTAACAATAACATCTTCAATAACGCTTCATGGATTTATGGCCGAATGGTTTGCTAACTGCAGCGTTACTGAAGTTGGCAGAAGTTCACCTAATCCAAACTTCTCGTAAAGAGAAGTCAGAATTAGGTTGATGGATGCACCTAGATCCAGCAGTGCTCTATCAAAAGTGTAATATCCGATGACACAAGAAATCAAAGGAGCACCTGGATCTTTCTTTTTTTGAGGGAGGTGGTGCAGGATAACAAAACTAGCCTGCTCGGAGAGTACCACCTTCCTCGGAACAGATTCTCTTGACTTACGCTTCTGTGTACATAAATCCTTTAAAAATCTCACGTAAGCCGGTATATGCTTGATAGTGTCGAGGAGAGGGATATTGATCTTGACATTCTTGAAAATATTCAGAAGCTCCTCATTACTATCAACAGACTTCTTCCTTGATCTGATCAAGGCTTTAGGAAAAGGAACATGAGTCGAATCTTTGGAATCAGGTTCCTGAGTCTTGATTTCTTCTCCAGAATTCTCCTTTCTCTCCTCAGGTTCTTCAAGATTCTGTAAATCAAAATAGTGTGGTTGTGGATCCTGAGTTTGTTTACCACTCCTCAAGGTAATAGAATTTGCGGATGCATACGAGTTTGGGTCATGGGGAGGGTTAGAAAAGATTGGAAGGGCTTCATTAGCCAAGAATCGTTGATTTGCAGAAGAACAAGAAGAAGGACCCTGCTCAACCACCTGAGCATGTACATGTGGGTCCCTCTGATTCCGTACCCATGGGCTGATTGCCCGGATTTAGGATATTTCGAGGGTTGGATACGAGTTGTGATGGTAGAGATCCGAGTTGATGAGAATTAGCTATGAACCCGATTTGCAAGTTGTCCAGCGAGATTTTCATTTGCTGCATGAGCTGGAGCATGGATCCTTGCATCTCTACCATTTGTCAGTTCAAATTAGCCTACCCTACGAGTATAAACTGGGCATTCTAAGCTGGCTGGTTGACTTGATTCGGGGGCAATTGAGTACAGACATGACCCTGACCCATTGGTCGTTGCGGAGCATAGTTGCTGGGTCGGAATTGGGTCTGCTGCCCTGGGTTTTTCTAGGAGAAGTTAGGGTGGTTTCTCCAACCCGGATTATAAGCATTGGAGTAGGGGTTGAATCTAACATTCTCCTGTACAACACAAACATCCTCATAGGGTGAGGATGGAGAGAAAGAAAGGAAGGATCAGAGAAACTGGGATCAAAGGCCCCAGTTTGGAACTCGTGGGGTTCCGATTAATGCTGGCTCGTAGGTTGAGCCGCATCAAGTTGATTCATGAACTCCCGTCTAGAAGGAGCTCGCGACAAATGGAATCCTAAATTTTGGGATTGAGTGGATCGAGAGTTGTTCATTGAGTTTCTAGCCATCCACTCCATTCTCTTAGCAACCAAGTCCACCTTATCGAGTTTATTACAAATCAATTCCATATCGAATGAATGAGAGTCGTGGACTTCATTAACATTTGATCTGGGCTATTGGGACTGGTTAAAAGTATCCATGGAGGCATGATTGATCGAATTCTCACTCATCTCCTCAAACAAATCGTGCATGCTATTTGCATCTTTGTTGAGGAAATTGCCTCTGCAAGAAGCGTCCACGTGATTTCTGAGTTGCTCAGTCAACCCGTGGTAGAAAATCTGCACGAGTTGCCATTTTGGCACCTCGTGGTGTGGACACCTTCGCAATAGGTCTTGGAATTGCTCCCAGGCAACATGAAACTGCTCCCCTAGCCACTGGGTGAAGGTAGTGATTGCCCATCTCAAAGCATTGGTATGTCCAACAGGGAAGAATTTCTTCAGAAAGGCCAATTTCAACTCATTCCAAGTTGTAATTGGTCTTCCTATAGTCCTGTACCAATGAATGGCTTTATCCCTAAGAGAGTGGGGGAAGAACCTCATGATCATTTGCTCCTTATTCACGTTTCGTGCCTTGGTGGTCTGGACCAAAGTGGTCAAGTCCTCTAAGTGCTAAAACGGGTCTTTAGAGCCAAGCCCATGGAAATGTTTGATCAGGCTTAACACCTGGGACTTGATTTCTACGTCTCCGGTAAAAATCTGGATGTCGGAATGTTCCCCATAATTTGAAGGATCATAAAAATCCTTCATAGGCTGAGTGCCCCGCATTCTCTGGAACCATTCTTGCATTCTCTGCATTTGTTCCAGCTGCCTTTGAAATACCTCCTGTGGATCCTGAGGCAGAGGAGGCTGTTGATCGGCCATGGGATCAATTTGGCCAAAATCCAATCTATGCCTCCTAGAATACTCTAGTGGTCCTTCCAATCGAGGATTCGATGACCTTCTTCCCAGCATAAACTAGGAAAAGGTCGGAAGGACTGGGGATAAGAACCCTGCATTGAGTATGTGTAAGTGCGTGCACAACCAGGGTTTTCAAGCAAGATTATTTGTGATGAGTAGATTTTAATGTTCAAATCTTGCTTAAGTAGCTTTTAGGGTTTAGAATTAGGTTGATTTCAATCAAGTTTGAGGCAAACCAGGTTTTCAAGCATGAGTGAAGATTGCTTTCCTTTTAAAATCAGAAATCAAGTGGAGTGCTTGGTATGAACCTAGATTGAAAACCCTAAGAGGAAGCTACTTGGTGAGTTGATTTTATGTTGAGTGGTACGACCCAAACAACTTAAACAATTGGCTACAATTGTACCACTGGGTTAGGCACATAGAAATGATTAATCTAGAATGATTTCTACTCTTTTATGTGTTGATTTGTGTGTACCGGTTCCACAGATCAGAATCCGATTGAGTAGAAGAAAATCAATTAGGTTAAGTGCCTTGAATGTGGGTGTATGTTGTGTGTATGTTGAATTACCCCACAAAAATATCTTTTTATTTTTTTTTTATATGTGAGGGTGAAATGTGAGTGTGAGTGGAAATCCAAACAACCAAACTAATCCTAGGATTTATGCAAAGTCCTAGGTTAAATGGAATTTGAATTTAATGTGATGAAATGAAATCTATGGAGGGGGAAGAATAGGGAGCACTTACAGTCGTCTTCAATTGCACTTTACTCCGATCTACTGCTTGACGATTCCCTGATAGAGGTATCTGCAAAACAATATACACGAGAGAAAGCAAGTTAGAAGATAGTAAAGTGCGTGAAATGTGAAAAGAAGATCGGAAAATCATTGCCTCCCCAGCAACGGTGCCAAAATGTTGAACGTCGGAGGACTACACTATCAGAGTTGGTTTTGAAAACCTGTCGTTGTAGTTCGAGTAGCTAAGAACTCAGGTTCAACAAATAAAATTTATACCGAAAATCTATAAAGAAATCCCAGGTCGAACTCAGGGAGGCTATGTCGATCAAAATTCGCAATTAAATTTTTTTTTTTGTGTTTTTGTTTAAAAGGTGGAATAATCACAATGAAATGGAATCAATATAAACAATAAGAGAGAGAGAGAGAAGGAAAACATTCAATTGATATTGCAAAATTATTGTTACAGCTAAGAGAGCGAGAAAAGATTACACTAGAAAGTAGGAAAATTCTACTCTAGAAATTAGAAAAAAGGAATGGGAGAGAGAAGTTATCTTCCTCAATGATCGCTTGGAGGATGAGCCAGACGAGACAATGCCTAGAAGATGAGGAATGGAGCGGGAAGAAGGAGGTTGAAGCAGGAGGAATGGGAACGAGGTAGCACGTTGTCGTCATCACGGGATCCGCTTCCGAAATGGGGGCAAAAACTTGGTTTTATCTCTTGAGGAGCATCTTGGGTGTGGGACAAGCTTCTCTTGAGCCTTGGAGAGGGAGAGAAGAGAAGGAATGGGTGAGAAATCCATATGGAGGGGGTCTCCTTTTATATTTGCAAGGAGTGGGGGCATTTTAGACATTTTAATTTCAAAAACATTAATATGGGACCTTTAGTGACGGACTTAAAGGTCACTAAAGGTCCGTCGTGGGCGACGTGTGCGTGCACTGGGCACGCTCGCTCTTCTTCTTCGCCTAAAATGCCTACGCACATTCGTGCACTCACAGCCGTTTGATCAAGAGATCGGACAGCTGAGAGTAGCTACGTCCACGCCGCGCACCCACGTGCGATCACGCGTAAGCGTCGTGTGTGGGCTCTATCGCTTGCTCCCTGTCGCTCAATCTTCATTGCGCGACTCTGATCGCACGCCTGCTCTGCGCCTCCTCTGAATTTGAAGCACAGCGCGGCTCGAACGCGTGCCCTTCGCTCGCGAAGGGGCGCTCGACCGCTGCACTACGCTTCCACTTTAGGCAAGCGGATGCTTTTGTGCGTGCGGCTCTGCGGCCATTGGATAAGCATCCAACGGTCGAGATCAAATGAGCGGGTGAAGAATGAGGGCTGTAGCCAGTGTTGGGCGGCTATGATGGCACCACGTGGCACCATCTAGGCCATCCATCTCCTGAGTGATGTAGATGGTGCCACGGGTGTCAGATTGGACCGATTTTCACACTGTTAGGATACGATCGTCAATCCAAACCCATCTGTGTGGTCAGATTTGTCGTCTGAGGTGCGGATTAACACCATCTTGGCCCTTGCTCTTTAAGGTTCCTCAGTCTCTATCTGGTGCTACGGATGTCCGATTAAGGCGATCTTGGAGTCGTTGAACTCCAATCATCGCCCTGATCAGATCCGTATGGTTGGATCTTCGATCCGAGGCCCTGATAAAAAGTTGCCCTGTCCTTGGCCATAAAAAGGAGACAATTGCTATACAATTTATACAACTTGATTTAAATGCATGATTATGCATGTTATGCACTATTTACAATGTATGATGCTAATGTGACACTAAGAACATGCATTAATAGATATTTTAGGTTAATCAGATATATACACAGCACCTGTCCATCCTTGTCAACGTACAATTGAAATCACCACCTGTTAGCCATGGCAGCCCCTGCGCATGAGTTGCAATTGCTGATAGATCATCCCATAGTTTAGACTTGAGATTCGTTGCACAAGGCCCATACATGCTAGTAATTAGCAACTCCTCCCCTTGTATCAGCTTGCATCTACATGATATTCTCATGCCTAGACTTAAAAGTCTCAATAACTTTTAGACAAGCCTTTCTCCACCAAAAGGCTATAACACCAGACCTCCCATCTGTGTTCAAAGCCACGCAATCAATACACCCTTCCCTTTTCAACTCATTCCACATTTGATTATTTTCATTCTTAATATGAGTTTCTTGAATGAGTGCATAATCAATCTCTCATTCCCTCAAATATCTTGTAAGCGAGGCCCTTCAGATTTTGTCACATAACCCATGCTAATCCCAAGAGAGGACTCTCATCTCTCTACTTGAGATCCCCCTTTGTTGGATTGCTGAATTCTCTCCACCTTAAGTGCTGTAGCAATAGAATTTTTATCCATCCTCAGTGAATTCACATTTCTTCCTCGCCTTAGTTTGTACGGGGATCTCCCAATTCCAGATTTTGATGTAGCATCAGCCCCAAACTTCAACCCTTCTGCAGCATGAAAAGAGGAATGATGCTTTAGAGAGTTAACTTGAATCTCTTGAAGCAATCCCATAGATGATTCCTCTTCTGCTAAAGGCTGGGCATTCTCTATGTCAGCCATCACATCCTCTTCCACTCCCATATGATGAAGATTTTTTCTTTTTTTTGGCTCAAGTGCCTCCACTAGTGTGTTGCGGCCCATCTGCTCTAGGTTGGGATCCTCCCTCACAACCTTAGCAAAAGTTTTCTTCCCTTCCTGCTCCTGTAAATTCGTCTCCTCACATCCAAATCGCAGCCCTATCAACCATGAACTGCCACCACATCTTAGGATAATTTTCTCAAGTATCGACCCACCTCTAAAGACATCAACACTGACACAGCGTGCGACCATCTCCTTCCCATAAGCCTACCTCCGCACCTTCTACCAATTTCACAAAACCTGCAATCATGGATGCAACCACATTCCTCGACCTCAAATGCAATGGCAGACCTTTGATTTTTGGCCTTCCAAATCAAGAACCTGTTGATGTGCATACATCTGATTAACCTAAAATGTCTATTAATGCATGTTCTTAGTGTCACATTAGCATCATACATTGTATATAGTGCATAACATGCATAATCATGCATTTAGATCAAAGTGTATAAATTGTACAGTAATTATCTTCTTTTTATGGTCAGGGATAGGGTGACATTTTATCGGGGCCTCGGATCAAAGATCCAACCATACAGATTTGATCAAGGCAATGATTGGAGTTTAACGACTCCAAGATCGCCCTAATCGGATATCTATAGCACCAGATAGAGATCGAGGAACCCTAAAGATCAAGGGTCAAGATGGTGTTAATATGCACCTCAGACGACAAATTCGACCACATGGATGGATTTGGATCGACAATCGCAGCCTAACGGTGCGAAAATCGATCCAATATGACACCTGTGGCACCATCTACAACACTCAAAAGATGGACGGCCAAGATGACGCCACATGGCACCATCTCAGCCGCCCAACCGGCCCCAAGAACCCTCCTCAGCCTTTCCTCTTCATCTGATCGACGCTTCTTCGCCGTTGGATGCTCATCCAACGGCTACAGGGTCTACGCGCACGACACAAAAGTGTTCGTAGCACGTTGGTCGAGCGCACTATTGATGACGCAAGGCGCGCTTTCGAAGCTACAGGCGCTTCAAGTTAGAGAGCGGGCGAGCAGGTGCGCGGGTGAGCAGAGCCGTGCGATGGAGATCGTGCAGCGCTAAGCAGCCGATAGTGCCCACATGCGATCAAACGCGCGGCGCTGACACGAGATCACACGCGGGCTCGTAGCGCGAGCGAGGATCATTTAAGCCATCCGATCTCTTGATCGGACGGCTGTAAGTGTGTGGATGTGCGCGTGCATTGCGCGATGTGGTGGCGAGGAGGCATGCGACACGTGCACACGAAGGCCACGTTCATGCCTTTAGTGATGGATTTATTCATCACTAAAGGTCCTGAATTAATTTTTTCAAATTATAATGACCAAAATGCCCCCACTCCTTGCAACTATAAAAGGAGACCCCCTCCATATGAATTTCTCATCCCTTCTCTTCTCTCCCTCTCCAAAGCTCAAGAGAAGCTTGTCCCACGCCAGGGATGCTCCTCAAGAGATAAAATCAATTTTTCGCCCCCATTCTGGAAGTGGATCCTGCGATGATGACGACGTGCTACCTCGTTCCTGCTCCTCCTACCTTGACCTCCTTCTTCCCGTTCTATTCCTCATCTTCCAGCCGTTGTCTCGTCCGGCTCGTCCTCTAAGCGATCGTCGAGGAGGATAACTTCTCTCTTCCATTCCTTTTTCCAGCTTTCTAGAGTGGAATTTTCCTACTTTCTAGTTGTAATAATTTTCCTGCTTTCTAGTGTAATTTCCTGCTTTCTTAGTTGTGGAAACATTTTGCAACTTTAAGTGGATGTTTTCTCTCTTTCTCTCTCTCTCTTATTGTCTATAGTTATTTGATTTCATTGTGATTACTCTGCTTTTTAAACAAAAACACAAAAGAATATAATTGCGAATCTTGATGGACGTAGGCTCCCTGAGTTCGACTCAGGATTTCTATTCCGGTATAAAATTTATTTGTTGAACCCGAGTTCTTCGCTATTCAAACTACAACGACAGGTTTTCAAAACCAAATCCGATAGCGTAGTTCTCCGACGTTTCAACATTTTGGCACCGTCGCCGGGGAGGCAACGATTTTCCAATCTTCTTTTAGCATTTCACGCACTTTACTGCCTTCTAACTTACTTTCTCTTGTGTCTATTGTTTTGCAGAGACCTACATTAGGGAATTGTCAAGCGGTAGATTGGAGTAAAGTGCCGTTGAAGATGACTGTAAGTGCTCCCCATTCTTCCCCCTCCATAGATTTCATTTGTCACATTAAATTCAAATTCCAATTAACCTAGGTGTTTGAATAAATCCTATGATTATTTTGGTTGTTTGGATTTCCACTCACACTCACATTTCACCCTAGCTTATATAAAAAAATAAAAAGATAATTTTGTGGGGTAATTTTCAACATACACCCACATTCAAGACACTTAATCTACTTGATTTTCTTTTACTCAACCAAATTCTGATCTGTGGAATCGGTACACACAAATCAACACATAAAAGAGTAGAAATCATTCTAGGTTAACCATTTCTGTGTGCCTAATCTAGTGGTGCAGTTGTGGCCAATTGTTTGAGTTGTTTGGGCTGCACCACTCAACCTAAAATCAACTCACCAAGTGGCTTCCTCTTAGGATTTTCAATCTAGGTTCATACCATGCACTTCACTTTATTTTTGGTTTAAAAGGAAAGCAATCTTCACCCGTGGTTGAAAACCTGGTTTGCCTCAAACTTGATTGAAATCAACCTAATTCTAAACCCTAAAAGCTACTTAAGCAATATTTGAACATTAAAATCTAAGCATCACAAATAATCTTGCTTGAAAACCCTGGTTGTGCACACACTTACACATACTCAATCAATCATTAAGGGCACAACCCATTTTAAGGGCCCATCACATTCCATAAGCACTACAATCCCAGGCCTCAGTAAAATCGAGTAGACGTTGGCCTTAAGGACTGATTCACTCTTCGGGGCCTAGTCTGAGATTGTTTATGATTAACCTACTTGTACTAATTAATCTGATGTCTAGCTAGGGGAGTAGCGTCAAACGACCACGGCTGAGGGGTACACTAAGAACCGGAGGCGCAAGCTGAAGGAAGAACCTTCTCCCTAGTCCCTCCTTCTAATTGATTGGATTGAGCAGACACAAGTAGAGTAAATCGTTTATAATCTTAAGGCGAGTTCTGGGAGTCTGTAGATCCTTAGGCTACACCACTTAAGGACAGGCTTGTTTTGTTGTGCTGCAGGGTCCTTATCTCCAGTCCTTCCGACCTTTTCCTAGTTTATGCTGGGAAGAAGGTCATTGAATCCCTGATTGGAAGGGCCACTAGAGTATTCTAGGAGGCGTAGATTGGATTTTGGCCAAATCGATCCCATGGCTGATCAACAGCCTCCTCTGCCTCAGGATCCACAGGAGGAATTTCGAAGGCAGCTGAAACAAATGCAAAGAAAGCAAGAATGGTTTTAGAGAATGCAGGGCGCTCAGCCCTTGAAGGATTTTTATGATCCTTCAAATTACGGGGAACGTCCCGGCATCCAGATTCCGGTCGGAGATGTAGAAATCAAGCCCCAAGTGTTAAGCCTGATCAAACATTACCATGGGCTTGGCTCTGAAGACCCATTTCAGCATTTGGAGGACTTGACCACTTTGGTCCAGACCACCAAGGCGTGAAACGTGAATGAAGAGAAAATGATCATGGGGCTCTTCCCCCACTCTCTTAGGGATAAAGCCACTCATTGGTACAGGACTATAGGAAGACCAATTGCAACTTGGAATGAGTTGAAATTGGCCTTTCTAAAGAAATTCTTCCTTGTTGGATGTACCAATGCTTTGAGATGGGCAATTACTACCTTTACCCAGCGGCGAGGGGAGCAGTTTCAAGTGGCCTGGGAGCGATTCCAGGACCTATTGCGGAGGTGTCCACACCACGAGGTGCTGAAATGGCAACTCATGCAGATCTTCTACCGTGGGTTGACTGAGCAACTCAGAAATCATGTGGACGCTTTTTGCGAAGGCAATTTCCTCAACAAAGACGCAGATAGCGCACACGATTTGTTTGAGTAAATGAGCGAGACTTCGATCAATCATGCCTCCATGGATACTTTTAACCGATCCCAGCAGCCCAGATGGAATGTTAATGAAGTCCATGACTCTCGTTCATTTGATATGGAATTGATTTGTAATAAACTTGATAAGGTGGACTTGGTTGCTAAGAGAATGGAGGAGTGGATGGATAGAAATTCAATGAACAACTCTCAATCCACTCAATCCCAGAATTGGAGATTCCATTCGTCGCAAGCTCCTTCCGGACGGGAGTTCGTGAATCAACTTGATGCGGCACAACCTGCGTGCCAGCATTATTCGGAACCCCATAGGTTCCAAACTGGGGCCTTTGATCCCAGTTTCTCTGATCCTTCCCTTTCTTTCTCTCCATCCTCACCCTATGAGGATGTTTGTGCTATACAGGAGAATGTTAGATCCAATGCTTATAATCCGGGTTGGAGAAACCACCCTAACTTCTGGAAAAACCCGGGGCAACAGACCCAATTATGACCCAGCAACTATGCTCCACAACGACCAATGGGTCAGGGTCATGTTTATACTTAGTTGCCCCTGAATCAGGTCAATCAGCCAGCTTGGAATGCCCGTCAACCTATAGGACAGGCTGATTTGAACCAACAAATGGTAGAGATGCAAGGATCCTTGCTCCAGCTCATGTAGGAAATGAAAACCTTGATGGACAATTTGCAAACTGGGCTCATAGCTAACTCTTGTCAACCTGGATCTCTACCTTCCCAACCTGTACCCAACCTGCGAAATATCCTAAATCTGGGCAATCAAGCCCATGGGTATGGAAATCAGAGGGACCCACACGCACATGCTCAGGTGGTTGAGCAGAGTCCTTCCTCTTCTTCTTATTTTTCTACAAATCAACAATTCTTGGCTAATAAAGCCTCTCCAATCTTTCCTAACCCTCCCCAAGACCCAAACTCATATGCATCTGCAAATTCTGTTACCTTGAGGAGTGGTAAACAAACTTAGGATCCACAACCACACTATTCTAATTTACCGAATCCTGAAGAACCTGAGGAGAGAAAGGAGAATTCTGGAGAAGAAATCAAGGCTCAGGAACCTGATTCCAAAGATCTGACTCATGTTCCTTTTCTTGAAGCCTTGATCAGATCAAGAAAGAAGTCTATTGATAGTAATAAGGAGCTTCTGAATATTTTCAAGAATGTCGAGATCAATATCCCACTCCTCGACGCTACCAAGCATATACCGGCTTACGCGAGATTTTTAAAGGATTTATGTACACAGAAGCGTAAGTTGAGAGAATCTGTTCCGAGGAAGGTGGTACTCTTCAAGCAGGCTAGTTCTGTTATCCTGCACCACCTCCCTCAGAGAAAGAGAGATCCGGGTGCTCCATTGATTTATTGTGTCATCGGAGATAACACTTTTGATAGAGCACTGCTGGATCTGGGTGCATCCATCAACCTAATTCTGACTTCTCTTTATGAGAAGTTTAGATTAGGTGAACTTTGATCGACTTCAGTAATGCTACAGTTAGCGAACCGTTCGGTCACAAATTCGCGAGGCATTATTGAAGATGTTATTGTTAAGGTTAAGGATTTCTATTTTCCTGTAGATTTCCTTGTCCTTGACATGGATGTACCTGAAAATCTGAGGAACATGCCCATCATTCTGGGGAGTCTGTTCCTGGCTACCACTAAGGCCAACATTAACCGTAAATGCGGTAGCATGGAAATCGCCTTTGGGGATCAACGAATGAAATTGGATATTTTTAAGGCGATTAATAAATTTGAGGATTGTGGATTTATCGAGGAACTTGAGGACGATAAAGTGAATATTGAAACTTGTATGATGGTTTCTGCAATTGAAAGTTCCTCCTTTGATGATGAATTGGACCTGCAACCCTCTATGGCAAGCCTGCCATTTTTTGAAGAGGTTATTGATTTTGTTCACTCTCAACCTCTTCCTTTTGATGAGTCATCAGCATCTTCCTTACCTTCAATCATCAACCCGCCCCAGTTTGAATTGAAAGCATTGCCTGAGAATCTGAAATATCAATTTTTAGGACCACACAAGATGCTCCCTGTGATTATCAGTGCTAAATTAACAAAGAGTAGGAGATTAAACTGATTAAGGTCCTGAAGGAACACAAGGAGGCAATTGGTTGGACCATTCATGACCTTAGGGGATCGAGCCATCTTACTGTAATCATAGAATATTTTTGGAGGATAGATCCTGCTCTTCCTGCCAGATGCAGAGGAAATTAAATCCAAATATGCGAGAAGTGGTCAAGAAGGAGATTATTAAGTGGCTCGATCCAGGAATCATTTATTCGATCTCTGATAGTTCTTAGGTAAGTCCCGTGCAAATTGTTCCTAAGAAAGTTGAGATTACGATCATGACTAATGAAAAAGGAGAATATGTCACAACTCGTTCAGCTTCCTCTTGGAGGGTTTGTATCGATTATAGGAAGCTAAACATGGCCATGAAAAAGGATAATTTCCCTTTTCCTTTCATTGATCAAATCTTGGAAAGATTAGCTAGGCAGAAGTACTTTTATTTTCTTGATGGCTACTCAGGGTACAACCAAGTTCTATCCATCTCGAGGATCAGGAAAAAACTACTTTCACCTATCCCTATGGAACCTTTGCTTTCCGTAGGATGCCATTCAGTTTATGCAATGCACTTGCAACTTTTCAAAGGTGTATGTTAGCCATATTCTCTGACATGGTGGGAGAGTTTATGGAAGTCTTCATGGATGATTTCTCTATTTTTGGAGAATTGTTTGACTCTTGTCTAGCTCATCTAGAAATGATTCTTAAATGATGCATCAAAACAAGATTGGTCCTTAGTTGGGAAAAGAGTATTTCATGACACAAGAAGGCATTGTCTCGGGTCATATAATCTTAGAATGGGAAATTGAAGTGGATAAAGCTAAGGTTGATGCTATCACTAAACTTCCTCCTCCCACATCTGTTAAACAAATTCGATCATTTCTTGGTCATGTGGGATTCTACAGAAGATTCATCAAGGACTTTTCGAAGGTTGCTCGTCCTCTGAGCAATCTTCTAGCCAAAGAAACGCCGTTTGATTTCGATGAATCATGACGCAAGGCATTTGATTTTCTTAAAATGACAGTCACTTGTGCTCCGGTGTTGCAACCACTAGTTTGGACAACCCCTTTTGAAATCATGACCGACGCTTCTGATTACGCGGTCGGGGCTATTTTGGGTCAGAAAGTTGATAAGAAGCCCTTTGTCATCTACTACGCTAGTAAAACTCTGGACGAGGCCCAGAGGAATTACACTATTATTGAGAAGGAATTACTAGCCGTAGTATTTGCTTTGGAGAAATTTAGGGCTTATCTCTTAGGGTCTCATGTCCTTATTTATACCGACCAATCGGCCTTGAAACATCTCTTGGCCAAAAAGGATGCCAAACCCCGACTTATTCGTTGGATTCTTCTGCTTCAAGAATGTGATCTTGAAATCAAGGATAAATCTGGGGTACAAAATGTGGTGGCAGATCATTTGTCGAGACTTCTGAGTGATCCTTCTCGTCCGGACATCCCGATTGCTGATACTTTTCTGGACAAAACCATCCTTATAGGTTTAGGTGTCCAAACCCCATGGTTTGCTGACATTGTTAATTATTTGGCCATTGGTCAAATCCCCCAGGATTGGACCAAGCAACAATGAGATAGACTCAAATTTGAGGCCAAATATTACTTCTGGGAGGACCCTGAACTGTACCGCATCGGCTTTGATTAGATTATTTGCCGATGTGTTCCAGAGAATGAATTCAACAGTATTCTCGAGTTCTGCCATGCATCTGCATGTGGTGGACACTTCTCTGAGAAAATACGGTTGCAAAAATTTTGCAATCTGGATTCTATTGACAGTCTTTATTCAAGGATGCCCATGATTTCTCAAGGTCATGCTCCCAATGTCAAGCACTCGGGAGCATAACTAAGAGAGATATGATGCCCCTAAACCCAATTCTTCCTGTCGAAATCTTCGACGTTTGGGGCATCGATTTCATGGGACCCTTTCTTCCTTCATTTGGACATCAGTACATTCTCATCGCTATTGATTACGTGTCCAAATGGATTGAGGCGATTCGCACCCGAACCAATGACCACAAGGTGGTCATCGATTTTGTCAAGAACATCTTCAGCAGGTTCGGGATTCCAAGGGCCATAATCAGTGATGGTGGCACTCATTTTACTAATGCCCAGTTCCGTAATTTGTTGGCTAAATATGGGGTTAATCACCGAATCTCCACACGTTACCATCCCTAGACGAATGGATAGGCTAAGATCTCCAATCGGGAGATCAAGAATATTCTGCAGAAAACGGTTAGGCCTGATCGCAAAGACTGGACTCAAAAGCTTGAGGATGCTCTTTGGACCTACCGTACGGCGTATAAAATGCCCATCGGCATGTCTCTGTTTCATCTAGTGTATGGAAAGGCGTTTCATTTATCTGTAGAGATTGAACATAGGGCATTCTAGGCAATCAAGCAGTGCAATCTAGATCTGAGTTTAGCAAGGAAGACCAGGAAACTCTAACTATCTGAGTTGGAGGAGCTTAGAAATGATGCATATGAGAATGCCAAGATCTACAAGGCTCAGACCAAAGCTCTACATGACCAATTGATTTCCCGCAAGAGCTTTGAGCCGAACCAGAAGGTTTGGTTATTCGATTCTCGACTTAAGCTCTTTCCTGGCAAACTTAGATTGAAATGAACGGCCCGTTCATTATCAACTAGATTTTTCCAAACGGAGCTGTTCAGATCTCTGACCTAAAGACGGGTAATTCATTCAAAGTCAACGGTCAACGTCTGAAGCCTATTATTGACTGTACTCTTCTAGAACCCGTCTCAGACACGGTTGCTTTAGCCATGTTGTGACTTCTTTGGCTGGACTTCACCTAGTTGATGGCATTAAACTCAGCAGTTGTACATATGACTCAGAGCTGACCCAAGCTTCATACTCAGGTGATATCTTCCATACTCTACCCTTCCTTTCATGTCTCTTTTTCTCAATGTGGACATTGCATCAGCTAGGCATGGGGGGTGGATTCATTTTTGAATCATTTTGGCAGGTCTGTGAAATTCTTGTAAATTCTATTTCTCTTCTTATTTATACATTAAAAAAAAAATTGAATTAGGAAGGAATACTTGGACATTAGGACTTTTCAATCTTAGGAAATATTACATTAGGATCTGAACACAAAGACCTTTCAGGTCTTTGAGCTTAATCAGCCTGTGTATCCACTAAAATGTAGATTTGTTTTTTGAGTCCTCACTATCTTAATTCTGTTGTAATTTGATTAAATAAATTTGGGTGATAATTACACGACTTATCAACCTACTCTCTGATTTGAGGGAACTTTAAGTCTAAAGCATCTACACACTATCTTTTCACTGACTTGTTGATTGGCAGTTTTAACGAAAATTGAGTAGCTAATGAACCTTCTATGGTGATATGGCTGGCAGGTTATCATGGGTAATAACCCATAGGTAGGTTGTCCAGAGCCCAGTCACTGGACCATTCTCTTGTTGCTGCTTTTAGGTAAATCTTAGACCAAGGAAGCCACCTACTTAAAAAAAAGAAAAAAAAATAAAGTGAAAAGGAAAAAGAAAAGGAGAAAAGAAAAAGAAAATAAAAGAAATAAACTATACTTCACCGCACGAGTATGGTTGGCAAGTTGTCGGTGGTAACAACTCATTGACCGGTTGTCCAGAACCTAGCTCAAGAAATGCACTGAAAATTCCCAAAACACTTAGGAAGAAGCGGAGAGGTAGAATAAACCAGGGAGATATACACTGGATTCACCCTTGTGTTTACCCCATAAAAATAAAAGTAGGGAGAAAACTATCGATTGTAAAGATACACCTTTAGGTAGAACTCTCTTTTTAAGGTCACCTAGAGGTGTAGAAACTCGAAGTCCGTTCTAATTGCTGATCAATGAGTCTATCACATTCACAATAAGATGCTTAGAACTTAGGGTTCTCATCAAATCTTGGGTGGGTTGAATGGACTTAGAAAGTTACTCTTTAACCCTAAATACAAAAATCCAAAAAAAAAATTAGAAAAGAAGAAAAAGAGAAAAAGATAATTTTCTTTGAATAAGGTGAGGGCCTGAGGCAGTCTGCATTTTGGCAGATACCAGGACGCTGTTGTGTCTTTGAAAGTTCAGATCCTGAGTAAAAAATTTCTTAATGTTGAAAATAACTTATGCCCAAGTAATCTGATTGCACAGCAAAAATACACCAACAATTGTGCCAACTTGTGCTATTTCCTAACATTGCCAATACATATTAGGTAGCCATAGTTGCATTTGTGAAAATACACTCATGCATGCATTCATTTGAGAGGGGAGGAGAGTGAATAAAATGGCCATGAAATTAACATTTTCCTCAAGTGCTGGTTCGCAAATTCACCATCTTTATTTCTTATTTCCATTTGGCTTTGAATTTCTCTGCGCGGCTGCAAGGAATGGCCTCTTTTTCTTCGTGCCATGTCTTGCTAAGCTTGCCCTGCAGCAAGCACTCCCTGCCAGCCATGTAGAGCCATGAACAGCCAGGGCATGGCTGTGCATGCCTTCTTCCTCTTTATAAGGGCATGGCTTGCTTCTTTGCAAGAGAGCTTGGTCCACCCAACACAGCAGCTTCCCTCCTTTCAGGCCGTCCCCTCCCCTCCCCCTCCATACGCAGCCTCTCCTCCTCTGAGGAGCCACTCTGCGAGCAAGAGCACCTCACAGTGGTGCACAACCACCACTGTGAGTCCCACCACCGCCTAGCTCATCAAAGAGCCGGTGGGCGTGGTGGTTCTCTCTCTGTTTCGACGTTTAGCCACTTCCGCCATTGCCACAGGAGCTTTAAGCTTTGAAGCTCAATCGGCCACCGCTAGCCCGCGCGCAGGCCACTACGCACCTGTAGGTCGCCTACGCCCTTCTCCACATGCCCTGTCGCGCAGCCAGTGCAGACCTTCCTCACGCGCACCAAGTCGCGCAGCGGCTCCCGCAGTCACAGCACCGGGCATAGGTGGTCGCGCGAGTCAACCGCGCACTGTAGCCACTGTTCACGCATTTCAGCGGAACACTGTGGCTACAGTGCGGTGATCCGTAAGTTTCTCACTTATCCGGTCACCTGGCACGCCGTAACCTGCGCTAACCCATGCCCGATCTCGCGTCTGCGTTCGCCCGCGTCTTCGCTTGCTTCAGCGCATAGCATCTTCGCCCGCACCCGTCTCTTCGCGCAGCACGGTGCGCTGCGACCTCTCTTCCCCGCGCCCACTCCCTCCAATGCGTGCCTCTTCGCGCGCCTACGTGCCTGCGTGTGCTCTTGGCAACAGACGACGGCCCACTGCTACGGATGACTTAACTCTCCTAGCCTTCTTCACAGTAGGCATGCTCTCTCTCTCTCTCTCGCTCTCTCTCACAGCACTCTCTCACACCCTCAACAGACACATACACACACACACACTCTCGTACACACACCCACTCACTTATACACTAATATATACTTATATATATATATATGCATATATATATTTATATACACATATATATATCTATATATACTCATATCTATACATATAGTAGCACCTATATAACTAAGTATTAGTATACATACATACATATATATGTATATCTATATACTTATATATATATATATACACATATATATTTACATATATACATATATTTATATACGTATAAATATATATAAATATATATACATATATATATATCTATATATATATTATTACTTATATAACTAAGTATAAATACAGATACATATATATATATATATATACATATACATATATATACACTTATACTTATACATACATATATATATATATATACATACAAATATACATACATATACACATATATATCTATAACTATAAATACATATATATATATATACACACATCTATATAGTTATATATACATACATATACATATATATATATATATATATATATATACACATATAACTACATATATACCTATATATTTATAACCATATATATATATATGTAGTTATATGTGTATATATATATATATATATATATATATATGTATATGTATGTATATATAACTATATAGATGTGTGTATATATATATATATATATATATATATATATATATATATATATATATATATATATATATATACTCACATATATACATCTATATATATTTTCATATCACTTACCATACGTTGTATCGCGGGAATATCTGCACCAGTTGCTGATATTCCCCGATACACACGTACAGAAAGCGTGTTCGCACTCATCTTCCACCAATCCACCTTACACTCCACGTGGCACTTCATCCTGTTGGTTGCATCTTTCTAGACAATGATCGACTCGACACCGTGCTACACGCCATCTCCACCTCCACCCTCCCCTTTATATATATATAATATATACATATATATATATACTATATTTACTTTATTTCTGTTTCTCTTTCCTGCCAGTAAAAAATAAAATATATATATATATAAAAGAGAAAAGATAATCCTTGACTTGTAGGTACTCAGTCTTGCAAAGACTAGCTTTGAAACCCTAATTTGGCTCAAAGCCAAGAACCTGATTTTGAGGGTGTGCCTCAAGGACAAGAATTATCAGAAAAAAATCTTAAATAGAAAAACTCCAAAAACATAATAAAGCGAACGGAAGAGATTCGTTGTAGGAAAGGCATAGAAACTTATTCACTTCTAATCCCACTTCCCTGAGTTTGACCTTGGGCCTAAAGGTGACCAAGATAAAATCAAATAGGCCAGGTAAAAAATTTTGTAAGGAGATGGTTAAGCTCTATTTAGGTTAACCACTATACTCATTTCAATGATAAAATCACCATATTAACACAACCTATTTGAGCCCGAACACCCCTCTTTTCATGGCGTCGTTGCCGGGGAAGTGCGCATTAAAGTAAGTTTCTACTCCATTCCTTTAATTTTTCTCTTCTCACACCCTTCTCTTCACAGGTGTTCCTGTTTGTTGGTGTGCAGGTGAACCAGTGGCAAGGAGAAGGTAGGCAAACGAAGACGGAAACGTGGGCAGATCCATGGCGAAAACAAGAGCGTGAAGTCACCAACATCGTACTGGAGCTTCGCACATGTTGCTGAACAAGTAGGTCTTTCTTTCTTAGCAACTTAGGTTAACTTGTCACCTTAATAAAAAAAAAACTAAAAAAACACTTGGGATCTCTTGGGGCAAGTGGATTAAAAATCACTTGTTTGATTGTTTGCCTTCACTCCCACTGCCCCGGACTTTCCCGCCTTACTTCTCAGCGAAAATCCAAGAATCTTGATTCTTGAATTTTTCGTCGTGTGAAGTATTCTTTGAGGAAAAAATAAATAGACTGATTGCCAACCCTCTTTGCCTCATTTATCTGCAATTCGGGATCACCTTTTTGGTGGGGAGACTTAGAATTGAGTTAATTCCAACCCTACCATGACTTTTCACGTGCCTAAGATTTGATCTCGAATACTTCAACCCCAACAATTTGATTTTCTTTATCTTCTGATTGGGCCTTGTGTGTGGAAATCATTTTGGTGATTGGGAGCACTTGAATTGAAGTGCTTTGGCTCCCTTTCACACTAATCTAAAATTGATTCATGCATCCACACATAGAAATCTCCATCTAGGGAAGCCCATTGCATTTTAGCATGCATTAACCAACTGACATTGAAGAAGGGTTTGTTGGGCTTAGACGAAAACTTATATTCTTTCAAAATCCAAAGATTGGTTGAATTGGTAATTCAGAGAAATCCTAAAATCCATACTACTTAAGGCTAAATTCTAAAAACCATTCACCAATTAAAACTTCAATTCAGGGAGATTTCCTTGTTACATGCATGGTTTACACACTTTGTAAAATCAATCACTTGGGCATTACCCGTAAATAACGCCCTTCACATTCCAGAAGCACTTGATCCTAGGCCTCTAACTAAAATTGGTAGCAACTTGACCCTTATTAAGGATTGGAGGTCTAACTACCTGCGTGTAGCGCCTACGTGCTGGTGAGGGTTCCCGCGTGCTATCGGGTCTCTAAGACTGGGGTAAACGGCCTTTCAATCTGGCCTGGTGGTTCTGCAGTGCTCGCATTCGGTTCCATAGGTCGTGATAGTAGGTAACTTAGATCTTTAGGTCTAAGGGCACACTGTAGAGGTTAGGAATTTGATTGTATTGATTTGTTATCAAGTGTACCTTTGCGACGTCATTTCTCTCATCTCTTTTCTCTTCGTATTCCCATAATTCTTCCAACGGTAGTGAATGTTTGGGAGGAGGACACAAAACCCTGAACTGTGTGAATTGTCTGATAATTTTAGAAAAGAAGCCGAATCGTCCTCCTCCTCCACAAACATGGCTGCATGCTCACCCCCAAATCCCGAGGGAGGAAACCGCCCTCAAAACCCACCAGGTGGTGGAGCCTTAGATCCCATAACCCGCCTCCAAGCCCAAATGGAAATGTATAATGAACAAATTGAAGCCATAAGGGAAACATTGGAGGAAATGCAGAACCCTCCCGAACAGGAGGAGCCTAGGTCTCTAGCTCCTATCAGAATCCCGCTACTACAGAGACCATAGGACAAATTCGGGTCCCCATGGACGGGGATGACTTTGAACTGAAACCTAACATAATTGGCCTAATAAATTTTCACTTCCATGGTCTTGCAAGTGAAGATCCTTTTCTCCACTTGGAAGACCTAACCCGATTAGCTGAAATAGTTAAACCAAGAAATATCGGGTTACCTATAGTCCTCAAGAAAATGTTCCCATTTTCATTGCAGGATAAAGCGTCGCAGTGGTTACGCACCCTTAGGAGAACCATCCACTCTTGGGAAGAGATGAGAACAGCGTTTCTCAAGAAGTTCTTCCTAATCGTGTGAACCAATGCGCTTCGCCGTGCTATCACTTCATTTACGCAACAAAACGGTGACCAGTTTCATGAGGCATGGGAGAGATATAATGGCCTCCTTAGGAACTGTCCGCACCACGATTTGCCTAAGTGGCATATAACCCAGATTTTCTACTATGGGCTAAATGAGACTTTGAAGCAGATTGCAGAAGCTTCCTGCAGAGGGAATTTCATAAATAAAGATGAGAATGGAGCATTCGAATTATTTGAAAATATGAGTGAAAACTCAATGAACAATGCCTCCATTGTTGCCTTTAATCGTACCAGCTTGCCCCGTAATGTCCACGAAGTTGACATGGGACCCTCCCATTCATCCACTGATCTCAACCTTATCACATAGAAATTGGATGAAGTCTCCGTTGTGCACAAGAAGTTGGACGAGCTTCTGGCCAACCCCATCCATTCTTTGGCAAACAACCCCACCTCACCACTTCGTCATAATCCCAATTCTTCCAACACCAGGCTTATCCCAAGAAACCCCGTAAGACCTTCCTTACCGAGTGTCGGGCCAAGCGACTCGATAAGTCATGTGGATCTAGCTTCTGCGAGCTAATATTTTGACACGGAGGACCAAGCCTCTATGTGCTCGGAAGCATATTTACATGCAGACACGTCTTTTGGCATAGAAGACGCTTGCACCCTGGGGAACAACCCGTTCTCTGCTACTTATAACCCAGGGTGGCGAAATCATCCGAACTTCACATGGTCCAACAACCTGCAGTGCCAAAACCCTACGGGTGGACCAATGCGATCCTCTGCACCCGTCATCCCAATGGCCCATTCTAATCCTATGGCGAATCCGCCATCTAGTCCTTGCGTACTGCAAACAGAATAGGCATCAAGTTCTCTTGATAAATTGATGCGAATGATGACAGAAATGTCAAAGCGCCATGAAGAGAACATGACCTCTCTGCAGCACCAATTGGCGCAGCAGAATGCTGAGATCAGTCAACTACGCATGGCAACTCGATCTCAGGGCACTCTTCCAGCCGAACCTGTTCCCAACCCGCGAAATTTCGTACCCCGTGGTCCTCAACCACAAGTACGACCTTCTCAGGGGCAGGTTCATCAAATTTTGCAGGCTCTGAGCATTCCACCGGGATTTCAAGCTAATCCCGCTGCAGCACCTCACTCTTATGTCCCTATTTCGAACCCTCCTCCGCCGTATGATCCCACTGGACCCGCGTCGTCCAATGCGATCACTACGAGGAGCGGTAAGATGATCGTCGATCTGCCTCGACCTAATCCTGGCCCATCTTCTTTATCACCCTCTCATTCGGGATGCGCACCGCATTTGCGAGAGGACGATACACCCAAATTGGTGCCAGAATCAGTCCCATTCCCTGAGGCTCTACTGAGGGAGCCAAAAGGCAAGAAGAAGGATACGCAGGCCTTTGATAACCTGTGTAATTTGTTCAGGGATGTTGAAATCAAGGTACCCCTACTAGAGGATATCGACCACATACCTACTGTCGCCCGATTTTTCAAAGACTACACAACACCCAGGCGACAGTCAAAGAAAACTAAGAATCCGGTGGTTCTCTCGCCTCATGCGAGTTGTGCTATAGTGTCAAATCTACCACCGAAGTAGAAAGATCCGGGCACACCACTTATTTCCTATAGCATCCAAGGTTGCAATTTTAACCGTGCCCTGCTTGATCTAGGATCTTCCATCAATCTTATACTAACCATCATGCTCAAAAAATTTTCCTTGGGAAATTTGAAACCCACCCCTATCACGTTACAGTTGGCAGATCGTTCTGTCAAAATTTCAAAGGGTGTGGTGGAAGACGTGGTGGTTAGGGTCAACAGTCTCTGTTTTCCTGTTGACTTTCTTGTTTTAGATATGGAAGTTCCTAGCTCACTTTCTGATTGTCCAATCATCCTTGGTCGACCTTTCTTGGCCACAGCCCGCGCCCATATCGACTGCGAGTCAGGCTGTATTGAGATTGTCGTTGGATCTGAGAAGCTCAAGCTTAACATCTTCAAGGCAGCCAAGAACTTTGATTGCGATTGCATCGAGGATGACATGTCTGACGAGGACATGGCCATCAGCACGTGTATCGGACTAATTGGGACTTATTCTGACTGCTGCGGATTACCTGTAAATACTGACGACTGCCTGATCGACACATATTGTGACGTTCCCCCATCCCTCCCTATTCCCGTACCTTCTCCTGACTAGACTTTTGATGAGGTTTTCTTCGCTTCTCATACCTCGTGGTTTGAGTCATATCCGGGCTACTCACCACCAGTCCACACTCTTGAAGACCGGATTGCCCTTTCTTTCTCACCAAATCAGGCGAATTTGCAACTCCACACTGGGACCTTGAGCCCATATACTACTCACTGGGGCTATTCCTTTTTGGATCCATCTATCCAAGAAGCCCCTCTTCTTGGCCAATTTGAGGGCCAACCTCTTCCTCCTGACTTTTCTCCGATCAGCCTGGGACACTCTCGTCCCAAGAAATGCCAAATCTTTCACCATCCACTCTCGAGCTGAAAGAGCTGCCTAGTACACTTAAGTATGTTTTCCTGGGACCAAATGAAACGCTCCCTGTAATCATCAGTTCAAAATTGACCAGGGAGCAAGAGTGCAAACTAACGAAGGTCCTCATAGAACACAAGGCAGCCATTGGATGGTCTTTATCAGACTTATCTGGCATTAGCCCCTCCTACTGCACTCACCGTATATGTACGGAGGAGGAGGCTCGACCTTCCCACGAGATGCAGCGACGTTTAAACCCTAACATGCAGGAGGCCGTTAAAAAGGAAATCATTAAGTGGCTGGATGCGGGTATAATCTACTCAATCAACGATAGCCCCTGGGTGAGTCCGATTCATGTTGTGCCCAAAAAGGTGGGACTCACCATCCGTGTCAATGACAGGGGCGAATCGATCCCTACACGCACTCCTACATCTTGGAGAGTGTGTGTAGATTATAGTCAATGCTGCAACTAAGAAAGATCACTTTCCGCTACCTTTCATTGACCAAATCCTGGAGTGGTTAGTGGGAAATAAATTTTTCTATTTCCTGGATGGATTCTCAGGATATAACCAGGTGGCAATTGACCCCCGGGACCAAGAGAAAACCACTTTTACCTGCCCCTTCAGCACCTTCGCATTTAGAAGAATGCCGTTTGGACTTTGCAACGCGCCAGCAACTTTCCAGAGATGTATGCTGGTGATATTTCATGACATGGTGGGTGACTTTTTCGAAGTCTTCATGGATGACTTTTCGGTCTTTGGACCATCTTTCGATGGCTGTCTTGCCAACCTGACCCGTATCCTTAGGAGATGTATTGATGTAAACCTCGTGCTTTCTTGGGAAAAAAGTCATTTTATGGTGCATGAGGGAATTGTTCTCGAACATATCATCTCTGATAGGGGTATCGAGGTTGACAGAGCTAAGCTTGATGTAATTGCGGATTTACCTATGCCTGGCTCTGTCAAACAAATCTGCTCCTTCCTGGGACAAGTCGGTTTCTATAGGAGATTTATCAAAGATTTCTCCAAGATTTCTCGACCATTAACTCATCTCCTATCTACCGACGTACCCTTCAATATGGGCCTTGACTGCATACGAGCATTCACGCAACTGCGTAATGCTGTCACCAAGGCCCCTGTTCTCCAGCCACCTAATTGGTCCCTCGACTTTGAACTCATGTGTGACGCTTCCGACCTTGCAGTCGGAGCCATCCTAGGACAATGACGCGATAGACACCCCTTTGTGGTGTACTACGCCAGTAAGACGTTGGATGAGGCCCAGCGTAATTATACTACCACTGAGAAAGAACTACTGGCGGTCGTCTTTGGGTTGGAGAAATTCCTTCTGGGCTCACATGTTATTGTTTTCACTTATCACACAGCCATTCACCATCTCATGCACAAGAAGGATGCCAAGCCTAGATTGAGTCGTTGGATCCTTCTGCTCCAAGAATTTGACATTGAGATTAGCGATAAGGCCGGAGCCCAGAATGTTGTGGCTGATCATCTTTCCAGACTGGACCTTGACCATATTGGACTTACTCTACCGATCAATGAGATTTTTCCTGATGAGCACCTATTGGCAATTAATGTGGCAGGTGGACCTTGGTATGCCGACATTGCCAATTACCTTACTTCTGGATCCCTTCCACGTGGCTGGCCTAAAAACCAGCGCGAGCATCTCATGGAAGAAGCAAAGTATTACTTTTGGGATAATCCACTTCTCTTTCGAATAGATGCTGATCAAATCATCTATCGCTGTATTCCTGACAGCGAATTCCCTAGTGTGCTATCCTTCTGCCACGATTAGGCCTGTAGAGGCCATTTCTCTGGGAGGAAAACTGCAGCCAAGGTGTTGCAGTGTGATTTCTTTTGGCCCTCCCTTCACCAGGATGCACACAAGTATGCCAAACATTGCACTAGGTGCCAGTCGTTAGGGTCAATGTCACGTCATGACATGATGCCCTTACAACCCATCCTAGCTGCGGAAATCTTCGACATCTGGGGAATTGATTTCATGGGTCCCTTTCCTCCTTCCAATGACTTCGAATTCATTCTCGTGGCTGTTGATTATGTTTCGAAATGGATCGAGGCTATTCCCATGCGACGTGCTGACCATGTTATATCCACTCGATTTGTCAAAGATCACATTTTTGCGCACTTTGGGATCCCTCGAGCCATTATCCCGGATGGAGGAAGCCACTTTACCCATGCTTCTTTTTGAGCACTTTTGAGGAAATACGGAGTCCACCATCGTATCGTATCTCCGTATCATCCTCAGACGAACAGCCAGGCAGAGGTGTCGAACCGGCAAATCAAGCAAATTCTCCAAAAAATGGTTCGGCCTGACCGAAAGGATTGGTTCAACAAGCTGATTGATGCACTTTGGGCGTATCGGACCGCCTTCAAGGCTCCCCTTGGTATGTCTCCTTATTGAATTGTTTACGGGAAGCCTTATCATTTGCCCGTGGAGTTGGAGCATCGTGCTTATTGGGCGGTTCGCCAATGTAACCTCGACCCAGACCTATGTGGTCAAGAAAGGAAACTCCAACTCCAGGAGCTGGAAGAGCTCCGTCGTGAAGCCTGTGATTCTGCTTTAACTTTCAAGCAACGCACTAAGGCTTTTCACGATAGCCGTATTCGGCGAAAAGAATTCGAGCCATCTTAGCAAGTTTGGCTCTATAATGCCCGAATCAAATTCTTTCTTGGAAAACTGAAGTCCAAATGGACTGGTCCTTTCCTGGTCTCGAGACCATTTCCCAACGGGGCCGTTGAGATTGAAGATCCCAAATCTGGGCATAAATTTAGGGTTAATGGGCAGCATTTGAAACCCTATCTTACTCATGAACCTGCCCCCGTTGGAGAAACTGTTGCCCTGCTGGAGGGTAACTGATTTTGTGCCTCATCCTGAGTCCAGCTGGGGACGTTAAATTCAGCGCTCGTTGGGAGGCACCCCAACAACACTCACCATCCACCATCACTTTTCACGCCACTGTCACGCTCACTTCACTTTTCACTTCACCACCCACCATCCACCCACCCTACCACCCTGCTGTATACCCTGCACCTCAGCTCTCGTTACCCGATCTTTCATCCTTCCTCTACCCTTCCCTACATGCATATGAGGACATAGCATCATTTGGCATGGGGGGGTGGATAGGCATCCATAGGATCTGTGTATTTTAGGGTATCATGCAGTTTCCATCTATATATATATATAAATTGGTGTTTAGTAATGATCTGAAGGCTGAAACAAAAATATAATAAGTGTTTATGGATATTCAACCACTGTTTTAAAGACTTTCCAGGCCACAGAAGCTTGATTCACTCAGGCTCGGCTTAATTCACTTGACCATTGACAAAATAGATTAGAATCTCTCCTAACTAAGGACATATTCTTGTACTTGAGACACCAGTACAGGATCCGTTGGTTTACTTCTACTCGAGAGCCTAAGTAATCTTGGTTCACACTACACATATCAAGAAAGACTAGGTGAACATAAGATCCAACCCTAGTGTTCATTAGGAAAGGTGGAGTCCTTACCTGTGCGCACAGGTAGACTTTTTATCCCAAGCTTTAGTCTTGTGTTTAGGAGAGACTCTTTCCACCAAAAAGGAACCCTCCCACCAAAAAGAAAAGTGCGCTCCTCCAAATAATGTTGTAAGAGATATACTGACACGTGTTTCAAAAAAAAAATGCAAATAAGTCAGTATATCTCGTAAATATCTGTAAAGTCTTTGCCCTACAAAAGTTCTTCAGGGCAGGTTACAAATACCCTGTTCTCTTTAAGCCACAAAAGTCATAGAATGGGAGTTGAGTTTTTCGTCATCTTTTTAAGGGTCAATTCGAAGACACAAGCTAAAACTAGGACCAACCTGCACTTAAAAATTCATGAAACCCTGGGCTTGAGTCTTAATGTTCATCTGGTCAGTCTTGATCCTTCACTAAGCACAAGCCATAATCTCTTGAGCTCTCAAGTACGGCAAAACCTCCTGGGTCCTGGAAATCGTACTTAAGGTTTACATATCAGGAGTCCTGGTTAGTCGAGAGATGATCTATGTCAAGTGAGACTTAAAGTACTGGTAGTCTTCTCTGCAATTGGTTCTCACAATATCCAACAATAAACACACCTATGTCGCCTCAGAAGAAAATCGTCAGCTTAAGATCATTTCTAAATACAACACAAAAATGTTTTGCTAGGGATTAGCAAAAGATAGGCATGGGGGTATGATTGCACAGTAAAAATACACCAACAATTGTGCCATCTTATGCTATTTCCTAACATTGCCAGTGCATATTAGGTAGCCATAGTCGCATTTGTGAAAATACATGCATTCATGCATTTATTTGAGAGGGGAGGAGAGTGAATAAAATGGCCGTGAAATTAACGTTTTCCTCAAGTGCTGCTTCGCAAATTCACCATCTTTATTTTTAATTTCCATTTGGCTTTGAATTTCTCTACGTGACTGCAAGGAATGGCCTCTTCTTCGCGCCATGTCCTGCTAAGCTTGCCCTGCAGCAAGCACTCCCTGCCAGCCATGTAGAGCCATGAACAGCCAGGGCATGGCTGTGCATGCCTTCTTCCTCTTTATAAGGGCATGGCTTGCTTCTTTGCAAGAGAGCTTGGTCCACCCAACACAGCAGCTTCCCTCCTTTCAGGCCATCCCCTCCCCTCTCCCTCCATACGCAGCCTCTCCTCCTCTGAGGAGCCACTCTGCGAGCAAGAGCACCTCACAGTGGTGCACAACCACCACTGTGAGTCCCACCACCACCCAACTCATCAAAGAGCCGGTGGGCGTGGTGGTTCTCTCTTTGTTTCGACATTTAGCCACTTCTGCCATTGCCATAGGAGCTTCAAGCTTTGAAGCTCAACCGGCCACCGCTAGCTCGCAAGCAGGCCATCACTAGCCCGCGCGCACCTGCAGGTCGCCCGTGCCCCTCTCCGCGTGCCCTGTCGCGAAGCTTCGCTCGCGGCCCAGCCCTCTCTGCGCTCGCCAGTAGCCGGTACAGACCTTCCGCGCGTGCGCCAGCTCGCGCAGCGGCTCCCGCACTCACAGCACTGGGCACAGGCGGTCGCGCGAGCCGACCGCGCACTGTAGCCACTGTTCATGCATTTCAGCGGAACACTGTGGCTATAGTGAGGTGACTGGTAAGTTTCTCACTTATCCAGTCACCTGGCACGCCGCAACCTGCGCTAGCCCGCGCTCGCGTCTTTCCCCATGCCCTCTCCAGCACCCGATCTCGTGTCTGCGTTCACCCGCGTCTTCGCCCGCACCCGCCTCTTCGCGCAGCGCGGTGCGCTGCGGCCTCTCTTCCCCACACCCACTCCCTCCAGCGCGTGCCTCTTCGCACGCCTACGCGCCTGCACGTGCGCTTGGCAACAGACGACGGCCCATTGCTCCGGACAACTTAACTCTCCCAGCCTTCTTCACAGCAGGCGCTCTCTCTCTCTCTCTCTCTCTCGCTCTCTCTCACAACACTCTCTCACTCCCTCAACAGACACATACACACACACACACACTCTCGTACACACACCCACTCACTTATACACTAATATATACTTATATATATATATATATATATATATGCATATATATATTTATATATATATATATATTTATATACATATATATATATATCTATATATACTTATATCTATACATATAGTAGCACCTATATAACTAAGTATTAGTATACATACATACATATATATGTATATCTATATACTTATATATATATATATATACATATATATTTACATATATACATATATTTATATACGTATAAATATATATAAATATATATACATATATATATATATCTATATATATATTATTACTTATATAACTAAGTATAAATACAGATACATATATACATATATATATATATATATACACATATATATACACTTATACTTATACATATATATATATATACAAATATACATACATATATACATATATATCTATAACTATAAATACATACATATATATATATATATATATATATATATATACACATATCTATCTACATATATCTATATACATATATTACTATATATATATACATATATATATATATATACATCTATATAGTTATATATACATACATATACATATATATATATACACATATACCTACATATATACCTATATATTTATAACCATATATATATATATAGATAAATATTCACATATATACATCTATATATATTTTCATATCACTTACCATACGTTGTATCGCGGGAATATCTGCACCAGTTGCTGATATTCCCCGATACACGCGTACAGAAAGCGTGTTCGCACTCATCTTCCACCAATCCACCTTACACTCCATGCAGCACTTCGTCCTATTGGTTGAGTCTTTCTAGACAATGACCGACTTGACACCGTGCTACATGCCATCTCTACCTCCACCAGCACCCCTTTATACATATATAATATATACATATATATATACTGTATTTACTTTATTTCTGTTTCTCTTTCCTGCTAGTAAAAAGATAAAAAATATATATATATAAAAGAGAAAAGATAATCCTTGACTTGCAGGTACTTAGTCTTGCGAAGACTAGTTTTGAAACCCTAATTTGGCTCAAAGCTAATAACCTGATTTTGAGGGTGTGCCTCAAGGACAAGAATTATCAGAAAAAAATCTTAAATAGAAAAACTCCAAAAACATAATAAAGTGAACGGAAGAGATTCGTTGTAGGAAAGGCGTAGAAACTTATTCACTTCTAATCCCACTTCCCTGAGTTCGACCCTGGGCCTAAAAGTGACCAAGATAAAATCAAATAGGCAAGGTAAAAAATTTTATAAAGAGATGGTTAGGCTCAATTTAGGTTAACCACTATACTCATTTCAACGATAAAATCACCATATTAACACAACCTATCCAGGCCCGAACACCCCTCTTTTCATAATCCAACCTAATTCTTTTATAAATAGCATGTAGTTTTTGCTAAGGACTAGCAAAAGATAGGCATGGGGGTGTGATGTGCATACATCTGATTAACCTAAAATGTCTATTAATACATGTTCTTAGTGTCACATTAGCATCATACATTGTAAATAGTGCATAACATGCATAATCATGCATTTAGATCAAAGTGTATAAATTGTACAGTAATTATCTCCTTTTTATGGTCAGGGATAGGCAACTTTTTATTGAGGCCTTGGATCGAAGATCCAACTGTACGGATCTGATCAAGGTGACAATTGGAGTTTAACGACTCCAAGATCGCCCTAATTGGATATCTGTAGCACCAGATAGAGACCGAGGAACCCTAAAGATCAAGGGCCAAGATGGTGTTAATCCACACCTCAGACGACAAATCCGACCGAACAGATGGATTCAGATCGACGATCGCAGCCTAACGGCATGAAAATCGATCCAATCCAACACCTGTGGCACCATCTACAATACTCAGAAGATGGATGGGTAAGATGACACCACGTGGTGCCATCTGAGCCGCCCAACCGGCCCCAAGAACTCGCCTTAGCCTTTCCTCTTCATCTGATCGATGCTTCTCCGCCGTTGGATGCTCATCCAATGACTGCAGGGCCTGCGCGCACAAAACAAGCGCGTGACATAAAAGCGTTCACAGCACGTTGGTCAAGCGTGCTACCGAAGACGCAAGGTGCACGTTCGAAGCCACAGGTGCTTCAAATTGGAGAGCAGGTGAGTAGGCACGCGGGTGAGCAAAGCCATGCGATGGAGATTGTGCGGCGCTGAGTAGCCGATAGCGCCCACGTGCGATTAGACGTGCGCTGCTGATGCGAGATCACACGCGGGCGAGTAGCGCGAGGGAGGATCATTTAAGCCGTCCGATCTCTTGATTGGACGACTGTAAGCGCACGGACGTGCGTGTTCGTTGCGTGACGCGGAGGTGAGGAGGCGCATGGCACGCGCACACGAAGGCTACGTTCATGCCTTTAGTAACTGATTTATCCGTCACTAAAGGTCTTGAATTAATGTTTTTCAAATTATAATGGCTAAAATGCCCCCACTCCTTGCAACTATAAAAGGAGACCCCCTCCATACAAATTTCTCATCCCTTCCTTCTCTTCTCTCCCAATCCAAAGGTCAAGAGAAGCTTGTCCTACACCCGGGATGCTCCTCAAGAGATAAAATCAAATTTTCACCCCCATTCTGGAAGTGGATCCCACGACGACGACGACGTGTTGCCTCATTCCCATTCCTCCTGCCTCGACCTCCTTCTTCTCGCTCCGTTCCTCATCTTCTAGCCATTGTCTCGTCCGGCTCGTCCTCCAAGCGATCGTCGAGGAGGATAACTTCTCTCTTCCATTCCTTTTTCTAGCTTTCTAGAGTAGAATTTTCCTACTTTCTAGTTGTAATAATTTTCCCGCTTTCTAGTGTAATTTCCCACTTTCTTAGTTGTACAAATATTTTGCAACTTTAAGTGGATGTTTTCTCTCTTTCTCTCTCTTATTGTCTATAGTTATTTGATTTCATTGTGATTACTTCATTTTTTAAACAAAAACACAAAAGGAATATAATTGCGAATCTTGATCGATGTAGCCTCCCTGAGTTCGACCTGGGATTTCTATTCCGATGTAAATTTTATTTGTTGAACTTGAGTTCTTCGCTATTCAAACTACAACGACAAGTTTTCAAAACCAACTTTGATAGCATAGTTCTCCGACGTTTCAACACCTGTCCTTTGAGGCAATCATTCTGGCAAGGAATCATCAAATGGTGACACCAATCTCCACAAAACCGACACATTCTCAAGAACGCTCGATTGAAATCTAAGGTGCTCCACATCAATCATATCCAAACCAAACACCACAAATCGCATGGGAGAAAGAGTGGCAATTTTCAAGCTTTCAACTGAAAGTGATAGTGACCTTACCAATTGTTGAAGTCACTCCAAAGAAGGGTTTCTGATCATCACCTCTCCAACCAGTGCACCTTTGAGAACTAAATTTGTAACCCTAATATCCCCAGAAATTGGAACCTCCACATCAATGGTGTGACCCATATAGGAAGATGGTGGCAGCGGTGGACCTTCAGTGTTCATCCTCCTAGGCACATGAATGCCCCCTCTCCTAACTTCCCTCTATTCATCGTACAAGAATCTCGCTTGTGACCATGACCATCGCACGCCAGGCAAACAAGAGGAGAATGGCAAACCACCGCCATGTTCCCTCATCTTCGGCATTGAAAGCATACAATCTCCATCTGAACCCTTCTCTACTCCCTCGTCATCGTGTGCCCCCTTCTCACATCATTCCTTCCCATCTGAGCATACCCCCACTTCTCTCTCCTTCGCCATATCTTCGATCTCCAAGTCAACCACCCCACATCGTCCCCTCGATCACCATGGCCCTCCCTCCAGATCGCCCTCTCCATCCTCCCGTCAGACCTCCAATTTAGCTCTGTTTTCCTCCTCACTTTCCTTCCCCTGGATTATACTGAACATAGGTCACCACCCCTCTTTGAACAACTCGAAACAACCTATTATTAGGGAGGTCCCCAAGAACTTCAACTCCTTGACTCCCCTAGATTAAACGCAAACCCACCCAACCTTGAACCAAACCATTCAATTCAGGTGAACCAAGCCCAAGATAGGGTGTTGGCTAACTTGAGGAACACCATACAATCTTTAAAAGCTTTGCCAACACCCTACACTGAAGAATTGAAGTTCCTGATCAAAATGATTGATGAGCTTGATAGTTCTTTATTGGACTAGCTCCAAGAAGTTGAGGATAAGGGCTCGGGTGACTTTTTACTTGGGAAGTTGTTGAGATTGAGGATGAAGTTTGTGGTTGCCCTAGTCCAATCTTGGGATGATTCTCAGGATGAACCCCCCCTCAGGAGAGCCATTGTCAAAACCTACTCAAGCACTTGTCTGGGGGAACACATTTTATGAGATCAGGGATGACTAGGTTTATCTAGAGCAATCGATTGAGGATGAACCGATTTTCTCACTCGAGATCCTCGAGCTAGGGAGTGAGGAAAAGTATGTCTCCATGGACCAGGAAATGATAGATGATTTTGAGATATATATAAATGAGGATCAAGAATTCTTTGATTCTGAGGGTGAAGAATCTTTAAGAGAAGTCTCACTCGAGTTTAAGGTGAATTATTTTAGTTAGAAAAATGGACCTGAGGAATCTGACAAATCATTTGATTGCCCTATAATTAATGAAATTGATCCTATTGGGGCTAACCTAGAGGATCTTGATGTAATCAATAGTCCCAATTCCCAAACACACCCCATTGAGCATAATCATGGCTTCATTCTTGAGATCACCATATCCAAGTCAATTCTGATTCGCCACAATTGTTTGACTTGGATATTTTAGATGGGGTGTACAACATGCTGGAGGTCTTGGAATAAAAAATTATATATGATTGTAGAGAATAGGAGTATGGAAATGAAAATCTAGGAGGTTAATTCTGGGGGAAATAGAGTTGTCAATCTAAGGGTTCCTTTGTGTCTGAAACCACCAACCTTCTACTAGGACCCTTATGACATTTTTGATTCTAAGATCATGAAACCAAATATGGAATAATGGACTATCTTCTTGTGCTAAATTCCAAGTGGGCACACATTCCTATTTGCCTTGATCTCCCTTTTGTCCACACATTTAGATTTGGGTTGCACGCTCCTAAACCACAAACCTAGCTCACAAGCAAAAATAGCTTCGATTTTGGGTAATTTTCACCCAGAGCCTTAGAACCACACGACCCTAGGCCATGGGTCTGTACCATAATTTGGTCCACATCTGTGGACATCTTCTTTTTGCGAGTCCCAAAATAAATCTTATTCTAATTTTGACCTGCACTTCTGAATTTTTAATGTCTTTTTTACTTGTGAACTGTGTCCAGCTAAAGGCACTAAACTTAGCACATGTGTATAGTCCACTTTCTTTGTAGAACTGACTGGATCCATCATGAAATTCAAGTTCAAGTGATATTCTATTTACTCCACCCTTTTCATGTCTTTATTTTTACAATGAGGATATTGCATCATTTAGACATGGGCAGGTGGATACTTAATCCTACTATTATTTTGTTAGCTCCATAGAATTTCTTCTATTTTCTTTATTTATAAAAATAATAAAAAAAGAAAATAAAAGAAAAGAGATTTAGGACAAGAGAACTTAGGCATTAGAAGTTTTTCAACCTTAGGAATTGATATGATAGGACCTGAACACTTAAGCTCTTCAGGTTTTCGGGATTAATTAGCCCAGGTGTCCACTAAAATATGGAGCTATTTCATGAGTCCTCACCACTCTAATTTTATTTTAATTTAGCTAATAAATTGGGGTGATAAGTATACGACTTATTAACCTACCCCTTGTTTTGAGGGGACTTTTAGTTTAAGCATCTGCACACTTTTTGCACTGACTCACTTCTCAGCTATTTTTATAGAAATTAGGTAGCTAATGAACTTTCTAGGGCAGTGTGGCTGGTAATTTGTCGTGGGTAACAGCCTATTGGCCAATTATCCAGAGCCCAACTACACGACTATACTCTTTCTACTATCTTTAGGTGAATCTTAGATCAAGGAAGGCACCTACTCAGAAAAAGAAAAAAAAAATATATATATACTCAAAAAGAAAAAAATAGAAAAAATAAAAAATAAATAAGCCACACTTCAATGTATTAGTATGGTTGGCAACTTACCATGGGTTAGACGTCCCATTGGTCATTTGTTTAGAGCCCAGGTAACAAAAATGCATAAATAATTCCCAGATATTTAGGGAAGAAGCGAGAGAGTAGAATAAACCAGAGAAATAGACAATGGCTTCGCCCATGTGTTAACCCGATATAAAAAATAAGAAAAGTAGGGAGAAAGCTACCAGTTGAGCAGACACCTTTAGGCAGAAATTCTTCTTAAGGTCACCTAGGGTAGTAGAAACCTGAAGCTTGTTTTAATGGCTGCCTAGTGAGTATATCACTTTTTCACAAATAAGATGCTTAGAACTTAAAGCTCTTTTTGAGTCTTGGGTAGGTTGGGTAACTGTAGAAAGCTACCTCGAAACTCTAAACTCAAAAATCCAAAAAAATTGGAAAAGAAGAAAAAGCTGAAAAAAATTTTTCTTCCCTTTTCAAGGGGAGGATTTGGGTAGTCTGCATTTTGGCATGCACCCAAGCACTGCTGAGTCTTCATAGTTTAGGACCTTAGTTGAAATTTCTTCTTGTTAATAAACAACTTATGCTTAAGTGATCGAGTCCTAATCTGTTTTTATACATAGCATATAGGTTAGTTTTACTAGGGACTAGCAAAAGATAGGTATGGGGGTATGATAAATACACATTTATTCAAAGATAAAATGTCTACTTATGTAAGTTCCTAAGCTTAACATTGCATTTGACATTATAAACATTGCATAACATGCATCATTCTGCATTTAGAATAATTTGTATAAATTATAGGCTAATTTATTTTTTTTTGTGGCTAGGAGACAGGGAGATTCATTTTAGGGCCTCAGATTGGTGATCTGACCATACAAATTCAATCAAGACGATGATTGGAGTCTAACGCCTCTGAAATCGTCTTGATCGGAGTCTCGTAGCACCTTATGCAGTTTGAGGAAGATCAATAACCAAGGGGCTAGGTGATGCAATTCAGAGTTTCAAATGACAAATCCAACCATACTGATGGATTCAGATCGATGATCGCAGCCCAACGGTGTGAAAATCAATCCAATCCGACATCCATGGCATCATCTACAAAGTAAAGAAGATGGACGAACAGAATGGCTCCACATGGCGCCATCCCAACCACCCAAATCAACCCTCAGTTGCTACCCCACCTCAAAGGTGCTTCCCTCATGAGATCTGGGCCACTGGATGTCCATCCAACGGCCCTTGTGAAACCACGTCATCTCTCTCTCAACAACATAAGCTTTACAAGAGCTCCCGGTCGTTGGATCTTCATCCAACGGCCGCAAGTGGTTGCGCTTTGGATGATCTTCGTGACAACCCACAGGGGTAGCGTATTGGTGACGAGTAGCATTCTCAAGCCATGGGCGCACGGTCGAATCCCCGCAGGCGCATGGTCGAATCCCCGCAGGCGCATTTGATTAACAGCATGGGTGTGAGTGCTAAATTGGGCCACTCGGTCATTATCCTGCGACGAAAGTTACCGTGTGGCCTCACGAATGAGCATAATTTCACACTCGCGTGTTCATGCATAATCCAACGCATGATAGCACGCAAGTTTAGAGAACGACCCAGAGAGCACAATCCCCGCGCAATCTCAGCCATTCATCGAGCATCCAACGACTATCCTTCAACCTTGCCTTAGCAGCTGTTATTAGCTGTGAGCTGGGATCTTTAGCGACGATTGTGGCGGGCATTTAGCGACCATTTTAATATCACTATTGACCCATGAACGACCAAGACTCCTCTCCTCCACTATAAAAGGACCACCCCCCTTCCATTATTCCTCATCTCTTCTTCTTCTTCTTCCCTCATCTCCTCTAAAAGCTCTAAGGAGCTGGTCCTAAGCCCGAGATGCTCCTTAGAGTAGAAAACTAAAAATATTTTCCCGCTTCTCACCCCTCATCGTAGAGCATTCCGTGGTCGTCACTCACCACATTCAGGAAGTAGATTCTTGCCATGATGCTGTCCTACTCCGTCCTCCATCCTCTGGTTCCGTTCTTCTTCGTCCAGCGTCTCACCACCTTCATCCAAGCGCCGTTAAAGTGAGTCATCCTCCAAGTAGCCATCGAGGGGGATCTTCTCACCTCTCTCTATCTTTTATTGCTCTTGTAGTGTATTGTAATTTCTTCCTTGATTATCTGTAACAAACTCTGGTTAGATAAAGATTGATATTTTCTTTATCTCTCTCTCTCTCATTTTGCTAGAGTAGAGTATTAATGAGCATCAATTTCGCGAGGAAATCAGGGTTTTGGAGAACTCGTCATCATAGTTGCAAAATATCAATCGCTAAATTTATACCGAAACTTGAGGTGAGTCCCAGGTTGAACATAGGGAGGCAAATGTTTGGTTTTGAAATCTGTGTTTCAATTTTATTTATTTTTGTTGTTTTTATCTTTTGTAATTTTTTTTGGTATTTTAATAGGAAAGAGATCAGATCGACAAAATATTTGTCTAACTAATCTACTTGCAGAGAGAGAGAAACAATCATATATCTGTGTAAACAAGTGTTTACTATAATGGAAGAAAAGAAAACTATATTAGAAAGCAAATAAAAGATAAAATGGGTTGAGAAGAATCCCCCTTGATGGTTGCTTGGAGGATGACTCGCTTTGAAAATGCCCCGAACAAATATGGCAGGAAGCTGGACGAATCAGAGGAAGGAGGACGGGGCAGGATGGCATTGTGGCAAGGATTTACTTCCCGAAGGTGGTGAGAGGGTGGCCATGAGATGCTCTATGAAGGGGGGTGAGAAGTGGGAAAATAATTTGATTTTCTACTCTAGAGGGTCATCTTAGGCTTGGGACAAGCTCTCTCTAGCGCCTTGGAGCTAGTGAGGGAGAGAAAGGGAGAGATGAAGAAGAATGGGAGGGGTAGGGGTCCTTTTATAGTGGAGGAGAAGAGGCTTTTCCTACATGGGGTAATTAGTGACATCCATAAATGTTGCTGAAAACTGGCCGCAGACCTTGCTAAAGGCTCCAGCTCACGTGCCCGCTCACGCTTGCACAGCTATTGCGCGCGCTCGATGGTGCACCGTTAGATTGAAGATGGACGGCTGGGATTATGCGAGGATTGTGCGCTCAACTAGGGCATCAGATATGGTGTCGGATCATGCATATGATCATGCGTGCGTATGTAGGAGTATCCACGCTCATCCATTGTGGTGCGTGGCTGCATCTCGGCCACTCGATTATGATCGAGCGGTTGAATTTGGGTGCGCCTCACCGTTGGGTTGGATTGGAGGCATTGGAGGAGTCGAGCCCGCCGCATAGGTTTGAGAGGTGCACAGGTTACAATTGTGCCATGAAAGTAGGAGTGTCAAGTTGAGGAGTTTTCAATAGCCGATGATCGCACGATCATGGCCATTGGATTTTCATTCAACGGTCACGATATGGTCTTGAACTCTCCTCTCATTTGTGAAGGTGGTGTATGGGCTATTTCTAGCCATTGGATTGTGATCCAACTACTGGGATCTCGTGATGGAGCTACTTGTAAGGTTAAGTGGAGGGTTCTAAATGGATTTGGGCGGTTGTGATGGCGCCACGTGGTGCCATTATGGTCATCCATCGTCTTTGCTTTGTAGGTGGCACAATGAACATTAGATTAGATCGATTTCCACACTGTTGGGCTGCGATCATCGATCCGGATCCATCCATGCGGTTGGATTTGTTGTCTAAGGTTCGGATTGGCACCACCTTGCCTCTTAGCCTTTCATCTTCCTTAGACTGCATAATGTGCTACGGGACTTTGATTAAGACGATTTTGGAGGCGTTAGACTTCGATCGTCGTCCTGATCAGATCTGTATAGTTGGATCATCAATCTGAGGCCCCATAATAAATCTTCTTCTCTCCTGACCATAAAAGGACTTGAATTAGCCTATAATTTACACAAACTATTCTAAATGTAAAATGATGCATGTTATGCAATATTTATAGTATGAAATGAATCTATAAGGTTATGAACATGCATAAATAGGAATTTTATCCTAAATAAATTGTCTACATCATTCCCCCATGCCTATCTTTTACTAGTCCCTAGCAAAATCAAACTAAATGCTATGTATAAGAATAGAATTAGGATTTGATTACTTAAGCCTAAATTATTTATTAACAATAGAAAATTTCGACTAAGGTCCTAAACTACGAAGACTCAACAGTGCTTGGGTGTCTACTAAAATGTTGACCACCCAAGTCCTCGCCTTATTTTGAAAGGGGAAGATACATTTTTTTTTTGTTTTTTTTGTTTTTCTTCTTTTCTAATTTTTTGTTATTTTTGAGTTTAGAGTTTTGGGACAGCTTTCTATGGCTACCCAACCCACCCAAGACTCGAAAAGAACTTTAAGTTCTAAGCATCTTAACATGAAAAAAGTAATAGACTCACTAGGTGGACCTTAAAATAGACTTTAGGTTTTTACAACCCTAGGTGACCTTAAGAGTTTCTGCCTAAAGGTTTATTTGTTCAACCGGTAGCTTTCTCCCTGCTTTTTTTATTTTTTTTATGGGGTTAACATAAGGGTGAACCAATGTATATCCCCCGATTTATTGTACTTCATCGGTTCTTTCCTAAGTGTTTTAGGAATTATTTGTGCATTTTTGTGAGTTGGGCTCTAGACAACCAGCCAATGGGCTATTACCCACTATAACCTGCCAGCCATACTCGTGTGGTGAAGTATGGCTTATTTTATTTTTTTTCTTCTTTTTCTATTTTTCTATTTTTTTCTTTTTCTTTTTGAGTATCTTTTTTTCTTTTTCATAATAGATGGCTTCTTTGATCTAAGATTTACTTAAAAGCGATAGAATGAGTATGGTCTTGTAGCTGGGCTCTGGATAACCGGCTAATGGGCTGTTACCCATGACAGCTTGCCAACCATACTACTCTAGAAAGTTCATTAGCTACCTAATTTCCATAAAAATTGTTGAAAAGTGAGTCAATGCAATTAGTGTGCAGATGCTTTAGACTTAAAGTCCCCACAAATCAGAGGGCGGGTTGCTAAGTCAGGTACTTATCACCCCAATTATTAGACAAATTAAAATAAAATTAACTTGGTGAGGACTCGAGAAACAAGTCTACATTTTAGTAGACACCTGGGCTGATTAAGTCCGAAGGCCTGAAGAGTTTAAGTGTTCAAGTCCTAAAGTATTGTTTCCTAAGTTAACAGCTTCTAATGCCTAAGTTCTCTTCTCCTAATTTTATTTTTTTTCTTTTTTATTTTTAATTTATTATTATTATTATTATGTTTTTAAGAAAATAGAAGAAATTCCACGGAGCTAACAAAATAATCTCAGGATTAATTATCCATCCCCCATGCCTAAATGATGCAATATCCTCATTGTAAAAATAAAGACATGAAAAGGGTGGAATAAGTAGGGTATCACCTGAATTTCATAAAAATATGGTCGGCTCCGTAGAGAAAAAGGAGTATACACGCACTAAGTTTATTACCTTTAACTAGGCATATTATACAAGCAAAGGGAAGAAATTGAAAATTCATAAGTGCAGGTCAGGATCAAAATAAAAATATTGATCTCAGGACCTTCCAGCTAGTGTCCACAGATGTGGACCAGATTATGGTGTAGACCCATGCCCTAGGGATGAGTGGTTCTAAGGTTTTGAATGAAAATCACCCAAAACCTAAGATTGTTGTACTTACGGGGTCAAGCCTATGGTTTTGTGGTGTGCAACCCAAGTCTAAAATGGTAGACAATAGGTAGATCTGATTCACTAGATTCGGGCGTCCACTTAGAGTTTAACTCCGAAAGATAGTCAATTATTCTATACTTGGGTTGCACATCCTGAAAATCAAAGATATCATAAGGGTACTGGTAATAGGTCGATGGTTTTAGGTCAATAGGAACCCTTAGATCCAAAATTGTATTTCCCTCAGAAGTAGCCTCCCAGATTTTTATTTCCAAATTTCTACCCTCCAAAATCAGGGTTTCTGGGACCTCTAGATCGTTGTACACCCCATCTAAAATATCCAAGCCACAAACTAGTGGTTGACTTAGGATTGACTTGGGCATAATGATCTCAAAAGTATGATCATTCTGCTCTTTGGGGTGGTTGAAGATTAAGGCTACCGATTGGATCATCTATTGTAATAGGATCTGAATCCTCCATGTCAGCCCCAATCGGATCATGATCCTCAATTATCGGGCTATCAAATGGATCATCATGCTCCTCGAACCCGTTTATCTCACAAAAATCATTTTCTTTAACTTCAAGTGAGACTTTATTAAAAGATTTCTCATCCTCAGAATTAAAGAATTCTTGATCCTCATTTATATATATCGTAAAATCATATGTCATCTCCTGGTCCACGAAGACATATTTTTCTTCACTCCCTGGCTCGGGGATCTCGGGTGAGAAAATTGATTTATCCTCACTAGGTTTCTCTAAACCAACCTGGTCATCCTTGATTTCATAAAAAATGTCCCCCCTGACAAGTGCCTGAGCAGGTTCTGACATTGGCTCTTCTGAAGGGGGTTCATCCTGAGAATCATCCTAAGATTGGACTAGGGCAACCACGAATTTCATCCTCAATCTTGACAACTTCCCTAGTAAAAACTCACCTAGGTCCCTATCCATAACATCTTGGAGCCAATCCAATAAAGAACTATTAAGCTCATTAATCATTTTGATCATAGGCTCCAATACTTCAGTGCATGGTGTTGGTTGTGCTTCTAAAGATTGTATAGTGTTCCTCAAGTTGGCCAACACCCTATCTTGGACCTGGTTCACCTGAACCAAATGGTTCGGTTCAGGGTTGGGTGGGTTTGGGTTAAATCTAGGGGAGTCAAGAAATTGAGGTTCTAGGGGTCCTTCCTGATAATAAGTCACTTCAGGTTGTTCATAGAGGGGTGGTGACCTATATTCGGTAAAATCCAAGGGAGGGTATGTGTTATAATCATCATATTCTTCTTGATTGTAGATTGAGTTAGGTTGATCATCAAAGGGTAGAGATCTATAATCAGTGTAGGCGTGAGAAGGATAATAATCATAATCTTGTTGTCTAAGGTTAGGCACATGACATTGAGGTCCGGAATCATATCCCCAATCAAAGTTATCCTGGCTAGTGGATGGGTAGTCATAAGTCAAGTCAGGATAGTAATCATCTTGGGGATAAGTGGTGATAGGAGGGTAGGATTGGAAATGTAAGTGTGGTGTGGAAGAATACATGGTAAAATAGGAGGGAAAATAGAATAAAGAAAGGTTCCCTGTAGTACAATCAACCAAACCTATCCTTAGGTGGGTAGCCTAAAGACCTATCGACTCCCAGAACTTGTCTTGAGATGACAGAAACAATTTGGTCTACTTCTATCCCATCAATTCAACTTGTTAGAGGGAGGGGTTGGGGTGAAGGTTCTTCCTTTGACTTGCACCTCTGGTTCCTTTGAAACCCCCCAACTGCGGTTGTTTGATGCTACTCCCCTAGTTAGACATCAGATGGACCAGTAGAAGTAGATTAATCAAAAAAAATCTCAATTGGAGTCCCAAAGAGAGAGTTAATCCTTAAGGCCAACGTCTACTCAGTTTTAATTAGGCTTGAGACGATTTTGCTCTTGGAATGTGATGGGCCCTTTAGATAGGTTATGCCCTTAATAATCAGTTAATATGTGTGTGCGTGCACAACCAATGGTTTTCAAACAAGGTTTTGATGATGTGCCTTTTAGGGTTTAACCTTGTTTAGTAGCTTTTAGGGTTTAATCTTTAGGTCCATTCAATTAGGTTCAGTAGAACACTCTAAGTTTTGAAGTCACAGGTGATGGTATATTCCTTTAAAACTCAAAAATAATGTGGAGTGCCTGACTCAGCCCTAAAAATCAACCCTATGGGGCAAGCTATTGATGAATCACTTTTATCTTAAGTGGTGCCACCCAAATAACTCAATCAATTAGCCCGTTGCACCACTTAGTTAAGGCACACAAGAATGTTTAAACTATTCAAATTTTCTACTCACATATTTGTGTGCTGAGTTGAAGTGTACTAGGTCCACAGGTCAGATCCCAGTTAAGTGGTAGAATCAAAGTGATTATGCGCCTTAGGATGAGAATTTGTGGGTGTTAAGTGTGTCTCTTTTAATTAAATCCCACAAGAGAAGAGTATATATTTTTTATTATTTTAATTTATACGAGTGGGTGAGGTGAAGTGATAGTCAAACAACTAGGACTAACCTAGGGTTTATGCAAGCACCTAAGTTGGTTTGGGTTTGATTTATTAGTGTGGCGAAATGAAATCTAGGGTGGGGGTGGCGGGGATACACTTGCAGAACCTTCATTCGCAGTTTTCTCTAATCTATCGCTTTGGCTCACCTTGGAAGAGTGCCTGCAACCACAGTAAGATCAGAGAAAAAGTGCGATAAAAGTTAAGGTGGAAAAAGCGGAAAAACCAAAGAGCGTTGCCTCTTCAACAACGGCGCCAAATGATGAGCATCAATTTCATGAGGAAATCAAGGTTTTGGAGAACCCATCATCGTAGTCGCAAAAAATCGCTACCAAATAAAAATTTATACCGAAACTCGAGGTGTGTCCAAGGTCAAACACAGGGAGGCGAATGTTTGGTTTTGAAATTCACATTTCGATTTTATTTTCTTTTGTTGTTTTTATCTTTTGCAATTTTTTTTTGTATTTTAATAGGCAAGAGATTAGATTGACAAAATATTTATTTAACTAATCTACTTGCTGAGAGAGAGAGTGTGTGATACAATCATATATATGTCCAAACAAGTGTTTGCTACAATGGAAGAAAAGAAAACTATACTAGAAAGTGAATAAAAGATAGAATGGGTTGAGAAGAATCCCCCTCGATGGTCGCTTGGAGGACAACTCACTTTGACGATGCCTCGGACGAATGTGGTGGGAAGCTGGATAAAGAAGAATGGCGTCAGAAGAAGGAGGACAGGGCAAGACGGCGTCACGGTGAGGATCTGCTTCTCGAAGTTGGTGAGAGGAAGACCACAGGATGCTCCACGAAGGGGGGTGAGAAGTGGGAAAATAATTTGATTTTCTACTCTAGAGGAGCATCCCAGGCTTAGGACAAGCTCTCTCTAGAGCCTTGGAGGTGATGAGGGAGAGAAAGGAAGGGATGAAGAAGAATGGGAGGGGTAGGTGTCCTTTTATAGTGGAGGAGAAGAGGCTTTTCGTACATGGGGTAACATGGGGTAATTAGTGACGTCCATAAACGTCGCGGAAGACCTACCGCAGACATTGCTAAAGGCTCTAGCTCACGCGCTCGCTCAGCTCGCATAGCTATCACACGTGCTCGATGGTGCATCGCTCGATCGAAGATGGACGGTGAGGATCACGCTCAGCTGGCACGTTAGATAGGGCATTGGACCACGCGTGCGATCATGCGTGCACGTGCGGGCGTATCCGTTCTCATTCATTATGCTGCGTGGTTGCATCTCGGCTGCTCAATCATGATCGAGCGATCGAATTTGGCTAGGCCACGCCGCTAGGCTGGATTAGAGGCGTTGGAGGAGTAGACCCCACGCCATGGATTTGAGAGGTGCGCGGGTGACTGTTGCACCAAGGTAGCGAGAGTGTCGAGTTGAGGAGTTTTCAATAGCCAGTGGTTGCACGATCGTGGCCGTTGGATTTTCATCCAACGGTCACGATATGATCTTAGGCTCTCCTCTCATTTGTGAAGGTGATGTAGGGGTTGTTTCCAGCTGTTGGATTGTGATCCAACAGCTGGAAACAACCCCTACATAGCTGGGATCTCCTGATGGAGCTGCTTGCAAGGTTGAGTGGAGGGACTTGAGTAGATTTGGGCAGCTGTGATGGTGCCATGTGGTGGCATCATGGCTGTCCATCTTCTTTGCTTTGTAGGTGGCACCACAAATATTTGATTGGGTCGATTTCCATACCGTTGGGCTGCGATCGTCAATTCAGATCCATCCATGCTATTGGATTTGTCGTTTGGGGTTCAGATTGGTGCCACCTTACCCCTTGGTCTTTCATCTTCCTCGGACTGCATAATGTGCTACAGGACTCCAATCAAGATAATTTCAGAGGCGTTAGACTCTGATCGTCATCCTGATCAGATTTGTATGGTTGGATCGTCAATCTGAGGCCCCGTAATAAATCTTCTTCTCTCCTGGCCACAAAAGGACTAGAATTAACCTATAATTTACACAAACTATTCTAAATGTATAATGATGTATGTTATGCAATATTTATAGTATGAAATGCATCTATAAGGTTAGGAACATGCATAAATAGGTATTTTATCCTAAATAAATGTGTGTACATCAAGTATATTAAATAGAAGTATTTCTACTTGATATTCTGTCTTATAAAAATACCAAAAAAATTACAAAATATTAAAAAACACCAAAAACAAATAAATCAAAGCACAGATTTCTATAAACAAAACCTTCGCCTCCCTGTATTTGACTCAGGACTCACCAGAGTTTCGGTTATAAATTTTATTTGGTAGCGACATATACTACGACGCGTATTTTCCACACTCGATTTCTCGTTGATCATCGACTAATAAAAGTCACACTGGAGGATTTTTGTTGCGATTTTATGCCCAGAGAAATGGCCACTGCAAGCCTGGTCATGATAGAATGAGATAATTTCATTGACCTTGGCAACAAGAATACATCTCCAGATGATTTGATTAGCTTCGATGTGGAGGAGATATGGATCTTCCTAGAAATAATACTTGGCATCTGAAATCAATTTGTCCTCAGCTTTTGGCCATTTGGACAGAATTTGGTTTGATGCTAGTTAATATCGGGATACCAGGGAAATGTAGCATTAATGCTAATACGGTGTTCATATGAAAAATGTTCAGTAATAGGAGCCAAAGGGTCAATCACAAAAGAGGGAAGGCTACATAGATGATCGGCAACTACATTTTGTTTCCCGACCTTGTCGCAAATTTGTAAATTGAATTCTCCAAAAAGCAAAATCCATCGAATCAAGCAAGGTTTCTCATCCCTCTTAGCAAGTATGTGTCGAATAGCAGTATGATCCAAGTATATGATAATGCGGGACCCAAGAAGGTACGATTAGAATTTTTCTAGGGTGAAGACAACAGCTAGAAGTTCCTTCTCAGTAATCATATAATTATGCTAAGCTTCGTTTAGCATCTTGCTTGCATAATAGAACACTACGAGTTTCTCGTCAACTTTCTGACCAAGGACTGCCCCCACAGCATAGTCCGAAGCATCACACATGATCTCAAAGGGTAGAGACCAGTTGGGGGGTTGCAAAACTGGAGCCTTGGTAACTCAGTCATTTAGAATTCTAAACGCGTCAACATACTCGTCGGAGAAATCAAAGGGAACATCCTTCGATAAAAGATTAGTCAGGGGCCTAACGATCTTAGAAAAATTAGAAATAAAACATCAGTAAAATCTGAGTGCCCTAGGAAGGATCTAATGTCTTTGACTGTCGAAGGAGGTGGAAGTTTTGATATTAAATCAATCTTTGCACGATCAACCTGTATACCTTGCTTAGACATAAGGCACCCAAGAACAATGTCGTCTGGGACCATAAAATGGCTTTTCTCTCAACTCAGGACAAGGTTTACTTCTATGCATTGTTTGAGGATCGTCTTCAAGTGGCCTAAACATTCATCAAAAGTCATTCCAAAGACAGAAAAATCATCCATGAAGACTTCCAAAAATTCACCTACCATATCAAAGAATATTGCCAACATGCACTGCTAGAAGGTAGTAGGTGCATTGCAAAGCCCGAATGGCATCCTACGGAATGTAAATGTTCCATAGCAGTAGGTGAATGTGATCTTTTCCTAGTTTTCAAGATGAATGACCACCTGATTATAGCCAGAATATCCATCCAAGCAAATAGAAGTACTAATTTCCTCCTAACTTCTTGAAAATCTGATCGATAACTGCTAGCAAAAAATGGTCCTTCTTTGTGGAGGTATTCAATTTCCTGTAGTCTATGCAGATACTCCATGAATTAGCAATACATGTGGGGAGGGATTCTCCTTAGTTTTCATAATGGGGAGCCCGACCTTCTTAGGCATCACATGAATTGGGCTCACTCATGGCTATCAAAGATGGGATAGATAATATCTGCATCAAACCATTTGATAATTTCTTTCTTCACGACATGTTAAAGATTAGGGTTAAGTTGGCGCAATATTGCACAGCAATCATGCAACCTAAATCACCTGAATTAAGCTAGACTCTAGCATAACTTAGGGATAATGCATTCATAGGCATCGTAATTTACACAATAGCTAGTTTATTAGTCATATAGATAATATCATCTTTTTATGTACTAATGAGAGATGATTTTAATTGTAGATGTTTTGAAGCCGCAGATGACAGATCAGACCATACAAATCTGATCAGGACGACAACGGGAGTCCAATGCTACCGAAATCGTCTCGATCAGACAACCAGAGCATCTTGTGTAGTCTAGAGAAGAATAGAGGCCATAGAACTAGAGGATAAAGATCCAAGCCCCAGATGAAAAATCCAATTACACGGATGGATCTGGATCAACGATCACAGTCCAATGAAACAAAAATAAATTTAATCATAGGTCTACATCACCAGATACAAAGAAAAGAAGATGGACGACCATGATGGTGCCATCACAACGGCTCCTCACCACCGACCCATCTCTGAAGACCATCCCTCGCCCGCTCTCAACCATTGGAAGGCCATCCAATGGTCCATGATGCATCCATGCCGACCATTCAGTGGTTAAGAATAAATAGACACAAAGGGGAAGCTATAACAAAACTTGTGCGTAGCGCGTTGGCTCATGCGCTTGCACTGGAAGCGAAGCGTGTGGGTTTGAGCTGTGAGATGCTCAAATCAGGAAAGAGTGGTGCACGGGTGCTATTGCCCGTTGGATTTGCATCGACACATGCAGGCGTGACCACATGGCACGATGAGGAGCACTCGATGCTAATGTGGGATCCCACACATTTTCTTTGTTGCAAAGGCAATGCGGGCATGGGGTTTAAGCAATCTGATCTAAGGCTTGAGTGCACGGAGTTGAATTTGTGAGCACACGTGCGGAGAGAAAAAAGTGAGCGGGCGCGATCCAAGGGCCCAGCGGCTGCCATGTGTCGAGCAGAGGAGCATTCCGTGCAATAAAGGCACGTTGGAGGCTATTTTGAGGCCAAATTAGATCCGTTGATCTCCCGATTGATGGATCTGATTACCCAGGAGTTGTTATACGAGATTAAGGACTCAAATTCCCTATTGCCCCTCAACACAACTATAAAAGAAGGCCTAAGGCCCCCTAGTTGAAATCATCAACTCCTACTATCAACTCCATACAACTCTTCCACTTTTCTCTAGAACAAAGCTCTTCCTCTGCAACTCCACTACGACCATCATCCGAGTGCTCTAGATCTGAGGTGCTGCCGCATCTCGCACAAGCATCCTACAAGTGACGTCATCTCTCTACCTCCTTCTATATCACTATCTCTATCTCTCTCTCTCTTTCTCTCTTTCTATCTATCTGTTTCTATTTAGCATAGCAATTTCTACTGTGCAAAACTCTTTATCAATGCAATGTAATTTGATCTCATGAATATCTAATGCCTCTTTATACATATGTACATATATAAATACCTATTAGAATTAGTTTTATTGAAAAGCTTCTATTAAAATCAAGATTGCCTCCCTGTGAACGACCTGGTACTCACCGAAATTTATAAATATTATTTGTCGACGTTTTTTCGTGCAATACTACAACTGAATAATCTTATAAACATGATTTACGCGCCGAACAAGTTGGCACCGTTGCCGGGAAGGAAACGGAAATTTTTGAAGCTTTTTGGTGCAAATTTGAGATTTCTAACTTGCCATTTTTGTTGATTTTGTGTGTGCAGGAAAGCGAGGAAATCAGAACGAAATACGACAACGGGAATTGTGGGTTAAAATCTCAGGTAAGTACCCGTAGTTTAGATTATTTAGATTTAGAAAAATTAGGATTGCTTGAGGGGGAGTATCTTTTACTCCTTGTGGAGTTTTTTATTCTTCTCTTATTAAGTTTCCGTTTATTTTAAATATGGATATCTTGTTTGTTTTGTCAAAACTAAAAAGGGGGAGATTGTTGGAACCTAGTTCCACTTTTCTTTTGTGTTTTGGTGTTAACAAAACTATTTTAAAATATGATGTGTTTATGAAGTATTACAGGAAAATACAGGAGTTAGAAAGTATGCAAGCAAGAAAGAATGGAAGACATGAAGATTGAAGACCATAGTTTACTTTAGTTTATTGTATCTTAGAACTTTTGTATGTCTCCTAATAAGAAAAAGATAACTTAGGAGTTAAAAATCAAGTAGAGATAATTAGGGATCAAAATCACCTTCAATCATTTGTTTTAAAACTAAAGATCGACTCTTTGAAAATATTATTGTATAGCTAAGATAGGATTTCCATAAAACTTGGTTTAAATTTGTAAAACAAGGTACTTGTAGCAAGTACCGGTACTAGTCATAAGTACCAGTACATGCTACGCACAGGTTTGGGCCTAAGTCCCAAACTGTGAATAACAAGTACTGATACTCATCATGAGTATCAGTATTAAGTATTCACAGTTGGTGAACTTTTGGTGTGCCTGGACCTTACAAGTACCGGTACTAATCCCCAGTACCGGTACATGTAGGTCACAGCCCCGTTGCCTGTGAGTCACAAGTACCGGTACTAGTGATAAGTATCGGTACCAAGTGACTCTGTTGGTACTTAACAGAATGCGCTGAATACCAGAACCAATGATCAATACCGGTACCCCAGGCATTGTTGGGCTGACTGTGAGCAATCAGTACCGGTACCAACTAGTTGTTGTGCCTAATCAGATGGCTATTTTACAATTAATCCTATCTCTAATCTTCCCAAATTGCCCCTAATGGCTAGTAATCGTAGGGAAGGTGTTTAGTGGCCTATAAACATTCCTTGAGTGTCTTTTGAATAATTACATCAAGCCAAAAATACTCTCCTTGCCTACACCTCCATTTCCCAATTTTCTAGCTGTAAAGGAGCTTGATTTGTGGCATTCTTCTCAAGGCTACTCTTTGTTTGCAACAAATCTTCAAAGGTGATTGTGTGCTTCATTGTTAAATCATTCACTTTCAATTTAGTATTCTTATTAGATTAATTCATACACTCTTTAAGCAATATATTTGTTGGAGACTTAGGAAATTTAGTTGTAAGCTTTATTATATCTTGCTTACACCTATACTTTTGTTCATTCCTTTATCTTGTAATTGGGTTGAGGGAACCCGTTAATTACCTCAGGTTATTAGTAAATTGATTTCCTCCAGGTTGAGGGAATCGGGTTAAAAATCCTAAGTCGAGAGACTTAGGTAGGGGAGTACCTACCTCTTGTGTGCTTTTTGTGGTTTGCTTATTCTTGAAATTTTTATTTATATACCACACTATTCATCCCCCCTTCTAGTGTGCTTGTGCCCTACAGATCCTATAGGTGGTATCAGAGTAGGTTGCGAAAAGAAGTAAACACTCTCACATTGGCATCATCAGCCAAGTGCACCGAAGGATAGTCATCCACACGTCCTCCTTACCTTGATGGGACAGACTATGGATACTGGAAGAGGAGGATGCAAATTTCCTCAAGGCCATGGATGAAGACTCGTGGACTTTCATTCAAGAGAAGTACACGGATCCAGAGCTGCAAGAAGGCATTGTTTGGACGGCGGATCAAAAGAAGAAGATCACTGGAAATGCAAAGGCAATGAACACACTCTATTGTGTGTTATCAAGGGAGGAGTTCAACCATATCTCCATGTGCGAGTCCATGTACGAGATATGGAATACACTTCAAGTCACATATGAAGGTACAAATAAGGTAAAAGAAACATGAATCTCAATTCTAACCGAGAGTTATGAGTGTTTCAGGATGGAAAGAGGAGAAACAATCAAAGCGATGTACATGAGATTTGGGGATATCATCAACCCCATGAAGAATTTAGGAGTGAAGTTTACGGAAGAACAACTTATAAGAAAGATCTTGAGATCCCTTACAAGTGATTCATCTCCAAAGTCCACAGCGATCCAGGAGGCTAAGGATTTATCCATTCTCCCCTTGGATGACTTGATTGGAAGCCTCATGGCGTATCAAGTTCAATTGGAGAATATGAAAAAGAATGAGGAGAGATCTGTAAGCAAGAAGAAGGAGCTTGCTTTCAAAGCCATGAAGGAGGATTCGGACTTCTACGATTCCAACTCTGACGAAGAAGAGGATCTTGCTCTTCTAACAAGAAGATTCTGAAGATTCATCCAAAAACAAGGTAAGAGAGTCAACAAATTTTCAAATGACATTATTTATTTTGAGTGCAAGAAGAAGGGGCACGTACGAAAAAATTGCCCAATGATCAAGAAAAAGAAGGAAGAAAAGAAGGACAAAGAACTCGATCAGAAGAAAAAGAAGATATCAAGAAAGGCATACAAAGCGACTTGGGATGATAGTGATTCTGGCACGGAATCATCTTCCGAAGAATTTGAAGAAACGAGGTTGCACATCTCTACTTGATGGCAAACAATAATGAATTTGAAAATGAGGTAGATTCTGAAATTACCTTTGATGAATTATTACAATCTTATGAGGAGTAATATCATAAAACTAGGACGATTAAAAAGGAAAATAATGTCTTGCATGATAATTATAAGACTCTAGAAGTAGAAAAATCTTGTTTAGAAAGAGTTAGACATAGCAAAAGATACTAACTTACAATTATATGCAAAAATAGTAGAACTAGAGGACATTTATGAACATTTTGAGGGAACATTAAATAATTTAAAAATAACTAAGTTGAATACAGAATTTTGTAATAATTTAAAAGTCAAATTTAATAATAAAAAGAACACACAAAATAAGTCACATGCACCTAGACATGCATGGATTTATCAAAAGGTCAAAAATCCTAAGAATTATAGATCTAACACAAAGGTGATCTATAAACCTAAGGATTTGAAGGGTACTAATCATCAAGGACCCAAAAGAAAATGGGTACCTAAATCAGATTTGACAAACTATTTTGCAGGTCAAGAAGGATAAATGGATTCTAAACAGTGGGTGTTCTAAGCATATGACGAGACACTTTGGCCTCTTTATCAAGTGGACAAGAATCCAAGATGGTGGACACGTCAAGTTGGGCGACAACAAATGTTGTCGCATTATTGGTGAAAGTACAATAGGTAATTCCTCTAAGCAGGTATGTATTATTCTTTTAGTAGAAAATTTAAAACATAACCTGCTTAGTATTGGTCAAATATGTGATAATGGATGTGATGTATTGTTTACTAAAGTTGGTTTTAAAATATTAAAAGAGGGAACAAACACGATTTTAATTGAAGATCTTAGATATGAAAATATCTATGCTCTTCATTTTTCACAAGAGAAATTTGTAAAATGTCTGCTTGCATCCCATGTTGAAGTAGATCTATGGCACCGTAGGCTAAGTCAGATTAATCACAAACATCTAAATAAGTTAGCCAAAAATGAGTTAGTAAAAGGCCTACCCAAACTAACTTATAAAAAGGATGCATTGTGCAAATCTTGTGAACTAGAAAAAATGCACAAGGCTTCTTTCAAATCAAAAGACTTAGTTTCAACTACATGACCTTTAGAGCTGTTATACCTTGATTTATTTGAGCCAACACAATTTGAGAGCCTAAATGGATCAAAATTTTGCCTAGTTATTATTGATGACTTCTCAAGGTTCACTTGGGTCATCTTCCTGAAACATAAGGATGACTCATTTGATTCCTTCCTAAGTCTTGCTCAAAGACTTTAAAAGAAAAAATCATCTTCAATTCTTAGACTTAGAACTTATCATGGGGGTGAATTTGAAAATGAAAAATTTTTGAGTTTTTGTGTCAATTCTGTCATAATCCATGAATTTTCATTTCCTTGGACACCATCTCAAAATGGTGTTGTAGAGTGCAAGAATCACACTCTACAAGAATGCACCTGAACATTGCTCTTGGAGTCTAGGCTTCAAAAATATTTCTGGGTTGAAGCAGTTAATACGGCATGTTATGTTCTTAATAGAACTCTCTTAAGTCCTATTATTAAGAAAACTCCATATGAGCTTTACTATGAGAAATCTCCTAGGATTGCATATTTTAGGGTGTTTGAAAGTCGATGTTATTTATTAAACATCCAAGATTGACTTGGTAAGTTTGATGCTAAAGGTGATGAAGGCATCTTTATTGGCTATTCAACTAGAAGCAAAGCCTATCGAGTCTTTAATAAAAGGACCTTTGTTATTAAAGAATCCTTGCATGTTTCATTTGATGAAACAAACTTAGGAGAACCTAAACCAAATCATTTAGATTTTGATGACGAAAATACCCCCTTCATTGATGCATTGAAAATGGAAGATTCTTGGACTGTACATGATCTTTCAAAAGAATGGGTACACCACAAAGATCGCCCTCAAAGTCAAATTATAGGTGATATTGAACAAGGTGTAAAAACCCGATGTCATTATAGAGCCGATTTTGTCCTTAATGCCTTGGTTTCTCAACTTGAACCCAAGAAAGTTGATGAGGCATTAAAGGATGAATCATGGGTTGCAGCTATGCAGGAGAAGCTAGTCCAATTTACAAGGAACAATGTATGGAACTTGGTACCTGCTCTTGAGGGTAATTCCATCATTGAAACCAAGTGGGTGTTCCGAAATAAATTGGATGAATCTGGTTCAGTAATTAGGAATAAAGCCAGACTTGTAGCTCAAGACTATAACCAACAAGAGGGTATTCACTTCGACAAGACATATGCTCCTGTTCCACTCTTAGAGTCCATACGGATGCTACTTGCTTATGCAAGTGCAAAGGGCTTCAAGTTATATCAAATGGATGTCAAGAGCGCTTTTCTTAATGGCTACATTAAGGAAGAAGTTTATGTTCATCAGCCTCCTGGGTTCAAGGACCCAGCACACCCAAACAATGTATACAAGCTCAATAAGGTATTATATGGACTTAAACAAGCTCTTAGGGCCTGGTATGAGAGGCTTAGGTCCTTCCTTCTCCAGCATGGATATAGAATTGGGGTTGTTGATTCAACTCTTTTTGTAAAGGAAGAAGGAGATGACATCCTATTGGTTCGAATATGCGTCGACGATATTATATTTGGATCAACTAAGAAGTCCCTATGTTGGCATTTTTGTGAGACTATGAAGAATGAATTCGAAATGAGTACGATGGGTGAACTCAAATTCCTTTTAGGCCTCCAAATTCAACAATTAGACACAGATATACACATTAGTCAAACTAAATATGTTCTTGAAATTCTCAAGAAGTTTGACTTTGAAAAAGTAAATGGAAAAGAGACTCCAATTTCTCTATCTGCTTCTCTTGGTGAATATTTATCCGGCAAGAGGGTAGATGAAAAGAAATATCGGGGTATGATAGGATCACTACTATATCTTACAACTTCTAAAGCTGATATTCTTTTTGCTACATGTTTATGTGTGAGATTCCAATCCGAACCCAAGGAATCTCATTTTAATGTAGTAAAAAGAATATTTAGATACCTAAATAGCACAAGATACTTTGGTCTTTTTTATCCTAAAGCAAAAATATTAGACTTATTATCCTATAGTGATGCAAACTATGTAGGGAGTCGGACAGACCAAAAGAGCACTAGCGGTACATGTCATTTTATTAGAGAATTCCTGGTCTCATGGTTCTCTAAAAAACAGACTTGTGTTTCACTTTCTATGACTGAAGCAGAGTGTATTGCTACTTCTCTTGCTTGCTCTCAGGTCATTTGGATGAGACAGACTTTATCCAACTTTGGATTAGTTTTTGCGTAATCCAAAATTTTATGTGATAATACAAGTACAATAAATTTATCCAAAAATCTGGTACATCATTCACGTACCAAACACAGATGTTAGACATCATTTCCTTAGAGATAATGTGCTTCAAGGTTCCATACAATTAGAATTTGTAGACACTCAAAATCAACTGGTAGATATTTTTACAAAACCTCTTGAAGCAGAGAGATTCTGCTTTATAAGAAGAAAGTTAGCACTTTGTACAATAAAAGAAATTCAAAATTAATAAATTACTTGCTTAATAACTTGATTGCAATTATAAAATTCCCTGAGGGTCATGTTACTTGTTGAACTTGTATAACATTTCTCAAGCTTTACTTGTATGACATTTCTCATTTGCACTTCGATTTTGTATTATGAACTTGCATCATGCTTTGAAGGTTGTATGAAGTTGGTTGCTTATGTATCATGCTTTGCTTGATATTTGCTTGCTTAAAATGTATTATTCACTTATCTTTTTGCTTGCTTGACGAAAAGAGGGAAAAATGGTATGGATACTTCATATTTAAAATAGGGGGAGCTTCGTTTGAGGGGGAGTTTCTTTCACTCTGATGTAAACATGTTTATATTACATAAAATATCTATTTATGTATGTTCTTAAGCATAGAATTGCATTACATACTATAAATATTGCATAACATGCATCATCTCGCATTTAGATTAGTCTGAATAAAATGGACGCTAATTGTCTCCTTTTATGATCAAGGACAGGGAGACTTTTTATCGAGGCTTCAGATCGAAGATCCAACCGTACGGATCTGGTCAGGGCGACGATTGGAGTTCAACGACTCCAAGATCAGCCTAATCGGATATCCGTAGCATCAGATAGAGATCGAGGAACCATAGAAGATCAAGAGCCAAGATGGTGTTAATTTGCACTTCAGACGACAAATCCGATCACACGGATGGATTCGAATCAATGATCGCAGCCTAACGGTGTAAAAATCGACTCAATCTGATACTTGTGGCACCATCTACATCACCTAGAAGATGGACGGCCAAGATGGCGTACGTGGCGCCATCTCGGCAGCCCAACCGGCCGCATGCATCTGCTGAAGTACTTAGCGCCAACACTTCTCCATCATTGGATCAAGATCCAACGACTGTGAAGCGTGCCCGCTTAAGTTAAGTGCTCGAGACAAACGCACCCGTAGCGCGTTGGTCGAGCGCCTTAACAAGGCAAAGGAGACACGGGATCGAGTCGCGGGGTGCCTCAATTGAAGCGGGTGCGTGAGCGCAATCGACCGCACGATGGAAATCAAGCGGCTGTGTGCACCCGATAGCGTCCACGTGCCACTGCACGCCCCCGCGTGATGCGGGATCTCATGCGCGAGGTGTGCGGTTGAGGCACGGCGAGGAGCACTCTCCAGCCGTTCGATCTCACGATCGAACGGCCAAGATCTAGCAGACGTGCACGCGCATTAAGGCTCAGGGAGGCGAGCAAGCACACGTGCGCCGCCTACTACGGCCACGTTCAGGCCTTTAGTGACGAATTTATTTGTCACAGGCCTTTAGTGACGAATTTATTCATCACTGAAGGTCCTGAATTAATGATTTTCAACATGTATTGACCAAAATGCCCTCACTCCTTGCAACTATAAAAGGAGAGCCCCTCCATATGAAATTTTCATCCCTTCTTCTCTTCTCTCACCCCTTCCAAAGCTCTAAGAGCTTGTCCCAAACCCGAGATGCTTCTCTAGAGTAAAAATCTTAATTTTTCCACCTTCGTCCCCCTTTGTGGAGCATGCTGCAGTTGTCCTCTCTCTGCATTCAAGAAGTGGATGCCACGATGACGATGACATGCTGTTTCGTTCCTATTCTTCCTGCTTCGTCCTCCTTCTTCCCATTCCGTTCCCCATCTTCCAGGCATCGTCCCGTCTGGCTCGTCCTCCAAGCGATCGTTGAGGAGGATATCTCTCTCTCCATTCTTTTTACTGCTTTCTAGAATAGATTTACTGCTTTCTAGTGTAATCATTTCCTTCTTTCTAGTCATAATGAGTAGTGTAATGAACAATTTCTGATAATGATATTTGTAATATTCTCTTTTTCTCTCTTCTATTTATTATTTGTTAAATAGTTTTCAACTAGCTATTCTGTTTCGTGACAAATAAAACAAACGTGCATTTTTAATCAAACATCTGCCTCCTTAAGTTCGACCCGGGATTTCTATTCCGGTATAAATTTTATTTGTTAAATCTGAGTTCTTTACTATACAAATTACAACGACGGATTTTCAAACCAAATTTGATAGTGTAGTAACCCGTCGCTTCAACATGTTGCACCGTTGCCAAGTAGGCGACGCTCTTTGATTTTTTTTTTTCACGTTTTCCAACTTATGAATCATTTACCTCACTTCTCTCCTTTTTTATTGTGATTGCAGGTACTCTTTTGAGATGAGTAAAAGTGGTAGATTGGAGCAAAGTGCTGTTGAAGGTTCTGTAAGTTTCCCCCCCATTAGTTTTTATTCCATCACGTAATAACACAAACATAAATCAACCTAGGTGTTCTTATAAACCTAAGGTTAGTTTTGTTTGTTTGTTTGACACCTACACTTGCCTCAACCTCCACATTTAAAAAGAAAAATTTTAAAAATCTCACAGAGGTACACAACCTCATCTGATTTTCAAACTCAACTGGTAAACCGATCTTCAGAATCAGTACACACATCCACACACATAATTGAGTAGAAATCAGATTAGGTAATCACTTGTGTGCCTAATTAAGTGGTGTAACAGGCCAATTGTTTGAATTGATTGGGCCGCACCACTTTAATTAAAATCAACTCATCAAGTGGCTGCCATATAGGTTCAAATCTTAGGGATTTACCAGGCACTCCACATTCTTTTAAGTTTCAAAGGAAAACACCTTCACCTGTGCTGTTAAAACCTGGTGTGCCAACGAAACTTGTTTGAAAATACTTAAAGTTGAATCTTAAAAAGCTACTAAGCAAGATTTGAACCCTAAAATTCACCATATCAAAAGAATAATCTTGGTTGAAAACCACTGGTTGTGCACGCACACACACATCAATCAAACATTAAGGGCACAACCCAGATAAAGGGCCCATCACATTCCAAAGCACATTCAAACCTAGCCCTAAATAAAACAGAGTAGACGTTGGCCTTAAGGATTCAACTTGCTCTTCGGAGCCTGGAACGAGATTATTTTCGATTAGTTTATTTCTATTGTTCAATCTGACATCTAGCTAGAGGAGTAGGATCAAACAATCATGGCTGGGGGGTACACTAGGAACCGGAGGCACAAGCCGAAGGAAGAACCTTCTCCCCAGTCCCTCCTTCTAACTGGTTGGATTGAATAGATAGAAGTAGATCAAATCATTTCTTTATCTCAAGACGGGTTCTGGGAGTTTGTAGGTCTTTAGGCTAGCCAACTTAAGGACAGGTTTTGATTGCTTGTATTGCAGGGCACCTTTCTTCCTCCGTTCTATCATGAATCCTTCCACATTTTATATACATTCCCGCTCTTTCCCTACCGTTATGCGTTATCCTCAACAAGACGATTATCCCAACTCATACTGTAATCAACCATCGGTTAGTTGGGATAACTTGGATTAGGGATACAGTTCCGAACCTCCGTGTTTAGGATCTAACCCTGAACACCATTATTGTGATTTCTATCCTTCTCCGAGCCACATCGATTATATATTGCCACCCTTTCATGGACAACCTAATACGATCTACAATCAAGGAGGATACACTGATCCTTACCCATCCTCTGATTACATTGACTTTAGGTCATCACCACCTTTTGAACAATCCAAAATGACCTATTATTAGGAAGGGTATCATGAATCTCAATTCGTTAACTCCTCTGCACTGATCCCAAACCCGCCCAACCCTTAAACAAGTCATTTGGTTCAGGGTAACTAGGTTCAAGATAAGGTTTTGGCTAACTTGAGGAATACCATACAATCTTTAGAAGTTCAGCCAATACCTTGCATTGAAAAATTGGAGCTCCTGATTGAAATGATTGATGATCTGAACAAATATTTGTTGGATTGGCTCCAGGATGTTAAGGATAAGAACCCAGGGGAGTTTCTACTTGGGAAGTTAGCGAAATTGAGAATGAGATTTGTGGTTGCTTTAGTTCAATTGTGGGATGATTCCTAGGATGAACCCCCTTCAGGAGAGCTAATGTCAGAACCCGCTTAGGCACTTGTTTGGGGGGAAATGTGTTACGAGACTGACCAGATTGAATTAGAGCAACCAATTAAGGATGATCTGATTTCTTCATCTAAGATCCTTGAGCTAGAATATGAGGAAACGTATGTCTCCATGGATCAGAAAGTGATGGATGATTTTGGGACATACATTAATACGGATTTTGATTTCTTTGATTCTGATGGTAAAGATTCAGTTTGCAAAGTCTCACGTGAGTTTATAGAACATGATTTTCTGTGAGACAATTGGGCCTGAGGAATCTGATAGATCATTTGATAGCCCAATAACTGAGGAAACTGATCTTATTAGGGCTCACATGACGGATCCAGAATCACATTTTCTGGAGGATTCAATCCAATGCCCTGATTGTCAGTTACACCCCATTGAACTTACTGATGATTCTGTTTTTGAGATAACCAGACCCAAGTCAATTCTGATTCAGCCACATCTTTTAAACTTGGGAATTTCAAACGGGGTGATTATATGCAGGAGATCCCAGAATTTGACATTCTGAAGGAGGGTAGGAGCTGAGAAATTTTGATTTGGGAAGCAAACTCTGGAGGAAGTAGAAGATCGAGTTTAAGGGTTCCAATTAAGCTAAAACCATCAAACCAGGACCCTTACGACATTTGTTCTGAGGATGTCCAACCCAAGCAAACATTCATTGATTATCCTTTGGAACTTGATTTCTCTGTAACCCAACTCTTTGGTCTTGGGCTTTATCCGCATAAATTGAAGGCCCGACCCCGCTAGCATATTGATTTTAGGTTTTGGGTAATTTTTATCCAGAACCTTAGATATTCTTGATCATGGGGTATGGGTCTGCATCACAATCTGGTCCACATTTGTGGACATCTGCTAGCAAGTTAGAGATTTCATCTTTTTATTTTGATTCTGACCTGCACTTGTGAATTCTTTATTTCTCTTCTTTGTATAGTGTGCCTAGCTGAAAGCACTAAATTCAGCACATATACAGTTTTTCTCGGAGCAGACTCGTCATTCACGCAATTCAGGTGCTTTCTACTCTATTCCACTCTGTTTTATGTCTTTTTAATACAATGAGGACATTGCATTAGATAGGCATGGGGGAGATGGATATTCATCTCTGAATTAATTTGTCAGCTCCATAGATTCATTTTATTTTCTTTCATTTATATATATATATAAATAAAAAAATGGAATTAGGGAAGAGAACTTGGGCTTAAGAAAATTTTCAATCTTAGGAAATAAAACTATATGATTTGAACTTGAAGACCCTTCAGGTCTTCGTACTTAATCAGCATGTGTATCCATTAAAATGTGGATTTTTTTTTCGAGTCCTCGCCATCTTAATTCTATTGTAATTTGATTAAATAAGTTTGGATGATAAGTACACGGCTTATCAACCCACCATCTGATTTGAGGGAACTTTAAGTCTAAAGCATCTATACACTTTCTTTTCACTGACTTGTTGATCAGTGGATTTAACGAAAATTAGGTAGCTAATGAACCTTCTAGGGTGATATGGCTAGCAAGGTATCATGGGTAACAACCCATAGGTAGGTTGTCTAGAGCCTAGTTGTTGGACCATTCTCTTTTTACTGCCTTTAGGTAAATCTTAGACCAGGGAAGCCACCTACTTAAAAAAAAGAAAAAGAAAGTCAAAAAGAAAAGAAAAAGAGAAAGGAAAAAGAAAACAAAAGAAATTAACCACACTTTGCCACACGAGTATGGCTGGCAAGTTGTCGGTGATAACAACTCATCCACCGGTTGTCCAGAACCAAGCTCAAGAAATGCACTTAAAATTCCCAAAACACTTAGAAAGAAGCGGAGAAGTAGAATAAACAAGGGAGATATACACTGGATTCACCCTTGTGTTGACCCCATAAAAATAAAAGCAGGGAGAAAGCTACCGGTCGTAAAGATACACCTTTAGGCAGAACTCCCTTTTTAAGGTCACCTAGAGGCGTAGAAACCTGAAGTCCGTTCTAATTGCCGATCAACGAGTCTATCACATTCACAATAAGATGCTTAGAACTTAGGGTTCTCACCAAATCTTGGGTGAGTTGAATGGCCGTAGAAAGCCACTCTTTAACCCTAAACTCAAAAATCCAAAAAATTAGAAAAGAAGAAAAAGAGAAAAGAAAATTTTCTTTGAATAAGACATGGGCTTGAGGCGGTCTGCATTTTGGCAGATACCCGGGCGCTGTTGTGTCTTTGAAAGTTCAGATCTTAAGTAAAAATTTTCTTAATATTGAAAATAACTTATGATCAAGTAATCCAACCTAATTCTCTTATAAATAGCATGTAGGTTTTGTTAGGGACTAGCAAAAGATAGGCATGGGGGTGTGATGTAAACATGTTTATATTACATAAAATGTCTATTTATGCATGTTCTTAAGAATAGAATTGCATTACATACTATAAATATTACATAACATGCATCATCTTGCATTTAGATTAGTTTGAATAAAATAGAGGTTAATTGTCTCCTTTTATGGTTAGGGATAGGGCGACTTTTTATCGGAGCCTCAGATCGAAGATCCAACTATACAGATCTGGTCAGGGTGACAATTGCAGTTCAACGACTCTAAGATAAGCCTAATTGGATATCCATAGCATCAGATAGAGACCGAGGAACCCTAGAAGATCAAGGGCCAAGATGGTGTTAATCCGCCCTTCAGATGACAAATCCGACCACACGGATGGTTTCAGATCGACGATGGCAGCCTAATGGTGCGAAAATTGATTCAATCCGATACCCGTGGCAACATCTATAGCACCCAGAAGATGGATGGCCAAGATGGCGCCATGTGGCGCCATCTTGACCGCCCAACTGGCCGCACGCATCCGCTAAAGTACTTAGCTCCAACGCTTCTCCACCGTTGGATCAAGATCCAATGGCTGTGAAGTGCACACGCTTAAGTTAAGCACTCGACACAAATGCGCCCGTAGCGCGTTGGTAGAGCGCCGTAACAAGGCGAAGGAGATGCGGGATCAAGTCACGGGGCACCTCAATTGGAGAGGGTGTGCGGGCGCAATTGATCGCACGATGGAGATCGAGCGGCTGTGCACACCTGATAGCGTCACGCGCCATCGCATGCCCCCGCGTGACGTGGGATCTCACGTACGACGCGCGCGGTTGAGGCATGGTGAGAAGCGCTCTCAGTCGTTCGATCTCCCAATCGAACGGCCAAGATCTAGCAGACGTGCACGCACGTTGATGCGTAGGGACGTAAGAGGGCGCGCGCACGTCGCCCACTACGGCCACGTTCAAGCCTTTAGTGACGGATTTATCCGTCACTAAAGGCTGAATTAATGATTTTCAACATGTATTGACTAAAATGCCTCACTCCTTGCAACTATAAAAGGAGACCCCCTTGATACGAAATTTTCATCCCTTCTTCTCTTCTCTCACCCCTTCCAAAGCTCTAAGAGCTTGTCTCAAACCCGGGATGCTCCTCTAGAGTAAAAATCTTAATTTTTCCACCTTCGTCCCCCTTCGTGGAGCATGCTGCGGTTGTCCTCTCTCTGCATTCGAGAAGTGGATCCGCGATGATGACGACGTGTTGTTTCATTCTCATTCTTCCCATTTCGTCCTCCTTCGCACTCCGTTCCCCGTCTTCTAGGCGTCGTCCCGTCCGGCTCGTCCTCCAAGCGATCGTTGAGGAGGATATCACTCTCTCCATTCTTTTTACTACTTTCTAGAATAAATTTACTGCTTTCTAGTGTAATCATTTCCCTCTTTCTAGTTGTAATGAGTAGTGTAATGAGCAATTTCTGATAATGAAATTCATATTTATTCTACATCCCTTTTGCTTTTATTTGTAATATTCTCTTTCTCTCTCTTCTATTTATTATTTGTTAAATAGTTTTCAACTAGCTATTCTGTTTTGTGACAAATAAAACAAACATGCATTTTTAATCAAACGTTTGCCTCCCTGAGTTCAACCCAGGATTTCTATTCCGGTATAAATTTTATTTGTTGAACCAGAGTTTTTCGCTATTCAAACTACAACGACATGTTTTCAAATCAAATTCGATAGTGTAGTAACTCGTCGCTTCAACACACTCCTTGTGGAGTTTTTTATTCTTCTCTTATTAAGTTTCTATTTATTTTAAATATGGGTATCTTGTTTGTTTTGTCAACACCAAAAAGGGGGAGATTGTTGGAACTTAGTCCACTTCTCTTTTGTGTTTTGATGTTAACAAAACTGTTTTAAAATCTAATGAGTTTATGAAGTATTATAGGAAAATACAGGAGTTAGAAAGTATACAAGTAAGAAAGAATGGAAGACATGAAGATTGAAGACCATAGTTTAGTTTAGTTTGTTGTATCTTAGAACTTTTGTATGTCTCCTAACAAGGAAAAGATATCTTAGGAGTTAAAATCAAAGTAGAGATAATTAGGGATCAAAATCACGTTCAATCATTCGTTTTAAAACTAAAGATAGACTCTTTGAAAATATTATCGTATAGCTAAGATAGGATTTCCATAAAACTTGGTTTAAACTTGTAAAACAAGGTACCTGTAGCAAGTACCGGTACTAGTCATAAGTACTGGTACATGCTAGGCACAGGTTTGGGCCTAAGTCCCAAACTGTGAACAAGTACCGGTACTCACATGAGTACCGGTATTAAGTATTCACAGTTGGTAGACTTTTAGTGTGCCTGGACCTCACAAGTATCGGTACTAATCCCCAGTACTGGTACATGTAGGTCACAACCCCGTTTCCTGTTGATGATAACATCATCATCATCAGCTATATCTAGCTTTAATTAGTCATAATCAAGGGTTAAATGATCCTATATAACCGTCAGAGAGACATAATTCACTGCAAATCCATTTTGAGGGAATAAACAAGAAAATAAGGTAAAACTGTAGTTTTAACAACATATTTAATTGCAGTACAATCAAAGATTTTCTCAGGGGTTAATTAAGGGTCATATGGTCTTAAGAGTCTAACAAGTGAGTCCGTATAGATATAAAAGGGTTTTCGTGCATTTCAGGAATTAAATGACATCTGAAACCCTAAAAACCGACTTGCTTAATTAACTGAGGTTTTGGTCAGGATAAAATTCACCTAAACCCTCTAAAATTCATAGAAAAATATTCTCTAGGGTTTGGCATCCTTGATTTGACCATTGGAACCCGTCTTGACCCAAAACAGAGCCACAGACAGACTTTTGCCCTAATTTAGGTTTTTGCATAAATTGCCTTGTCAAACTAGGTCAAAATCGAAATCCAACTTCACAATTGAATTCCTTAAGTCCAAATTAGGTTTGTACCAAATGTTGGACCCAATCTTAGATTATTTCAACCTAGTTTGTACTTTGGTCCAAGTCTGATTTTATTTATCTCCAATAGCCCCTCAGCTTTTGAATTCCTCACAAAAAGCCCCCCAGCTTCTTTGTCTTCTTCACAACAAGGTCCCTGCCACCCTAGAATCCTAATTCTACAACTCTGGCGACCTTTGATTGAAGAGAACTCCTCTGATCAATGAATCCTTTTTAAAATTGGAAGGGAGATTCTTTATGGAGTCCTCTTTCCATTGAATTCGGTCTTGAGCCCAACAACTTTCCCAATCTCTCATGCAAATGCATGAGAGATTTAGGCATCTTTCGATTTTCCTACTCTGGAGACTTTCCTAGCTTGGGAAGCTTGCTTCCCAAGCTCAAATTGACCTCTAGCTACCTATATAAAGAACCCCTAGGGTAGACCGTGCTTTTTACATTCGATTTCAACCGGATTCCCATTTGATTTCGTCTCTCCTCATCCGGCTGAAGCTCCTTGACATCCGGCGACTTCCTCTGCCTCCTCTCATCGTTTGACCACAATACCGGCGACAGATCCTCCTTCCTTGCCTTCTTCTGCATCGTGCTGTACCCACCAACGCCTCTATCTCCTTCATCCTTGCCGTCCTACCCTCGCCGGAGCACCTTCTTCCATGGTGTCGACCTGCCAATGCCGGTGCCAATTCTCCCTCTTTTATCAGTTAGTTTAGGGCTATATTTGTTCCCCTAGGTCCCTAGTTTAGTTTCCTATTCAAAAATCCCAAAAATAACCCTCGACGCTGCCGTTCATCGTCATCTTCTTCGTCTTCGACCGAACCTCCAGCGTGGCATCCCCATCGCTACAACCCTCCATCCGCCTCGCCAACCACCTCATAACATTCTCCTCATCCACTCGCACAAAACCCCCATCCAATTTTGCCCTATTACGCACCCAACTGCAGCACCGAATAGACCCATCTCCGGCCATCCTTCTCGAGGTCGTCAGACTTCCTCACACACACTCACAGCACACCTCCACCACCGTTGCACTCCACAACGTCCGGCGATGCTTCCTGAATTGTTTTGATGAGGCCGAGAGGCCATCTTTTGAGTTTCAGGTTTCAGGTGCCAGGCCATTGCCACAGAGCTTTGAAGGAAGCTTGAAGCACATTCTAGCCACAGCAGCTCCAGGTGAAGCCTCCAAGAAACGTGGATTAGTTCCAGGAACACATCCAAGTTTCCACTTGGGAGCATCAAGCACTCCTTCCATTCCAATTGCAAGCAGCATCCGTCAGCTACTTCACGCAACAAAGCTGTGGGATTTAGTCCCACCTCGGAAGCGCACGGACTCTTGTAGAGGGTGAGGTCCTCCTTACCCACGCACGCCTTGCTTGTGGCATCACCACGCGGGCCTGGCCCTAACCCAATCCGCCTAACCCATGCATACCTCGGCTGTGACCCTAGCCGACAGCCTTGGTCCCGGGTGCGCTTAGATCCAAAACCTAACTACCCGGTACTATGCATGGCCTTGTGAAGGCGGAAGAAAGGTAGAAACCCAGAGAGAGAAGAGGAGAGAGAGTGTGGGGCAGGGGGGTTTGCTTCCCTATGTATTGGCTAACACGTAGCCAAAAATCGAAGGTGCCCCCCTGTAGAGATAGAGCTAAGGAAAGAAGGAAAGAAGAGATGAGGTAAAGAAGCTAAGAAGGAAATAAGAGGAAAAGCAGAAGCAGAGCAGAGAAAGAAGACAAGAGGAAGAAGTACAGTGTCCTCTTGGCATTATAGCAAGACACTTAAGTCATCTGATTGAGTACCCTGTCGTCTGATGGAGTGCACTGTGCACTAAAGTTTGCATGGTTGATACTGTTCATTTATTTAGATGATTTAGAAATTATTATATGTATCTAAGCTAATAATTGGTGATTCAAATCACCATTATTTTACCTTCAATGTCATTTTGGCTCGTTAGATCCTTCACATACTCATGTGCTACATTGCATATTTGATTTTTGAGTAATTAGTGTGCTCATTTAATTATATATTGAGATTACCGTGTGAATTCCTATTTTCTCCCAGCGAACGACTTCGGACTTTCATTCAAGTATAAATTTTATCTATTTTTCAAGCTATTTTTGAGGATTTATTACTACAACAAACACATCTTTTAAAACCTCGAATCAGCCCGATTAACATTTTAGCGCCATTGCCGGCCCGGGGAGCAATGCACAATTCACCGCTATTCTCTTGCTATATTTTTATATTTAAGCACTAACTTACCCTGTTTGCTTTATTATGATTTTGCGAGGTACTTCACAAGGAGATCTTCCACGCAAAACAGCCACTCCAGGGCAGGTAACTTTTCTATTCTTCCCTAATCAACATCCTAATCTTAGGAAGACAAAAAAAAAGAAACAATCAATTAGGAATCACCTGCCTTATTTTTCATAGTAATTATCATTTAAAAGGCAAGTTTCCTGATTTAAATTTTTTTTTTTCAAATCTGATTGAAGATTGAGATGATTTTGTTTAGAATTTCCTACCCCAAAATTCTTGTGCCTATTAGGGACTACGCTTAATTTCTAATCTTCTTGGACTATGCACTTCCTGTTTGAAGTCCAAGGAGAACATTTTTGAAGATCAAATTGGATGCAGAATAGAGCCAATTAGGATTTCAATTTTTAGGGTTTTGGAGTGCTAGTTCACATTTCTTGCATAAAAGGAAACAAACCCACCTGCATTTGTGTGCTACCCAAGCCCTTGGTTGAAAAGAGATAATTAACAAAACCCTAAAAATCAGGCTCTAATTTCACTTGAACCCTAAAATCCTTGGACCTAATAACCTGGGTGAAAAATTAGGGTGATTTCTAGGTCTTGACCTAGATCTCATTCTGCCATCTTTAGGGCAGGTCAGGTGAAGTTGGTCTACATTGCATGCCAACCAACCTCCAAATTAGGTCACAAGTTGAATTAACTTTTAATCAAGTGAAATCAAAGGCACAAATTAGGACATAAAATTGGTAGACTTAAGGTCTTAAGTTTGTACATTCCGGTCAACCTGGACCCTTAGTGACAAGGAAGGTCAGGTGGGGGAAACCCTGTAACCCGTGGGGACGCTCCACCGTGTAGGGGTCTTTGCAGGGCTCTCCCTTTCTGGTTGCCCAGGTACTCCTCGGGTGTGCGAATTTCTGATTCAGAGATATCATCCGCCTTGAAATTTCCTTAGTCATCCAAAAATCTTTGGGTGCCTTGATTGTGTCAAAATTCACATCCAGTCCCTCATCCCTTCTATTTAGTACACATATGCAGGAAGTCTATTAGGTTTTTAACCTAAGAAGCCTCACTAGATCTTCTTGGGAATCTCTTTCAGATCTGATCAACTTCAAATCTTGAGTTTGATTCTACATCTTGATTCCACCATTTGATTCAAAAATGCAACCTGACATGTTAGGAAAAGTGATTAGGAAACCTGTGTCCCAAATGACCATCAACGATAAAATGATTGAGGTTTCTTATGGATACCATGAAGAATATTATAGAGCCTTAGATAGGGACATTCAGGATAAATTTGTAGAAACAACAACCCACATTATGAACCGTGTTGAAATACTTTATGCACGAGTCTTACATGGTTCAACCTGGGAGGATCTTTTATCAGAATTCAGTGAATTATGGAGATTGCACAGTACCGAGTGTCTACAATGTTATTCAAATCCACAATTTTGGGAAACATATCAAAGTCTCATAGAAAAATGTGGGGACATGCTAAATACACTACAAAAGACAATTATTCAAAGATACCATACATTCCTTCAAAAGATGATGAGACATCTTGGAGCAACATTGAGGAGCAAAATCTTCCAAATCCTGGGGACAAGAATCAAGGTTGTTGTGGACCCCCAACCTAAATGGAATCTAATTCATTATGAACAAATTGATACACCTGATCTTGAGATGGGTTGGGAGGATCCAATTGTAGGTGTTCCCGATTTTGAGCCAACCTTAGAAATACAAAAGACTGGTTCACTAAGCTTAGATTTCCCAACACCTGTGATAATGAGATTAAGACAGAACCTCTCGAGGGTGTAAATTCTGTCCCTTATTGTAATAAGGTGACTCTCGAGAGCAATTTTGACATCCCTATAGAGCCCAACCTATATTCTAGTGATCCAACCCACACCCTTAACCTAGAACCTGTATCTGAGCCTTATTGGGATGATTACAAGGCCCAATGTGATGGAAATCAGATTTTGAATTTGGATTATGATTCTAGGCATGTATTTGATGAGTGCACCTCTCCAACCTTCTCAGAGACACAGATCAATTTTTCGGAAGTCACATCGATCTACGATATAGAAACTGAGGAGTTGGAAGAATTAGGAATCGATTGGGTCTACCCTACAAGCAAAGAACCCGAGCCCATGCCTAATAGGGACACCTTTTTGAGTTTAGATTCCAAGAATAGGCTAGATCCAAGTTAGGTTGTTGATTTTCCACATCTTGATTTATTCTATGGTTGAACCTCTAATCCCGAATCAGATTTAGAACATGATTCTCGAAAAGTTCTCTAGCGATTTCGAATCTTACTCTGTTATCAGAGAACTGTTGTTTCCTGATGATTACGAGCCAATCTTCGACCTCAGCAACTACAACCTGTCCTTTGATTCAGACACTAAGGTCAATGATTTGAAAGAAACCACCTCTTCTACAGCACATACAGAACCTTCACAAACCCGTTTTCAACCTCGACACGCAACTAGACTCAATTTCTACTTTGATTCTCCTCTCGATGAGCCGGTTGCACATGATTGTCCTCCACATTTCAATTGAGTCTCGGACATCGATCAGACTACAAATCACGCCCCATCCTTCTCTAATCACTTTCGTAGGGTTCCTACATCCTCCACTGATTCTTTTTCATTTGAGGATCCCTACTTTGACCAAGCTGATTAGACTTAGCCAAACCCTAATTTTTCACTTCCACATCCTTTTGAGCTCCACAGTATCTGGTGGGCACCACATCTTTTGATTCACATTTATCAACCCACTAGATTGATTGGGTTTGGGCTGCATCATTAGCCTGCTGATCTGAACAAGCACCTAGTTGGACTAACCAGGCTATTGATCAAGGTGCTTGTTCTACAAAACTTGTCTGATTTGACCACTCCTCCATACCATTTTTTGCTTGGCTGAAGGCAGTGAATTTAGCGCTTAATGGGAGGCAACTTGTCATTCTAAATACCTGAGATCCTTCTGATTATCCTTTTGTACTTCACATCTATTGCACTCTGAGTTCAGTTTTAGAATAGTTGATCCCACCTCTGGTACTCGTATCAGAGCTTGAAAATGTCCGCAACAGTCATCCTGACCCGTTCGCTCACCCGATTATCCTGTTCTAACTCCTAAACCCAAACTGTTTCATACCCTTCATTTACAATGAGGACATTGCAAAACTTAGGCATGGGGGGGTGTTAAAGTGGAAACATATAAAAGTTCAAAGTTCTGAAGGGTTCTCACAAAAAAATTACATATTCTAAAAAACCAAAAAAAATAAAAAATGAAAAAGAATAAAAAAATGGGAGAAGAGAGGAAATTTTGAAAAATTGAATGCACATCATTCTTGAGGAGGAAAAGGAGGAGGTGATTTAAATGTCAAAAGGAAGCAACAATTTGCAAGAAAAGAGATAGTCATTAGTAAAAGATTATGGGATTTATTTAAGTTCTAAACCAAATCAAAAGAAAGAAATAAAAGACAAAAGTGCTAAGAGATACAGAGATTAGTATGAACGCTAATCTTAGGCCACTTGGGCTGTGTTTTAGGCTTAAAAATTCAAGTATCCATTAAGATCTGGATAGTCCTCAAGAGGTTGAGGAAAATGCGAAGCTTAAGTATTAGGTCTAAGGCTTAGGGATTATTTAGCCTCATTAACTGACTTCTGGTTTGCAAAACTTGGTAACCTAAGCACCCCAATCCACACACAAGTCTGGTTTAGTGCGCTTAATATCAAAATCACGCAAAAGTGTTTAATTCTGTTCTGAAAAGGAAACCTAGATTAGGAGCGACTTATCAACACAAGTTGATTTGGAAGAGTTCCCGATGCGGAGAGGTGGCAAATTCCCCTTGAAGATGCGCAAGAACATACCGTCTCCTCGATGCTTATCTCCTAGGATATCTAAATATCCTATTGGGGGCATGTAAGCACCTTATGCTAGTTTAGGTGCCATGGGTGAGATTATCCTGAAATGTCGATTCCCAGGGCTTGATTTTAGCTACAGAATGCCATGGGCGGCATTATCTCAAAGTGTTGAAAGCCAGGGTTCTAGGGGTTGCCATGGGCGGTACTATCTCAAAGCATCGAACGTCAGGGTCCCTGCGAGAATTGATGGTGGGAGCTAGGAATCCGATACAGACCGTGTCGTAAAGCCAATCTGAAGCTAGAAACAAAGAAAAGAGAGAACTCTCCAAAAATACAAAAAAAATCTTCTCTCTCTCTTACAAAAACGCACTGCAAAATGAATCGAGACTAAAAATGTTTTAAGCATGGGTGCTTTAACCGTGGAGTTCAACGAACCTTAGGTTAGTTCTTGTGGGCCTTAGAAGCCTTCGCGGCGGACTGAGGCTAAAGTTGGTCAGGTCCGAATCTTGGTTGGTACTTGAGTACTTCTAGGCCTACTATTGGCATTTTGACCTAATCTACACAAAAAAAAGTACACATCAGAGATCTGAACATATTGTCTAGAATTTGAGTTAATTCCGTAAGATTTTTCTAAGGGACTAGCAAAAGTTAGGCATGGGTGTATGATGCTAACATCATCATCAGCCATATCTAGCTTTTAGTCATAATCAAGGGTTAAATGCTCCTACATAACCGCCAGAGAGACATAATTCACTGAAAATCCATTTTGAGGGAATAAACATGAAAATAGGGGTAAAAATGTAGTTTTAATAGCATATCTTAATTGCAGTACAATCACGGGTTTTCTCAGGGGTTAATTAAGGGTCAAATGGTCTTAAGAGTCTAACAAGTAAGTCCTCTATCTCCTTCATCCTCGTCAACCTACCCTCACCAGAGCACCTTCTTCCACGGCGTCGGCCTGCCAACGCTGGTGCCAATTCTCCCTCTTTCATCATTTAGTTTAGGGCTATATTAGTTCCCCTAAGTCCCTTGTTTAGTTTCCTATTCAAAAATCCCAAAAATAACCTTGGACGTCGCCGTTCACCGTTGTCTTCTCCATCTCCGATTGAACCTCCGGCGAGGCGTCTGTATCGCTACACCCCTCCATCCACCTCTCCAACCACCTCATAACCTTCCCCTCATCCACCTACACAAAACCCCCATCCTATTTCTCCCTATTATGCACCCAACCGCTACATCGAACAGACCCACCTCCAGCCACCCTTCTCAAGGTCGTTAGACCTCCTCACACACACTCACAGCACACCTCCACCACCGTTGCACTCCACGATGTCTGGAGATGCTTCCTGAATTGTTTTGATGAGGCCAAGAGGCCACCTTTTGAGTTTCATGTTTCAGGTGCCATGCCATTGCCATAAAGCTTCGAAGGAAGCTTGAAGCATGTTTTAGCCATAGTAGCTCCAGGTGAAGCCTTTAGGCAATGCAGATTAGTTCTAGGAACACATCTAGGTTTCCACTTGGGAGCATCAAGCACTCCTTCCATTCCAATTGCAAGTAGCATTCGTCGACTACTTCACGCAACAAGGCCGTGGGATTTAGTCCCACCTCGGAAGCGCACGGAATCTCGTAGCGGCATAAGAGGAATTTGTGTTCTAGGCATATCGCCTTAACACACCGAGGTGAGGTCCTCCTTACCCATGCACTCCTCGCTCATGGCATCACCACGTAGGCCTGGCTTCGACCTGACCCGCTTAACCCACGCACACCTCGGCTGCGACGCTCACCCGCAGCCTTGGTCCCGGGTGCACTTAGATCTGAAACCCGACTACCCGGTACTGTGCATGGCCTTGTGAAGGTGGAAGAAAGGTAGAAACCCAAAGAGAGAAGAGGAGAGAGAGTGCAGGGCAGGGGGGTTTTACTTCCCTATGTATTGGCTAACACGTAGCCAAAAATCGAAGGAGCCTCCCTTGTAGAGACAAAGCTAAGGAAAGAAGGAAAGAAGAGGTGAGGCAAAGAAGCTATGAAGGAAAGAAGAGGAAAAGCAGAAGTAGAGCAGAGAAAGAAGAAAAGAGGAAGAAGTAAAGTGTCCTCTTGGCACTGTAGCAAGACACTTAAGCAGTCTGATTGAGTACCCTGTTGTCTGATGGAGTGCACTATACACTAAAGTTTGCATGGTTGATACTGTTCATTTATTTAGATGATTCAGTAATTATTATATGTATCTAAGCTAATAATTGGTGATTCAAATCACCATTATTTTGCCTTAGATGTCTTTTTGCCTCATTAGATCCTTCACATACTCATGTGCTACATTGCATATTTGATTTTTGAGTAATTAAGTGTGCTCAGTTGCATTATATATTAAGATTAGCGTGTGAATTCCTATTTGCTCCCAGTGAATGACCTTGGACTTTCAACTGAGTTATAAATTTGATCTGTTTTGAGCGATTTTGTCTTATACTATAATGCAACTTTTACAATGACGAATCCGCTGATAAACACCTGTGAGTCACAAGTACCGATACTAGTGATAAGTACCAGTACCAAGTGACTTTGTTGGTACTCAACAGAATGCACTGAGTACCGATACCCCAGGCATTGTTGGGCTGACTGTGAGTAGTCAGTATCGGTACCACAACTTTAGTACCGGTACCAACTAGCCGTTGTGCCTAATCAGAATGGCTATTTTATAATTAATCCTATCTCTAATCTTCACAAATTGCCCCTAATGGCTAGTAATCATAGGGAAGGTGTTTAGTGGCCTATATAAACACTCCTTGAGTGTCTTTTGAATAAGTACATCAAGCCAAAAATACTCTCCTTGCCTACATCTTCATTTCCTAATTTTCTAACTGCAAAGGAGCTTGATTTGTTGCATTCTTCTCAATGACACTCTTTGTTTGCAACAAATCTTCAAAGGCGATTGTGTACTTCATTGTTAAATCATTTGCTTTCAATTTAGTATTCTCGTTAGATTAATTCATACACTCTTTAAGCAATATACTTGTTGGAGACTTAGGAAATTTAGTTTTTAGCTTTATTATATCTTTCTTACACCTGTACTTTTGTCCATTTCTTTATCTTGTAATTGGGTTGAGGTAACTCGTTAATTACCTCAGGTTATTAGGAAATTGATTTCCTTCGGATTGAGCAAATCAGGTTAAAAATCCTAAGTCGAGAGACTTAGGTAGTGGATTACTCGAGTGAGGGGAACCATTATACATCTTGTGTGCTTTTTGTGGTTTGTTTATTCTTGCAATTTTTATTTATATACCACACTATTCATCCCCCCTTCTAGTGTGCATGTGCCCTATAGAGCCTATAGCATGGTGTCCTAAGGGGTCCCACCCTTTTGGCCAGCCAAGTAATTCAAGGGTTGATCTACCCAGTCGTGTTTTGGGGATCTAGGATTAGGTTTAATTAAGGTTGACACTCTAAGGACCAGTTTGATTGCTTGCATTGAGTGGACGGAGTTTCTTTCATCTATCTTCTCCTTCTAATCTACAGACATTCTTTTGGTGTATGCAAGGTAGAAGATCTCAAAATCCTAATTTGCTACCACCATTAGAAAGAAATCCTAGGAGAAGACCTATTTATCCAGGATCTGAATCTAAACCCTCTGCAATGGCTAGTCACCGCGAGGAAGAAGAGATTGATGAGCAAAATCTGGATCCTATGGCCCTCTTACAAAGGAAAATCACCAAGTAGGGCTAGCATCATGACCGACAGATGGAAGTTATAGTGCAGGCCATCACTTAACTCTAAAATGGAAGGGCAGACTGGCCCCTCCATGACTTTTATAACCCTCCTAATGCCCAACCTGAACCCTTTGTTAGGGTACCTCAGAATGGGGATGATTTTTAACTCAAACCTCAAATCATTAACTTGATTCCCCACTTTCATGGCCGTGAGTCAGATGACCCCTTCCACCACCTTGAAGAGCTCCTACACATAGGAAGAACCTTTGGTCCTAGGAACACGAATGAAGATACCCTGATGATGAAAATGTTCCCATTCTCCTTGAAAGATTGAGCTGCACATTGGTTGAGGACAATTGGTAGACTAATCCTAACTTGGGAAGACCTGAGAAGCACATTCCTAAAGAAATTCTTCCTCATAGGAAAAGCTAATGCCCTAGATGTGCCACAGCAACCTTTAAGCCTAACCCTAGGGAACAATTACATGAGACTTGGGAGAGGTTCAATGATCTAGCCAGGAAATGCCCCCATCATGGTATTCTGAAGTGGCACTTTGCCCATATTTTCTATTATGGGTTGAGTGATAATCTGAAGAATTTTATTGATGTAGCATGTGAGGGCAATTTCCTAAGCAGAGACACTGAGGGAGCCTTTCAATTGTTCAAGAATATGAGTGAAGATTCCCTCAACAATGTCTCAATGTCCACCTTTAGCTAAGCTAATCAACCAAGGAGCGAAGTTTATGAAGTTAACAATTGAAACTTGGTTGATTTAGAGCTAATTGCACAATGATTAGACAAGGTGGAACTCATGGGCAAGAGTATGGAGAATTTGGATAAGAAGCTGGATAACCTTCTAAAGGACGAAAATTCTTTAGGTACGCAATCCAAATTAAATCCTATGCCTACCCAAGGAGTGCCTATGATAGCCCACAACCAATTTGCCAACCCACTAGGTTAGGAATAAGTGCACAACATTAATGACCTAATCATGGCTCCACCTATGAGCCAACTGTACTTGGACCCATCTCTTTTTGGGTTCTAAGGAGGGACCTTGATGCCCTCGAATTCTGAACTAGGCAGTTCGATGCCTAGTTATCCTGAGGATGTGAATGCACTCTAGGGTTACACTAGAAATGAGCCTTATTCAAACACTTACAACCCTGGATGGTGTAACCATCCTAATTTTGCTTGGTCAAGTCAGAAACCCGCCTAGGGTCCTAACTTGACTAAGCCAAACACTTATGAGCAACCTAGTAGGTACACACAACCACGCACATATCAGCCACAACCTACACAGGAAAACCAACCCTCTGATCTAAGTCTAGTCCTCAAAGAAATGAGAGAAATGAATATGAGGCATAAGGAAGAAATGAATCAATTGAGGACAGAATTGACGGGACGATTGGATCAGCTAGTAGATGCTAAACAATACGGGATGTTACTATCCCAACCTGTCCCAAACCCAAGGAATTTCAATAGGGTCAACCAACATAACACAAGGGAGCAACATGCACATATAGTTCAACCGGCTCCCCAGTAGCCACCTGGTTTTGCTAACCCTAAACAGGCTCCACCTATTTTCCAGAACCCACCTCAACCATTTAACCCTAACACTTTTGATGGTGCGGTAACCTTAAGAAGTGGGAGATAGATCCAAGATCCTTACCCCTCTAAATCTAAACCTAAACAAGATCTTGAAGAGCCCGAATCTAACCTAGGAGATCAAGAAGATAAGGATCAGGACCCAAACACTCATGATTTCTCTCAAGCTACCTTTCCTGAAGCCTTGAACAAACCTAGGAAAAAGAAAACCAATCCATTAGAGGAGTGGCTTGATATTTTTAAACAAGTCCAGGTGAGCATACCACTCCTTGAGGCTATTGAGAATATCCCAGCCTATGCAAAATTTTTAAAAGAAATTTGCACACCTAAACAACTGGACAAATCAGCTAAAAGGGTAGTGTTATTTGAACAAGCTAGTGCAGTTATCCTTAGAAACTTACCTAGAAAATAGAAAGATCTAGGAGCCCCTCTGAACTCATGTGTTATTGGAGATACTACTTTTGATAGGGCTTTGTTAGATTTAGGTGCCTCCATAAATTTAATCCCCAATTTTACGAAAAATTTAACTTTGGAGAGTTAAAACCTACTGAGGTCACATAACAACTGGTTGATCGATCTGTGACCACACCACAGGGGATTGTTGAGGATATAATTGTCAAGTTCTGTGATTTTTATTTTCCTGTGGATTTCCTGGTTCTTGACATAGAGGTACCAGAGAACTTGAAGAACACTCCGATAATTCTAGGAAGACCATTTTTAGCTACTACCAAGGCAAATATTGACTGTGAATCTGGCAGTATGGAAATCAAATTCAGGGATAAGAAGACAAAAATTAACATCTTTAAGGCCATCAAACAATTTCAAGATTGTGGAATGATAGAAGATTCTGAGGACCATACCGTTGAATATTGTATGGAATTAGGAATAACCCAATCTGATTGTATAGGCCTTGACACCCAAACCAATCAAAAGGTCAGCTCACCAATCACTGACTTGATTCCAAGATCTCTTGAGGGTAACTGTGATCCACCACTAGACCCTTTATCTCAAGGACCCAAACCTGAACTTAAACCTCTTTCAGATCATCTAAAATATTTTTTCTTGGGATCTGATCAGACTTACCCATTAATCATTAACTCTCATCTAACCCAAACTCAAGAAAAGCAATTGATTAAAGTGTTGGAAAGAAACAGTAGAGCAATTGGTTGGACATTAGATGATATGAAGGGAATCGGTCCTACTTACTGCACCCACAGAATCTATATTGAGGATGGATTGAGACCCTCCCAAGAAATGCAGAGATGGTTGAATCCTAACATGCGAGAGGTAGTGAAAAAGGAAATAATCAAGTGGTTAGATGCGGGAATAATCTACCCAATCTCTGACAGCCCGTGGATTAGTCCTGTACAAGTGGTTCCTAAGAAAGCCAGGCTGACTGTGAATACTAATATAATGGGGAATTGATTCCAACCCACACAGCTTCCTCTTGGAGAGTCCATATCGATTATAGGAAGCTGAATAGTGCAACCAAGAAAGACCACTTTCCACTTCCCTTCATTGATCAAATCCTAGAAAGACTAGCCAGCCAACAATTCTTTTGTTTCTTGGATGGCTATTCTGACTACAATCAAGTAGCTATCCACCCTGATGATCAAGAGAAAACCACCTTCACATGTCCCTACGGAACATTTGCCTTCCGTAGAATGCCTTTTGGATTATGCAATGCACTAGCAACCTTTCAAAGGTGCATGCTTGCAATCTTTTCAGACATCGTGGGTGATTTCATGGAAATTTTCATGGACGATTTTTCTGTGTTCGGTGACTCTTTTGAATCATGTCTGATCAATCTTGAAAAGACTTTACAAAAGTGCATTGAGGTGAATCTTGTTCTATCTTGGGAAAAGAGTCACTTCATGGTCAAGGAGGGCATAGTCCTTGGACATGTTGTGTCTGAAAAAGAAATCGAAGTGGATAAAGCGAAGGTGGACATTATAATCAAACTTCCTCCACCTTCGATGATTAAGCAAGTAAGATCATTTCTCGGACATGTGGAATTTTATCGTCGATTTATTAAGGACTTTTCTAAGGTGGCAAGACCCTTAAGAAACTTGCTGGTAAAAGATCAATCCTTTGATTTTGATTCAAATTGCTTAAAGGCTTTTAATCAGCTGAAGGAGGCTATTACACAATCACCCATCTTACAACCTCATAATTGGGATCATCCTTTCAAAATCATGACCGACGCCTCTGATTATGCCATCGAGGCAGTCTTGGGACAAAAGGTAGACAAGGAACCATTTGTGATTTACCATGCTAGTAAAACTCTGGATGAGGCTCAAAGAAACTACACCACTAGAAAAAAAGAGTTGCTAGCCGTAGTGTTTGCTCTGGAGAGGTTTAGACCTTACCTACTGGGATCTCATGTCACAATCTTCATAGATCACACTGCATTAAGGCACCTGATGTCTCAAAAGGATGCAACACCCAGATTAATAAGATGGATCCTTCTGCTGCAAGAATTTGATTTAGAAATCAAAGACAAATTTGGCACCCAAAATGTAGTAGTAGATCATCTCTCCAGAATCCTTGCAAACTCTACAACTCCTCAAATCTGTGATTCTTTCCTTGATGAGACTCTCTTGACTATTTGCAAACTACCTTGGTTTGCAGATATTGTCAACTATTTGGCCATCGGAAAACTACCCATGGATTGGACTAAGCATAAGCGAGATAAGTTGATTTCCGATGCCAAATACTACTTTTGGAAAGACCTAGAGCTATTCAAAGTTTGAGCGGATTAGGTTATCCGCCGTTGTATTCCAGACAAGGAGATCGCAAGTGTACTAGAATTCTGCCACACTTTTGCTTGTGGAGGTCACTTCTCAGGAAAAAAGATGGCAGCTAAGGTACTGCAGAGTGGATTGTATTGGTCGTCTTTATTCTGTGACTCGTACAACTTCTGTAAGTCATGTATCAATTGCTAAACTCTAAGAAACATGACCAGGAAGGACATGATGCCCCTAAATCCAGCCCTTGAAGTCAAAATCTTTGATGTTTGGGGCATTGATTTTATGGGACCTTTTACCAATTCATTTAGATACCTGTACATTCTGGTGGCAGTTGATTATGTATCCAAATGGATTGAGGCCATCCCAACTCGAACCAATGATCATAAAGTGGTCATGGAGTTTGTAAAGAAGAACATCTTTAGTCGGTTCAGTGTACCCAAAGCTCTGATTAGTGATGGTGGCTCCCATTTCACTCACAACCAATTCAGGACCTTACTAGCCAAGTATGGAGTCACTCACAGAATATCTACTCCATACCATCTACAGACCAACGGACAAGCTGAAATCTCCAATCGAGAAATTAAAAAGATCCTTCAGAAAATGGTTCTCTCGGATTGGAAGGATTGGTCTACCAAATTGGATGATGCTCTCTGGGCCTACCGGACTGCGTATAAAACTCTGATTGGAATATCTCCATTCCGTCTGGTCTATGGAAAATCTTGCCATCTGCTCATTGAGCTTGAACATAAAGCTTATTGGGTAATCAGAACATTTAACTTGGATCTTGATCGATCTGGATGACAAAGAAAACTCTAATTGATTGAATTGGATGCAATTTGGAATGATGCCTATGAGAGCACGAGAATCTATAAGAGTAGGACAAAAGCTTTACATGATAAGTACATCTCCAGAAAAATCTTTATCCCTAATCAAAAGGTTTGGTTATTTGATGCACGCTTGAAGCTCTTTCTAGGAAAATTAAGATCAAAGTGGACAAGTCCCTTCATTGTAAGAAAAGTCTACCCTCATGGAGCTGTGCTTATCCTGGATCCCAAGATCGTCCATGAGACAAAGGTAAATGGTTAGAGATTGAAGCCTTATATCACTCAAAACTGTGATCCCATTCCTGATGGTCACATCAACCTTCTGGAATCTTCTTAAAGTTGAACTGAGTTTGGCAAATGACGTTAAACTTAGTACTGTTGGGAGGCAACCCAGTACTCTGTACAGGTAGCTCTGCATCCTCTGTATTCATGCTGACCTGGATCAACAAGCATAGTCAGGTGATATCCCCTCCTCTTGCTTATTATATTTTGATTTTCATGCATACATTTCAATGAGGATATTGTAATGAATAGGCATGGGGGGGTGGACATTGCATGTCTAATTTTTATGTCAAAAAAAAAGGCATTTAGGCATAAAGAATTTTTATTAAGATTTTATTAGGGATTTATTCTTAAGTTAATTCCTGAGTTTAGAATCCAGTACAATTTTACACTTACGCGTAGAATTTGCAATGGATCCTCTGTGAAGACAGATAAGCATCTTTAGTTTGTCGAGAAGAAGCAATGCTTCTTCTCCTAAGCTCTTGGACAGTAATTAGGGAGTCAGGCAAACTATCTTCTAACAGATCCACTAAACAAGTGTGAGGTGAGAGTAGAAAGTCTACTGGTGCTCTAAGGCTAGTATGAGGAATCTTAAACTATGGATAATGAGATAATGATACTCAGAGTTAGGCATAAGTTTTCGCTCTCGGTTTTTGCATACAAGTTCTTAGTGCGAATATTTTAAGAGTTACCAAATAAGGCAAATACGAAGAGAGTGGATTTTGATAAAACTAGGACTAAGGTGGATAGTCACAACCATCTTTTACGGAATCCTCAGCTGAGGGAGGGTATTAATGTCAAGGCCAGAAATACACTGTCCTATACATTCCCTTCCCGGTGCTGAGAATAGGTACTTCCACCAAGTAAGCCACCCGATATCCTCTTGAACACCCCTAATCTCAAATAATGCCTCATAAATAAAAGTTGTATGCGATATTGCATCATGGTAGTAGATTCTGGATGCAAAAGAAAAGAAAAAAAAAGAAAAAAAGAGGCATATATGCCTATGCATATAAAAAAAATATATAAAAAAGAGTAGAAAAGAAAGAAAGAAAAAGCAGAAAAGAAAAAAAGAGAGTTTATAAGTGTTTTTAGAGTTTATTTCAAATGTAATGAGGCAATAACACCTACCACCCTCACGATCCACCAAATACAGCCTTACCTATTTTTTTGTATTTTTGGTTGCCTGAATACAGGCTGAGGAATTCTAACTTAGTCCTAAAGTTTTCAGAACTTAATCAAAGTGTTAATGCCAGGAGAGACCACCAAATATATTGATAAATTTAGTGAGATTGTGAGCTCAAAAAGAAAGAAAAGATAAGATAAGAAAAAGAAAAAGAAAGAGAGAGAAAGAAAGAGAGAGAATGCGTACAAAGGAACTGAAGAGAGCATAGTTTCTTGCCTCTCTCTGAGTTGAATTATTTCATAATATGGAAATCTAGGTTCTAAAGTACTAGTCTATATGCAGCACCAGATGAGTGTGAGCCACCAAATACAAATCTACTTGACTCAGAAATCTTCTACCTAAGCCAAAAGCCAGGGTTGAATATACAGGTTACTTTATAACCCCGAGGGAAGAAGTTTTCCTATCCTAGTAGATTTTTACTAAGAGTCAAGTACGAGCTTTAGATGAGGATTGGATTTCACTTGGATCCATTGCATAGGCTACAACAAAACACAATCATGATTATTTGGATTACTAAAGCTTCAGATGAAAACAAAAGACATAAACCTCTAGTCAAACTCTTGATAAAAATTAGTCATATAGGATCATTTTGTATTTAGTCTTACATTTGCTAGGAACTAGCAAGATTTAGTCATGAGGGTGTGATTGCACAGCAATCATGCAACCTAAATCACCTGAATTAAGCTAGATTCTAGCATAACTTAGGGATAATGCATTCATAGGCATCGTAATTTGCACAATAGCTAGTTTATTAGTCATATAGATAATATCATCTTTTTATATACTAATGAGAGATGAGTTTAATCGTAGATGTTTTGAAGCCGCGGATGACAGATCAGACCATACAAATCTAATCAGGATGACAACGGGAGTCCAATGCTTCCGAAATCATCTCTATCAGACAACCAGAGCATCTTGTGAAGTCTAGAGAAGAATAGAGGCCACAAAGTTAGATGACAAAGATCCAAGCCCCAGATGAAAAATCCAACCTCATGGATGGATCCTGATCAACGATTGCAGTCCAATGGCGCAAAAATCAACCTGATCGGAGGTCTACATTACCAAATACAAGGAAAAGAAGATGGACGACCATGATGGCACCACGTGGCACCATCATAGACGACCCTCACCGCTGACCCATCTTTGAAGACCATCCCTCGCCCACTCTCAACCATTGAATGGCCATCCAATGGTCAACGATGCATCCACGCCGACCATCCAATGGTTAAGAATAAATAGACTCAAAGAGGAAACTGTAACAAAACTCGTGCGTCGTTGGCTTACGCACTTGCGCTGGAAGCGAAGCACGTGGGTTCGAGTCGTGCGACGCTCAAATTAGGAAAGAGTATCACGCGGATACTATTGCTCGTTGGATTTGCATCGCCGCACGCAGGTGCGACCACGTGGCGCGACGAGGAGTGCCTGATGCTAACGAGTGATCCCACGCATTTTCTTTGTAGCGAAGGCGGTGCGGGCTCGTGGTTTACGATCAGATGACTAAGGCTTGAGCATGCAGAGTTGAATTCACGAGCACGCACGTGGAGAGAAAAAAGTGAGCGGGCATGATCTAAGGGCCCAACGGCCGCCACGTGTCGAGAAGAGGAGTGTTCCGTGCAATGAAGGTGCGTTGGAGGCTATTTTAAGGCCAAATCAGATCCGTTGATATCCTGATCGACGAATCTGATTGCCCAGGAGTTGTTACATCAGATTAAGGGCTCAAATGCCCTATTTACCCCTCAACACAACTATAAAAGAAGGCCTAGGGCCCCCCAGTTGAAATCATCAACTCCTGCTATCAACTCCATACAACTCTTCCACCTTTCTCCAGACCAAAGCTCTCCCTCTACAACTCCACTCCGACCTTCATCTCGGTGCTCTAGATCTGAGGTGCTACCACATCTCACATAAGCATCTTATAAGAGACGTCGTCTCTCTGCCTCCTATATCTCTATCTCTATCTCTTTGTCTATTTCTCTGTTTCTATCTATCTGTTTCTATTAAGCATAGCAATTTCTACTGTGAAAAACTCTTTATCAATGCAATGAAATTTGATCTCATGAATATCTAATGCCTCTTTATACATATATACATATATAAATACCTGTTAGAACTAGTTTTATTGAAAATCTTCTATTAAAATCGAGATTGCCTCCCTGTGAACGACTTGGTAGTCATTGTAATTTATAAATATTATTTGTCGACGTGTTTTCGTGCTATACTACAGTTGAATAATCTTTTTAAACGTGATTTATGTGCCAAACAGCGCTGTCCTTCTTATGTAGGTGGTGAGCCTTCCTCTATAAAGATTTGGTGAGTACAGTAGGAAGGACTTATCCCGATGAGATCATCCAAGGTCCAACCAATGGCCTTGAGATGCTTCTGGAGGATAGAAATCAGATGTATTTCCTGATCATTGGTGAGAGAGGAAATGATAATCATAGGAAACGTGTTATCTAAACCCAAAAAAACATACTTGAGGTTGCCAAAAAGTAGTTTCAACTTAAGCACCTGATTTTTAGCAACAACAGGAAGGTTAGGGTTGGCCTGGGAGGGAACTATGGGTGAAATCTGATTAGACATTAGTTCCTCAAGGTGTAATTGGGATTGGCTTTCTTGAGGCTCTAATTAAGGGCTAATCAACTCCAATTTATCAAGAATTGGGTCCTCAAGAAGTGTATCAATTCCTTGCAGTTCCTCAATAAACACCACAATTAATGCCTCTATCGGCCTTAAAAATATCAATCTTCATCGTCTTTGATAAATGTCAGTTTATCATCATTCTTATGCCCTAAACTTGATCTAGCTCTCAGGGTTTTAACTTCGTAAATGGATTTTCGGGCTGCATTTAGGCATTCACTTAGGATAGGTAGGCATTGCATTTTATTGTCTTTTTGATGCATTTACATCAGTGTCAGGGATAGACTTATAATCAAATCCCACAAACCCTAGCACTCAAGAAGGTAGAAGATGAAGGAGAAGCCCAAATCAGCTAGATCTTAGTTAAATCTAGCTCATCCCAGCTGGAACCCAGCTCCTTCTAGCTGGATCGACTCATCCTTAGGTCCATTCAGCTCATCTCAGTTGAATGGTAGCTCTAGCTAGTTCACCTCAGCTCCATTTAGCTCGCCTCAGCTGGATGGTAGCTCAAACTTAGCTCAAGATAGTTGATCCCAGCTCCTCCAGCTCAGAACAGTTCACTAGAAGGAAGCTCTACCTGACTAGGACTAGCTACTTCCATCAACTAGCTAAGCCTAGTCAGCTGAAGAAGACCTCAACTAGCTCAAGCCAGCTCAAGTCTAGCCCTTGGAGACTCAACTTAGGTCAACTTGGTTGAGCTGAGCTACTTGACCTAAGTTAGCTACTCCAGTTGGCTAGGTAATCTATGGGAAGACTACACCCAACTCACCTCAGCTCATATCAGCAGAAGCCAAGTCATCTTCGCTTGGCTTAGCAACTAGCAAAGAACTAGCAAGCTAAGCTAGCTAAGGTAGCTCCTTGCAGCTCTCTTCAGCAGCCATCAGCTCTATTATAGCTCAGATGCAGCTCCTCAGCTCTTACTCCAAAACCTAAGCTCCTTCCACCTCCTACTCTACTCATCTACGAGCTAAGCTTGCTTAGCTTAGCTAGTCCACCTCCATGGCATCCCAACCTAATCCTAAAACCCACCTAACTAGCTCCACTAAATGACCCTAAATCTAGTCCATCTAAGCTACCCATTCCCACTTTCCTTTTGGCACCAAAACAAAGCACCCATTCACCCCTCAACCACCATCAAGGGGCACCTTAAGTTGGAGCCAAAATTCCCATAGCCAACCCCCCTTTTTGGTGCCAAAACAGCCCCCCATCCTAGCCCTACACCTCACCACATATGCCATCTCCACCCTCCAATCTTGGTGCCAGCTAAGATCCTTCTAGAAGCCTCAAGTTGGTGCCATTTTTAAGGTGTCCCTCCGCCACCAAAAGGCACCAACCACCACCATAACCACCCCATATAGCCTTTTAGGTTGGAGCCAACTAATCCTAGCCTTAGGATCAATCAACCACCTCCATCAACTTATCTTGGCCCTCCATCTCATTCACACCAACCACCCCTTCTCCACTCCTATATCTACCCCCCATAACCACCACCACTCCATCATATTCTCCATTAGTTAACTCCACCCATAGCCACCTACATTCCACACCAAGGAAGAAGAAGAAGAGAAGAAGATCAAGGGGGCAACCTACCCACCCCCCTGGTGCCTTCTTTCTCTATCTTCCCCTCCCTTGTGACTCCTAAGGAGGAGGTCTTCATCTTGAAGGGATAGCTAGGCAAGGAGGAGCCTTGAAGGTGGTTGATGCCCACCTTGAGGAGAGAGCTTGGAGGAAGACTATTTAAAGAAGGAAGCCAAGAAGAACCCATTTCAAGTGTGGGGCAACTATACTTGGAGCAAGGGCTATCCAAAGCTTCTACCAGAGGATCCCTTCTTCTTCTTCTTTATCTTTATATCTTGTATTAGCTAGTGTGTTTTTGTTTGTTTCCATGTAATAAGCATTCCGCTACATTTCATTTAGTTGCTAGTAATACAAGTTTCACTTTGTCTTCCAAGTTCATGTTTTAATCTTAGTGTGCTTTTTATGTTCTAGTAGCTTAGTGCACCACACCTTCTCCATCTAATTCCCTAGGTGCACTTGCCTAGGGTGAGCTTAGAAGAAAAGGGTTCCTTCTTGTCACTTAGGAGTAGTTGATAGCCAGTCATAGCTTTAGCGTAAATATACTTGCATTTCGTTGCCTGATTATTTTGAAAACCCTAAAAATAAAAAAATTGAAAATATTAAAATACAAGTGCAGATTTGAGAGATGAGAGAGGGAACCATTTCAGGTGATTAACAATTTAACCTCCTTGGACGACCTTAGATACTCCACTATCTAGGTATTATAAATTTAAGAGTGGATCGATTTTACACGTTTCAACGACAAAAATCAGCATTTATAAAATCGCGTAAAATCCACATTAGTCTTATCCCCAAATTTAATTTCCATCTGGCCCTCCTCACAATTGATATTTACCCTAGCAGTAGCTAGGAATGGTCTCCCAAAAATAATAGGTGTTTCTTTCAGATTCTCTGGTGTATCTGTATTTAAGACAATAAAATCAACCGAGAAATGGAAATCCCAGACTCTAACAACTGCATCCTCCAAAACTCCACAGGGTGACTTAATAGATTGGTCTACTAACTACAAAGTCACCTCTGTGGGCTTAAGCTCAGACTCCTCAAAGTAATCTAGGGGGGAGGTAGGAATAAGGTTAATGAATGTACCTATATTTAAAAGAGCTCTGTCAAATTCTAAGTCTCTGATCTTGCGGGAGATTAGAGGGGTGCTAGGATCCTTTAATTTCTGAGGAAGCTTGCTCAAAATGATGGAGTTAACCTGCTCCAATAGCAAAATAGGACTTCCTTCTGAATTTCTCAACTTATGATTGGGTGTACATAAATTCTTTAGAAATCTAGCGTAAGCCGATACATGACTAATAGCATCCGTCAAGGGAATCTTATTTGGACTTGCTCAAAGTGCTTAACCAAGTCCCCGTCAATCTACGGTTGTTTCCTACCCTTATTTCCTTTGGTTAAGGCCTCAGGAAATGGTGCAGTTCTAGGTTCTTCCAGGATGATTCTGGGTGATTCTTGGTTATCCTTGATAACCACCTCAAGTTGGGAAGTACTAGGACTAGGGTTAGTGTAAGTCTTAGGTTTTGGGTCCTTAGTACTTTTACTGATGCAGGTTGTTAGATAATGTACTCCAGCAGGGTAAGGAGTGGGTAGGATTGGTGGCTGTTGCTGCTGTGTCACATCAGGATTTGAAGTTGATGCTTCTAACATGTTCTGGTATATATGTGCAGATAGCCCTAGTTGAACATAGGGGATTTGGCCCGAATTAGGGTTCGCAACGTACCTCTAGTTCAATACGTTGTTCGAGTTTGGTAGAGGTTGAGAGGGTAATGCTCCTGGCTACCGAGTCCCAGCCATTTGCACAATTTGGTTGCGCACATCTTCCATATCCTCATTATGTTGCCTCTGCATAGTAGCATTGGTCTTCTGCATATCAGCCAAGGTCTATTAAATCATGCTCATTTTATCATCCTTGCTAGGTCTAGATTGAAAATTCAGGTTTGGCTTAGGTTGAGCCAGCTGATATGAGTGCAAATTTTGTGGTTGGGGTTGATATTTAGGTCTAGAATTTTGAGGATTGGAATTCCTCGACCAGGAGAAGTTAGGTTGATTATGCCATCCAGGGTTTTAAGAATTGGAGTAAGGGTTATTCTATATGGCATGGAGTTCCTCACAGGGTTGAGCAAGTCCAGAGAAATCAGAAAACTGGGGTTCAAAGATCCTCCAACTAGCGTAAGAGGGGTCGAAGTTTCCTCCAAAACCTGAATAAGAAGTGGATGGATAAGCATCCATCCCAGAGTGGTGGTGAATGTTATGCACGGCTTCCCTCCCTATGGGTGATCGTGCATACGTGCTCTGCTGAGAAGAAGTGGCTCTCTGGAGTTGCCAAGTCAAGTCGTCCAACTTCTTCTTGATAATAGAGACCTTAACAAATTGACTAGCCACCAATTCTAGATCGATAGAAGAGGATAGGTCTCGACCCTCGTGTGCTCCTCGTGTGTTCGTCACTACGTGGGTAGTCATCTGGTAGAACATACCCAAGGACTCATTGTTTGTAGAGTTCTCGCACATATTCTCGATAATATCCCAAACGGTATCCTCAGCCTTATCCCTGAAGTTACCTCCACAGGCCACATTGACGAAGAGTCTGAATCTTCATGGAGTCCTTGGTAAAAATATTGGACTTGTTCCCATTTAGGAACTCTGTGATGAGGGCATTTCTGCATGAGATCTCAAAATCGATCTCATGCCTCATGAAGAGGTTCCCTCGCATTTTACGTGAAATGTGTGATTTGGTGCCTCAGCGCATTAATACGCCCTATTGAGAAGAATTTCTTAAGAAATTGAGCCTATAATTCATCCCATGTATTGATTGGCTTAGTCAGGGACCGATACCAGTGGGAAACTTTATCTTTCAAGGAGAAGGGAAATATCCTCATGAGTAGGGTGGTCTGGTTTTGAACATTTGGCCTTAGTGTCTGGGCCAAATGCTTCAACTCCTGAATATGCTGGAATGGGTCTTGAGGACCCAATCCATGGAAATGGGGGATTAAGCCAATAATATTTGGCTTCAGCTCAATATCAAGTCCCCCAGCCGGAATATGCACCCTAGGCTCAATAGAAACAACTGTGGGATTACAATGATCCCGCAATTGTGGATGTTGTTGGGGTTATCTAGTACATTAATCAAGTCAGTAAGAGTCTGCAACTAGTTCTGAAGATGTTGGATATCACCCCCCTCTTCTTGAGTTGGGTTCTCCATAGAATCAGAAAATAGAGAACCAGAATCCGATGTAGAAAGATTTGAAGAGATGTGGATGTGATTAGAGGAAGACCCAAACAAGTTAGTTGGAGCTTGACCCCAACGAGAATGAACAACTAATGGAGACCTTAAGACTGGTTTTAAGGACCTCCTCCTGTGCATACGCTACAAAATCAGATGAGAGGGACTGGATATGTCTTTAGACCCAATCAAGGGACCCAAAATAATTGGATGACTATGACAAGTTCGAGGCAAACGGACCTCTAGATCAAAAACTCACCCACCCCAGGAAATACTTGGGTAGCTATGAAAGGAGTGTCCCGTAAAGACCCTACATGGTAGAGCATCTCTATGAGATACAAGGTTTCCCCACCCGACTTTCCTTATCACTGCAAGTCCAAGTAGACTGAAAGCGTGTGAGTTAGGCCCTAAGTCTACTAGTTTTAGGCTCTATGTGTGTTTGTACCTTGAGTTGTCATTTGATTTAAAAGTTAATTTCAATTGTGATCTAATTTCTAGATTGATTGGCTCACAAAGTGAACCAACTTCACTTGACCTGTGCTATAGATTGGATGATAAAATCTAGGTTAAGACACCCGAACCACCCTATTTCGATTGTCGATCAGGTTATTAAGTCCCAATTTTATGATTCAAGTGATCTTAGAACCTGCATTTTAGGGTTTCGATAATTAGATCGATTCAACCAAGGGTTTGGGTAGCACATAATGCGGGAAGATATTCCTTTAATTTGCAAGTGTGTTCTAGCACATCAAGACCCTAAAATTCAAAGCCCTAATTGTCTCTTAAATGGAATCCAATTTAAATTAAATAGCACCTTAGACTCAATCAGGAAGGTGTTAGTCCAAGTATGATGGTCAAATCAGGCACAAGTCCTTACTAGGACATGAATTAGGGTTTGGGTGTGTCTAATCAAATTCTAATTCTCTTCAATCATAATTAATCCACAGAAAGATAAAGAATTTCTTACCACAGTTGATGTTATCTATGAAAATAAGGCAAGGATGCAATCCTAGCTTTTTTTTGTTTCTTGTTTACATATACAAGGAAGAGAGAGAATAAAAAAGAAAGAAAATTAACCTGCCCTAAGTGTGGTTGATCCGAGTCGGTGGACTTGAGCTTCACCCTACCCTTGTCTTCACTCAAGTTAGGTCGAATGACCACTTCAAAGTAACCAAATTAGAAACAATGGTTAGAAATAAAAAATAAAAGAAAAATATACATAAAAATAGTGGTAGGTGCGCATTACTCCCTGGCAACGGCACCAAAAAAAGTATTACGCGTGAATCGAGAGTTTATAAAAAACATGTAATATAGTCAAAACATTCGAAAATGACTTTTGAAATTTATAATCTCGAAATAAAATGTATTTCGAGGTCATTCGCAAGGAGCAATTTAATGCGTAATACAAGAAGGGGATAAAAAATTATTTAATGCTTAATAAAATGAAATAATCAAGTGTGAATGAGATGAAGCACTAAATAATCAATCATCAATGATGTTTGAGCAAGAAATTGCAGTCAAAACCCTTTTCAAATTTATCAAAAATTATAATTCAATCCTTAAAAATTTAATTTTCTTACATCTTGGTCCCTAGAGGCTTGTAAATCGATCCCTAAAGCCTTTTCTTTTCTCTCAGAAAGGTCCTTGCCAGCAAGAGACCTTCATCTTCATCGGCAAAGCTCACTGGAGGTTGGTCGGAGTTGAACTCTGGCTGGCATTGAGGTTCGACGAAGGGTGAAGGGGCATCGCCTGATGGTCGCCAACATGGTAGCGGTGATGGATTGGTGGTCGGTGGTGAGGAGTGCGAACGACGACGCCAGAGTTGGGGGTGATGATGAAGCTCTGGCCTGTACCTAGCGAAACGAATACAAGTCGTTTGACCCCAGTTAGATGCTCAGAAGCTCTGGCGTGATGTACTGGAGCAAAGCCTTATGCTAATCGAGCACAAGGGTGGCTGAAGGAGCTTCTCAAAGAAGCTCCTTCAACCATTAATGGCATAGGCGATGGGGAGGGAAGAGGAGTGGACTGATGGAGCTTTGAAGCTTCAGAAGTGAAATTAAAACCTAAGAGAACTAAAGCCCAATCCTAATTTAACGAGAGGATGGGGGATTTACTTACTGAGCACAGCTGACGACGAGGAAGACGATGGAGGAATTGGAGCGGAGGAAGGGATATTGAAGGCCAAACCTTTGCATGAAGCTTTGTGAGACGATGGGGAAGAAGTGCCCTCAACCAATTTCTTTGGAGGAGAGGTGAATGAAGAAGACGAAGAAGCTCCAATGGTGCTTCAATGGCATTGGAAAAAAAGAATAGGAGGGTCATTCCATGCCAAATTCACATAATTTCAAACGTTGGAGCATGGTTGTGCTTTATAGAGCATGGGTCACGCAAAATGAGGCAAAGATTTAGGTGATTTAGGTTTTTTGACTGCAAGGAAACATGTGATCTTTGATAGCGATTTCCAAGCTCTATAGAAGGAATCAAGAGCTGGAAATTGTGCTAGGGGATGCGAGTTTGATTGAGGAATCAATCCACCAAAATTTGTCGAGATTCATCGAGAGGATTGGAGGGAATTTCTTCCTAAATCTTGTACTAGAGGAGGTGCTTGACTATTGACGGCTAACATCAACATGACATAACCTCGTACCATAATGGAAGAATTTTGGACCAAATTGAGTAAAGGCCCATTTTGCAAACTAGATTAAGATGTAGTCCAAAGAGTCTCAAATTTTTATGGTAACCTAATTTAGACCTAAGGAATCTAATGGTTACTTAAATTTTGGATTTTGATGAAATTTTCTTGGTCAATTTATATTTTAACCCAAAATGTATCAAATGTTCACCTTGGTTTTTGTTTTAAGTCAAAATGGGTTCATTTTGTAAAATTGATTGTTCTAAATGTTAAGGAATATTTTTTAATGATTTTTAGAAGATTTAGATTACATTTATTTTCATCAGAATACTTTGAATTTAAGTGAGGCTAAAATTAGGGTTTTCAAATATGAATTAACTTTCAATTTTTAAAAAAACCCTAAATCAGTCCATGTAAGCCCACTTGTTTGAACTTTAAGCTTATTTGACCTTCAATTAATTTTAGGTTCCCTCATTGGTTAATCTACACTTGTATTGTTATGTTAAAATAGTTGAACTAATCATTTTCAAAGTAATTCCTCTTGATTCAACCAAGATTGAATTATACCCTTTAAATAATTAATTAGGTGAATTTAGCCTTGGAAATTAGTAAATTTGAGTTAGATAAAGAGGATGATGGTGTTACCATCAGTGATCCCCTCGAGTTGTCCTCTCTAGCCCATTTTCTGAGATCCTCCTTGACCCTTTCCAGCTTCATGATGAACTGGTGGAGTGGATTCCTATCAGTCTCCATGTTCCAAGCCTTCTCCACTATGTTATGAAATCCATCCCGATCCGTCCAATAACTAAGGAAGCAAAAAGGTCTCCTTTTGAGAGTGGAAGGAGCGGGCTTTAATACCATGTATGCATGGTCACTCAAGTCGGAGGGGAAATGCTCCACTTGAATGAGGGGAAAAGCTCGACCCAATCTTGATTCACTAGCCCCCCTATCCAACCTGTAGGCTATGCGCCTATCTCTTGTACCCAAATTAGACCAAGAGAGAGGATTTCAATAAGAGGCAATTTCAAAGAGGTTGCAATCTGAAATGCATTCATTGAAACTGTTCACGCTTGATTGGGTAGGCGGTTTGCCCCCTCCCTTCTCCTCTTGGTATCTTTTTTTTGAAATAGGAAGGGGTCCTCGAATTTCTCGCTTGCCATAGAGCACCTTCGTGATCATAGCCACGACCACTCTCCGACACCGAGTCAGGGATGGTTGGACACCACTAATGGCACGTCCACCTAAAAGGACACTATGTGGATCTGAGAAAGTCATGGGGATTCGATCCCGTGCACCTCGCATAGTGAGTGCCTTATTGGGATGGGTGAACTTGCTGTGTTGCCCTATTAACCCCTCCTCTTGGTATCTTATTGCATTCAAATCACCAATGACCACCCAAGGTCTCGCCATAAACGAGTGGTGCAGATGGAGCGTTTCCCATAGTCTTTCTTGCTGGGACATGCCATCCGTAGCATAAGTAGGGGAGGGGTAGATAACTAGCCCTCCCTTCTTGTTACATTTGGTGAGGATGACTTGGTTAGTGCTGTGCATGACTAGTACATCCCACTGACTTGACCTCCGAAGGAATATGACTTGGCCATTATAGCTCTGGTTGAGGTTATGCACCATCTTCCAATCAGCTGGGACCCACCTCTAAAAATGCACCCATCACTTAGATGAAATTCTAATTTCAAGGAGTACCCTAAGTTGCACATCGTGCTTATGAAGGAGGGAACCCACCTCCTTCAGTTTCCCCGGGTCATTCAAGCCCTGGGTGTTCTATACTCCTAAAGACATGGATAGTGGGTGGCACCCCTCGGTGCTAACTTGGGTGGATTGCCTACTCCCACCTTGGTCTTCTTGTTCTTTTTCTTCGACTCACACCACTCTCCTTGTTTCATGTTGAAGTCATCTTCAAGTGAATCTTTTTTTGAGATTAATGGTAATATTTACTGAGAAAGCCAAAATAGGCCAAATATCAATTACAAGGTCCTTGTAATGCCCCTACAGGGCAGAGAATGCTATAAATAAAGGAAAGAATAGACAATAAAATGAGAATTACACCAGGTAGTCTTTGATAGATTTCAAAATGCAAGATGGCACAACAAAGGGAGGAAATGGAGCGTTGGTATGGACTCTACCGTTTTGTTCCTTCTAAATATACTAGATAGACGTAGCCAGCACCCAGGAGAAAGGTTGTGAGCAGTAGCCGCATCTAGCAGCTTCCTCCCAATCATGTTGGGGTGATCCTATCCAACCAAGTTGGGGCAAGGTGTGGCAGACTTCCCTCCATATCTGGGTGGAGTATGGACAAAGGAAAAATAGATGGGCCGAACTCTTGGCCTCCTCATTGCAAAGTGGGCAGACTACATCCACCCCCAACTCCTAAGAGTGCAACCTATCACAGGTAAGTAGCCTACCTCTGGCAGCCAGCCATGTGCAGCATCCCCATTTGGGGACATGTCCGTTGGTCCAAATAAGCTCCCAAAATGGGTGGGGCTCCAACCTTGGGTTGATGGCATCTAAAATAGCATTCACCTTGAGAAGGCCTAAGTTGTTTGTTGGCCAACACCAGTCATCTCTAGAATGAAAAAGACTTTAAATCATGGGCTTATAATTAAGCAGTTTTTTCCAAACCTTGGAATCGTTTGATTGCTTTGATTGCAATATATAATCACCATATCTCTCTCACATCTAAGAGCTCTAAAGGGAGTTAGAGTATAGGACCCTCCACAACCTAGTGATGTGTGAGGACACCTACAATGTTGAAAAATCAGTCAAGCTAGGACCCCCTTCCACAAAAGGAAGACATAAATCCTTCCACGAAACCAAGTGGGACTTCTCATGCCAAATGAAATTAGAGACATATCTTCAAATGCATGCCTAAGTACTCTTTGCTATAACAGTGTTGGAGAGCCAAAATCGAAGGATGCCCTCCATGCCCCATTGGAGCCATCTGATTCTCCCCATACGAGAGAGATTTTTCCCCCACCATCCAGCCAACATCTCCTTGACTTTATCCTCAAGAGCTTTATGAGGGGAGGCACTCCTCCCACCAATAAGGGAGATGCCAAGATATCTGTATGGGAACCTTCCTTCAAGAATCCCAAGGTTGAGACAAATTCTCCATCCCTCTGTGGCATATCTTAAGATGTAGACCCTACTTTTCTTACCATTTAGATTAAGCTTGGATAATTTGGCAAAGACAAAGAGGGATTTTTTAATTGCCTGAGTTGTAGTGGCATCGATGTGAGAAATGAGGATATCATTGGCAAATAATAAGTGAAATCCACCCCACCGATTCTAGCCAACTTGAATCTTCGGAGGCGAACTTGGTGCTTGATAAGCAGTGAAAGAGTGTTAGAGACCAAGTTGAAAAGGAGAGGGGAAAGGGGATCCCCTCGCCTTAAACCTCTGGAAGTGTGAAGAAGGCTAGTGGGGACACCATTCACCAAGGGGGAGCATGAGGGCTCCCAAATACACCCTTTGATCCAAGAGATCCAGGTGTCACAGAATCCCAAAGAGTGAAAGATTCTTATGACGAAGTTGTGCCTGACGGTGTCAAAAGCCTTGGAGATATCAACCTTAATGCACATACGAGGAAACACCCTCGATGAATTTAAACTTGATAAGAATTCTTGGGCCAGCAAGGAGCAATCTGAAATACAATGACCCTTTATGAAGGCCCCTTGGTTAGGCTCCACCAAGTGTGGCATGATTGTGGCTAGTTGCCTAGCGAGGATCTTAAAGATACATTTGTAGATAAAATTGCAACAAGCGATCAGTTGGTAATCCAACAAGGATTGAACGAATAAGCCTTTAGGGACCAGTGTAAGGAACGTATGGTTGATTTGTCTAAGTAACTCCCCTTGTTGGAAGAAAAAGAAACTAATGCATGAGGAGATGTCCTTGCCAATGATAGGCCACACATTCCTGAAAAAATGACCATTGAACCCATCAAGGCTAGGAGACTTATTAGGTCCAATGGACCACACAACATCCTTAATTTCTTGCATGGAAGGGGGCCTGATTAGCACCTCATTTTCCACCAAGGTGACCAAATGCTGAAAAGGTAGAGTGAGGTTGTGAAGGCATTGGTTCTCATCAGTGGCTTTGAATAACATCCCAAAGAAATCCATAGCCTCTGGACGAAGAAGCTCCTCCTTTTCAATAATGGAACCATCAGTTGCAATAAGGGAAGAAACCACATTATAGTTCTGGCGTATTTTGGTAGCAAGAGAGAAGAATTTTGTAGGATGAACCCTAAGTTTGAGTCAGTCGATCAGACTACGTAGAATCCAATAGTCCTCCTCTTTCCTAAGAGATGCAATTTTAGAGTGAATATTAGCTTCCTCCTACTGGAGAGGAATGTTGTGCTCTCTAATCTTAGTGACCATGCAACGCTTCTCTTGAACATTATTCTCTCCAAAAGGTGCAGAAAGCCATTCCAATTCCTCAACTATTGGGATGATAGACTAGGCTTCATCGACCTTGTTTCTAATGCTTGGAGGGTTGACGTCAAAGGCAACCCCCTTTTCCAGTGCATCGTCAAGATGCACCATGTCAAAATTGCTCTCAAGGAATGGGAAAAGAAGGATCGTTTGAAGCAGATCACAAATGGCGTTAGAGAAGTCATGGAAGGCATTGGGTTCCACAACGTGGAGGGAGGAAGAGGGAAAGGAGGTCAAAGGAGAATCGTTTAGATCGATCTCCTTATTTTTCCCATCGTTCTTAGAAGGTTCCTTATAACTGGGGTGGTCCCCCATGCATGGTTGTCATCAAGGTAAATAACCGCCTAGGGTCCCACTCCCCGCGTCTCTTCATGCACAACCTATTTGGTTGGGTCCTGTAGTTCCCATGCCTTTTCATACGCCTTGGCAACTCTTCATGCACGTCGCCAGATGACGTGCGATTCCCATGACCCTTCCTTGATCTCCCTCTATTTCGCCTCTTAGAGGAATGATGCGATGCTTTAGGTAGGGATGCAAACGGGTCGGGTTCGACTAAACCCGTATCTTTACCAATTTACAAAATTCATACCCATATCTTACCCATCTACCCATCGGCTACAAAAATTAAAACCCATACTTATACCCATCTACCTATCAGGTATCTGTTTACTCGTCGGGTACCTATTTATAAATTGATTTTACAATTAAATCGTGTCCAAATTAGAGTTAAAGAAGAAAAAAAAATCTATAACACGATTTATCAATTATTTATTTTTAACAAGCCTGAAACATAAGAGCTCAGGCTACTCTAATTTTAGTGATTCATATTGAAATTATTACAAAAAAGAACTTAAAGGAGAATATATCAAAAATAAAAAATATAATGAAAGGCAAAATGCAACTATATTTCAAATAAAAGATCCTCATCCCAAAAATAAATGTTCAATGGAAGCTTCAAAAGTACTCTCAACTTTTAAAATCATGGAGGAAATCATGAGGGAAATTAAAGCTGGGGGAATGAGGGATTTAGGTTGGGACTTATATATCTTGGGTAAATGGGAATTTTATTCGGGTACTTAGGTTGGGTAATTGTGTATAAATCCATACCCATACTCATACCTAGTTAGGTTTTTTAGATAAAACCATGCCCAAACCTTGTCGAGTTCGGGTTAGATTTTACCCATTCTTTTCAAGTCGGGCTGGTCGGGTTTACCAAAACTTACATCCCTAGCTTCGGGTTCCACCTATTGGCAGCTACCTACTCTATCGCCATCTGTATTCGCTGCCTTGGGATAGTCGCCAGACAAATGATCTAATACTTTACGTGTTTTACACCACGGAGGAATCCAGTCTAGTGAAGCTTGCTAGTCTCCACTCATTCGCCATCATAGTAGCAAGATACCTCCTAAGGGAGCTTTGAGGAAGCATTGATTTGAATACATACTCTAACATGGTCAAGGCAATTACTTACCATAGTGCGTCGATCATGTCCTAGAGGGACCTTGATTACACTGGCCATCTTGGAGTGGAGATGAAGTCCTATGTCCAGGAACTAGACCTAAGATTGAGGCTGTGTGGGGCTCCCTTCTAACCAGCATAGCCTTCAACGACCACTTCGAGACCAACAACCGCGCTCCATGGAGGAACAAAGGTCCTCTCTCAAGAGTGCTTATGCAATTCTTCTCGTTGAAGAACTCCACAACGAACATGCTATTATCCCGAGAGTGTAGAAGGAACTCATCCCTAGGCCTCCAAAAGACGGTGATGAAAGTAAACCTCCAAGGCATGCTCCCATGCACCTCTTAGTACCCTCCACAACGTCCACTTTTCTAAGGATGATCAGTAGGTCAACGGAAAGAGGGAGAAACTCAAGGGAATCGTCCACGTTGTGGTGGGGGGGGGCGGTGGTGAGTGGATGGGGGGATGTGGGCATGGAGGAGGAGGGTTCATGGCGTTCAACTTCGATGGGTTGAAGAAAAGGCTTCTTAAGCTTCTATCCGTTACGAGGCGACACCATCAAAGGATCTCGTCAATTATTGTCATCACCAAGTGGCATACTTTTTATCTACCTAGAAGCGCTAGTGATTTGCATGTAAATGCAATGAATATAACATCTTCTGATCCCCAACTTGTAGGATGCTACGAGAAATAATGAAATTGCCCTCGAGTTTCCTGAGAAAGCCATCGGCCAGATTTGACGACCCTTTCTCACGCATACTCTAGCACCCTTGGTGTGAAAACTCGATCTCCGATTTCTTTTGTCTCTGGTGTGGCTTTCCCTTATTTTCCGCTCCTTGTCACCGAGGTCGTACTTCTCGGCTTGGCCACACGTAACTGTTCGCTTAGCTAGACCAATTACTCGTTGAGAACCATCACCTCATCTGCATGTCATGGCAGCTTTAATTTTATGACGGTGGACTGCTAAAAATGCAACGATAAAGGTTGCGAACCACGCACTCGGGGGTAGCTGAAAGACGACTTTGGTGGCTTGGGCGTGGATTGGTTGGTGGCATGCAGCAACGGGGTAGAGTACGGTAAGGTTAGGATCTTTTTACCGGAGACGGAACTGACTAGATCGAACGCCGTCCTGGAAAAGTGAAGGAAATGGGAGTGGTGCGTTGTAGTATATTGTTCATATAGTCTCACACGTAGAATCACCTAATTACCGGCCCAAACCTTTCTTGGGTATAGTCATAACCAATCACAATTAATGCACCAGCCCGGGATTGCACACGTACGTGCCACGAGTGAGATTAGTGCAGGGTCGGCGTGCCATCAACATGGTTCAGCTTTGTATCACTTAATATATATATATATATATATATATATATATATATATATACACACAGAAGAGAGAGAGGAAATTTGAGCACCTCACGTGGGGGAGATTCTGGACCACCAACATGGCAAGGAGTGAATGCTCATATGATGTGGTAGGGGGACAACATGTTGTAAACTCTTTGGACGAAGTTTAATTAGCGATTTGTTTACTATTTTTATTTACTTGTACGTAATGGTGTTATCATGCTTGAGCGGGTACGATCGTATCCGCATGTGGAAAGATTCATTGTAAATTACCCATCGAGGTTCGTGGACTTTTTGGGTTGACGACCGTGTCGAAGTTGCGTGTTCACGTGAAAAGTGGGAAGGAGTGAGTGAGACAAATTCATGCATTTTCATATTTATATGTACCGTTGGTACACCAGCATTGGCTTTCCTTTGCTCCTAAGAAATTGAAGAACGAGTGGGAACCCACGGCGCGAATAGATGAAGTAATTGATCGTCCACTGATTGAGTCGTTGCCATTGCACTTAGAAGATCAGGATGTGCACCAAAAAAAAAAATTACACTACGTCCATGGTGCATCTACGTAGACATCAAATATATATCGTTGTAGGTTCTATTATACGTTGCTAATATTACATGCTACACTAATAGATACCTTTAGACCTAGTCTTGTGAATGCAAATTTGAGATAACTTGTGTGCAATTACTTGAGAAGAGAGGATGAACTGTATTTATGTTTACTAAATGAGGACTAGGAATGGAGGTTATTCTGTGATGTAAAGTGGAGGTATTTACTTGTGAGTGGAGTTAGTATGGGAGATAAGTTAAGAATTTACTAGTTTACCCCTTGATTGGTAGGTAAGTTGGTTGGTGGTTATCTTTCTATTATATTTATTTCATGTGGAGAAGAAATGGTAATTTAATTTATAATTATATATGGAGTACAATTGAATTTGGTAGATATGTTAATGTACCTAAATAAGATTAAGCATTGCATTAATTACTAATATATTTATGGTATTGAATTCTTTTGTTGACTTATTATCAATCCATTATTAAATATGTTAATAGTAATTAATGGATTTGAAGTAATAATTAATTGTTGATGAGAAAAATATTATGTGTAATTGCATGATAACTTTAATAATAATTACATGTGTTGAAGGATATTGTCATAACATATAGGATAAAATTAAGAAATGCCATACAAATGAAATATAACGAATAAGAGGAAAGTGAAAATTAGGAAAGCAGTAAATGAGGGATATAGATATAATAATTAATGTACTGCTTAATATTTAGGTTGTGCATTACTAAAATTGGTAAAGTGAGGCTGCATGGAAAAATGAAGACCTGATAAATTTACATTTTGTGGCAATAATTCTATCAATTGGAGTTTATCTTAAGGGTAACATTTACAAATAACACATCAAAAATGGGCATGGGAGCATTACATGTATTGCACATTGAGATTGCTTATCAATCAATGTTAATGGCCATTTGTACAAGTTCATGTCAAAACAAGTCTCAGATGAGCAATCGAACCACACGGATGGATTCAGAATGACGAACGGAGTCCAACGGACTCAAAATCGATCAAATCCGACATCCAGAGCTCCTGCAACTAGCCCAATGATTAACAGCCCACAGACGGCCACGTGGCAGCTTCTGATGTGCCCGCACCCATGGCTCACCTCATCAACACGCGCCCTCGATCAGATCCTGACTGTTGGATTCTCATCCAACGGTCGACCTGCACCGTGCCTGATTTCGTCGCCACGACAAAGCGAGGTGCGCAGCACAGCGGTTCGCACCTCACCCTTGCATAGAGAGGCGAGGATTCGACCCGCCCCGCGCCTCACTTGTCGACCTCTGTGTGCACCGCGGCTAAATCAAGCCGCTCGATTAGCAGCGAACAACATAGATGGAAGCCACGCGGCTCAATCGATGTGCTCGGATGTTCACGCACGCAATAATGTGCGAGGCGCGCATTGTGCAAGCGTGATCCTTAGCGTACGCTCTCGTGAAGCCTCAACCGTCCGATCTTCGATCGGACGGTGCACAGCGAGCGCACGTACATTGCAAGCGTAGTGCACGGGAGGAAGCACGGGCGCGCGAGGAAGACCGGCGGGCAGGGGCCTTCACTGACATTTTGAGGTGGTTTTAGCGACGTCCTGGACGTCGCTAAAGCCCCTACTTAATTTAGAAACCCCTTCTTCCTATATAGCCCCCCTCCAACTACCCATGTAGAGGCATTAAAGACACTTGTAATCCTTCTCCCCCATTCCTAGCTTCCCTTAGCACATCTTGTACTCGCCGGAGTTGACGAGCCGCTGACGGAACCCTCCTCCACCGCCGTGGCTGCCTTGCCTTCTCCTCTCTCTCTCTCTCTCCCTTTATTCTAGCTTTACTTTACTTTTGTTTAACCATTTAGCTATTGTTGTAAAACTCAAGTCGCATGTTAAACGATGATGTTTCTTATATAGCTATTGCCTCTCTCTTTTGATCGGATTTTTCTTATCTGGATTTTGATGAATGCTATAAAGACTCTAACCCTACTCTCTCTCTCTCTTTCTCTCGTATTCTCTTTTCTCTCTCACGTTTTCTCATGCGCAAGCAAAGCCTACAATTTCTGTGACAACTAATTGACAGAAAAAGCCGATTTCACGCCTCCGTGTGTTCGACACTCGGACTCACAACCGTTTCTGCATTTAAAATCGAAGTTGCGAACATGAGCTACAATGACATAGTTGACATACGCGTCCGTAACACGTCAAGACCATTATGTAATGATGAATGATTTTAAAAAGGTAATAACAGTAAATAAAAATTATCTAACCTGTGACACTTCGGTATGTAGTATTCCATGCAAGCATAACGTATATTGAGTAATGTAGTAGGCTCGGGTTACTCCATTAATTTAAAAGTCAACGCTTGTCATTGGGCAAAGTTTATTAACAATGGATGGTGTAAATTAGTTATCCTTCGAAAGTTGGTTTGCATAGGGTTACTATTTTGCAGCCGTCTATGTCATGTAAACACAATTTACCCTCAAATATAATGTTGCATAGGGTTATTATAACACAACCATCCTAACTGTGCAAACACATTTTTTGGGGTTGCTTGTTTACTCACTAGGTAGCCAAACCAGGATCATCCAAGTGTATAATATCTTTTCCCTCAAGCGTTTGAAGCTTTCATTATTGCCTATTTGAATTAAACTCTCTTTGCAATGCATCCTGTATATGTAATTGGTAGTAAAGAAAATTACATAAGAATTCAATTATCTTCATGTAGGAAAGAAGATCTTTAAAAATGGTAGTAATAAAGGAAATTCATAAGAAGCAAATATACAAATATCTAAGCAGTTAATATAACCATTCATAAGTAGCGACATACATCGATAACTACCAACATCAAGTACGACATAGTTATGAAAAAGGCATACAGTACAACATAGTACTAACAATGACCAACATAGAGAAGAACTACCAACAGACATAGTACTAAAAAACACACAGAGAAGAACATGAAGGAAATGCCTGGTGTAGTTTTGGAGGATATCTTCATGGCAATCCTAATCTATCAGGTCCTTGAAGATTTTCATGAAAGGGAATTGACGATCACGCAACCTTTTGTACTTTACTCCAACCTACGAGATGAAAAGAAATTAGAATCTTTACAGGATATTGATTAAATGAAAAATTTTGAGTAGTTGATATCGTACATAATCACATTGGATAGGATCAGCTGGAACAATGACATTGTGTGCATCGTCTCAGTGCCAACTAGAATCTCCCAACAGATTGATGATCAACCTGTAGATGTTTTTAAGAAACTTCCACCGACTTTGAATTACATGCGTTGGAATGGCTTCCTTGAAATGAAATTCCATGTGTTCTTTAGTGATGAACCAAGAAGTCGTGAATGAACCATGAATGAACTCCCCATTAAATTTTAGGTTTCTTAAAGTCCTTAAAAGGCATTCATCTTCTTCCTCAATCAATGTCCTTGGTGTCATTCTAAATTTGAAAGAGTTGTTAGAACTATTAAAAAATAATTTCAATGGTATGGTAGAAGAAGTTGTTACAACGTAACGACATTATTCATTTCAATATAAGATATTTCATGTAATGTTCATGTTACCCTAAATAGAACAACCCTTACATACGTGTACACATTTAATACGTGGAATGTTCAGGGATCCATTTATTAGGTGTACAAGAAGACAAATCTAATTGCAAATCCTACGAATTCTTTGTGAAACAATCATTCAAAACATTGTACTGTTGATTCCTATGGAAGGGGGTGAGATTTGAGGAAAATAGATAAAGTGCGGAAATAAAAATATAACAATCTCACAAATAAACAATCACACAAGATACATAGGTATTTTTAGGTGGAAACCCAAACTGGGTGAAAACCACCACTTAACCCTCTCGAGTTAGGATTTCCCGATTGACCGAGTCGATCAAATCCACTAACAAACTACTTTAACAAGGATAGTTCAACCTCTTACAACTGACGCTACTTTGAACTCGATGGTAGCGTGCCTCAAACCCCCCTCTTCACGAGAAGGTATTTATCTCACGAAAGAGACGGGAATTCGTAAAGCGAATACCCAACCAAAGACAGTAAAATACAACTACCTATAGAGCCACAAAGATTAAAACCTACCTACTATATGAGTTAGGAAATTTTCCTTTGACGGAAGTGCGTCGACTTGATGACGCAGATGCATGAACCACGCAACGGCACTTCGTCACTCTCGTAATCGTGGAGTGAGAGTGGGTGCACAGCTAGATAAAGCTTTCAGGTGTGGAACGAATGCTTGGAGAGCTAAAGCTTCTTCTTAAGATCAAAGTGACACAAAAGATGTAGAAATGGTATTTCTAAGTGTGTTTGAACAAGGGAGGGCTTCCCCTCTATTTATAGATGGCCTAGGAAAGCTTTGGAAGGCTTTGGAAGCCTTAGGTAGTCATTGGGGATTGTCCCAATTAAAAATAAGTCACAATCAGAATCATTAATGATTCTGACAGGGTCTTCAAATGTCTAGGAAAAGGATCAAATGTCTGGAAGTTATGTTTAAGACATCTGGAAACTAGATCAAACGTCTAATTCCAAGCAGGTTTCCTTCCTAACTTGGTTCAGACCTAAATAGGATTTTAGTGTAAATCAATCATATGACGTATGATTGCGCAACAATCATAGGTCTTAATTGACCTAAATTAGGTTAGGACTTAGCATAAGTTAGGACAGTTCACGTATGCATAAGCATTACTTGCATCTTTACTGCTTTCTTTTAGCTATGCATAAAATAATGCTATAATGTGCTGATTAGGTGCATTATGTCAATTACAGGTAATAAACTAACCAGAAGGTAGATCTAAAGCTGGATCTGAAGAATAAAGAATAACTGGAGTTGCAGCAGAGCTGGAGCAGAAGACCTAGAATAAGATGTAGTAGACAATGATGTAAGGGGTTGAGGTATGCTATTTTATTTAAGTAGGAATAAAGCAGTAAATTATGAAGAACTTAGGTCCATCCTAGCCCTAGGACAACCTAGAAGCCTCCCTAAGCCTTAGCCACCCTTAGATTAGGACACCGCACCCTGGGAAACCTTAAAACCCTAATTCTAGCCTCTATCTGGACGCCCAGATGAGTTATAGGACGTCCAGAACCCTTAGCCAACTCCCGCATACCTTAAACCACTTCTGCAGTGTTATTGGACGTCCAGACACTTGGTCAGACATCCAATTTTGCAGAATACCCAAGACAGAACCTAGAATCCCTCCTGACTCTGATTGAATGTCCAGACAACAAGTCTGGACTTCTGATTTTGCACTGTAAGATGTCTGACACTATTATTGGACGTCCAGAACTACCCTCCAGACCCTGTTTCGAGATTCAAGCCTTGATCTTGGATCTCTAGGTTCCTAAACCCAATTCCAATCCTATAGGAACCTAAATTAAGGTGCCCTAACTCTAGTACATCACCTCTAGACATCCTTAAGGACCTAATTTGGTCCTCACTAAACCTAATTGACTTGGACCTTAGTCAATTCCATCAGCCTATTTAATTGGATTCATTAAGTACAATTAAGCCGTGATCTCAGCACACACTATTCAATTGGACTCAGTGAGAGTCCAATTGACCTAGACCTAACTTAATTGAGTTATTTTATTCTCAATTAAGTTTTCACACACCCAATTAAACTTGTATTAAGTTTAATTGCACTTTACCTTAGTGAATTAGGGTTTACAACCCTAATTTGAGACCTACCTTGATCTAAACCCACTAGAACCTAACCTAATCAACCTAGCCACCTAAGTTTCTACCCGCACACACCCACACACACCCACACACACCATCCACATGAAAGTACTTAGCCTAGAGTTCTCTAGAGCTCTCTACCATGTATTTTTGCCTTGGTTGCTGAAATTAGCAACCAAGAGCCATCCAATTTTTAGATCCACATTTGGTGGATCTAAAAACCACCATCCATCCTCTCTCTCTCACTCTCCCATGAGTTCCCACCATAGGCCTCTCTAGAGAATTCCATAATTCTCTAGAGAGCTTCCCTTAGGTTTATAAAATGACTAAAGGGGTGGCCATTTGCATCCATCCACTCTTGGCTCCATTTTAGCTTAGCTTCATTCCACCTCCACTCCACCTTCACGAGTAGCTTCACCATGGCCACCACCATCTCCATGCCAAGATGTTGGATCACCTCCTCAACCTCTCTCCAAGGGCCAACCTAAGCACCATTGGCCACCCCTCCTTCTCCTCTCAACCAAGTCAAAGGCCATCGGAGCCCACCTCTGAATGCCCTTAGTTCTGATAGATTAGATTATAGTTCTTCATAGTTTTACTGCTTTATTTACTGCTTAATAATGTTGCTCTAAATTCTCCCCCAATGATGCATGTATAATCCCCCCTTAGATTCATGTATGCGATCATTTTCTGCTAGCTAGATTTGTATTTCCAAGCATTCCTCTATAAGCTTTCCACGAGCTTAATGCTGTAGCCACCATCATGAATTGAATGAATAAAATCTTTTTCTATATATATATCTATGTGTGAAAATCACCATGAGTTTATTGCAATATATTTTGTGTGATTAAAGTTGGTTGCTTTTAATTATTATCTTTTGGCAACTAGCATGTCGTACATCAATACGTAAATCACCATACATCAACATGAGATTTTGACCAAGTAGAGCGAAAGAGATCGATTTCAAATCTGCATTTCCATAAATGCCTCCTAGAGACAAACGACCAAGACTTAAGTCTTGTCATTCTTATAAATTATTTTTGTTGATCATATTTCGCAACTATACTATGATGCATTCTGATCAAATACGCGCTATACGATTCCCAACAAAATGGCACCGTTGCTGGGGAGGCAACGTCATTTTTGATTTCGATCTCTTGAATTATCACTGATAAATCTTCCTCTGCTTGTCTTTAGATGTGCAGGAAAATAGGAAAAATGGGATTCGTGCACACATCAGGCGCAAAAAAATAATCTGGTGCACATCTGCTCAGATTAGGATTTCCCTTTTTTTTTTAACCCTAGGTTAGATTTCCTTCTAGCAATTTCATTTGGAAAAAAAAAGCTTATTTATTTTCATAAAAAAAAAAGAAGTCTAGGTAGTTAGATTAGGTCTCCATTTGAATCTTAGGTTAGTTTACTTGAAAAAAAAAGAAAAAAAATTGAGAAAAAAGAAGTTTTTCCTTCAAACAAAAAATTTTAAAAGTTTTTGAAAAAAAAAATATTTTGGTGGAAATTTGAATTTCAAATTCAAACACCTTTTCCAAAGCTTCTCTACTACTCTCTGATTTTTGGTCAGGTTTCAAATTTTGATTTAAAAATTCAATTGCTGAAAAACTAATGAGCAAAAAATTTTAAAATTCAAGGTGGACCTTTATTTTTAAACCACCTTTCAAACGACACCTTTCATTTAAAAAATTCCAAGTACAAAATTTTTAAAAATTCGCAAAGTGCAAGGGGGTCAGGCTGACATAGATTTGAGATTTTTCAAAATTCAAAAAGTAATTTCGAGCTCACCATAGCTGGATTCCAACTCACTTGAACTAGGGTTAGCTCATCTTAGCTCCATTCAGCTCACCTTAGCTGAATAGCAGCTCAAGAGAGCTCATCTTAGCTTACCCTAGCTCAGGTCAACTCAGATCCAGCTCAACTTAGCAGAGTCTAGCTCATCTCGGCTCCCATTAGTCCACAGGGAGCTCTAGCTAGCTCAGCTGAGTTGACTGGAGTTCACCCCAACTCAGGTCCAGCTACATCCAGCTCCACTCAACTTCGGCTAGCTGAAGATGACTTCATTCAAGCTTAGGAAGCTCAAGTCCAGCTCCCGGGGACTCAGCTTAGCTCAACTCAGTTGAGCTAAGCTACCTTAGCTGCCTTACCTGGCTTGATCCTCCCTGGGAGCATTAGACCCAACTCACCTCAACTCCTTTCAGCAAAAGTCAGCTTGCTTTAGCTTGGCTTAGTAGCTAGCAAAGAACTAGCAAGCCAAGCCAGCTAAGGTAGCTCCTTGCAGCTCTCTTTAGCAGCCACCAACTCTAGTGCAGCTCAAGATGACTACCTCCAGCACTTCTCCCTGAAAACCCTAGCTTCAAATGCCTCCAACTCTACTCCCTACTAGCTAAGCTAGCTAAGCTGCTTAACTTAGCTAGTCCACCTCCATGGCACCAAAACCTACTACCCTACTACCTAAGCTCCAGTAAAAAGACCACCTACTCCCACTTTATTTTGGTGCCAACTATCCCTTCCATCAGCACCCTACATCCACCATCAAAACCCATCTCCACCCTCCATTTTTTCCCTCCAAAATTGCCTTCTAGAAGGTATTTTTGGAGGGAAAACCAAGGCACCTCTTCATTTCCCTCCCATTTTTCCCTCCAAAAATATCCAAGCACCCTTTCATTTCCCTCCAAAAAAAATCATAACCACCCCCCTTCCCATCCCGTAAATACCCAACCCTACCACCACATAATTCCCATCCTCCATTAGTGTTTACTTCCACCTACATCCACCTATACCTACAGCAAGAAGAAGGAGTAGAGAAGAAGATTAAAGGGGCACATCACCAGCCCCTTTGGTGCCTTCTTCCCCCCACTCTCTTCAACTTGGGCCACGCCAAGGAGGAGGAGCTTTCCACTACAAGGAGGATGGCCAGGCAAAGGAGAAGAACCTAGGGTGGACGTCCACCCTTAGAGGAGGAGAATTAAAGGTGGTAGCTACCACCTTGGAGGACACCATTTTCAAGGAAGGAGAAGGAGGAGCCCTTTTCAAGCCTAAGTGCCACTAAGCTTGGAGCAAGGAGCTTCCCTTCTTCACCAACAATTCAGGAAGATTTGTGTTTTATTTTCTTTGTTGCAATTATCTAGTAGTAGAAGCATTCATCTACTAGGGTTTTTTGTAAAACACTCTCTCTTTTAATCAAAGTTGCCTTTAATCTTTTTTGTTGCATAGTCTTGTAGAATTGTTGTTTAACCTTTTTTACTCCCTCTCCCTAATTACTCTAGGCCTCCACGTGCCTAGAGTGAGTTTAGGGAGAGGTTCTACTTGTCACTATAATAGTAGTGTAGTGAATTAGTATAGAGAATTTTCTTGCTATCAACAAACCCGCCTTATTCTCGTTATTTCAAAACAAAAAAAAAAATCATATATATAAAACACAAAAAAGAAAGTTGAGCTCCATCTTTAAAGCAAGGGATTTTAATTTTGCAAGCATTTGGCCTCCTTGGATGACCCTAGATACTCCCCTATCTAGGAATATAAATTTAAAAGCGATTCCATTTTTGTGCGTTGCAATAACTTAAAACCCTAAATTTAAAAATCGTGCAAAAATGCGATCACTTAACTTGTCGTTTGATTGAGCATTATCTATGTTATTGGTGAATTATTTAAGTACTATGGTTAAGGTTAAATTAAGACATGCTTAATTAGAGGATTTAAGTGGTGATTCAAATCACCATTATTTTTTATTTTCTTTTCTTTATGCCCTCATATTCTTGACATACATGTGAAGTCAGTGAATAGCTAATGTGACAGATTATTATTCGTTGAATATCATTATTTAGCTCAATTCCTTATGATCATTTACATTTTATTTGAGATTAACGTGTGAATTCCATGTTTGCTCCTTGCATTCGACCTCGGACTTCAATTCGAGCTATAAATTGTATTTGTTTGAGCACATTTGTCCTATACAACAATGCATATCTTAAACAACGACGAATTCACTTAAACAATAATTAAACCATTTTAATTATAATTGTTGCAACAGCTAGGCAATGGAGGAGGCACAACAACTTCCCAATGATAGGCCTTTACATGGATACCCATGCACTAAACATGTAGTACAATCTGGCAGCAACTATATATATGTTCGTCGATGTTAAGGAAATGCACATGTAGTATAGTCAAGGAAAATGAAAAACACTTAAATTTATGAAACTCAGATTCAAAAAGGAGTATGAGGTCGTTCGCAGGGAGCAATTGTGCAATTTAATTGACCAATCACAATTTATCAAAAGAATATGTAATTGAAATCAATAAAATGCTCAAACTGATATTTCAATAAGAACTAGAAGAACAGTGCATAAAGATCAAGTTAAAATGGTGATTTGAATTGCCAAATTAACCCTTAAGTTTAAGCTCACAAATACTCAAAGAAATGAACAGTAAACCACAACCATTAAGCCACGTTAGTCAAGTACTCCAATGTTCCCACAGTAACCAGTAGAATCAATCTCAAACGATAGGGCTAGCTTCTAGATGCCTTATCAGAAGAGTCACAGCACCAATAGAGCATAAGGCTCTCACAAGAGCCTCAGAGCATAAGGCAGATAACAGCAGCAGAAGCACAAGGGCTTCTCTTTCACAAGTCGCAGAAGAGTCACAGCAGCAACCACAGGGCCTCTAAGAATTTTTGGTTAGTGTTGAGAGAGGAGAGGGCTCAAATCCCAAGGTAGCAAAAACCCCCTCCTCCCTCTCAGATTCTATTTCTTCTCTTCACAACTTAGAACAGACCAGACCCGCTGATGTAGACACATTTAATTAGGTTAAAATGCCTATTCATGCATGTTCCTAGGCTTAGATTTGCATTTCATATTATAAATATTGCATAGCATGCATCATCTTGCATTTAGAGTAGTTGTGTATATTTTAGGTTAATTACGTCATTTTTATGGCCAGAAGGGGAGGACATTTATTTCAAGGCCTCGGATGGATGATCTGACCATATGGATCTAATCAGGATGACGATCGGAGTCTAACGCCTCCAAAATCATCTAGATCGAAATCCCGTAGCACCTTATGCGGTCCGAGGAAGATCAATGATCATGGGGCAATATGACATCTTTATGGGCTTCGGATGAGAAATCCGACCATACGGATGGATCCGGAGTGACGATCACAGTCTGGCCACGTAGAAATCACCTTAATCCGAGCACCATGGCACCCTTTGCAACAGAAAGAAGATGGACGACCCAGATGGTGCCACGTGGTGCCATCTAGACCACCCAATATCGACCACGCCCATGAGTTGAAGGAGGGCCACGCCAAATTGCAATCATTGGATCTCCATCCAACGGTCAAGGGCTCGAGCCATCTAAATGCTTCGCTCGATAATGCAACGCCTCAGCACAGCGGGTGGAGCTTCCTCTCCCATCTAGTGAGCGTGCGTTCGAAGCCCGGCCGCTGTGTCCAATTTTGCGAGCATGGGCACGATTTGATTGTGCCCGTTGGATGCCATCAAGCGGCGGAAGCTTCGCCACATGGCGTTGCTCGATGCACGCAGTTCGTGCACGCAAGATTTGATGCGTTGATGGATGCGCGATCGCTCGCGCAGGTGGGTGCGAACTCAAGCGCACGATCTGAAGCGTCCATCAAAGATCCAATGATCGTGCTTCATCCATGCACGTGCCAGCAGCTATGAGCAGGATGTGCTTGGTTGGCGTCGACCTTTAGCGACAGCTTAGTGGGCCTTTAGTGACATTTGCAGCCGTCACTAATTGCCTGTCGGCGTAAGGATAGCTGCAGGCGTGAGCGGTGGGGGCACGATCTTCAGCGACAGCTGCAGGGGTCTTTAGTGATGCTTGCAACTATCACTATAGCCCTCTACACGAATTTCTTCCTCTTCCCTCCGTTATAAAAGGACCCCTACACCCCCTATTCCTCTTCATCTCTACCTACTCTACTCCCACCTACTCCTAAGCTCTAGTAACCTACCAAAGCTCCATTAGAGCTTACACTCAAGCTCCAAAGGCCTCCTATTAGTGTAACCTATTTCCAACCAAATATTCATCCTTCATCCCACCACCTTCAGAGGTTGCCTTGGAGCCATCCTCCCACCTCCATTCTGATAGAAGATCGCCTCCGTCTCATTACCTCCATTCCAGAGCCTCAGTGAAGCATTCCTCTACCCGGCATCCTCCTGCATCTCACCTCCGTTGTCTTGCATCTCACCTCCTTCATCCAAGCTTCCGCCAAGCGTCGTCGTCTCGCTAAATAACTGATTTGGGAGATTTCCTCTTACCCTTATCTCTTTTATGTTTTCATAGATTATTGTAACAAACATTTTCGTGACATATCATAGTTGTTTCATCTCTCGTGTGATCTATTTTGCTTGCTTTTTCTATAAAAATAAAAGAAAAGAATAACGAAACCCCAAAACACCAAAAAGAAACAAAACAAAGCATGGATTTCAAACAAAGTAAACGTCACCTCCCTGTGTTTAGCCCAAGACTTCCTTAGAGTTTAGGTTATAAATTATATTTGATAGACGCATTTTGCAAGCTACGATGTCGGGTTCTCCAAACCCCAATTTTAATTTGCGAAACATGACTCATCACCCGGGTACTCAGGTAAATGGATCAGGGGTCCAGACCCGCCGGCATGTAGGCGGGTGAGGAGTGCGCAGAGGTGAGAGAGGGACCCGATCCCTATGTACTTGGGGCGAACAGCTTATGTGACTTTTTCCTTATACATGCAGTTGAAGGCTCCTTAGTTTATGATGTGGGACTAATGTCCCATGTCTTCTTCGTGTGGCAGCTTCAGGTGGTGTAGGGTCTGATTGGGGATGAAGGAATCCTTAACATCAGCAATTGATGGCCAGGGAGGACTCTTGGGGATGGCCCGCAGCACCTAGGAGTGGTAGCAATGAAGAACATGACCGGAGAACTACAACGGAGATCAAAGAAGAAGGTCACAGCGGAAGTGCTCCGATGGGTACTTGAAACCACGAATACGACCTTTTAGGATCGTCAAAGAAGCTTAAAAGCTTCACCAGGAAGAGGCGAACGTGATGGTGGGTGTGGCGTGCAGTAAGGAGGCGTGTGGTGGCCTGGCAGAGTTGAGGAGGAGGTGCAGAGGAGATCGAGTTCGTTGGAGGTGTCGAGGGCATGAATCGTGAAATAAGAAGGGGGGTTTTTGTCGTGGAGGTGTGGCGAAGGTTTTGGAAGCGATGGTGAGTGATTTAGTGGTCTATGGAAGGTGTGAGTGCTCGCTGAAGTGTGGTCGGAGCTGGGGAAGGTGATGGTGGGGCGATCGTATGAGTGTGCAAATTTAGAGTGTAAGTGTGTGAGTAGAGTCAGGGGAAGGTGAGGAGTCAAAGGGGGATAGTTGTGGATGACAAGAGGGCAAAGGCAACGCCAGCTATGATTGGTTGGCGTTGGAGATGAAGGAGGCTCTAGAGAGAAGAATGGCGACGTCTGAAGGAGGAGGATGCCCCTCGTAGGTATAGCAAGGTGTGGACGATAGAGAGGAAGAAGGACCTGCTGCCTATAGTACGTGGCAGCAAGCAAAGAGGCCGAAGGAGGAGGGTTGCCAGAGACGAGCTTGGAGCAGGCAGGAGGTAGAAGAAGAATTCTGAGCGAAAAACTCGCTGAGTAAGGCCTTGCAAGGGGGGACCTTTTAAAGGCCTCAAGGTATGCTCCAAGCATGGGAAGAGGCTTGTCGAGATCGAAGTCTTAGGGAAGAAAATCCCTGAAATTTCAAGCCTTCACATGGTCTTCTTGACGTAAATTAAGGTCCACTATGTGGTTCAGGTGATTAGAAATCTTCTTAGGATTCTTCTATCCAAATTTAGAGGGAAACCTTGCTCGAATCTCGGCGGAGGAGCTATGTTCACACTAGTGGCGGTAGGGACCTTTTTGAAGAAAATGATGAGAAGTTAGGGGGCTAAATGTAAAGATTTCGAAAGCTAGGGGCTTAGGTGTGAAAAATAGAGTTTAAATGGACTAAAATGCAAGCTATGTTAAGATGGACTTTGATTGGGCCAAAATTTTGGTACAAACTTAATTTAGACCCAAAGAATCTGATGGTAAAGTTAAATTTCAGTTTTAATCAAGTTTGACTAGGAAATTTGCATAAGAACCCAAATTAGGGCAAACTTCTGTCTGAGACTCTATTTAAGGTTAAAATAGGTTCAGATGGTTAAACAAAGGGTACCAAACCTCATAGAATATTTTTATATGAATTTTAAAAGGTTTAGATGAAATTTATTCTGACCATAACCTTATTAATTTAAGCGGGTCTGAAATTAGGGCTTTAGGTGTTGTTTTGGTTCTCGAAGTGCGTGAAACCCCATTTCCGTCTGCATGGACCAACTTATTAAACTTTAATGCTCATTTAACCTTCAGTTTACCACTGACAAACCCCTTGGTTATTCTTTGTTCATGATATGTTGTTAAAATTCAAGAATTAACCCTAATTTCTTATTCTCTTCTCAAAATAGAATAATGCGGAGTTATAACCCTTAGATGGTTTTGTAGGAGCATTTATCTTTCAATCTTGACTAAAAGTGGCTAGTTAGGACCTATGATGGTGTTCCCATCATACCCCCATGCCTAGCTTTTGCTAGTTTCTTAGCAAAATCCTTAGGATCAGACCAGGTCTTTAGGTCAGATGTAATCGTCGTGATGCCTTACTGAGCTACATCTCTAGAAATCAGATCAGAATGCCAATAATAAGCCTAGAGGTACTCAAGTACCAGCTATGATCTAGACTTGACCAGCTTTAGCCTAAGTCTGCTGCGAAGGTTTCTGAGGCCCGCAAAAGCTACCTAGAGGTTTGTTGGCCCTAGCGATTAAAGCACTCGTGCTAGATGTAACATGTCCAGCTTCAGTTTGCCAGTGTATTTTGATAAGGGAGAGATAGAGAAGAATTTTTCATTTGGAGAGTTTTCTCTCTTTTCTTTTTATTTTTCCCTAAATCCAGCCTTGAATTGGCCCTAAACACAGTCTGTATCAGATTCCTTGTCCCCACCATCAATCCTCGAAGGGTCCCTGGCTTTCTATGCTTTGAGATGTCACCGCCCATGGCAACCCCCAGAACCCTGGCTTTCGACACTTCGGGATAGTGTCGCCCATGACGTTTGTAGCTAAATTCAAGCCCTAGCAATTGACATTTCGGGATAATCCCACTCATGGCACCTGAACTAGCACAAGGTGCTTACATGTCCCCGGTAGGATATTTAGATATCCTAAGAGACAAGCATTGAGGAGACTTTATGTTATTATGCATCTTCGAGGGGAATATCCCACCCCTCCACTCTAGGAACTCGTCCAATCAACTTGTGTTGTTGAGCCATTCCTAAGCTAGATCTGCGAGATGATTTTTCAGAATAGAACACTTTTGGCATGATTTTCTTTATTAAGCACACTGAACTAGACTTAGTGTGTGGTTTTTGGGTGCTTAGGTTACCAAGCCCCGCAAACCAAAGGGCAGGAAATGGGGCTGAATAATCCCTAAGCTTTAGACCTACTACATCAGCCTCGCACTTTCCTCAACCTCTTGAGGACTAATCCGGATCTTAACAAATACGTGAGCGTTTAAACCCTGAAACAGGTCTAAGAGGCCTAAGATCGGTATTTGTCACCAATCTCCTAAGTTTTAGCCTTCCAGGTCTTAATTCATCATCCGATCCAACTTAGAAGTTAGGTAAGTTCGCTACTCAATTTTAAGGGACTATCTCATTTTCTTTTCTTTTTGATTGCTCCTTTGTTTCTTTCTTTTCTTTTCCTTTCTTTTCTTCTCCTCAATTGTTTTTCAGTTCAAATTGACCTCTCCTTTCCTCTTTTCTCCTCTCTTCTCTTTTTTTTTGAATGAAATCTTTCCATGCAATGATTTTCACAACATTTTGCACTTTAATACTCCCCCCATGCCTAAGATTTGCAATGTCCTCATTGTAAATTAGGTAGGTTTTAATTCAATTCACATCGTTCATTAGAATAGGCAGGTGGTGAACCGGTTGGAATGATTGTTGCAGATGATTTCTAGCCCTGATACAAGTATCAAGGTGGATTCGACTGATCTAACGGATGAACCCTAAAGTGCAATATGAATTCAGCAAAGAGATATGTCAGAAGGGTTTTAATTTTTTTTTTCAAAGATGATGGGTTGCCCCCGTTAAGCGCTAAGTTTAATGCCATCGGCTGGGCGTGATGAAGCTCAGGGAGAATGGAAATCAAAAGATACTACAACCAAATTCGAGTCGGTGAGTTTGAAGAACGATTTAAGTCTCTAACCATTCATGACTAAAGGTTTTGATTCGTGTCTAAGTTCACTGATTTCGACCGCTTCATTTCCAAATACTCGTCACACAGGGAATAGTCCAATCCATTTTGATTAGAGTTTTCCTGGGAAGAGCTTGAGTTTGGCATCGAAGAGTAATACTTTCTGACCAAGATGGAAAGATTTTCGCAAAATGTGCCTATCATGGATGGCTTGCACCCGCTCCTTGTTGATTCATGAGTTCTCATACGCGTCATTGCATAGTTCCTCAATCTCACTCATTTACAAATGGCAGTGGATTCCAGCCTTCATAAGATCTAGATTACACTTTTGTACTGCCCAGTAAGCTTTATGCTTCATTTTTATGGGAAGGCGACATGCCTTGTTGTACACGAATCTAAAAGGAGACATACCTAATTGGGTCTTATGGGCGATTTTATAGGCCCACAAGGCTTCCGGAAGGTGGGTAGACCAATCCTTCCTGTCAGGCCGAACAGTAACCTAAAGGGTCTTCTTAATCTCCTGATTTGATAGTTTAGCCAATCCATTAGTCTGAGGGTGATAAGGAGTCGAGATATGATGCGACACCATGTACTTTTTCATCAGGGACAGGAAGTGCACATTCGTAAAGTGAGTCCCTCCACCAGAGATGATAGCTCATGGAATACCGAACCAAGAGAAGATGTGTTGATGAATGAATTTTATCACAACTTTATGATCATTGGTTCGGGTTGGGATGGCTTCGATTCATTTGGACACGTAGTCCACGGCTAGGAGAATGTATTCGAAATCATCGGATTTTGGAAATGGACCCATGAGGTCAATTTCCTAGATGTCAAAGATTTTGCACACAAGAATCAACTGTAAAGGCATCATGTCATGACGGCTCATGTTGCCTAAGGTTTGGCAACGAGTGCATGCCTTACAATAGTCGTGTGCGTCTTTGATAATTGTGGGCCAATAGAATCAGCACTGGAGGAGTTTTGTTGTAGTTTTATGTCCAGAGAAGTGACCACCGTTGACCTGGTCATGGCAGAAGGACAAAATGCCATTAATCTCAAATTTTGGAACACAGCTTCTGATGATTTAATCAACACCAAAGCAGAATAGGTACAGACCATCCCAAATAAAGTATTTGGCATCTGAAAGTAATTTGTCTTTCTTGGCCTTGGGCCAATCAGACGGAATTTGATACGATGCCAAATAGTTCACCATATTAGCATACCATGGAAGTTCCGTATCGACTATCAGGAGGTGCTCATTCTGGAAAATGCTCTGTGATAGGTCTGGAAGGGTCAATGATTGAAGAAGGAAGATGGGATAAGTGGTCAGCTACCACATTTTGCTTTCCCACCTTGTCACAAATTTCAAGATCGAATTCTTGTAACAGTAAGATCAAGCGGATTAATTTAGGCTTCACGTCCTTCTTCGTGAGTAAGTGCCTAATTGCAGTGTGATCCGAGTAAATGATAACATGGAAACCCAGGAGGTATGACCTGAATTTTTCCAGGCCAAAACTACAGCCAGCAGCTCTTTCTCCATAATAGTGTTATTACGCTGAGCCTCATCCAATGTCTTACTGGTGCAATATAGGACTATTGGTTTCCTATCAATTTTCTGACCCAACACCGCTCCTACTGTGTAGTCAGATGCATTGCACATGATCTCGAAGGGTTGAGATTAGTCTGGAGATTGCAGGATTGGTGCTTGGGTGACTGATGACCAATATAGAAATAGAATAGATGATTGCAATGATGACTTTATCAATGATTATTATGATCATGTCGTTGCAGTATGGTGTGTATAATATAACATTTAGAATGTCGTATAGTGGTGAGTATGGGTGAGTACCAGTCATTACAACCATTATTATCATTTGCTTATTTATCTAATTTTTACTGATTTTGTTCCAGGTCGTTCATTGGGAGGCAATTTATTGAATTACATCGGTCACTCTTTGATCTCAAAATTATCCTCTAATTCCAAAAAGAAACTTTACATCTTATTAAAGAAAATATAAAAATGATTTGCCTACTTACTAAAAGTTAATTGTAATGCTTGTAAAAATTAACTAACTAAAAACAAGTACCAAATAATTTATTACTATACTAAAATCTATGTATTTACAAGTTATAGTATTAATACTAACATGATAGTACCTAATACACTAGGATGCCATAGTGTAAAAACTTATATTACTAGTCTGTTATCTACAGTAACATATACAACAGTTTTAATGACAGACATAAGCATCGCTAAATCTTAGAAAACACTATATACAACGTAAGGAGGGAAAACTGAGGTCTTTAGCGACGTTTATGGTGTCATTTTATTCTGTTAGTAATTATATAGGTTTACTTACACAAATGTAATGGGCTATACTATGTGTACATATGTATATCTTTTTCTGTTATATACACTTAAGTCGTGATTAGCTTTTATTAAGCCATTCAAAAGGTGTTCAATTTGCAGGCACGTCATTCGAGGGATACACAGCATCCAGAGGGTGGGACCAAACCTCTACTAAGCGCGCCCAAATCTTGATTAAGTGGCTTAATTACGTTTTCAGACTCGACATAGGACCTTAGCCCCAAGGCCGCACGCACACAAGCTCAGGCCCCCGGCCCCAAACAAATCGCATACTCCACACACACCAGACAAAGTGCTCAATGGGTAATCGGGTCGGAATATATATAAGCAGTGTTTCGGGCGCCCGGCGCCCGTGACGACTGGCTAGCTATAGGACGAATTCATGATAAAGCGCTGCGCTTGGTTTGCAGCGCACGATGTGGCGCTATTCAGCGCCACATTTGTGCTGGAAATCGAGTGTAGCTGCGCCTGGAAGCACATTTGGCCCTCGATTTGAGGGCCATATATTATAAAAATAAAATAAAATAAAATATGGACATTAAAGTATTTACATAATACTACATAATTGGTTAATTAATTTCTAATTTTAATTAGGTTTACCATACAAATAAATTAATTAAAGTAGGCTATTTGTACAGGCTAATTTAGGTGCTTAATTGGTTAATTACTTATAAATTAGTTAGTAAAAGGTCTAATTGACCTTATATAGATTTAAATTATATGCTTAAGTGTTTTATACATATTTTTATTATATTTTTACAAATTTATTTATGTTTTATTTAAGTTAAAATAGCAGCTCTTGGCTGTTTATCTTAAAAACTAAATAACAGTAATCTAAAAAGGGTTTAACTATACTTTAATTAGCTTAAATTACTTAATATATATTAACCTAAGTCTACATATTCAATTAACTTAATTATACCCCTAAATTACTAATTTATCTAATTTATATGTATATATACTGTTCAAGAGGTGATTAATTATGTACACTTACATTTTAGTAGATATATACATACTTTACACAGTTATTATGTACATTATAGTTATAGTTAGTTGTATATATATATGTACAGTATCAGATTTCAGTTAGATTTCAACAGGAGGTGAGAAAGGAAGGATTAATTGTGTTTAATTTTCTTGTCTAACAGCAGCTTTAGCCACTGTCAGAGATGAGAAGGGGGATGCAGCTTCAGAGTGTTTAGTGTTTTAGATGAGAAGGGAAGAATTGAGAGAAGAGGAAAATTTAGAGAAGAGGGGAATAATGTAGCTGCCAGATGCAGCACTTTACTGAGTAACTGGGATTAAAAACAATCAAAACCAACTAAAAAAAATAGCTAGGTGAATCCCAAATCTGACAAGGGTTTAAATCTCACGAAAATCACACAATATCTTAATTCAAATACCCAAAAAGAAGCCCTCATCAAAAACATCATTTCAGATTAAAACCAAAAATAACACTGAATTAGCTCTTCCTAATGCTATAGATAGCATGAAGGAAGACTTAATTCAGTATCTTAAAACCATTAAGTCCAATCCCAGTTTCTTGAAACCTTAAGGAGTATGGAGAACTCCTTAGGTTAGGAAATCACCATACAAATTAGACATCCCCAAGAAAACTTATAAATGCAAGATTAGACTTCAAATTACCACAGTAATTATCCTCAGATCTAACTTGCATTCAATGCATTCAAGGCTTATCAAAATAGATTAATGGATGGCTCTTCTGAGATGATTTCTGTCACCAGAAATCCTCTAAGAGTCCTTGCCAACAAGAAATTCAAATTATCTTCAATCTGTCAGATTAGGCAGTGAAATTCAGAAAGTAAAAATCCTTAAAATCCATGTTGAAAAGAAATCTGACGAACTGAAGAATTCAACCCAAAATCAAGGGGCTTTTGTGATCAAATATGGGGTGAGTGAGAAGCCCCAAAGGTGCGTGTGACGCCAATTTCAGATCTGAGGTTGTAAACCACCAGATCTAAAATTGGATCAGGGTGTGTGGGTGAAGGATGAGAAAAACTTGTCGTTAAAAAGAAATCAGAACTGGATTGTGAAAAAGAACATGGAGAGGGAGATAATTTGAACAATGAGTAGATGATTCTTCCCCTCTGATCTGGACTGATCAGAGGAGGTGAGGGAGGGGAATTAATGCTAATTCTACTCCTAAGACTACTCTAAACTACAGCGAAAATTAAACACTAAAAATTAAAGCTAATTCTATTCTAAGCTACTGTAAACTACAGCTAACACTAATTGTGCAGAATTAAAAACCTAAACTAAAAGGAAGAATGGGACCTATGGGTCCTTAGCCGACGGCTAAGGAGGAAGAAAGGAGGAAGGTGACTCCAGCGGAGGGAAGAATCTGCCAGTGAGACTCCAGGGTCATCCTCAGGTGCTACGAAGTCCTTAGCGACGAGGAGTGTCGAGAGAAGGCGATGATTTCACAGCCGGGGCTGTGAAATCAGAGGCTGGATGGGGAGGAGAGACTGGAGTGGACGAATTGATAGCTAAGAGGTGTAGGAGGGAGTGATCCCTTGCGTGCGACGCCACTGAGGTGCTTAAGTAGCAGCTCAGTGGCTGAGATCACCGCGTAGGTGAACATAATCAATTTGCGGCCGGCGGTGAGGATGTGATGGGCGGAGCGCACGGTGAGCAGAGAGTGAGATCTGACCGTCAGATAAGATCTGGGGAGAGAGGTGAACGCACACACCGAATTGCGCGAAAGTTTCAATAGAATCAAACCGCAGATCAAGATCTAAAGAGCGACGGACGGCTGAGATTGGCCGTGTTCTTCGCGCGCTACAGTGCGCGTGAAGAGCAGCAGGCTTCTCTCTGAAATGAGGGAAAAATTGTAGGAAGACCCTTGAACGAAGGGGTAGAAGAATAGCGTGCAGACCCATAAGTGAAAAGAACTATAACTGAAAGGGCCCTGCAGGTTTTCAAAAGGGTCCCTGCGGCTTACAAACAGGTCCAAAAATGAGTTTTTAAGGGTCAAAGTGTAATGCGTGAAGGACCTAAGTGTCAACTATCTATTTCATAACCTAAATGATGTCCAATTGCCTTTAACTTTCTATATGTGCTTAATTGAACATTTAAGACATTGATTATACATCTGATTTGGCTTTTCATACTAATTTATGTGTTCAATTGACGCATGGATCATCATTTGTATTTTGCTTTTAGAAAATCTCATTTTGTGACCTAATTATGAAGTTTTAACACAGAGTAAAGGTTTTAGGTCTTTTCTTTAATTCCCACACTTAACCCTTTTTATTTGTTAATTTGATATTATTTTGCTTAGTGTCTAGCTTAATTTCAGCTTTTTAGCCATGATGAGCAGCCACTCATCGGTGACTCAGTCACGTAGGATCTCAAATGCGTGAATGCACTCACTAGATATCTCAAATGGCATGTGATATATACACATCCATTTAGGTTAAAATGCCTATTCATGCATGTTCCTAGGCTCAGATTTGCATTTCATGTTATAAATATTGCATAGCATGCATCATTCTGCATTTAGAATAATTGTATATATTTTAGATTAATTAGGTCCTTTCTATGGAAAGGAAGGAAGGAGATTTATTTCAGGGCCTCGGATGGATGACCAGACCATACGGATCTGATCAGAACGACGATTAGAGTCTAACGCCTCTAAAATCATCCAGATCAAAGTCTCGTAGCATCATATGAAGCCCAAGGAAGATCGACGGCCAGGGGGCAATGCGACATCCTTATGGTTTCGGATGAAATATTCGATCGTACGGATGGATCCAGAGCAACGATTGCAGTCTGGCAACGTGGAAATCAATTTGATCCGAGCACGGTGGCACCCTCAACAAAGGAATGAAGATGGACGGCCCAAGTCACACCACGTGGTGCAACCTAGGCTACCCACACACACACACGCATAGCAGCGTGGGCGCCCACATGCACGTGGAGGCACTCGTGCACCCAAGCGCCACTGCGCGTGCAGCAACGTAGTGCGCAGCACATACGTGCACACAATAGCGGCAGCGGTAGCAGGTGCGGCAGCGAGTGCGTGCACGTGTGCAACACGGCGCGTGATGCGCGAGCCAGTGGGAGTATTGAATGGTGCGAATCTTCAGCGACGGCTGTAGCGACATTTACGGCCGTTACTAATGACCCAGATACGAATTTGTTCTTCCTCCTCCACTTTTAAAGGACCTACCCACCACCATTCCAATCCATCTCTTCCTTTATTCCTCTCACCACCTCAAAGGCTCTAGAGAGAGCTTGTCCCAAGCTCGGGATGCTCCTTTAGAGTAGAAAATCAAATAGTTTTCCATCCCCTCATCCCCATTTGTGGAGCATCCTGTAGCTGTCCTCTCATCGCCCTTCGGGAAGAAGATCCTCGCTGCGATGCCGTCCTACCCCATCCTCTATCCTCCGACTCCGTCCTCCTTCGTCCCGCTCCTCACCACCTTCCTCTGGGCAACATTAGAGTGACTCGTCCTCCGAGCAACCATCGAGGGGGATTTCTCTCACCTCATTCTATCTTTTTACGCTTTCGTAGTGTAGATTTTCCGCTTTCATAGTGTAACAAAAAATTCTTCATGAATGGATGATTGTTTCTCTCTCTCTCTCTTTTATATTTGCAAGTAGATTAGATAGATAAGCATTTGTCGATCTAATCTCTTGCTTCCTAAAAATACAAAAAAAAAAGACAAAAACAACCAAAAAGAAATAAAATCGAAGCGTGGTTTTCAATTAAAGTAAACGTCATCTCCCTGTGTTCGACCCGGGACTCCCTTGGAGTTTCGATATAAATTCTATCTGATAGACGTGTTTTACAACTACGATGACGGGTTACTTGTAACCTCGATTTCTAACATGCGAAACATGTGCGACCAGCGTGTCCTTCGAAAGGAGATTCGTCAAGGGGCATGTGATCTTAGAAAAATCAGGTATGAATCGACAATAAAATCCAACATGCCCCAGGAATGATCTGTTGTCTTTGATCGAGTTAGGCATAGGTAGCTTGGAAATTAGATTTACCTTAGCCCGGTAGACCTGGATACCATTCTCAGAAACAAGGTGTCCAAGTACAATGCCCTCAGGAACCATGAAGTGGCTCTTTTCCTAGGAGAGAACTAGGTTCACTTCGATGCATCTGTTAAGGATTTGGACCAAATGTAGGAGGCATTCATTAGAAGATTCACCGAATACCAAGAAGTCGTCTATGAAGACCTCAAGGTAATTGCCTACCATATCGGAAAATATGGCTAGCATGCACCGCTAAAAGGTGGCGGGTGCATTGTATAGCTCAAATGTCATCCTGTGGAACCCGTACATACCGTAGGGGCAGGTAAAGGTGGTCTTCTCTTGATCTTCGGGATGAATTGCCACTTGATTATATCCGGAATTCCCATCCAGGAAACACAAAAATTGATTTCCCGCCAGTTTCTTGAGAATTTGGTAATGAACAGAAGAGGGAAATGATCTTTCTTCGTGGAGGCATTCAATTTCCAATAGTCTATGCAAACTCTCCACGAATTTGCAATGCAAGTTGGGAAGGTCTCTCGAGATTCAGTCGTGATAACGGTGAGCCCTACCTTTTTAGGCATAACCTAGATCAGGCTCACCCAACGGCTATCAGAGATCGGGTAGATGATACCAGCATCTAACCACTTGATGATCTCTTTCTTCATGACCTCCTGCAGATTCAAATTGAGCCTTCTCTGCATATCTTGAGATGCTCATGAGCCCTCTTTATTGTAGTACGGTGTGTGCAATATGAGGGACTGATACCAATCAGATCATCGAGAGTCCATCCAATGGCTTTCCGATGCTGCTGGAGAACATAAATCAACTTTGTCTTTTGATTAGATGTGAGTTGGGAATTGATGATCATAGGAAACGCTTGATTGGAACCCAAAAATACATATTTCAAATGATCTGGGAGAGGTTTCAACCCCATAATCAGGTTATCAGCAGCAGGTGGGGTTTCGAGATGACCTCAGAAGATAGAGTGGGAACTAACGGTGAATCTGGATAAGCTCTGGGCTCCTCTATCTGTGGGTCAGAATTTTCTCAGGATTTAGGATCAGAGACAATCGAATCTTTCTCTGCAAGCGGATCCTCAACCATAGAACTGATGTTGCACACTTCCTCGATTACCCCATAGTTTATTAATTTCTGGGCCTTAAAGATGTCAATCTTTAGTGTGTGGTTCCCGAATTTCAACTTGATCTGGCCCTCTTCGCAATTGATATTCACCCTAGCTGTGACTAAGAATGGTCTCCCTAAGATGATCGGTGTGTTCCACATATTTTCAGGAGTATCCATATCTAACATGATGAAGTCCACTGGAAAATAGAAATCATGGATCCAAACCAGAACATCCTCAAGAATTCCTCTGAGTGACTTGATTGATCGGTCTACTAGCTCAAGGTCACCTCAGTTAGTTTGAGCTCAGTTTCCTCAAAATGGTTCAGTAGGGATTTAGGTATTAAGTTTATGGAGGCCCCTAAATCCAATAATGCTTGATCAAATTCTAAATCATCGATCTTACAGGAGATCAAAAGGGTGCTAGGATCTTTTGCTTTTTGCCAGAGTTTGCTCAAGATGATCGAGCTAACTTGCTCAGATAATACAATTGGACTCCCGTCTTTGCTTTGTGGTTTACGCTTTGGTGTACATAGATCTTTCAGCAATCTCCTGTAAGCTGGTACATGGCAGATTGCATCCATCAAGAGGATGTTTATCTGGACTAGCTCAAAGAGCTTGACCAGATCTTCCCCAAGTGCCACGGGTTTGGGTTTCTTCTTTCCCTTGGTCAAGGCCTCAGGAAATGGAACCTCTGTAGGTTCCTCTATGAATGGTTCAAGTTTTGGATCTAGGATAGGGGTGTCCTAGATAACGAACCTAGGGTTAGGATCTAAACTACCAGGCTGAGAATTGCTCGGATAAGGTGGATCCTGAGTCGATGTTTATTGAAGCGAAATCGGGTTTTAAAATAATTGCATATTAGTATAGCCAAAATCGCTTTGAAAACAAATGAATTTTATTACTCGAAAAATGTAAATCCGAGGTCGAACACAGGGAGCAAATTGGGGTTCAAAAAATCAAGAACACAACTTTAAAAATTATAATATGCAATGAAGAATCAAAGTTATAATGTAAGAAACGCAAAGAGATCCACAAAATATCAACGTATATAGAAACACAAAAATATGGACGTCTAATTATGGAAATCAAACGTCTTAAATGTAGAGTTGCTACAGTGCTTCTCTCAGATCTCTATCTCTGTCTCTGATCTCTTTCTTCTTCTTTCTTATCTTTCTCTCTGACGGCCTTCTCTCTTCTTGGCTTCTTCTTCTTTCTGCTCTGACCTTTGTCTTCTTCTCCCTTCTTCTTTGATTCTTCTCTGATTACTTCTTTCTGATTTCTTTCTTTGCTCTAGCCCTTAGCTCTTCTTCTTTCTTCTTTCTCCTTCTGTCTCTGACTTTAGCTCTTCTTCAACCGTGCCTTCTCCTTCCTTATCTTCCTCTCTGGCTACCTCTTCTTCTTCCTTGTCTCCCTCTTCTTCTCCTGAGAGCAAAACCTACCCCTACCCTCCCCACGATCTCTCTTCTTCTTTCTCTCTGAGGCTCGCTCTCCCAGAGCTTGCTCGGGTTAACAGGTCGGATATGCACCCCTGGGACTAGATCCACTGGCGTGCGGTGGTGGGCGAGGAGTGCACGGGTAGTTGGGTTAACGGGTCAGAGCTAGGTTCGCGTGGCATGGTGCGGGGTGGCCTGAGCGTGCATGCCTAAGTCACCCTGTGCATGCGAATATGGGTGTGTTCGGGGGATGTGTTGGGGGCGTGTGGCAGTGAATGGAAAGAGGGTTTAGGGTCAATGATGTGTGGTGGTGATCGTGAGGTGGTTAGCGAGGTGTGTGGATCCGTGGAGCGACGGGAACACCTCGCCGATGGTTTGACTAGAGTTGGAGAAGGTGGAGGTGGTGTGTGAACGTCGAGGTGTAATAGCATAAATAAATGAGGGAAAAATGATGAGCAGAGAGAGAGGACTTATCTAAGGGTGGTTAGATGAAGGGGGATGCGGAGGAGGTGGCTAGCTCGTATGTGCCATCGCCAAAGATGAAAGCCTAATGAGAGGAGGATGGCGACGGCGAGAGGGTAGCAGGAGCGTCAGCTGGTGTGGCGCATCGCGGACGAAGGGGATAAAGGTAACTCTGCCACTGGTATTGTGGCAGAGCGACGAGAGAGGCCGAAAAGAGTTGTCGGAGCTTGCTGTGTGGTTGGCCGGAGGGGAAGAGAGGAAATTGGGGGGTATCTCAGGCCAATTCAAGCTTGGGATCTGTGGAAGGATCAGGGGACCCTTTTATAGCCCCTGGCAGAGGGTTTTGTGCTTGGAAACCAAGCTTCCAAGCATGGCAACCTCACCAGAGTTGGAAGGTCAAAAAGACCCAAATCTCTCATGCGTTCGCATGAGAGATTGGGTACAAATTAGGGCTCCAAATTAGGTTCACATGAGAGGAGATTTCTCAGAGAATCTCCCTTTCAAATATGAAAGGGATTCTCAAGGAGTTCTTTCCCTTGAATTCTCGCTGGAGTAGGATTTCTTCCACTGTAATGGCAGAGGGACCTGATTGCAAAGAATGATGAGGAAGATAGGGGGTGTCTGCAGGAGTTTTCAAAAGTTAGGTGTAGAAATGTAATTGGGCTGGACTTGCTTGCAAAGTAGGTCAAGGTGAATTTCCCTTAGGTCCAAATTTTGGTACAAACCTAATTTGGACCTAAAGAATCCAATGGTGAAGTTGATTTTAGGTTTGACCACGTTTGACTAGGCAATTTACACAAAAACCCAATTTATGGCAAACAATTTACTATGACCCCTATTTAGGTCAAAATAGGTTATAAGGGCCAAATTGAAGGTTCTAAACCCTAGAGGGTATTTTTCCATGAATTTTAGAGGGTTTAGGTTAATTTTATCCTACCCAGAACCTTGTTAAATTAAGTGGGTCTGTTTTTGGGGTTACAAAAAGTCATTTAATTCCCAGAATTCACATGAACCCTTTTCTGTTTGAACCAACCCACTTTTTATCTTGTTAAGATCATTTGACCTATGTTTAGCCCATGAGAAATCCCGTTGTACTGCAATGGTAAAATTGCAGTTTTACCCCTTGTTTCTTGCTTTTCTCTTAGAAGGGTTATTTCTTGGGTTAGGACCTCTAGTTGGTTATGTAGGAGCTTTTGTTCTCTTTTCTAGGTCAAAATAAGTTAGTTAGGGCTCATGATGGTGTTCCCATCATACCCGCAAGCCTAGCTTTTGCTAGTCCCTTAGCAAAATTTTAAGGTTTTAACTTCTGTTCTAGACCACGAATTCCTTTGATGTTCAGAGATTATGATGAGTACTTTTTTTATTTTTTATTAGGTTAGAATGCCGACAGTAGGCCTAGAGGTACTCAAGTATCAACCAAGATCCAGACCAAACCAGCTCTAGCCTTGATCCTCCGCGAAGGTTTTTAAGGCCCATAGGAACTATCCTAAGGTTCGTTGGATTCCGCTGTTAAAGCACTTATGCTTGTAATGTATTTTAGCCTCGGTTCAATTTGTAGTGCATTTTTGTAAGAGAGAGACAGAGGATTTATTCATTTGGAGAATTTTCTCTCTCTTTTCTTTTTATTTCTATCTTCGGATTGGCTTCTCAACACAGTCTGTATCGGATTCCTCGTCCCCATCATCAATCCTTGAAGGGTCCCTGGCAATCGATGCTTCATAATAGCACCGCCCATGGCAACCCCTAGAACCCTGGCTTTCGAGATTTCGAGATAATCCCACCCATGGCGTTCTGTAGCTAAATTCAGACTCTGGTAATTGACATTTCGTGATAATGCCACCCATGGCATCTGAACTAGTACAGGGTACTTATGTGCCCCTGGTAGGATATGTAAATATCTTAGGAGACAAGCACCGAGGAGACGATATGTTATTGCGCATCTTCGAGGGAAATTTCCCACCTCTCCGCACTGGGAACTCATCCAAATCAACTTGTGTTGATCGGCCGCTCCTAATCTAGGCAACTATTTTTAGAACATTTAAACGCTTTTACATGATTTTGATAGTTATGCGCACTGAACCAGATTGTGTGTGGATTGGGGTGCTTAGGTTACCGAGTCCTGCAAACCAAAGGTCAGTTAACGAGGCCAAATACTCCCTAAGCCTTAGACCTAATACTTAAGCTTCTCATTTTTCCCCAACCTCTTGAGGACTATCCAGATCTTAGCGAATACTTGAATTTTTAAGCCTAAGAGTCTAGCCCAAGAGGCCTAAGATCAGCATTCCTACTAATCTCTTTTGTGCCTCATTAGCACTTTTTTCCTTCATTTTTCTTTTTCTTGATATGGTCTAGAACTTCGGTTAATCCCTTAATTTCTTACTAATGACTCTCTTTTTTTCTTTTTCATCTTGTGCTCCTTTTTTGACATTTTGCTCTTTTCCTTTTCATTTTCTCCTTATGATTTGTATGGCCTCAAAATTTTCTCTCCCCTCAGTATTTTTTTGTTCTTTTTCAAGATTTTTTTTCATTTTTTGGTTTTTTTGTGATATGTGATTTTTTGTTGAAACCTTTTCTTGTGAGATGAGTTTTTATGGTGTTTTGCACTTTCATACCCCCCAATGCCTACGATTTGTAATGTCCCCATTGTAAATTAGGTGGGTTCGAATTCAGCTTAGATCATTCATTAGAATAGGTGGTGGGCGAACAGGTCGAGGTGACTGTTGCGAACGATTTCTAGACTCAGGTACGGGTACCTGAGGTGGGGTCAGCTGTTCTAATGGATGAACCCTGAAGTGCAATATGAATTCAGCATAGGAATGTCAAGAAAGGTTTCAAGTTTTTCAAGAATGACGGGTTTCCTCCCTTTAAGCGCTGAGTTTTACTCCATCGGCTGGGTGCAATGAGCTAAAGGAGAATGGAGGGTAAAGGATATCTCAGCCAAATTTGTATCGGTCAAGTCAATGAACGGTTTGAGTCTCTGACTGTTCACGACAAAAGGTTCAGAATCGTGGCTGAGTGGACTGATCTCAATGACTCCATTTCCAAAGATTCGTCGGACTAGGTAGGGTCCAATCTATTTTGATCGTAGCTTTCTTGGGAACAGTTTAAGCTTGGCATGAAAGAGTAGGACCTTTTGACCAGGATGGAAGATCTTTCTAGATATGTGCTTGTCGTGAAAGTCCTTAACCCACTCTTTGTAAATTCGCGAGTTCTCATACGCATAGTGGTGTAATTCATCGATCTCGCTCATTTGAAGCTTTCTGTGGGTTCCTGCCTTAGGAAGATCTAGGTTGTAGTTCCGTACTGCCCAATAGGCTTTGTGCTCCAACTCGACGGGGAGGTGACATGCCTTCCCGTACACCAATTTGAAGGGAGACATACCTATTGGGTTTTGTGGGCAGTCCTATAAGCCCACAAAGCTTCCGGAAGCCGGGATGGCCAGTCCTTCTTGTCAAGTTGAATAGTAATCTGGAGGATTTTCTTGATCTCATGATTTGATAGCTCAGCTAGACCATTAGTTTAGGGGTGGTAAGGAGTAGAGATTCGATGTGACACCCCGTATTTGGTCATTAGTGACCTGAACTGAGCGTTAGTGAAATGGGTCCCTCCGTCAGAAATTATAGCACGTGGAATCCCAAACCATGAAAAGATGTTCTGATGAATGAATTTGATAACTACTTTTGTTGGACCCTAGTTCCATCTCTCTTCTATGTTTTGATGTTAATAAAACTATTTTAAATTCTAATATGTTTATGAAGTAATTTCAGGTCAAAAGAATTTGTGGATGCAAGCAAAAAGATTGCACATGAAGGAAGAAGTTTTTGAAGATTTTAGTTTTTATTGTATCTTAGAATTTTTGTATGTCTCCAAATAAGTAAAATATAATTTAGGTATTAAAATCAAAGTAGAGATAACTAGGATTCAAAATATTGTTCATTTACTCAGCTCTTAACTCAAAATCGGCTCTTTCAAAACAAAGTCGCCTAGACTAGATTGGATTTCTCAACTGATTAACACTAATGATCTTTGGTACTTGCTCGGCACAGGTTTGGACCTAAGTTCCAAACGGTGAACATCAAGTACCGATACTCATCATGAGTACCGGTATCAAGTGGTCATAGTTTGTGAACTGGGCTTTTGCCTGGACCTTACAAGTACCAGTACTCATCATGAGTACTGGTACATGAAGGTCACAGGACCCATGACTGTGAATTACAAGTACTAGTACTCATCATGAGTACTGGTACATGTCGGTCACAGGACCCAAGACTGTGCGTCACAAGTATCTGTACTCACAATGAGTACCGGTACCCAGTGATTTGGCTGTACTGACTGTATGTAGTCAGTACCGGTACCAAGAGTTTAGTACCGGCACCAACTAACCATTGTGACCAGTCTGAATGGCTAATTTGCAATTAATCATAATTCTAATGTTCCTAAAATACCCCTAACGGCTAGAATTCGTGGGAGAGGTGATTAGTGGTCTATATAAGCACTCTTTAAGTGTTGTTTTAGACACATCTCTTAAGAAAAATCACACTCTTGCCTACACCTTCAATTCTCCATTTTCAAGCTGAAAGAGAGTTTATTTTGTTGCATACATTTCAAGGCATCTCATCATTTGCAACAAATCTTCAAAGGCGATCGTATTTTTCTATAATCAATTGTTTATTTTACGCCTTAGTTTTTTCTTGCTAGATTTGATTGTACTTGTTATAAGATATATTCTTGTTGGAGACTTAGGAAATAGTTGTAAGCTTCTATTTACATTTTGCTTACACCTGTATTTTTATCTTTTCTTCATATCTTGTAATTGGGTTGAGGTAACCCATTAATTACCTCTGATATTAGTAAATTGATTCCCTCTGAGTTGAGGGAAACGGGTTAAAAATCCTGAGTCGGGAGACTTAAGTAGTGGAGTACCCAGGTGAGGGGAACCACTTTACATCTTGTGTTTTTATTTTTGTGGTTTGATTTGTCTTGTAATTTTTTATTTCCCACACTATTCATCCCCCCTTCTAGTGTGCTTGTGATTTACAAATCCTACAACTTTATGATCATTGGTTCAGGTTGGAATGGCTTCGATCCATTTGGACACGTAGTCAATAGCGAGTAAAATATACTCGAAGCTGTCCGAAATAGGGAAGGGTCCCATAAAATCAATCCCCCATATGTTGAAGATTTCGCATACTAGAATCCGCTATAAAGGCATCATATCATGATGGCTCATGTTGCCCAAGGTCTGGCAACGAGTACATGCCTTACAGTGATTGTATGCATCTTTGAAAATTGTGGGACAATAGAAGTCGCACTGGAGGACTTTCGCTGCGATTTTATGACCCGAAAAATGTCCACCGCATGCCTGGTCATGGCAAAAAGACAGTATGTCTTGAATTTCCGCTTCCGCTACACATTGTCGAATTATCTGATCAGCACCGATGCATAAAAGATACAGGTCTTCCCAGAAGTAATACTTGGAATCGGAAAGCAATTTGTCCTTCTTGGCCTTAGGCCAATCGGACGGGATATGATGTGATGCCAGGTAGTTTACTATATCAGCAAACCATGGAAGCCCTGTATTGATAGTCAGAAGGTGCTCATCAAGAAAATGTTCCGTGATGAGTCTGGAAGAGTTGATGATTTCAGAAAGAAGGCGGGACAAGTGATCAGCTACCACGTTTTATTTTCCCTCTTTGTTGCGAATCTTGAGGTCAAATTCTTCCAATAGCAAGATCCAACGGATTAATCGAGGTTTCGCGTCCTTCTTCACAAGGAGATGCCTCACAGCTATGTGATCCGAGTAAATGATAACACGGGAACCCAAGAGATAAGATCTGAATTTTTCCAGGGCAAATACTACGGCTAGCAGCTCTTTCTCAGTAACGGTGTAGTTACGTTAAACCTCGTCAAGTGTCTTGCTAGGGTAGTAGATGACCACAGGTTTCTCATCAATTTTCTGCCCCAGTACCGCTCCTACAGCAAAATCAGATGCATCGTACATGATCTCAAAGGTTTAAGACCAATCAGGGGGTTGTATGATCGGGGCTTGGGTAACTCGGTCACGAAGGATTTCAAATGCTTGAGTGCATTCCTTGGAGATTTCGAAAAGTACATCCTTAGAGAGCAAAGTGGTTAGGGGGTATGTGATTTTCGAGAAATCGGGAATAAATCGATAGTAAAAATCAACGTGCCCCAGAAAAGATCGGATGTCCTTAATCGAGCTAGGCATAGGAAGTTTGGAAATCAAGTTCACCTTGGCTCGATAGACTTAGATGCCTTTTTCTGAAATAAGATGTCCCAGGACAATTCCTTCAGGCACCATGAAATGACTCTTTTCCCAGGAAAGAACCAGATTTACGTCAATATACCGCCTGAGGATTTGGACCAAGTGCAGGAGACAATCATCAAATGATTCTCCGAATACTAAAAAGTCATCCATGAAGACTTCCAGATAATCACCTACCATATCTGAGAATATGGCAAGCATGCACCACTGAAAAGTAGCGGGTGCATTGCAGAGACTGAATGGCATCCTTTGGAACGCATATGTCCCAAAGGGGTAGGTGAAAGTGATCTTTTCTTGGTCCTCAGGATGGATTGACACCTGATTATAATCGGAGTACCCGTCCAAAAGGTAGAAGAACCTATTTCCCGCTAGTTTCTCGAGGATCTGATCAATAAACGGTAGTGGGAAATGATCCTTCTTTATGGAGGAATTGAGTCTTTTGTAATCAATGCATACTCTCCACGAGTTTGCCACACGGGTCGGTATGACTTCTTCGGTTTCAGTCATGATAACGGTGAGTTCGACCTTTTTAGGCACAACCTGGATTGGACTCACCCACTAACTGTCGAAGATCGGGTAGATGATCCCTACATCTAACCACTTAATGATCTCCTTTTTCACGACCTACTGCAGATTAGGATTCAAATGTCTCTGCATTTCATGGGAAGGTCGTGTGCCCTCTTCAGTGTAGATACAGTGTGTGCAGTAAGAGGGGCTGATACCAGTCAAATCATCGAGAGTCCATCTAATGGCTCTACGATGTTGCTGGAGAGCAGTAATCAGACGGGATTCCTAGTCAGGTGTGAGTCTGGAGTTTATAATCATAGGAAACGTCTAATTGGAACCCAAAAAGACGTACTTCAGATGGTCGGGAAGAGACTTGAGTTCCAGAATGGGATTATCAGCAGCAATGGGCAGTTCAGGGTGTGTGTCAGGAGCAAGGGAAGGAGTTATGGTATATCTAAATCTGGGTCAGACTCCTCTGATTGCGAGTTTTGATCCTCTTGTGGTTGATTGGTAGTAATTAGGTTATCCTTGATATACGGTTCATCAACCACGGCCTTGATATCACATATTTGTTCTATAACACCGCAATTAATCCCTTGTTGGGTCTTAAAGATGTCAATTTTCAGTGTTTGGTTCCCAAATTTCAGTTCTATTGAGCCCTCCTCACAGTTTATATTGGCCCTAGCAGTGGCCAAAAAGGGTCTCCTTAATATAATTGGTGTATCCCTTGGGTTTCAGGTGCATCTGTGTCCAAGACTATAAAATCCATCGGGAAATAGAAATCCCATATCCTAACGATGACATCCTCGAGTACTCCTTTAGGTGACTTAATGGATTGATCAGCTAACTGCAATGTCACCTCTGTCGGGTGATGGAAGAAAAGGAGCCTGATAAATCATGTGGGTGTGGCCCGGATTCGGGTTCATAACACACCTCTGGGTCGGCATGTTATTTCGATTTGGCAGAGGTTGCGAAGGGAGTGTGCCAAGTTGGCGGGAATTTGCCATCTGGGGGAGTTGATTGTGAACCTTTGTGATCTCGCCCTTATGCTATTTTTGCATTGCCGCATTCGTCTTCTGAATGTCAGCCAAAGTCTGAAGGATAAGAGTCATTTGATCTGCTTGGTTTGGCCCAGATTGATAGGTGGGGTTGGGTCGAGGCTGAGGCAGTTGATATGGATGAGGTCCTTGTGGATGGGGTTGATAAGTTGGTCTTGGATTTTGAGTATTTCCCACCCACAATAAGTTGTGATGATTCCACCATCCAGGGTTACAGGTATTAGAGAATGGGTCATTCTAGATGGCATTAAGGTCCTCGCAGGCCTAAGGAACCTCAGGAAAATCAGAGTACGAGGGTTCAGAGTTCCCCCAACTAGAGTAGATTGGATCGGAGTTTCCTCCGGTCCTAGAGTCATACGGGGGTGGATACAGGTCCATCCCCTGAGAAGATCGGTGATAGATGTTCTGCACAGTTTCCCTCCCAAGAGGTGGCTATGCAAATGAGTTTTGCACAGAGGTGGCTCGTTGCAGATGTTGAGTCAGCTCGTCCAACTTCTCGATAATAGAGACTTTGTCCAACTGACTAGCCATCAGTTCCAAGTTGATGGATGCGGACAGGCCCTATGACTCATGTGCTCCCCTTGGATTCGTCGATGCGTGGGCATTCGTCCGATCGAATAAGCCCATGGAGTCATTATTGATGGAGTTCTCACACATATTCTTGAGAATCTCCCACACAGTGTCTTCGTGTTGACCCATGATATTTCCTCCACAGGTTGCATTGATGAATAAGCGAATGTCTTCACGGGGTCCCTGGTAAAAAGATTGGAGTTGTTCCCATTTAGGAACTCCGTGATGGGGGCACTTTCGCATGAGATCCAAGAATCGCTCCCATGCCTCATGAAGAGGTTCTTTAGATTGCTGAGTGAAGTGTGTGATCTGGTGGCACAAGGCATTCATCCGACCAACGGGGAAGAACTTTTTCAAAAATTCAGATTGCAGTTCAATCCACGTGTTGATTGGATACGTCTAAGTCTGATACCAATGAGCTGCCTTGTCCATGAGAGAGAAGGAAAACATCTTCATGAGAAGAATATCCCAATTTTTTACATCTGACCCGAAGGTCTGGGCCAGATGTTTGAGTTTTTTGATGTGTTGGAAGGGATCCTCAGAGTTAAGCCCATGAAACTTTGGGATAGCATGAATCATGTTGGGCTTGAGTTCGGAATCAGGACCCCCAGTCGGGATTTGGACTCAAGGTTCGATCGCCACCGCAGTGGGATTATAGTGATCTTGCATCATAGGACGCTACGACAGGTTTACAAAGTTTTGAAATAGATCATTCAGGCACTAGAGTTGGTGTTCAAGATTGTTCTCTTCTTCAATTGGTTGTACCATGATGATGGAAGAAGGAGAATTGGGTTCTAATGTATCAGGGGAGATGTCTATGTGGTGGGGTTGCTGCACAAACACGGACGTCAAGGCTTGGCCTCGGTAGGAGTGGATTTCTAAAGGAGGTCTTAAGGATGGTCTCAAGGACCTCCTACCAAACATGCATTGATGGATTAGATGAGATTAGAATGTGCTAGACCCAATCGAGACACCCAAAAAATTTGGATGACTATAGAGGTTCAGGGTGGATGATACCCCTTAGTAAGAAAAGTTGTCCACTTGAGAAATACCTAGGCAGCCAGAGAGGGAGAGTCCCGCAAAGACCCCTACACGGTAGAGTGTCCCCACGAGTTACAGGGTTTCCCCCACCCGACCTCTCTTGTCACTGAGATTCCAGGAGACCAGAATGGGGACCTTGACCTCTTAAGTCTACCACTTTTATTTAAGATCAAAGGTGCTTAGGGTTCCACTTGATCTTTAGATGTTTTGAGTGCAAAAGTGACCTAATTTCAAGGTTGGTTGACCCCACAAGGGGTCAACTTCACCTATTAATCCTTTGAGAGCTTTAGGTCCTTTCTTTTAGGGTTCAAATGAAATTAAGAACTTGAATTTTTAGGGTTTCTCTTGAATAAGTCTTTTCAATCCAGGCTTAGGCACACCTCTTTTTGGAAGATTGATTCATGCTTAGAAAAGATGTGTCTCTAAAACCCTAAATTGGAATCCTTAATCTGGCTCTAATTGTGGTCCAATTTAGTTGCCACAGATATGGTATCTAGGGCTCAATCAAGAAGGTGGTAGCCCTAGTTACCTTAAATGGATGCACAATTCGAAGTTTGTTGAAATCAAAATCAGGCAACTTTGGTGAATTAACTAAATATGGAAAGTAGGTAGCCCTAAATTAATTTTTTCTTTATTTTTCCTTTTCAGAATGAGGGGATTAAGAGAGAGGGCTAATATGAAATTACCTGCCCCAAGTGGTTGTTGTGCGGCTATCTTCTTTTGAATTTTCTCCCCTAAAACAATCACAACAAAAGAAATAGATCAAGTTAGTATTGAATCAGAAGTTGTGATCAAGATTTCTAAATCACCCGTTCTCCCTGGCAACGGCACCAAAATGTTTATCGAAGAGAAATCGGGTTTTAAAATAAATGCATCGTAGTATAGCCAAACTTGCTTTGAAAACAAATGAATTTTATTACCCTAAAAATGTAAATCCGGGGTCGAACATAGGGAACAATTGGGGTTCAAAAAAATCAAGAACACAACTTTCAAATTTATAATATGCAATGAAGAATCAAAGTTATAATGTAAGAAATGTAAAGAGATCCACAAAATATCAATGTATGTAGAAACACAAAAATATGGATGTCTGATTTTGGAAATCTGACGTCTTAAATGTAGAGTTTCTACAGTGCTTCTCTCAGATCTCTATCTCTATCTCTGATCTCTTTCTTCTTCTTTCTTTTCCTTCTCTCTAACAACCTTCTCTCTTCTTGGCTTCTTCTTATTCTTTCTACTCTGACCTTTGTCTTCTTCTCCCTTCTTCTCTAATTACTTCTTTCTAATTTCTTTCTTTGCTCTGGCCCTTAGCTCTTCTTCTTTCTTCTTTCTCCTTCTGTCTCTGACTTCAGCCCTTCTTCAGCCATACTTCCTTCAGCCATGTCTTCTCCTTCCTTATCTTCCTCTCTGGCTGCCTCTTCTTCCTTGGCTCCCTCTTCTTCTCCTGAGAGAAAAACCTAACCCTACCCTCCCCGCGATCTCTCTTCTTCCTTCTCTCTGAGGCTCGCTCTCCCAGAGCCTACTCGGGTTAACAGGTCGGATATGCACACCCGAGACCAGGCCCACCGGCGTGCGGTGGTGGGCGAGGAGTGCACAGGTAGTCGAGTGAAATGGTTAGAGCCAGGTCCGTGTGGCGTGGCATGAGGTGGCCTGAGCATGCGTGCCTAGGTCACCCTGTGCATGCGAATATGGGTGTGCTCGAGGGATGTGTTGGGGGCATGTGGCGGTGAATGGAAAGAGGGTTTAGGGTCAATGATGCGTGGCAGTGCTCGTGTAGTGGTTGGCGAGTTGGGTGGATGTGTGGAGCAGCGGGAACACCTCGCCGGTGGTCTGACTGGAGGTAGAGAAGGTGGAGGTGGTGTGTGAACGTCGAGGCGTAATAGCAGAAATAAATGAGGGACAAATGATGAGTAGAGAGAGAGGACTTATCTAAGGGTGGTTAGATGAAGGGGGATGCGGAGGAGGTGGCTAGCTCGTATGTGCCATCGTCGGAGACGAAAGCCTAGTGAGAGGAGGACGGCGACGATGAGAGGGTTGAAGGAGTGTCGACTGGTGTGGTGCGATGCGGATGAAGGGGATAAAGGTAACTCTGCCACTGGTATTGTGGCAGAGTGATGAGAGAGGGAGAAAAGAGTCACTGGAGCTTGCTGGGTGGTTGGCCAGAGGGGAAGAGAGGAAATTGGGGGTATCACTGGCCAATTCAAGCTTGGGATCTACGGAAGGATCAGAGGACCCTATTATAGCCCTTGGCAGAGGCTCTTGTGCTTGGAAGCCAAGCTTCCAAGCACGACAACCTCGCCGAAGTTGGAAGGTTAAAAAGACCCAAATCTCTCATGCGTTCGCATGAGAGATTGGGTACAAATTAGGGCTCCAAATTAGGTTCACATGAAAGGAGATTTCTCAGAGAATCTCCCTTTCAAATTTGAAAGGGATTCAATGAGGAATTAGGGAGTTCTTTCCATTGAATCCTCGCTGGAGTAGGATTTCCTCTGCTATAATGGTGGAAGGACCTAATTGCAAAGAACGACGAGGAAGCTAGGGGGTGTCTGTGGGAGTTTTCAAAAGTTAGGGTTAGAAATGTAATTGGGCTGGACTTGTTTGCAAAGTAGGTCAAGGTGAATTCCCCTTAGATCCAAATTTTGGTAAAAACCTAATTTGGACCTGAGGAATCCAAGTGTGAAGTTGGATTTTAGCTTTTACCACGTTTGACTAGGAAATTTACACAAAAACCCAATTTAGGGTAAATAATTGACTAAGACCCCTATTTAGGTCAAAATAGGTTCTAAGAGCCAAATTGAAGGTTATAAATCCTAGAGGATATTTTTACATGAATTTTAAAGGATTTAGGTGAATTTTATCCTACCCAAAACCTTGTTAAATTAAGTAGGTCTATTTTAGGGTTACAAAAATTCATTTAATTTTCAGAATTCACATGAACCCTTTTCTGTTTGAACCAACCCACTTTTTATCTTTTTAAGACTATTTGACCTATGTTTTTCCCATGAGAAATCCCGTTGTTGTATTGCAATGGTAAAATTATAGTTTTACCCCTTGTTTCTTGCTTTTCTCTCAGAAGGGTTATTTCTTGAGTTAGGACCTCCAGTTGGTTATGTAGGAGCTTTTATTCTCTTTTCTAGGTCAAAATGAGCTAGTTAGGGCTCATGATGGTGTTCCCATTAGTCGACTTGCCACTACGGGTGGTAATAAAATTAAGTCCCACTTGGTTTTAGTTCAAAGATGGTAGAAATGGTGATTACTATTGATATCCCGAGTATGATGTCGAAGTGTCCATCCCATCGAGTGATGGAGCAAAAGGGGCCTAATAAACATAGTGAGCTTAGACCTGATTCAGGTTCATAACGTACCTTTGGTTTAGCACGTTATTCAGATTTGGTAGAGGCTGAGACGAAAGTGCACCAGGCTGGCAAGAACTCGCCATCTGTGCGAGCTGATTTCAAACCTCTGTGATCTCGTCTTTGTGTTATTTTTGCATGGCCACATTGGTCTTTTCGATGTCAGCCAAGGTTTGTAGAATCGAAGTCATTTGATCTTCCTTGACGACCCAGATTGATAATTCGGATTGAGCCTAGGCTAGGTAGGTTGATATGGGCATGGAGCTTATGGTCAGGGCTAGAATTGAGATCTCAGATTTTGATTATTCCCCGACCACGTGAGGTTGGGATGATTACGCCATCCAGGATTATAGGTGTTTGAGAATGGATCATTCTAGATGCATGGAGATCCTTGTAGGTCTGAGGAACTCCAGAGGAGTCAGAGTATGAGGGTTCAGAGTTTCCCTAACTAGAGCAGGTAGGTCTGGAGTTTCCTCTAAAACCAAGATTAGACGGGGGTGAATATGGGTCCATCCCCCGATGAGAGTGATGGTAAATGTTATGCACAACCTCCATACTGCAGGGCGGTTGTGCATACGTGTTTTGTGTGGCAGGCAGTGGTTTTCTGCAGATGTCGAGCCAAATCATCCACCTTTTTCATAATGATTATGACCTTGTCCACACAATTGGCCATCAGTTCCAGATCAACGGATGTGAATAGGCCTTGAGTCTTATGTGCCCCCCGCATGTTTCTCAATTCATTGTTTATGGAGTTCACACAAATGTTCTCAAGAATCTCCCAAACTATATCTTCATGTTGACCCATGATGCATCCACCATAGGTTGCATTGATAAAGAACTTTATATCCTCATGGAGGCAATGGTAGAAAGACTGGATTGTTCCCACTTAGGAACTCCGCATGAAATCCAAAAAGCGATTTGATGCCTCATGAAGTGGTTCTCCCGCATTTTGCGAGAAGTGCATGATTTGGTGCCTTAAAGCATTTGTTCGACCATCGGGGAAGAATTTCTGTAAGAATTCAGTTTGGAGTTCCCCCATGTGTTGATTGGATGGATCAAAGTCTGAAACCAATCGGCAGCTTTATCCAAGAGAAAGAAAGAGAACATCTTCATGAGCAGGATGTCCCAATTTTGTATGGCAGGCCCGAAGGTCTGGGTCAGATGTTTCAGTTGCTTGATGTGCTGGAAGGGATCTTCAAAGTTCAAGCCATGGAATTTAGGAATATCATGGATTATATTTGGCTTGAGTTCAACATTATGTCCTTCAGCTGGGATTTGTACCATGGGCTCGATCTCCACCACAGCAGGATTGTAGTGATCTCGCATCTGAAGATGCGATAGTGGATTGATGTGTGCATGGAGTAGATCATTGAGGCACTGTTGCTGATTCTAGAGATTGGGTTCTTCTTTGTGGTTCTCCATGGATGTAGATGAAGGAGATCTAGGCTTAGAAGCAGAAGAATTGGAAGAGATATCAATCTGGTCAGAAGGTAGCACAAACAAGTGAGTCGAGGCTTGGCCTCGACGAGAATGAACTGCTAATGGAGGTCTCGAGGGTGGTCTTAAGGACCTCCTCCCAAACATGCACTAATGAGCTAGAGAGGAATATAATGTGTAATGGACCCAATCGAGGCACCCAAAAATCTTTGGATGACTATGGAGGTTCGAGGCGAATGATACCTCTTAATCAGAAAGTCACTCACCCGAAAAGTACTTGGGCAGCCAGGAAGGGAGAGCCCTGCAAAGTCTCCTATATGGTAGAGCGTCCCCACAGGTTACAAGGTTTCCCCCACCCAATCTTCCTTGTCACTGAGAATTCAAGTAGACTGGAATGAGCAACTTGACTCCTTAAGTCTACCAATTTTAGTCTTGAATTATGGTGCTTTAGATTTCACTTGAACTTTAGAATTGATTGTGATTTGTGACCTAATTTGAAGGTTAGTTAACCCACAAGGTAAGTCAACTTCACCCTACCTACCCTAAAGTTTAGGATGAGTTGAGTAATGAACCCAAAATCACCATGAGTGGTTTGCAAGCAGGTTATTAAGTCCCAAGTTTTAAGGATTCAAGTGATTGTTAGAACCTTCTTTTAGGGTCTTCTTGCTTAGATCAATTCAATCAAGGCTTGGGTGGCACAATGCAAGAAATCAATTTTCTTTTAATTCAAGCAAGTGTGTTTTCCTCAAACCCTAAAGTAGAAACCCGAATTTGGCTCTTTTCCAGGTCTAATTCTTTCCAAATTGGGAACCTAGGGCTCAACCAAGAAGGTGAATAGCCCTAGGCACCTTAAGTCCCTAGTAGGTGCATAAATCTAGATGGGGATGTCTAAATAAATCAAATCAGGCAACTCAAGTGATTAAGTCTAAGAAAGAATGCGAGTTGATCCTAATTGATTCTTCTTTTTAATTCCCTCCAGAAATAAGGGCATAAGAAGAAGGAAACAAGATTACCTACCCCTGGAGTGGCTATTGTGAGGCTGATCTTCTTGATGAGTAACTTACACAACCACAACAAATCAGATAGAACAAGTTACAATCAGATCAGAATTGTAATAAGTGAAATGAAACTGCACGTTGCTCTCTAGCAATGACACCAAAATGTTTACATCAAATTGTCGATGTTAAGGAAATGCACGTGTAGTATAGTCAACGAAAACACAAAACACTTAAATTTATAAAACTCGAATTCAAAAAGGAGTCTGAGGTCATTCGCAGGGAGTAATTGTGTAATTTAATTCACCAATCACAATTTATCAAAAGAATATGCAATTGAAATCTATAAGATGCTCAAAATGATATTTCAATGAGAACTAGAAGAGCAGTGCAAAAAGATCAGGTTAAAATGGTGATTTGAATCGCCAAATTAACACTTAAGTTTAAGCTCACAAATACTCAAATAAATGAACAGTAAACCACAACCATTAAGCCACGTCAGTCAAGTACTCAAATGTTCCCACAGTAACCAGCAGAATCAATCTCAGACAATGGGTCAAGCTTCTAGATGCCTTATCAGAAGAGGCACAGCACCAACAGAGCATAAGGCTCTCACAAGAGCCTCAGAGCATAAGGCACAACACAGCAGCAGAAGCACAGGGGCTTCTCTTTTTCAAGCCTCAAAAGAGGGACAGTAGCAACCACGAAGGCTTAAGGGCCTCTCAGAATTTTCGCTAAGTGTCGAGAGAGGGGAGGGCTCAAATCCCAAGGCAGCAAAAATCCCCTCCTCCCTCTCAGATTCTCTTTCTTCTCTTCACAGCTTAGAACAAACCAGACCCAGGTAGCCAGGTAAACAGATCAGGGGTCTAGACCCGTCGGTGTGTAGGCGGGAGAGAAGCACGCAGAGGTAAGAGAGGGACCCGACCCCTATGTACTTGGGCGAACAGCTTATGCGACTTTTTCCTTATATGCGTAGCTGAAGGCTCCTCAGTCTACGATGTGGGACTAATGTCCCCCGTCTTCTTTGCGTGGCAGCTGCAGGTGGTGTAGCATCTAATTAGGGATGAAGGAATCCCTGGCAGTAGCAATTGATGGCCTGGGAGGACTCCTCGGGATGGCCTACAGCACCTGGGAGTGGTAGTGATGAAGAACGTGGCCGGAGGATTGCAATGAAGGTCGAAGAAGAAGGTTGCAATGGCGATGCTCCCCCGAGTACCTGAAACCACGAATACGGCCTTTCGGCCTCATCAAAGAAGCTCAGAAGCTTCACCTGGAAGAGGCGAACATGATGGTTGGTGTGGCGTGCTGTAAGGCGGTGTGTGGTGGCAGAGCGGAGTCAAGGAGGTGGTGCGGAGGAGATCAAGTTTGATGGAGGTGTCAAGGGCGTGAATTGTGAAATAGGAAGAGGGGCTTTGGTCGTGGAGGTGTAGCGAAGGTTTTGGGAGCGGTGGCGAGTGATTTGGTGGTCTTTGGAAGGTGTGAGTGCTCACCGGAGTACAACCGGAGCTTGTCAAGGTGATGATGGGGCGGTCATGTGAGGTGCTGATTTAGAGTGCAAGTGTGTAAGTAGAGTCAGGGGAAGCTGAGGAGTCGAAGGAGGATAGTTGAGGATGATGAGAGGGCGGAGGTGACATCGGCTATGATTGGCCAGTGCCGGAGACGAAGGAGGCTCCGGAGAGAGGAATGACGACGTCTGAAGGCGGAGAAAGCCCCTCGCAGGTATGGTGAGGTGTGGATGACGGAGAGAAAGGACTTGCTGCCTACATTACATGGAAGCAAGCAAAGAGGCCAGAGGAGGAGGGTCGCTGGAGACGAGCTTAGAGCAGGCCAGAGGTAGAAGAGGAAGAAGAATTCTAGGCCAAAAACTTTCTAAGGAGCAAGGCCTTGCAAGGGGGGACCTTTTAAAAGTCTCAGGGCATGCTCCAAGCATGGGAAGAGGCTCATCGAGCTCGAAGTCTCAGGGAATAAAATCCTTGAAATTTCGAGTGTTCGCATGGTCTTCACAATGCAAATCAAGGTACAATATGTGGTTCAGATGATTGGAGATCTTCTTAGGATTCTTCCTTCCAAATTTGGAGGGATTTGGCTAAATATCCAGCAAGAAAACCTCACTCGAATCTCGACGGAGGAGCTCTGTTCACACTAATGGTGGAAGGGACCTTTTTGAAGGAAACGATGAGAAGTTAGAGGGCTAAATGTAAATGTTTCGAAAGGTAAGGGCTTAGGTGTGAAAAATAGAGCTTAAATGGACTAAAATGCAAACTAAGTCAAGATGGACTCTAATTGGGCCCAACAATTTGGTACAAACCTAATTTGAACCAAGGAATCTGATGGTGAAGTTGGATTTCAGTTTTGATCAAGTTTGACTGGGAAATTTGCATAAAAATCAAAATTAAGGCAAACTTTTATCTGAGACTCTGTTAAAGGTCAAACTAGGTTCTAATGGTCAAACAAAGGCTACCAAACCTAATGGAATATTTTTATATGAATTTTAGGAAGTTTAGATGAATTTTATTTTGACCAGAACCTTATTAATTTAAGCGGGTCTAAAATTAGGGTTTTGGATGTTGGTTTGGTTCTTGAAATACTTGAAACCTCATTTCTGTCTGCATGGATCCACTTATTAGTCTTTAATGCTCATTTGACCTTTAGTTTACCACTGACAAACCCCTTGGTTATTCTATGTTCATGATATGCTTTAAAATTATAGAATTAACTTTAGTTTTCTGTTCTCTTCTCAAAATATAATGATGCAGAGATATAACCCTTAGATGGTTATGTAGGAGCATTTATCTTTCAATCCTAATTAAAAGTGACTAGTTAGGACTTATGATGATGTTTCCATCAGTTAGGCTAACAAAATAAAAGATAATCGATTATTTACGTTTGTTTTTTATAACTTGTCACTTTGAGAGAATTATTGAATCCCTCCCTAGCCATTTTTTTTAGTTTGATAGAGTATTGTATTTGGTGTTGATGTTTTCTTTACATAGATTCAACTATTATATGGTATTCAGCAATTTAATAATTTTTCTTCCCAATTTAGATATTTTCTTGGATTGTTTCTTCTGCATTTTAAGACTTTTCTAGAGCTCGTACTTATGTTGTGCCAACGATACCAATATTTGTTGTTAGAAGTAGTTTCGTTTCCTGCTGATATTCCACGCCTAAAACAACTTGGAGTTTGAGTGGTGACACTAAATGAGCCATACGAGACTCTGGTTCCTACGCCATTTCACCATGTAAGTTTTGTGTGCTTTCCACTCTTTTAATTTTCTTTTTTGGTTTGGGTTAGGTAAGTTTGCTGCTTTGGTTCCTGCTTTTGAAAATAATTTTCTTCTACTTGAACAACCACAAAATCCTTTTCTTTTTGCAGCAAGAAGCATGTTGCATAAAACTCTTCTTGTGTACACATTATTCTAGATATTAGGGAAAATAATCTACACCAAATAATGTCACCACATGAATTATTAGTGCTATCACGTGGTTTCCTTGGAAGCTTGTCAGAGCATTGACGTTAGAATTTTTATTTTGGCCACACATAACCCTCTTCTTCTTCTTTTGAACTAAATGCATGTAACTATTTTGATGCACTCACTCAAGTAAACCGATCAATAGATCGCCCTCTTATATTTGCGTATAGTTAAATAGATATATTGCCCTCTCTTTCTTGATCTCTCTATTCCATTGATTATATCTCTCTCACTCAACTTAATCTTTCTTACTCAATCTACCTCTCACTTGATTTCTCAAGATCAATCTCTTTCACTATTCAATCAGTTCTCCACTAGGTTAGATTTCTCACTTGATCTCCCTCATTCAATATATCTCTCTATTAATGTCACTCGCTCCAATTAGATCTAAAGTGATTACCTCATATTTGAAATCTCTTCAATTATATACTTAGATTTTACCTTTTAGCATTTTATTTGAAGCCATTCGATCTCTTTCCTTGCTAATGTCTTTCATTAGTGGTGTGTTTGCCATATTTTTCTAGAAATGCCTTAATCAAGTGAAGCTACTTTTCATGGACATGAGAAGATGGTCTTTATTTATTTTCTTTCTTTTTTTAAGAGAGGAAATTGGTTTGTATTGTTTATTTCTTGAGAACTATGTGTCTTAGTTTGCTCTATAATTTCGTGTATTCCCAACAATATATGCAATATATATGTAACTATTTATTCTATGGACTTGATTTAGGGTGTAAGTATTACGGATGATGGGGAAAGTTTGCAATTCCTTGCAGATGCTTCTGGTGCTTATCCTAGTCCAATTCTTAGAGGCTTGCATCTAATTTTTTTTATTTTCGTCTATTGCAAGCATGCAAGTACATGTTAACATGTGAATGATATTCATTTATATTAGAATGATATCCATTTATATTCAGTGGTATGGGATTAGAAACTAAAATGGTGTATATTTTACACATTCTTTATCCTCCTATACTTATGTAATGCTCCTTTGTTGATTTAGAATTTGAAACTTGAAAAATGACAACCAAGAATAAGCTTTTTGATTACACATTTATTTAAGAATTGTTGTAGTTTATTTTAATTTTGTGGTAACTCCCAATATAAAAATTTGTTGGTACAAGCTGTTGTAGGAGGTTTTCCACATGCTGAAAGGTTGAATATCTCTTCTCATACCTTGTCATTTATTCTTGAGATCTTTTGTAATCCAAATTTTATATTGCAGTTGGACCATTCACTTTGCATGGTTCCAAAAGTTACCACTTACCAAGATACCTACGTTGGATCTTTCGTGTTTTGTTTACCTTTTAAGATTATATTATTTACATCAATTCTTCACACTATCGTAGTCTCAAATTATTTGCATTATTAGATCAGAATTCATAAAAACATAACAAGGAGGGTTCTTAGCTTGTGTACTACCTATTAACCCCTTTAACTTGAATTCCACATTTCCATATGCTCTCCATTTTCAAAAATGTTAGCAGTACATTTGAGATAGCTTACAACTAAAACCCCAAAAATAGATCAAAGGTCTTTATTCTTGTCTCTTTATTTGGGTTTCAATTAAATCTCCTTTCCTGCACAATATTGAATCTTGAACCCCTATTACTATATGCATTCCCATTAACATTCATTGGAGCCAAACAACCCAAACCTGCTAAAGCATGCCAATGCTTATGCTAGATATTGTTAATCTAGATAACTTGATTAGGAGCTCATATTTCTTCAACCTTAATTTTATGTCTTAATTCATCGCTGTGATTTCATCGATAGTTGGGATATCTATTAAATCACGTGCCAATATTGTTTTAAACTTGTTTATTGATAAAATGGTTTGCAATGAACAACAAGAAGCATATTTGGAGGTTTACATTTTGGAGAAAGCACATTTGAGAAGGATATTTGATGTTGTTTGAAGTAAATGTTTGCATATTTATAATTTGGAGTGGTTTTAAGATATGGAAGTTCACATTAAACAATGGATATACATCCTTTTCTCATGGGTTTAAAGCTTTCCAAGAAATCTTTATGTTGCTATTCAGTCCAGAGATTCTTTGTCAACTTCATACTTTTTAATAACAGATGACTCATGATGAGTGACCTTTTCTTGCTTTTTATGTACATTCTTTCTAAGGGAATAATTACTTGACATGAAAAATGATATCATCTTTTTTAGTTGTTTCGTTTATTTTTCCACTTGATTACATTCAATAAATTCATTATGAGCTCAAGTTAATTCTGAAAACCACCTGTAAGCCCTAATAAAGATTAGTTCCTCACTATATTGCTAGGATCCTCCTATTTTCAAAAAATTATCTTACAATTGTTGTTGGCAGTACAACCCTCTTCTTATTGAGTCACCTTTGTCATCAATCTGCTTATTAAAGATGGAAAATATCTTTTGTCAAGAAATTTACATAGAAATATAAAGCAATTCGATTGTGACTTCAATCGACTACACTTATCCAAAAAGTTTTGGACCATGTCTATGTTGGTTGTACCTTTTAGCGAGAAATGTCTATCCTGCTTTTTACATATTGTATGCTAGGTATTGATTACAAAATTGCCACTATCTAAATATTTGATACTGCATATATTGGAAAGTAAAAAATGCAAGAAATATGCAGTTCCTAAATAATAAAGCACAATATGTTTACTATCAAAATTATAGTAGTAATAGAATGCCTAGTCAAGAACATGAATATGAGGTTCCATCTCATCCACAAATAATTAATAATGGATTGTGGTTTACTTAGACAAAGGCTGCACCTTTAATATTTCTTTTAAATAATGAACAAGATAATATCATATACGTAGGGTTATTTATAGTTCTTACCATGACTTATTTGTATGTATGTTTTCATGCTTAGCTATATGCAATGAGGAGTTTTAATTCGTCATGATACCTACTTATGCTTGCATTGCAGGAAGCAATGGATAAATCATGGATCCAGTAAAAAATGAGGACAAGCATAGAGTACATGCAGGGCATTATTAGATTTCTGGATTTTTCATTTGATAAGTCTTTGGCAGATGGTCAGATTTTGTGTCCCTATCAGAAGCGTGTTAATACTTTGTGGAGGACAAAGGATGAGGTGATCAAGCACTTACTTTGTAATGATTTTCTTAAGAATTATGTGACTTGGACCTATCATGGTGAGACTTGCACCTCAGTATCTAATGCAAGGGATGAGGATGTGGCCTTTGAGCATGATGTCCATGGATTGTTGGAGGATGTTTTTGTTGAAGTCTATGCAGATGAAAGATGCACGGAGAGCAATGACGATGTTAATTTTGTTAAGGATGATATGGGATTTGAATGTGCTAGCAAACAAGGATTTTCTAGAGTAGAAAGGAAGGATTTAGTTTTCTAACTTGCTCTTTCTCTTGTTTTGTGTGTAGGAAGTTGCGTGAAAGCATGGATTCAAGTTGCAAAGCGAGAGCGGGATTAAAGTGCAGATAGAGGCCTAGGTAAGGTTTCGCATCTTAAGATTAGGTTTTCTTTAAAAAAATTAGGTTTGCTTGAACCCTAGGATAGTTTAGTTTATTGGCATTATCTTTAGTTTAAAAGAAAAGATCTTATCCTATAGTGGTTTGTTATGCTAGACATATCCTTCAACCACTTCCTGATTTTTGGATTGATTGCTTATCTTGTATTCAAAAATTAATTTTGTGAGCTTCTTAACTTCAAAAATCATCAAATGTCTATTGGATGTTTTTTTCAAAGTTGGGAACAATCTCTGAAAATTTCACGCCCTAACTCTGAGTAGATAATTTTAAAAAATTCATGGAACAAACCTCTATCCTGACTAAAATCTCACTACTACAAAAGGTATGTTTTGCGATGCTTTTTTGCGACAATTATCAAACCATCACTGAATATGTCCTTCAGCGACACTTATTTAAGCCTAATGTGGCATTGACCCACCCGTTCGTTAAGGCACGGAGGGTGAAATTTAATTCAAATGACGACAGTTAAAAAATCATCGTTGAATATGTTTTGGGATAGTTATTAAATTACCATCGCTAAAAATGTCTCAAATTTTGGGTTACGCACACGAGAACCAATTTTTTTAATGGAATCGATGACAATATTTTCAAATTTGTTCCTTAGAATTAATTTTATAATACATTTGATGAGGTTTCTTTTGAAATCATTACTAATAATAAACCTTAATTAATTTTATAATACAGTTGGTGATGATTTTTTTAGAAACCATCATCCATGGTTGCATATTAGGGCACAACTCACTCGCTAGCTGCCATTCCCCTCCTCTTCCTCAATCTCCCCCTCCCCCTGCAGCTGCACGACCTCCTCCTCACCTCCAATCCTCCTCGCCGCTCTCCTCCTCCACTTCCCCCTCCTTCGGTCGAAACCCCCTCATCCTCCTCCACCGCTGCTACCCCCCCCCCCCCCCTTTCTTTTCTTCCTACTCCACCTCCCCCTCCTCCACCCGCCCCTAGCCTCCACTGCCTCCAACCGTGCTCCTCATCCACCTTCCCCTCCTTCAGCTGCCACCTTCCCCTCCTCCACCTGCCCCCAGCCTCCATGGCCCCCAACCATCCTCCTCCTCCACCTTCCCCTCCTCCCCCTAATTGATTTCCACATTTGCATTGTAAAATATTGATGAACAAAGTATGATCAAATAGGGCTTTTTTATTGATGATAGTGCATGGTTGAATAGCTAAAAAAATATGCATGATCGAATAAGGCTTATGTGCTTTTCCATATTCTTTTGCAAAAAGATTTCCTCTAAATTCTAATTGTCTTCTCCTTTAATCAACATTCTGCATGTAGAGTTTTACCAAAAAAAATCCCTTCTATCTTTAACTTCTAAATCATTTCATCGTCCTGTTGCAAATTGATAAATGCCAGTTTATCATCATTCTTATGCATTAAAACAAACCTAGCTCTTAGGAATTTAACTCCGCAAATGGATTTTTGGGTTACATTTAGGCATCAATTAGGATAGGCATGCATTTTACATTTTATTGTCTTTTTAATGTGTTTTTGTGAGTGTTAGGGTTATACAGTTTGTCAGATCCCAGAACCATAGCACTTGGGAAGGCAACTTGTGAAGAAGAAGCTCAAACCAGTTGGAACTCAACTTGATCCAACTCACCATAGCTGGATTCCAGCTCATTTGGACTAGGGTTAACTCATCCTAGCTCCATTCAGCTCATCTCAGCTGAATGGCAGCTCAAGAGAGCTCATCTCAGCTCACCTTAGCTCAAGTCAGCTCAAATCTAGCTCAACTTAATTGAATCTAGCTCTTCTTAGCTCCCATCAGTTCATTGGGAGCTCTAGCTAGCTCAGCTGAGTTGACTGGAGTTCACCTCAGTTTAGGACCAGCTACATCCAGCTTCACTCAACTCCAGCCAGCTGAAGATGACTTCATCTTAGCTCAAGAAGCTCAAGACCAGTTCCCAGGGATTCAGCTTAGCTCAACATAGTTGAGCAAAGCTACCTTAGCTACTCCAACTAGCTAGGTCATTGATTGCGTAGAAATAATAGGTCTTAATTGACCTAAATTAGGCTAGGACTTAGCATAAGTTAGGGTAATTCATGCATGCATAAGCATTACTAGCACCTTTACTGCTTTCTTTTAGCTACGCATTAAATAATGCTATAATGTACTGATTAGGTGCATTATGTCAATTGCAGGTAATAAGCTAATCGGAAGCTAAATCTGAAGCTGAACCTAAAGCTGGATCTGAAGAATAAAGAATAACTAGTGTTACAGCAAAGCTGGAGTGGAAGACCTAGATTAGATGTAGTAGATGATAATGTAAGGGAGTTAAGGTATACTATTCTATTAAGTAGGAATAAAGCAATAAATTATGAAGAACTTAGGTCCATCCTAGCCCTAGGACAGCCTAGAAGTTTCCTCAAGCCTGAGCCACCCTTAGATTAGGTCACCGCACCCTATGAAACCTTAAAACCCTAATCCAGTCTCTATCTGGACATCCAGATGAGTTATAGGACGTCCAAAACCCTTAGCCAACTCCCGCACACCTTAAACCCACTTTTGTAGTTTTATTGGATGTCCGGACACTTGGTCAGACATCCAATTTCTGCAGAATACCCAAGATAGAACCCAAAATCCCTCCTGGCTTTGATTGGACGTCTAGATAATAAGTCTGGACTTCTGATTTTTCATTATAAGACGTCTGACACTATTATTAGATGCCCAGAACTGCTCTCCAGTTCCTGTTTTTGAATTCAAGCTTGGATCTTGAATTCCTAATTCCCTAAACCTTATTCCAACCCCATAGGAACCTAAATTTAGGTACCCTAACCCTATTACATCACCTCTAGACCTCTTTAAGGACCTAATTAAGTCCCCACTAAACCTAATTGACTTGGATCTTAGTCAATTCCATCAGCCTATTCAATTGGACTCATTGAGTCCAATTGAGCCATGATCTCAGCACACACTGTCCAATTGGACTCAGTGAGAGTCCAATTGACCTAGACCTAACCTAATTGAGTTATTTTACTCTCAATTAGGTTTCCACACACCCAATTAAACTTGTATTAAGTTTAATTTCATTCTACCTTAATGAATTAGGGTTTGCAACCCTAATTTGAGACCTACCTTAACCTAAACCTACTAGAACCTAACCTAATCAACCTAGCCACCTAAATTTTGACCCACACACAACCACACACATGAAAATACCTAGCCTAGAGTTCTCTAGAACTCTCTACCATGTGTTGTTGCCTTGGTTGCTAAAAATAGCAACCAAGATGCATTCAATTTTTAGATCCACCAAATGTGGATCTAAAAACCACCCATCCATCCACTCTCTCCTCTCCCATGAGCTCCCACCATAGACCGCTCTAGCGAAATCCATAATTCTCTAGAGAGCTTCCCTTAGGTCTATAAAAAGACCTAACGGGTGGCCATTTGGTCCATGTTGGTCTTTTAGCTCCACCTTCCATAAGCCATCACCACCTCCACCTCCATGTTCACAAGCGCCACCATGATGCCACCACCTCCACGCCAAGCCTAGACCAGGATCAACTTCTCCAACCTCTCTCCAAGGGCCAGCCTAAGCACCATTGGCCACCCCTCTTTCTCTTCTCACCCTTTCAAAGGCCATCGGAGCCCACCTTTGAATGCCCTTAGTTCAGCTAGACTAGATTATAGTTCTTCATAGATTTAATGCTTTATTTACTGCTTAGTAGTGTAGCTGTATATTCTCCCCCAATAATGCATGCATAATCCCCCCATAGATTCATGTATGCAGTCGTTTTCTACTAGCTAGATTTAAATTTCCCTGTACAAGCATTCCACCACCTGTGCTGTAACCACCATCATGCCTCAATGAAAACATTTATATATATTTATATGTTGAAAATCACCATGTGCCTAATTATCATCTTTTGGTGTGATTAAAGTTGCATGCTTTCAATTTCTGATATTCTGGCAACAGCATGTCGTGTATCAATACGTATTTAGTATAAATCGATATGCAATTTTGAACGAGTAGAGCGAGCGAGATTGAATTTGAAATTGCATTTCCAAAATGCCTCCCAGAGACAAATGAATGGGACTCAAGTCTTGTTATCTTAGAAATTATTTTTGTTAATCATATTTCACAACTGTACTACGACGCATTTCTAATCAAATACATGCTCTACGATCCCAATAGTCATCCCCAGGAATATCAGACCCAGATCACCTTAGCATACCTTAGCAGAAGCCAGCTTACTTTAGCTTGGCTCAGCAGCTAGCAAAGAACTAGCAAGCTAAGCCAGCTAAAGTAGCTCCATGCCATCTTCTTCAGCAGCTACCAGCTCCAGCTCAGCTCTAGACTTCTCTTTCTCAGCTCCTCTCCTCAAACCCTAGCTCCATTTGCCTACACCTCTACCCTACTACTAGCTAAGCTAGCTTAACTAAGCTCCAGCTCCCTTGTCCATCCACCACCCTAAAACCCTACCTAATTAGCTCCACCAACTAGGGTTATTTTCAAACCATCTTTCAAACCATCATTTTTGGGCTATACCTTCATTTTCAAACCGTCTTTCAAATGGCACCGTTCATTTGAAAAAATTCCAAGTACAAAATTTTTAAAAATTCGCAAAGTGCAAGGGGGTCAAATTGACCCAGATTTGAAAATTTTCAACATTCAAAAATCAATTTTGAGCAATCCACAAATCTATTTTGACTAAAAATGGTGAGGTTTGAAAGCTGATCTCATTGGATTTAATGTACATATTTTTCCTGAATTTTTGAAGATCATTTGATACTGTTTCAAAGCAAAAAAATGATCAGGGGTCAAAATTCTAGATCTGACCCTCTGACGTTTAAAAATCTCTATAAATTCAGTTTAAATAGTAAAAATTATAAAAAAATATTATTTAAAAAGATAATTGAAGAAGGAATCTACTTATCAAATTTCAACTTATTCTGATTCCAATTTTTACCAGAGAATTGTTCTTATTTTCGTGGTCTGCTGAAGAAGAAAGAAAAAAAAAACCCTAGAATTGCATGAACCCTAGGTTACACCTTTAGGGTTACACTCTAGAGACCACACATTTGGGATAACCTAGACTTAGTCAAGTCTAGTGTTTGGCCAATGAGCTTGGTCACCTTGTGGGCCACTCACCAAACCCCAGTAAAAAAAAAAGGGTTAGAATAAATTGTAAAACACAAAATAACCCCAAATTTGTTCTCGTACTACTGGGTGGTTTCAACTGCTCTTGGCAACCCTAGTGACTAAGTCTGTGGGGTAGTGTCAACCGACCATGGCTCGGGGGTCAACGGAACCGGAGGCGTAAGCCGAAGGAAGAACCTTCCCCTTAGTCCCTTCGTAACCAGACTGGATGGGTTAGCTTGAGAGGCGGGAATTACTTTCAGTTGGTTAAACGATGAATTTTATATTCAGGAATTAGAATTTTAAATGAAAATTTTGGTCATCTGATCATACGGACCGTCTGATTGACAGGGCCTTAGCCTTGTCTGGTTGGCTACACCAACCTAAGGGTTGGTTGGTGCATGCGAGGAAGGTCACTCAGATCTCATTTGGTTGGACCTTGGGAGCTGCTCCCAAGGAGGCAAGTCACTTCGCCCGGGCTATCTTCTCCCCCACTATCTTCTTCTATCTGCTTAGCTGCAATGGCTAACCCTGGACCCCGACCTGGTCACGATCTAGCAAATCTGGACCCAATGGCTCATCTGGAAGCCCAGGTCATTGAATATGAGGAACGGAAAAAATAGAGTATATACCATATCTTGAACACTTTGGATAGAATGCAACATCCACCACGAGGAGAATAGCTTTGAGATTTCTACGATTCGGTAGCACAAATTGTCGCACCTCTAGTTCAGATTCCCGTAGGCGGAGACACGTTCGAGCCAAGCCCAATCTAATTGGGCTGATTCAGAATTGCTTCTATGGAAACTCGAATGAGGATCCATTCCAGCATCTAGAGGACCTGAGTCGAATTGCAGAAACAGCTCCACCTAGGGACGTAGATCTTGGAATTGTTCTGATGAAGCTATTTCTGTTTTCTCTGAGGGATAAAGCTTCATACTGGTTCAAAACCATCGGGAAGCCGATTGGAACATGGCTGGAATTACGACGTGAATTTCTATAGAAGTTCTTCTCGATCGGTCACACGAACGTGATGAGGCATGCGATTATGACTTTCTCCCAAGGACTTGAGGAGAAGTTGCATGATGCTTGGGATCGATTTCATGATCTCCTGAGGAAATGCCCACACCATGGTGTGCCCAAATGGCACTTAGCTCAGATTTTCTACCATGGGCTGGAAGACACACATCGATACCTGGCCGATGCATCTAGTGGCGAGAACTTCCTCGCTAAAGATGAGAACAGCACAATTGAGTTGTTTGAGTCATTAGCGGAGAATTCAATGAATGTTGCATCAATGAACCAATTCCAGCGACCTGGACAGCAGCGAGTGAGTATTCATGAGTCTCAAGCAGAGTCTATCCGAGCTGACATGAGCATCATCGCCAAGGAGCTGGGTAAGATGGATCTACTGGGAAAGAAAATTGATGAAGTACTTTGTGTTCGACCAGAGCTGCCCGGAAGCTCTGCTGCTCCTATATCTTCTTATGCACCCCAAGCCCCTCTTTCTCGAGTTAATCTGCTCACTCAGGATGCATCCTCTCCTTATTTACGGATCCTGCATATCAGGATCCCATAAACAATCCTGATCTGGCACCATATGACCAGGGTTATGCACCACCCACTGACTATAATACATATCCCCTTGATGGATATATGGCTCAGACGTCTTCAGCCTACAAAGATGTCAGTGTTGTTCAAGGATATGGGCATAATAACCCATACTTAGAGACGTATAACCCTGGTTGGCACCAGCATCCGAACTTCTCCTGGTCTGGTAACTCACAGAGACCACATCAAGACCTACACTACCAAACCAGGCAATAGAGGAATGCTCAAAACACATACCCTAGGCAGCAGCAATCCCGGTCTCAGCAGTAGCAACCCCATTCTATATACCAGCCGCTGCACCAAGTTGCCAGTCACCCTCCAAAGCGGGCTGACCCTCTGGAGGCACTGAAAGAGGGGTTGCAAGAATCGATGAGGAAGTCTACGCAGGATAGCTTGCAGAAAATGAAGGTGATGGCTGACCAAATGCAGACTATACAGAACATGCAAAACCATCTATTGCAAGAGCATAGGACTTAGGGAGCCTTGCCCTACCAACCTATCCCGAACCCTCGGTATGTGCAGAACCAAGGCACCCCACCTAGGTTTCAGGCACCACAGGGATAGGCACACACCATATTACAGGCACCTCCTACACCACCTAGTTACGCTCAAGGCTAGTTGCCTTTGATGCAGAACCTCGCATACTCTACCCCTTCCGCTCCCCCACCATCTCATGGATAGCAAGCCGATGTAAATGTTGTCTCATTGATGAATGGAAGGAAGACATTCGACCCACCACATAGGCAGGTGGGTCCTGATTTTTCTCACCCTTCGCCGCAGGCCGGTTCGACTCCATCTTAGGAGCCACCTACAGTAGATAAGGGTAAGAGGCCACTTGACCCTGAGATTCCTGTCCCTTTTCTCGAGGCTCTGACGCGAAATGTAGTACGGAAGGACATGCGAAATTTTGAGGACCTGAAGTCAATGTTCAAGGAAGTACATATTCAGGTCCCTCTCCTCAGGGCAATTCATCACATCCCCACTGTCACTAGGTTCTTCAAGGACTATTGTACCCCGAAGCGACAACCTAGAATTGGATGATAGGCAGTACTGTCAAAAGAGGCTAGCGCCGTGATTCTAGCCGACTTACCGTTGAAAAGGAAAGACCCTGGTACCCCACTCATATCCTGCTTCTTGCAGGATTCTCCATTTGATCAGGCCCTTCTAGATCTGGGTTCGTCCATCAACCTAACTCCCATTGCCGTATTTGATCGATTTTGATTTGGGAAGTTAAAGCCAACCTCGGTCACAATTCAGCTGGCTGTTAGATCAGTAGAAACACCGAGGGGGTGGTTGGGAAAGTGATCGTATAAGTCCGCAGATTTTGCTTTCCCGCAATCTTTTTTGTTCTAGATATGGAAGTTCCTCCTAATCTTCGAGATGCACCAATCATTTTGGGTCGCCCATTTCTAGAAACAGCCTGAGCAAACATTGATTGTGCATCTGGGTGTATGGAGATAGCCCTAGGTAATGAGCGACGTTGACTTGACATATTCAGGTCATCAAGGAATTTTGACTGTGATCTCATAGAGGAGGATGGTGAAGATGAAGATTCGGCATACTGTGGTAACACTGGGCTCCTTTGTGATGACCCAATGTCTCATTCATTTGCACTATCAGGGTTCTTGGACCTCGATCCACAAGGGACTAAGACCACTGCACTGCACATATCTCCCTGGGGATTTGATTGTTTAGGGTGTGTTTTTGACCACAGCACCCCTGAATCTAGCTATCCTGATCCGTATACTACTGGATCGCCCCTGTTGTTACAAGAAGACATGACCACAGCTAACGGGTTTCTTGTTAACGTAGTCACAATCGATTCTCACAGGTAACGAATCAGTAGGAATTCACATGCATCTGGATCATCAGATTCCCACCTTCGAGTCTGCTCCTCCTATTCCCATTTCTAACTCTAACCTACCCATGATTGAATTGAAGCCCGTACCTGACTCACTTAAGTATGTGTTCTTGGGCGAAAGTGAGACATACCCGGTCATTATTAGTGCTCACTTAACCCAAGAACAGGAGCATCAACTTATTGCTATTTTACAAGACCATAGGGATACTATAGGGTGGAGCATTGCTGATCTTTGCGGTATTCGTTCCTCATATTGCACCCATCACATTTACACAGATAAGGGGGTAAAACCTTCGAGACAACCTCAAAGACTGCTGATGGTGATGGTGTAATGTGTGTAATGTGTGAATGACAATGATAACAATGACACCGATGATCTACAATGTGTATATAACACAATGGTTGTATGATGATGAATGATTATTGTTATGATCATGTCGTTGTAGTATAGGGTGTATAATATAACCTTAAGGATGTCGTATAGTGGTGAGTATGGGTGAGTACCAGTCATTACAACCATTATTATCATTTGCTTATTTATCTAATTTTTACTGGTTTTGTTCCAGGTTGTTCTCTGGGAGGCAATTTATTGAATTTAATTCGGTCACTCTTTGATTATCTCCAAAATTGTCTTCTTATTCAAAAAGAAACTTTACACTTAAAGAATGAATGAATGTTTTATTTACCTAGTTACTAAGAAGTGCTTGCAAAAATACTAACTATGAACAAGCATCAAACAATCTATTATTATACTCTAAACTATGTATTTACAAGTTATACTATTAACAGTAATATGTTAGTTCATACTACATTAGGATACCATAGTGTAAAAACTTAATTTACTGGTCATTTATTTATAGTGACATATATATTAGTTTTAGTGACAGATATAAACGTCACTAAATCTCAGAAAACACTATATACAACCTAAAGAAGCAAACTGAGGTCTTTAGCGACGTTTATAGTGTCGTTTTATTCTGTTAGTAATTATGTGGGTTTACTTATACGTATGTATATTACTTATTCTACTGCTGTATGTACAGTAAGTCTTTTCTGTTCTTGTTATCTCGTGTTCTCTCTTTTTCTTCTCTGTGTTATAACTTAACTCGTCTGTTCTTTTCTTCTGTGTAAACTCTTCTGTCTTAAGATACTTCAGAGGCTGCGATGGGGAGGGGGTTAGGCTAATGTCATTAGTTTAAAACGTGCTTAGTTTGCGGGTGCGCCTTTCGAGGGATACGCTGCACCCAGAGGGCGGGACCAGACCTCTACTAAGCGCACCCTAATCTCGGATTAGGTGGCTTAATTACATTTTCATACAGCGCCAGGCCTCAGCCCAACGCCTTAAAGCTCGCATACGCTCGGGCCCCCGGCCCCACTCACATATCAGAGTTCAGCACACATCGGGTAATCAGATCAAATCGGCCGTGTTTCGGGCGCCCTGCGCCCGTGACGACTGCTTAGGGTATAGCATAAATTATATTTATATGGCTGCGTTTGGTTTGCAGCACACGATGTGGCGCTATTCCAGCGCCACATCGTGCGCTGGAAATCAGACGCAGCTGCGTCTGTGCGCGTTTTTGGTCCTCGATTTGGGGGCCATAAATTATTAAAAAAATAAAAGAAAATATGGTAAATAAAATATTTACGTAATACTACATAATTGATTAATTAATTTTGAATTTTAAATATTTTTACTATACAAATAAATTCGCTAAACTAGGCTGATTATACAGGTTGATTTAGGTGATTAAATAGTTAATTACTTATAAAATAATTAGTAAATGGTCTAATTGACCTTAAACAGTTTTAATTTACATACTTAAGTATTTAATACATATTTTTATTGTATTTTTACGAATTTATTTATGTTTTATTTAGGCTAAAATAGCAATTCTGTGTAGTTTATAATTAAAACTAAGTTACAGTAAGCTGTACTAGGTATAAATACACTTTAATTAGCTTAAATTACTTACTATAAATATTATCCTAAGTTTATAGATTTATTTAATTTAATTATAGCTCTAAATTATTAATTTAGCTAAGTTAATCTATAATCTAGCTACTAAATATGTAAATAGGAATCTGTATCTATATATACACATAATTAAGTAGATACATACATAATAGTTTAGTATATATACATATATTTACATAGATTACATATGTACATAGATATATATATATATACAAGTTTGTACAGTAATTACAGTATATCTATGTATTTATACTTACATAATTAGTCTGTATATTATAGTTAGAATGATATAGATAGGTATATTTACAGTTTTAAAATAAGTATGTATAATTAGGTTTTAGTAGGAAGTTAGGAAATGAGGGAAGAAGGGTTAATTAAGTTTTGATTTCAACTTAAACAGCAGCTAAGCTACTGTTAGAGAAGATGGAGAGGGATGAGAAGGTGTGCTGTTCAGGGTGAGTTTTGTAGCAGCAGCAGTGGCTTAAGCCACTGCCAAATGGGCTAACTGCTGCTGCAGTTAGTCCACTTGAAGAGAGGGATGTATTCACAGATGAGAGGGGAATTGTAGAGAAGAGGAGAATTTAGAGATGGAGGGAAATGTAGCTGCAAGTTGCAGCATGTTACTGTATAACTGGGAATAAGAGAAAATTCAAAACAAACTAAAAATTTTGAGAGTTGAAATCCAAATCTGATAAGGGTTTAAATCTCACGAAAATCTCATGTAAATTCAACTCAAACACTCATTAGGAAAAACCCTATCAGAAGAATCCTTTCAGATCAAAACTCAAATGGCATTGAGTTAGTCTTCCTAATGCCATAGACAGCATGAAGGAAGACTTAGCTCAATCAATTAAAACCAACAACATACAATCCCAGTTTCTTGCAACCTTAAGGAGTATGGAAAACTCCTTAGGTTAGAGAATCACCATACAGAAATGATCATCAACACAAATAGTGTATGACAATTCTGAAATAGCAAAAAGAGACTAAGAATGCATTAAGGAAATTTAATGGAAGCTGGCGAATGCATTCAAAACAAAGTATAAATAAAATCATGAAAGGCTCTTCTGATTGGTTCTCTGTCACCAGAGAACTTCTCAGAGTCCTTGCCCACAATGAAAACCAAAAATCCCTTCAATTTGTCAGATCTGTCAAAACATTTCAGAGAGTAAAAATCCTTTAAAATCCAAATCAAAAGTGCTCTGACAAACTGAGGCAATCCATTTAAAACAGAGGGGCTTTTGTGAAACAAATGGAGTGAGTGAGAAGCCCCAAATGGTGCTTGTGACGCCACTTTCAGATCTGAGGCAGTGCACCATCAGATCTGAAATTGGGTCAGGATGTGTGGGTGATTGATGAAAAATTCGTCGTTAAAAGGAAAAACAAGAATCAGAATTTGGATGATGGAAAAACAAAACATGAAGAGGGAGATAAATTGAACAATGAACAGATGATTCTTCCCCTCTGATCTGGACTGATCAGAGGAGGTGAGGGAGGGGATCTAATACTAATTCTACTCCTAAGACTAATCTAACTACAGCTAACATTAAACACTAACAATTAAAACTAAATCTATTCTAAACTACTGCAAACTAAATCTAACACTACTTGTGCAGAATTAAAAACCTAAACTAAAAGGAAGAATGGGACCTATGGGTCCTTAGCCGGCGGCTAAGGAGGAAGAAAGGAGGAGGGTGACTCCAGCAGAGGGAAGAGTCTGCTAGTGAGACTCCAGGGTCGTCCTCAGGTGCTACGAGGTCCTTAGCGACGAGGAGGGTCGAGAGCAGGCGATGATTCCACAGCCGGTGGCTGTGAAATCAGGGTCTAGATGAGGAGGAGAGACTGGAGTGGACGAACTGATCGCTAAGAGATGTAGGAGGGAGCGATCCTTTGCGCGCGACACCATTGAGGTGCTTAAGTAGCAGCTCAGTGATTGGAATCACCGCAAGGGTGAGGTTAATCAAAATTAAGCCGGCGGTGAGGATGAAATGGGTAGAGCGCGCGGCGAGTCAAGAGAGAGATCTGACCGTCAGATGAGATCTGGGAAGAGAGGTGAACGCACGCACCGAATCGTGCGAAGGTTCCATTTGATTCCAGCCGCAGATCGAGATCAAAAGTGTGATGGACGGTCGAGAATGGCTGTGTTCTTCGCGTGCTACAGTGCGCGTGAAGAACACAGGCTTCTCTCTGAAATGAGGGAAAACTTGCAGGAAGACCCTTGAACGAAGGGGTAGAAGAATAGCGTGCAGGTCCAAAAGTGAAAAGAACTATAACTGGAAGGGCCTTGCAGTCATACAGAAGGGTCCCTGCGGCTTGCAAAAAGGTCCAAGAAGGAGTTTTGAAGGGTAGAAATGTAATGCATGAAGGACCTAATTGTAATCTATTTATTTCTAAGCCTAAATGATGTCCAATTGCTTTCAAATTTTTACATGTGCTTAATTGAACATTTAAGACATTGATTTTACTTCTGATTTATCTTTTCAAACTTGTTTATGTGTTCAATTGATGCATGGATCATCATTTGTTCTTTAGTTTTCAGAATATCTCATTTTTGTGACCTAATTAGGAGGTTTTAACACACATTAAAAGTTTTAGGTCTTTTCTTTAATTCCCACACTTAACCCTTTTTATATGTTAATTTGATATTGTTTTGCTTAGTGTCTAGCTTAATTTCGGCCTTTTAGCTATGATGAGTAGCCACTCATCAACTGCTAAACTCGAATATGCCAGAGGTTGTTAAGAAGGAGATCATCAAATGGCTGGATGCAGGTATTGTATACCCAATCTCTGATAGCCAATGGGTGAGTCCGATCCAGATAGTGCCCAAGAAAGTAGGACTCACCATAGTGAAAAATGATCAAGGTGAATCCATCCCGACCCGCACTACGACATCATGGTGGGTCTGCATCTACTATAGGAAACTGAACTTGGCTACCCAGAAGGATCACTTTCCTTTCCCTTTCATTGATCAGATCTTGGAACGGTTAGCCGGATGTAGTTTCTTTTGCTTTCTGGATGGATACTCTAGGTATAATCAAGTAGAGATTAGCCCAGAAGATCAAGATAAGACCACATTCACATGCCCCTTTGGAACATTCGCTTTCAAGCGGATGCCATTTGGCCTCTACAACGCACCAGCAACATTTTAGCGTTGTATGATGGCCATCTTCTCTGACATGATTGAGGACTATGTGGAGGTGTTCATGGATGACTTCTCCATTTTTAGAGATGATTTCCCATCTTGTCTTGATAACCTCACCAAAATCCTGAAACGGTGTATTGAGGTAAACCTAGTACTATCCTGGGAGAAAAGCCATTTCATGGTGAGGGATGGCATAGTACTAGGGCACAGGATCTCTAAAAATGGACTCGAGGTTGATTGAGCTAAATCTAAGATTATTTCCCACTTACTGCCACCTAGCTCGGTCAAGCAGATCAGATCATTCTTGGGTCACATCGGCTTCTATTGGAAATTTATATGTGATTTCTCAAAAATTGCACGACCTTTGACGAATCTCCTTGTTACCGATGCCCCATTTGAATTTGACACCTCGTGTCTCAGCGCCTTCGAGACTTTACGAAGCACTGTCTCTGATTCCCCGATTCTCCAACAACCTGACTAGTCGCTTGATTTCGAGATGATGTGCGACACTTCTAATTTCGCCGTCGGTGCTATTTTAGGCCAGCATCGGGAGAAACAACCTTTTGTCATATACTATGCTAGCAAGACATTGAATGAGGCTCAACATAATTATACCATCAACGAAAAAGAACTGCTAGCAATAGTATTCGAGTTGGAGAAATTCATATCTTATTTATTAGGGTCCAAAGTTATCATCTTCACTGACCACTCCGCCCTCTGGCATTTGTTGGCAAAGAAGGATGACAAACCCTGGCTCATCAAATGGATCCTTCTACTGCAAGAATTTGATATTGAAATCTGTGACAAAGCCGGAAAGCAGAATGTTGTGGTGGATTACCTATTCAGACTGGACCCAGTCCACATTCCTTGTTCCCTACCTATCCATGACCAATTTCTGGATGAATCCCTTTTGGCAGTTCACTCTGTTGAGTTCCCTTGGTATGCAGATATCGCAAACTATCTTGCTGCAAGCAAGATTCCCATGAGCCTATCCAAGGACCAGAAACTCAATTTCACTGTAGAGGCTAAATTCTACCTTTGGGATGACTCACTGCTCTTCCGCATTGGAGTAGATCAAATTATTCGAAGATGCATCCCAAATTCTGAGATCCCCAGTGTGTTATCTTTTTGCCACAACGATGCTTGTGGTGGTCATTTCTTGGGATGAAAAACCGCTGCAAAAATTTTGCAGTCGGGATTTTTCTGGCCAACTATTTTCAGATATACACACGAATACGCCTAGCACTGTAAACGATGCCAGTCAGTTAGTTCTATGACCAGGAGAGCCATGATGCCACTCCATCCCATCATGGTTGTAGAAGTGTTTGACGTCTGGGGCATCGATTCTATGGGCCCTTTTCTGAACTCGCATGGCTTCGAGTTCATATTACTAGCTGTTGAATATGTCTCGAAGTGGGTCAAGGCCATCCCGGCGAGATGAGCTGATCATAAGATCGTCATTTCTTTCGTACGGGAATACATCTTCTCGATATTCGAAATACCCCACGCTCTGATTAGTGACGGGGGAAGCCACTTCATCCACTCCCACTTCAGGTCATTATTAAAGAAATATGGTGTACATCACCGTATAGCCACCTCGTATCACCCGCAGACCAATGGGTAGGCTGAAGTGTCTAACCATCAGATCAAGCTAATTCTCCAAAAGATGGTTAGACTAGACAGGAAGGACTGGTCCGATAAATTAGTTGATGCACTCTGGGAATATCGGACCGCTTACAAGGCCCCACTCGGAATGTCACCATATCGTATGGTATATGGCAAGGCCTGTCACCTTCTTGTAGAGCTGGAACACCACACCTTTTGGGCGGTGTGAAAATGTAACCTTGACCTCGATGTGGGAGGTCAAGAATGGAAACTCCAGCTCAGCAAATTAGAAGAGATCTGGTGGGAGGCCTATGAGAATGCATTGATATACAAGGATAAGACCAAGGCCTTTCACGATCGCCACATCCGGAGGAAAGCATTCACGCCCAACTAGCAAGTCTGATTGTTTGATTCGCGACTGAAACTTTTTTCAGGGAAGCTCAAGTCCAAGTGGACTGACCTATATGTTGTGATTCACCCTTATCCTAATGGGGTGGTCCAAATCAGGGACCTAAAATCTGGGCATGTATCTACGGTAAAGGGCCAGCACCTCAAGCCATTCACAGCTCAGGAACCTCCTCCAGCTGACGAACTCATTCATTTTATCGAGGATATCTGATTAAGTTCTCGCCCAGCTAGAAGCGTTAAACTCAGCACATATAGATAGCATATCCCACATTCTACCATCATCTATACATAACCATTTTTATACATAGCATATTTCTCTTGCATATTGCATACTGTCAGGTTGGCTGGTGCTAAACGTTAAAATTTCAAGAGTAATTGCAGGTGATCTCTACCTACTTACTCCCTGCTATATTCATTTTCTTTTATATTCATGCATGAGAACATGCAAGAACTTAAGCATGGGGTGGTAGATACGACAAAACTGAAAATTTTTATGCCAACATTTAGGAAAACCCCAAAGCTACATGTCAAACGTACTTTAGGACCCTAAAAAAAAAAAGAACTGACTCCACCTCCAATGCTCGCATTGGAGCTAAAAATCATCTGCAACAGCCACTTCCGACTCACTCGCTCACCTTTTGTTCCAAATTTAGGGTCAAGCTGAATGTAACCCGATATGGGAAATTTCATGAAGTACAAATATAAGAGGTTACTTGTTTATAGTATATATACATAGTGCATCCATGAATAAGATTATTTTATTAAGAGAATGCATTAGGAATTTTATCCTCTAGTTGATTCCTGTAATCTGGAATCCAGTATAATTTTTCACACACAAGTAGAATTTTCAATGGATTCACAGTGAAGGTTGATAAACGTCTTTAGTCTGTCGAGAAGAAGCAGTACTTCTTTCCTTGAACCCTTGGACATTATTTTGGGAGCCAGGTAGATTTTCTTCCAAAAATCCACCAAATAGTGTGAGATGAGAATAGAGAGTACTGGTGCGCTAAGATTAGTGCAAAGAATCTGGAATCCTAGATAATTAGGTGATGATACTCATAGATTAGGCATAGATTTTGCCCTCAATTCCTACATATACATTTTTGTGCGAAATATTGAGAGCACCAAATAAGGCAAATACGTGGAGGGAGTTTTCATAAAGCTAGGGCTAAGATGGATGGTTACGACCATTCTTTACAGAATCCTCGGCTGAAGGAGCGTATTGATGTCAAGATCAGAAATACACCATCCTACCCATCTCTCCCGGTGCCGTGAGTAGGCACTTCCACCAAATAAGCCACCTAATGTCTCTTGAGTACCACCAATCCCTAATAATGCCACCTCAATAAAGTTCATAAATGTGTGCTAGCTTGTGTTGTGTTGAAAAAAAAAATTATACATAGAAAAAAAAAGAAAAAAAATTAGAAAAAGAAGAAAAACAAAGGAAAAAGAGGGTGTGAATATTTAGTGTTTATTTAAGTTACATTGAGGCAATACCACCAAATAAATTTGAGATCCACCAAATATGGCCTTAACTTATCTTTCTGTGTTTTTGACCGCCCAAATACTAGCTGAGGAATTCTAACTTAGTGTTAAGGTTATGGAACTCAATTAAAGTGTTAATGCCAAGTGAGACCACTAAATACGGATCATATGTGAGAATCTGGTGAGATTGTGAGCTTTAAGAAAAAAACAGAGTGAGAGAGAATGATTACAAAGGAACCAAAAGAGAGCATAGTTTTTCTCATCTTTCTCTGAGATGAGTTACTTGATAATCCAGGAATCTAGATTCTGAAGTACTAATTTCTATGTAGCACCAAGTGAGAGTAAGCCACCAAATAAACACCCGTATCCCTCAAACATTCTCTACCCAAGCTTAAAGCTAGGGTGGAATTCATAGAATATCTTGAATACCCCGAGGGAAGAAGTCCACCTATCTCGCTAGAATTTTACTAGGGGTCAAGTACAAACTTTAGAGGGGAATTTGGTCTTTCACTCGAATCTATTGCAAAAGCTACAAAGCTACACTTTCACGATTGTCTGGATTTCTAGAGCATAGGATGAAAGCAAAAAGGAGAAAAATCTCTAGGCATACACTTGATAAAATAATCAATCCCTTAGGGACCCTTCTGTGAATAATTTAGTCTCGCATTTGCTAGGGACTAGTAAGATTTAGACATGGGGGTATGACTGCGTAGTAATCATAGGTCTTAATTGACCTAAATTAGGCTAGGACTTAGCATAAGTTAGGGTAATTCATGCATGCATAAGCATTACTAGCACCTTTACTGCTTTCTTTTGGCTATGCATAAAATAATGCTATAATGTACTGATTAGGCGCATTATGTCAATTGCAGGTAATAAGCTAATCGGAAGCTAAATCTGAAGCTAGACCTAAAGTTGGATCTGAAGAATAAAGAATAACTGGTGTTACAGTAGAGTTGGAGCGGAAGACCTAGATTAGATGTAGTAGATAATAATGTAAGGGAGTTAAGGTATGCTAATCTATTAAGTAGGAATAAAGTAATAAATTGTGAAGAACTTAGGTCCATCCTAGCCCTAGAACAACCTAGAAGCTTCCCCAAGCCTTAGCCACCCTTAGATTAGGTCACCACACCCTAGGAAACCTTAAAACCCTAATTCCAGCCTCTATCTGGATGTCCAGATGAGTTATAGGATGTCCAGAACCCTTAGCTAACTCCTGCACACCTCAAACCCACTTCTGCAGTGTTATTGGGCGTCCAGACACTTGGTCAGACGTCCAATTTCTGCAGAATACCCAAGACAAAACCCAAAATCCCTTCTGACTCTGATTAGACATCCAGACAACAAGTCTGGACTTCTGATTTTTCACTATAAGACGTTTGACACTATTATTAGACGTTCAGAACTGCTCTCTAGTTCCTGTTTTTGAATTCAAGCTTGGATCTTGAATTCTTAGATCCCTAAACCCAATTCCAACCTCATAGGAACCTAAATTAAGGTGCCCTAACCCCATTACATCACCTCTAGACCTCCCTAAGGACCTAATTAAGTCCTCACTAAACCTAATTGACTTGGATCTTAGTCAATTCCATCAGCCTATTCAATTGGACTCATTGAGTCCAATTGAGCCCTGATCTTAGCACACACTATCCAGCTGGACTCAATGAGAGTCCAATTGACCCAGACTTGACTTAATTTAATTATTTTACTCTCAATTTGATTTCCACACACCCAATTAAACTTGTATTAAGTTTAATTTCATTTGCCGTAATGAATTAGGGTTTGCAACCCTAATTTGAGACCTACCTTGACCTAAACCCACTAGAACCTAACCTAATCAACCTAGCCACCTAAGTTTCAACCCACACACATGAAAATACCTAGCCTAGAGTTCTCTAGAACTCTCTACCATGTGTTAATGCCTTGGTTGCTAAAAATAGCAACCAAGATACATTCAATTTTTAAATCCACCAAATGTGGATCTAAAAGCCACCCATCCATCCACTCTCTCCCTCTCCCACGAGCTCCCACCATAGGCCTCTCTAGAGAATTCCATAATTCTCTAGAGAGCTTCTCTTAGGTCTATAACAAGACCTAAGGGGTGGCCATTTGGTCCATCTTGGTCTTTTAGCTCCACCTTCCATAAGCCATCACCACCTCCACCTCCATGTTCACATGCTCTACCATGATGCCACCACCTCCACGCCAAGCCTAGACCAGAATCAACTTCTCCAACCTCTCTCCAAGGGCTGGCCTAAGCACCATTGGTCACCCCTCTTTGTCTTCTCAGCCATTCAAAGGCCATCGGAGCCCACCTCTAAATGCCCTTAGTTCAGCTAGACTAGATTATAGTTCTTCGTTGATTTAATGCTTTATTTACTGCTTAGTAGTGTAGCTCCATATTCTCCCCCAATGATGCATGCATAATTTCCCCATAGATTCATGTATGCAGTCGTTTTCTACTACGTAAATTTAAATTTCCCTATACAAGCATTCCGCTACCTATGCTGTAACCACCATCATGCCTCAATGAAAACATTTATATATATTTATATGTTGAAAATCACCATGGGCCTAATTATCATCTTTTGGTGTGATTAAAGTTGCATGCTTTCAATTTCTGATATTCTGGCAACAGCATGTCGTGTATCAATACGTATTTAGTATAAATCGACATGCGATTTTGAACGACTAGAGCGAGCGAGATCGAATTTGAATTTGCATTTCCAAAATGCCTCCCAGAGATGAAAGACCGGAACTTAAGTCTCATTATCTTAGAAATTATTTTTGTTGATTGTATTTCGCAACTGTACTACGGCGCATTTCTGATCAAATTCGCACTCTACGATCCCAACAAACATCCCCAGGAATATCAGACCCAGCTCACCTCGGCATACCTTAGCAGAAGCTAGCTTACTTTAGCTTGGCTTAGCAGCTAGCAAAGAACTAGCAAGCTAAGCCAGCTAAAGTAGCTCCATGCCATCTTCTTCAGTAGCTACTAGCTCCAGCTCTACTCTAGACTTCTCTTTCTCAGCTCCTCTCCTCAAACCCTAGCTCCATTTGCCTACTCCTCTACCCTACTACTAGCTAAGCTAGCTTAACTAAGCTCCAGCTCCCTTAGCCATCCACCACCCTAAAACCCTACCTAACTAGCTCCACCAACTAAGCCCACCTAAGACCACCTAAGCCAGCTCCACCTCCACTCCAAGTTGGCATCACCACCATCACCACCTTTCACCCTCAACCACCACCAAAGGACACCAACAAGGTGGTGCCAAAACCACCATAACCACCTCCTTTTGGTGCCACCTTTTTCCATCCAAAAACCCATCAATCTCCACCCTACACCTACCCCTACAACCCTTATCTACTATCCACATACCCACCTTCTAGAAGCCCCCCATAGTTGGTGACAAAACCATGGCACCTCTCCATGGTGGCACCAACCTATGGTGCCTCTCCACCACTGTAACCACCACCACCACATCCCTCAAGGTGGTGCCAAACACCCTCCACCCTAGGATCCCTAACTACCATCCTAAACCTATTCCTAGCCCTCCACCTAAGGCCACACCAACCACCACCTTTCTACCCTATAAATACCCCTTCTAGCCACCATTAAAACCCATCCTCCATTAGTGTTAACTCTACCCTATACCCATCTACAACTCACGGCCAAGAAGATGGAGGAGAGAAGAAGATTAAGGGGGCAACACACTCGCCCCCTTGGTGACTTCTTCTTCTCATTTCTTCTTCATGTGCCATGCCAAGAGGGAGGAGCATTCCATTCAAGGAGGACAGCCAGGCATTGGAGGAGAACAAGGGTGATGCACGCCCACTGATGCACGCCCACCCTTGGAGGAGCAACTAAGGTGGAAGCATCCACCTTGGAGGTGCCAAGGCACACCCCCTCTAGGGCTTGCCTTGGAGGACACCATCTTGGAGGAGCATAGCAAGGAAGGAGAAGGAGATCTCCTTTTCAAGCCAAGGAGCAGCTAGGCTTGGAGCAAGAAGACCTTCACCTTCTTCACCACCGTCATCATCTAAAGGATTTGTTTTATTTTGTTTTCTTTCAAATTCTAGTAGAAGCATTCCTTTACTTGTAAAAAAACAATTCCCTGTAGTAAAAGAATTTTTTGCCTTCTTTAAATTCTTGTAGCAGTTCTAGTTTATTGCTTTATCTTTGTGCACTTACACTCCCTCCCTCTAATTACCCTATGCCTCCGCGTGCCTAGGGTGAGCTTAGAGAGAGGCCATTTTGTGTCACCTAGGCATTAGGTTCTTTAGTCTTTCCACCAACAATTTCACGATTGACCCTTTATATCAAAACCTAAAAGAATTATGTATTCGAAAATAGCAAAAAGAAAGGTGATTTCTATTTCCAAGCAAGAGAGTCAATTTTCCAAACAAATTACCTCAGACAACCCTAGATACTTCCCTATCTTAGTTTAGAAATTTAAAAGAGAAAAGGTTTTACGCGTTATAATGACTTATAAAAACCTAATTTTACAAACCACGTAAAAACTCGATCACTTTTTGGCACCGTTGCCAGGGAGGCACGGCTTTGCATTCATTTATTTCTCTTACTTGTTAAGTGGATCTCATCCCCTTTTTCTCTCTTTCTCTCGTTTGTGTAGGAACTACAGGAAGAAGGATGGATTTTGGAAGCAAGAGCTTGAAGTCTCTTTTCTTTCCTAAGATTTCAGGTTGGTCACTCTTTCATTGTCACACAATTCTTTAAAAACTACCGAAATACATTAAACTTGGCTTTCAGGATCCTAAACATTAAGATTAAGTGGAGTGCTGATAATTAAAATTCTTTTTGAAATCCTTATTTGATTTACCTTACAGCAGTGGTGTTGTTTGCTTGTTTTGGACCACTACTTTAAAAGGAAAAACCTGAAGCAATTCATTGGTATTTAATTTTCTGTTTAAGGGCCAAAGTCAATTAGGGTTTCTTTCTTCCTTAGTCCCACAATATAAAGGAAATATATCATCACCAATACAACCTATTTTTTATTTATTTGTGGAATATCAAACTTGTTTGAAGCTTTAAAAAGAAAATCCTAAAACACATTAAGTTAATTAAATCCTAAAATAGAAAAAACAAACAAAAACTGTGTAACAACTTGTTTGATATTGGAATCACTTTCCAATACCTGCACACACCATAAAAATTGAAATAACAAGCCAATACTCCAATCAACACCCTCCACATTCCATGTGCACTCTAGTGTCCCAGACCTAACTAAAATTTGTAGCAATTTGACCCCTCAGGTTTCATCGACTTAGGCTTGCTATCTAGGTCATAAGTTTTCTCTAGTTAATACGAATTCTTTCATCTATATCTAGTGACAGGCTGAGGGGCCGTGTTAAACGACCAGGTGCGGGTTACTCAAGCTCCTGGGGATTTTCCTGGGATATGCTTGGGCCCAACCCTTCCCTTATTCAACTTGGCCAGATTTGTTGATAGAACGGGTATTCACTATTGAATTATTATTTCCTAGGTAAAACAAGTCTTAGGTTAATCTTTTAGGGAGTCACACTTAAGCTAGGTCTAGAAATTTTGTTTGTTTGAATTGCACACTTTCTCTCATCTCCATCTCTTCTCCTCCCCTCTCGTTCTTCCTTTTATTCACGGGCAATGGTCCCAAAATCCACACTTGGAGGGACCATTTGATTTTGCTCCCCGCACCAAAAGATCACTTTTTCCTGTCTTCTTCTTCTAAAAAAATGAAAAATCAACAAAACAGGTCCACTAACCCATCCACTTCCACTTCTAATCCCACCTCTAATCCCAATTCCAACCCATCCACCCAAAACCCCTAACCTTTGACTTCCCACACTTGGAGCTTCCTAATGTTGATATACCTCAATCTCAACAGCAAGGCCCCTCGCCTGATCTCTACACCTTGATGGCTGTGCAAATTGCTCAACTTAACAGCAATCAACAATTGTTGACTAGGAATATCCAGAACCTAACCAACCAAAGGCCAAACCCACCACCCCGTCAGCAGCCTGTTGTTCCTCTAAAAGATTTTTATGATCCTTCTTACTATGAGGAACGTCCAGGGGTGGTCATACCTGAGGGGGATTTCGAGATCAATCCAATGGTTCTGAACCTGATTAAACATTTCCATGGCCTTCCTAGGGAAGACTCATTCAGCCACCTTGAAGAGATAACTCTTCTTGCACAAACAACCCATTCCCGAAATGTGCAAGAAGACCTATGGCTGATGTGACTATTTCCATTATCTCTTAAAGATAAGGCCACTTATTGGTTCAGGACCATTGGTTGACCCATAACCACATGGCCTCAGCTCAAGAGTGCCTTCCTCAAAAAATTCTTCCCTATATGTTGTACAAATTCTTTACGAAGATCTATTACAACCTTCCAACAAAAATCTGGTGAGAGTTTTCATGATTCGTGGGAAAGATTCCAAGATTTCTTAAGAAGTTGTCAGCACCATGAGATTCCTTTATGGTAGCTTGTGCAAATCTTCTATCATGGTTTAGAAGATCAAATTCGACATTTCGTTGATGCCTCGTGTGGCAGCAACTTCTTGAATAAGGATGCTGAAAGTGCCTACGACCTATTTGAAGAAATAAGTGAAAACTCATTTAATCAAGCTTCCATGAACACATTTTGCAAAACTTCAAACTCGTAGTTCGTTGTTCATGAAGTAGGCACTTAATCTATTCCTGTAACGCAAGACGATCTTCAAATGATCACACAAAAACTCGACCAGATACACATTAATCAAAAGAAAATTGAGGAAAGACTTACCACACCAACTTAAGCTCCACACAATCCACATCTGACCCAGCCTAACATTCCACGAAGAGAAAATTTGCCCAATTTCAACACTACCCCTACTGATTATTACCAATATTCTGAGGCTTTCTATGATTCACTGGGGAATTACAACTATCCAAACCCTACCCCCACTCAAAATATTTCTGCCATCCAGGAGTAATTTAGAAATTCTTCCAACTGGAAGAATTATCCAAACCACTCCTGGAATAATCAAGTTCCTCCCCAACCTTCAAATCAATTTAACGGGTATGGGTCGAATCCAACCTTTCATCCTGGGCCATCCCAATAAGACATCATTGCCCAAATGATGAAAACCCTACAAGATGTACAGAATAAGATGATGGCAGTAACCCACACCATCACAAATCTGAATAATCAGATTGGGGTTACTCCCACTCAAAGACCTGCAGGACATCTTCTATCCCAACCCATGCCCAACCCTAGGAACTAATATCCAGGCAGAAATCACAACTTTCATAACCAGTCTCCCATAAATCCATCACCTCACCAGCCTCCCAGGTTTTCACAACAACAAGCCCCCCCACCTCCTCCAAATAATAATCGACTATACATGCAGTTACACTGAGTGGGAAAACCACCACTAATCTTGAGACTTCACAACAACCTGGTCAAATCAACATTCCTGTGCAAACTGACTCTGAACTCTCACATCAAGAAGAAAAAGAAACACAAAAATCTTAAGACATGTCTCCTATCCCTTTTCCACAAGTTCTCCACCCCACCACTAATTGGAAAAAGAAATCTGAGCCCACAACAAAAGAACTCATGGATTTATTTGGGCAAGTTCAAATCAATATCCCTCTCCTAAATGCAATCAAGCATATACCTGCCTATGCCAAATTTTTGAAAGAGATCTATACTCCAAAAAAGCAGGCCAAAAATCTAGGATAGGTTCATCTTTCGGAGATAGTAAGCTATGCCATACAAAGCAAGCTACCTCATAAGATGAAAGATCCAGGCGTGCCATTAATTTCAGTAATTATTGATGATGCTACCTTTGATCGCGCCCTTCTTGATCTTGGTGCCTCAGTTAATATCATTCCCACGATTTTATTTGAAGAATTTCAGCTCAGTGAATTAAAACCTGTTGAGGTTACTCTTCAATTAGCTGACCGATCTATAATCAAACCTTGTGGGATTGTCGAGGATGCTTTGGTCAAGGTCTAGAATTATGTCTTCCCTGTAGACTTTCTGGTCCTTGACATTGAGGTACCCGAATCTTTAATGAATGCCCCTATAATCCATGGATGACCCTTTTTGGCCATTGCAAAGGCAAATATTAATTACCACACAGGCAAAATGGATATCACCTGTGCAGGCCAAATTATCACTCTTGATATTTTTAATCCTCCAAGAGATTCCATGATGATAATTTCTTTTGAGGACTTAGATACAGAAATTTCAAATTTGGTGGAGGAGACAATGTTGGTAGATACCCTTCCTGACCACAAATTTTTTGAGGAATCTGATTCAGAATCAGTGGTCAGTGAAATCTTTGATTTGGAGACTTGTCTTCCACAATCTATTCCTGATGATCACCCTGATTATTCTCTTAACCCACCTACTTTTCTCTCAACCCACCCATGCATACTAACCTCAGCTACCTCTCATCACTCCTCTCCCACCCCCTCTCACCTAAACCTACCACCAGACTCGCCCGAGTTTGGCATTTATCCTGAATTAAAACCATGGTCAGACTCGAGTTACACCTACCATTTTCCATCAAATTTTGATCCCCATCTTTATATCACTCAACTTTCCAGGGATCCAAAAGAAGATCCTTTTTATGCGGGCATCCAAGTGTCCAACTATTTACATGATTTTTCGTCTTCCGTGCATACCTTCACACCCGACTGAATGGCATAAAAGATAGTACTAGATGGGAGGTAACCCATCATTTTTCCTACTTTCTTTTTCTTTCCTTTTCCAAGTTTTGATTATCCTAAACCCGACCGCCTTTCACTAAGGTGATCCCTTCTCCCTCCTAATGCATAAGGACATTGCATATCATAAGCATGGGGGGTATTTTTAAATTTTGACGATTGAGTTAGGATTTTCAAAACCTAAAAATATGCATTTTTCTTTTGTCATTTTCTTGTTTTCTACTTGCATACCGAAAAAAATAAAAATGTTAAAAACTTTTTGAGGAAAATTTTGAAATCGGGACTAAGGTTGAAAATTCACTTTCGGTACAATGGGATTTAATCTTTAACAAACTAGGGATAAGGATATGAATCTGATCATTAGAATTTCAGGGTCTATCATTAGTCTAGATTAAATATCTATCTCTAAAATTCCACCTGAACTCATGATAGTTTAGGTGACTTGATCCTCTTTTGTAATATGGAAAGTATTTGGCTTAGTTTTTGATTCAAAAACTTGCATTTCATGCAAAACTTCCTTTGTCAAATTTCACACACAAGCCAACACCTAAAAACAACTAAAATTAGAAAAACCCCCTTGTTTGGCCTTAGTAAATGTCTGAAGCAGATCATTGGTTTGAGTTCCCACCACTGAGAAGGATGTAAATATCTCATTTGAGGAAGTGATGTCAACATGTTACTGCCTCGACGCTGCTCTATATGTATATTTCATATCCTTAGACGGAGCATGAAAGCACATTTTTGCAGCTCAAGTGTCTTCGGCGGTGCTCTACTTGTAGTGTCGGAGCAAGAGCTTGTGTTTGCTTGGAGCGCCCCTTTGCACTACATTGTGTTTTGGGGTTGTGAGCTCCTAGGTGGTGTCATGGACAATGCTATCTTGAAGTACTGGCGCCAGAGCCCCCTCAAGGATTCGTAACGGAAATGATGATCCCGACACATCTGCTGTAAGATTAAGCTAAAAATAAGCATGGGGGAGGAAAAAAAAGTTTTAAACCAAAAACATGCCCTTATAAATGTTGCCTTTTTACAAGCATAGACACAAAGTTTTAAAGGTTATTGGAAGTTGCGAATCAGATTCAAGATCCAGAAAAATCCTAAATACAAAAGTTTTGAGTCATCTGAATTAATAAAGGGTTAATTTGTGAATTTTTTGGAGGATATATTGATCCTGATTCGCCTAATTTTTGGATTCAAAAATAAATCCTGATGTTTATCTTTAACAAATCTCGTAGCCTTGTGTTTGGATCAAACAAATCTCTTTCTCCTCAAAAGTCAAAAAAATTAGATTTCCCCAAAAATTCCATTTTGTAAAAATTAAAGTTTTGCTAAGAGACTAGCAAAAGATAAGCATGAGGGTGTGATAAATGCTTGTTTATCATCATTCTTATGCTTTAAAACAAACCTAGCTCTTAAGAATTTAACTCCGCAAATGGGTTTTTAGGTTTCATGTAGGCATCAATTAGGATAAGCATTTATTTTACATTTTATTGTCTTTTTAATGTGTTTTTGTGAGTGTTAGGGTTATACAGTTTGTCAAATCCCCAGAATCCTAGCACTCGGGAAGGCAACTGGTGAAGAAGAAGCTCAAACCAGCTAGAATTCAGCTTGATCCAGCTCACCATAGTTGGATTCTAGCTCATTTGGACTAGGGTTAGCTCATCCTAGCTCCATTCAGCTCATCTCAGCTGAATGGAAGCTCAAGAGAGCTCATCTCAGCTCACCTTAGCTCCAATCAGCTCAAATCCAGCTCAACTTAGTTGAGTCTAGCTCTTCTCAACTCCAATCAGTTCACTGGGAACTCTAGCTAGCTCAGCTCCAACTACATCCAGCTTCACTCAACTCAAGTTAGCTAAAGATGACTTCATCTTAGCTCAGGAAGCTCAAGTCCAGCTCCCAAGGATTCAGCTTAGCTCAACTTAGTTGAGCTAAACTACCTTAGCTACTCCAACTAGCTAGGTCATCCCTAGGAGTATTAGACCCAGCTCACCTCAACATACCTTAGCAGAAGCCAACTTACTTTAGCTTGGCTTAGTAGCTAGCAAAGAACTATCTAGCTAAGCCAGCTAAAGTAGCTCCATGCCATCTTCTTCAGTAGCTACCAACTCCAGCTCATCTCTAGACTTCTCTTTCTTAGCTCCTCTCCTCAAACCCTAGCTCCATTTGCCTACTCCGCTACCCTACTACTAGCTAAGCTAGCTTAGCTAAGCTCCAGCTCCATTGGCCATCCACCACCCTAAAACCCTACCTAACTAACTCCACCAACTAAGCCCACCTAAGACCACCTACGCTAGCTCCACCTCCACTCCAAGTTGGCATCACCACCATCACCACCTTTCACCCCTCAACCACCACCAAAGGACACCAACAAGGTGGCACCAAAACCACCATAACCACCTCCTTTTGGCACCACCTTTTTCCCTCCAAAACCCCATCAATCTCCACCCTACACCTATCCCTACAACCCTTATCCACCATCCACATACCCACCTTCTAGAAGCCCCCCATAGTTGGTGACAAAACCATGGCACCTCTCCATGGTGGCGCCAACCTATGGTGCCTCTCCACCACCATAACCACCACCACCACATCCCTTAAGGTGGTGCCAAACACCCTCCACCCTAGGATCCCTAACTACCATCCTAAACCTATTCCTAGCCCTTCACCTAAGGCCAAGCCAACCACCACCTTTCTACCCTATAATACCCCCATCTAACCACCACTAAAACCCATCCTCCATTAGTGTTAACTCTACCCTATACCCACCTACAACTCACGACCAAGAAGAAGGAGGAGAGAAGAAGATTAAAGTGGGGGCAACACACCTGCCCCCTTGGTGCTTTCTTCTTCTCATTTCTTCTTCTTGTGCCATGCCAAGGAGGAGGAGAATTCCATTCAAGGAGGACAGCCAGGCATTGGAGGAGAATAAGGGTGGTGCTCACCCACCCTTGGAGGAGCAACTAAGGTGGAAGCATCCACCTTGGAGGAGCCAAGGCACGTCCCCCTCTAGGGCTTGCCTTGGAGGATACCATCTTGGAGGAGCATAGCAAGGAAGGAGAAGAAGGAGATCTTCTTTTGAAGCCAAGGAGTAGCTAGGCTTGGAGCAAGAAGGCCTTCATTTTCTTCACCAGCATCAACATCTAAAGGATTTGTTTTTATTTTCTTTTCTTTCAAATTCAAGTAGAAGCATTCCTCTACTTGTAAAAAAATAATTCCCTTTAGTAAAAGAATTTTTTGCCTTCTTTAAATTCTTGTAGCAACTCTAGTTTTATTGCTTTATCTTTGAGCACTTACACTCCCTCCCTCTAATTTCCCTATGCTTCCACATGCCTAGGGTGAGCTTTGTGAGAGAACATTTTGTGTCACCTAGGCATTAGGTTCTTTAGTCTTTTTCGCCAACAATTTCACGATTGACCCTTTATTTCAAAACCTAAAAAAATTATATATTCAAAAATACCAAAAAGAAAGGTGATTTCTATTTCCAAGCAAGAAACTTGATTTTGCAAACAAATTGCCTCCTTGGACAACCCTAGGTACTTCCCTATCTTGGTTTAGAAATTTAAAAGCGAAAAGGTTCTGCGCATTGCAATGACTTATAAAAGCCTAATTTTACAAATCGTGTAAAAACCTGATCACAAATGTATCTTGGTTTGAACAATCCTAGACTGTATTGCATCATCAAAATATTTTTACAGATAGTCAAATCTCTAGATGCCATCCTTATTGATCAAGTCAACTACCGAAAAAGTTGTTTTGACATCTATGCAAAGTGGTTGAATGGGACCATCCCTTGGTTGAATCCATGGATCTCTCTAAACTTTGAAGCAAATGTAGATTCAATGCAAGGAAGAAGAAAGGAGGAAAATGAATCAGCATAGGTTGTTGTAGCCCTTTAACCATTGAAGTAAAGGAGCATCCCTCAACACTAATACTGGCATGCACACACAGGTAAGTTAGGCAAATAAATCAGAGAGAATGAACTTATCAACCATGCATCTCTGTGGAGTACAACTACTCATAATGGGGATGTTCCAACCCTTCAGCATTCCACAACCCTTTGAAGTCTCATCTTAGACAAGATACACCCTTAAAGCTCAAACCAAAGAAGCCAACTAGGCTCAAATAGTGAATGCACCTTTCAAGGGGCCAAAGTCCCCTTCAAAGAGGGAAGCTCTAAAAAGAGAATCCTTGTAAAGAAGTGTGAGATACACCAGAAGGAAGTGAGAGACCCCAAGGTAGAGATGAGAAAAAAGGAGCAGGAGAGATCTAGAAATTTAACTCAAAAGGAGATTAAAGTTTCAAAGAGAAAGTAGAACTTTACACTCCAACCCCCCACCTCTCCAAAAGCTTATGGCCGAAGCCATAGGACATTTGATTTTTAGCTAGATGCTTTTATTTTAATAGAGATTACCTTCATTCTATGGCCTTTAAGCACATAAGCCTCTACTCAACAAGCCTACAAGCCAACATGCAAACCCACTCCAATCAACAAGCTTATGTGTGCTCATATGTACATGGTCTCTTTAGATTCAGGATAAGATCACATGTAGTACATAATCAAAATCTCGTCCTTTACTTCTCATTGTATTAAATTAATTATTGAAGTTATTAATAACATAGCAATTAATTATTTAATTTATTTTTTATTTTTGAAATTACAGGTTGTTCACGATAGTCACTCTTGGAGGCTTTAGAGGTATAATTTAATTTTTCTAATTTTTTTAATGATATTTTAAGACCATGTGTTGAACGTGTTTTTCGAATCGCTACGCTTACGTGCTTGGTTTTGGAAAACCTGTCGTTGTAGTTCGAAAGCGAAGAATTCGTGTTCAATAAATAAAATTTATACCTAAAAGAATTCTGGGTCGAACACAGGAAGTCTACGTTGATCTATATTCGCAATTATATTTTTTTAGGATTTTTGTTAAACAAGGTGATATAATTACAATGGAGCTATCAAACTAAAAGAGAGAGAGAGAGAAAGAGAGAGAGAGAGAGAAAGAGAACATGCATTCAATATTTCAATTGTTTATAAAAGTTACACTAGAATGCGGAAAATCAATTACACTATAAAGCAGGAAAATTCTACACTAGAAAAGCTGTAAATAAGAATGGGAGAGAGAAGTTATCCTCCTCGACGATTGCTTGGAGGACGAGCCGGACAGGACGACGCCTGGATGAAGGAGAACGAAGTAGGACGAAGGAGGACGAAGTAGAAGAACGGGAACGGAGCAGCACGCCTTCGTTGTCGCGGGATCCACTTCCGAAGGGGAACGAAAATTGGAATTTACCTCGCAAGAAGCATCCCGGGTGTGGGACAAGCTTCTTTTGATCTTTGGAGGGGTAGAGAGGAGAAAGAAGGGATGAGAATTTCGTATGGAGGGGGTCTCCTTTTATAGTTGCAAGGAGTGGGGGCAAAATGGACATTACAACTACAAAACAATAAATAAGGGGTCTTTAGTGACGGATAAATCCGTCACTAAAGCCCCAACGTGGGCGTAGTGGCCGGCTCGCGCGCGCCTCCTCGCCTGCTCGCGCGCTCAACGGCCACGCACGTTCGCCGCTTTTCAGTCGTCTGATCACGAGATCGGAAGGCTTAAGATGCATCCGCGCTCGCTTGTTGAGTGCCTGCCCGCGCATCTGATTGCGCGTCCGATTGCGCGTCCAATCGCGCATCGACGCTATCGGGCGCGCGCGGCCGTCCGATCTCCATCTGACGCTCCACCCGCGCCCAATCGCCACGCCTTCCAGGCCCTCTCCACGGCTCGAACCCACGCCCCGCGCTCGCGATAGCGCGCTCGACCGCTGCGTTATGGGGCGCGGATGGTCGAGCGCAAGTTTTTAAATGCGAGCGCCCACAGCCGTTGAATTAAGATCCAACTGCGAAGAGCGATCTGGCGTGGGGCCTTCACAAGATGAAGCGGCCGTTTGGGCGGTTGAGATGTCGCCACGTGGCACTATCTTGGCTGTCCATCTTCTGGAAGTTGTAGACGGTGCCACGGATGTCGGATTGACTCGATTTTTGTGTCGTTGGGTTGCGACCGTCGATCCGAATTCATCTGTGCAGTCGGATTTGTCATCTGAAGTGCGGATTTTCACCATCCTGGCCCTTTATCTTCTAGGGTTCCCCGGTCACTATCTGATGCTACGGATGCCTGATTAGGGCGATCTTGGAGTCGTTGAACTCCAATCGTCGCCCTGATCACATCCATACAGTTGGATCTTTGATCCGAGGTCCCGACAAAATATTTGCCCTGTCGAAGCATATAAAAGGAGACAATTAGCCTCCATTTTATTCAAACTACTCTAAATGCAAGATGATGCATGTAATGCAATATTTATATCATGAAATGCAATCCTATGCTTAGGAACATGCATAAATAGACATTTTAAGTAGTGTAAATGTGTTTACATCACCATGTTACATGTAGGGTGTGCCTACATATTATATTTTGCTGAATTGATTGTGAGGTGTGTGTTCAGAACCCTCATTCAGTGTTTTTAAGATTGTCACGTTATAGTATAGCCAAAATAGCACTCAAACAAATAAATTTTATTACTCGAAAAAGTTCTGAGATCAAACATAGGGAGAAAATAGGAATTCACATACTAATATCAATAATGCAAATGAACACAAGAATTCAAACCAAATAAACTACTCAAAAATGATAATCAGTGTAGAACATGAGTATAACAAAAATTCAACATGATAAAAAGAAATTTATAACAAAATAATGGTGATTTAGATCACCAGTTATTAAGTATAGTTATATGTAAACTAGAGTAATCATTAATGCCGCAGTAATCAGGATCAAATATCAGCACAGTAGCTTGAATGCTACAGTAGTAATCAGACATCTCCCTTGGGGATTAGACGCCTTAAATGGCCTTCTTCTCTGTTTCTCCTTTTTCTTCTTTCACTTTTTCCTTCTCCTTCTTCTTGCTTTTGCTTTCTTCTTCTTCTCTGATTTCTTTCTTTGCGGCTCTCCTTCTTCTTTAGTCCTCTCTGCTTTCTCTTCCTTCTCCTCCTCTTCATGCCTTCTTTTTCTGCCCGTCTTCTTCCTTCTTCTTTAAGCACAGGGGAAAGGGCTCAAATTTTGGCTAAGTGTTAGCCGATGCATAGAAGAACAAAACCCTCCCCTGCCCCGCACACTCTCTTCCTTTCTCTCTCTTAGGTTCCGCTCTCCCAAAGCCATGCACATCGGGTTATCGGGTAGTCGGAGGATCCACGTACTTGGGTCCAGGGTCATCAGTGTGGTGTGGTGACCAAGGAGTGAATGCTTAGGCGGGTCAGGTGCACCAGGTCCGCCAAGGAGAGGTCACAAATGAGGAGCGTGAAGGGTGTGAGGGACCTCACCCCTCAAGTGTCGAGGCGATAAGCCCTCAACACTTTTGCAACTTATGCGCATGCACCACTTCCAAATCCCACGATGTGGGACTATCTTTCCCACCTTCTTTGCATACGCCTACAGCAAGGAAATCTCCTCCAGTTGGACTAGATGTTAAGGGCAGGGACCTTAATTGGCCACCTGGAAGTGGTTCTGGGGCTCTTCCCAACGGTATGGAATGAAGACCTAGGGCTATCATGGCCTTGAACACAACGAATAACATTGGAGGGATGATGCTATGGCGGAGCTCCGACGTGATACCTGAAACAAAAAGAATGGGTTAAAAGCCCCGGTTAAAAGGCTCAGGAGGATCACTGTAGGGTGTGGAATGTGATGGCATCATTCGTAGGGAGTTTTGTGCATGGATAAGGGCAAACAGTGATAGAAATGAAGGTGTGTAGGTGGGTTGGTCGACGGGGAGTTTAGGTGGATCAAATGGCAAGATAAGAGAGGGGTTTTAAAGAGGGTGGAGAGGTGAAGGTTGTGGGTTTGTCGGCGAGGTGGATGGAGGTGCGTAGCGGTGGGAACACTTCACCGGAGGAGTGGCTAGAGCGGAGGATGAAGAGGGTGAACGGTGGTATCGAGGGGTTTATATTTTTGGTTTTAGATAGAGGAAACTATTGTAGGAGCCTTAAGGGAACTTAATTACCTATGCTAAGTGGATGAAAGGGAGAGCACAGCGTCGGCGTTGGTAGGTCGGAGTTGGGGAAGAAGGTGCTCCAATGAAGGGAGTGGCGACGACGACGGAGGAGAAGGGCTCTTGCTGGTACAACCAGGAGCGAACGAGAAAGAGAAAAAGAATCCAACAACTGGTTTTGTGATCGGATGATGAGGGAGGTCAGGAGGGGTCGTCGGAGCATGAGGAGCTTCGCAGCGGAAGAGGAGGGAGGAAGAGGAGGGTTTTCGGCTGGAATTCAAGCTTGGGTGTTCGGCCTGGTCTAGGCTTTCTTTTATAGGTCATCAGAGGGCAATTAGATCTTGGGAAGCAAGTTTCCCAAGCTTGGAAGGCTTGCCAGATTGGGAAATCCCTTGAGACCCAAATCTCTCATGCGTTCGCATGAGAGATTGGGTAAGTTTTAGGGTGTGGGATTGGGTTCAAAAGGAAAGGGATTTCTTGACGAACTTCCCTTTCAAATTTGAAAGGGATTTATAAAGAAACCAGAGAGTTCTTTCCAAATTAAGGTCGTTAGAGCAAGTACAAATAGGTTTAATTGCGGCAGGGACCTTTTTGTGAGAATGATGACAAAGTTAGGGGTCTGTTTGAAAAGATTTTGAAAGTTAAGGGCAGAAATGTAATCAGATAGGACAAAGTTGCAAACTAGGTCAAGAAAAACTCATCTTCGGTCCAAATTTTAGTACAAACCTAATTTGGGCATAAGGAATCCAATGGTGAAGTTGGATTTTGGTTTTGACCACGTTTGACTGGGTACTTTATGCAAAAACCTAAATTAGGGCAAATGTCTATCTGTGACTCTAGTCTGGGTCAAAACGGATTTTGATGGTCAAATTGAACGTTCTAAACCCTAGATAATATTTTTATATGAATTTTAGAGGGTTTAGGTGAATTTTATTCTGATCATAACCTCAGTTAATTAAGCGGATTTGTTTTTAGGGTTTCAAAAAGTCATTTAATTCTCAAAACACGTGCAAAACCCTTTTCTGATTGTTTTAACCCACTTGTTAGCTTTCTAAGACCATTTGACCTTCATTCAACCCCTGAGAAAACCTGTGGTTGTACTGCATTCATGATATATTGGTAAAATTACAGTTTTAACCCTAGTTTCTTATTTTTCCCTTAAAATGATTATGCAGTGACTTATAACTCTCTGGCAGTTACATAGGAGCATTTATTGACTTAATTGGGTCAAAATGAGCTAGCTATGCTCATGATGGTGTTCCCATCAGTGTGCCCACTTTTTTGTCTTTTGATTGTAATTTTAGGATTTTATTAGATGTGGAATTTGCCCACATATTGTATTTTAATTGAATGGATGGTGGGGTGTGCCCACATATATGTTTTTCTTATGCATTTATGTATTTTGTTTGTTACATTTTTAATGTGAGGTGTGCCCAGTTTTATAAGTATATGTGATGTGGTATTTTGAAATGCAAGATTATGGAAAAAAATATTTAAGGGAAAACTCTACCAAATTTTTTTTTAAAATTCATTAATGTTCAATATATTTGTTTGTTAAGGGTTTTTTGGGTTATGGGCAAGTTATGTTAGGATTTGTGTAGGATAATGCCTAGGATTGGGATGGAGTTGGGTGATGGTAAAGAGGTTGGGTTTTGGCTCAAGTTTGGGGTTTGGGTTGGGTTTACTCTATGTTATATAGGTTTGGTAATGGTTTGTGTATAGGGTAATTGGTCAAGGGTTTAGGGATTGGGTCGGGCTAGGGTCTGGATGGTTGGTTTGAGTTAGGGTTTAGGGATTGGGTTGTGGTAGGTTTAAGTTGATTGGGTTGTGTTAGGGATTAGGAATAGGGTTGTGGTAGATTTAAGTCAATTAGGTTGTGTTAGGGTTTAGGAATAGGGTTGGTATGGTTATAGTTTTAGTGATTTAATTAATTTTGTAATTAAAATGTAATTTATTATAATTGTTAGATACACACATTTGCTCAATTTTAGATGCACGTGAGGCTAAACACTAGGTATTCTAACTCATAGGGTAAAAGTTGTCAGAGTCAAATTGTGTCAAAATACTCATCCATCAAAACTTATGATCATGTTATATGGACAATGCAGTAGTGTATGTATACCTCACTTATTTGCACAATGTTGTCTTTATAGCATGCCATAAGTCTCAATCGTCTTTAGTTAGGTGAAGTACCAGGCTAAAGAGGGTCCTTAAAGATTTGATCACAACTTAGGGTTACTTGTTACATATAGTTGGTGTCTGGAGGAATTTCGGTAGCATCTTCTCGCTCTTCTCTAATATACCAACTGATCTTATCTACGTTTCTGAAGCACCCATACATGGGAGTTATTGAGAATGTAGTTAAGGTTAGTCTTGAGGGTATACTGGAGAAGTGCGAGGAGATGCTACCAAAATTTCTCTAGACACCGGTTACATGTAAGAAGTAACGTTATAATCAAACCTTCAAAGATGGACTATCAAGTGAAAACCCTCATTAAAATACACACATCATCACTATATTCCTTTCAAATTTGAAAATGGTTTGCTGTAAATTTTAGGTTACAATGGACAAGTCGTGGATTGTTTTGAGCACCTTCGATTACACTCAATATAAGAGTGGAGTCTTTTCATTCTTAGATTGGGCCTTCCATGAGGATAGGAAACAATATAGACGAGAACACTTGGATAAAATTTTTTGTCCGTGTAGGAAGTGTTTTAATAGATTTGTTCAGGATAGAAACATTGTGTTTAAGTACGTAATTTGTAGTGGTTGGCAGCAGCATTACACAAAGTGGACTACACATGGAAAGAAACTGACAAGGAGGTCACTGATAAATGCTAGTTTTTCATCATTCTTATCTCCTAAAACAAATCTAGCTCTTAGAGTTTTAACTTCGTAAATGGATTTTCGGGCTGCATTTAGGCATTTACTTAGGATAGGCATGCATTGCATTTTATTGTATTTTTAATCCATTCACTTGAGTGTCAGGGATAGGAAAAAATTTCGATCCTGTAAATCTTGACACTCAGGAAGGCAGAAGATGAAAGAGAAGCACCTTTCAGCTGGATCTTAGTTGGATCCAGCTCATTCCAACTGGATCCCAGCTCATTCCAGCTAGATCAACTCATCATTAGCACCATTAAGCTCATTTCAGCTAAATGGTAGCTCAAGTTAGTTTATCTCAGCTCCATTCAGCTCACCTCAGCTGGATGGTAGCTCAAACTAGCACATGACAGTTGATCCTAGCTCCATTTCAGCTCCTCTAGCTTAGAATAGACCACTGAAAGCTCAACTTGACTAGGACTAGCTACTGCCATCAACTAGGTAGACCTAGTCAGCTAAAGACATCATCAACCAGCTCAGGCCAGCTCAAGCCCAACTCTCGGAGGCTCAACTCAACTCAACTTAGTTGAGCTGAGCTGCTTAACCTAAGCTAGCTACTCCAGCTAGCTAGGTAATCTTTGGGAAGACTAGACCCAGCTCACCTCAGCTCAGAATAGAAGAAAGTTAGCTTAGATTAGGTTGGATTAGCTACTAGCAAAGAACTAGCAAGCTAAGCTAGCTACTAAGCTCCACTTCAATAAACATCAGCCACAGTGCAGTTCTTTACAGCTCCCTCCAGCTCCTATCCTCTAAAACCCTAATTCCACCTCCCTTTCTCCCATCCATTTACTAGCTAAGCTAGCTTAGCTTAGCTAGTCCACCTCCATGGCATCCCAACCTAACCTTAAAAGCCACCTAACTATCTCCACCAAATAGGCCTACCTAAGTCCACCTAAGCTCTCCTATTGCCAATCCCTTTTGGGGCCAACCTACCCACACCTTTGCACCCAACCACCACCTCCAAAAGCCACCAAAAAGTGACACCAAACCTACCCATAACTACCCAATTTTAGAGCCACCAATTCCCTCCAAAATCCCTCTCATCTCAACCCTACACTTAAGCCCAAAACCCATCTACACCCTCCATCTAGTGGCACCAACCAAGAACCCTTCTAGAAGCCATTTTTGGTGCCAATTCAAAGGGCACCATGGGAGTTAACCAGCCACAACCACCACCCATAAGATCCCTTCACTTGGCGCCAATTCTCCTTAGCCCTAGGATCTACATAACCACCCATAACCACCCTTAAAACCCATCCTAGCCCTACACCTAATCCCCACTCCAACCACCACCTTCCCTTCCTATAAAAACAAATCTAACCACCACCTTATCATCATCTTCTCCATCAGTTTAGTTCCACCTACACCACATATACCTACGGCCAAGGAGAAGAAGAGGAGAAGAAGATCAAGGGGGCAACCACCTGCCCCCTTGGTGTCTTCTTTCTCCATCTTCTCTCACTTGTGCCACACCAAGGAGGAAGAGTTCTTCACCTAGAAGGGACGACCAGGCAAGAGGAGGAGCAAGGTGGTTGACACCCACCTTGAAGAATAGCTTGGAGAAGGACTACTTTAAGAAGAAGCCAAGGAGAACCCTTTTCAAGTGCAGGGCAACTACACTTGGAGTAAGGGTCATCCAGAACTTCTACTAGAGGATCCCTCCTTCTTGTTCTTTATCTTTCTTAATTATTGTATTAGCTAGTGTTGTACTTGTTTGTATGTAACAAGCATTCTACTACACTTCATTTAGTTGCCAGTAATACAAGTCTTCAATTTGCCTTCCAATTTCTATTTTAATCTTAGTGTGCTTTTCATGTTTTTAGTAGCTTAGTGCACCACACCTTCTTCTAATTACCCTAGGCACAATTGCCTAGGGTGAGCTTAAAAGAAAAGGTTTTCTTCTTCTCACTTAGGTTTAGTGATAAGCGTAGTTTTTACCGTAGTTATCTCTGCTTTCAAGTACCCAATTATTTCCAAAACCTTAAAAACAACAAAAACCAAAATCACAAAAATACATGTGTTGATTTGAGAGGCGAGAGAGAGAATCATCTTGTTGACTAAGAATTTGGCCACCTTTGACGACCCTAGATACTCCAATATATAGGTTTATAAATTTAAGAGTTGATGGGATTTACACATACAACGACACTATTTCGCATTATTAACAAAACACAAATTCTGTATCAATCATAGGGAATGCAATGGAAGTTGATGACTCCGATGATGATATTGAAGGTAATCAAATTGAGAAGATGCTTCATGAGATGAAAGCGGGTGATGCTGAGATTGGGAACGAGGAAGAAACATTGAAAAGTTGTAATTAGTTTTATGATGCAATGAAGACAACAAAAGAACCAATTGCTCCTAGAATTGGTTCCATGACCAACCTATCATTCCTGTTGAAGTTATTTTAGATGAAAGTTATGAATGGAGCTACTATGAAATTATTGTCAAAAGTACTTTAGTTCATATGGGAGTTGTTGAATAATCCTGGTGGTTTTCCTGAGTCATGGTATGAAGCGAAGAAGCAGATTCAAGTGCTAGGTATGAATTGTGACAAGATTCACACATGACTGTGTGTTATATAGAAACAAGTGTGCTGGGTTGACTTCTTGCTCGAAACATGGCAAGAAAAGGTATAGAGGAGATAAGAAACAAGGAAGAAAGGTTCTCCAATACTTTCCATTGATTCTAAGGCTCTAGAGACTATTTATATTGACTGTGTGTTATATAGAAACAAGTGTGCTGGGTTGACTTCTTGCTCGAAACATGGCAAGAAAAGGTATAGAGGAGATAAGAAACAAGGAAGAAAGGTTCTCCAATACTTTCCATTGATTCTAAGGCTCTAGAGACTATTTATATCGAGTAAAATAGCAACTTGGATGGCATGGCATGCAGACAAGTCACAAGACGGACGAATTCATCATCCAGTAAATTCTAAACAGTGGAAAAATTTTGATAGCATACATTTATCATTCGCCGAAGATTTGCATAATGTTAGATTAGGACTTGCAAGTGATAGATTTAATCCTTACAAGAATATGTACTTGTCATATTCTATTTGGCCAGTCGTGTTGGTTACTTATAACTTACCTCCATGCCTTTGTATGCGATCCTCATTTATGATAACGTCACTTCTCAGCCTAGGTCCAAAGCAACTGGGACATGTGATTGACATGTATTTATACCCACTGGTAGATGTACTGGAACAATTGTGGCATGACGACGTTCAAACGTAAGATGCACAAAAGAAAGAATTCTTTAAGATGTACGCAGCATTATTATGAGCCATAAATGACTTCCTAATGTATGCAAACTTGTTAGGATGGAGTATGAAGGGGAAGTTCACTTGTTTAATATGCATGGAGGATATGCACCATTTGTGTCTACCAGAAGTAACAAATTTTTTCACTTAGGACACCATAGATTTCTTTCTATTGAACATAGATGGAGGACATCATAGTTCAAGGAAAGATTTGACAGTAAAACTTACCGGCATTTGAATAGGAATTCGAGAAATATGTTGAGAACAGATTCTATCACATTCTCGGGATTTGAAGTAATGGAAAAATTACAAAAACTTGACAATATTCGATTAAGTTGTACATTTAAGAAAGACCTTATGGCTTTGATGGATTCAAGTTTCAAGAAGAAGAGCTTCTTCATGGAGCTCCCCTATTGGAAAGATCTTACAATCCATCACAACTTTGATGTAATACATATTGAGAAGAATGTTATGGACAACACCTCAGACATTTTAAACTTAACAGATAACCCAAAAGACATGCTAAGAATGAGAAATGATAAGAAGAAATTCGGTATTCATCTTGAGTTGCATGTTACCGAGGGAGAAGATTTCCCACTAGCTATGTATGATACGAATTTTGTGCAGTTTGTAAAAACGAGTTTTTAATGTCGTTGAGTGATGTGCATACATCTAAATAGCCAAAAATGTCTCTTAATACATGTTCTTAGTGTCATATTAGCATCATATATTGTAAATAACATGCATAATCATGCATTTAGGTCAAGTTGTATAAATTGTATAGTAATTGTCTCCTTTTATGGTCAGGGATAGGGAGATTTTTAATCGGGTCCTCGGATCAAAGATCCAATCATACAGATCTGATTAGGGCAACGATTGGAGTTCAACGACTCCAAGATCCCCTTGATCGGACATCCGTAGCACCAGATTGAGACCGAGAAAGCCTAAAGATCAAGGGCCAAGATGGTGACAATCCACACTTCAGACGATAAATTCAACCACACAGATGGGTTTGGATCGATGATCGCAGCCTAACAACGCGAAAATCGATCCAATCTGACATCCGTTGCACCATCTACAACACACAAAAGATGGATGGCCAAGATGGCACCACGTGGCGCCATCCCAGCTGCCCAATTGGCCCTAAGGATCGCCGCTACATCTCCAAAGGATCTCCACTACTCGATCCTAGTCGTTGGATCTTGATCCAACGGCCGCGAGCACGTGCGCTTGAAATCAAAACCGTGACAAAGTAAGCATCATAGCACAGCAGTCGAGCGGCATTGCTCGAGCGCGTGACGCACATTCGACTCGCCATCCGCAGCGTGCGGGTGAGTAATCGCGACCGTGCAATCGGCTGCGGGCAGCGCAAATCAGCCAATAGCGCTCACGCGTGATCTGACGTACAGGGCACACGCCTGATTGCACGTGGGCACATGGTGAAGGCGCAGACGAAGGCACGTGAGGAGAAATCTGAGCCGTCCAATCTTACGATCAAATGGCTAAGATTTGAAAGACGTACGCAAGTGTTTTGAGCACGAAAGGCGGGGAGGTGCGCACAACACGTGCACGTCGACCACGATCAGACCTTTAGTTACAGATAAATCCGTCACTCAAGACCTGATATTAATGTTTTAAGCTTGAAATGACAAATTTGCCCTCGATTCCTACAACTATAAAAGGATACCCAACCTCCACTTCTTCATCCCTTCTTTCACTTCTCTACCTCTCCCAAGATCAAGAAAAGCTTGTCCTACACTCGGGATGCTATTCTAGAGCTAAATCCAATTTTCTCGTTCCCATTCCGGAAGTGGATCCTGCGACGATGATGACTTGCTGCCTCGTTCCCGCTTCTTCCTGCTTCGTCCTCCTTCTTCCCGCTCCATCCTCCGTCTTCCAGGAATTGCTCTGTCTGGTTCATCCTCCAAGCATTCGTCGAGGAGGATAACATCTCTCTCCCTTCTTTTTAATCGCTTTCTAGAATAGAATTTTCTGCTTTTTAGTTGTAATAATTTCCTGCTTTGTAGCAGTAAAAACATTCTGATTATATCAAGTGATTATTCTCTCTCTCTCTCTTTCTCTCTTATTGTTTATATCAATTCCTTTGTAATTATTTCATTTTCAAACAAAAACGAAGAAAAAAAATTATAAATCGCAGATTTTAGATATCGATGTAGCCTCCCAGTGTTCGACCCAGAATTCTTAGAATTTCAGTATAAATTTATTTGTTGACGGATTTCTTCTCAAATTGAACTACAACGATGGGTTTTTCGAAACCAACTTCGATCGCGTAGTTTTTTGCAACCAACATTGAGATGAAACTTTTAAATTTATAAACCTAGATAGGGTGAGTATCTAAGGTCGTCTAAGGAGACTAATTCCAAGTTATCAAAATAATATTCTCTCTCTCTCACTCCCTCAAATCTCCTTTCGTATTTTTGGTTTTTGAGATTTTTAGGTTTTGAAAATTGTTGGGCAACAATGATAAAAAATACGCCTAAATTCTTGCAATAAAATGATGGCGAAGAAACCCAATCTTCCTAAACTCACCTTAGACAAGTGTTGCCTAAGATAATTAGGAAGAATGTGCGTGCAACAAAATTAAAGAAGCAAGAATTTGAAAGGCAAAACTTTGATCTTTAATAAGAAATAGAGTAGTGTCTACATAAAGTACTTGGAGAGCTCACTTGAGTAAAGGAATTCCGCAGAAGTAATCTCCAAGCAGAGAAATTTTTACTACTACAAAGGTAAAGACAAAATTGAAGATAGAAAGCTCCTGAAAGAAGTCGATCCTCACTCTTAGTGCGGTTGCTCCCGAACTTGAAGAGGATCTCCTCCTAGCTTCCTTGATGATGATGCTCTCTCCTAACTCCAAAGGTGGACGTCCACCCTCCTCTTCTTCCTTGTTTGTCCATTCTCCTATGATGATCCTTAGCTCCTTACCTTGGAAGATAGAAGTAGAACTAGGGCACAAGGGGGGTAGAAATTCCCCTTGATCCTATTCCTTTCTTCCTCCTCCAAGGATGCTTATAGGTGGATTTTAGGTAGAGAAAATGATGAAACCAAAGATGATTCTAAGGTAGTGGCTACGGGGGTATTATATAGAAGTGTAGGAGGGTGGTGGTTATGATATTTTTGGAAGGAAATGAAGGGGTGCATGGATGTTTCTGGAAGGAAAAAAGGAAGGGAAATGAAGAGGTGCCTATGAGTGGTAGTTATGTGATTTTTAGAGAGAAAAAGGTGGTGCCACTTTATGATGGAGGTGAGTAGAGTAAGGAGCTAGGTGGACCTAGCTTAGCTGGCTAGTAGATGGTAGGAGCTAGGAGTAGCTAGGAGTTGCTTTGAGCTGGTTTGAGCCTGCATGGAGCTACTTGAAGTTGATGAAGAGTTACCTGTGAACTCAACAACTAGCTTAGCTAGCTAGTTTTTTACTAGTAGCTAAGCTAAGTAGGGTTCAATTGAATGGAGCTGACTTCAACTTGTCTGGAGCTGAGGTGAGCTAGGGTTGAACTTCTTGAAGACTCCTTAGCTAGCTTAGCTAACTAGTTCTCAACTAGTTGCTAAACTTGAAGGAGTTGAGCTAAGTTTGAGCTTCTTGAGTTGGAAATGAGCTGTCCTGAACTGGAATTCAATTGATTAATGATTCTTCAACTAGCTTAGCTAGCTAGTACAAGACTAGTAGCTAAGCTCCATGGAATTAAGCTGCCATGAGTTGGAAGAAGCTGAAGATGTGTTGGATCCAGCTGAGATGAGCTAGAATGAGTTGGGATCTAGCTAGTTGAGACTTCTATCTTCCTTTTCTTGTCTTTCTGCCTTTTACATCGTCAGGGTTTAGTTGATTTCTACTGTACCCTCATCCCTGACAAAACAAATGAGATGTATCAATACATAAAAGGGTTTTTTACATGAATGCTACTAAAATCTTTTGAAATTACTTAAATGGCACTCAATTCACTATATTTACAGATGTGCCATTGAAAAAGTAGAGCTATTTTCGTATTTGCCACTTCGTCAGCCATAGTCGTTAAACTTAACGATTTTGGACTAAAGTGTAATAAAAAATTATTCTTTAGTCAAAAAAATTTATTTTTTAGTTTTTTTTTGTCATCAAATTTTATTTTTTTAATTTTCATCCCCTCCCTCCCCCTCCCCTTGCCAGTTCACCTCCCTTCCTCCTCACCTCCGACCACCTCCTCTACCCGCACTCTTTAACCTTCAACCACCTCCTCCACCCTCTCTCTAACCACCACCTCCTTTGAACCACCTCCTTTCTTCTCAAACATAACTAAACTTGTGCCTAGCCCCCTTGCGAGAAGAGAGAAAATACGCAGGGGTCCCTACATGGGTTGGACAATCCACGAAAACTATAGGAAGGCCTATCAGAGTTTAGAGAATTCTTCAAAACTTTAAGACACTATAAAAGACCTGTAGAAATGAGAAATAACTTCTGGATGTTTAGAGGTCTACCACGCGACCCTCTCGTGAGAGAGGAGGTGGAGGAGGTGGCCAAAAGTTGGAGAGTGGGGGTGGAGGTGGTCGGAGGTGAGGAAGGGAGGTGAACTGACGAGGGGAATGGAGGAGGGAGGGGATGAAAATTTTAAAAATAAAATTTGATAATAGAAAATAATTGACTATAAAATAAAATTTGAGAACTAAAAAATAATTTTTTATTACATTCCAGTCCAAAATCGTTAAGTTTAACGATTATGGTTGACGGAATGGCAAATATGAAAACGATGCTACTTTTTCAATGGCATATTTGTAAATATAATGAATTAAATGGTATTTAAGTAATTTCAAAATATTTCAGTGGCATTCACATAAAAATCCCTACATAAAATGATGAGGAAACTAATAATGCATGCCTAAACCCTAAATGCACATAAATGCCTAAATGTAGCATAATACCACAATGAGAATGCAGAAGTCCTAGGAACTAAGTGTGATTTTAGCCAAAGAATGATGATAAACTGGTATTTGTCAATGTATAGTTTGAATCAAGATGAAAGGGAAAGAATATTCTCCTTCTTGAAGGGAATACAGGTTCCTAACAGGTACTCTTCACATCTTTCACCTTGTGAATGAAGTTCAATAGAAAATTAGTGCATTAAAAAGTCACAATTCTCATGTTTATATGCAGTTTTGTTTCCACTCGCTATTCCTGGAGTTCTACCCAATTCAATGGTTAATACGTTCATAGAGATGAATCTATTTTTTAAAGTTGTCTGTTCAAAATCTTTAGACTATGAACTTTTAAACTATTAAAACGAACAAATTGTCATCACACTATGCAAGATGAAACAAAATTTTCCTTCGAACTTCTCTAACATTATGGTACATCTTGCATTACATCTTGCAAATGAAGCAAGAGTTGTTGGATCTGTACGATACAGATGGATGCATCCAATTGAATGTTTCTTGAAAAATTGAAAGATTACATCCTAAATAAGGTGAAGCTTGAAGGATTAATTGTTAAAGGATATCTTATAAAGGAATGTATAAACTTTTGTACCATGTATATGGATGATCTAGATAATAGATTTAATCGCCTTGAGAGATTTTGATGGGGGATATAATGAAAATGAAGAAGATTCTCTCCATTTTTTATACGAAGGGAAGGCCAATCCTACAAACAAAGTACAAATCAATATCAGAAATGGATCGAAAGTTAGCACACTTATACATTTTAAAGCAGATTCTTGAAGTTGATCCATTCTATATCGAATTCAAATAGTCTTCACATTCATCTATCTGGGACATGGAGTTTATTGATTGGTTTAAGCAGCATGTGAAAAATATGAAAGAAAACAATGACCCTAGGTGGATAGAAGATTGTGATGTTATTACTGCAATCCCGTTGAGTACGAACATTACCATTCTAGATATATAATAAATGGCTTTAGATTCAAGATAAGATCAATTGATGGTGAGAAGGCAACACAACATACTAGAGTTGTTGGCAATTGCAATCAGACGACTGGTTGTAATTGCTACTATGGTCAAATCATTCATATTGTGGAGATGAGCTTTAGATACGATCGTAGGGTGGTCTTATTTAAGTGTGATTGGTTCGATGTGTTTAAGAATGGCATTGGTTTCAAGACAGATATTAAACACGATTTCTTAAGTTTAAATAAGAATCGTTGTATTCTTCATACAGTAGAACCATTCACCTTAGCTTATCAAGTGTCACAAGTGTTTTACATCCCTAATAATAGTAAGACTAGATGAGTAATACTTAACAGAACTTTGCCGCATGAATACTTTGATGCAGAAAAGGATATTAATCGTGATTTTTAATCCAAAGCTTATCAAGAAATTCTAGAAGTTGAAGTACCACTCAGTGTGTTAGACAACATATAAGATAGAATGTCGAATTTAACTCCTTTTATTTCAACCATTGTTTCATATAAACTATTCAAGACAATCTTCATTTTCTGTGACTGCCAAAAGTAATAAGTATGCATCTGATTTTTTACCCTTGGAACATATGCTCCTCTCATGGAGAAAATTAATAAGTATTAGTGCCTCTCAACAAGACTTGCAATAAGTAAAACTACATTACTTAGTCTGGCACTTAAGCATAATTAAAAGCATTTGATGTGGCTTCATTACTACCCTATTAATTAGGAATCTAGGTAGGATTGTGAGGAGTTCATTGGTTTCTGGGCATTTGTAATTAACAATGAGAAAATCTTTCAAGGATATCTCTAAAAGCTATGGTATTAAGATCGAAAAGGACACGATGTTTCAAAATTAAGTGCAAGCTATTCATTAATTTATTGAGGTTAAAACTTAAAACAACAAGCATGGCATGGAACAAGTTATATACAAATGCTTTGTTGATGCTAGCTTTCCAAGTTAATTGAAAAATACTTTTTCTAAAGAAAACCATGTGTCAAGGAAACAAGCATTTGGAAGAATATTATTACTTAGATATCTATTCTTAAAAGAGGCCATCATGCACTACTATAAAAAAGCAATTGAAAGTAACTTATGGTAATAATTTTGGGTGAAATCAAAAAGATTAAAGAGCTCATTTATATACTGAACATTTTGCCATGATTAAGAAACTATGACTAAAAGCCCTTTTTTAAAGGTTTTAATCAAAAAGGGTTTCGATCCCATGTATAGAAATTATAACTTGGGCCCCCAGTGGGTGGCTCAATTAGTAAGGCCTTTATATCACTATTGGGGGAATGGGATTGCCTATTCAAGTTTTGCTAATGCTGAATTTACTCGAAGGTTGTGGAGTTGGGGCACTTGTGATCTCCTAGGGACTACCTTGCAAGAGGGAATCTCGTCATAAAAAAAAAATTATAACTTGAATTTTGAAGGCTACAACATGTTTCTCAATTTAATTATTTTCTTTCATATTGCATTGCATTATTAATACATGTGTGAATAAACGTGGGGTGTGCCCCCAAATGTTTTTGGTTTATGTGTTTATAATTCTATTATTATATATCTTCCCTTGAATACACTATTTGGGAAAAATTAAATAATATAGAGAAAATTCTGCTAAAATTTTTTATGAATTTTTTTATATTTATTGCTAACTAATTATAATTTAATGTGCATATGAAGTTTTAAAGAAAGGTCTCAAGGGAGAATCAAGAGGCACCGATCAGGGAGGAGGCCCAAACTCAGCCTCCACCTGTTTTCCAACCTCCACCATGGACCTAGACCACCCCATTACCCTCCCAGTATATCTCCACCCCACCCTAGGGTATCCCCAATAGCTACCATGTCCCCAACCCTAAGTATAGGTCGTATAGGTAGCCTCCTCCTAGATTGAAGCTCATACCCCCACATACTCTTTCCAAGGGGTGTCATCTTCAAGGGATGGGTAAGGCCCCAGTTCTTCCCACCTAGCCTCCTCCTACCACTTACTTTGTTCAGCACCTTGACGATGATGAGGATGATGAGGATGAGGATGGTGCGAAGGAGGGTGAGGAGGTATAACAGGAGGGTGGGGAGGTACAACAAGATGTGCCTGCTATGATTGAGGCTGACACGTTTACGCCTGCTGCAACTGAGGCAGGCACCAATGTTGGTAAAATTTACATTCTTTTTCTAATTAATGTTTACGTTTCTTGACATTAACTTCTATTTAATTTAATGATAATATGATATAATATGTTTTTAGGTAAGAAAACATTGGATCCAACATGGAATTAGGACCTAGATAGATTACCAGTAGGCATTAGGATCCCAGTTGAGATTAATCCTTCGAGGGGAGCAAAGAAATACTCAAAGTTCACTAGTAGGCTGGCGACACTTACGAAGTCGATCGTTCCACTTTCATGGTTCAACTAGAGGAAAGTATAGAAGGAGTTGAAGGCAACACTTATTAGTGAGCTGTAGGTAAATATATTTCCACTATCCACTTTATAAACCTTAATTACAATTTATTTATATAAGATTTATAATAATTTCCTAATTTTAGGGGATATTTGATTGGGGGCCCAATTCGAATGTGCCCAAGTATATTCCAAAGCACGCGGGCAAGATACACCGCGGTTGGAGGGAGGAGTTGAAGAGTACGGTAAGAAATTTTATGATTTAGAAATACAACAGTTATTATTTTTGTTTAAAAAGTTGCTAATGATTTATATAAATATTTTAGCACTTTAACAATAGGCCATTTGAGGAGGCATTGAGGAATGTGTTGTTAATAGAGTGAAATCAAGGTTTTAAATGCTACATTGTAGTATAAGTCAAAATCGATTGAAAATAAATAATATTTATAACTCGAATGAAAGTCCGAGGTCGAACATAGGGAGCAAATAGGAATTCACACACTAATCTCAATAATGCAAATGAGAACAAGAATTTAAACTACAAAATGATATTCAATAAATACTAATTTGTCACTTTAGATATTCAATGAATTCTCAAGTATTTTGAAGCAAGAAAAAGGTATAGAAGCTAAAATAATGGTGATTTAAATAGCCAATTATTCTCTAAGCATATATATTAAGCATTCAATCAATGTAAATATCTCAATAGTAATTCTAAAGTATCAGGCCTCAAATCAGTCGTTGGGTTATTGAATCAGACAACTTATCCAACAAGTGCTATAGTGCTTCCCTAGCATTGCACTTCTTCTTCTTCTTCTTCTCTTCCTTGGCTCTTCTTCTTCAGCTGCTCTCCTCCTTCCTTCTCTTCTTTACGCACGAGCCTTCTTCTTCTGTTCTTCTCAAGTTCTTCTCCTTCCGTGCCTTCTCTTTTCTTCCTTTCTTCTTATGCACAAGGGAGGCACTCAGATTTGGCTAAGTGTCGCATAGGGCAAAACCCTCCCCTGCCCCGCGCTCTCTTCCTCTCTCTGGGATCCACCCTCCCAAGGCCATAATCAGGGTAGTTGGGTAAACGGGCAGATGTGCACCCGGGACCAGGCACACTGACGTGGGTGGTGAGCGAGGTGTGGACAGGCATAGGTAGGTAATCGGGTGCACCAAGCTCACGTGTAGGTGTCACGGGCAAGGCACGTGAGGGCGTGGTGACCTCACCCCCTGTGTATTACTTGAGCCAATAAGCTCATGTGACAAAAACAATTTATGCAACTTCTACTTCTCAGTCCACGATGTGGGATTAAATCCCACCTCCTTTTTTTGCATGGAGCTATAGCAGAAGGTGGACTCAATTAAGGTGCTTGTGGAAGTCAATGTCTTCAATTGACCGGGCAAGTGTATTGCTAAGGTGAATCTGCGTCACCTGGAGGTGGTGCCTGGAGCTATAGATGCCGAAGAGAGCTTCAAGCTTTTCTTGAGCTCATCGTTAATGGCACTGGGGACTTGAGTACCTGAAAACATGAACAAGGCCTTTCAGCCCAATTAAACAACCTTAAGAGCATCGTCGTGAGGCGAGGAAGTGAACGGCGGTGTCCGTGAGGGGTGAGAGTGAGTAAGGTGGCTGGACGGTGATGAAAAATGAAGTGCGTAGGTGTGGTGTTCGGTGTAGCAGTTGAGGGCGTAATATGGCGAAATAGGAAGGGGTATTGAAGAGTAGGGCATGATAGAGGTTGTGAGGTGGTTGGCGAGTTGATTGGTGGTTTGTGGAGGTGGGATGGACTCACTGGAGGAGTGGTCAGAGACGGGGAAGATGGAGGTGAGTGTGTCAAGTCGAGGGTTGTTTTTGGCTTTTTGGAGAAGGAAACTAACCTAAGAGCTAAAATATACTAAGCTAACCCTAAACTAATGGACGAAGGGGAAAAAATAGCACCGCCGTTGGTAGGCTGGCGCTGGGGAAGAAGGTACTCCAATGATGGGCACGGCGACGACGACGGAGATAGAGAGGCTCGTGCCGATACGACCAAGAGCATATGAGAGAGAGGAAGGGAGTCTGGCTACTTGCATTGTGGACGAACAATGAAGGAGGTCAGAAGGAGTTGCTGGAGCTTGTTGAGATTCACAGCTGGAAGAGGAAGGAGGACTATGGGGATTTCACAGTCGGAATAAAGCTTGGGAAGTTTGGCCTGGTCTGGGCTTGCTTATATAGGCCTCTAAAGGGAGTTTTGAACTTGGAAGCCAAGCTTCCAAGCTAGGAAATGTCATCGGAGTAGGAATTCTCTAGGATACCGTAATCTCTCATGCGTTTGCATGAGAGATTGGGAAAGTTTGAGAGCTTATGGATGGATTCAATGGAAAGAGGACTCCTTAAGGAATCTCCCTTCCAATTTTGGAAGGGATTGATTGAGCAGAGAAGGAGTTCTCTTTAAGCAAAGGTCGTCGGAGTTGTAAGAATAGGAGTCATGGCGTTAGGAACCTTTTTGTGAAAATGATGACAAAGTTAGGGGGCCATTTGTAAGGATTTCAAAAAGCTAAGGGTCTGAATGAGATAGAAAGAGTCTGATTGGACAAAAATGCAAACTTGGTCAAGATGATCTCAGATTGAGCCCAAATTTTGGCACAAACCTAATTTGGACCCAAGGAATCTAATGGTAAAGTTAGATTTTGGTTTTAACCTCATTTGACTAGGTAATTTATGCAAAAACCTAAATTAGGGTAAATATTAGTTTGAGATTGTTTTAGGTTAAGATGGGTTCTAAAGGTCAAATTGAAGGTACCAAACCATTGAGAATATTTTTCTATGAATTTTAGAGGGCTTAGGTGAATTTTATACTGACCAACCTCAGTTAATTAAGCGAGTCTATTTTTAAGGTTTCAGAAGTCAATTAATTCTCAAAACACGTGAAAACCTTTTTCTGTATGTATTAATCCACTTATTGGATATTTAAGACTATTTGACCCTTAATTACCCCCTCGGAAAACCCATGGTTGTTCTGCATTCAAGATATGATGGTAAATTGTAGTTTAAACCTTGGTTTCTTGTCTTTCTCTTAGAATGATTATGCAATGAATTATGGCTCTCTAGCAGTTATGTAGGAGCATTTATTCCTTGGTAATGACTAAATTAAGCTAGTTATGACTCATGATGGCGTTCCCATCATACCCCCATACCTAGCTTTTTCTAGTCCCTTAGCAAAATCTCATGGAATTAACTCAAATTCTAGACCATGCCTTTTTATTCTCAGATTTCTGCTGTGTGCTTTCTTTTGTAGATTAGATCAGAATGCTAATAGTAGGTCTAGAGGTACTCAAGCACCAACCATGATTTTAACCTGACCAGCTTTAGCCTCAGTTCACCGTGAAGGTTTCTAAGGCCCACAGGAACTAACCTAAGGTTCGTTGAACTCTGCGGTTAAAGCACCCGTGCTTAAGACATGTTTTAGCCTAGGTTCAGTTTGCAATACATTTTTGTAAGAGAGAGATAGATGAAATTTTCTTTATTTTTGGAGTATTTTCTCTCTCTTTTCTTTCTTTATTTCTAGCTTCAGATTGGCCTTACAATACGGTCTGTACCAGATTCCTAGCTCCCACCATCAATCCTCGCAGGATCCCTGGCAATCGATGCTTTTAGATAGCACTACCCATGGAAACCCCTAGAACCTTGGCTTTCGAGATTTCAGGACAATCCTGCCCATGGCATTTTGTAGCTAAATCCGGATCCTGGCAATCGACATTTCGTGATAATGCTTCCCATGGCATCTGAACCAACACAAGGTGCTTACATGCCCCCAGTAGGATATTTAGATATCCTAGGGGACAAGCATCGAGGAGACGGTATGTTATTGCGCATCTTCGAGGGGAATTTCTCGCTTCTCCACGTCGGGAACTCTTCCAGATCAACTTGTGTTGATCAGTCGCTCCTAATCTAGGTAGCTTTTTCATAACAGAATTAACGCATTTACGTGATTTTGGTAATTAAGCGCACTGAGCCAAACTATGTGTGGATTGGGGTGCTTAGGTTACCGAGTCCTGCAAATCAGAGGTCAATTAACAAGGTCAAATAATCCCTAAACCTTAGACCTAATACTTAAGCTTTGCATTTTCCCCAACCTCTTAAGGGCTATCCAGATCTTAATGGATGCTAGAATTTTTAAGCTACAAGCCCAAAAGGCCTAAGATCAGCGTTCATACTAATCTCTTTTGTCTCTTAGCACTTTTTATCTTTTTCTTTCTTTCTTTTGATTTGGTCTAGAACTAAGTAGATTCCTTAATCTTTTACTAATGACTATCTCTTTTTTATTTCAAATTGTTACTCCTTTTTGACATTTATATCTCCTCCCCTTTTTTCTCCTCAAAACTGATATGTAATTTATTCACTCAAAATTTCCTCCCTTCTTCATTTTTTTTCTTTTTCTTTTTTTTTGCTTTTTAGACTATTTTTTTTGTGAGAACCCTTCCAAACTTTGATTTTTTGTATGTTTGCACTTTACCACCCCCCCATGCCTAAGTTTTGCAATGTCCTCATTGTAAATAGAGGATGTGAAATAGTTATGGTTTAGGGATTAGAACAGGATTATCGAGTAGGCGAACGGGTCGGGATGACTGTTGCAGATGATTTCAACCTCTGATATCAGTACCAAAGGTGTGATCGATTATTAAAAAATCGAACTCAAAGTGCAATAGACGTGAATTACAGAAGGATAATTAGAAGGATCTCGGGTTTTTGGAATGATGGGTTGCCTCCCGTTAAGTGCTAAATTCAATGCTTTCAGCCGAGCAGGAATGGTCATGGAGGAGTGGTTAAATCAGATGAGTTTTGCAGAACAAGCACCTTGATTAAAAGCCTAGTTGGTCCAACCAGGTGCTTGTTCAGATCAGTAGGCTGATGATGCAGCCCAAACCCAATTAATCTGGTAGGTTGATAGATGTGCATCAGTAGATGCGGAACCCACCATATGCTCTGAAGCTCAAAAGGATGTGGAAGTGTATAGCTAGGGTTTGGCTAAGTCGAATCAGCCTGATCAACGTAGGGATACTCAAATGAACAAGATCAGTGGAGGGCATAGGAACCCTACAAAAATGATTAGAGAAGGATGGGTAGTGATTTGTAGTCTGATTGATGTCTGAAACTCGATAGAGATATAGAGGAGAATCATGTGCGACCGACTCATTGAGAGGAGAATTAGAGTAGAAATTAAGTCTGGTTGCCGGTCGAGGTTGAAAACAGTTTTGGGAAGATTCTACATGTGTAGAAGAGGTGTTTTCTTTCAAATTGTTGACCTCAGTGTCAAAATCAAAAGATGGGTCATGGTTGCTGAGGTCGTAAATTGGCTCAGAGTTGTCAGGAAACAACAGTTCTCCGAAATCAGAGTAGGATTTGAAATCGTCGGAGAACCTGCGAGAGTTATGTTCTGAATCTGATTTGGGATCTAAGATTCCACCAAAGAATAAATCAAGAAGTGGATAATCAGCAACCTGACTTGAGTCTAACTTAGTTTCATATTCTGAACTCTCAAAGATGTCCCTATTAGGTTTAGGCTTGGGTTCTTGGCTTGTCGGGCAGACCCAATCAAAACCTAACTCTTCCAACTCCTCGATTTCTATATCGTAGATTGGCATGACTTCCAAAAATTCAATCTGTGTTTCAGAGGATGTTAGAGAGGTGCATTCATCAAGTAAAGGCTCAGAATCATAATCTAAAATTAAAATCTGATTTTCATCACATGGGGCCTTGTAATCATCCCAAGAAAGCTCAGATCCATATTCTAGGTTAAGGGTGTGGATTGGATCACTAGAATCTAGGTTGGGCTCTACAGGGATGTCAGAATTGTCCTCGAGGGTCACCTTATCAGAATAAGGAATGGAATTTACACCCACGAGAGGTTCTGAGTCAATCTCATTATCACAGGAGTCTGGGAAATCTAAGCTTGGTGAACCAGGGTTTTGTATCTCTAGGGCTGGCTCAAAATCGTGTTCTCCTGCAATTGGGTCCTCCCAACCCATCTCTAGATTAGGAATGTTAATTTGTTTGTAATTTGAATCAGGTTCCATTTGGGTTGGGGGTCCATAACAAGCTTGATCAGCAAACCCAGGATTGTGTTGATCACTAGTTTCATTCCAAGATGTTTTGTTAGTTTCTAATGGGTATTTTTGATCAATTGTTATATATAACTTATTTAGCAATTCTCCTCATTCTTTTAGAAATTCCTGGAATTTTTCTGGAAGTGAAGGGTTTGACCAAAATTGCAGATTGTCTTTGTTGTGTAATTTTACCAATTCATCGTGTTCTGCTAATAGGAGATCCCGGGTTGAACCGTATTTCATTTGTGTCCATATTATCTCCACATAGTTTGTGATGATTTCTATTATTTTTGCAAATCTTTCCTGAATGTCCCTTGCATAATATTCTTCATGGTTTCTATAGGCATTCTCAAGTATTTTTTCTTTCAAGCTCATTTGAGACTCAGGTTTCCTAAATAGTCTTCCTATATAGTCAGGTTGCATTTTTGAATCAGATGGTGGAATCAAGATGTAGAATCAAAACTTAAGTTGGATTGAAATTAATCAGATCTAAAAGAGATTCCCAATAAATTCTGTGTGTGTGCTCTAATAGAAGGGATGAGGGACTGGATGTGAGATTTGACCCAATCAAGGCACCCAAAGATTTTTGGATTACTAAGGCAATTTAGAGGCGGATGATACCTCTGAATCAGAAATCCGCACACTCAGGAAGTACCTGGGCAGCCAGGAAGGGAGAGCCCCGCAAAGACCCCTACACGGTAGAGCGTCCCCACAGGTTACAAGGTTTCCCCTACCCAACCTTCCTTGTCACTGCGGGTCTAGGTAGGCTGGAATGTACAAACTTAAGTCCTTAAGTCTACCGATTTTAGGTCCTAATTCGTGCCTTTGATTTCACTTGATTAAAAGTTAATTCAACTTGTGACCTAATTTGGAGGTTGGTTGGCCTACAATGTATACCGACTTCACCTGATCTGCCCTAAAGATGGTAGAATGAGATCTAGGTCAAGACCCAAAAATCACCCTGATTTGACTCTCAAGTTATTAGGTCCAAGGATTTTAGAGTTCAAGTGATTTTAGAGCTTGATTTTTAGGGTTTGTTGATTAGATCTTTTCAACCAAGGGCTTGGGTAGTACACAAATGCAGGTGGGTTTGTTTCCTTTTATGCAAGCACATGTGAATTAGCACTCCAAAACCCTAAAAATCAAAACCCTAATTGGCTCTATTTCCAAGTCCAATTGATCTTGATATGTTCACCCTAGGCTTCAAGCAAGAAATGTGTTAGCCCAAAGTGATTTAGAATTTAAGCGTTGTCCCTAATAGGCATAGGAAATTTGGGGTAGGGAATAGAATCGCTTCAAACTCCAATCAGATTTGAAAAATAATTTTGCCAATCATGACACTTGCCTTTTAAATGATGATTACTATGAAAAATAAGGCAAGTGATTCCTAATTGTTTGTTTCCTTTCTTTGTCATCCAAGATTAGGAGGTTGTTTAGGGAAGAATAGAGAAGTTACCTACCCTGGAGTGGATGTTTTGCACGGAAGATCTCCTCGTGAAGTACCTCGCAAGATCACAAGGAAGCAAACAGGGCAAGTCAGTGCTCAATAATGTAGAGAATAGCGGTGAATTGCATGTTGCTCCCCGGCAACTGCACCAAAATGTTGACAGAGCAAAATCGAGGATTTAAATGTTGCGTTGCAATATAAGTCGAAATTGCTTGAAAACAAATAATATTTATAACTCGAATGAAAGTCTGAGGTCGAACACAGGAGCAAATAGGAATTCACACACTAATCTCAATAATGCAAATGAGCACAAGAATTTAAACTACAAAATGATATTCAATAAATACTAATCTGTTACTTTAGATATTCAATGAATTCTCATGCATTTTGAGGCAAGAAAAAGGTATAGAAGCTAAAATAATGGTGATTTAAATCACCAATTATTCTCTAAGAACATATATCAAGCATTCAATCAATGTAAATATCTCAACAGTAATTCTAAAGTATCAAACCTCAAATTAGTCATTGGGTTATTGAATCAGACGACTTATCCAACAAGTGCTACAGTGCTTCCCAAGCACTATTCTTCTTCTTCTTCTCTTCCTTGGCTTTTCTCCTTTAGCTGCTCTCCTCCTTCCTTCTCTTCTTTATGCACGAGCCTTCTTCTTACATATAAGGGAGGCACTCAGATTTGGCTAAGTGTCGCACAGGGCAAAACCCTCCCCTGCCCCACGCTCTCTTCCTCTCTTTGAGATCCACCCTCCCAGGGCCACAATCAGGGTAGTCGAGTAAACGGGCAAACACGCGCTTGGGACTAGGCTCACCATTGTGGGTGGTGAGCGAGGTGTGGACAGGCTTAGGCAAGTAATCGGGTGCTCCAGGCCCACGTGTAGGTGTCGCGGGTGAGGCACATGAGGACGTGGGGACCTCACCCCTTATGTGTTACTTGAGGTGATAAGCTCATGTGACAAAAACAATTTATGCGGCTGCTACTGCTCCTTAGTCCATGATGTGGGACTAAATCCCACCACCTTTTTTTGTGTGGAGCTGCAGCTGAAGGTGGACTCAATTGAGGTGCTTGTGGCGATTAATGGCTTCAATTGATCGTGCAAGTGTACTGCTGAGGTGAATCCGCATCACTTGGAGGTGGCCGCTCAAGCTGCAAGTGCTGAAGAGAGTTTCAAGCTTTGCTTGAGCTCGTCGTTAATGGCACTGGGGACCTAAGTACCTGAAAACATGAACACGGCCTTTCCGCCCAATCAAATAAGCTCAGGAGCGTCGCCGTTAGGCGAGGAAGTGAACGGCGGTGTCCGTGAGGGGTGAGAGTGCGTGAGGTGGCCAGATGGTGATGGAAAATGAAGTGCATAGGTGCGGTGTTCGGTGTAGCGGCTAAGGGTGTAATAGGGAGAAATAAGATGGGGGTTTTGAAGAGTGGGGCATGGTGGAGGTTGTGAGATGGTTGGCGAGTTGATTGGTGGTTTGTGGAGGTGGGATGGACTCGCCGGAGTGGTGAAAGACGGCGAAGATGGAGGTGAGCATGTCGAGTCGAGGGTTGTTTTTGGCTTTTTGGAGAAGGAAACTAACCTAAGAGCTAAAAGATACTAAGCTAACCCTAAACTATTGGATGAAGGGGGAAGAACAGCACTGGCGTTGGTAGGCTGGCACTGGGGAAGAAAGTACTCTAATGATGGGGACGGCGACGACGATGGAGACAGAGAGGCTCCTGCTGGTACGACCAAGAGTGGACGAGAGAGAGGAAGGGAGTTAGACCACTGGTATTGTGGACAGATGACGAAGGAGGTCAGGAGGAGTCACCAGAGCTTGTGGAGCTTCACAGTTGGAAGAGGAAGGAGGACTATGGGGATTTCACGGCCGGAATCAGGCTTGGGAAGTTCGGCCTGGTTTGGGCTTGCTTATATAGGCCTCTGAAGGGGGTAGGAATTCTCTAGGATACCGTAATCTTTCATGCGTTCGCATGAGAGATTGGGAAAGTTTGAGAGCTTATGGATGGATTCAATGGAAAGAGGACTCCTCAAGGAATCTCCCTTCCAATTTTGGAAGGGATTGATTGAGTAGAGGAGTTCTCTTCAATCAAAGGTCGCCGGAGTTGTAAGAGTATGATTTATGGTGGTAGGGACCTTTTTGTGAAAATGATGACAATGTTAGGGGGCCATTTGTAAGGATTTCAAAAAGCTAAGGGTCTGAACGAGATAGAAAGAGTCTGACTGGACCAAAATGCAAACATGGTCAAGATGATCTCAGATTGGACCCAAATTTTGATAATTTGGATGCAATGAATCCAATGGTGAAGTTAGATTTAGGTTTTGACTTCGTTTGCTTGGGTAATTTATGCAAAAACCTAAATTAAGGTAAATGTCAGTCTGAGACTATTTTGGGTTAAGATGGGTTCTAAAGGTCAAATTGTAGGTACCAAATCATAGAAAATATTTTTCTATGAATTTTAGAGGGTTTAGGTGAATTTTATTTTGACCAGAACCTCAGTTAATTAAGTAGGTCTATTTTTAGGGTTTCAGAAGTGATTTAATTCTCAAAACACGCAAAAATTCTTTTGTCTGTATTAACCCACTTGTTGGATATTTAAGACCATTTGACTCTTAATTCCCCCTGGGAAAACCCGTGGTTGTTCTGCATTCAAGATATGATGGTAAAATTATAGTTTTAACCCTGGTTTCTTATCTTTCTCTCAGAATGATTATGCAATGAATTATGGCTCTCTGGTAGTTATGTTGGAGCATTTATTCCTTGGTAATAACTAAATTGAGCCAGTTATGGCTCATGATGCTGTTCCCATCATGTGCCTCCAATGGTTACGCTTAACATTTGGAGGGAGGCGTGTAAGCATTAGAGAAATCCAATGATAGAGATAAAGAATTAGTTTATGTAAAATTTTAATTGATTATATACTTATTTAATAATACTAATTTCTTGTAGGAGCAAGCTAAAAAAATAAGGCTAACAAGGCCCAAGCTCCAACATAGACCCATTGCTTTGGTTGAATGTATATTGACTCATTAAGAGTCTGATATGTAAGTAAAAATAATTATTTACATTCAATACATAGGTTACATATTAAGAGAAATTTATTTCTTTATTAAATTTCAAGCTGATGCGAGCGAGGGTGCTGAGCTAGATCGAGTGGGAGTTTATGAACACACTCACAATAAACAGGCACTCGATGGCCCTCGTGCATGGATTCATGAGACATATCATAAAAAACATGTAAGTTTCATGGATTTTCACTTTAAATTTATTACACTAATTTACAATTTGAAATAATTACAATTGTATTTATAGACTCGTATGATGGACTTGATCCATCCTCCTGAGGTCACAGATGAGAGCTCTATGATCATTCCGTAGCCTCTGATGACACCAAATGAGACTTTCAGGACCATGATGCCTTCGGAGCATGGAGGCCTTGTCCGTAGCTAGGGAGGGACTGCATCCATCTCTTCTTGGTATGGAAGGAAAGAATCATCATCGTTGACATCCCAAGTAGAGAATCTAAACAAGAAAATAGAGGCAATGGAACGTTAAGAGGTAGAGAAGGAGAAAAGGTTGGAGGATGTGACCTCGCAGCTACAGGCAACCATTCGCAGGATATAGTGATAGGATGAGTTATTAGAGTGGTAGAGCTAGTAGTTGATGGACCTAATGTCATTCTTGCGAGGATCTAGACCAAAGCATTCAACGTTCTACATACCTCCACGATGGGACAACGACGATAAGGGTGGACTAGGAGCTGGTGGCATAGGTACGCCAGCATAGTGTATATGATAAACATTTCATATCTTTTGTAATATTTAAACTCATTTTATATATAAAGTGATTTTTATTTTTATTATGTTGAGATTTAGTTTTATATGTTGGTTTGGTAACCTAAACCCTAATTAAAAATTTATTTCATAAAGCAATAACATATATTTGGCAACGATTAAAATTAAAATCATCGCCAATTTTAATATGGTGACATATTTAAAACTGCTACCGAATATCAAATTTTGGCATCACTCAACCTCCTCCTACCAACTCGTCTACTACGGCGACGGTATTAAGAAATTTTGTGATGGTTATAAACCATTTCAAAAATCAATATTTTCCTGTGCAAACTACTTTCCCACCAACTCATGCTTTACGGAGAAGGCATACCACAATATAAAAATCGTCGCGACAAGAATTATTTTCCCACATTAATTATTTTCCCACCAACATTTGGTGATGATTATTTGGAAAACCATCGTCAAATATGTATAACGACGGTCCATAACTATCACAAACGTTTCTAGTCCTCGGATCTTGCACTGGGAGAAATAGCGTCGGTAGCTTATTATAACCATTGCCAACTCCTTACGGTGATGCAACATTCCATACAGTATCTAGTGATGGTTTTACCATCATTGGTGATAGTTTCGAATCGTTGCCAAAAGTGTCTTTTACTGTAGTGTTTGTTTATGATTTCATGCACTGTTTGATTTTTAATTATTTTTCTACTCATCCAAATTGATTGAAATTACTTGCATTTGATTTCTGGTCAAATTTTCAAACTCTAAAAATCCTTTGGGAATATTTTTGGCACCATCACTATCTAATTCACAAAATATACTAATTGCTGGCCTTTTTTGCCTTTGAGACCCCAATACACAAAAAATTAGGGGAAAATTATTTTTACGCATAAAGAATTTTGAAAAAAAATATTTTTGTGTGCCTTATTGAGTGGTGCTTAGATGCTATTGATTTCAATGATTGGGCCACACCACTCATATTTCTGGAACTGATTCACCAATTAGAAGCTGCATATTTAGGGTTTTGATTTTTAAGGTTGGCTAGACACTAATACTTATGAATTTTAAAGGGAATATATCTATGCCTGTGCTTGTAAAACTTTGAGTGCCAATGAGAACTTCCTTGACTCACCTAAGCCTCAACCGTAAAGGTCATTAAACAAGGCTCAATCTTAAAAGATATTTACCAAATACGTATACTTGTAAACCTTCTGTTTATGCACGTACACTACTAATTTGGTCATTAAGGTCAACACCCCCTAACGCCATTACATTCCAAGAGGACTTCAATCCTAGCCCTATAAAATAGACTAGACGTGACCTAGGTAGGAGCAATTGATTTCTTGGTAACCTAAGGTTAGATTGGGCTTAGATTAAGGCCTTGTCTACTTGGACGAACTAGTGACAAGAAAGGTTGGTGAGATAAAGATGTTAACCCCTAGTGGTGTCCCATCGTGTGGGGTGTCCTAATAGGTCCCACCCTCCTGGCAAACAAAGTAATTCAAGGGTTGGTTTAACCCAATTGTGCTTTAGGGTGACAAGATTAGGTCTATTAGGGTATATACATTTCAAGGCTACTTTGTTTGCTTGTATTGTGAGGGTGGGTGTTCTCTTAATTGTTTCCCCTATTATCCCATTTTGTTCTTTCGATTTATGCTTGGAAGGAGATCTCTGAATCGTGATTCAGTTGAGCCACTTGTGCGGAACCCTAGGAGGAGACTTTTTTTTTCTAACTTTGCTAAGATAGCTAATTCTAGTAAGGGTAAGATGCCTGATATTCTTGAGCAACCTGAAATTCCTGAAGATCTTGAGAATCAAAATCTTAGTCCTCTAGCCTTAATCCAAGCCCAGATCAGTGTCAATTATAAGCTTCAATAGTAGTAAGTCCAACTGATTATTGATGACTCTACAATTATTAACATTAATTATATCAATTAGAGGCAATTTCGAGGGCTCATGCACGTAATTATGATAATATAGTAGGTCTGGGAGCAATGCATGCATATAGAACATTCTTTACATTAAGATTGCTTGAAATCAATGTTTAGTGGCTAAGTTGTACAAGTGCATATTGAAACAGGTCTCGGATGAGCAATTGAGCCACCGATGGATTCAAAACAAAAATTGAAGTCCAATGGCTCTGAAATTGCCCCAATTCGACCTCTGTATCTCCCACAATTAGCCCGAGAATCTTGGCCGTTGATCTGATATCAACGACCCACGTCACACCACGTGACGCCATCTCAACGACCACCCAATGCAGTCACAGCCTCTTCATAGTGCATGCATCATTTATGTCAACTGTCTGATCTCCATCGCCCCCCACACGATCAGCCACAAACGGCCCAGATCACATTTTGGATAGCATAACGCAATGGCAACGCACAATGTATCGCAAGTGAGGGACGTGGGATCGAGTCGCAATCCGCGCCCCTTTGCTCACGAGAGCACATTAAGTTCGGCCATTGAATGAGGAGTGAATGGCTGCGATGATCCCATGTCACTCGCACACGATTGAGCCATCTCAAGCGTCCATCCACGCGTGGATCTCAGCCGATCGCGTGTGATCAGCTAGCGCAAATTGTGCCACGTGGCCAAATGAGATCGCAGCATCGCAAGAAGTGCAATGCAGCACACGTGCAAAGGCACGATCCTTGAGTGCTTGTGGCCATTGGATGAGAGCATCGACAGCTCTCGTGAAACACGACAACATGATTGAGCTGGCATATGTGTGAGTTGTGAAGATTGGTTCAGCGTGAGCAGCGGGTGAGGCGCAGTCCAAGGCCAATTTAGTGTAGTTTGGGGGCAGTTCAAGGCAGATTCAAGGGTTCTCTTCACTTGTAAAACGCCCTTAAGGCCCCCATTGCAACATATCTCTTAATCGAGCATTCTACCACCTTCTAGAGCTTCAAAGCTAGTCCCTGGAGCCACTGAGCCACCAACGGAGCTTCCTCCACCACCGTGGCTACCTGAACTCGCTTTTAGTTCTTTAGCTTATGTTTACATTCTATTCAAGCATTTCTTTAGTTTTTATGCTAATGTTTGTAAGACGATTTTTATAATTCATAGATGTGATCTTTACTAATATGTTTGATGTTCTTTTCATGTTTTCTAGGCTAGGCTTCTACTTTGATCGACTTATGCTTGTGTTTGTCAGCATACTTCATGTTTGTATTTTCTAATGCAAATCTAATCTACCACGGATTTCTACTCTCCCTCTCTCTCTTTCTTTCATGAAAGAGAACAAAATAAAATATCATGTGACAATAAATCTTAACAACAGGAAGATTTGATTTCTCGCCTTCTTCAGATCGACACTTGAACTCACTGTTTAATCTTCTTTTTGAAATTGATGTTGTAAGCACATGCTACAACATACAAGTTATCTTAATGCATTTTCCAATGTCAGTTTTTAGCACCATTGCCGAGGAGGAAATGAATTTTATTTATTGCTTTCATACTTGCATTAATGATATTCATGAGATCTGACTCTCTTCTCTCTCTCAATTGAATTAGTTGCAGGAATTCAAACCGTAGGCGACAGGAGGAGCACGCTCCAAGTCGATAGATTGGGAGTAAAATGTGATGAAGACCTCAGTGAGTATAGTCTTATCTAGTGTAGTTTCATCATTCTTTTATCAAAAAAAAAAGAAGAAAAAAAAATGGCCTTTAGGCTCATGCATGAATCATAAGTTAGATTGTTTTCCTACTTTAAAAAAAATATAAAAAAATATAAAAATCTTAAAAAAAAATTGGCATCATAGATTGTTACTTGACTCACATCTTGAACCAACCACCCAACAAAAAATATATATACACTCTAATATCTTTAGAAAATTTTTCTAAGTGTTTCTTTCTTTGAGTGGTGCTTATTAAGCCACCCATGTTCTATACTAGGCCACACCACTCACCAAAATTAAAATCAATTCACCTGATAGAATTTCATGAACTCTAGGGTTGAATACATTAGGATTATTTATTTCTAAGGCCACACTACTCTTAAAGGAAATTGACTATCACCCGTTATGTGAAAAACCTTGCGTGCATACTACAAACACTGTCCGAATACATAAAGAAATCTCAACCCTAAAATTCGTTAAAGCAAGGATGAATCATTAAAATACACCACTTCCCAAATAACCTTTCTTGAACACCATGTTTTTTTAAGTGCACACACAAGCTCAAATTGGATTACCTTCCCCTCAACCCCCTCATATTCAACCTGGCCAGATTAATTTTGGGAAGGAAGGTCTAAGTGCTTGCAAGCTTAATAATTCTTTGTAAGGCTTTAAGTCACTATGGTCAACACAATATAGGGCTTAGTTTTGTTTGCTTGCCTATACACACACAATTCTCACTTCTGTCTCCTTCACATCTCTCCCAATTCTTCTAGTGTATGCACGGAAGGCACTCACTTAACCCTAAATTGGTTGCACTAGAGAGAATCCCAAGAAGGAGACTCAGTTATTCTAAGGTTAGAATTATGGAAATGGCCGACTTGAGAATTGAGGATATGGAGGACTGACCTCAACCTGATGTTATGGCCATTATCCAAGCCCAGATTATGGCTAACCACCAACTCTAGCAACAACAAATCCAGGCCATAATGTAGGCCATACATCAATTGCAGAACCCTCAAGGACAACCCCCTCCAAACCCACCAAGACCCCCTGAGGGGCCAGCCAAGGCCTCTCCATAATTTCGAAGATCCTTCTGCTATCCTAGTCAAACCTTACCTTAGAATCTCTGAAGGGGGAGATGATTTTGAGTTAAAACCCAATGTCCTTAGCTTGATCCAAAGTCACCTTCATGGGAGCTCAAATGAAGACCCCTTCCAACACCTAGAGGATCTAGACCAGATTGCCCCGACCGTGAAACCTAGGAACATTCACCTTGATATTGTCCTGATGAAGATGTTCCATTCTCCCTAAAAGACAAAGCTTTCCATTGGCTCAGAACATTAGGGAGACCCATCTCCACTTGGGAAGAACTGAGGCATGCCTTCCTGGAAAAGGTTTTCCCCATAGGAAAAATCAATGCCTCAAAAGAGCCATTACCACATTCACCTTGCAAAGTAGAGAGCAATTTCATGAGGCGTAGGAACGATTTAACAAACTATTGAGGAAATGCCCAGACCATGAGGTTCCGAGGTGGCAATTGGCCTAGATCTTCTATCATGGTCTGGATAGCACCCTTAGGAATTTTGTAGATGCCTTATGCGGAGGTAATTTTCTGAATAAAGATGAGGAAAATGTGTTTGAACTCTTTGAGTTAATGAGTGAGAACTCACCTAATAATGCCTCCATGACCACATTCAATAGGTCCAGTCAACCTTGTGGTGGAATTTATGAGGTGCAAACTAATTCAGGTATGGTTAACATGGACATTATAGCTACGAAGCTGGATCAAGTTGAGTTGGTGGATAAAAATATAAATGAGCTTCTAAACCATTCTTGAGTCCCTATGCAAACCTTTACCCTATCAAAGGGAGCCCACAATGTTGACTTGGTTTAGTCTATGAACCAAATGCACCTAGAACAACCCCCAACTATGTTCTAGGGAGGGGCCTTTGCTCCCTCATACCCTGATTATCCCTTCCCCTCCCCTCCTGCACCTTCTACTATTGAAGATGCCAATGCCATCCAGGGCTATTTTTATTGTTAAAATGTTTGGAATTATATATTTGATAATGACAAATGAGCTATTTCCTTGGAAAGGACTAACATATTGCAAGTAGGATTTAAAGAAAAGAATCAAGGAAAAAGAAGGGCAAAAGAACTTTCGTAGTTTATCTTATTTATTTAGAATATAATTAAGCCTTGAATTATCCTTAGGATATCTTTAGAATCTTCCTATCCATATCCTTATCCTAAAAACTGTGGAACTTAACTTCTGTTGGTTTTTTAGACGTCACATTTTCTCTTCAAATGTCTGAGTCTGTTTTATAAGGTGTCTGATCTACTTCACCACATGACTAGGATCTTGTCCAGAGCCTAGATTCTTATCCAGAATTTTCAACCACTGTCACATAGGTTTTCAGATGTCTGTGCTCTACTTCAGACATCTAATAATGTCTTTTAGACGCCTCCTTGAACTTGCTATATCTCTTTAACTTTAGAAGAATAACGGTCATAATTTTTAGTTGCCTTTCAGGCATCCGTTGTCTTCTTTAGATGTCTGAGAATGACCAATGTTCATTTCTTATCCAATGTTCAGTTTGATCTCAATTGATTATTTTTGTTACTCCTTGAATTTGAAACGTTGTAGGCCATCGGACGTCTTCATACTTTTTCAAATGTCTAATCATTCTTTTTAAGATGACTCCACTTTTGATCAGACATCCAGTAAGACATCTGACCATTTGTCTTTAAGTCCCTATCTAGATCCAATTGAATTCTAGTAACTTAGTGATTGACACCGAAGTCTTTTCAGACATCCAATTTTATTTTTAGACGTCTAAAACTATCTATTTAGATGTCTATCTTTTTGTTCAGACGTCCTTGTACTTGATCTTGTGAAATCCAGTAACGACTACTTTTCCTCTAGAGCTTTTTTAGACATCCTGGTTTACTCTAAGACGTCTAAAATAGTCTTTTCAGACATCTGTCGTGGCTTTTCGGATGTTTGATATAGTTAGACTTTAAGTAGATGCAATGTAGCCATTCAACCTTAATTTATTCCATTTCAATTCAAATTCTAACTACCTAGACCTAAATCAGACCCTATACACCTATATATACCCCCAAAGGAAGCCTTAAACAAACACACAAAAAAGTTATACATTCTACTCACTTAGAAAAGGCTTGTGCTCTCGTGTGCTCCATTTGTGCTGTTGCTTTCTTATTCTTGAGAGCAAATCTTTTCCCTGCTTCTCATAGGTTTGAAAAGGGAGTTTTCTAATCTTTTTATTCCATATTTCATTCAAGGCATATAGGATATCTTTTATTGTATTGATAGTTTATTTGGATACCCGATCTGTAGGTTTCTCGTTTCCTCTTAGTAGAGGGGCAAAACTCTTCTTGGGATTTGTCCAGGAAGAGGGGAATTGTAAATTACTTGTTGTTAGTAATTTGTACTTGAGTAGGGGCAAAATTCTAGATTGAGAAATCTAGGTAGAGGTTTTTCCTGTAAGGGTTTCCTCTCTATATACCTGTCATTTTGTTGCGATTATTTGTGAATTTTATTGCACAATTCAATCTCCATTCTTGTGCCACTAACAATTCTAAGCCTGGCCCTTTCTCAAACACATACAACCTTGGATGGTGCAACCACCCAAATTTTTCCTGGTCAAATAAAAAATCAAACTAATACCAAAACCAACCTAAGCCTAATCCTTCCTCCTTCTAGCAGGAACAACCTAACAGACCACCGTATAACTAGAATAGGGCATCCTACACAGCAAAGCCAAATGAATAGCCTGATTAAGATAATAACAGGTATGAACCAGAAACATCAGGAGGAAATGGCTTTAGTGGAGGGACAATTGAGTCAGCTATTGTATACAAAACAACAGGGATCCATTCCATGTTAGCCACAACCAAACCCAAGGAATGTAATGAATAATGGCCACAATCATCAAGGGTTCCAACAAAAGCAGGGGCAAGCCCATGTGATTTTACAAGCCCCTCAAGCACCCCATGGATTTGCTGCTTCTTCTTCTAGAGGATCCAACCCTGGTTCCAGTGGCTCAGCCAATGTGGTTACCTGGAGAAGCAATACCCAAACCTAGGACCCACAATGGCCAACCCCTCCTATAGCTGCAAATCCTGAGATAATTGATGATTCTGAGGATAAGCAGGAGGAACCCAGGGTTAAGGAACCTGACCCAATTCAAACCCAAATCCCTTACCCTAAAGCCTTAGATATGGTCAAAAAGAAGAAGAATGTGGCTAATAACAAGGAGTTATTAGAGATATTCAAGCAAGTGCAAATTAGCATATCTCTCCTTGAAACAATTAAGCATATCTTGGCTTACGCGAAGTTTTTTAAAGATGTTTGTACACCCAAGCGTAAGCCAAGAACCCAAGCACCTAGGAAGATAGTGCTATTAGAACAAGCTAGTTTGGTGATTTTAAGTAACCTACCTTCCAAAAAGAAAGACCATGGAGCACCTTTGATCTCTTACAATATTGGTGATTTAACTTTTGATAGTGCACTCCTTGATTTAGGTGCTTCAATAAACCTGATCCTAGCTACCCTTTATCACTAGTTCGGATTTGGAGAGCTCAAGCCAACACTTGTGACCATCCAACTACTAACTAATCTGTAAAAGCCCCAAGGGAAGTGGTCGAGGATGTAATTGTTTCAATTAAGGACTTCTACTTCCCAATTGACTTTCTAGTCCTTGACATGAAAGTCCTCGAAAAGTTACAAAATACCCCCATAATCTTAAGTAGACCCTTTTTGGCTATAGCCAAAGCAAACATTGACTGCAACATGGGATGTATGGAAATTGCCTGTGGAGATAAGAAAATGCAGCTGGATATCTTCAAGGCAACTAAGTCTTTTGATTGTGGCTGGGTCAAGGAATGCCATCCCATGGATACCTTGGTTGAAGAATGCTTGACAATTAGTTCCTTAGAGGACCATCAGACTCAACCAGCTATAGATTACCCTAACCCATCCCAATCCCTGAAGGTTGCGAATCTGCGTAGAGATGACTATAATCAGTAGCCTCCCCATGTAGAAATTGATGTCACACAACTCCCTCCCTTCCCTTACCCATCCAACATTGTACCACCTACACTTGAACTCAAACCTTTGCTTAATAATGTTAAATATGTCTTCCTAAGACCTAACAACACCTTCCCTATGATTATAAATGCACACCTAACCAGGAAACAAGAGCATAGGTTGACTACGACCCTAGCAGAACACTAGGTAGCCATTGGGTGGACAATTTCTAACCTCTAAGGGATTAGCCTTAGTTACTGCACACACAAGATCTACTTGGAAGATTGGGCGTGACCTTCTCGCCAAATGCAAAAGAGACTAAACCCAAACATGCAAGAGGTTGTTAAAAAAGATATCATAAAATGGCTTGACACAGGAATCTATCTGATTCCGACAGCCCTTGGGTGAGCCCTACATAAGTGGTGCCAAAGAAAGTTAGGCTCACTATTGTCACAAATGACAAAGGAGAATCCACCCCCACCCATACCACCATTTCTTGGCAGGTGTAGTGATTATAGGAAGCTAAACGAGGCCACAAAGAAAGATCACTTCCCCCTGCCATTCATTGACCAGATTCTCAAACGTCTGGCAGGGCAGAAATATTTTTACTTCCTAGCTGGATATTCAGGAAGTAACTAGGTTTCTATTGCACCTGAGGACTAGGAGAAGACCATGTTCACCTTCCTGTATGGCACACTTGCATTCCATTGTATGCCGTTCGGGTTATGCAATGCACCTACTACCTTTCAACGTTGCATGCTAGCCATTTACTCCGAGATGGTGGGTGAATATACAAGATGGTGGCTTCATGCAGGGGGGGCTCTTATCTGTGTGGTGTATGGTGGGGAAGGCCATAAGAGGGATTCTTGTACAATGGGGGGATGCAAAAGGGTAAAGGAGAAGGGTGGAGAAAAAGCATTCGTAGAGGTGGTCAAGAACAGGCCAGATCAGTTATAGAGGGGCAGGGGTGCAATCTAGGAGATGCTGGTGATGAAGAAGCAAAAGGATCACCATCCTAAAGAGCAAGGTGTGGGCCTGATGGATGAATCAAGGGACATAGCTCATGAAGATAATAGGGTGAAAGAGGTGGGATCTCATATGACAGTACTTGTTGAGGAGGGGGATGGAAATGGGGATGAAAAAGAGATGGTGGTTACCTCTTTTTCTTTTGATGCATCAGATGAGATTATATATGATGTTGGAACGAAAAGCAAAGGCAAAGGGGTGCTTATCAGGTCACCATACAAGCTACGAAGAAGAAAAGGTGAGGCCAAGATGGGGATGGAAGTAAATGTAGTTGCAACAGTGATTGGAGTGGTGCGGACTAATGGAGGTTTGAGTAGAGGGAACTCAAAAGCAAGGAAAGGATCCTATCATGGAACGTGTGTGGGTTGCGCGATGGGATCCGAAGAGCTTCCCTTGCAAGATATATGTGGGAATGGGATGTTGATTGTGCTTTGTTGCAACAAACGCATATCGAAGAGGATGGGCATAGCTTATGGAGGTCGCTATTACAAAATGGGAATGTGGAGACTCCTATTGTTGGGGCTCAAGGTAGATCAGGCGGCATGGCCATCTGGTGGAAGGTTACAAAGCTGGAAATGATTGTGGTTCTGAAATTTGATTTTAGTGTTATCCGCAGGTTCCAATCAGTCCATAGTGGGAGTGTTTGGTTAGTCACATGCGTATATGGGTCATGCATTGCTAGCAGAAGGAAAGACTTTTGGTCGGAACTAATGGAGAGAGCAGGTGTGATTGGTGATAACCCTTGGCTAGTAGGTGGGGACTTCAATTGCACTCTTTCAAGCTAAGACAGAACGAGTGGGTAAGTGGATCAGTCTGCACCTGGTTTTTAGATGGCAGTTCAGAATATGGGACTTAATGAGTATCCATCGTCAGGAGTGGAGTTCACTTAGCATAATGGCAATAGCCAAATGTCCAAAGTTGATCACTTCTTTGGGAATTCGAGCTTGCTAGAGCGTTTTCGCTTATCCTCTATGGCCAAGCAAGTGAGACCATTTTTTGACCACACGCTGCTAATATAGGACTATGGTGAGGGAACTTCGGTGGGTTCATATTTTAAATTCAGAAGATCGTGGTTGAGGGAGCCAGGTTGTAAAGATATGATTGCCAACTAGTAGGAAGTGAAGTGAGTCTCTGGATCTGTGACAGTACGGCTTGCTACGAAGTTGGTTGCCCTCAAGAAAATAATGAAGGAGAATGGGCTGATGGTTGGGGTACTATGTGAACAAAGGAGAATGGAGGCGCTTGCCATGTTGCGTGAATTGGATGAGAAGGAAGCTGCTGGTCCTCTGTCTGAGTCTGAATTGCAGCAGCAAAAACAAATGCAAGAAGTGGTGTTGGAAGAGGATTTAAAGAGGGAGATGGATTGGCTACATGAGGGGGATGCCAAGACAAAGTTTTTCCGAATGGCTACCAACTCGAGGAGGGAATTTTTCCATATGGCTACTAGCTCGAGGGGGCACGTGAATCTCATCTCTTCCATTCTTTCTAGAGATCAAAGGCTTATGTCTATGGCAATTATTCGAGTTGCTGCAATTAGCTACTTCCATAGTGTTTCTGCTGCCTTAGTCAGAGGTGTATGGAGAGTCGTGATAATGGATTATCCTAGGGTTGATGGTGTGCAGTCTGACAGTTTGGTAGCCCCTTTTTTAGAATAGGAAGTGGTGGATCTATCAATGACCTCAACTTGGAAGGATCCCCGAGAATGGATGGCTTCCACATATTCTTTTACAAGGAATTTTGATGGGTGGTGAGGGTGGAAGTGATGGAGGTGGTCCACGAATTTCAACAAGGGAATAGTGGCTTTGATAAATTTAACAGATCATATCTATTTTTTCTTCCAAAGAAGCCTAGGGCTGAGCGATTCCAAGAGTTTAGGTTGATTATGCTGTTGAGCTTTATCTACCTAATAGTCAGCAAGGTCTTAGTAAACTGACTCGGAGTGGTTCTCCAGGGGTTGATATCCCCTGTTCAATCAGCTTTCCTTCTGAATAGGTCACTACATGAATCATTTATTGTGGCATAAGAAATGGTGGCAGGATGGAGTAGGAGGAAGACTAAGGCCTTCATGTGGAAGGTCAACTTTAATAAAGCCTATGATTTAGTTTCCTGGCCTTATTTGTGGGAGGTGTTCAAGAGAAGAGGTTTTCCACCCCTATGGATTAAAGGGATGATCACTACCTTAGCTTTCTCTCCGCTGATCAATTGTAGACCATGTGGTGTCTAGATTCATCCCATATGCGGGGTGATGAATGATGCGATGAATTTGCACGCGGATGGGATTTGAATTTTGGAAAACCCATCGTCGTAGTTCGATTCACCAGAAAATCTGTCGATCAAATAAAATTTATAACTGAAACTCGAAAAGTGAGTCCCGAGTCAAACACGGGGAGGCGAACGTTTGGTTTTGAAAAATCCGCGTTTCGCTTTTTATTTGTTTTTATCATTTTTATCTTTTGTTATTTTTTTTAGTATTTTAATAGGGCAAGAGATCAAGTCGATGAATTCTAGCTAGTCTACTTGCAAAACAAAAAGAGAGAGACACGGAGAGAGGGAGAGACACAATCATGTATTTTTATAATCAAATGTTTATTACAACTAAGAAAGCAGGATATCTATACTACGGAAGCAATAAAGATAGAGATGGGTGAGAGAAATCCCCCTCGACGGTCGCTTGGAGGATGAATCGCTCTGACATCGCTCGAAGGAAGGTGGTGAGGAGCGGGACGAATGAGGATGGAGCCGGAGAATGAAGGGCAGGGCAGGACGACGTTGCGGCGAGGATCTTCTTCTCGAAGGGAGGTCAGAGGACGATCATGGGATGCTCCACAAATGGGGATGAAAAGCAGGAACAAATGTTTATTTTCTACTTTAGAGGAGCATCCCAGGCTTGGGACAAGCTCTCTCTAGAGCCTTGGAGGTGGTGAGAGGAAGAAAGGAAGAGATGAAGAAGAATGGGAGGGGTAGGGGTCCTTTTATAGTGGAGGAAAGGATCAATTTTGTATACAGGACATTTAGTGACGATCATAAACATCGCTGAAGATCCACAACAAACATCACTGAAGATCCACCACAAATGTCGCTGAAGACAGCCTTGCGCCCATGCCACCACTACATTGGCGTGTGCTCTACGCACCTGTGTCGCGTGCCTTCGTGCGTTACGGGCCCACGTGCACTACCGCTACCTCTACGCACGCCCATGTGCGCCCACTACGCTGCTACGCATGCGTGCCTCCGCACACGCACGCACGCCCGCACTGCTATGCGCATGCGGTGGCACGTGAGTGCACTTAGTGGCCTAGGTTGCACCACGTGGCATGATCTGGGTCGTCCATCTTCTTTCCGTTGTAGGGGCTACTATAAAGGTCGGATTGAGTTGATTTTCACGCTATTGGGTTGCGATTGTTGAGCCAAATCCATCCGCGTGGTCAGATTTGTCATTTGAAGCTCCAAATTACGTCACCTAGTCCCTTGGCCGTTGATCTTCCTCAGACTGCATATGATGTTACAGGACTTCGATCAAGACGATCTCGGAGGTGTTGGACTACGATTGTTGTCTTGATCAGATCCGTATGGTCAGATCATCAATCCGAGGCTCCGAAATAAATCTCCTTCTCTCCTGACCACAAAAAGGATGCAATTAACCTAAAATATACACTACTCTAAATGTAGAATGATGCATGCTATGCAATATTTATAATATGGAATGCAAATCTAAGCCTAGGAACATGCATAAATAGGCATTTTAACCTAAATGGATGTGTCTACATCACGGGGTCAGGTAGGGATGCCCCTTGGTACCATTGATTTTCAATCTTGCAGTGGATACATTAGCTCGCTTTACTTTTAAGTTGTTAGAGGTGGGTATGATCAAGGGGTACGCCCTTTCCGATAGACAGACCATGGCCCTGATACTCCGATATGCAGGTGATACCGTGTTTTTTGTATAGGGTGGTGTGCGAGAAGTGCGTGCCCTCTATCATATGGTGTCCATATTTGGGGAGGGGTTAAGACTTAAACTGAATGGGGAAAAATCCTCTCTTGTCTGATTTGGATCAAATGGAGAAGAGTGTGACCAAATGTCAGAGGCATTGCATACACCAATCATTTCTTTATCCATCACATATCTTGGTCTACCATTAAGGAATGGAATGCTTAAAAAGAGTGACTGGAGCTATTTATTTGGGAAGATTTCAGCGAAGCTAGAGTGCTGGAGCGGTAGGTACTTATCCAAAGGGGGAAGATTGATCCTCTTGAATTCAATTATCACAGCCATGTCAGTGTTCATTTTTTCTGTATTCAAAGCTCCAAAAGCAATCTAAAAGTGTCCGAAAATAATGAGAAAAAGTTTCTTTTGAAAGGGGTGTTTGCATGCTAAATCAGAGTTTTAAAATCACTTCGTTGCAATATAGCCAAAATAGCACATGAACAAATATAATTTATAGCTCGAAAGAAATCCAAGGTCGAACAGAGGGAGCAATATGGCAACTTATCTTAGGATCACAATTTTAAGCACAATGTAGCAATATAATGGAAATCTCAAGCACAAATAATATAAATATAGAAGCAAGAGTCAATGTAGCCCAAAAATATTAGGGTAAAATGGTGATTTAAATCATCGATTACCCTAATTACAATAATAGCAAATATCTCAACAGTATCAACCAAATTTAATCCATGCAAACCAAGTGCACAGTGCACTGTGTCAGATAGATCAAACGATGGAGCTTTCAATCAGATGACTTAAACTCTTCCTTGCTATAGTATCAAGAGGGCACTCTTCTTCCTTTCCTTTCTCTCCTCAGGGGAAGGCACAACATAGAGGCATGGTTGCCTCATAGAGACTAAGTGTTGAGAAGGGTTCACTAAAGCAAAACACCCCCACCCCCTCCTCTATTTCTCTTTCTTTCTTCTCTTCTCTCTCAAATTGGGCAAACTAGACTAGACCCGAGTAACCGAGTAAACGGATCGAGGCCCAGACCCCCTTGGCATGAACTACAGGTGAGGGCATGCATATGCACGTGCGTGGGTGGGGACCTCACCCCCTGTGCATGCTGAGGCAAACAGCCGGTATCAGAAAATCAATTTAAGTGCAGTTGGGGCTTCTTCACTTTATGAGGTGGGACTATCCCACGCAGCTTCGTCGCAATGCAGCAGTAGCTAAAGACTCGTCTGATTGGGGTCGAGGATGCGGCTGTGGAGTCCAATTGATCACCTAGAGCACTTCCTGAGAGTTAGCTGCAACACCTGGAGGTGGAATCTGGAGGGGTTGCGGCCAGAGGACTGCATCTAATGTCGAAGAACTCCGAGGTGGAGTGGAGGTCCAGCGATCACCTGAAAAGCAGAAAACGGTGTCGTGGCCACATCAAATATGCTCAGGAGGATTGCCTAAGGATGGCGAATGTGAAGGTGGTCTTGGTGGTGCGCGTGAGTGAGTGGGGAGGGAGGACGACCTCAAGGCGACAGTGCGGTGAGCATGGAGTTTGGCAGAGGGTAGGAGTGAGCAAACCCCTCAATTTCTTGAGGGGTTTTGTTCGCGTGGATGAGGCGAAGCTTTTGGGAGCGGTGACCGTCGATTTGGTGGAGTGTAGTGGGCTATCGAGGTCACCGGAGGTATGCTAGAGATGGGGGAGACGATGATAGAGCGGGCAAGTCGGAGGTCGACGTCGAAGTTGGGAAATGTGGAGGGAATTAGTAGATGATGAGTCAATTGGAGTGCCTAGCAGATGAAGAGAGGGTGGAGGAGACACCAGCTATGATAGGCCAACGCAGGAGAAGGAGAAGTCTCCGATGAGTGAGATCGACAAGGACGACGGAGCACGGAGACGCCTGTTGGTATTGCAAGGCGTGGAATAACTTGAGGAAGATGATCCCGCCACCTATTGTACATGGCGGTGGGCGAAGAAGGCGGAGGAAGAGGGTTACTGGAGCAAGCATCGAAGTAGGCCAGAGAGGGAGAAGAGAAGAGGACTTGGGCCTAAAAAGTTGCTCCAAGAAGAGGGAACGCCAAGGAGGTCTTTTGTAGGCCAAAGAGCGAGCTTCAAAGCTTGGAAACTAAGCTTTAAAAGCTCGAAAATCACATAATAGGTTTAGGATTTCCAAGAGTTCGCATGAACTCTTAGACGAGATTTGGAAGGCAAGACCTACCTCAGATTAAAGAGCAACTCCTCAAGAATCTTCCTTCCAAATTTGGAAGGATTTCGTCATGAAATCAGGGAGAATCTCTTGATTGAAGGTCAGCAGTTCATGGGTTCACATAGTAATTGCAGTAGGGGCATTTCTGTGAAAAATATGAAGAAGTTAGGGGGGTTTTTGTAATAATTTCAAAAGCTGAGGAGTTATTTGAGAGAATAAGAGTCAAACTTAGACTAAAATGCAAACTAGGTCCAAATAATCTCATATTAGCCTCAAATTTTGATACAAACCTAATTTGAACCCAAGGAATCCAATGGTGAAGTTGGATTTTGGTTTTGATCTCGTTTGACTAGATAATTTATGTAAAAACCCAAATTAGGGCGATAGTCTGTCTGTGACTCTATTTTAGGTCAAAACAGGTTCTCATGGTCAATTAAAAGATGATAAACCCTAGAGAATATTTTTCTATGAATTTAGAGGGTTTATGTGAATTTTATATTGACTAGAACCTTAATTAATTAAGTAGATCTGTTTTTAGGATTTCGAATGTCCATTAATTCTTGAAATGCGTGAAAACCCGTTTCTGTATACATGGACCTACTTATTAGGCATTAATGACTACATGACCTTTAATAAACCCTTGGCATATCCCGTGGTTATTCTATATTTGTCGTAAGATGGTAAAATTATAGAAATAACCCTATTTTCATCTTTCCTTCTCAAAATAATTCATCCTGCTCAAGAGACCTTCTGACTGATATGTAGGAGCTTTTATTGACTTTATTAGACCAAATTAAGCTAGTTATGTCTCATGATGGTGTTCCCATCATAACCCCATGCCTAGCTTTTACTACTCCCTTAGCAAAATTCTATGAACTAAACCATTTATCTAGGTCGAATGTAACCGTCAAGATGCCCTACTAAGCCGCATCACTAGGAATCATATCTTAATACCAACAATAGGCTTAGAGGTACTCAAGTACTAGCCCAAGTCCAGACCTGACTAGCTTTTGCCTCAGTCTGCTGCGAAGGTTTCTAAGGCCCGCAGGAGCTAACCTAAGGTTTGTTGTACCCAGCAGTTGAAGCACCCATGCTTGAAACATGGTTAGTCCAGGTTCAGTTTGCCAGTGCATTTTGTAAGAGAGATATAGGAGAATTTTACTTGTGGAGAGCTTTCTCTCCCTTTTTCTTTTTCATTATATTTTTCCTTAGATCCATCTTCGGATTGGCCCTAAACATGGTCTGTATCAGATTCCTTGTCCCCACCATCAATCATCGTAGGGTCCTTAGCAATCGATGCTTCGAGATAGCACCACCCATGGCAACCCCTAGAACCCCAGCTTTCGAGATTTCGGGATAATCCTGCTCATGGCATTCTGTAGCTAAATCCAGACCCTGGCAATCGACATTTCATGATAATGTCACCCATGTCATCTGAACCAGCATAAGGTGCTTTCATGCCCCTAGTAGGATATTTAGATATCTTAGGAGATAAGCACCGAGGAGATGATATGTTATTGCACATCTTCAAAGAAAATTTCCTGCCTCTCCGTGCCGGGAACTTGTCTAAATCAACTTGTGTTTTCAAGCCGCTCTTAATCTAGATCTTAGGATCATTTTCAAAACAGATTAAATGCCCTATGGCATGATTTCATTATTTAAAGTGCACCGAACCAGACTATGTGTGATTTAGGGTGCTTAAGTTACCGAGTCTTGCAAACCAGAGGTTAGTTAATGAGGCTGAATACTTGTGCTTTGCATTTTCCCCAACCTCTTGAGAACTAATCTGGATCTTGACAAGTACATGAGTGTTTAAATCTAATCAGATCCAAGAGGCCTAAGGTTGGTATGTGCCACTGATTCCTTAAGTTTTAGCCTTCCAAGTCTTAATTCATCATTCGATCCAACCTAGAAGTTAGGTAAGTTTCATATTACTTTGAAGGCACTTAATTTCTTTCTTTATCTTTTTGCTCCTTTCTTTTATTTTCAATTTTTCTTCCCTCCCTTTTCTCATTTTTTTCTCTAAAATGGTCCTCCTTTTTCCTCAACCTCCCATTCTTTTTTTAATGGAACCCTTTTTGTGAATTGATTCTCAAGGCATTTTGCATTTTAATATCCCCCCATGCCTACGATTTGCAATGTCCTCATTGTGAATTAGGTGGGTTCGAGTTCGGCATAGATCGTACATTAGATAAGGTTCAAAGGGTGGGTGAATGGGTCAGGATGACTATTGCAGACAATTTCAAGCTTTGGTACGAGTATCAAAGGTGGAGTCAGCTGTTCTAATGGATGAACCCTAAAGTGTAATATGAGTTCAGCAAAAAGATGTGTCAAAAGGGTTTAAGGTTTTTCAAAAAAAATGACGGGTTGCCTACCGTTAAACACTAAGTTTAACGCCATCAGCCGGCATAATAAGCTAAGGGAGAATGGAGTTCAAAAGATACCTCAGCCAAGTTCGTATTAGTGAGTTCAATGAATGGCTTGAGTCGTTGGGCATTCATGATGAAAGGTTCAGAATCAAAGCTGGGCTAACTGATTTCGACGGCTCCATTCCCAAAGATTCATCTCACCAAGAATGGTCCAATCCATTTAGATCTAAGTTTGCTTGGAAAAGGTTTTAACTTGGCATCAAAGAGTAGGACCTTCTAACCAGGATGGAAAGTTTTTCTAGAAATGTGTTTGTCATGAAAAGCCTTCACCTGCTCTTTGTAAATTCACGAGTTCTCATATGCGGCATTGCGTAGTTCCTCGATCTTGATCATTTGAAGCTGACAGTGAGTTTTGGCCTTAAGTAGATCTAGATTACACTTCCATACTGCCCAATAGGCTTTGTGCTCCATCTCGACAGGGAGGTGACATGCCTTCCCGTACACCAATCTGAATGGAGACATACCTAATTGGGTTTTGTGGGCAATTCTATAAGCCCACAAAGCTTCCGAAAGTCGGGCCGACCAGTCCTTCCTGTCAGGCCGAACAGTGACCTGGAGGATTTTCTTAATCTCCTGATTAGATAGTTCATCCAATCCATTGGTTTGGGGGTGTTACGGAGTCGAGATTCGGTGTGACACCCCATACTTGTTCATCTGTGATCTGAACTATGCATTTGTAAAATGGGTCCCTCCATCAGAGATAATGGCACGTGGGACACCGAACCGAGAAAAGACGTGTTGATGAATGAACTTGATTACTACCATATGATAATTGGTTTGAGTCGAGATAGCTTCAATCCATTTAGACACGTAGTCTACAGTGAGGAGAATGTATTTGAAGCTATCCGATTTAGGGAAGGGTCCCATAAAATCAATCCCCCATATATCGAAGATTCCGCATACGAGAATCAACTGTAAAGGCATCATATCACGGTGACTCATGTTGCCTAAAGTCTGGCAACGAGTGCATGCCTTACAGTAGTCGTATGCGTCCTTGAAGATCGTGGGCCAATAAAAGCCGTACTAAAGGATTTTAACTGCAATTTTATGTCCGGAGAAGTGTCCGCCGCAGGCCTGGTCATGGTAGGACAGAATGTCCTGAATTTCACTTTCAGGATGCATCATCTGATGATCTGATTAGCACCAATGCGCAAGAGGTACGGCTCTTCCCAGATGTAGTACTTGGCATCAGAAAGCAACTTATCCTTCCTGGCCTTCGGCCAATCAGATGGGATCTGATGTGATGCTAAGTAGCTAATGAAATTAGCATACCAGGGAAGTCTAGCATCGATAGTAAAGAGGTGTTCATCAGGAAAGTGTTCTGTGATTGGTTCGGAAGGGTTGATGATAATAGAGGGAGGCGGGACAAGTGATCAGCTACCACATTCTGTTTTCCCGATTTGTCGCGAATCTTGAGGTAGAATTCTTGCAACAGCAAGATCCAGCGGATTAGTCGAGGTTTCGCGTCCTTCTTCTCAAGGAGGTGAGTATATGATAAAATGGGAACCCAAAAGATAGGATCGAAATTTTTTCAGGCCAAAGACTACAGCTAGCAGCTCTTTCTCAGTAACTGTGTAGTTACGCTGAGCCTTGTTAAGTGTCTTGCTAGCGTAGTATATGACCATGGGTTTCCCATCTATTTTCTACCCAAGTACTACACCCACTATGTAGTCAGATGCATCGTACATGATCTCAAAGGATAGAGACCAGTCAGGGGATTGCGGGATTGGTGCTTGGGTGACTCGGTCACGTAGGCTCCCAAATGCATGAGTGCATTCCTCAGTGATTTAGAAGGGGACATCCTTTGACAACAGATTAGTCAGGGGGCAGGTGATTTTCGAGAAATCGGGAATGAATCGACGGTAAAAACCAACGTGCTTCAGAAAAGAGCAGATGTCCTTGACCGAGCCAGGCATTGTAGTTTGGAAATCAAATTAACCTTAGCTAAATTAACCTGGATGCCCTTTTCAAAGACAAGGTGACCTAGGATAATTCCCTCAAGTACCATGAAGTGGCTCTTTTCCCAGTAAAGAACCAAATTCACGTCAATACAATGACTGAGAATTCGGACTAAGTGCAGGAGGAAATCATCAAAAGATTCTCCAAATATGGAGAAGTCATCCATGAAGACTTCAAAGTACTCACCTACCATATTTGAGAATATGGCAAGCATGCACTACTCAAAAGTAGCAGGTGCATTGCAAAGACCGAACGGCATCCTACGGAACGCATATGTCTTGAAGGGGCAGGTGAAGGTAGTCTTCTCTTGGTCCTCAAGATGGATTGTCACCTGGTTATAACCGGAGTACCCGTCTAAGAAGTAAAAGAATCGATTCCCTGCCAATTTCTCGAGTATCTGATCAATAAATGGCAGTGGGAAATGATCCTTTTTCGTGGAGGCATTTAGTCTTCGGTAATCAATACAGACTCTCCACGAGTTTGCAATGCAGGTTGGTATAGTTTCTCTGGTTTCAGTCGTAATGACGATGAGTCCTACCTTTTTGGGCACAACCTGGATTGGACTCACCCAACGACTGTCGAAGATAGGGTAGATGATACCTGCATCTAACCACTTGATGATCTCCTTTTTCACGACATCCTGCAGGTTCAGATTCAGGCATCTCTGCATTTCATGGGATGGTCGTGAGCCCTCTTTGGTGTAGATGTGATGTGTGTAATATGAGGGGCTGATGCCAGTCAGGTCATCGAGAATCCAACCAATGGCTCTCCGATACTGCTGGAGGACAAAAATCAAGCAGGTTTCCTAATCATAGGTAAGGTGGGAATTGATAATCACAGGAAATGTCCGATCAGAACCCAAAAAGACATATTTGAGATGGTTAGGGACGGGTTTCAACTCCATGACTAGATTTTCAACAGTAGTAGGTGGTTCACGGTGAGGTTCAGGAGTAACGAAAAGAGCTAAAGGTGTCTCTAGGTCTAGTTCAGGCTCCTCTAAGTATGGGGTTTGATCCTCTTGTGGCTGATTATCAGAGATAAGCAGGTTTTCCTCGACACATGGGTCGTCAACCACGGACTCGATGTTGCAAATTTGTTCAACAACCCTACAATTAATTCCTTTTTGGGCTCTAAAGATGTCGATCTTTAGTGTCTTATTCCCAAATTTTAACTCAAGTTGGCCCTCCTCACAATTGATATTGGCCCTAGCTATGGCCAGAAATGGTCTCCCTAAAATGATCGATGTGTTCTTCAAGTTCTCAGGAGAATCCATGTCTAAAACTATAAAGTCCACGGGAAAGTAGAAATCATGTACCCTAACTATGACATCCTCGAGAATTCATTTTGGTGACTTAATAATCGATCAGCTAACTGCAATGTCACCTCTGTCGGTTTGAGCTCAGATTCTTCAAGATGGTCAAGTAGGGATGTAGGTATTAGGTTTATGGAGCCTCCTAGATCCAATAATGCTCGATCAAACTGAATATCACCGATTGTACAGGAGATCAAAGGGGTACCAAGATCTTTTTCCTTAGGTGGGAGCTTACTCAAAATGATGGAGCTAGCTTGCTCCGACAATACGATCGGGCTCTCATCTTTGGTTCATGGCTTACGCTTTGGTTTACATACATCTTTCAGGAATTTTACGTAAGCTGGTACGTGGTGTATCACATCCATCAAGGGGATGTTTATTTGGACCTGCTCGAAGAGCTTCACCAGGTCCTCCTCAAGTGCCACAGGTTTGGTTTTCTTCTTTCCCTTGGTCAAGGCCTCGAGAAATGGAACCTCAAATGGTTCCAATAGAATTGGCTCAGGTTCTTTATCAGGGATGGGCGTGCCCTGGATAACCAATATCGGGTTAAGGTCTACAGTCTCAAGCGAGTTGTGGCTAGGACAAGGTGGGTCCTATGTTGCTTTGCCACTATAGGTGGTAACAGAATTTAATCCTGCCTGATTCTGGTTTGGGCTAGGGAGGATAGGTATCTGCTGCTGAAATCCAGAATAAGAGGTTGAAGTACCCATCCCATCAGGGGATGGAATAGAATAGGCTTGATAGACAAAGTGGGCTTGACCCTAATTTGGATTCATAACGTGTCACTGGTTCATCACGTTATTTGGATTTGGAAGAGGCTAAGAAGGGAGTGCACCCGGCTGGCGAGCACTTGTCAGCTGGGCCAATTGATTGTGCAGCTCAGAGATTTCTTCTTTATGTTGTTTTTGCATGTCAACCAAGGTATGGAGAATCAAAGATGTCTGATCTTCCTTAGGTGGTCTAGATTGGAAATTTTGAATGGGCCTTGGTTGAGTAGGTTGATAGGGATGTGGGTTTTCTGGTCAAGGTGGGAATTGAGGTCTTGGCTGTGGGTTATTTCCTGACCATGCAAAGTTTGGATGATTACGCCATCCAGGGTTGTAGGTATTGGAGAAAGGATTGTTCTAGATGGAGTGGAGATCCTCGCAGGTCTGAGGGGCTCCAGAATAATCAGAGTACGAGGGTTCAGAGTTCTCCCAACTGTGGTCGGCTGGCCCGGAGTTGCCTCCGAAGCCATAATCAAACGGGGGTGGATAGGCATCCATCCCCGGAAAGTGGTAGATATTGTGTTCAGTTTCCCTTCCTGAGGGTGGGTGTATATATGTGCTTTGTGGTGAAGAGGTGGTCTTGTGTAGATATCGAGTGATATCGTCCACCTTTTTCTGAATGATGGAGACCTTATCCAATTGATTGGCTACCAACTCCAAGTCAACGGATGCAGAAAGGCCTCAAGATTCATGTACCCCCTGATTGCTTGTCAATGCGTAGGTGGACGTCCGGTCGTACGCACCCAGTGAGTCATTGTTCAGGGAGTTCTCGCACATGTTCTCGAGAATTCCCCAAATCTCGTCTTCATGCTAACCCATGATGCTGCCACCACAGGTTGCATTGACAAATAGCTTGATATCATTACAGAGCCTGTGGTAAAAGGATTGGACTTGTTCCCACCTCAGGACTCCGTGATGGGGGCATTTGCGCATGAGGTCCAGAAAATGATCCCATGCCTCATGTAGAGATTCTCCCACTCCTTGGGAGAAGTGCGTGATTTGGTGCCACATAGCGTTTGTGCGACCAATGGGATAGAATTTTTACAGGAAGGCGGTTTGAAGTTCTTCCCATGTGTCGATTGCGTGTGGATAAGTTTAAAACCAGTAGGCAGCTTTGTCGGCCAGAGAGAAGGAGAAGATCTTCAAAAGCAAGCCGTCTCGATTTTGCATGTCTGCCCCAAAGGTGTGGGCCAGATGCTTCAGATTCTTGATGTGTTGGAAAGGATCCTCAGAGTTCAAGCCTTGGAATTTTGGAGTCATGTGAAGCATACTACGCTTGAGCTCCACCTCGGGTCCTCCCACAAGGATATTAATTCGTGGTTCGATCTCCACTGCTGCGGGATTATAGTGATCTCACATTTGAGTCTGTGATAGTGGGTTAATGAAGGCATTAATATGATCTCTAAAATAAAAGCATTGTTGTGGTTCAAAGTTAGGTCGTTCTGGTTGATCCATGGTTGTGATTGGAGGTTCGGGCTTAGAATCAGAGGAAATGTCAATATGATCAAGTTGTTGCACAAACACAGAGGTCAAGGCTTGGCCTTGACGAGAGTGAATAACTAATGGAGGCCTCAAGGGTGGTCATAAGGACCTCCTCCCAAACATGGACTGATGGAGAAGATGAGAGATAGAATGTTAGATAGACCCAATCGAGGCACCCAAAGATTCTTGGATGACTATAGAGGTTCAGGGTGGATGATACTCCTGGATCAGAAAGTTATCCACCTAAGAATTACCTGAGCAGCCAGAAAGGGAGAGTCCCGCAAAGACCCCTACATGGTAGAGCATCCCCACGGGTTTCAGGGTTTCCCCCACTCGACCTTCCTTGTCACTGAGGGTCCAGGTAGACCAGGATGGATAACTTGACCTCTTAAGTCTACCAATTTTAAGTTTAGATGAGGTGCTTATGATTCCTCTTGAACTTTAAGATATTTTTGTGCAAGGTGACCTAATTTAAAGATTAGTTGACCCCACAAGGTAGGTCAACTTCACCTGTTTGTCCTTTGAGATTATTAGGATCCAACTTTTTAAAATTCAAGTGGATATTTAGAGCCTGATTTTAGGGTTTACTTGATTAGGTCAATTCAAACAAGGCTTGGGACACACACAAGTTGGGAGAATATATTCTTGATTAAGCAAGTGGAGTCCTCAACCCTAGAATAGAAATCCTATTTTGGCTCTAATTGATCCAATTAGTTCCATCCATATTTGGTACCTAGGGCTCGGTTTGTCTACAAAAGAATCAAATTAGGCAACTTGTGAGGATTGATTCTAAGAATGTAAAGCAAGTTGATCCAAGTTGATTTTTCCTTTTTTAGCTTTTCAGGGCCTTAATGAGGATGGAAAATGAGATTACCTGCCCCTTGAGTGGCTGTTGTGCGGTTGATCTTGCTCCTTGGTTAAATCCCCTGCATAATCGCAATCAGAAGAGATAAATCAAGTTAGTATCAAGTCAAGAATTGTAATCAAGAGATCAAATTATGCGTTGCTCCCGGCAATGGCACCAAAATGTTTGCATGCTAAATCGAAGTTTTAAAATCACTTCATTGCAATATAGTCGAAATAGCGCATGAACAAATATAATTTATAGCTTGAAAAAAATCCGAGGTCGAACACAGGAAGCAATATGACAATTTATCTTAAGATCATAATTTTAAGCACAATGTAGCGATATAATGGAAATCTCAAGCACAAATAATATAAATATAGAAGCAAGAGTCAATGTAGCCCAAAAAGATAAGGGTAAAATGGTGATTTGAATCACCAATTACCCTAATTACAATAATAGCAAATATCTCAATAGTATCAACCAAATTTAATCCACGTAAGCCAAGTGCACAATGCACTGTGTTAGACAGATCAAACGATGGAGCTTTCAATCAGACAACTTAAACTCTTCCTTGCTACAGTGCCAAGAGGGCACTCTTCTTCTTCCTTTCCTTTCTCTCCTCAAGGGAAGGCACAACACAGAGGCACGGTTGCCTCGTAGAGACTAAGTGTTGAGAGGGGTTCACTGAAGGAAACCCCCCCACCTCCTCCTCTATTTCTCTTTCTTTCTTCTCTTCTCTCTCAGATTGGGCAAACTAGACCAAACCTGGGTAACTGGGTAAACGGACCGAGGCCCAGACCAGCATGGTGTGAACTACGGATGAGGGCATGCGTATGCACATGCGTGGGTAGGGACCTCACCCCCTATGCATGCTGAGGCGAACAGTCGATATCAGAAAATCAATTTATGTACGGTTGGGGCTTCATTGCTTTACGAGGTGGGACTTTCCCATGCAGCTTCGTCGCAATGCAGCAGCAGCTAAAGACTCGTCTGATTGGGGTCGAGGATGTGGCTGTGGAGTCCAATTGATCGCCTGGAGCACTTCCTGAGAGTCAGCTGTAGCACCTAGAGGTGGAATCTGGAGGGGTTGCGGCCAGAGGACTGTAGCTAACGTCGGAGAACTCAGGGGCGGCAGAGGTCCAGCGATCACCTGAAAACCAGAAAATGGCCTCACGGCCATGTCAAATATGCTCAAGAGGATTGCCTAAGGATGGCGAACGTAAAGGTGGTCCTGGTGGTGCGCGTGAGTGAGTAACGAGGGTGGACGACATCAAGGCAATAGTGCGGTGAGGGTGGAGTTCGACAGAGGATAGGAGTGAGCAAACCCTTCAAGAAACCCCTCAATTGCTTGAGGGGTTTTGTTCGCGTGGATGAGGTAAAGCTTTTGGGAGCAGCGGTGGTCGATTTGGTGGAGTGTAGCGGGCTGTCAAGGTCACTGGAGGTATGCCGGAGATGGGGGAGACGATGACGGAGCAGGCAAGTCGGAGGTCGAAATCGAAGTTGGGAAATGTGGAGGGAATCAGTAGATGATGAGGAGTCGATTGGAGTGACTAGGGGATGGAGAGAGGGTGGAGGAGACACCAGCTGTGATAGGCCGGCGCCGAAGAAGGAGAAGGCTCCAGTGAGGGAGATTGGTGAGGATGACGGAGGACGGAGACACCTGCTAGTATTGCAAGGTGTGGAAAAACTTAAGGAAGATGATCTCAACACCTATTGTATGTGGCAGTGGGCAAAGAAGGCAGAGGAAGAGGGTCCTCTGAGCAAGCTTCGGAGCAGGTTGGAGAGGGAGAAGAGAAGAGACTTGGGCCTAAAAAGTTGCTCCAGGAAGAGGGAATGCCAAGGAGGTCTTTTATAGGGCAAAGAGCGAGCTTCAAAGCATGGAAACCAAGCTTTGAAAGCTCAAAAATCACGGAACAGGTTTAGGTTTTCCAAGAGATTGCATGAACTCTTGGACGAGATTTGGAAGATAAGACCTACCTCAGATTGAAGAGCAACTCCTTAATAATCTTCCTTCCAAATTTGGAAGGATTTCATCGTGAAATTAGGGACAATCTCTTGATTGAAGGCCGATGATTCACGGGTTCGCACAATAATGGTGACAGGGGCATTTCTGTGAAGAAGATGAAGAAGTTAGGGGGATTTTTGTAATAATTTCAAAAGTTGAGGGGTTATTTGAGAGAATATGAGTCAGACTTAGACTAAAATGTAAGCTAGGTCCAAATAATCTCAGATTGGGCTCAAATTTTGATACAAACCTAATTTGAACCCAAGGAATGCAATGGTGGAGTTGGATTTTGGTTTTGACCTCGTTTGATTGGATAATTTATGTAAAAACCCAAATTAGGGCAATAGTCTGTCAGTGGCTCTATTTTAGGTCAAAACGGGTTCTCATGGTCAATTCAAAGATGCTAAACCCTAGAGAATATTTTTATATGAATTTTAGAGGGTTTATGTGAATTTTATATTGACTAGAACCTCAGTTAATTTAGCAGGTCTATTTTTAGGGTTTCAGATGTCCATTAATTCTTGAAATACGTGAAAACCCATTTATGTCTACATGAACCCACTTATTAAGCATTAATGACTAAATGACCTTTAATAAACCCCTGGCATACCCCATGTTTATTTTGTATTTCTGATAAGATGGTAAAATTATAGAAATAACCCTGTTTTCATCTTTTCTTCTCAAAATAATTCATCCTACTCAAGGGACCTTTTGACTGATATGTAGGAGCTTTTATTGACTTTATAAGACCAAATTGAGCTAGTTATGGCTCATGATGGTGTTCCCATCAAGGGGAAAAGCATGAAGGGTGATTTTCGCAATCGGTAAAATGGAACAATCTATGTCTTCCTAAGGAGCAAGGGGGGCTGAGAATTAGGTCCCTGAAGGAATTTAATGATTCTTCATTGCTGAAATGGGAAATTAAAATTTTTGAAGGGGAGAGTAAGCTATGGGCTAAGATGATTAGAGGGACATATGGTGATTCTCATTCTGCGTGTAATAGGCTTTTTCCCACCAAGGCATCATCTTCTAGAGCTTGGTGGTAGCAGCTTTAAAGGAGAACTGGAATTTGTTTCAGGTAGTCTATGGTGAAGGCTAATCTTTTCTTTTTGGTTGGAAAAATGCTCCTCACTGAGAATGCTCCACCAATAGTACCCATGTGTTTATGGTCTTGCTGCTGATAAAGAGGCAAAATTTGCTGACTACTATAATGAAAATGTGGAAAGTTGGGAGCTATAGGAGACGGGCTGCAGAGAGGCGAGTCGCTCATGGGGGAAAGGTCACAATTGCTACAGGATCTGTAAGCCTTCAGGCCAGTGGGTGGTGTTGACATGTATGTGGATGGGAGATTTTTCATCTACCAAGGCTAATCAGCTAATGGTAACAAGGGCACGGAGTGAAGGAGTTGACGTCATTTGTGCGGGCCTATGGAAACTAAAAGTCCCTTTGAAGGTACAAATTTTCCTAAGGCTTTGTAGGAGAGATGGTCTCATTACTAGTAACTTGAGGCATCGAAGAATGGGTGTGGCTATTCAACTATGTCACCTATGTGGTTTCCAGACAAACAGTGTACGACACATATTTTCTTCGTGCTTGATTATTGATTTTGTATGGAGTAGGGTCTATTGCGGTGGGCTACTTGTCTGGGAGGACATGTGGGGTGACTTTGTAATGGGTGGGAGGCCACATTGTTCCATGGCAGTTGTCTTGTGGTGTATTTGGCATGCGAGGAATGAGAGCCTTTTTCAAGAGAGACCTATAAATGCAATGCGAATTGTGCATGAGTGTCAACCTCTCATACGACATTGGAGAAGTTGACATATTTGATTTGATGATTAGTTCACTAATAAAATCTCTAGATTGCTATCGGCTTAGATAGCATTCCTTTTTTTTTCAAAAAAAATATCTAGAGGTCTTTTTGGATGATTTCTCTATCTTCAAAGATGATTGCATGATTTCTCTATCTTTATCGATGATTTATCTGTAGGGCAAATTCTGCACAGCTAGTTTAGACAATAGTGGGACAAGTTCTTGGTTGATGTCAAACATTATTTCTTGGATGATCCCATGTTATTTAGGCTTTGTGCTAAGAAGATAATAAGGAGATGCATCCTCGAAGATGCGATTCAAAGTATGTTGTCTTTCTTTCATGACCAAGCTTTTCGTGGCCACTTAGGAAAACAAACAGCTACAAAAGTTTTGCAGTCTGATTTTTACTATCCATCACTTTTTAAGGACGCACACAATTTTGCTAAAGCTTGTACAAGATGCTAGACTCTAGGGACCATAACTAAGAAAGATATGATGCCTCTCCAACCCATTCTTATCATCGAAATATTCGATGTCTGGGGAATTGATTTGATGGATCCCTTCCCACCATCCAGCAACTTCGAGTGTATACTAGTCTTTGTAGACTACATCTCAAAATGGATCAAAGTCGTGCCTACCCAAAAATGTGATCATAAGGCCATCATGGATTTTGTTAAAAGGAATATCTTCTCCCGATTTGGGATACCGAACACCATGATCAGCGATGGTCGGAGTCACTTATTAATGTCTAGTTCCGTGCTTTGCTTAGGAAATATGGGATTACTTATAGCATTGCCACCCTGTATCACCCACAAACGAATGGTAAATCGAGGTCTGAAATAGTCAGATCAAGAATATTTTACAAAAGACCATGAGACCTGACCAGAAGGATTAATCCACCCGACTTGATGATGCCCTTTGGGCATATAAGACCTCTTATAAGACTCCTATCAGCATGTCACCATACTGATTGGTTTTTAGCAAAGCTTGCCACCTCCCAGTTGAGCGTAAGCACTAGGCATATTGGGCTGTCAAATAATGTAATATGGATTCCCATATGGTCGGTACCCAAAGGAAGCTCCAGATCTCCAAGCTCGAAGAGATTCATTGGGATGCTTATAAGAACAGTCAACTGTACAAGGAAGAGATGAAAGCTGTCCACGACCAACATATTCATAAGAAAACCTTCGAGCAAAATCAACAAGTCTGGCTCTTTGATACACGACTTAAGCTTTTCCCCAGGAAGTTACAATCCAAGTGGACAGGACCTTATCGAGTGGTCAGACCATTTTCCAACGGGGTGGTCGAAATTGCAAATCCTAAGACCAGGCAAGCATTTACAGTGAACAGACAAAGGGTCAAAACATTTTCTTGCCTAGGTACCCTCGAAGGAAGCGGTAACCTCATTGAGGGTTAACTTAGAGCTCCACCCAGCTGGAGGCAATAAACTCAAACTTCCTGGGAGGCAACCTAAAGGATTCGAGCTGGCCTATTACAATTTGATACTCAGGTGATTTCTATCCTTACTCCCTTACATGCATTTATTTTCCAATGAGGACATTATGCTAGATAGGCATGGGGGAGTGGTAATTCTTATTTTCTAAGCATGGAATTATCAACTTGAATTAATTTTTTTTATTTTTTAAAAATAGAAAATTGCAATAAAGATAAGAAGAGCTAGGAAATATGGGCACTGAAATTTACCTACAATGGGAAATAATACAATTACGATCTTTTCACTAGGACTCTTTAGGCTGAGTGATTACACAATAATCATAGGACCTAATCTGCCTAAACTAAGTTAGATCCTAACTTAACTTAGGAATAACGCATGCATGAGCAGCATATTTTGCATCATAGTTGATTTGTTAGCTAGTTTTGTAAATAATAATGCTATTTTATATTCTAATTGATAGGCAATGATAATTGTAGATAATTTGGGGCCATAGATGACAAATTCGATTATACGGATGGACTCAGAGCGACGATGACAATCTGATGGTGCAAAAATCACCTCAATTGAAGCCCTGTAGCACCAACTACAAAGGTGGGAAGATGGATGGCCAGGATGGCACCACGTGGTGCCATCCTGGCCATCCATCTTCCCACCTTTGTAGTTGGTGCTACAGGGCTTCAATTGAGGTGATGGTGCCATCCTGACGACCTACCACTGTCCCCCATCCACTGAAGGACGTTCTACACACTTTGTAGGTCGTTGGATCATCATCCAATGGCCACAAAAGTGCCATGTTGCTGCCTCCCTGCGCTTCATCAAGGAGGACTTCATCTCAGTAGTTGGATCTTCATGCAATGGTAGAGGACACCTGCACATTAAAGCATAACTATGACCATCCACAGCCGCAGCATAATAGTCATCGCCTACAAACAAGATCGTGGGGTGCGCGATTGAAAAGCACGATGTTGGAAGTTGAGGAGATGACGCGTGCGTGAAAATGAGTCGTGCGATCATGATCAAGCGGTGTAGAACAAGACACGTGGCGCACGGTGGAGCGTCAAATTGAAACACACAATAATGTGTAGCTGGACGCATCGTTGCCCGCAGGGAGCGTTAAGGCGGTAGCGTGCGCGATCTCAGCTATTGATTGTCGCAAGCGAATGACTAAGATTGAAAGCGTGCACACGCATGCAATGCAAGCTAAGGCAGTGGCTGCGACGCACGCTCAACCGTGCGTTCTTCATCAAACGGTGCAACGGGCACCACGTGATGCAATCTGGGGATAGCGCACATTGGGCGCGTGATGGAGGCGCGTGGACGTGGGATTTTGATGCAATCTAAGTTGTAGATCGCCAGATCGACCACTCTTGTTGCTCTAGATTGGTTGCACAGATTGGCGATCTTAAAAGTCCCATTTTTCCCCTTTGGTTATAAAAAGGACCCCAGACCCCCCATTTGAGAAGCAATTCCACCTTTACACATCTCCTACTCCTCCTCCGAATAGCCCTCTTCCTCCGAGACGTCCACCAAGGCCACCATTGGTGCACCACTACTACTCCTCCATGCCTCTCTAAAGGCCACCAAGGACTACCCTTGGTGCCCTTGTTTTAGTAGAGTAGATAGTTGTCTTTTTAATTCTTCTAGTAGATTTTGTTCTAGTTTCTAACTTAGTTCTAATTATTCTTCTTTTTAAGCATTCAACTAAATGGAAAAACTTGCCTAATTATTATATGAATAAATTTGATTTGCTTCATATCATATATCTATCTTACTTACTGTTCTAATTCTAGTTAGAACAGATCAGTATTAAATCAAGTCACATTTTCACCTCCCTGAGTTCGACTGAGACTTACCAAATCTTGTTATATTTATTTGTCAACGTGTTTTCGCACTATACTATGACAAAATTATTCCAAAAACATGATCGCATGGCCATGACACCAAGCAACTTAATTAGTCTTGATGTTTACTAAGATATAGATTTGTTTTCCTAGTCCTTGCCAACTTAATTTAATTTCAATAAAGTAAATAAAGTGGGATGATAAGTGAAAGAGCGATCTTCATTTTCGATAACAATTTTAACATAAAATGTCGTGTCGTTGTATTTCATTGCGTGGTATAAAATCACTTTTCAAAACATTTAATATTCAAAAACTAACCACAAAAATAGTTAGCTCGTCTCCACATAGAGAAATTAGCCTATTGGACTAGTGCATAGTACTTCGTTTATTTGGGAATCTCAACGGGTGTGCACATTACTTAGTGTAATTCATTTTCTCACATAAATGCTTGTTTTAATCAATTAATCATGAATGTAGGTATTTATATGCAAAATTACCATAATATAATATTCTATTAAATAATGATCTTGGTAATGGTAATCAATGTAAATACTAATTTCCAATAAAACATTCCTTATTTGAGATAATCAATGTGGCATGCACTTATCTAATTCATGAGATACTCAACCAGAAGCAATTTATCAAGAATAGAGAGATATGCATGCAAATTCACCTTAATATATTAATTTGGTAAATAAATGAATAAGAAAGCTTGCAATGGCATTTTTCGTAAATACTAATTGGGTGGAAAATAAAGGTTTTTTCCTCTCTCCTCCATGCGCATACGTGGGTCGATGGCGGCTGGCGAGGCACTAGGGGAAGGTCGACCAGCACGTTAGCTTCGTGATGGTGGTCGTGGCATCGACGGAGGTGGCTGGAGTTGGCTGGCCAGCGAGGAGGTGGGCTGGTGGCGGTGAAGTTGTAGGCGGGCGGAGGAACTGCTGTGGCTCACGTGGAGGCGTGGAAGGGGTTGGCATGCTGCGTGGAGATCCCCGGTGGTGTTGTCGTGGAGAACGGGTGGTCGGAGATGGTCGGCCGACGAAAAGGTCACTGCAAGCTTTGGGTTCTTGCGTGAAGAGTTGCAGAGGGCGTGTGGAAAGGAAGAAGAGGAAAAAGAAGAAGACGAAGAAGAAGCAGGGATGAGGGTGGGTTTGGCTGCTGTGGTGGCATGCACGCAGCACGTGCACAGCTGTGGCGTGATGGCGTGCGTGCAAGGGTGCACAAGGGAACAGTGGTGGAGAAGGTGAAGAAGAAGAAAACGAAGAGGAAGGAGAAGATGAATGGGTAAGGGGGTTATGTGCGGTGGTGTTGTGGCTGCACGCTGTCACCATGCAACCAGCGAGAGGGAGAAAGAGTAGAGGTGCAACATGCCTAAGCCACGATGCTCACAGGGTCCACGGTGCGTGCAGTGTCCACGATGGACGAGGAAGGAGATCCCCGTCAGGTGGCAAATATCATCTCTGCAGATGGCCACCCGTACCTTTTTAAAAACTTCATCTGTTGTTTTCTTCGGCCGTAAGCCTCTCCAACCACTCGTGAGGATCGCGAGTGGTTGGAACAAAAGGATAAGTCTAGCGGTGACACATCAAACGTCTGATCTGAGCTTCAGACGTCATAAAAAAAGTGCAAAGCTAGTGAATTTGTGATAGTGGTTCCAGACGTCCAATCTAAGCTCAGGACGTCTTATATAACCAAAAATGGACATCTGACTTTCGCACCTAGCCTTCATTCATCAAATAAATAATGTTATCGTATCATATGTTGTTAAGTGTAAAATTAACGCATAAAATTAAATGTAGGCTAAGGTGAATTGCCATTTAACTCCTACTCAATTAACAATTAAGGACAACTAATTAAAGAGTACTTAAGCCAAGTAATGGTCCACAAAAGTGAACTTATTAAATGCCCCCATGACTAAGTTTTGCTAGTCCCGAGTAAAAGTGAAAAATAATAGAACCAAAAGATTTCTTCTTTTCTTATTCCAAAAATTTAAAGATCCAGACAAATATGAAGTAATAGTAGCCTAGGTAACGGATCCAAGTGAAAAGCCAACCTATATTTAAAGTTCGTACTTAACCCTTGGTAAACATTTTATTAGGAGAGGCAACTACTTCCCTAGAGGATAAAGCAGAAAATAATCTGTAATTTGACCCTGGCTTTTTGGCTTAGGTAGGAGATACTGAGTTGAATGGATTTATATTTGGTGGCTCACACTCATCTGGTGCTTCTTGTAGTCTAATACTACAGACTCTAACTCTCCAGGCTATCAAATGAGTCAACCCAGAGAGAGGCTAAACAACTGTACTCTCTTGATGTTCCTTTGTGCTCACTGTTTTCCTTCTTTTCTTTCTGAGATCACAAATCTCACCAGATTTTGTGAATGTACTCACTGTTTGGTGGCCTCACATGGCTTCACACTTCAATTAAAGTTCTAATAACCCAACAACTACGTTAGAGGACCTTGGCCAGTATTCAAGCGATCAGAAATACTGAAAAGTAGGTATGGGTCATATTTGTTGGATCGCAATGGGTGTTTTTGTTGTTGCCTCAAAAACATTGACACAAAAAAAATGACATGAAGATAAAACTCCAAACTTGGACTCTTTTTTTCTTTTTCTTTTTCTTCTAAATATTTCTCTTTCTTTTTTTTCTTTTTTTTAATATATATCTATATATTTCTTTTTTTTTCTTTTTTCATAAATCAACATAACACAATGCAGACTTTTATTACTGAGGTATTATTAGGGATGATGATGGTCAAGAGGATATTGTGTGACTTATTTGGTGAAAGTACCTACTCTTGGCACCAGGAAGAAATGGATAGGACAAGCATATTTCTGACCTTTGACACTATTACCCTCCTTCAGCCAAGGACTCTATGAAGGACGGTCGTAACCATCCACCTAGTCATAGTTTTATTCGGACTCAATCTCTGTGTATCTGCCTTATTAGGTGACTCTCAAGAATTCACACAATGTACGCACATAGGAACAGAGAGCGAAAACTATGCCTAACTTTAAGGTATCATCACCTAATTATCCAGAACTTAAGAGTCCTTGCACTAGACTTAGCACACCAATAATCTCTCTACTTTCTACTCACAGATATTAGGTGGATTTTAATAGAAGATAGTATACCTGACTCTCTATTAACTGTCCAAGGATTTAGTAGACTAAAAATGCTTATAGATTTTCTACAAAGATCCATTACCCAGTCTATGTGCAAGTGAAGTAACTGTACTGGATTCTAAACTTAAGAAATAATTTTAAGAAGAAAAATCTTTAATGAAATCTCCTTGATACAACTTCTGCTAGGGATTAACCAATTCAGCTCAAAAGAGATTTTTTTATTTATTTATTCTAATGCACCTAACCTAAATGCATGAATGCTTCCTAAAATGTAAAATGCACCCCCCATGCCTAAATCCTACAATGTCCACATTGTAAAATTAAAACAGGGGGAGAAAGGAAGGAAATCACCTGATGAGTTATTATTAGGGACGTTGGGTTGCCTCCCAACAAGCGCTACATTTTCTATCGGCAGCCAGACTTATAGGGAACCTGTAAGTCTGGTTCCGAACAGAAAGAGATAGGCCCTAAAAATATGCGTAACAGCGTGGGCCTAGAAAATAGGTAGCTACGGATGTTGGCAAGTTGATGATGCAACGTTATCCCAAATGCTCACCAGAAGACATGAAAGCAAAGAACCTCATAGGCTACCTAGGGAGGTCTAGGAATAATAAAAGGAACATGAGAAGGGACCTCTCGAAATGGAATAGGAGGATAACAAAAAACATCTAAAGCAGGAAGGGTATTAAAGGATATAAGCATAATAATTTCAAACCCTTGAATGGAAAGACTAAAAGTACAAGCATCAATCCACATTCACCATTCTACCCGAGGATGTACTAGCTTGATATGCTCCCCAGAAAGACTGTATATGAGCAGAGACCTGAGCCAAGGATTGGTTAGGGAGTGTAAGGGTTGTTTGTGGTGTTGGGAGGTAATGATTAAGTCCAATGTGGGCTTAGTCAGTGTCGATTCCAATTCCAACAATGATTCAGATTGTGTATTTTCCCTAACAATTATTACAGAAAAATTCATGTCACCCTGCTTATCATTAATGATCAGAGTCTTATTTTCACCTTCTAGTATATGTGAACCAATGGTGGACTCCAAATTACATTCCCTTGATGGCAAGGTCACAGCAACAGAATCATTATCATTAATTTCATCCCCGGATTCTTTTGGTTCACTTGAGTTTTTGTCAAGGTGTATATGTGATTCACCAATAAAGAGAGGAGTTGGATCAGTATCCTCAATTATTTCTGAAGGAGGATCAGTCTTAATGTTTTAGAGTAGGCCTATATCACTTAATTCTTTATTTTTCTCAGGGCATAAATCCTTAATTGATGTGTATTGTCCCTGAGAGTCTCTCCTAGACTTCTGACTATTGTGTTCGTCTTCCTCCAATATCAACTCCTGGTTTTGCGAAGGATGACTCTCAAAATCAAAAGAAGGGAGGAATCTGGATTTCACCAAATTATTTATATCCTCAAGGGGTAAGTCCTCGAATAACACATAATTCCCCTGTGATTCACTCCAAACTCTAAGGTCGAGTTCCTCCATTAGGTCATCCTCATCCTCTAAAATATACTCTTTATATCCTTGAGACCCAAATTGATCTAATTCATCCTCCATTCCCTTAGAGTCACCTTCATTGGGCGCATTTAAATCCTCAGAATGTTGGATGGTAGGTGTTGATTCCCTAAGTGGAGGGTCAGGATTAGGCTCACTAAGGGTAGAATGGGGTTCCACCACATGATTAATAGGGAAAGTGACATGAATAATACGACCTTGACCCGGGTTATCAGGGGTAAGAAAAATACTGTCATCAGGGTCAAGGTCCTCAAGAGATACCATCTTCCTTTTCTTTTGACTCTAATATATCTCGAGTGGATAATCACTAGGATCGTTCTCCTCTAGTGGCCATGTCTCATGGTGAGAGTCTAAGTGATACCTACTCAAAACGAGATCCTTATTGTCATTGGTTTCCTATGAATTATTTTCATGATCACAGTTGTACAGGTAGGGATCAAAATCAATAGTAAGAGCTAGCTAAGCTGTCTAATTTCCTTGTTCAATTGTTGACTATTCCTCAACATCTCTCCCATAGACTCCATCATTTCTTTTTGTTGGTTTTTCATTTCTATCATAAAAGAGGAGAGGCTATTGCTATCAGATTGGGAAGGATAGTCAATCTCAGGCTCTGGTTGCCTAGGGGTATCGATCCAACCTCGGTAAGGAAAATCATGAAGGGTGGGAGGGTTGGGTGTTTGCATAGTAGTGGGGATTCCAGGGGTGGAAAATACCACTCCTAGGCTCTGTTCAAAAGTGGGACTATCGGGCCAGTACTCCTAGGATAAGAATATGATTGATCCCATGAATTGTCATTGTACCCATCAAAGGATGGATACACTCGAGGCATGGGATCCTGGTTTAAAGATGGGAAGTATTGACTCAAATAATTTGAATGATAGGAGTAAGGGTGATCCATTTCTTTAAGCCAAACATATTTAACTCTCTTAGGATATAGAAGAAATCGGAACAAAAGCAGAAACTTCCTAGAGAGTTCTACCACTGTCAAAACAAACGCAAATATAGTGGGATCTATTTTTAGTAGATTCTAGGTCTTAGAATTAAGTGTTTAGTTGGTGGCCAAACAAGTTTTGCAAGAATTACCCTTCCTAGGTCAACCTTCGTTGGTGCCTATATCCTACTCGCAAGGGATGGAAGTCTCGAATCAAGCCCACACACGAGGAATCGAAGTAACTTGGTGGATAGGCTTGTTGATTTCCGACTAACTTCCCTTGTGGTGCAAAAGAGAGGTAGAAATTTATCTAGTGACCTTATGTGTGATATGCACAGTGTCTCATGTGTGCAACACACGTTTGCATTTTGAATTTTGAAATCTCGCAATCAAGTCCTTTGCATACAATTTCAAGTCACTGATTTTAAGGTCCAACCTCTTAGCAATCCCAATTTTTAAAGTGACCACTAAATTAATTCGATTCAAAGACTTTAGTGATCTTAGATTTAAGTCCAATGCATATGCATGACAGGTAATTGATGCTTAAGAGAAGACGTACCTTACTCCAGCTTTCTTCGTGCAAGGATGTATGCGATGCAGAAATATAAGCAAGATGCTGCTCATTCAATCCTAGATGGTCACCCTATTGATATGCAGCTTCTAGCAGACAGTTAGATTTTTTTTTTATGAGAGTAAGTAAATAAACCTAATCTAATTTAACTAAAATGTAGTTCAAATAATTCAAATAAACCTATAATCTAAATAAACTGGGAACACGCTCCCAAAAAGATGCTCCCACATACAAGAGCAATAGGCAATAAAAAGTACTGGAACACTTTCCCAAAAATGCCCAACACGGGTCCAAAAGACAGAAATTAAATGCTAATGTCTATTTAGCCTGATCTAAATCTAAAAGAAGCAAACAAATGTCTCTGGTCACCGATCCTTCCTCCACGTGCGTGAGATCAAGGCCCACGTGCTCCTATTACTGTCCTCTAGGTGGCGTCAAGGTCCACCAAAAATATCCTCTCCGTCTTGCTCTCCCGTCACATTCATTTAATTTTTGCACGCAAATAGAAACATGGTTAGCAATTCAGAAAGGGTTCAGAAATAGAATAAAAATAATATAAATTTCCTAAAAAAATTAATAGGAGTATTTCCTTCCCGGCAATAGCTCCATTTAAAAGAGTGATCTTCATTTTCTATAACAATTTTAACATAAAATGTTGTGTCGTATTTCGTTGCGTGGTAGAAAATCACTTTTCAAAATATTTAATATTACAAAACTAATCACGAAAATAGTTAGGTCATCTCCACAGGGAGGAATTAGCCTATTGGACTAGTGCATAGTGCTTCATTTATTCGGGAATCTCAACGGGTGTGCACATTACTTAGTGCAACTCATTTTCTCACATAAATGCTCGTTTTAACCAATTAATCATGAATGTAGGTATTTATATGCAAAATTACCACAATATACTATTCTATTAAATAATGACCTTGGTAATGGTAATCAATGTAAATACTAATTTCCAATAAAACATTCCTTATTTGCGATAATCATGTGGCTTACTCTTGTCTAATTCATGAGATACTCAACCAAAAGCAATTTATCAATAATAGAAAGATATGCATGCAAATTCACCTTAACATATTAATTTGGTAAATAAATGAATAGGAAAGCTTGCAATGGCATTTTTCGTAAATACTAATTGGATGGAAAATAGAGGTTTTTGCCTCTCTCCTCCGTGCACACACATGGGTCGACAATGACCGACGAGGCGCTAGGGGAAGGTCGGCTGGAGCATTGGCTTCGCGATGGTGATCGTGGCATCGACGGAGGTGGCCGGAGTTGGTCGGCCGGCAAGGAGGTGGGCCAGCGGTGGTGAAGTTGTTGGCGGGCGGAGGAACTGTTGTGGCTCGCGTGGAGGTGTGGAAGGGGTTGTCATGCTGCGTGGACATCCCCGATGGTATTGTCATGGAGAACGAGTGGCCGGAGATGGCCGGCTGGCGAGGAGGTGGCTACAAGCTTTGGGCTCTTCTTGCGTGAAGAGTTGTAGAGGGCACGTGGAAAGGAAGAAGAGGAAGAAGTAGAAGATGAAGAAGCAGGGGCGGGGTTGGGTTTGGCTGCTGTGGTGGCATGCACGCAGTGTGTGCGTGGCTGTGGCGTAATGGTGGCATGATAGCGTGCGTGCATGGGTGCTCAAGGGAACGGTGGTTGAAAAGGTGAAGAAGAAGAAAATGAAGAGGAAGGAGAAGATGGATGGCTAAGGAGGGTTATGTGTGGTGGTGTTGTGGCTACACACAGTCACCATGCAACCAGCTAGAGGGAGAAAGAGTAGAGTCCCATGCACGCCTAAGCCATGATGCTCACAGGGTCCACACTGCACGTAATGTCCACAGTGGAGGAGGAAGGAGATCCCCGTCAGGGGGCGAAGATCATCTTTGCAAATGGCCAGCCGTGCCTTTTTAAAAACTTCTTCATCTGTTGTTTTCTTCGGCCATAAGCCTCTCCAACCACTCAGGAGGATCGCGAAGGATAAGTCTAGCGGTGACACATCTGACATTTGATCTGAGCTTCAAACGTCTTGAAAAAAATGTAAAGCTAGTGAATTTGTGATAGTGGTTCCAAATGTCCAATCTAAGCTCAGGACGTCTTATATAAGCAAAAATGGATGTCTGACTTTTGCACCTAGCCTGCATTCATCAAATAAATAATGTTATCATATCATATGTTGTTAAATGTAAAATTAGCGCATAAAATTAAATGCATGCTAAGGTGGGTTGCCATTTAACTCCTACCCAATTAACAATTAAGGACAACTAATTAAAGTGTACTTAAGTCAAATAATGGTCCACAAAAGTGGACTTATCAATAAGTAGGTGACTTATCAACTTACCCATTGATTTGGAGCATTCTAGAAGTCTAAGCATCTACACACATTACACATTGACTTGTTGTACAGGCAATCATAGTACAAATTAGGGAGCCAATAAGCTGGCTAGTGGTGGTATGGCAGGCACGTTCCAGTGGGTAACCCCCCATTGCTGGGTGTCTAGAGCCCAGCTATCAGACTTATCTCTCTTTGGCCGCCACCTTTAGGTGCATCTCAAATTAGGGAAGCCACCTGCTTGAGAAAAAAAGAGGAAAAGTACCACAAAAAAAAAAGAGAAAAAGAAAGAAAAGGAGAAAGAAAAAAATACAATAAACCACACTTCACCACACAGGTATGGCTTGCAAGTTGCAATGGGTAACCCCCCATTGCCGGTAAGAAAAAAATACAATAAACCACACTTCACCACACAGGTATGGCTAGAAAGTTGCAATGGGTAACCCCCCATTACCGGTTGTCCAAAGCCTAGCCTACGAAAAGCACGAATAAATCCCTAATTTAGGAGAAGCGGAGAAATAGAAATAAAAGGCCCGGGGAGATATACACTGGGTTCGCTTGGCGTTTGCCCCACAAAAAGTAGCAAGGAGAAAACTACCAGTCGGAGAAAAAAACTTTTAGGTGGCAATAAATTTATTTTGGGGTCACTTAGAGCTTATGGATACCTGAGGTCCACTTTAATTGCCCGTATAGTGAGTCAATCACATACACAATAAGATGCTTAGCACTTTTCGATTGTTTCGAGTCTTTAGTAGGTTGGGTAATCGTAGAACACTACTCCAAACCCTGAACATGAAAAAGAGAAAAAAAATAATATATATATGAATAACGCAAGGACTAGGGCAGTCCATATCTTAGTCAACATCATGACACTATTGAGTCTTAGTAGTTAAAACCCTATGTATCAAATGGATGGTAAATAACTTTACCCAAGAGTCACTCCTCGACTTTGAATTCTTTTTTATTAACTTTGCAAGGACTAGCAAAGGGTAGGCATGGGGGTACGATGACTATATAGTTATTAACGTTAATTATATCAATTAGAGTCAATTTCAAGGGCTCATGCATTTAAATACGATAATATAGTGGGTATGGGGGCAATGCATGCATGTAGTACATTCTTTACATTAAGATTGCTTGAAATCAATGTTTAATGGCCAGGGTGTACAAGTGCATATTGAAATAGGTCTGAGATGAGCAATCGAGTCACACGGATCAATTCGAGACGAAAATCGGAGACCAACAGCTTTGAAATCGCACCAATCCAACCTCCGTAGCTCCCACAATGAGCCCGATAAGTCCTGGTCGTTGATCTGATGATCAATGGTCCATGTTGCACCATGTGGCACCATCTTAGTGCCTACCCAATGCCCTCACAACCTCTTCATAACGCAGGCATCATTTACATCAACTGTCTGATTTCCATCGCATGGTTCTCGCAGTGCCACGCCACCCATCATCGTCGCCCGCACGATCAGCCACCAATGACCCAAGTCACATTTTGGATAGCATAGCGCAGAATAATGTAAAATGTATCGCAAGCAAGGGATGCAGGATCGAGTCATGGTCCACGCCCCTCCACTCACAAGAGAGTGCTAAATTCGACTATGGAGTGAGTAGCAACGATGAGCCTACGTCACACACATAAGATCGAGCGATCTTGAGCGTCCATCCATGCCCGGATCTCAGCCGATCATGTGCGATCCCCGAGTGCAAATCGTGCCTGATGGTAACACCATCATCCATTATAACTTGCTTAATTTAGCAAAAATCAAGTATCAAATTCTCCTGAATAACCTTCGGATAGTTGTAATTCTGTTCTGAGCTAAATGTGAGAAGAAGACAAGAAATTGGTTTAATTCTACTATTTTAAAGAGAAATCACTAATGCAGATTAACTAAGAAGCTTAATTTCCCAAGAAGTGGGCCTGAACTGACTGAATCAGGGTTTTCCTGAGATTTGAGGATTATTTTATTAATAAATACCCTAAATTCAGCCTCACTTCAATTAAACAGGTTTTGGTAGAAATAAATGCAATCTAAACCTCCTAAAAATTATTGAAAATATTCTAAGAGATTTTGGACCTTCACTTTGACCAAAGGAAACCATTTTGACAAAAAATAGACTTAGGAGAGAACTTGTTCTATTTTGTCCTTCTGTATAATTTACCTAGTTAAACCGCTTTAAAGCCCAAATCTAAGGTCACCATTAGATTTCTTAGGTCCAAATTAAGTTAACCCAAAATTTGAGCCCAATTAGAGTCCATCGTGACCTAGTTTGCATTTTAGCTGATAGATCTCTATTTATTACATAAAGCCCCCTAAGTCTCAATGTTTTGCTTACAACTAGCCCCCCACCTTTTGATTCTTCTTACATTTGGGTCCTTCCACCACAATCATCTTCCTCATTTCAAAGAAGGAAAGCACAACAACTCATCCAAGAAAAGAAACCCAACATCATTGAGTTTCAATTTCGATTTTGGGCCATCAAACATCAAACAATTTTGTATGCAATTTTAGGCTTGCGATTTTGTTGCGCTCGAGATGTGATGGGCATTAGAGGGGTGGTTGCCCTTAAAGATTTATTCAATTGTGAAGCATGGTGTAACACACAAGCAAATAAGGCCCTTCATTTTTTAGATTTATGGCTTTTAGGGTTATGCTTTACTTTAATGAGTTTTTAGGGTTTCACTTATCTCTCTTAGAGCTTTCAAACAAGGTTATTGTTGGTAATGTAATTTCCTTTGAACAATTAAGTCCAATGTAGAATATGCGTGATGATTTCAACAAAATTACTCACAGAGATTTGAATCCACTAGAGGCGATTATGACCTTAGGATGAATGCCCTATTTATAGGATAACTTCTAATCAAATGCGAATTTTAGGATGTAAGATAGTTTTTTTTTTGTTTGAGATGCAAGGAAAGAATCAAACAAACTAACTGGGCATGCATGGTTTTTTTGTCTTTCGTTCTTCATGACCTAAGGTTGAGAGCACTTACCTGGACCTGGTGTGACCTAAGGCTCAAACCTACACCTGCAAAATGCATAAGCAAATGCAAATGCGTTAGAAATCTAGAATGTAAAGAAAGTGAAACTAGATGCAACTAAATGCATGCAATTGAAAGCAACTAAAACACGTCACCTCCTCGATAGCGGTGCCAAAAATTGATGTATGAAATCCACTAAGTGATAATAGTGATATAGCGGTGCCATAAATAGTGGTGCCTCATTCATGTGAAGAGGTTGAACCCATTTGCACTTTTGAACCCTAGCCTAATTAACCTTAGGACTAGCCCAATTAGGAGCCCAATTTTTCCTAACCCTAAACCTAACCACTTACCCTAATTCCCAACCTAAGCCTATTTGAAGACCTATTAATGGCTGGCCAAACTAGTAATTGACCTAAACTTACATCCACCTTATCTTCTTAAAACAACCTAATCCTAAACCCCTTAAGCAAAACCCTAAGCCTTATCCCTTCTCCCTTATAGGTTCTCTAGAACCCTTAGCCTTACAAAATAGGTGCCCAATCCTAGCCCTTAGATGATGATCCTGTAGCCTTGATTACCCTCCCAAAAGCCATATCCTAATTCCTTCCAAAAACACAAAAGTGCATATCCTATCACCTAAGATTCTAACCTTTGGATTCTCATCCAAGGTCCATCGTTAAAGCCACCTTTTGGCCGACCCTAGCACCCTAAGAATAACCATATGTGCTACCCCCCGTTGGTAGATCTAGGCCCCCCATCTTCCTTCGAAACTCATCCTAGCCCTTCCTTAAGTTTCCAACAAAAATAACCTAGTCCATCACTTATCTTCCATCTTAACCCTTATCCTAAACCAAATAATCCTAACCCTCCACCTTAGAGCTAGGAGACTCTATAAATAGGGACCCCACACCCCCCTCCTATGATTATCTTCCTTTAGTGTAATTTAGTGCTCCTACACCTCACCACCTTCTATAAAGCCTTCCTATTTAGATCATCTCACCACCTTCCTCCATTAGAATAGTTTATCCACCCTCACGCCACCTTCTACCTCATCTCCAACTTGTGGCCGTCCTCACCTACTCCAGATCTTCTTCCTCAACTCAACTTCGTTTTAAGGTGGTTGTGACTACGGACTATGCTCCAACTTTTTCTACTTCATCTCTCTATTTTTCTGTTTTTCTAGTTTGAGTTATTTTTCTAGTTTTTCTAATTCCATTTGTAACAGTGACTCTTCTTCTAATAGAATAAAGTTTGATACTAGTTATATTATTTAAAAGTTCATGTTTCTCACCCCTTTCCTATATTTGTCTTGTGATTGATTTCCTTCTCATCTCCATCTCCTTATTCAAAATACAAAAAAAAATTAGTTAGTTCATATTTTGTTTTGTGTTTTCGCATGTAGATTAGATATATTCCCACCCTTCCCGGTGTTCGACTCGAGACTCATCAAAATTCCGATTAAAATTTTGATCTCGTAAAATCGTGCTACAACAAATGCTTTTATCTTTCACGATTTTATTCGAGTCAGTTGGCCATGAACCTTAATAATAACCTATAAGGGTTGGCCAACCTATTAGTTAAATAAGCCTTTAGCCAACCTAGTCCTAAATCCCTTGTAACAACCTAACCTAAGTCACCTTTATCTTCATATTCTACACCTTGTTAGCCACCACCTATAACCCTTCTAGACACCTATTTGGACGTCCAAACCTAGCCTAAATCTCCACCCTTAGATCTAGATCCTAGGGCCTTCAATCATCCACCATACTATTCCTAAACCTAGACCATATCCTTAGCTTATTCTATCCTTTAGGTGCCACCCATAACCCCTTCATCCAATCCCCTTAGCTAACCATATTAGGAGAGTAAAACCAGCCACCAAGATCAAATCGTAAGGCCTAGAACTCCCTTTAAAACCCTAGTTCTATCCCTTCCTAAAAGCACCACACAACCGCCCATATCCCTTAGGATAAAACATAAAATGGTTGGCCACCTATACATCTATAATCTTATCCACAAAATTCCTATCCAATGGCAATGAACCCATTTAATATGGCTAACCACTTGACTCTAAATCCAAACCTATATGACCGGCCACATGGCTTTAAATCCACACCCTCCATCCTTCCCTTGATGGCATCCTAACCATTCATCTAGTTCCAACAATAACCAACATTATCACTTGATCCTAGCCCCTGATTGTCAACACCTAATCTTAGCCATTCATCCTTTGACCTAATTGCCTATATAATACCCTAGCCACCCCCTCCTACCATCTTTTTTAGACTTCCAAAAACTCTTTAGATTCTAGCCTCCCTTCTTCCTCAAAGTCCACACCCCTCGGTGCTTCTCTGAGTGTGCCTTCACATTTGCTTCCTCTTCATCGCCAAGGCTTCATCTTCGAGGCCACCAGCTAGTTCTGGTATTAGATTTCTTGTTCTAGTTATTTTTTTAGTAGATTTCTAGTTCTAGTTATTTCTATTTCTAGTTGTAATCTTAGTTCTTCTAGGTTTACTTTTAATCTTTCCCCTATCTGTAAGTGACTTTGCATTTCAATAGAAGTTTTAGTTGGATTACATCTTGTTTCTACTTGTCTTCTATTATTTGCTTTATTTTTAATTACACAGTCATCTCCGCTTATAGTTTCGATTTCAATTCCTGCAAGAATCTTCACATTAGTTAGTCTAGATTGTATTTGCTTATTCCTTATTCAACATACAAAAAAATTTAGGACTGCTTGATGGTAACACCATCATTCATCATAACTAACTTAAATTAGCTAGAATCAAGTGATAAATACTCCTAAGTGATGGTCTGAGGATCATAATTCTGTATCAAACTAAAATGAGAAGACAAGAAAACATGGTTAATTATGCTATTTTACCATCTCATCATAAATGCAGATTAACCAAGGGGTTGATCAGGGGTGAATTTAAGGTCAAATGAACTTAAAAGACCAAGAAATGGGCTCGCATTTATTGAACCAGGGTTTCACGCATTTCGATGATGAAAACAATACTAAAAACCCTAATTATCAACCACACTTAAATTGAAAGGATTTTTGTCAATATAAATTCAATATAAACCTCCTAAAAATCATTGAAAAATATTCTAAGAGATTTGGCACCTTCACTTTGACTATATGAACCCATTTTGACCAAAAAAAGAGATTCAATTGGGAATTTTCCTTGATTTGGGTCCCTATGCAATTTACCCAATCAAACGTGATCAAAACGCAAATCCAAGTTCACCATTATATTCCTTCAATCAAAATTAGGTTAAAATCAAAATTTGGGCCCAATCAGAGTCCATCTTGACCTAGTTTGCATTTATGCCCTAAAATCCCTATTTCTCACATCTAAACTCCTAGGTTTCAAGTTTTCTTACATTCATGCCCCTAACTTCTTCAACTTCTTCAAAATAGGTCCCTATCGCCTGCAACTCCTAAGCAGCAGTCAAACCCAAACAACACCAACTTTGACCGAGCATATCTCCCTCAAATCACAGCCAAATCCCTCCAAAATTGGAGGGATTAATGTTCAAACCTTGACGAATCCATCCCTTTGATCCTAGGTTCCAATTTAGAGTTGTCGATTCTCAATCAAACCTAAATCAGTGGGAAGGAATTTCTAAATTCTTTTCTACAAATCTCGAGAAATCCTTGCAATTAAGGGTCGCAACACCCTTTGTTTAAGCCCTAGCAAGTCGCACGGACAAAACTAACTTGGTTCCGACCAAAAATCCTTCTTCCTCTCCTTCTCTAGCCATCTCCGACTGTGGCTCCGATGACCATCACCTCTTTCTTCCTCAGACCGTCCAACCACCAAATTGGGTAGTCTTCCTCCTTCCTCACCTTCCTCCACTTGTAGTATACATAAGCTGGAGCCTCCAACCCCCTCATCGTCGCTGTTCTACCTCTCTAGAGACTTCATCCCCTCCGTGTCTGGCAAGCCACGCCATCACGGATCCTCCCCCTTTTGACCAATTAGCTAGGTCTTCATCCTACCTTCCCCTCTTAGGTTAATTTTAGCTCCTTAGGACTTAGGTTAAACCTCGTACTCACCTTCTCCCCCTCTTTATTCTCCGCCTTCGACCATGCATCCGACGTGGTTGCATGCACTCCACAGTACACCAAACCTCACTCCACCTTCACCAAAAGCATCCCAACACTGCGTAGGTCAGAAGCCCCAACATTGTTTAGAGCTTCAACCACTCCAGACCCTTGCCAAACGACCCACCATCCACCGTTCATCTCCGATGTCACCCGACCATCCTACGCTTCGACATACCAAATCAACACTGCTACCACCTTCGCTACCTCATAGCAATGCTCATGAACCATCTAATTTGGGTCAAGGACATGTGCTAGTGTTTTCAGGTCATCGTCATCACTGTCGTCATCACCGTCGTGCTCCGTCGCCATCCGACCATCAACCACCACCACACCACTTCCAGCAGATGTGGATCACTTCTAGGGAGTCTTCTAAGCTCTCAATCGAAGAACGCAACAGCAGGAGTCCCAATTGCAAAAGAGTAACAACAGCTCCTCTACATGAGGAGAATGAAGAACGCTTGAGAATTTAGTCCGACATCAGTGGGCGCTAAATATGAAAAATGTACTTAACGCTTTACATGTATAGCCTCTTCGCCCAGCACATGGGAGTTCGGGTCCCCCATGCATGAGCCTTGCACGCGCTGCACACTCGCCCACGCCATAAGAGTGTGTACCCCCTACATTGGACCAATTTGGAATTGGACCGGGTCTAAATAGGGTTTGAGGAGAGAGAAAGGAGAGGTTTTCATAAAAATGTGGGGGGAGGGGAGGGGGGTTTGCACTGTGCATATTTTCCTAGGGACTTAAGCGAATTTTGAGTACTTTGAGCTAGTGACTTTAAGGTGTCTAGGGTAAATTGGAGACATCTGATTGTGACTAATTTGGCTACTATTGGCTTTGAGATCTGATCTTGAATTGGGAATTGTGTTAAGTGTTAGAGGGGCTTAATTGGTGGTTTCAACCACCATTTTTGGGCTCTTTATATTTTTGTTATTTGACTCTTGAGATACATTTTGAATTCTAATTGAATATATTTTTAGTTGATTGATTCATTGCATATCATTACTTACGAATTGATTATTGTACTTATTTTCATTAGAGGATTGAATTCCAAATTTGCTCCTTGCGACTGACCTCGGAACTCACATTTTTCGAGCACTTATAAATTTAAAATGTCAATTCAATTTTCATTACTATAATATGATGCATTTCTGTAAACATTGACGATTTTCGCTTCAACATTTTGGTTCCATTGATGGAGAGCAACGCACAATTCACCACTAGTCATATCGTTATTAATTATTGAGCTGATTTCTAACTTACCCTATCTGCTTTATTTTGTTGTTGCGAGGCAAATCACAAAGAGATCTTCTACGCAATTAGCCACACCAAGGGCTCTTTTCTTCCCTAATCATCTCTTAATCTTGGGAAGATAAAAAGGAAACAAATCAATTAAGATCCACTTGTCTTACTTTCCTAGTAATTATCATTTAAAGACAGAGTTTCTTGATTGCTAGATTGATTGAAATTAGATTGAAGCTGATGCGATTTGATTAGAGATTCTCCATCCATACTTCTTGTTCCTATTAGAGATTCGAGCTAAAATTTCTCATCTTGGACTACTCACCTTCTTATTTGAGTTCAAGGTGCCATATTTGGATTCAAATTGGACTTGAAATAGAGCCAATTAGGGTTACACATTAGGGTTTTGAAGTGTTAGTACACACTTGCCTGCAATTAAGGAAATTAATTTTCTTGCATTTGTGTGCTACCCAAGCCCTTGTTTGAACTGATCTACTAAAGTGAACCCTAAAATCAAGGCTCTAAATTCACTTGAATCCTAAAATTTGAGACCTAATAACCTGTTGAGAACCAATTCAGGGTGATTTGGGTGCTTTGACCCAAATTTCATCCTCAACCTTAGGACAAGTCAGGTGAAGTTGGTTTACTATGTGAATCAATCAACCTACTAGGTCACAATTTGAATTAACTTCTAAATCAAGTGAAATTCAAGGCACAATTAGGGCTAAAATTGGTAGACTTAGGTTTCAATTCATATGTTCTAGTCTACTTGGAATCGCAGTGATAAGAAAGGTCGGGTGGGAGAAACCCTCTAACCTGTGGGGATACTCTACTGTGTAGGGGTCTTTGGGTGACTCTCTCTTCCTAATTGCCCAAGTAATTCTCGAGAGTGTAAATTTTTGATCAAAAGGTCCATTTTTCTCAAACAACCTTAGTCATCCAAAATTTTTGGATGCCTTGATTGGGTCCAATACACATCTGGTCCCTCATCTATTCTTTAATGCACAAACATAGGAAGAGGTCCCTAGGTCCGACCTAGAGGCCTCCAATAGAGTTGATCTTGCAGGTGAAATCTAATCTGATCTGATTAAATCAATCTGGACCTGAATTTAATTCTCCATCCTGATCAACCACCTGATTTGGAGATGCAACTTGACAACATAAAAGAGAAAATGATCGAGGCTGCTCTTAGGCATAAGGAAGAATTTGAAAGAATCTCATATCCATTTAGCAGAGTTCAGGTTAATGTACCAGAAACAACAAACCTCATTATGGACCATGTCAAGATGATGTTCACGCAAATGATTTGTGGTTGAACCTGAGATGCTCTTTTATCAGAGTACAGTGAATTGTGGAGATTACATAACACCGAATATCTACAATGTTTGACAAATCCACCACTTTGGGAAATACACCAAGATGTCATTGAGAAATGTGGGAGTATGCTAAATATGATGCAACAATCCATTGATCAAAAGTACCCTGATTCCTACCTGGAAACTAATGATACACCTTGGAGCAATTTTGAGGATCAATATAATTTCCTAGAGCCTAGGTATGAAAATGGAAATTATTATTATGGACCCACAACCCAAATGGAACAAATTTTTGATATTGGGCAGAATGACATACATGATCATGAAGTCGGTTGGGCAAATCCAGTTACAAGTGTTCTTGATCATGAGCAAGCCCTAGGAAGTGGTGAAGCAAGTCCATCATGCCTAGATTTTCCAAACACCTATGATGAATTAGACTCCGAATCTCTCGAGGATGTAACTCTCCCACCATATCCTGCTAAGGTATTCCTTGAGAATGATTCTAACATCCCAATAGAACTAAGTCCAGATTCTAATGACCCAATTCCTACACTTAACCTAGAATCTAGATCTAAGTCAAGTTGGGATGATCACAAGTCCCAATGCAATGAAAACAAGATTTCAGATTTGAACTATGATCTTAGGCCTATATTTTATTATTATACCTCTCCAGACTCCTCAGAAGAACAAATTGATTTGTCAGAAGTCAAACCGATTTACGATACAGAATCAAAAGTGTTGAAAGAGTCATGATTTCATTGGATCTATCGTAAATGCCCTGAACCCGAGCATATGCCTAATAAGGATATCCTAGTGAGCTTGGAATTTGAGGCTAGGTTAGACCAAAGTCAGGTTGACAACTCCATGCATCTTGATTTATTCTGTGGTGGAAATCTTGATCTTGAATCAGGTTTAGAAGATGATTTTCGCAAATTCTCCAATGATTTTGAACCCTACTCTCATTTTGGAGAATCCTTGTTTCCAGATGATTATGAGACAATTTACGACCTCAGTGCCCATGATCCATTCTTTGATTCTGATTCTGAGGCCAATGATTTCAAACTCGAAGCAATCCTACCACCTACTCTCGAGTCAATGCCTTTCAAAAATCAATCCCAACCCTGACCCGCCACCAAAATTAATTTCTATTCTGACTCACCTCTTTCTGATCTGGTTGCACATGATTCACCACCTAGATTCGACTGCGAATGGGACACTGATCAAATTGACAACCATACATTGTCCCCCTCTAATCCCATAAGTAGGGTTCATACACTTTTCACCGATCCATTATCTTTTGAGGACCCTTACTCTAATTCGGATGAGCCAATACAACTAAACCCTCGATTCACATTTCCACACCTATTTGAGCCACAAAGCATCTGGTAGGCTCCACACCTATTGATTCACATTTATTAGCCTACCAAACTGATTGGGTTTGGTCTACATCATCAGCCAATTGATTAGAACAAGCATCTGATTGGACCAACCAAGCTAATCATCAAGGTGCTTGTCCTACAAAATTCTTCTAATCTGACCACCCTCTACTCAACTGAAGGCATTGAATTTAGCAGTTAACAAGAGGCAACCCATCATTTCAAAAACCTAAGACCCTTCTTATTCTTTTTTAGCTGCATTAATATTGCACTTTAGGATTCAAACTTTAGAACAATCAACTCCACTTTTGATATTCATATCAGAGCTTGAAATCATCCGCAACTGTCATCCTGACCCATTCACTCACCCTTTGACCCTTTTCTAAACTATGAACTAAGCTGAATTCGAACCCACATAGTTTACAATGAGGACATTGCAAAACTTACGCATAGGGGGTATTAAAGTGCAAAACAAATGGGAAATTCAATTCGCTGAGGGTTCTCACAAAAAAAATTGAGAAAGGGGAGGAAAATTTTGTGAACTAAATGAAAAATCTTTCTTGAGAAGGAAATAGGAGGAAATACAAAAAAATGTCAAAGGAGCAAAATCAGAAACAATTGATAGTCCTTGCAATTGATTATGGATCCTACTTAAGTTCTAGACTAAATCAAAATAAGGATTAAGTCCTGAAGTGCTAGAGACAAGAAGATAAATGATGGATACCAATCTTAGGCCTCTTGGGCCTATTCTAGGGCTTAAACACTCACGTATTTGTTAAGATCTAGACTAGTCCTCAAGAGGTTGAGGAAAGTGAGAAGCTAATGTATTAAGTCTAAGGCTTAGGGATTATTCATCCACATTGCCTGCCCTTTGGTTTGCAGGACTTGATAACCTAAGCACCCAAAAATCATACACTAGTCTGGTTCAGTGCGCATAATGAAGTATAATGCCAAAAGTGTTCTATTCTGAAAATGTTTTCCTGGAGATCTGGCTTAGAAGCGACTTCAAAATACAAGTTGATTGGATGAGTTCCCGATGCGGAGAGGGGAAATGGAAAATATTCCCCTCGAATATGCATTATAACATATCATCTCCTTAGTGCTTGTCTCCTAGGATATCTAAATATCTTATCAGTGGCACGTAAGCACGTTGTGCTGGTTCAGGTGCCATGGGCGGGATTATCCCGAAATGTTGATTGCCAGGGCCTGAATTTGGCTACAAAATGCCATGGGCGACACTATCACGAAGTATTGAAAGCCAAGGGTTTTGGTGGTTGCCATGGACGGTGCTATCCCTAAGTATCGAAAGTCAGGGACCCTTCAAGGATTGGTGGTAGGGACAAGGAATCCAATACAGATCGTGCTTAGGGCCAATCTAATGATGGATTTAGGAGAATGTAAAAAGAAAAGAGAGAAAACTCTCAAAATAAATATCCTTCTCTATCTCTCTTATCAAAAAAGATGCACTGGCAAACTGAACCCAGACTTGCTACGAATACGCACGGGTGCTTTAACTGCTACGGTCAACGAACCTCTGGATATTTGCGGGACATAGAAACCTTTGTGGCAAACCCAAGGCTGAGGCTAGTCAGGTCTGGATCTTGGCAAGTACTTGAGTACCTCCAGACCTATTGTTGGTATTCTAATATGATTTCTATAGAGTGGCACAAGCAGGCATCTGAACATCAAAAATGTAGTTTAGAGATCTAGTTCTTTTCATAAGATTTTGCCAGGGACTAGCACAAGTTAGGCATGGGAGTATGATAGTAATACCATCATTCATAATAACTAACTTAAAATAGTTAGAATCAAGTGATAAATGCTCTTAAGTGATCGTCTAAGGATCATAATTCCTTATCAAACTGATCTGAGAAGAAGATAAGAAAATAGGATTAATTCTGTTATTTTACCATCTCATCATAAATGCATATTAACCAAGGGGTTGAGCAGAGGTGAATTTAAGATCAAATGAACTTAAAAGACCAAGAAGTGGGCTCGCATTGATTGAATCAGGGTTTCATGTATTTTTAAAGGATGAAAATAACACTAAAAACCCTAATTATCCACCATACTTAAATTGAAGGGGTTTTGGTCGAGATAAATTCAATCTAAACCTCCTAAAAATTATTAAAGAATATTTTAAGATGCTTCGTACCTTCACTTTAACCATCTGGACCCATTTTAACCAGAAAAGAGATTCAAACAGGAATTTAGCTTGATTTGGGCTCCTGTATAATTTACCCAGTCAAACGTGGTCAAAACTCAAATCCAACTTCATCATTAGATTCCTTCGATCAAAATTAGGTTAACATCAAAATTTGGGTCCAATCAAAGTCCATCTTGACCTAGTTTGCATTTCTACCCTTAAAATCCCTATTTCTCACATATAAACCCCTAGGTTACAAGTTTTCTTACATTCATGCCCCTAACTTCTTCAACTTCTTCACAAACAAGTCCTTTTTCCTAAAGCTCCTAAATAGTGGTCAAACCCAAACAACACCGACTTTAATCGAGCACATCTCCTTCAAATCACAGCCAAATCCCCCCAAAATTGGAGGGATTGATGTTCAAACCCTGACAAATCCATCCCTTTGATCCCAGGTTCCAATTTAAAGCCATCGACCTTAATCAAACCTAAATCAGTGGGAAGGAATTTCTAAATTCTTGTCTGTAAATTTCGAGAAATCCATGCAATTGAGGGTTGCAACACCCTCTATTTAAGCCCTAGCAAGTCCTACGGTTAAAACTAGCCTATTTTCGACCAAAAATCCTTCTTCCTCTCCTTCTCCGGCCATCTCTGACTGTGGCTCCTACGACCGCCTCCTCCTTCCTCAGGCCATCCAACCACCAAATTGATCTGTCCTTCATCCTCGCCTTCCTCCGCTTCTAGTATACATAAGCTGGAGCCTCCAACCCCCTCATCGTCGCCGTTCTACCTTGCCGGAGACTTCATCCCCTCCATGTCCAGCAAGCCATGCCTGTACGAATCCTCCCCTCTTTGACCAATTAGCTAGGTCTTCATCCTTCCCTCCCCTCTTAGGTTAGTTTTAGTCCCTTAGAACTTAGGTTAGACCTCATACTCACCTTCTCCCCCTCTTTGTTCTTCGCCTCCAGCCACACCTCTGGCGTGGTCGCACGCACTCCACAATACACCAAACTTCATGCCAATCTCACTAAAAGTGTCCCCACACCACGTAGGTCAAAAGCCTCAACGTTCATCTCCGAACCCTTGCCGAATGATCCACCATCCACCGTTCATCTCCGACGTAGTTCAGCCATCCTATGCTTCCACGCACCAAATCAACACGGCTACCACCTTCACCACCTCACGGTAATGCTCATGAACCATCTGATTTGGGTCAAGGACTTGTGCTGGTGTTTTCAGGTCGTCACCATCACAGTCGTTATCGTTGCAGTGCTCTGCCGCCATCCGACCATCAACCACCACCACACCACTTCCACTAAACACGGATCACTTCCAGGGAGTCTTCTAGGCTCTCAATCGAAGCAGAACGTAGCAGTAGGAGTCCCAATTGCAGAAGAGCAATAGCAGCTCCTCTATGCGAGGAGAATGAAGAACGCTTAGGAATTTAGTCCTACATTGGTGAGCACTAAATTTGAAAGGCGTACTTAACGCTTTACATGTATAGCCTCTTTGCCCAACAAACGGGGGGTCGTGTCCCTCATACACGAGCCTTGCATGCACCGCACACTCGCCCACGCCATGTGAGCGTGGGCCCCCCTACACTGGACCTATTTGGAATTGGATAGGGTCTGAACCGAGTTTGAGGAGAGAGAAAGGAGAGGTTTTCATAAAAAAGTGGGGGGAGGGGAGGGTAAGCGAATTTTGAGTACTTTGAGCTAGTGACTTTAAGGCATCTAGGGTAAATTAGAGACACCTGATTATGACTAATTTGGCTACTGTTGGCTTTGAGATCTAATCTTGAATTGGGAATTGTGTTAAGTGCTAGAGGAGCTTAATTAGTGATTTCAACCACCATTTTTGGGCTCTTTATAGTTTTATTATTTGATTCTTGGGATACATTTTGAATTCTAATTGAATATATTTTTTGTTGATTGATTCATTGCATATCATTACTTTCGATTAGTGAATTGAATTCCAATTTTTCTTCATACGAATGACCTCGCAACTTACACATTTTTCAAGCACTTATAAATTTAAATTGTCAATTTGATTTTCATCACTATACTACGATATGCTTCCCTGAACATTGGCGATTTTTGTTTCAACACTACCTCCCTATGAGATGACTCGGACTTCATTTTATAAACTTTGATTTTTAGATTTGAGAGTTGGATTCAGACAAATTTTGAAAGTATTTACATGATTTCATACTACAACGAACGCATTTTATGAACATATATTCATGTTAGATCAGGAGATAAGGGGTGAGAACTAGAGAGTTCTCACTTTCTTTTTATTTTTCAATTTTTCTAATTTTGTTTTGGTGTTTTCAAATATGAAAGTAATAAAATCACACAAGACTACACTAATGAAGCAAAGAAATACATGGATAGATTACACATGAAGGAAAATAATTTCATTAATAGCAAGTATGCATCAATCAAGTACTACAAAATGTCAAAAATAGAAAAAGAAGAAACAAGCAGAAGAATGTTGTTGTGATGAAGATGGAGGACTTGTGTAGGAGGTGGAGAGTTTCGCTGATGGCCATCGGGAGATGCAAACTTGAAGATCTGGAGGAAGAAGCACCTTGGTGTGTAGTAATGGTGGACATGAAGGTAGAGGGAGATTAGGAAGAAGAAGAGATAGCTATGGGAAGAAGAGCAAAACATAGAGATGAAGGAGATCTAGACGAAGAGGAAATGGAATGAAAAAAAAGCCTAAAAGAGGAGGATTAGATGGTGGTGGAGGTGGAGGAAGGGATACTTATAAAGGGTGTTGCAGTAGCATTTAAGGATTTCTCTAACTTATATTAGTTTTTCGGCCTCTTTCTATTCCTAGTCTCAAATTGTACTTAAAATGGAAGATGTGTCTTTCAAATGTACCTTGAACCACTCAATTTGGATTTCAAATGAAAAGTTATGGCCAAAATACAAGTGGTGTATCAGATTGTCATGAATTTTGAGATTAGGATTAAGCTTCCATGCGAACTTAGCCCATTCCACCTCAGAAACATCCACCTCACCATCCTCCACCTCATTAATCCTTGGTTCCACCTTCCATCTAATTAGCTTGTGCCAAATCACCACCTTCACATCACATCTTGCCACCTAAGTGATGATAACGTAATCATCAGTCATATCTAACTTTATTTAGTCATAATCAATTGATAAATGCTCCTACATAACCGCCAAAGAGCCATAATTCATTGCAAATCCATTATGAGAGAAATGCAGTAAAATAGGGGTAAATCTATAGTTTTAACAGAATATCCTAATTGTAGAATAATCATGGGGTTTCTCCAGGGTTAATTAAAGGTCAAATGTTCATAAATTCCTAATAAGTGGGTTCATGCAAATAGAAACGAGTTTTCACACGTTTTGAGAATAAATGGACATTTAAAACCCTAAAAAAAGATCCTCTTAAATAAGTAAGGTTTTGGTTAGGATAAAATTCACCTAAACCTTCTAAAAATCATAGAAAAATATTCCCTAATGTTTGGTATCTTTGATTTGACCATTGGAACCTAATTTGACCTAAAATAGAGTCTCAAATAGACAGTTGCCCTAATTTGGGTTTCTTTGCAAAATTCCTACTCAAACTTGGTCAAAACCTAAATATGGCTCCACCATTAGATTCTTTGGGTCCAAAATTTTGACCCAATCTGAGATCATCTTGACCAAGTTTGCATTTTGGTCCTGTCTAACTCTATTCTCTTACACACATACCCCTAACTTCTGAAATCCTTGCAGGGACCCCCCTAACTTCATCTTCTTCACATCCATATCCCTACCTCCATTAGGAATAGTTGCACCTCACCGGTGAGATTTGAGCGAGATTTTCTAGCTCATTTCACAATCAATCAGTCCCAGATTTGAACTAGAGATTCCTTGAGGAATTCTCTTTCAATCAAACCTGGCCTTGGACCCTAAGTCTTTCCCAATCTCCATGCGAACACATGGGAGATATGGGTATCCCACATGTGCAAATTGGACAAAGCTTGAAAGCTTCCTTCCATGCTTGGAACCCCTCTCTGAGACCTATAAAAGGACTCATATTGCATTCCTTACCTCCTTAGCAAGGTTTTGAGGCCAAATACCCCTTTGTTTGATCGGAAGATCATCGCAAAAGGGATTGAGTTTTGAAAAACCCGGTCGTCGTAGTATGATTGGAGAAGAAATCCATCAACAGATAAATTTATACCGAAAAACTAAGAAGTTCGGGTTGAACATAAGGAGGCGGATGTTTAATTCAAAATCGTGTTTGTTTAATTGTCACAAAGCAGATTAGTTAATCGAATTGAATCTAAATTAGCTATCTACTTAAAGAATAAAGAATAGAAGACAGAGAGAGAATATTACAAATAAAGACAAAAGAGAGGTAGAATAAACATCGATTTCATTATCACAAGCTGATGTTCATTACAATTACAACTACTTACTACACTTGAAAGTGGGAAATCTACACTAGAAAGCGGTAAAAGAGAAGGTAGAGAGAAGTTATCCTCTCAATGCCTGCTTGGAGGACAAGCCGCAACGACGGAGCGCCCAGATGAAGGTGGTGAGATGCGGGACGAAGGAGAACGAAGAGAACAACGGAGAACGGGGCAGGATGACGTCGCAGCGGGATCCACTTCCCAAATGGCGATGAGAGACCACCACGGAATGCTCCACGAAGGGGATGAGAAGGTGGAAAAATTATAATTTTAACTCTAATGGAGTATCCCGAGTTTGAGACAAGCTCTTAGAGCTTTAGAAGGGGTGAGAGGAAGAGATGAAGAAAGTGTGGGGGTCATAGGGCCTTTTATAGGTGAAGATTTGAGGGGGTACAAAGGTCATTTCACTGTAAAAATTAATTTCAGGGTCTTTAGTGATGGATTTAGTGCCCTGGCCGTGCCTGTTCTTCTTCTTTTGATTTCAATGCATGTAACACTCATCCACGATCTCGCGATCTCGGCCGTCCATCTCGCATCCGATGGCTCAGATCGCATCGCGCCCACGCCTTCATCTTCTCTTCCTCAACGCTTAAAGCCAACAATCTTGTGATCTCAACCATCCAATCACGAGATCGAATGACTTAAGTTGCTCATCGCGCGCCTACTTCAGTCGTTGAGTGCATGACGTGGACGAATCAGGGTTGTCCACACGAGATCGGGCGATCCTAACTAAAATTGGATTTGCGCTCAGGAAGTGCACTGCGGGGATTCGATCTCACGACCTCACGCACGGAAGGATGTTATCCACAGCGCTACGTGTGTGGATAGACAAGAAGAGAATTCATGTACCATTTAATGATGTCCGTTGGATCTTGATTCGACGGTTGAGATTAGATGTGGAATTCTTCTCACATGAGATGTGGCTTAAGGGAGGCAACCTGATCAACTCTCACTCGTTAGATGAGAAGATAGGGCAGCGAGGGATTTGGAGGGTTTGAATGGCGCCACATGGCATCATCTAGACCGTCCATCTTCTATGAGTTGTATATGGTGCCACGGATGTCGGATTGAATCGATTTTCACGTTGTTGGGCTGTGATCGTCGATCCGAATCCATTCGTGTGGTCAGATTTGTCATTTGAAGTGTGGATTTACACCATCTTGGCCCTTGATCTCTGACCTTCCTTAGATTATATCTGATACTACGGAAGTCCGATTAGGGCGATCTGGGAGTCGTTGAACTCCGATCATCGCCCTGATCAGATCCATATGGTTGGATCTTCGATCCGAGGACCCGATTGAATATCACCCTTCTACCTGACCACAAAAAGAGAAAATTAACCTAAACTTTATACAACCTAACCTAAATGCAAGATGATGCATGTTATGTAATATTTATAATGTATGATACAACTCTACACCTAAGAACATGCATAAATAGACAGTTTATGAGATATAAACAAGTTTACATCACACCCCCATGCCTATCTTTTGCTAGTCCCCAGCAAAACTACATGCTATATATAAGAGAATTAGGTCAAATTTCTTGGGGAATAGTTATTTTTCAATGCTTATGAATTTCAACTTTGACCTGAACTACAAAGGCACAATAGTGCCCAGGTGTCTGCCAAAATGTAGACCACCTCAAGCCCTCGCCTTATTCAAATAAAAATCTTTTTCTTCTTTTCTTCTTTTCTAATTTTTTTTGGATTTTTGAGTTTGGGGTTTCGGAGCAGCTTTCTACAGCCACTCAACCCACCCAAGACTCGAAGAGAACCCTAAGTTATAAGCATCTTTGTGTGAAATGTGATAGACTCATTAATTGGCGATTTGAACGGACTTCAGGTTTCTACGCCCCTAAGTGACCTTGAAAAGAAATTCTACCTAAAGGTATATCTATTCGACCAGTAGCTTTCTCTCTACTTTTATTTTTATAAGGTCAACACAAGGGCAAACCCAGTGTATATCTCCCTGGCTTATTCTACTTCTCCGCTTCTTCCTAAGTGTTTTGGAATTTTACGTGCATTTCTTGAGTTGGGTTCTGGACAACCTACCAATGGGCTGTTACCCACGATAACTTGCCAGCCATACTCGTGTGGTGAAGTGTGGCTTATTTCTTTTTCTTTTTTCCTTTCTTTTTTGAGTAGGTGGCTTCCCTGATCTAAGATTTACCTAAAGGCAGCAGGAAAAGAATGGTCGTGTGACTGGGCTCTGGACAACCTACCTATGGGTTGTTACCCACGATAATTTGCCAGCCATATCACCTTAGAAGGTTCATTAGCTACCAAATTTTCGTAAAAATCATCGAAAAGCGAGTTAGCGCAAATAGTGTGTAGATGCTTAGACTTAAAATCCCTTCAAATCAGAGGGCGAGTTGATAAGTAGTGTACTTATCATCTTAACTTATTTGACCAATTTGAAGTAAATTCAGAATGGCAAGGACTCAATAAGAAAATCCACATTTTAGTGGACACCCAGGTTGATTAAGTCCGAAGACTTAAAGGGTCTAAGTGTTTATATCCTACTGTATTATTCCCTAAGGTTGAAAAATCCTATTGCCCGATTATTATTTCCTAATTCAATTTTTCTTTTAATAAAGAATAGAAAAAATAAGTAAAATTTACAAGAATTCCACAGAGCTGACAAAATGGTTTAGAAATGAATCCACCTCCCCATGCCTAGCTGATACAATGTCCACATTGAAAATAAAAGGCATGAAAGGAAAGGTAGAATGTAGAAGATATCACCTAAATATGATGCTCAGGTCAGCTCTGAGTCAGACTGTACAAGTGCTGAGTTTAATGCTATCAGCTAGGCGAAGTTCAACCAAAGAAATCACGATGTGATTAGAGCAACCGTGTCTGAGACGGGTTCTAGAACAATACGATCAACAAAAGGCTTCAGACATTGACCGTTGACTTTAAAAGAATTACCCATCTTTGGGTCAGAGATTTGAATAGCCCCATTTGGAAATATTTGATCGATGATGAACAGGCGTTCCATTTTGACTTAAGTTTGCCGGGAAAGAGCTTAAGTCGAGAATCAAAGAGCAAGACCTTCTGGTTCAACTTAAAGCTCTTTCGGGATAACAATTGGTCACGAAGAGCTTTGGTCCAAGCCTTATAGATCTTGGCATTCTCGTATGCGTCGTTTCTAAGCTCCTTCAACTCAGATAGTTGGAGTTTCCTGGTCTTTCCGACTAAACTCAAATCCAAATTACATTGCTTGATTGCCCAGAATGCCCTATGTTCAATCTCTACAGGTAAATGGCACGCCTTTCCATACGCCAGATGAAACGGTGACATGCTGATAGGCATTTTGTATGCCGTATAGTAGGCCCAAAGAGAGTTCTCGAGCTTGTGAGTCCAATCTTTACGATAAGGTCTAACCGTTTTCTGCAGAATATTCTTGTTCTCCCGATTGGAGATCTCGGCTTGTCCATTCGTCTATGGGTGGTAAGGTGTGGAGATTTTATGATTTACCCCATATTTTTCCAGTAAACTACGAAACTGGGCATTAGTAAAATGAGTACCACCATCGCTGATGATGGCCCTCGGAATCCCGAACTGACTAAAGATATTCTTCATGACGAAATCGATGACCACCTTGTGGTCATTGGTTCGGGTGGGAATAGCCTCAATCCACTTGGACATGTAATCAACAGTGACGAGAATGTACTGGTGTCCAAATGAAGGGAGGAAGGGTCCCATGAAATCGATGCCCCAAACATTAAAGATTTCGACAGGAAGAATCTGGTTTAGAGGCATCATATCTCTCTTGGTTATGCTCCCAAGTGCCTACCATCGGGAACACGACCTTGAGAATTCCTGGGCATCCTTGAATAAAGACGACCAATAGAATCTAGATTGCAAAATTTTTGCAGCCGTCTTTTTCCCAGAGAAATGTCCACCACATGCAGATGCATGGCAAAACTCAAGTATACTTTGGAATTCATTCTCCGGAACACATCGGTGAATAATCTAATCAGAGCCAATGTAGTACAGTTCAGGATCCTCCCAGAAGTAATATTTGGCCTCAGATTTGAGTCTATCTCGTTATTACTTGGTCCAATCCTAGGGGATTTCACCAATGGCCAAATAATTTACAATGTCTGCAAGCCACGGGGTTTGGATACCGGATATTTTAAGAATAGTTTTGTCCAAAAAAGTATCAGCAATCAGAATATCCAGACGAGAAGAATCACTTAGAAGTCTTAAAAGATGATCTACCACCACATTCTGTGCCCTGGATTATCTTTGATTTCAAGATCGAATTCTTGCAGCAAAAGAATCCATCGGATAAGCCAGGGTTTGGCATCCTTTTTGGCCAAGAGATGTCTCAAGGTTGAGTGGTCGATGTAAATTATGACGTGAGACCCTAAGAGATAAGCCCTAAATTTTTCCAAAGCAAATACTACAGCTAGCAAGTCCTTCTCAGTAACAGTGTAATTCTTCTGAGCCTTGTCCAGAGTTTTGCTAGCGTAGTAAATGACAGAGGGCTTCCTGTCAATCTTTTGACCCAAAACAACCCCGACCGCATAATCGGAAGCGTCGGTCATGATCTCAAATGGGGCTGTCCAAACCGATGGTTGCAACACCAGAGCACAAGTGACTATCGTTTTAAGAAAAAAAAATGCCCTATGGCATGATTCGTTGAAATCAAACGGTGTATCTTTGGCGAGAAGGTTGATCAGAGGGCGAGCAACCTTAGAGAAGTCCTTAATGAACCTCCTATAGAATCCCACATGACCAAGAAATGATCGAATTTGTTTAACAGATGTGGGAGGAGGAAGTTTGGAGATAGCATCAACCCTAGCTTTGTCAACTTCAATTCCCCATTCAGAGATTACATGACCCAAGACGATGCCTTCTTGTGTCATGAAATGACTCTTTTCCCAGCTAAGGACCAATCTTGTTTTAATGCATCTTTTAAGGATCATTTCAAGATTAGCCAGGCATGAATCAAACGATTCTCCGAAAATAGAGAAATCGTCCATGAAGACTTACATAAACTCTCCCACCATGTCAGAGAAAATGGCTAGCATACACCTTTGAAAAGTCACAGGTGCATTGCATAAGCCGAATGGCATTCTACGGAAAGCAAAGGTTCCATAGGGACAGGTGAAAGTCATTTTTTCCTTATCCTCGGGATGGATAGGGACTTGATTGTATCCCAAGTAACCGTCTAGGAAACAGAAGTACTTTTGCCCGACTAGTCTTTCGAGGATTTGATCGATGAAGGGCAAAGGGAAATTATCTTTTTTCGTGGTTGTGCTTAGCTTCCTATAATCGATACAGACCCTCCAAGAGGAAGCTGAACAAGTTGTGATAGATTCTCCTTTCTCATTAGTCATAACGAAAATCCTGGCTTTCTTGGAAACAATTTGCACGGGACTTACCTAAGGACTATCTAAGATCGGATAAATAATTCTTGCGTCGAGCCACTTAATTATTTCCTTCTTGACCACTTCTCGCTTATTAGGGTTTAATCTCCTTTGCATTTGGCGAGAAGGGTGGGATCCATCTTCCAAGAATATTCTGTGATTGCAGTAAGATGGCTTGATCCCCCTAAGGTCATGAATGGTCCAACCAATTGCCTCCTTGTGATCCTTTAGGACCTTGATCAGTTTAATCTCCTGCTCCTTAGTTAATCTAACATTGATAATCATAGGGAGCATCTTTTAAGGTCCCAAAAACTGATATTTCAAACTCTCAGGCAATGGTTTCAGTTCGAGCTGGGGTGAGTTTAGGATGGAAGGTAAGGATGAAGATGATGAAGATTCATCAAGAGGAAGAGGTTGATAATGAACAAAATCAATAACCTCTTCAGAATGTGGCAGGTTTTCCACAAATGGTTGCGGGTAGATCTATTAAGACAGGAGGAACTTTCAATTGCAGAAACCACCATACATGTTTCAATATTCAAGTTATCTTCCTCAAGTTCCTCTATAAATCCACAATCCTCAAATTTGTTAATCACCTTAAAAATATCCAATTTCAATTTCTAATCCCTAAAGGTGATTTCCGTGCTATTGCTCTCACAGTTGATATTGGCCTTAGCTGTAGCCAGGAACAGATGCCCCAGAATGATGGGCGTGTTCCTTAAATTCTCAGGTACATCCATGTCAAGGACAAGGAAATCTACAGGAAAATAAAAATCTTTAACCTTGACAATTACATCCTCAATAACACCTCTCGAATTGGTGACTGAACGGTCAGCTAACTGTAGTGTTACTGAGGTCAATAGAAGTTCACCTAATCCGAACTTCTCGTAAAGAGAAGTTAAGATTAGGTTAATGGATGCACCTAGATCTAGAAGTGCCCTATCAAAGTTTTAATCTTCGATGACATAAGAAATCAAAGGGGCATCTAGATCTATCTTTTTCGGAGGAAGATGATGCAGGATAACAGAACTAGCCTGCTCAGAAAGTATCACCTTCCTCGAAATAGATTCCCTCGACTTACGCTTCTGTGTGCATAAATCCTTTAAAAATTTAGCGTAAGCCGGTATGCGATCGATAGCGTCGAGGAGGGGGATATTGATTTCGACATTCTTGAATATATTCAAGAGCTCCTCGTTACTATCAACAGGCTTCTTCTTCCTAGGTTTAATCAAGGCCTTAGGAAAAGGAACATGAGTCATATCTTTGGAATCAGGTTCCTGAACCTTGATTTCTACTTCAAAGTTCTCCTTTCTCTCCTTAGGTTCTCCAGGATTTGGTAGATTAGAACAAGGCAGTTTTGGGTCCTGGTGATGGGAACACCATCATGAGCCATAACTAGCTCATTTTGATCTAATTAAGTCAGTAAATGCTCCTACATAACTACTAGAGAGCCATAATTCACTACAAATCCAATCTGAGGGAGAGATAGGAAACTAGGGTTAAAATTGTAATTTTACCATCATAACTTGAATATAGTACAACCACGGGTTTTCTCAGGGGTTAATTCAGGGCCAAGTGGTCTTAAAAGGATAACAAGTGGGTTAGAACAGATAGAAAAGGGATTGCACGTGTTTTGAGAATTAAATAACTTTTGAAACCCTAAAAAAAAACCCACTTAATTAACTGAGGTTCTGGTCAGGATAAAATTTACCTAAACCCTCTAAAATTCATAGAAAATATTCTCTAGGGTTTGGTACGTTCAAACTGACCATCAGAACCCGTTTTGGCCCAAAATAGTCTCAGACAGACATTTACCCTAATTTGAGTTTTTACATAAATTACCCAATTAAACGCAGTTAAAACCAAAATCCAACTTCACCATTAGATTCCTTAGGTCCAAATTAGGTTTGTACCAAAATTTGGACTCAAGTTAAAATTGTCTTGACCTAGTTTGCAACTTGGTCCTGTTTGATTACATTTATGCCATTAACTTTCAAAATATTTACAAATAGACCCCTAACTTTGTCATCATCTTCACAAATAGGTCCCTACCACCATTAATCCTATTCCTACAAGCACCGGCAACCTACAATTGGCAAGAACTCCTCGATTCCTTGACGAATCCATTTCAAATTTGAAAGGGAAGTTTGTCAAGGAATTCCCTTCTTTTTTGAGCCAAATCCCACACCCCAAAACCTTCCCAATCTCTCATGCAAATGCATGTGAGATTTGGGTATCATAAAATTTCCTACTCCAGTGACAATTCCTAGCTTGAAAGCTTAGCTTCCAAGCTCAAAATCCCCTCCTGAGTCCTATAAATGCAAGCCTAGATCAGGCCAAACCCCCAAGCTCAATTTTAATCGAGATCTCCCCTAAATTCCTCTCTCCTGACTCGGCTGAATGGCTCCTTGAGCTCTGGCAACCCTCCTTGCCTCTCCTCATCGTCTGACAGCAATACCTGTGGCAGATCCTCCTTCCTGACCTTCTTTCGTGTCGAGCAGTACCAGCCGGCATCCCTATCCCCTTCATCCTCGCTGTCCAACCCTTATCAGAGCTAGCTTCGTCTCCAGTGCTAGTCATACCACAATCAGCACCATCTCCATTCCCCATCATCCACTACCTCTCCTAAACAACTCCTTAGCTTCCCCTCATCACAACAACAACTTCAACACTCCGATTCGACCCCGCCAACACCCTCCGTGACTCCGTCTTCCATCTCGCTGGTAGACCTCCAGCGAGCGCTAGTGGCCACCACAGCCCACCTATGCCGCCACCCTCGCACTCCACACCTTCACCATTCACCGTAGATCAAAAACCCTAACTTAGTTAGGGCTATTGATCACTCTCGCTTGCCCCCGAACACACCCACCTTCACACGCACTGTCCGACTTCGCCCCATGTGCACAGACCACGCCACACAACCATCACCGTTGCACTCGCCGTGGTCTGGTGATACTTCTTGAGCCTTCTGATGCAGACAAAAGGCATTCTTGTTGATTTCAAGTACTCGCCCCCTCCTCCATTGACACAGCAAAGCTCTTTCTAGACCTATAGCTCTAGGTCCTCGACTCCATACGAAGCGGAGTTGATCCAGGAACACACTCGCCAAGTCAATTGGAGCCATTGACCGCTCCTTGCATGCCAATTGGGTAAAGACAGCAACGGTAGCGTGCGCAAGGAAGACGATACATGATAGTCCCACATCGTGGGATTTAAAGGCTCTGAAGGCACATAAATTGATTTTGTGTCTAAGGATTATCGCCTCAGACTCTAGGGGTGAGGTCCCTGCTCACCCGCTCACTTGTGCCTCGCCCGTGATCCGTCCCCCGTGGGCCTGGCATAGATCCTGTAGATCCCTACTTGGAGGGGGTGAGACAGCGAGACATAAAAATAATGTAGAATTATAAATAGAACAATCTCACAAAATAACAATCACACAATGTACACAATGATTTTTAGGTGGAAACCCAACCCAGGTGAAAACCACCACGTAACCCTCTCGAGTTAAGATTTTCTGATCAACAAAGTTGATCAAATCCACTGACGTACTACTTAAACGAGGGTAGTACAACCTCAATTACAACCACGCTACTTTATACGAGGGTAGCATACCTCAAACCCCTTCTCTTCACGAGAAGGATTTTGTCTCAAGAAAGAGACGGGAATTCGCAAAGCGAATACCCAACCAAATAACAAAGTAAATTACAAATAGTCCTATAGAGCCAACAAAGATATTCTGAAACTAAGCTTCTATAGGAGTAAGGATACTTCCCTTTGGTGGAAGTGCGTCGACGATGCAGATGCATGAACCACGTGGTAGTGCTTCGTTGCTCTTGTAAACTACGGCGGGAGAGCGGGTGCACAAGTGATTGATGCTCTCTAGATGTAGAACTTGAGCTTGGAGAGTAAGAGCTTTTCTTGGACACTAAAGAGTGGAAAGGATGTTGCTATGTGTGTCTTGGTGAATTTTTGAGTGGTAAAGGTTCCCCTCTATTTATAGAGGCCCTAGGGAGGCTTTGGAAGGCCTTGGAAGGCTTCCATAGCCGTTGGGTGCAAGCTCCAAGAAAATCAGGTCGAAATCAGGATTAATCATTACACTGACAGGGTTATCAGACGTCTGATCCTGGCATCGGACGTCTGGAAAACCAGTTTAAGACGTCTAGGAACAAAGTCAGACGTCTGATTATAGGCGAGTTTCTTTCCTGACTTGACTCAGATCGAAACAGGATTCTAGTGAAAGTCCATCAGACGACACACAGGACATCTGGCACTATGTCTGGATGTCTGGAAACCTACTTTTCTGTGGGAATGGATTTAGAAGAGAGTGCAACGGCTATAAAATCTCTGAGAAGAGATTTTGGGTCAGCCGAGGCAAAACGGTCATGTATCAGATGTCTAGTGTCCTCTACGGACGTCTGATACAAGGCAACGGTCATTTTCTTCAGTATTTGCTAAGCAGCAAACGGTCCACTAATTGGATATCTGGAAAAATCATCAGACGTCTGATTTCATCAGACAGAACTAACTAAGTCCAACCTAAACATAATCGGACGTCTGAGTCAACAGTCAGACGTCTTAAAAATCATTATCAGACGTCTGATTTTCAAATTAGATGTCTGAAAAGGTTGTTTGAACTCTATTTTGGTTTTCTAAGTTCTCTACAGAAAACCTAAGTATCCTAGGGTTGTGCAGGTGTTCCTAGGACTACTGTTAGGGTACTTTGAGGCTCTTTAATATGAATATAAGTAACAAAATAAAGAGCAACAAAAGAAACAAAAAAACATAGAGTACAAGGAAAGGAAATCTATCCTATTCTTCATCTCCTTCCTTCATCAAGCCGTCGCTCCTCGCGAAACTTCTCTATTCTCCGTCAAGCTCCTCCAATCTGCCATGGATGCGAGTTCGAACTCTGTTTAACCATGTCTCCATTTGCAATTGACCTGAAATCTATGACTCCAAGTGCAAATGTTAAATAACACGTGTTTTGTTATCATCAAAACAAATGATCACGGTGCTCTAGCACCAACAGATCCAACCTACCTCACCCGTTCCCACTCCTTGGCTGCAACCACGCCCATAGCCCTAGACCCAGGTCCGCTCTAGGTCCAAAACCTGATAACCTGGTACTGTGGAAGGCTTTGGGAGAGCGTGTCCCAGAGAGAGAAAGAGAGATAGCGTGTGGGGCCAGGGGGTTTTGCTACAGGGAGTAACAACTGACACTTAGCCATTTAAAGAATCTTCCCCCTCTGCGTGAAGGAGAACTAAGAAGAAAGGCAGGAAGGCAAGAAGAGAAGAAGAAAAGAAGAAGGAAAGGAGAAGGAGCCACACATGAAGAAGAAGAGAAGAAAGAGAAGAATAGAAGAAGAAGAACAAAAGGAAGAGAAGACAAGGCAAGAGAGGCACAAAACAAAAGAAAGAAGAAAAAGAGAGACCCTTAAGTCTCTAAACAGCACTATAGCACAGGCTTTTGAAGTCGTTTGATACATTTGATTACATATATTTGAGGCTTTGATTTAGTTGCTATTTGTGAGGAGTAATTGGTGATTTAAATCACCGTTTTACTCCATTCTTTTTGCACATTGATACCTGACATTATTATTATTGCAATCTCTTATATTTCTGATTCAAATTGTGATCTTGAGTTTTGAATTCCATATTGCTCCCTGTATTCGACCTCAGACTTAAAATTCGAGTAATAAATATATTTGTTTTCAAAGCGATTTCGGCTATATTACAACGCAGTTTTTAAAACGTCGATTTTGCTAGTAAATATTTTGGCACCGTTGCCGGGGAGCAACGCGCAATTCAGATCTCTCGATTGCAATATTAGAGTCAATACTAACTTGCTCTATCTCTTTCAACTTTGTTCTATTTCAGGGGATCCATTGAGGAAGATCAGCCACACATCAACCACTCCAGGGATGGGTAAAACTCCATTCAAATCCTTCTAAACCCCTGATTCTGAAAAAGCTAATAAAAAAAGAAAGAAATCAATTAGGACTACTTGCATTATATTCTTAGATTATTCATCAAGTTGCCTAATTTGATACATTCTATTTAGACAAACATTCAAACCCTGATCTATGCACCCATTTGAAGCTAAGGTATCTAAGGTTATCACATTCTTGTTTGAGCCCTAGGTATCACATTTGGGAAAAATAAATTGGACCAAGTCAAAGCCAATTAAGGATTCCAGTTTAGTGTTTTAGAGACACACTTGCTTAATCAATAATTTATCTTTCCAAACAATGTGCGCCTAAGCCTTGATTGAATTGATCTATACAAGCAAAACCCTAAAATCAGGCTCTCAAATTCACTTGAACACTAAAAGTGGGACCTAAATTTCTCAAGAGGACAATACAGGTGAAGTTGACCCACCTTGTTGGGTGAACCAACCTTCAAATTAGGTCATTTTTCATAAAAAAACATCTTAAAAGTTCTAGTGAAATCATAAGCACCCTTGCTATTAATTAAAACTGGTAGACTTAAGAGATCAAGTCCCCATTCTGGTCTACCTAGAACATCAGTGACAAGAGAGGTCGGGTGGAGGAAACCCTATAACCCATGGGGGCACTCTATCCTGTAGGGGTCTTTGCGAGACTCTCCCTCTCTGGCTGCCTAGGTAATTCTCAGGTGGACGGCTTTCTGATTAAGGGGTATCATCTGCCCCGAACCTCTACAGTCATCCAAAATTTTTGGGTGTCTTGATTGTGTCCATCACATTCTTTCTCTCATCTAATCCATAGGTGCATGTTTAGGAGGAGGTCCTTAAGACCATCTTTGAGGCCTCCATTAGATATCCACTCTTGTCGAGGTCAAGCCTCGACTTTCGTGTTTGTGCAACAAACTGATCACATTGACATATCCTCTAATTCAGAGCCCACTTCCCCTTCATCAGCTATGGATCACCAAGAAGAACAACCTAATCTTGAGCAACAATTCCATGACTTCCAAAATCGAATCAATGCTATCATCAACCCACTGTCACATCCTCAAATGTGAGATCACTATAATCCTATAGCGGTGGAGATCGAACCCCAAATCAACATTCCCGTGGGAGGACCCGAGGTAGATCTCAAGCCTAGCATGCTTCATATGACTCCAAAATTTCATGGCTTGAACTCCAAGGATCCTTTCTAGCACATCAAGAACCTAAAACATCTGGCCCACACCTTTGGGGCAGATGTACAGAATCGAGATGGATTACTCTTAAAACTCTTCTCATTCTCCTTGGCTGATAAAGCCGTTCACTAGTTTCAGACTCAACCACACGCGATCAACACATGGGGAGAACTTCAAACCTGCTTCCTGCAAAAATTCTACCCCATCAGTCGTACCAACACAATGTGGCACCAAATCACACACTTCTCCCAAGGAACAGGAGAATCTCTACACGAAGCATGGGATCGCTTTCTGGATCTCATGCGTAAGTGCCCCATCATGGAGTTTCGAAGTGGGAACAAGTCCAATCCTTTTACCACGGACTCCGTGAGGATATCAAGCTCTTTGTCAATGCAACCTGTGGTGGTAGCATCATGGGTTAGCATGAAGACACGATCTGGGAAATTCTCGAAAACATGTGCGAGAACTCCCTAAACAATGAGTCATTGGATGCGTACGATCGAACATCCACCTGCGCATTGACAAATAATCGGGGGGTACACAAATCCCAAGGCCTTTCCACATCCGTTCTGGAGTTGGTAGCCAGTCAATTGGACAAGGTCTCGATCATCGAGAAGAAGTTGGACGACATCACTCGTCATCTACACAAATCCACCTCTACACCTCAGGGCACATATGTGCACCCGCCGACAGGAAGGAATGCTGCGCACAACATCTACCACTCCCCGGGGATGGATGCATATCCACCTCCGTCTGATTATGGCTTCGGAGGCAACTCCAGATCAGGCCACCTTAGTTGGGGGAACTTTGAACCCCTGTACCCTGATTATCTCGGAGCTCCTTAGACCTGCGAGGATCTTCATGCCATCTAGAATAATCCTTTCTCCAACACTTACAACTCTAGATGGCATAATCATCCTAACTTTTCGTGGTCAGGTAATAACCTGAATCTAAGATCTCAATTCCAACCCCAACCACAGGCTCCGCGACCTTATCATCCCACCCAACCAAGGCCCACTCAAAACTTCCAATCTGGACCACCTAAAAGAATATCATACATATCTAATTCTCCAGACCTTGGTTGACATGCAAAAACAACACAAAGAAGAGATCTTTGAGCTACAAAATCAACTGGCCCAACTGGCAAGTGCTTGCCAGCCTGGTGCACTCCCTACTCAGCCTCTTCTTAATCCAAATAACGTGCCGAACTAGAGGCGCGTCATAAACCCAAACCAGGGCCAAGCTCACTTTGTTTATCAGGCCCCTTCTGCCCCATCACCTGACGGGATGGATACTTCAACTTCATACTCAGGATTTCAGCAGCAAACACCTATCTTGCCTAATCCAAATCAGAACCAGGTGGGATTGAATTCAGTTACTACTCGTACCGGAAAAACAACACAGGACCCACCTCATCCAAGCCACTCCCAACCTGGTAATACAAACCCTAACCCTAGGATAGTCATCCAAGATACCTCTGTCCCAGATCAAGAACCTGGACCCATTCTAGAGGAACCATCTAAGGTTCCAATTCCCAAGGCCTTGACCAAGGGAAAAATGATAACTAAAATCATGGCACCTGAGGAGGACCTGGTTAAGCTCTTTGAGTAGATCCATATAAACATCCCCTTGATGGATGCGATACGCCACGTACCAGCTTACGCACGATTTCTGAAAGACATGTGTACACCTAAGCGTAAGCCGCGAACCAAAGGTGGGAATCCGATCGTACTGTCGGAGCAAGCCAGCTCCGTCATTTTTAGCAAGCTCCCGCCTAAGGAAAAAGACCTAGGCACCCCTGTAATCTCCTGTGCAATCAGTGATATACAATTTAACCGAGCTTTATTGGACTTAGGAGCCTCCATAAATTTGATACCTACATCCCTACTAGACTACTTCGAGGAATCTGAGCTTAAACCAACTGAAATGACTTTACAGCTAGCTGACCGATCAATTAAGTCACCAAAAGGGATTCTCAAGGATGTCATAGTTAGGGTACATAATTTCTATTTTCCAGTGGATTTTATTGTCTTAGACATGAATGCTCCTGAGAACGTGAAGAATACACCAATCATACTAGGGAGACCCTTTCTGGCCACTGCTAGGGCCAATATCAATTGTGAGGAGGGCCAAATTGAATTAAAATTTGGGGGCAAGACACTAAAGATCGACATCTTTAAGGCCCAACAAGGAATTAATTGCAAAGTCATAGAACAGATTTGCGATATCGAAGCTATGGTTGATGACTTTATCGAGGAAAAATTGACATTTCTGATCAACCACAAGAGGATCAAAACCTGCAATTAGAGGAGCCTGAACCCAACCTAGACACACCCATAGCTCCTTCCTTTGCTCCCGACACCCACCCTGAACCACCTGCTGCTACTGACAACCTGGTTATGAAATTAAAGCCTCATCCTGATCATCTCAAGTACGTCTTTTTGGGGTCCAATCAGACATTTCCTGTGATTATCAACTCCCGACTCACACATAATTAGGAAACACGCCTGATTTCTATTCTCCAGCAATATCGAAGAGCCATTGGATGGACTCTCGATGATCTTGCTGGTCTTAGCCCTTCATATTGCACTCATCACATCCTACACTGAAGAGGGCTCATGACCATCCTGTGAAATGCAAAGACGCCTAAATCCAAATCTGTAGGATGTCATGAAAAAGGAGATCATCAAGTGGTTAGATGTAGGGATCATCTACCCGATCTCTGACAGTCGGTGGGTGAGCCCAATCCAAGTTGTGCCTAAGAAGGTAGGGCTCACCGTCATCACGACTGAAACCAAAGAAACCATACCGACCCATATAGCCAACTCATGTAGAGTCTGCATTGATTACAGAGGACTCAATTCCTCAACGAAGAAGGATCATTTCCCACTACCATTCATTGATCAGATTCTCGAGAAACTGGCTGGAAATCGATTCTTCTACTTTTTGGACAGGTACTCTGGTTACAATCAGGTCGCAATCCATCCCGAGGACCAAGAGAAGACCACCTTTACCTACCCCTTCGGAACATACGCATTCCGAAGGATGTCGTTCAATCTCTGTAGTGCACCCGCTACTTTTCAGCGGTGAATGCTTGCCATATTCTCAGATATGATAGGTGAATACCTTGAAGTCTTCATAGATGACTTCTCGATATTTGGTGAATCATTTGATGATTGCCTCCTGCACTTGGTCCAAATCCTCAGGCAGTGTACGGATGTGAACTTAGTTCTTTCCTGGGAAAAGAGCCACTTCATGGTACCTGAGGGAATTGTCCTGGGACATCTCATCTTTGAAAAAGGCATCCAGGTTGATTGAGCCAAGGTGAATCTGATTTCCAAACTCCCTATGCCTAGCTCGGTCAAAGACATCCAATCCTTCCTAAGGCACGTTGGTTTTTACCATCGATTCATTCCCGATTCTTCGAAAATCGCGTGCCCCCTCACTAATCTTCTATCCAAGGATGTCCCTTTTGAAATCCCCAAGGAGTGTACTCAGGTGTTTGATATCCTACATGATCGAGTTACCCAAGCACCTATCTTACAGTCCCCTGATTGGTCTCAACCCTTTGAGATCATGTGCGATGCATTTGATTATGTTGTAGGAGCAGTACTTGGGCAGAAAATAGGCGGGAAACCCGTGGTCATCTACTATGCTAGCAAGACACATGACGAGGCTCAACGTAACTATACAATTACTAAGAGCTGCTAGTCATAGTATTTTCCCTGGAAAAATTCAAATCATATCTTTTGGGTTCCCATGTTATCATATACTCAGATCACACTACAGTGAGGCACCTCCTTGCAAAGAAGGATGCAAAACCTCAACTAATCCATTGGATCTTACTGTTGCAAGAGTTTGATCTCGAGATTCGCGATAAAGCGGGAAAGCAGAATGTGGTAGCTGACCACTTATCCCACCTTCCTTCTGACAGTATCGACCCTTCCGGACCCATCACAGAACATTTTCCCGATGAGCACCTCCTGACTGTTAGTACGGAACTTCCGTGGTTTGCTGATTTAGTAAACTACTTGGCATCACATCAGATCCTGTCCGATTGGCCGAAGGCCAAGAAATACAAATTGCTTTCCGATGCCAAGTACTACATGTGGGAAGATCCGTACCTCTTCCGCATTGGTGTTGATCAAATCATTAAACGGTGTGTCCCGAAAGTGGAAATTCAGGACATTTTGTCCTTCTGCCATGACTAGGCCAGTGGCGGACACTTTTCCGAACATAAAATCGCAGCAAAAGTCCTCTAGTGTGGCTTTTATTAGCCCACGATTTTCAAAGACACGTATGATCACTATAAGGCATGCACTCGTTGCCAGACCTTGGGCAACATAAGCCACCACGATATGATGCCTTTACAACCGATTCTCGTATGCGAAATCTTCGACATCTAGGGATTGATTTCATGGGACCCTTCCCTATTTCGGATGGCTTCGAGTACATTCTTCTCGTTATTGATACGTGTCCAAATGGATCGAAGCCATTTCGACCTGAACCAACGATCATAAGATGGTAATCAAATTCATTCATCAAAACATCTTTTCTTGGTTTGGAATTCCACGTGCCATTATCTCTGATGGAGGGACCCATTTCACAAATGCACAATTCATATCACCGATGACCATATACAAGGTGTCACACCGAATCTCTACTCCTTATCACCCCCAAACCAACGGTTTAGCTGAGCTATCAAATCGGGAGATCAAGAAAATCCTTTAGGTCACTATCCAACCTGACATGAAGGATTGGTCGTCTCGACTTCAGGAAGCCTTGTGGGCCTATAGGACCGCCCACAAAACCCAATTGGGCATGTCTCCTTTCAGATTGGTGTACGGGAAGGCATGTTACCTCTCCGTCGAGTTGGAGCACAAAGCCTATTAGGCTATACGGAAGTGTAATCTAGATCTTTCTAAAGTAGGAACCCACAGAAAGCTTCAAATGAGCGAGATCGATGAATTACACAATGATGTGTATGAGAACTCGTGAATTTACAAAGAGCGGGTTAAGGCCTTTCACGATAAGCTCATATCCAGAAAGATCTTCCACCCTGGTCAAAAAGTCCTTATCTTTGACGCCAAACTCAAATTATTACCAGGAAAACTCAGATCAAAATGGATTGGACCATATCTTATCAGACGAATCTTTGGAAATGGAGCTGTAGAAATTATCCAACCCAGCCTTGATTCAGAACCCTTTGTTGTGAACGGTCAGCGACTTAAGTTGTTCATTGAACTCACCGATACGAACATGGTTGAGGTATCTTTTGATCTCCATTCTCCCTAAGCTTATTGTGCCCGGCTAATGGCATTAAACTCAGCACTTAACAAGAGGCAACCCATCATCTTTTTGAAAAAACCCGAAACCCTTCTTGACACATCTTATGCTGAACTCATATTGCACTTTAGGGTTCATCCATTAGAATAGCCGACTCCACCTCTAGTACCCGTACCTAAGCTTGAAATCGTCTACAACAGTCACCTCGACCCATCCACCCACCCAACACCTATTCTAATGAATTATCTAAGCTGAACTCAAACCCACCTAATTTACAATGAGGACATTGCAAATCATATGCATGGGGGGGTATTAAAGTGCAAAACGCTATGAAAATCACTTCACAATAAAGGGTTTCATCAAAAAATCACATATTCCAAAAAACCAAAAAAAAATAAAAAATTGAAAAAGAACAAAAATGGGAGAAGGGAGGGAATTTTGAATTGATTGCATATCATTTTTGAGGAGAAAAGGGGAGGAGATAAAAATGTCAAAAAGGAGCACAATTTGGAAAGAAAAGATATAGTCATTAGTAAAAGATTAAGGAATTGACTCAATTCTAGACCAAATCAAAAAGAAATAAAATGAAAGATAAAAAGTGCTAAGAGACAAAAGAAATTAGTAGTAATGCTGATCTTAGGCCTCTTGGGCTGCGATCTTAGGCTTAAAAATTCAAGTATCCGCTAAGATCTGGATAGTCCTCAAGAGGTTGGGGAAAATGCAAACCTTAAGTATTAGGTCTAAGGCCTAGGGATTATTCAGAATCATTAATTGACCTATGGTTTGTAGGACTCGGTAACCTAAGCACCCTAATCCACACACAGTCTGGTTCAATGCGCTTAAGTATCGAAATCACGCAAATACGCTAAATCTATTATGAAAAGTTACTTAGATTAGGAGCGGCTGATCAACATGAGTTGATTTGGACGAGTTCCTGGTGCGGAGAGGCAGGAAATTTCCCTCAAAGATGCGCAATAACATATCGTCTCCTCGATGCTTATCTCCTATGATATCTAAACATCCTACCAGGGGCATGTAAGCACCTTATGTTGGTTCAGATGCCATGGGCGGCATTATCATGAAATGTCGATTGCCAGGGTCTGGATTTAACTACTGAACGTCATGGGCAGGATTATCTCGAAATCTCGAAAGCCAAGGTTCTAGGGGTTGCCATAGGTGGTGCTATCTCGAAGCATCGATTGCCAGGGACCCTGAGAGCATTGATGGTGGGAACGAAGAATCCGATACAGACCATGTTGTAAAGCTAATCCGAGGCTAGAAATAAAAAGAAAAGAGAGAGAAAAGTCTTCAAAAATAAAGAAAAATTAACTCTCTCTTACAAAAACTCACTGCAAGATGAACCTGGGCTAAAACATGTTACAAGCACGGGTACTTTAACCAAGGAGTTCAACAAACTTTAGGTTAGTTCGTGTGGGCCTTAGAAACCTTCGCAGTGGACAAAGGCTAAAGCTAGTCAGGTCCGAATCTTGGTTGATACTTGAGTACCTCTAGGCCTACTATTGGCATTCTGACCTAATCTACAAAAGAAAGCACACATCAGAGTTTTGAGCATAGAAAGGCATATGGTCTAGAATTAAAGGTAATTCCATGAGATTTTGTTAAGGGACTTGCAAAAGCTAAGCATGGGGGTAAGATGGGAACACCATCATGAGCCATAACTAGATCATTTTGTTCCAATTAAGTTAGTAAATGCTCCTACATAACTGCCAGAGAATCATAATTCACTATAAATCCATTCTGAGGAAGAGACAGGAAACCAGGGTTAAAATTATAATTTTACCATCATAACTTGAATACAGTACAACCACGGGTTTTCTCAGGGGTTAATTGATGGTCAAATGGTCTTAAAAGGATAACAAGTGAGTTAGAATAGATAGAAAAGGGTTTGCACATATTTTGAGAATTAAATGACTTTTGAAATCCTAAAAACAGACCCACTTAATTAACTGAGGTTGTGGTCAGGATAAAATTCACCTAAACCCTCTAAAATTCATAGAAAAATATTCTCTAGGGTTTAGTACCTTTAAACTGACCATCAGAACCCGTTTTGGCCCAAAATAGAGTCTCAGACAGGCATTTACCCTAATTTGAATTTTTTAATAAATTACCCAGTGAAATGCAGTCAAAATCAAAATCTAACTTCACCATTGGATTCCTTAGGTCCAAATTAGGTTTGTACCAAAATTTGGACTCAAGCTAAAATTGTCTTGACCTAGTTTGCAACTTAGTTTTATCTTATTACATTTACGCCCTTAACTTTCAAAATATTTACAAATAGACCCCTAACTTTGTCATCATCTTCACAAATAGGTCCCTGTCACCATTAATCTTATTCCTGCAAGCACCAACGACCTAAAATTGGCAAGAACTCCTAGATTCCTTGACGAATTCCTTTCAAATTTGAAAGGGAAGATCGTTAAGGAATTCCATTCCTTTTGAGCCAAATCCCACACCCCAAAACCTTCCCAATCTCTCATGCAAACACATGAGAGATTCGAGTATCAGAAATTTTCCTACTCCGGCAACAATTCCTAGCTTGGAAGCTTGGCTTCCAAGCTCACAACCCCCTCCTAAGTCTATAAATGCAAGCCCAAATCAGGTCGAACCCCCAAGCTCAATTTCAATCAAGATCTCCCCTAAATTCCTCTCTCCTGACCCGGCTGAAAGGCTCCTTGAGCTCCGACGACCCTCCTTGCCTCTCTTCATCGTCTAACCACAATACCCGCGGCAGACCCTCCTTCCTCACTTTCTTCTGCATCGAGTAGTACCAGCCGGCATCCCTATCCCCTTCATCCTCTCTCCAGTTTTGTCTCCGGCACCAGTCATACCACAACCGGCGCCATCTCCGTTCCCCATTATCCGCTACCTCTCTTAGACGACTCCTCAGCTTCCCCTCATCACAACAACTTCAACACTCCGATTGGACCCCGCCAACACCCTCTGCAACTCCGTCTTCCATCTTGCCAGCAGACCTCCGACGAGCGCTAGCGGCCACCACAGCCCACCTACGCCGCCACTCTCGCACTCCAGACCTTCACCGTTCACCGTAGATCAAAAATCCTAACTTAGTTAGGGCTATTAATCACTCTCGCTCGCCCCTGAACACACCCACCTTCACACGCACTGTCCAACTTTGCCCCACATGCATAGACCACGCCACGCCACACAACCATCACCGTCGCACTCGCTGTGGTCCGGTGATACTTCCTGAGCCTTCTGACACAGCTGGAAGGCCTTCTTGTTGATTTCAGGTACTCAACCCCTCCGCCATTGACACAACAAGCTTCGAGCTTGCTTGAAGCTCTTTCTAGACCTACAACTCCAGGTCCTCGACTCCATACGAAGCGAAGTTGATCCAGGAACACACTCGCTTAGTCAATTGGAGCCATTGATCGCTCCTTGCACTCCAATTGGGCAAAGACAGCAGCAGCAGCGTACTCAAGGAAGAAGATACAGGATAGTCCCATATCGTGGGATTTAAAGGCTCTGAAGGTGCATAAATTGAATTTGTATCTAAGGCTTATCACCTCAGACACTAGGGGTGAGGTCTCCACTCACCCACTCACCTACACCTCGCCCGTGACCCATCCCCCACGAGTCCGGCACAGATCCGACCCGCCTAACCAGTTCCCACTCCTCGGCTGTGATCACGCCCGCAGCAGTGGACCTAGGTCCGCTCTAGGTCCGAAACCCGATAACCCAGTACTATGGAACGCTTTGGGAGAGCATGTCCCAGAGAGAGAAAGAGAGATAGCGCATGGGGGCAGGGGGGTTTTGCTACAAGGAGTAACGACTGACACTTGGCCATTTGAAGAATCTTCCCCCTCTATGTGAAGAAGGAGAACTAAGAAGAAAGGTAGGAAGGCAAGAAGAAGATCAGAGCCAGAAGAAGAAAAGAAGGAAAGGAGAAGGAGCCACATAGGAAGAAGTGAAGAAGGAGAAGAATAGAAGAACAGAAGAAGAAGAACAAAAGGAAGAAGAGAAGACAAGGCAGGAGATGCACAGAACAAAAGAAAGAAGAAGAAGAGAGACCCTTGAGTCTCTAAATAGCACTGTAGCATAGGCTGTTTAAGTCGTCTGATACATTTGATTACATATATTTGAGGTTTTGATTTAGTTGCTATTTGTGAGGAGTAATTAGTGATTTAAATCACCATTTTACTCCATTCTTTTTGCACATTGATACCTGACATTATTCTTATTACAATCTCTTATCTTTCTGATTCAAATTATGACCTTAAGTTTTGAATACCATATTGCTCCCTGTGTTCAACCTCGAACTTAAAATTAGAGTAATAAATATATTTATTTTCAAAGTGATTTTGACTATATTACAATGCAGTTTTTAAAACCTCGATTTCGCTAGTAAACACCTGGGTTTGCCTTCACTCCTCAAGGTAACAGAGTTAGCAGATGCATAAGGGTTTGGGTCTTGGGGAGGGTTAGGAAAGATTGGAGGGGCTTCATTAGCCAAAAACCTCGGATTTGATGAAGCAGAAGAGGAAGGACCCTGCTCAACCACCTGAGCATGTGCGTATGAGTCCCTCTGATTCCCATACCCTTGGGCTTGATTGCCTGAATTCTATATATTATGCAGGTTAGGTACGAGTTGAGATGGCAAAGATCTGGGTTGACAGGAATTAGCAATGAACCCAGTTTACAAGTTGTCCAGCGAGGTTTTCATTTGCTGCATGTGTTAGAGCATAGATTCTTGCATCTATACCATCTGACAGTTCAAATCAGCCTGCCCTACAGGTTGACGGGCATTCCAAGCTGGCTGATTGACCTGATTTGGGGGCAGCTGAGTGTAAACATGACCCTGACCCGTTGGTCTTTGCAGAGCATAGTTGCTGGGTTGGAATTGGGTCTGCTGCCCTGGGTTTTTCCAGGAGAAGTTAGGGTGGTTCAACCAACCAAGATTATAAGTATTAGAGTAAGGGTTGGACCAAACGCTCTCCTGTACAGCATAGACATCCTCATAGGGTGAGGATGGAGAGAAAGAAAGGGAGGGATCAGAGAAACTGGGATCAAAGGCCCCAGTTGGGAACCCATGGGGTTCCGAACAATGCTGGCTCACAGGTTGAGCCGCATCTAGTTAATTCACAAGCTCCCTCTAGAAGGAGCTTACGAAGAATGGAATCCCAAGTTCTGGGATTGAGTGGATCGAGAATTGTTTGTAGAGTTTTCCACCATCCACTCCTCCATCCTTTTGGTAACCAAGTCCACCTTATCTAGTTTATTACAAATCAGTTCCATATCAAATGAATGAGAGTCGTGGACCTCATTAACATTCGATTTGGGTTGTTGGAACCAGTTAAAAGAATCCATGGAGGTATGATTGATTGAATTTTCACTCATTTCCTCAAACAAATCATGCACGCTATCTGCGTCTTTATTGAGGAAATTGCCTCCACAAGAAGCATCCACGTGATTTCTGAGTTGCTCAATCAACCCATGGTACAAGATCTGCACGAGCTACCATTTCAACAACTCATGGTATGGACACTTCCGCAATAAGTCCTGGAATCGCTCCCAGGCAACATGAAACTGCTCCCCTGACCGCTGGGCGAAGGTAGTAATCGCCCGTCTCAGAGCACTGGTACATCCGACAGGGAAGAATTTCTTCAGGAATGCTGATTTCAAATCATTCCACGTTGCGATCGGCCTTCCTATGGTCCGGTACCAATGAAAGGCTTTATCCCTAAGAGAGTGGAGAAAGAGCCTCATGATCATCTGCTCTTCATTCATGTTTCGTGCTTTGGTGGTCTGGACCAAAGTGGTCAAATCCTCCAAATGCTGAAATGGGTCTTCAGAGCCAAACTCATGGAAATGTTTAATCAGCCTTAACACCTGGGGCTTGATTTCTACATCTCCGGCAGGAATTTGGATGCCAAAATGTTCCCCGTAATTTGAAGGATCATAAAAATCCTTCAAGGGCTGAGCGCCCTGCATTCTCTAGAACCATTCTTGCATTCTCTGCATTTGTTCCAACTGCCTTTAAAACATCTCTTGTTGATTCTGAGGCAGAGGAGGTTGTTGATCGGCCATGGGATCAATTTGGCCAAAATTCAATCTATGCCTCCTAGAATGATCTAATGGTCCTTCCAATCAGGGATTCCATGACCTCCTTCCAAGCATAAACTAGAAAGAGATCGGAAGGACAAGGGATAAGAACCCTGCAGCACAACAAAACAAGCTTGTCCTTAAGTTGGGTAGCCTAAGAATCTACAGACTCTCAGAATCCGTCTTAAGATTATAGACAATTTACTCTACTTGTATCCAGTCAATTCAACCAGTTAGAAGGAGAGACTAAGGAGAAGGTTCTTCCTTCGGCTTGCTCCTTCGATTCCTAGTGTACCCCCCAGCCGCAATCATTTGATTCTACTCTCCTAGCTAGACATCAGATTGACTAGTACAAGCAGGTTAATCATAAACAATCTCAGTCTGGGCCCTGAAGAGCGAATCAATCCTTAAGGCCAACGTCTACTTGATTTTACTTAGGCTTAAGATTGTAGTGCTTATGGAATGTGGTGGACCCTTAAAATGGGTTGTGCCCTTAATGATCAATTGAATATGTGTGAGTGCGTGCACAACCAGGGTTTTCAAGCAAGATTATTTGGATGAATGGATTTTAAGGTTCAAATCTTGCTTAAGTAACTTTTAGGGTTTAGAATTAGGTGAGTTCAATCAAGTTTCAGAGGCAAACCAGATGTTCAAACACGGGTGAAAATCTTTTCCTTTCAAAATCAAAAAGTAAAGTGGAGTGCCTGGTATTGACCTAAATTGTAAACCCTAAGGGGGAGCTACTTGATGAGTTGATTTTAAAATGAAGTGGTGTAGCCCAAACAACTCAAACAATTAGTCGAAATGCACCACTAAGTTAGGCACACAAGATTAACCTAGATTGATTTCTACTCTCTAATGTGTTGATTTACGTGTACCGGTTCCACAAGTCAGAATCTCAGTTGCGTAGATAAAAATCAAGTTAGGTTATGTGCCTTGAATGTAGGTGTATGTAGTGTGTATGTTGATTTATCCCACAAGAAATATCTTTTAGTTTTTTTTTTTTACAAAGGTGAGATGAGTGGGGGTGGAAATCAAAGCATCCAAACTAATCCTAGGGTTTATGCAAACACCTAAGTTAATTGGGGTTTGAATTAAGATTATGGAATGAAATCTATGAAGGGGGGAAGAATGGGGAGCACTTACAGTTGTCTTCAACTGCACTTTACTCCTTTCTACCGCTTGAAGATTCCCTGTTAAGGTACCTGCAAAATAATAGAAGAGAAATAAAAGCAAGTTAGAAAACAATAAGGTGAGCGAAATGCGGAAAGAAAATCAAGAATCATCGCCTCCCCAACAACGACGTCAAAATGTTTGACAAGAAGATCGTCCCAAAAGGGATTGAGTTTTGAAAAATCCGATCGTCGTAGTATGATTTGCAAAGGAATCCATCAACAAATAAATTTATACCGAAACTCTAAGAATTTCGGGTCGAACATAGGGAGGTGGACATTTAATTCAAAATCGTGTTTGTTTAATTGTCACAAAGCAGATTAGCTAATCAAATTGAATCTAAATTAGCTATCTAATTAAAGAATAAAGAATAGAAGATAGAAAGAAAATATTACAAATAAAGATAAAAGAGAGGTAGGATAAACATGGATTTCATTACCACAAGCTGATGTTCATTTCAATTACAACTACTCACTACACTAGAAACCAGGAAATCTACACTAGAAAGCGATAAAAGAGAAGGTAGACAGAAGTTATCCCCCTTGACGGCTGCTTGGAGGATGAGCTGTGTTGTCGACGATTTTGTGCGGGTTTAAAGGATGTCACGTTGTAGTATAACCGACAAAACGTCTAAACAAATATAAAGAATTTTATTACTCGAAGATCGGAGTATCCGAGGTCGAACATGGGGAGCAATCTCAGTACTTTGTAAGACCAAAGAATACAACTGCTTAAATGCAAATATAACTCATTCAAAGAGAATTTTAAAAAAGGATTTGGAAAAAAAAAGTAGAATTGGACGTCTGATTTGTGTATCAGACGTCTTAAATGTGATCTCTCTTTCTCTCTTCTTCTTCGTGGCTCTTCTCCTTCCTTTGCTTTTCTGGTATCTTTCCTTTCTTCTTCTTCTTTTTCTTCTGATCTCTTTTGCAGTCTTCCCTTGTCTTCTTCTTCATTCTTCTCTCTCTTCTGCCTTGTCTTCCTTCTTCTTCTTCTCTGCGAAGAATTCTCCTTTCACTGCTACGCAGCCTCTTCTTTCTTCTCTTCCTGTTCTGCAGCCACTAAGTGTTCGCTGCCTGGGACAGTTCTTCCTTCCTGCACACACCACACAGTAGCAAAAACCTACCCTCGTCCCTCTACCCAAGCGTCTCTCTCTCTCTGAAGCAATGCACTCACGGACGCTCTCCCAGAGCCACACGGGTAGTCGGGTCGGGTTCGCACCCGGGACCAGGCGCACCGGCAAGTGGTGATGTGCGAGGAGTGCGTAGGTCTAGGTCGGGTCGGATCAGCCAGATCCGCGAGGTCAAGCCGCGGACGAGGCGTGTGTGAGGGCAGTGAGGGACCTCACCCCTGTGCTTACGGAGGCAACCGGCTTAAAGCACAAATGCAATTTATAGCGTACCTGAGGGCTGCAATCCCACGATGTGGGACTAAAGGTTCCGTCCTGATTTCACGTGCGCCCGCAGACTCTCGTATGCAATTGCCCAAGCTCTTGACTCTGCTGGCGCTACTGGCTGGCCTTGGTTGCTTCGTGACACTTGCAAGAATCTGCTGCACCTACCGCCTGGGAAGCCTGACGCCTGCTGCTGCTCCAAGCTCCATGCTGCTTCGGCTGTTAATGGCGGCTGGGGCTTACACCTGACATCCAACAGAACGGCCTATTGGCCCAATCATAATAGCTGGAAACCTTCGCCGCAGCACGGCGAAGGCGGTGGGTGATGCTGCAGGTTGCCGGTCGGCCTAAGCGTGCGTGCCTAGGTCAACCTGTGGCCGGAGATGGTGGGTTGGTCAGGGGGTGCTTGTGGAGGTCTGGAGTGGCAGTGATGGGGTGGAATGGGTTCCTGGTGGTGAGGCAGAGCTCTCGAGGTGGTTGGCGAGCCGTGTGGAGTGGCGGAGTGGTGTGGGCGGCTCGCCGGAGTGAGGTCGGAGGCGAGGAAGATGGAGGCGATTAGGTACTGTCGAGGGGTAATCAAGTAAAATAGTTGGGGGAAAAGAGAGAGGAGAGGATGGAGAACGTATCTGTGGTTTTCTGGAAGGAAGGAAGGCGGCGGAGAGGACGGCTCGTAACTACCGTCGTCGGGGAAGAAAGACCCTGAGGGAGGAAGCGGCGACGAAGACGAGGTCAGAAGCGCGCGCGTGGGGTACAGCGCGACGCGGGAGGAAGCGGCGGAGAGGACTCTGCTGCTGGTATGGCAGCAGAGCGACGAGAAGGAGGGGAGGAGGTCGCCAGAGCTTGTGGGTCGTTTGGCCGGAGATGGGAGAGGGAGGAATTTGGAAGGGATCTCCGTCAAAATCAAGCTTGCCCTCTGCGGCAGGGTCTGGGGTGTCTTTTATTGGTGCTGGCCGCACCTACCAGTGCGTGGAGATCGCGCAATTAGGTCTGCCGACTCGTCGGAGTTGGAAGGAAGGTAGATACCCAAATCTCTCATGCGTTCGCACGAGAGATTGGGTTCACACCAGCGATTGTAATTGGCTTTATAAGGAAGGGAATTCCTCAAAGAATCCTCCTTCCATTTCTGGGAGGGAATCTCTGAGGGATTAGAGAGCAATCTCTCTCGAAACTTCGCCGGAGCTTGGTTCTGCCCTAGCAATGGCGGCAGGACCGATTTGCAAAGGAGGCGAAGAACCTAGGGGGCTCTCTGCAAAGGTATTTAAAAGATAGGGACCAATTTGTGATTTGGGTGTACTAAATTGCAAAGTAGGTCAAGATGACCTCTCCTTAGGTCCAAATTTTGGTATAAACCTAATTTGGACCTAAGGAATCCAATGGCGAAGTTGGAATTCAGGTTTGACCTCGTTTGACTGGACATTTTGTGTAAAAACCCAAATTAGGTTAATTGAAGAGCTAGGACCCTAATCTAGGTCAAACTAGGTTCCAAAGGCCAAATTAAGTGTTATAAACCCTAGAGGATGTTTTTCCATGATTTTTAGAGGGTTTACTTGCTTTTTATTCTGACCGGAACCTTGTTAATTTAAGTGGGTCTGTTTTAGGGTTACCCAGTGTCATTTAGTTCCTAGATTGCACATGAACCCATTTCTGATTAACTCAACCCACTTTTTATCTTATTTGGACCATTTGACCTATGTTTTGCTTATGAGAAATCCCGTTTATGTACTGCAATGGTAAAATTACAGTTTTAACCTTTATTTCATATTTTCTTCTCAGAGCACTTGTTCCTTCAGTTAAGCCTTCTTCTAGGTTATGTAGGAGATTTTATCTTCTTTATTGGGTCAAAATGAGCTAGTTATGGCTCATGATGAGGCTCTCATCATACCCCCATGCCTAGCTTTTGCTAGTCCCTTAGCAAAATTTCAAAGTTTTAACTTCCGTTCTAGACCCTGAATGTCTGTCAACAATGATAAGTGCTTCTCCTTTTCTTTTGTGATTAGGTGGGAATGCCGACAATAGGCCTAGAGGTACTCAAGTACCAACCAAAATCTGGACCTGTTCCGCTTTAGCCTCAGTCTTCTGCAAAGGTTTCTACGGCCCACAAAACTAACCTAGGGTTTGTTGGACTCCGCGGTTAAAGCACCCGTGCTTGAGATATTTTTAGCCTAAGTTCAGTTTGCAGTGCATTTTTTGTAAGAAAGAGATAGAAGATTTATTTGTTTGGAGAGCTTTTCTCTCTCTTTTCTTTTTATTTCTAGCTTCGGATTAGCTTCTCAACACGGTCTGTATCGGATTCCTCGTCCCCATCATCAATCCTCAAAGGTCCCTGGCTTTCGAGATTTCGAGATAATCCCGCCCATGGCAACCCCTAGAACCCTGGCTTTCGAGATTTCGAGATAATCCCGCCCATGGCGTTCCGTGGCCGAATCCAGACCCTGGCGATCGACATTTCGTGATAATGCCGCCCATGGTATCTGAACCAGCAGAGTGCTTACATGCCCCCGGTAGGATATTTAAATATCCTAAGAGACAAGCACCGAGGATACGATATGTTGTTACGCATCTTCGAGGGGAATTTCCCACCTCTCCGCGCTGGGAACTCGTCCGAATCAATTTGTGTTGATTGACCGTTCCTAATCTAGGTGACTTTTTCAGAACATTAAACGCTTTTCGCGTGATTTGGATGTTTATGCGCACTGACCCAGACTGTGTGTGAATTTGGGTGCTTAGGTTACCGAATCCCGCAAACCGGAGGTCAGTTAACGAGGCCAAATACTTCCTAAGCCTTAGACCTAATACTCAAGCTTCGCATTTTCCTCAACCTCTTGAGGATTATCCAGATTTTAACGGATACATGAATTTTTAAGCTAAAGGTACTAGCCCAAAAGGCCTAAGACCAGCGTTCCCGCTAATCTCTTGTTATATCTCCGTAGCACTTTTCTTTTCTTTTTCTTGATTCGGTCTAGAACTTCAGTTAACCCCTTAATCTTTTACTAATGACTATTTCTTTTCATTTTCATTTTGTGCTCCTTTTTGTCATTTTTCCTTCTTTTCCTCCTCTCATTTGTATGACCCTGAATTGTTCCTCCCCACTATCAAGTCTCTCTTTTTTTTTTCTTTTTTTTTTTCTTTTTTTATGTGAAACCCTTTCTTGATATGAATTTTCTGACATTTTGCACTTTCATATCCCCCCATGCCTAAGATTTGCAATGTCCCCATTGTAAATTAGGTGGGTTCGAATTCAGCTTAGTTCATGTATTAGGACAGGTGTGTGGTGAGTGAATGGGTCGAAGTGACTTGTTGCAAACGATTTCTAATCTCGGGTAGGTATACCTGAGGTGAAGTCGACTGTTCTAATGGATGAACCCTAAAGTGCAATATGAGTTCCACATAGAGATGTCAGAAACGGTTTCGGGTTTTTCAAAGAATGACGGGTTGCCTCCCGTTAAGTGCTGAGTTTTACGCCATCGGCTGGGCGCAATGAGCTCAAGAGGAATGGAGGGTAAAGGATGACTCAGCCAAATCTATATCGGTCATGTCAATGAACGACTTGAGTCTCTGACCGTTCACGACAAAGGGTTCAGAATCGTGGCTGAGTGGGCTGATTTCAATGGCTCCATTTTCGAAGATTTGTCGGACTAGGTAGGGTCCGACCCACTTGGATCTTAGCTTTCCTGGGAATAATTTGAGTCGGGCATCAAAGAGTAAAACTTTTTGACCAGGATGAAAGACCTTTCTAGAAATGTGTTTGTCGTGAAAATCTTTAACCCGTTCTTTGTAAATTCGTGAGTTCTCATACGCGTCGTGGCATAATTCCTCGATCTCGCTCATTTGAAGTCTTCTGTGGGTTCCAGCCTTAGAAAGGTCGAGATTACAGGTCCGTACTGCCCAATAGGCTTTATGCTCCAATTCGACGGGGAGGTGACATGCCTTCCCGTACACTAGTCTGAAGGGAGACATTCCTAATTGGGTCTTGTGGGCGGTCCTATAGGCCCACAATGCTTCTGGAAGCTGAGAAGACCAATCTTTTCTATCAGGTCGAACAGTAACCTGAAGGTTCTTCTTGATCTCTCGATTAGATAGCTCAGCTAGACCATTAGTTTGGGGGTGGTAAGGAGTAGAGATTCGGTGTGATACCCCGTATTTGGTCATCAGTGACCTGAACTGGGAGTTCGTAAAGTGGGTCCCTCCGTCGGAAATTATAGCACGTGGAATCCCGAGCCTTGAGAAAATGTTTTGATGGAGGAATTTTATAACGACTTTATGATTGTTGGTTCGGGTCGGAATGGCTTCTATCCACTTGGATACATAGTCAACTGCGAGTAAGATGTATTCGAAGCCATCCGAGGTCGGAAAGGGTCCCATGAAATCAATCCCCCAAATATCAAAAATTTCGCATACCAAGATTGGCTGTAGAGGCATCATGTCTCTATGGCTCATGTTGCCCAGAGTCTAGCAACGGGAACATGCCTTACAGTGATCGTATGCATCCTTGAAAATTGTGGGCCAGTAGAAGCCACACTGGAGGACTTTCGATGCGGTTTTATGTCCAGAAAAATGTCCACCGCATGCCTGGTCATGGCAGAATGAGAGTATGTCTTTGATTTCCACTTCCGTGATGCACCGTCGGATTATCTGATCAGCACCAATGCGGAAAAGATACGGGTCTTCCCATAGGTAATACTTGGCATCGGAACATAATTTATCCTTTTTGGCCTTCGACCAATCGGGCGGAATCTGATGTGATGCCAGGTAATTAACTATATCGGCGAACCATGGAAGACTTGTACTGATAGTCAGGAGGTGCTCATCAGGGAAATGTTCTGTAATAGGTCCGGAAGGATCAATAATTTCAGAAGGAAGGCGGGACAAGTGATCAGCTACCACATTGTGCTTTCCCGCCTTGTCGCGAATCTCGAGGTCAAATTCTTGCAATAGCAAGATCCAGCGGATTAGTCGATGTTTCACGTCCTTCTTGGCAAGGAGATGCCTTACAGCTGTGTGATCCGAGTATATGATAATACGGGAACCCAAAAGGTATGATCTGAATTTTTCCAGGGCAAATACTACGGCCAGCAGCTCTTTCTCAGTAACCGTATAGTTACGCTGAGCCTCATCCAGTGTTTTGCTGGCATAGTAAATGACCACAGGTTTCCCATCAATTTTCTACCCCAAAACCGCTCCTACAGCAAAGTTAGATGCATCGCACATGATCTCAAAGGGTTGAGACCAATCAGGGGACTATAGGATTGGGGCTTGGGTGACTCGGTCACGTAGGATCTCAAATGCTTGAGTGCATTCCTTGGAAATTTCGAAAGGCACATCCTTGGAGAGAAGATTGGTCAGGGGGCGCGTGATTTTGGAGAAATCAGGGATGAATCGACGGTAGAAACCGACGTGCCCCAAAAAAGATCGGATGTCCTTAATCGAGCTAGGCATAGGGAGCTTGGAAATCAGGTTAACCTTAGCTCGATCCACTTGGATGCCTTTCTCTAAGATTAAATGTCCCAAGACAATTCCCTCAGGCACCATGAAATGGCTCTTTTCCCAAGAAAGAACCAAATTCACCTCAATGCACCGCCTGAGTATATGGACCAAGTGTTGGAGGCAATCGTCAAATGATTGTCCAAAAATTGAAAAGTCATCCATGAAGACTTCCAGATAATCACCTACCATATCTGAGAATATGGCAAGCATGCACCGCTGAAAAGTTGCAGGTGCATTGCAGAGACCGACGGCATCCTTCGGAACGCATACGTCCCGAAGGGGCAGGTGAATGTGGTCTTTTCTTGGTCCTCTGGATGGATTGCCACCTGATTGTAACCGGAGTACCCGTCAAGAAAGTAGAAGAATCTATTTCCCGCTGTTTCTCGAAGATCTGATCAATAAACGGTAGTGGGAAATGATCCTTCTTCGTGGAGGAATTTAGTCTTCTGTAATCAATGCAGACTCTCCATGAATTAGCTATTCGGGTAGGAATGACTTCCCCGGTTTCAGTCGTGATGATGGTAAGTCCTGCCTTCTTAGGCACCACTTGTGTTGGACACACCCAACGACTGTCGGAGATCGGGTAGATGATCCCTGCATCTAACCACTTAATGATCTCCTTTTTCACGACCTCCTGTAGGTTAGGGTTTAGGCGTCTTTGCATTTCTCTTGAAGGTCGTGAGCCTTCTTCTGTGTAGATTTGATGTGTGCAGTATGAAGGGCTTATACCAGTCAAATCATCTAGAGTCCATCCAATGGCTCTACGATGTTGCTGGAGAACAGAAATCAAATGGAGTTCCTGGTCAGGTGTGAGTCGAAAATTGATAATCACAGGAAACGTCTGATTTGAATCCAAAAAGACGTATTTTAGATGTTCGGGAAGGGGCTTGAGTTCCATGACAGGATTGTCAGCAACAGCGGGTGGTTCGGGGTTTGTATCGGGAGCAATGGTAGGAGTCATAGGTGTGTCTAGATCATGTCCGCACTCCTCTGTTAGCGGTTTTTGATTCTCTAGTGGTTGATCAGGAATAATCAGGTTGTCCTCTATATGCAGTTCATCAACCACGGCTTTGACATCACAAATTTCCTCTATAACCCCGCAATTAATCCCTTGATGGGCCTTGAAAATGTCAATCTTCAGATTTTGATTCCCAAATTTTAATTCTATCTGGCCCTCTTCGCAGTTTATATTGGCCCTAGCAGTGGCCAAAAAGGGTCTCCCTAATATGATTGGTGTGTCTCTTGGGTTCTTAGGTGCATCCATGTCCAGTACTATGAAGTCCACTAGGAAATAAAAATCTCGTACCCTAACAATGACATCCTCGAGTATTCCTTTGGGTGACTTGATGGATCGATCGGCTAACTGCAATGTCACCTCAGTGGGTTTAAGTTCAGATTCTTCAAGGTGGTCAAGGAGGGATGTAGGTATTAAATTTATGGAGGCACCTAGGTCTAGTAGGGCTCTATCAAGTTGGGTTTCACCAATTTTACAAGAAATCAAGGGAGTTCCTGGGTCTTTAGCCTTAGGTGGGAGTTTGCTCAAGATGACAGAGCTGGCTTGCTCTGATAGTACGATTGGGTTCCCATCCTTGGTTCGCGGCTTACGTTTAGGTGTACATATGTCTTTCAAGAACCTTGCGTAAGCCGGTATGTGGCGGATTGCATCCATCAATGGGATGTTTATCTGGACCTGTTCAAAGAGCTTGACCAGATCCTCCTCAGGAGCCACAGGTTTGGTTGTCCTTTTTCCTTTGGTCAAGGCCTCAGGAAATGGGATCCTAGCTGGTTCCTCTAGGATAGGTCCAGGTTCTTGATCTGGGACAGTAGTATCTTGGATGACTACCCAGGGTCTTGGCGATTATCAGGCTTGGAGTGGTTCGGATAATGTGGGTCTTGTGTTGTTTTACCACTACGTGTTGTTACAGAGTTTAATCCGGCCTGATTTTGGTTTGGGTTAGGTAGGAGGGGTGGCTGCTGCTGCAATCCTGCATAAGATGTTGAAGCCTCCATCCCGTCTGGTGATGGAGTAGCAGGGGCCTGATAAATCAAATGTGCGTGGCCTGGATTCGGATTCATAACGCACCTCTGGGTCGGTACGTTATTTGGGTTGGGCAGAGGTTGCGAAGGAAGGGTGCCAGGTTGGCGGGAATTTGCCATCTGGGCCAGTTGGTTGCGAACCTCTGTGATCTCGTCCTTGTGCTGTTTTTGCATTGCCGCATTCGTCTTTTGAATGTCAGCCAGTGTTTGAAGGATAAGAGTCAGTTGATCCTGATTTTGCCCAGATTGGTAAGTGGGATTGGGCCGAAGCTGAGGCGGCTGATATGGACGAGGAGCTTGTGGACGGGGTTGATATGGTGGTTTTTGAGAATTTCCCGCCCACTGAAAGTTAGGATGATTTCGCCATCCAGGGTTGTAGGTATTGGAGTATGGGTCATTCTGGATGGCGTTGAGGTCCTCGCAGTTCTGAGGAACCTCAGGAAAGTCAGAATACGAGGGTTCAGAGTTCCCCCAACTCGAGTAGAAGGGATCGGAGGTCACTCCGGTCCGAGAGGTAGATAGGGGTGGATATGGGTCCATCCCCTTGGCAGGTTGGTGATAGATGTTTTGCACTGTTTCCCTTGCCAGAGGAGGTCGTGCAAAAGAGTTTTGTGCAGAGGTGGCTTGCTGCAAATGTCGAGTTAGCTCGTCCACCTTCTTTTCTATGATAGAGACCTTGTCCAACCGACTGGCCATCAGTTCCAGGTCGACAGACGTGGACAGGTCCTGCGTCTCATGTGTCCCTCTTAGATTCGTCGATGCACGGGCATTCGTCCTGTCGAATAAGCCCAAGGAGTCATTGTTTATGGAGTTCTCGCACATGTTTTCGAGAATCTCCCACACCGTGTCCTCGTGTTGGCCCATGATGTTTCCTCCATATGTTGCATTGACGAATAGACGAATATCCTCACGGAGTCCCTGGTAAAAAGACTGGACTTGTTCCCACTTAGGAACTCCGTGATGGGGGCACTTTCGCATGAGATCTAGGAATCGATCCCAAGCTTCATGAAGAGGTTCTCCCGGTTGTTGAGTGAAATGAGTGATCTGGTGGCGCAAGGCATTCGTCCGGCCAACAGGGAAGAATTTTTTCAAAAATTCAGACTGTAATTCCTCCCATGTGTTGATCGGGCGGGTCTGAGTCTGATACCAGTGTGCTGCCTTGTCCAAGAGGGAGAACGAAAACATTTTCATGAGTAGGATATCCCGGTTTTGTACATCTGACCCGAAGGTCTGGGCCAAATGCTTGAGTTGTTTAATGTGTTGGAATGGATCCTCAGAGCTAAGCCCATGGAACTTCGGTATGGCATGAATCATATTGGGCTTCAGATCAGAATCGGGTCCTCCAATTGGGATTCGTACTCGGGGTTCGATTGCCACTGCAGCAGGATTATAGTGATCTCGCATCATAGGTCGCTGCGGTGGGTTTACAAAGTTCTGAAAGAGATCGTTCAAGCATTGAAGTTGGTGTTCAAGGTTATTCTCCTCTTCAATGGGTTGTGCCATGGTGGGAGAAGAAGGAGAATCAGGGTCTGAGTCAGATGAAAGATTTATGTGGTGGGGTTGCTGCACAAACAAGGGCGTCGAGGCTTGGCCTCGACGAGAATGAATTTCTAAAGGAGGTCTTAAAGGTGGTCTTAAGGACCTCCTACCGAACATGCACCGAAAGATGTGATGAGATTAGAAGGTGCTGGACCCAATCAAGACACCCAAGAATTGTTGGGTGACTATAGAGGTTCGGGGCAGATGGACCCCTGGATCAGAAGATCGTCCACCTGAGAAATACCTGGGCAGCCAGAGAGGGAGAGTCCCGCAAAGACCCCTACACGGTAGAGCGTCCCCACGGGTTACAGGGTTTCCCCCACCCGACCTCTCTTGTCACTGCGGTTCCAGGTAGACCAGAATGGGGATCTTGACCTCTTAAGTCTACCCTTTTTTATTTTAAGATCAAGGTGCTTAATGTTCCACTTGAACTTTTAAGTATTTTGAGTGCAAAAGTGACCTAATATTAAGGTTGGTTGACCCAAGGGATCAATTTCACCTCTTGTTCCTTTGAGAGCTTTTAGGTCCTTCCTTTTATGGTTCAAATGGATTATCAGCCTGATTTGCTTAGGGTTCCTCTTGTATAAATCATTTCAGACACGGTTTAGGCACACCTCTTTTTGGAAAGTTTGTTTCTTTATTTTAGAGAAGATGTGTCTCTAAAAACCCTAGCTTTGCAATCCCTAACTTGGCTCTAGTGGGTCCAATTTAGTTGCCGTAGAAATTAGCACCTAGGGCTCAATCAAGAAAGTTTTAGCCCTAGTTGCCTTAGTTGGATGAACAGATAAAAATATGTTGAAATGAAAATTAGGCAACTTGATGAGTTACTAAATATGAAACAGGTAGCCCTAAGTTGATTTCCCTCTTTTTTTTCCTTTTTTAGATTTTGAGAGGGTTAAGAGAGAGGGCTTATGGAGATTACCTGTTCCTTGGAGAGTCTGTTGTGCAGTTACTATTCTTTCCTTTTTGTTTTGCTTTCCCTGCTTGAACACAACAAAAGAGAGAAGTTAAGTCGGATATTAGATAGAAAAGTTGTACTCAAAAGTTTTAAAAGTGCCCGTTGCTCCCCAGCAACGGTGCCAAAAATGTTGTCGACGATTTTGTGCGGGTTTAAAGGATGTCACGTTGTAGTATAACCGACAAAACGTCTAAACAAATATAAAGAATTTTATTACTCGAAGATCGGAGTATCCGAGATCGAACACGGGGAGCAATCTCAGTACTTTGTAAAACCAAAGAATACAACTGTTTAAATGCAAATATAACTCATTCAAAGAGAATTTTAAAAAAGGATTTGCAAAAAAAAAGTAGAATTGGACGTCTGATTTGTGTACCAGACATCTTAAATGTGATCTCTCTTTCTCTCTTATTCTTCGTGGCTCTTCTCCTTCCTTTGCTTTTCTGGTATCTTTCCTTTCTTCTTCTTCTTTTTCTTCTGATCTCTTTTGCAGTCTTCCCTTGTCTTCTTCTTCGTTCTTCTCTCTCTTCTGCCTTGTCTTCCTTCTTCTTCTCTGCGAAGAATTCTCCTTTCACTGCTACGCAGCCTCTTCTTTCTTCTCTTCCTGTTCTGCAGCCACTAAGTGTTCGCTGCCTGGGACAGTTCTTCCTTCCTGCACACACCACACAGTAGCAAAAACCTACCCTCGTCCCTCTACCCAAGCGTCTCTCTCTCTATGAAGCAATGCACTCACGGACGCTCTCCCAGAGCCACACGAGTAGTCGGGTCGGGTTCGCACCCGGGACCAGGCGCACCGGCAAGTGGTGATGTGCGAGGAGTGCGTAGGTCTAGGTCGGGTCGGATCAGCCAGATCCGCGAGGTCAAGCCGCGGATGAGGCGTGTGTGAGGGCAGTGAGGGACCTCACCCCTGTGCTTACGGAGGCAACCGGCTTAAAGTACAAATGCAATTTATAGCATACCTGAGGGCTGCAATCCCACGATGTGGGACTAAAGGTTCCGCCCTGATTTCACGCGTGCCCACAGACTCTCGTATGCAATTGCCCAAGCTGTTGACTCTGCTGGCGCTACTGGCTGGCCTTGGTTGCTTCGCGACACTTGCGAGAATCTGCTGCACCTGCCGCCTGGGAAGCCTGACGCCTGCTGCTGCTCCAAGCTCCCTGCTGCTTCGGCTGTTAATGGCGGCTGGGGCTTACACCTGACATCCAACAGAACGGCCTATTGGCCCAATCAGAATAGTTGGAAACCTTCGCCGCAGCACGGCGAAGGCGGTGGGTGATGCTGCAGGTTGCCGGTCGGCCTAGGCGTGCGTGCCTAGGTCAACCTGTGGCTGGAGATGGTGGGTTGGTCGGGGGGTGCTTGAGGAGGTCTGGAGTGGCAGTGATGGGGTGGAATGGGTTCCTGGTGGTGAGGCGGAGCTCTCGAGGTGGTTGGCGAGCCGTGTGGAGTGGCGGAGTGGTGTGGGCGGCTCGCCGGAGTGAGGTCGGAGGCGAGGAAGATGGAGGCGGTTAGGTACTGTCGAGGGGTAATCAAGTAAAATAGTTGGGGGAAAAGAGAGAGGAGAGGATGGAGAACATATCTGTGGTTGTCTGGAAGGAAGGAAGGCGGCGGAGAGGACGGCTCGTAACTCCGTCGTCGAGGAAGAAAGACCCTGAGGGAGGAAGCGGCGACGAAGACGAGGTCAGAAGCGCGCGCGCGGGGTACAGCGCGACGCGGGAGGAAGCGGCGGAGAGGACTCTGCTGCTGGTATGGCAGCAGAGCGACGAGAAGGAGGGGAGGAGGTCGCTGAAGCTTGTGGGTCGTTTGGCCGAAGATGGGAGAGGGAGGAATTTGGAAGGGATCTCCGTCAAAATCAAGCTTGCCCTCTGCGGCAGGGTCTGGGGTGTCTTTTATAGGTGCTGGCCGCACCTACCAGCACGTGGAGACCATGCAATTAGGTCTGCCGACTCGCTGGAGTTGAAAGGAAGGTGGATACCCGAATCTCTCGTGCGTTCGCACGAGAGATTGGGTTCACACCAGCAATTGTAATTGGCTTTATAAGGAAGGGAATTCCTCAGAGAATCCTCCTTCCATTTCTGGGAGGGAATCTCTGAGGGATTAGAGAGCAATCTCTCTCGAAACTTCGCCGAAGCTTGGTTCTGCCCTAGCAATGGCGGCAGGACCGGTTTGCAAAGGAGGCGAAGAACCTAGGGGGCTCTCTGCAAAGGTATTCAAAAGATAGGGACCAATTTATGATTTGGGTGTACTAAATTGCAAAGTAGGTCAAGATGACCTCTCCTTAGGTCCAAATTTTGGTATAAACCTAATTTGGACCTAAGGAATCCAATGGCGAAGTTGGAATTCAGGTTTGACCTCGTTTGACTAGACATTTTGCGTAAAAATCCAAATTAGGTTAATTGAAGAGCTAGGACCCTAATCTAGGTCAAACTAGGTTCCAAAGGCCAAATTAAGTGTTCTAAACCCTAGAGGATGTTTTTCCATGATTTTTAGAGGGTTTACTTGCTTTTTATTCTGACCAGAACCTTGTTAATTTAAGCGGGTCTGTTTTAGGGTTACCTAGTGTCATTTAGTTCCTAGATTGCACATGAACCCATTTCTGATTAACTCAACCCACTTTTTATCTTATTTGGACCATTTGACCTATGTTTTGCTTCTGAGAAATCCCGTTTATGTACTGCAATGGTAAAATTGCAGTTTTAACCTTTATTTTATGTTTTCTTCTCAGAGCACTTGTTCCTTCAGTTAAGCCTTCTTCTAGGTTATGTAGGAGCTTTTATCTTCTTTATTGGGTCAAAATGAGCTAGTTATGGCTCATGATGAGGCTCTCATCAAGCCGCAATGACGAAGTGCCCAGACGAAGATGGTGTGATGCAGGATGAAGGAGAACGAAGAGGCCGACAAAGAACGAGGTAGGATGTCGTAGTGGGATCCGCTTCCCGAATGATAGTGAGAGGACCACTGTGGAATGCTCCATGAAGGGGATGAGAAGGTGAAAAAATTATAATTTTAACTCTAATGGAGTATCCCATGTTTGGGACAAGCTCTTAGAACTTTGGAGGGGGTGAGAGAAGAGAGGAAGGAGTGAAGAAAGTGTGGGGGTCGTAGGGCCTTTTATAGGTGAAGATTGGAGGGGGTAAAAGGTCATTTCACTTTAAAAATTAATTTTAGGATCTTTATTGACGGATTTAGTGACGGATTTATCTGTCACTAAAGGACTGAACATGGGCAACATGCATGCCCTGGTCGTGCTTCTTCTTCTTCCTTTGATTTCAATGCGTGCAACACTCATCCACGATCTCAGTCGTCCATCTCGCATCCGATGGCTCAGATCTCATCGCGTCCACACCTTCATCTTCTCTTCCTCAACGCTTAAAGCCCACAATCTCGCGATCTCAGCCATCCGATCGTAAGATCGAACGACGTAAGTTGCTCATCGCGAGCCTACTTCAACCGTTGAGCGCATGACGTGGATGAATCAAGGTCGTCCACACGAGATCGGGCGATCCTAACTAAAATTGGATTTGCGCTCAGGAGGTGCGCTACGGGGATTCGATCCCGCAACCTCACATGCGGAAGGATGTTATCCACCGCACTACACACGTGGATAAACAAGAAGAGAATTCATGTACTATTTAATGCTGACCGTTGGATCTTGATTCGACTGTTGAGATTAGATGCGAAATTCTTCTCACATGAGATGTGGCTTGAGGGAGGCAACCTGATCAACTCTCGGCCGTTGGACGAGAAGACAAGGCAGCGAGGGATTTGGAGGGTCTGGATGGCACCACGTGGCATCATCTGGACCGTCCATCTTCTATGAGTTGTAGATGGTGCCACGGATGTCGGATTGAACCAATTTTCTTGCCGTTGGGCTGCGATTATCGATCCAAACCCATCAGTGCAGTCGGATTTGTCATCTGAAGTGTGGATTTACACCATCTTGGCCCTTGATCTCTGGCCTTCCTTGGATTATATCTGATGCTAAGGAAGTTTGATCGAGGCGATCTTGGAGTCGTTGAACTTCGATCGTCGCCCTAATCAAATCTGTATGATTGGATCTACGATCTGAAGCCCCCATTTGAATATCACCCTATTACCTAACCACAAAAAGAGAAAATTAACCTAAACTTTATACAATCTAACCTAAATGCAAGATGATGCATGTTATGCAATATTTATAATGTATGACGCAACTCTACTTCTAAGAACATGCATAAATAGATAGTTTATGTAATATAAACATGTTTACATCACCCTTCTTCCTCCATCTCCGACCAAGCTCCACCTTAGCTCCAGCAGCCTCCTTCCCCATCTTCCTATGGACGGCTAACGGACAAATTAGCCCATCCAACCTCTTCCTCACATTCATCTGCACCTCGTTAGCCACATCGAGGGTGTCCTCTACCTTTCCTCGCCACCGTCTCCCTCCCCGGAGCCCTCATCTTCCACGGCGCTAGCCAATCAAAGTTGGCACCTTCCTGCCCCTTTCATCCATTAGTTTAGGTCTTATTAGCCTCCTCTCCCTCTCTAGATCATCCTCGACTCCTTTATTCTTCAAATCGACCATTGACCACGCCTCTCCCCCTCTGTCTTCTTCCGCTTTGGTGAAGCTCCGGTGATGCCTATCCATCGCTCCACCGCACGAATCTTGCCGCTACCGCCCTCATCAGCTTCGCCGCGATCCCACCGACTAAAGCCCTAACCTAATTCCACCGATTAGCCACTCTATCGTCTCCCCGAACACCACCACCTTCGCAGCTCCGCCCCAACCTCGCTAAGCACGTTCACACACTCGCACGACATATCACCACCAGCACCTTCACCGTCATCCAACTATTCTCCCAAGATATTTTGACAAGGTCGAAAGACCGTACATAGGTTTTCAGGTGCACGCTGAAGCTCCGCCACCACCACCACCATCTCCGACTCTGTCAGCAGCCATTAGGCCGTGTTCATCCTTGCTAGCAACTCTAGATGCTATGGAAGACCTCCAGGAAGCTCTCCAGACTTCCAATCGAAGACATTGGCACCTGTAGCTGCCTCAATTCCAAGCTCACATCATCTGCTGCTGCACGAAGAGATGAGGCGAGCACTTTAGTCCCACCTCGGAAATCAATGAAGCTCGTGCACGACATAAGAAGAATTTGTGAATTGGACCCCTCGCTCAGTCACGAGGGGTCGGGTCCCTCAGCCATGTGCTCGACACACGCACGCCTCGTCCGCCAGTCACACAGGTGGGTCTGGCCCAGGTTCGAATCCAGTTACCCAAGTAAGTCGGGTTTGAGAAGAAAAAGAGAGAGATGGGGGGGTTTTTGCCTCAGCTGACCCTCTCTCAACACTTAGTTGCTAAAGAGGCAACAGTGCCTCTGTATTGTGCCTTGTGCGAAGAGAAAAAGAAGAAGAGAAGAGCCAAAGGGAAGAGAAAAGAAGAGAGTCGTGCCTAAAGAAGAAGAGGAAAGAAGAGTACTATAGCAGAGAACATTTAAGTCGTCTGATTCTCAGATCGAATGTCTAAGCACTGTTTATTAATTTAACATCATTTGAATAGTTGATATATATGTGCTTAGGCTAATAATTGGTGATCTAAATTACCATTGTTTTGTGCTACGTACTTTTTGTCTCTAGATACATTGATCTTCATTGAACATCTAATGTGATAGATTAGCATTCATTGAATATCATTATTGTGCTTATTCATGTGCTCATTTCTATTTTAATTAAAGATTAGAGTGTGAATTCCTATTTACTCCTTGTGTTCGACCTCAGACTTCTTTTAGATATTCAAATTATAAATTATATTTGTTGAGAGATTGATTGATGATTTTGCACTACAAAGATGATTGTAGATTCCCCGATAGGAGGGGGTGACGTAATAAATTGCGGAAATATAATATAAAACAATCTCACAAAATATCAATCACACAAATGGCACAAAGGTTTTTAGGTGGAAACCCAAATTGGGTGAAAACCATCACCTAACCCTCTCGAGTTAGGATTTTCCGATCAACCAAGTTGATCAAATCCACTAAACGAATCACTTAAACGAGGGTGATTCAACCTCAATTACAACCACGCTACTTTATACGAGGGTAGCGTACCTTAAACCCCTTCTCTTCACAAGAAGGATTTTGTCTCACGAAGGAGACGGGAATTCGCAAAGCAAATACCCAACCAAAGAACAAAGATAAATAACAACAATCCTATAGAGCCAACAAAAATGATCTTAACCTAAGCTTCTATAGAAATTAGGATGCTTCCCTTTGCAGAGGTGCGTCGACTTGACGCGGATGCGTGAACCACGCGGTAGCGCTTCGTCGCTCTCATAATCGTCGGAGGGAGTGCAGGTGCGCAATCGGATCAGCTCTCTAGATATAGCATGTAAGCTTGCAGAGCAAGAGCTTGCTTCTTAGGATCAAGAGACACAAAATGATGTGAAAGTGTATTACTAGGTGTGTCTTGTGTATCTAGGTGTGTGTTGGTGTGCAAGAGGTTCTCCTCTATTTATAGAGGGCCTAGGAAGGCTTTGGAAAGCTTCCATAGCCGTTGGGTACAAAGCCCAAGAGAATCAGGCCGAAATCAGGGTTAATCATGACTCTGACAGGGTTATCAGACGTCTGATCTTGGCATTGGACGTTTGGAAAATCAGTTTATGACGTCTGGGAACAAAGTCAGATGTCTAATTCTAGGCGGGTTTCCTTACTAACTTAGATCAGACCTAAACAGGGTTCTAGTGTAAGTTCATCAGACGACATGCTGGACGTCTAGCACTAGGTCTGGACATCTGGAAACCTACTTTTTCTGCGGGAATGGATTTCCGAGAGATTGCAATGGCTATAAGATCTCTGAAAAGAGATTTTGGGTCAGGTGAGGCAAAATGGTCATTTATCAGACGTCTGGGGTCCTCTATAAACGTCTGATAAGGGGCTAATGGTCATATTCTTCAGTGTTTATCAAGGCAGCCAACAGTCCACTAATTGGACGTCTGGTAAAACCATCAGACGTCTTCTAAGACATCTGGACTAAGGTCTGGACGTCTGATTTTATCAGACAAAACTAACTAAGTCCAGCCTAACTGTTATTTGACATCTGAGTCAACAATCTGACGTCTGATTTCAGATTAGACGTCTGAAAAGGCTGTTTGAACCCTATTTTGGTTTTCTAAGTTCTCTACAGAAAACCTAAGTATCCTAGGATTGTGTAAGTATTCCTAGGACTACTGTTAGGGTTCTTTGAGGCTCTTTAACATGAATTTAAGTAACAAAAATAAAGAGCAACAAAACAAAAATACAAAGATTACAAGGAAAGGAAATCTATCCTATTCTTCATCTCCTTCCTTCTTCAAGCTATCGCTCCTCGCGAAGCTCCTCTGTTTTCCGTCAAGCTCCTCCAATCTACCATGGATGCAAGCTCGAACTCCATCTAAACACGTCTCTATTTGCAATTAACCTGAAATCTAAACCTTCAAGTGCAAATATTAAATGACACGTATTTTGTTATCATCAAAATAAACGATCGCGGTGCTCTAGCACCAACAATGATAACTTAATCTTAGTCCTCTCAAGATCCCTTCAACACTAAGCCACCACAACAACCTTAGTCTATCCTTAGAAACCCATCCATGCCATCTCCCTCCCTCCATGCCATCTCCATTAGAAACCCTAAGAACCTTGTCCACCATCACCTTTCCTACTCCACCAAGGCTTCTTCATCTCCGTCTTTAGAATCTTCGACTTCTTTTTCACGCAATCTACATCCCTATGGTCGTTGACAATGCTCTCCACCTCCACCATGAGTCCACTCTCCGCTATTTGAGATTGTTTGTCATTCTCATTTTTTTATTTTCTTTTTAGATGCTTATATAGCTCTTTCTTTTGATCATTTGTAGTGCTCAAACTAGTACAAGTTTGATTGAGATAAATGTTTATATTTTGTTTCTAGTCTCATTTGCATGTTTATATTTAATTTTAATTTCTAGTCTGCTTGTTTTATAGTCGCAGTTTAGGTTCCTAATTTTTGCAACTATTCTTGTGCCTCATAAAATTCTAAAAGATGTTTTTTGTCTTGAAAACTAGGTTGAGTGCATGTCCAAATTTCATCCAAAATTTCACTATATATAAAAATTAAAAAGCATTTTACCTTTGGGTCCTGATACTATTGCACATTAGTCCTTATAGTTTCTTTCCAAATTTATTTTGCGTAGTATAGTTATTATATTTGCGTGAAATTTGGTAGGTACTTTATTTATGTCGTAAAATAGGTCCAGTAATTTTATTAGAGTTTTTATATATCAAAAAATTATTTACTTGCAAATTACATTTAAGTCCTAATTCTACAGTTCCGTCCCTGGTTTGATATACCTTATTAAAAATATCGAAAAAAATCACAAAAACCCAAATACCATAAATTCAATAGTTTGGTTTAATTAGGAATTAATTGGATCCTATGCCTCCGTACGAGATGACTTGGACTCCTATCCCTCACTTAAAGCCTTAAGAGTTGAATTTATAAATTTAAAATGGCCATGGATTTTGCGCTGACAACATGTTTATCACATTGCGGATTTCAAAGATCAACACACAATGGAATCAATCATCCTCAGGATGAAGGGCCTCATCCATTTGCTGATATGAAGGGAGTTCCTTAAGTAGGACTTATTTGAGGAGGCACAACACATGAGGTCTTGTGCTATACCACCCACAAGTATAAAATTCTTACTTGTGGGGGCCCAAAATGGGGAGATACTAAATCTTCTAATGTGATTTCAGTTACATAGGTTGTTTAATTATTGTTTCTCATCTCTCTTATTTGAGATTTTATTGGCATTGACCCGAGTTGTGATTTTAAGAAAAGTTTTAAATGCTTGTGTTTCATGCTTTCGTAATGCCATGGGAAATTGGGGATCAAATTGTTCAATCCTGAACCCCTTAATTGTCGAGCAAAGTTCCCCACGAGGACCCAAAATTTTCCAATAGTATGACCATGCATGGAATTTTGTACTTCTTAATATACATGGAGTGAGCTCGAGTCTCCCGATCTACTGTGTACACCCATGATAGCTAACCTGTGTGATTCCTTCAAGAGATCATGTGTCTCCTGTGCCCTCTTATGCACACTAGCTTTTTAGTTTCAACACTAAGGTGGGCGTATCCCCTATCGACCCACCAAATGTACATATTCAAATACAAAAACACATGATCTCAAGTTAAAAGATACACCTTCTCTTTAATGATGATGAAAGGAGTTCCACATCTCCATCTCGTCGAGTCAACTTCTTGACTCCACTTGCATGATAGCCTCAAATCTCTATTCCAATGTAGATGATGTGCATCAAGAGCATTAGTTAGGCAGTAGTCTCTAGAGAAGATTTCCATTGTTCTCATATTAGAGACAATAGTTGGATATCATGATGGTTCAAGATTTTTCAAAACCTTTGACCCAAACTATTTGGTTACTTCGATACCCATCTTCGATATATCTAACATAGCATAATATATATTATCCCAATTGTAATGAGGGACCCATATAACCATATTAGTGTGTCCACATGATCTGGCATTAAAATCTGAATCATCGATAGAGTGATTCGACTCAAGCTAGTTTGCTCAGGGCAAATAACTCAACCACTCTCTACAACTAAAGAGGTATGACTTTATCTTGAGAAATTCTTTAGAACTCATTCTAAGGATCAGATTTTTTGTAATCGATTTGAGTTGAATTCCTTGCAAAAGGGTGATTCTTCTATTGTCAACTTTGTTAACAAAGCCAAATAATTAACTATGAAATTTGCTTCTATTGGATAGCAACTTGATGATGATAATTTGATCCTAGATATTCTTAATGGCTTGAGTACAGAGTATGATTTTGTTGTGACTATTATAACTTCTTAAGGCAATCTAACTCTTAGATGATGTTTTTACCCTACTCCTTAGTCATAAGGAGCATCTTTAGAGAACCACCTCTACTACTAAGATTATTATTAATCAAGCTCAAGCTACAAGAGGTGGAGTTTGTCTTAGAGGAGGAAGAGGATGAGCTTATGCTAGATCTAGTAGAGGATGCAACTCAATAGGCTTTTATTAGAATAATAATTCATATCCACCTATTGTTGGGCTACAGTATCAAATCTTTCGTCAAAAAAATCACTCTTCACTCACTTGTTTTAGACATTATGATGCTCCTCAAGCCAGTTTTTCCACTGCATCAACTACTACCAATTTTGCAGGAATGACTTCTTAGAAAAAAGATTCTAGTGTCATCCATCACATAACTAATTTTTCTTCAACTAAGGATTAGGGTGTTGGATATGAAGGAATCAATAAGGTCCTTTTTGGTATTGGACAGTGTGAGTCTATTACATGTATTGGCATTGAATCTATCTCTTCTACTACTAAGTCATCACAACTGAAGAATTTTCTTTTAATTCCAACGGCCTTCGATAATTTACTATGCACATATCGCTTTACAAATGACAACAAATGCTATTTTAAACTTTACCCCACACTGTTGTCATGAAGTATTTTCATAGAAAGGCCATCCTCATAAAGGGAAAAACTAGGAAAGCACTCCATCTTTGGCTCTCAAAGGCTCTTCATCTGTTAAGGCTTCTTCATCATCTATAGCTACCTTTTTATCAACTGTGGCATCTTCTAAAGATACTCTTCAACTATGGCATCATTGTTTGGGGCTTGTTAACCTTTAGACATTAAAGAAACTTTTTAACTAACATTGTATTCCTTTTATTGATAATAAAAAGCCCATATTGTGTTCTGACTATTGCGAGGCTAAGGTACAACAATTTCCCTTGAAGCCTATTGGTTCTGTTAGTTCGCAACCATGTGATATTGCTTTCTCTTATGTATGGTTATCACCAATCCTATAAATTGAAGGATTTCACAACTATATCAATTATATTGATGATGCAATAAAATTATTGTGGCTGATTCCTTTTAGATTGAAGTCATATGTCTATCATACTCCTATTCAGTTTTTCCAGTTCATCCAAACACAATTTTGCAAGATAATTAAAAATTTTCATTCAAATGGAGTGGATGAATATTTTAAGCTAAACCTATGGTTTAAACATGGAGTGCATCATAAGATCTCTACTCCATACAAACCCTAATAAAATGGGTGTGCAAAGAGGAAGAGCAAGCATATTTCAAAGATGATACAAGCACTTTTCTTTCATGCTCAAATTCATCTCAGAATCTAGTCCACAGCTACTCAAACTACTGCTCAAATTAGAAATATCCTACCCTCTCTCAATACCAATATTAAGTCTCCTTTTGAACATATCCATAACTCTCCTCGATTACTCTTTTTATCGTTTCTATGGTTGTGGTTGTTACCACTACCTTAAACCTTATACCACATATCAACTATGACCCAGATCCTCTCTTCACTTTTTTTGGGATGTAGTTCACATTATAGAGCATATCAATGTTATAAACCTTCCGGTGATAAAATACTTCTCTCAAGATTTGTTTAATTTAATGAAACCTTCGATCCATTTCATAGCCTACAAAATTCTTCTCAGCAATCTCATTCCTTTTCTTCTCCTACTCTTCTTACAATACCACCCTTTATCTCTCAATTTGCAAATCAAATTCCTACTTATTCTAACTCATCACCCATTGTCTTACCTAATTAGTCACCCAGTCAATCAATTGAGTCTACCCAACCATCTAAGTCTACTCCTTCCCTTATTGGTCCATCCTTTACTCCTATTCCTAAGCATGTGGTTCAATCTATAGTACTAGTATTTAGACGGACCCATATTATGCACACAAGGGCTATCAATGGAATTTATAAGAAGATTTATTCAGCTACCCTACATCCATTACCAACTTGTTTTACTACTTCTATTGAGTAGACATAGCCCAGGTACATGCAAGCATAAACAATGGCTTCAAGAAATGTCAGAGGAGTTTGGTGCACTCATAAAAAATACTACATGGTAGCTTGCTCCCCAACAATCAACTATGAATGTTATTGGTAATAAATGGGTGTACTGGATCAATATAAAGGTAGATGGCTCAATTAATAAGTACAAGGCATGCCTTGTTGCAATGGATTTACATCAAATGGTTGGCCAGGACTATTATCAAGGCTATTATTACTTGCTTACTTTTAGCTATGGCTACTCAATTCAACTGGTGTATTGCCTAATTAGACATTCATAATGTGTTTCTTCATGGCTTTCTTGAAGAAACTGTATATATGGAAAAGCTTCAAGGTATTATCATCTGGATTACCCTCATCATGTTTGCAAGCTAACCAAGTCTCTTCATGGATTGAAATAGGCTCCTTAGGCCTGGTTTAAAAGACACTGTCAATTCCTTGATACATATGGTTTCCATGGGTCTAAAACAAATACCTCCCAGTTCATTTTACGTATGGGAGATTCTATTATTTACTTCTTAATCTACATCGATGATATTCTAGCCATTTCCTTTGATGTTGCTCACTTGGAGAAGGTTCACTTTGATTTATTAGCTGAATTTCCCACACGCAACATGGGGTTTCTTACTTTCTTAAAATAGAGCTCAAGCAAGATGCTACTAGTTTATCTGTCACTCCCCAAAATCCAAGCCTCTAATTGAAGGTCAGGGTTCCAAGGGTGGCAACAAGACAGAGGCGCTGGTTTATTTAATTTAGGTTGCATTAACAACGTCAAGCTACCAATGAATTCCATTAATCAACAAAATAGAAGAAAATGCAGGAGGTGTGGCACAAATTAACTAGAAAATAACCATAACTAAGGCTTAAATTTACCTGTCCAACAACACGCAGCAAATCTCGCACTACGTCAAAATCCCACGTGTCAACGATGCATAACACCACCTAAAATTAGGTCACAAAGTAGGGATAAGCTAATCAGCTTAGTAGGGTATAAGCAACCACTGTAATCTAATAAAAATAAGGTAGTGCATAGTTTCGCTAGCCAACTAGATCCCTAGCGTAAACTTAAAACCCTAAGTTTCAACCCTAACACAGATTAACCTGGTCAACCACCGTGGTCCTAGCCCACTAATCAGATCTGCTTGGTTAAAGTAGCATGTTCTAACGTAACTATCCTATGATCCAATATTCTATTACCTACCACTCTAGGTCCTAGAGTGACTAAATCAGCCCTTCATACTAAAGGAGATCTCGATATGCCCTCTCCAATGGTACACTTGTACCTTAACCCCTCCTTAGCCAAAGGAAAGATTAAAGCACTCATGTTCACCGGACAAAGGATACCTGCTTCGGTCGCTGGAACATTGATTGTACTCAGAGTCCCTAGAAAACTATTCCATTGAAGACATCCCAGAATACCCCATCCAAATGATTCGGCGGGAGCAACTTCTCACTGCCCATGATCCCTGGAAACTATTCCACTCAGATCACACGTTTTCCCGATGCTGGAATCCCTAGAAACTATTCCACACAAGATCCCCCACATAGTTACATGAGATCCTTGGATACTATTCCACCCATGATCCCACGCTCTCTCACTCGTCCAAATCTTTGGAAGCTATCACACCCAAGATCTGCACGATCCCCATCACCCAAGAATCCCTGGAAACTATTCCACTCAAGGTCCCTCAAATCACGGACCTGAGACCCTTGGAAACTATTCCACTCAAGATATCAGAACACCTCTCATTGACTCAGACTCAAGACACCTCCTAGTGCCTCATCTCCATGATGGCACCTGAAAATACCCCAACTAGGAACTATCCCGTCCCTAGGCTAAATTGCAATAGCCTTAAGCTACCAAACTTCTGAGTTTGCAATCCACACCAGTGAACTCATTGTCCATAAAGTCTCTGATATAAACACATTTATATCACATAAACCATCTATTTATGCATGTTCTTAGGCATATAGTTGCATCATATATTATAAATATTACATAACATGCATCATCTTGCATTTAGGTTAGGTTTTATAAATTGTAGGTTAATTTCTCCTTTTTATGGTCAGGTGATAGGACGACATTTAATTGGGGCCTTAGATTGAAGATCCAACCGTACGAATCTGATCAGGGCGACGATTGGAGTTCAACGACTCCAAGATCGCCCTGATTGGACTTCCGTAGCATCAGATGCAGTCCGAGAAAGATTAGAGGTTAAGGGGCCAAGATGGTGTAAATCCATACACCAAATGACAAATCCGACCGCACTGGTGGGTTCGGATAGATAGTCGCAGCCCAATGGTGCGAAAATCGATCCAATCCGACATCCGTGGCACCATCTACAAGGCACAAAAGATGGACAACCAAGATGGCACCACGTGGCACCATCTTAGCTACCCACACCGGCCATGAACACTCGCTGCCCTCTCCCTCATCAGCGGCTTGATCAACCTCAGCTGTTGGATCTTGATCCAATAGTTGAGGGTGCCTAAGCTCAAAACGTAAACTCGCCTCAAAACAAGGCATGGCGCAGCGGTCGTGCGCCTGTGGGTGACGTGGAGGTCGCGGGTTCGAGACTACATGCGCCTCAAATCGAGGGCGCAAGTGGGCGCGGGCCAATTGCAGCTGTTGGATCGAGGATGAACGGCGGTAGCATCGACCACATGGCATCACCAGATCACGTGAATCGCGAATGCGCCATCGAACACGCCATGCACGCACGATCTGATGCAGGTGCATGATGAGCCACGGTGTGCTTAAGCCGTCCGATCTGGGACGAATAAGAGCGCACGATCGTGTGTAGCCGTTGAGCGTAGGGAGAGGAGGCACGGCATGTGCACGAACTATGCGCACTTTCAAGGGCTTTAGTGATGCTTCAATCTGTCGCTAAAGACCCTGAGTTAATGTTTTTAAGCATAAAATGACCAAATTACCCTCAATCCCTACAACTATAAAAGGTGACCCCTACCACTCAAATTCTCTATCCCTTCCTCTCTTCTCTCACCCCCTCCAAAGCTCTAAGAGCTTGTCCCAAACTCGAGATGCTCCTTTAGAGTTAAAAATATAATTTTTCCACCTTCTCATCTCGTTCGTGGAACATTCTACGATGGTCCTCTCATTGCCATTTCAGAAGCAGATCCCGCTGCGATGTCACCCTACCTCGTCCTCCGTCGTCTGTCATCGTTCTCCTTCATCCCACATCTCACCACCTTCGTCCGGGTGCTACGTCAATGCGGCTCGTCCTCCAAGCAACCGTCGAGGAGGATAACTTCTCTAAACCTTCTCTTTACTACTTTATAGAGTGGATTTACCGCTTTCTAGTGTAAATTTCCCGCTTTCTACTGTAGTGGCTAGTTGTAATAGACATGATATTGTAGTTATGAAATTCTTATTCGTTCTATCTCTATTTTGTCTTTATTTGTAATATTCTCTCTCTCTCTTCTATTCATTATTCTTTAAGTAGATAGCTAGTTTAGATTCAATTCGATCAGCTAATCTGCTTCGGGACAATAAAACAAACATGGTTTTTAATCAAACGTCTGCCTTCCTGTGTTCGACCCGGAATTCCTTTTGAGTTTGGTAAAATTTATCTGTTGACGATTGTTTTCGCAAATCGTACTACAACAACGGGTTTTCCAAACTCAAACCTCTTTGCGACAATCTTTCCACTTCAATAGTCTCGTTGTCTCACCCAACAAGCTCACCTATTTGACCTAATCGCTCCTTAGTTCCATTTCCCATGATCGATACCTAGCCAAGAAACCTTAAAGACCTACTAAATTGCCTGGGGTCTTAACTAAGACCTTAGGATCCAAACATTTCCTTTTATTAGACTCTAGCCGAGCCACTGATGTCATCATGTGAGGTTCAGGTTGTTACTTAGCCAATTCAGGTTGCTTTCAATCCCTTTAAAGAGCTTCAAGCTTAATTAAAAACACATTTGTTTACCGATCTAGAGTTTAATTACAAATTCACCATTCCCCTTCCTATTAGGGCACCTAACTAACCATAATTAGGTTCTCGATTAGGTTCAATCATCCCATAGGTTCCTTAGTGTTAGAAACCCTAAAACTCGCATATATGGATTGATTCCATGATCACAAATACCATTACATTGTTAGGCCCTACATAACCCATTAAGATCCATTTAGGCTCATACAAAACCTTCCACCTCATAGGAAATAATAGAAATTAAATCAAAGCAAGGTAACAGTCCCTACTTACTGCAATAGTGGCAACAAGACAGTAGCAGTAACAACAATAACAACAATCGTAGCTGCAATAGTGGTAGCAAGATAGCAGGGACAACAATAATAGCAGCAACAACTTCATCTCAAAAAAAAATAATAGCAGCAACAATTATGCCACACAAAAACCACACGCACAGACCAATTCTCGAACCCTAAACCCTTCCTCTAACATCGCTAACTATAGGAAAATCAAGAGAAAATTGAATAAAAAGGAGAAACCCCTACCTCTAGATTGCAACTTCTCCTTACAACAACTACAGGAATAGCAATAGCAGCAACAACAACAATGGTTGCAGCAATAAGCGCAGTAGGTATGACAACTCCTCTCCTTCCTTAAGCAGCAACAGCAACCACAGTGGCAATGACAACAACAACCTCAGCAGCAACAATAACAACACAATAGCATTAGCAGCAAAATTAGCAGCTGCAATAGCACAGCATCGATAGCAGTAGCAGGTGCAGCTGCAGCAGCTCCAATGGCTCCCCCTCTTCTTCTCCTCTTCTCCTTGCAGCAACCCCAACAATAACTACAACAACGTCAACAGTTGTAGCAGTAACTGCAATAGGAGTAGCAGTAGCAACTACAGGAACAAAGGCAATAGTTCTAGCGATGGCAGCTGGCTGGGGAGGGTGGCTAGATGATCGTATGGAGCTAATTGGAGAAGAGGTCCACTGATGAAGAGGAGAAGGGGAACTAGCTTGTTGAGGAAGAAACAAATGAGGGTTTTTCTTTTTATTTTTGATTTGGCTTGATAATTATAAGGGATAGAAACTTTTTTTTTTTTAGAGGAAGGATTACTACCATTTTCAGTAGTAGTCCAAATTTTATTGATAAGAAAAAATATTTACAAGGCAGATCGCCACATGCCATCCAATGCCCTCACATCATTCAAATATTCTCCACATAGATTCAACCTCCATTAAAAATACAATCATTTTGAGTCCTCCATACACACTAGAGAACCGCAGCCATGGTAGATCGAGGTCGTGCAGAATCAAACATCATTATCCATAAGTCATCCTATGATGGAAATGGAGAGGAGCAGCACCTTGTCCAAATTTCATTGACCACAAGACAGGAGCCGAAGAGGTGTTTGATGTCATCAGATGCAAAGTTGCCTATGGGACACATGAAAGTTGGAGTGCATAATGAGAGACTCATCATGAATCCTAATTATTATTAATTAACTATTTTTTCTAGTTAATTAACTAAAAATACATTAATTACAGGGTTAACTATACTATAGGGGTTAAAATACCAAGGACCTGCAAAATAAGTTAAAAATACAAAATTAAATATCAATTAACCTTAATAAAAATTTAATTAATAATGTAGAATCAAAATAATAATAATAATTGGCTATATAAAAATATTTTATTTAACTTAATTAATTTAAAGATCTAAATATGCAATTAACCTAGTTAATTATATCATTTAAATAAATATAGCTAAATAGAGCAAAAATGTAATTTCAAGGCATAAATATAATATTTACCTAATTTATAATTATATATAAATAGTTGAAAAAGAAATAAATTAAAATAAACCTTAAAACTCACTATTTACGTTTAGGTCCTTTACTTCTATTTCAAGTGAGTCCTTGATTATTTTCGTTCAGGTCCTTTTTATTACAAATACACCCCCATGTATATCTTCTTCATCTTCTTCAACCATGGACGACCGAGGACAACTGGTGTCCATACCACTTGGTCACCACCAATCTCACATCTAAACACTTCTGCCGTTGCCGCCATTATTCATCTCACCTCCACCTTTTCATCCAACAGCTCTGATTCCCCCTATCCTAACAAACTCCGGTACGGTGACTTCATCGACGTTGGAGAAGAAGTTCCCTATTCCAGGGTACCCAGACGAGATCGCATCCAGATGCCTTCACCTCTACCATCGCCGATGTCTATAAATAGCTCCTCTGACCTCCAATCGAGGGGAGCAACCGCCTACCCTCTTCCCCCACTGAGGTTGTTCAATAGGCTATTCAAACTTTAACTCCAGTAACTTCGACCTCCCATCTCCGATCTTCTCCGAAGACTTGGATTTCCCATACTACGCCACTATCCTCCGCCGCATCTTCAGATGAGGCCACGACTCTAGTACTTTTTCCAACACCTCACATTTCATCTCTGTCGGAGCTCTGCTTTACCTCTTTGATTTCCTCCTCCGTCATGATCCATTGATGAAGTTCTTCTCATCTTCTACGTCTAGGTAATTGTAGTTAGCCTTAGACTTAGTATAGAGTAGATTTAGTTAGATAATTAGTTAATTAGCTTAGTGTAAACTGTAGATTTTACTTCGTCGTTCTCATCTCCGGTGAGGTCATATCTGACCTTGCTAGACTTCGATTCATGCTTTCATCACTTAATCACTTCCTTCAATCTTCCATGATCATTCTCCATTTCTTTCCTCTTCAATTGACCAACTAACAAGCCTATTTCATCTCACACAAATCTGAGATCTTTCACTGTCCATGGAAAAAATCCCAAAGCTTTATCACACCTAATCAGGGTCCTCCACCACCTACTCATCACTTTAGGACCCTAACCTATCTTATAATTTGATCCATTACAACTTATCACAAGAACGCCCAAATTCATCCCCAACCTCTGAGCTCGCTGTCCATGGCAAACTCAGAGGAGTGGTCTCACTTAATTAACTTTATACACATCATCGTATCACCTTACTAAGAATTTCCCCTCACTCAATCGAGTGAGAGGGCATCTCTTGAGTTCAGACGAACTTCAGATGAATTCATTTTGTGTTTCTTGATAATTCAGGTTCATGATCAACTGTTATGTTAATTGAGGCATTCTTGAGGTTCCTTGCGACCTCAGGAATCGATCAAGATCCTTTTTGAAGCGTTTCATGGAGATTTGATCTCCAGATACAAATCAAGGCTTTCACTGGAGCTTCTGCGAGCTCCGACGACTCCAATTCGAACCTCAGCCTTCAGAACTTTACGAGAAGTCTCAGATCACTTAGTTTTGATTAGAGGATCGATTCTACTCATTAGATATAAGTTTTGATGATTGGATGCTTGGATTAAGTGTTGTCTTCTTCAACTCCGGCGGAGTTGGAGAGTTGTAAATGATAAGGAAAAGAGTCTGGTAACAAGTTCTAAAGCATATGCAGACTCCAGAGAACCTACTCTAGACTCTACTTAGGCCTAAGGATCTCTGGAAATGTCTGTCAATCACACCTCTTTTAGAACTCAAGCGACGAAGCCTGATAGCATTACCGAAGTGCTCAAAACTCTACTTTCATGTGTGTAGCAGATTCTCCAGGGTGAATTTAGTCTATTTAGGTTCATAATTGGATCTGAGAAGTTATAATCTGGAAAGTCAACTTTTCATGTCTTTGGTCAAATATGATATGTTCTTGGGTTTATAAGGTTCAAGTCTCTAATTCTTAAGATTGTCTAAGTTCATATTGTAATTTTGAATCAATTGGTCATGTTTTGAGTGAGAATCATGAAGGTCTATCAGAGATTCTAAGTTCTGTACAGTTTGGGTTCAACTAGAACCCAACATTGTTCCCTGTGTTTTTTATGAGAGTTCAACTCCATTTTTGCTCAAATCAGTCTTACATGATTTCTTAAATTAATCTGGGTTGTTAAATGAGGTTTTAATCCACTTTTTGGTCTGATTCAATTCTAAATCAGAGCTTTGAGCCTCAAGTCTTGAGCTCTCAAGCTTCTGAGCTCTCCTAAGCATTCCTAGACCTCAATCTCTTCTCCATTAGATGCAGAATCATCTCTGAAACATTTCTCAATTCTAAAATAAGAGAGTTAATTGAGTTTGCAGGTCATTTTACCTTATTACACCTTCTGAAGCACATTCTAGAGTGTGACAATAGCGTCATGTTTCTTCCTGGAATTCACGGATCAAATATGATCCAAACACCAAATTGGTGTTAAAATCATTCAGCTAAGACTTAGAGCTTTCAATCGAGCTATTACTCGCTCGAATTGATCCACTATGCCAGCCAGAATCATCGTTCAAAGTTGACGGCCGGCGACGCTGCCTTGAAGGAGACATGCCGATCTTTGTCCCACCTCGGAAGTGGAGGGGCGCTTGCAGCAGTATAAAACTAATTTCGTCTGAAGCCTAGTTGGTCATCAAGCGCTGGACACTAATCAAAACATTTGAGTATTCTTGAGTGCATGTGTGTGTGCCTGTGTGAGTGTGGGCCTGGGTGTGGGCGTGAGCTTGTGGGCCTAGTTGGGCCCGTTACTATGCAAAAAAAGGCTAAAATCCGCATTAATCAAATCAGGACCGGTTCAAGTAGGGTTTGATCCTGCCTCTGAGGCACTGTGTATCTCCGAAAGAGCCGATCCACCAATTAACAAAATTTTTGGTTAAGTAAAAAACATGGGTTAAGGGTTAAAAATGACTAAGTGTGAAAATGTATTGCATAGTAAGAACTGAGAGTGAGAAAAGAGAGAGCTGAGTATGTGGTGAGAGCTTAAGAAAGGAATTAAGGGAAAGAGGGAAGAAAGAGAATTAAGATTAAATGAAACAATGATTGAGAGAGAGAGACATCTGATGGATTAATTGGAAGTCTAACTTTTACATTTAAGTCATTTGACTGAAGGCTGAGCTGAATTAGAAAAAAGAGGAATAAAGTGTTTGAGTTTTAATTGTACATAAGTCATTTATGTTATATTTCGATCTTTTTATGCCTTTATATTTTGAAACACTTGTAATAAATGTTTCATTTTATGCTATTCAATGTAAATCATTCCTATACTTTTCTTTTATTAATGGAATAGTTGCAAGTTTTAATTGTTGAATTCTATGTGCAATTGTTTATGTGCTTAACATATATTGTAATTATTGATCTAATTAATTAAGTAATTAATAATATTATGCTTTAGAATTAAAATGATAAATTAATTAAGTTTATACATCCCAATTAACGACCTGGACTCAACCAATTAAATGAATTTAAAATCTAAAATGTTAAGTTAACCTGACCCTATACTACAATCAACGACAACAATTTAGCAAATTCAAGTTAACCTAAGTTCATTCCTTATGCAATTAATTAAGACTAATAACCTTAATTAACTGTATTGAGAATTGAACCATCAATGCGCATCATTCTGTTCCTCATCACAATAATAGCGAAACCATCCCATTGTGCCAACCAAAGAAAGATTTGAATTTTTAGAGGCACTTTGATCTTCCAAATAGCTGAATAAATATCTGAAAGGGGGTCATCGGTTAAAATAGAGGAACACATGCATTCCTAGGCTTTGCATGGGGAGTAAATCCCATGTTTCCAGCAATAGCCATTGATCTCTGAACTTGGCTAAAAGGCCCACAGAGCCTCAGTAAGCCTATTTAATTCCTCCTATGTGCAACCTGCGAAATGGCACTATACAATGGGAAGCTTGCACACACCAGCTGCATCATCCCAGACCTCTGCCACCTTGTACCCCTTGTCAAAAGCACATTCATAGGAATGTGGAAATAGAGTATCAAAAGATCCCTGACCACTCCAGTTGTCATGCAAAAACATAAAATGCTGACCATCATCAAGACTTGGAGAGAATAAATCCCATCTATCCTATAGTGCCTTAGTAACAAACGTCTAGAATAGAGAAGCCCCAACTAGCTGCAATCTATTTGAGGGGGAGTTTGACACACCATAAGAATCTCTAATAAGATCTTAGCAGAACCCATTCCCGCCTCATAAAATAATGACTCCCCATTTCAATAGAAGAGAGTCACTATACTCCTTTAAGGACCATACTCCCATTCCACCTCTCTTCTTCAGGGCACAAATATAACTCCATTTAATTGGTCGAAGGAAATGCCCCTCATGTGAAGCCCCCTTCCAGAAAAAATGTTTCCTCATAATCTCAAGCTATTTCAAAACAGTACCAGATGGTTTAAACATAGAAAAATAGAAAACCAAAATTGCAGATATGACTGAATTAAGATGAATAAGATGACCCCCTTTGGCGAGGAATTTTCCACACCATCCTGCAAGCTTCACCAAGATCTTTTCAAAAAGTTCCTTCCAATATGTCGTCTTCATTTCTTTCCCCTCAAGGGTAAGCCCAAATATCATATAGGGAGATTACCCACGAGAGTATTGAGGATGTCAGAGAGGGAATCCTTGATTTGATCTTCCAGTCCAAAACGAATCAAAGAGGATTTAGAACCATTAATTTTCAGCCTTGAAATTTCGCCAAAGATATCAACCACCATTTTAACACATTCTGCTTCCTCACAACCCTCTTCAATGAAAAAAACTGTATCATCTGCATACTGAAGGATAGGAGTTCAAGCATGTTGAGACGACAAAGTATACCCATGAATAAGCCCTCCCTCTGAGGCTTTGAAAGACAGGCAAGCTAAAGTATCCACTGCTAGGATAAACACCAATAGGGGGAGGGGACAACCTTGGCAAACTCCTTTCTATGACTAAATCCACTTGCCAGTTGGTTGCCCATTAATAAGAGGGGAGAAAGAAGAGGTGGTAACACACCTGTTAATCCATTGTATCCAAGTCTTCGAAAACCCCTTCTACGTAGAATTTCCCAAAGGAATGACCAAGAAACGTAGTCATAGGTTTTCAAGAAATCTACTTTCCACATAAAAGCCTTCATCTTCTTTCTTATCCATCTAAATACCATCTCTTGTGCCAAGATGAAGGATTCCTATACGGATCTTCCCTTAAGGAAAGCAGCCTGAACTGGGCTAATCAATTTACCCAGAACCTCATGAAAAAGATTCTCAAGAACCTTCCCAATCAATAAATATATGGAGTTCGAAAGTGCAATAGGGCGAAAACCAGACAAAGTATTAGCACCCGACTTTTGGGTAGAAGAAACAACAACAATTTGTTTAACTTCTCAAAGCCAAAATTCCCTCTCTGGAATTCTTCCACAGTCGCAAGGGCATCCCCTTTTACCACCGGCCAGAATTCTTTATAAAATAATACCTGAAAGCCATCAGGGCCAGGAGAGCCTTAGGCCTTAAGATCCTTCAAAGCGGTTTCCACCTCATTTTCAGCAATAGGCTGAATCAAAGAAAGACCTTCATTTTCCTTGAGCCTAGGCATATCAGAAGATGTGAACCTCCAACCACCACACTGCCCTACATGAGTATTATCATAAAAATATCTATTAGTCTCGTTGCGAATCTCTAGAGGAGAGGTGTAAGTAGCCTGTCCAGATCTCAAGGATGAAATGAGACTAAACCTTCATCTAGTACTGACCACCGCATGGAAAAATTTGGTATTAGCATCCCCCTCCATTAACCACGGATGACATGAGTTTTCCCTCCAATCTATCTCACGTTGCAAGTCTTCACGGGCAAAAGTATACCAGAGCACTTTCCTCTGTTGGATCTTGCTCTTCGAGAGGGGAGTGGACTCCTCTTTAGTGTCTAAAGAGCGCACACCAGCCAAGGCTTCCTCCATGTCTTGACGTCACAAAGAGTCTTCTTGTATTCAAGCAACATAAAGCGAAGGCCCCTTAATTTAGTTGCCAAACATTGGGTGGCGGATCCTTCATGTCTAGATATTCACCAAGAAGAGACCATATCTCAAAACCCACTCTCATTGAGCCAGGATTTTTAGAATTTAAAATAGGACCTAGTGGAAGCATCATCCCCATTATCCCAAATTATAGGGGTGTGGTTAGAAAAGGGGTAGCCAAGTGCTGAAACACTGGCCAGTTGAAAGAGACCCATTTTCTCCACATTACACAAGAAGTGATCAATTCATGACATCTTGCAATTACCATTTCTCCACAATAAACTATCCTTGATGTTGGAAGGTGTACCAACTCCAATTCAGTCAATACAGATTGAAAACCAAAAAACGATGAGTCAAGCCAGCCATCGGGCCGGTCATTTGACGAAAGGGTAGCGTTAAAAGCACCCCCCATTAACCACACCCCATCTTGAACAAACAAGGAAGGCTGCCTTAGCTCGTCCCAAAAGGAAGATCTAAGAGATGAAAGGCACGGTCCATAAACACATGTAACGTAAAAGGATATCCCATCCCTTTCCCGTTGGAATTTGCAAGTCATAGAAAAGGTTCCCTGTTGAACAGTTTCCAGTTTCAAAGAGGACATTTTCCACCATACAGCAATTCCACCTGCTCGCCCATTAGAGTGGTGACATCTAATATCTGAGACCCCGTCTTGAATAAAAGACTGCCATAAAAGAGCACCCTCCCTATCAACGTGCTTTTCCTGTGTCAAAGCACAATCAGCCTGCCATTCTCGGAGATAACGGAGAAGCGACCCACACTTCATTCTATCCCGTAATCCCCGCACATTAATTCCAAGATAAAATTCTCTCCATATGGATAAATCAGAACCCTCCGCCCCATTGGTTAAACGTTCCACCTTAAGGATCTTTGCAACATGGCTTACATCAAACTTAGTTTTCACAATAGCACAGCTCCGCAGATTGTACTTTCCTTTGAGGTCGAGGCAGATTGGCCGTCGTCTGCGCCTACGTTATAGCCCCCCATCTCTTCGAAATTTGCTTCAGAATTAAACATAGGATGATCTCTCATAGGTTCAGTTTTGCCATTCCCCTGATGGCTACATTGCCCATCGTCTCCCATAGGATGATCTCTCACCACAATGGCCCCACTGAAATCAAACTACTGTAAAACACAACCATCCCCAGAATCTGTCGCCACTTCCATGCTAACCTCTACATCTTCTGGAATTCCACCCATAGATTCCTAATGCTTTTTGTTGCTTGAACCCGACGATTTTGAATTCTTCCCTACAACCTGCCACTGTTGGTCCAGCGGTTGCTTCCCCTGTTCTTCATCTTATTCCCTAGTAGGCTGAACAAGCGGATGGGTCACCACCTTTACACGAACCAACCAAGCGCTGCCCCCACAGCTCAGCATCATAGAATCTGGAAATGGACCTCCGTGGCGCAGGTCAACCTCCACACGCACAGGTCTCGCATCACCCTCTTGTAAGCAAATCACCGTGCCCTCTTTCAGTGAGGAAAAACCTGAGACCACCTGCTGAACTACCATGGTAGATCGAAGGTGCAAAGATAAGCCAACAATGTCAATCGTGCCTATCCTAAGAAGGACCTTCTGAGGAGGTCTCCCCGAGAGCGCCCCATCAAATGGCGACACCATCCACCACAACACAGATAGACCACCTAGAGTAGAGGTTTTGAACTTAAGCTTCACTACATCATCTCCTCCCAATCCAAACAGAAGGAAACGCGAAGAACTCAAACAAGAAATCTTCCACATTCGTCAGGAGAGCGACAGAGAGTTTACCAGCATATGAAGGTCATCTATCATAGCCGAGCCTGCCACTATCTCCCCGATAAGGGCGTTGCGTAGCATCATCTCAGTGGCCATGACCTCCGGTAACAAGGGTACCTCCACATCAAACGGTGGCTGCGGTGGTGGCTGCGGTTCCCTAGGGTTCGTGAAGCCCCAAGGACGGGAAAAATTTGTATCGCGTAGAGGGTGCACATGAGCAGTTTGTTGCATGGGCGTTTCTCGTTGCCATGCCTTGCACGTTGCCCTTCTATGCCCCACACGCCCAACAGACCACGCTATTTCTGCGGTCACCCGCGAAGTGTCCCCATTCCCTACAGCGAAAGCAAAGGATGGGGCGACTCCCTTCAAAAGACCTTCGGTCTTGATAGCTCCACCAGCACGAATCACTAGGTGGTGCGCATTGACCGTCGAGGCGCCTTCTACCAGCACCTCGACGCCAATCACCAGAGCCTCCCTCTCTCGTCATCTTCCTTCCGTGTCTATTGTCTCCACTCCGGGACCTTCTTTTCTGTTGAGGAGTTTAAATGGGCCCCTCCACTTTTAACTTGGGTTCCAAGAAAGGTCCTAAAAGTTTTTTTGACAAATGACCTCTTAATTTTCATTACATAAACTTTTGTTAACAATTAAAGGATTACACATTTACCAATGCCCTTAATTTGTTATTAAGCAACATATTAGGATTTTAATTAGTTCATTAAACACAAGAAAAATCAAAACCCTAACATTATCAATCTCCCAACAATAATGTATCGTTGATCTCTTGGTTAACTTTCATTTAGATAGTCTACGACATGTTAAGATACGTATGGCTTCTTCTATTGAACAAATGAAGAAATATGATGGAAAACCCTTGCCTAACCCTATTGAATATAGGAAAATTGTTTGGAGTCTTTGGTATCTTACTTTTACATGACTTCATATACAATTTACATTTAATAAACTATATCAAACAATGCACCTACCTGCTGATAGACACTCGAAAGGGTTGAAATGGATATTAAGATACTTAAAAGGCACCATCTCCTATTAGCTACATTTTCCTAGCAAGTCCAACATTCAGTTACAAGCCTTCTTTGACACAGATTGGGCCATATCTCTTGGTGACATGTATTCAACATCAATTTATGCTATCATTTTAGGAGGAACTCTAATCTCTTGGTCATCAAGAAAACAACCTATGGTTGCTAGATCAAGTTTTGAGGTTGAATATCGTGTGAGGTAATGCCACAATAGTGATTACTTGGCTTACTTCTTTATGCATAGAATTGACAATCAAGTTGCCACTACTAGAATAAGCACGTTTTGTGACACAATTTTTGCAACGGTTTCCTAATCGTCGCAAATGTGGTCAGCTGCAACAGTTATTCATGTAACCGTTGTCTAAAGTGTGATAGAAACCCGCACTCCCTATGGCACGGGGACTGAAATATTTTGAAATCGACGACCGTTACAAAATCGCTCCCATATGTTATTGGTGACAGTTATAATGGTACCGTCGCCGAATAATGTCTCAAAATTTGGGTTGGCGTGTAAGATGAAATTTTACTAATGAAATCGATGACGATATTAGTAGTACCGTGGCTAATCTTCTAATTTAATTAATTCTATAATACATTTTGGCGACAATTTTATCGAAATCATCGCCAAATGTGTATTATTAGGGCATGCCTCACCCGCACAGTGACTCATCTCCCCCCTCCCCCCCAAGTCATCTCCTTCATCACCTGCACAATGCCTCACTCGATCCTCCTCCTCCTCGCCGTCGCGCCTCTACCTCACCCTTAAGGTATCACCCTCTCCTTCTCCTCCACCTCCCCCTCCGACACCCTCCTCCAGGCCACCACTGCACCCCCCTCTCCTCCTCTGCCTCCCCAACCTCCTCCTCTCTACCACCCCCGTGACCTCCACCTCCCCATCAACCCCCTTCGCCCACCCCCCCCCCCCCCCAGGTCCTCCTCCATCACTCCCCCTCCCTCCTGTCCTCCAACTCCCCACCACCCCCTACCCCCCCTGTCGACCTCCTCTACCTCCCTATCAGCCCCCTCCGCCGCCCCCCCCCCTCCCCCCACCATGTCGACCTCCTCAACCTCCCCATCAGCCTCCTCTGCCCCCTGTCCTCCTCCTCCCCCTATCCTCACCTCCTGCCCCCTGTCCTCCTCCTTCACATCCCTACCACCCACCCTCCACCCATTACATTTTTTTTTTCAAATTTAATTAAATGTATTAGTTAGAAATAAATGTATTAGAGTAGATATGCGATTAGATATAGCTAGTTGTGATTGATGTTTTTGCTTTTCAAATTACAGGTTGCTCACGATAGTGACTCAGAGCCTTTGGAGGAAACATCTAAATTTATTAAGTTATCTTTGTTATATTTTAGGATCATATTAGATGTGGGGTGTGCCCACATATTACATTCTGTTGAATTGATGGTGAGGTGTACCTACTTGTATGTATTCTGAATATAATTTTAGGATTTTATTAGATGTGGGGTGTTCCCACATTCTATATTTTAATGGAATGAAGGGTGGAGTATGCCTACAAATATATCTTCTTATACATTTTGTCAAATTTGTTTGTTACACTTTTAATGTGGGGTGTGGCCACTTCTATTTCTGCATGTGTTGTTGTATTTTGAAATGCAGGTTTATGGGAAAAATTAATATTATAAGGAGAAACTCTGCCGATTTTTTTTTAAATTCATCAATGTTCAATATATTGGTTGCTTGATGATTTATTGGGTTATGGTTAGGTTATATTAGGATTTGGGTAGGATGATGCGTAGGATTAAAATGGAGTTGGGTGATGGGTGGGATGTTGGGTTTTGGCCTAAGGTTGAGTTTGGGTTGAATGATGTTTGTTTGTTTTGGGTTGGGTTTTAGTCAATTGGTTTAGGCTAGGGTCTAGGGATTGGGTTGGGCAAGGTTTAGGGTAATTAGATTGGGTTAGAGGTTAGGGATTGGGTTGTCATAAGTTTAAGTTGATTGGGTTGGGTTAGGGTTTAAGAATTAGGTTGTGGTAGGTTTAAGTTGATTAGGTTGTGTTAAGGTTTAGGAATTGGGTTCTCGTAGGTTTAAGTTGATTGGGTTGTATTTAGGTTTAGGATTAGGGTTGTGATAGATTTAGTCCATTGGGCTCTGTTAGGGTTTAGGAATGGGCTAGGTTGGTTATGGTTTTAGTGATTTATTTAAATTTGTAATTAGAACATAACTTAGTGTAATAGTTACATACACACACTTGCATAAATTTAGATACACATGAGGCCAAACACTAGGTATTCTAACCCCTAGGGTAAAAGTTACGGAGTCGAATTGTGTCAAAATACTAGCCCGTCTAGACTTATGATCATGTGGTATGAACAATGCAGAGTGTGTGTATATCTCACTTACATGCATGACATTTTATCTTTATAGCAAGCCATAAGAGTTGTCATCCTTAGTTCAAAGAAGTTCTGAACTAATGAGAGTCCTTGAAGATTTGATCACAACTTAGGGTTACTTGTTATATGGAGCAGATGTCTGAAAGAATTTTGGTAGTTTCTTTTTGCTCTTCTCTAGTATACCAATTGATATTAACTACGTTCCTAAAGCACCCTTAAATGGAAGTTATTGGGAATATAGTTAAGGTTAGTCTTGGGTGGTATACTAGAGAAGTGCGAGGAGATGCTGCCGAAATTTCTTCGGACATCGGTTACATATACCAAGTAACGTTGCAATCAAATCTTCAAGAATGAGCTATCAAGTAAAAACCTTCATTTAAGTTAATAGACATCATCCCTACATTCATTTCTAAATTGGTCATGGTTTACTATAAATTGTAGGTTATCATGGAGAAGTCGTGGATTGGTTTAAGGACCCTGAATTACACTCAATATAAGAGTGGAGTCCTTTCATTTTAAATTGGGCCTTCCATGAGGATAATAAATAATATAGATAAAGAGAACGTCTGGAGAATATATTTTGTCCGTGTAGGAAGTGTTTGAATGGATTCATTCAGGATAGAAACGCTATATTTGAGCATGTGATTTGCAATTGTTGGTGACAGCATTACACGAAGTGGACAACACATGGAAAGGAATCGACTGAGGAGGTCACAGGCAATGCAATGGAAGTTAATGGATCCAATGATGATATCGAAGGGAATTAAATTGATGAGATGCTTAATGAGATGAGAGCAGGTGACGCTAAGATTGGAAACAAGGAAGAAACATTGAGAGGCTGTAATTAGGTTTATGAAGCAATGAAGGCTGCAGAAGAACCAATTGCAACCCGAATTAGTTCCATGACTCGGTTATCACTCCTATTGAAGTTATTTCAGATGAAAGTTATGAATAGAGCAACAACGAAATTAATGTCAGGGGTACTTGATTTCATTCGGGAGTTGTTGAATACTCCGGATGGTTTTCCTGAGTCATGGTATGAAGCAAAGAAGCAAATTCGAGGGCTGGGTTTAAATTGTAAGAAGATTCATACATGTCTGAATGATTGTGTTTTATACAGAAAAGAATGCATAGGGCTGAGTTCCTACCTGGACTGTGGCAAGGAAAGATATACAGGAGATAAGAAATAAGGAAAAAAGGTTCTTCGATACTTTTCATTGATTTTAAGGCTGCATTGACTATTTATGTCGAGTAAAACAACAATGTGGATGACATGACATGCAAACAACAAGTCACGGGACGGCCGTATCCGTCATCCAGGAAATTCTGAAGAGTGGAAAAAATTTGATAGCACATATTTTTCCTTTGTTGGGGATTCACATAATGTTCGGTTGAGACTTACAAGTGACAGATTTAATCCTTTTAAGAACATGTATCTGTCGTATTCCATTTGGCCAGTCATGTTGGTTACTTATAACTTACCTACTAGCTTTGTAAGTGATCTCATTTATGATGATGACACTTCTTATCCCAGATCCTAAGTAATTAGAAAATGCAATTGACGTGTATTTACAACCGTTGGTAGATGAACTAAAAGAACTATGAGGGGATGGTGTCCAAACTTAAGACGCAAATGAGAAAGAATTTTTCAGGATGTGTGCAACACTGTTATGGACCATAAATGACTTCCCAACGTATTCAAACTTGTCAGGATTGAGTACAAAAGGGAAGTTAGCATGTTCGATTTGCATGGATGATACGCATCATTTGCGTCTGCCTGAAAGTAACAAATTTTTTTACTTAAGACACTGCAAATTTCTTTCTATTGAGTACAGATAACGGACATCATAGTTCAAAGAAAGATTTGATGGCAAAACTTGTCGATATTCGAGCAGGAATCTGAGAAATATGCTGAGAACAGATTCTATCAGGTTGTCCAAATTTGAAGTAATGGAGAAGTTACAAAAACTTGGCAACATTTGATTAGGTTGTACATTCAAAAAGGACCTTACGGCTTTGAAAATTTCAGGTTTCAAAATGAAAAGCATCTTCTTCATGGAACTCCCCCATTGGAAAGATTTTACAATCCGTCGCAACCTCGACGTAATGCATATTGAGAAGAATGTCATGGAAAACATCTTGTAATTCCCTACTTGGAGGGGGTGAGATATGCATGACGTAAAAAATGCGGAATTAAAAAGATAACAATCTCAAAAAAGAGCAATCACACAATAGGCACAAGTATTTTTAGGTGGAAACTCAAACCGGGTGAAAATCACCACCTAACCTTCTCGAGTTAGGATTTTTCGATCGATCTAGTCGATCAAATCTACTATACAAACTACTTAAATGAGGGTAGTTTAACCTCAAGTACAGCAACGCTACAAGTACGAGGGTAGCATTCCTCAACCCCTCCTCTTTACAAGGAGGATTTTGTCCCTCGATGGAGATGAGAATTCGCAAAGCGAATACTCAAACCAAAGAACAATAAAAGTACAACAATCCTATAGAGCCACAAATATTAAAACCTAGCTTCTATAGGAGTTAGGAAACTTCCCTTTGGTGGAAGTGCGTCGATATGACGACGCGGGTGCGTGAACCACGTAGTAGCACTTCGTCGCTCTCATAAACGCGGAAGGAGAGCGAGTGCACAACTCAGATGAAGCTCTCTGGATGTAGAACTAGGCTTGGAGAGCTAGAGCTTTCTTCTCAAGATCAAAAGACACAAATTGATATGAAAGTGTGTTGCTTGGTGTGTCTTGATGTGTCTTGCAAGCCAAGGGGTCCTCTATTTATAGAGGACCTAGGAAGGCTTTGGAAGGCCTTGGAAGGCTTCTATAGCCGTTAGGTGCAAATCCAAGGCAAATCAAGTTGGAATCAGGATCAATCATGATTCTGACAGAGTTATCAAACATCTGGTCCTGGCATCAGACGTTTGGAAAACCTATTTAAGACATCTGGGAACTAAGTCAGATGTCTGATTCTAGGCGGGTTTCTTTCCTGACTTGAATCAGACCTAAACAGGGTTCTAGTGTATGGCCATCAGACAACATATAAGACGTCTAGCACTAGGTCAGGACATCTAGAAACCTATTTGTTCAGCGGAAATGGATTCCCAAGAAAGGTAACGACTAGAAAATATCTCAAAGGAGATTTTGGGTCATTCGAGGCAAAACGGTCACATATCAGACGTCTGGGGTCCTCTACGAACGTCTGATATAAGGCTAACGGTCATTTTCCTCAACATTTAGATGGGCAGCCAACGTTCCACTAGTTGGACATCTGGCACAACTATCAAACGTTTTCTAAGACGTCTGGACTAAGGTTTGGACGTCTGATTTCATCAGACAAAAAGCTACAAAGCCCAGCCTAAGTTATTGGACGTCTGAGTCAACAGTCAGACGTCTTAAAAGTCACTATCAGACGTCTGATTTTCAGATTTGACATCTGATAAGGCTGTCTGAACTCTATTTTGATTTTCTAAGTTCTCTACAGAAAACCTAAGTATCGTAGGGTTTGTGCAAGTGTTCCTAGAACTACTGTTAGGGTACTTTGAGGCTCTTTAACAAGAATCTAAAAATAAAGAGCAACAAAAGAAACAAAATATAAAGTACAATAGAAAGGAAATCTATCATATTCTTCATCTCCTTCCTTCTTCAAGCTTTTGCTCCTCGCGAAGCTCCTCCACCTCTGTCAAGCTCCTCCAATCTGCCATGGATGCGAGCTTGAACTCTGTCTAAACACTTGTCTCCATTTGCAATTTGACCTGAAAATTAGGACTCAAAAGCAGATGTTAAATAACAAGTGTTTTGTTATCATCAAAATAAATGATCGTGGTGCTCTAGCACCAACACATCTTAGATGTGTTAAACTTAACAGATAATCCAAAAGACACATTAAGAACGAGAAATGACAAAGAAATTGAGTATTCATCCTGAATTGCAAGTTACTGAGGGAGAGGATTTCTCATTAGCTATATATAATTTGAATCAAGATTAGAGGGAAAGGCTATTCTCCTTCTTGAAGGGAATAAGGGTTCCTAACAGGTACTCTTCACAGCTTTCACGCTGTGTGACTGAAGTTCAAAAGAAAATCATTGGATTAAAACGTCATGATTCTTATGTTTATATGCAGATTTTGTTTCCACTTGCTATTCGTGGAGTTATGCCCAATCCAATCATTGATACTTTCACAGAGATGAGTTGTTTCTTTAAAGCCATATGTTCAAAGAGTTTGGACTGTGAACTCTTAGAATACTAGAACGAACAATTTGTTATCACACTATGCAAGATGGAATAGATATTCCTTCCGGCCTTCTTTGACGTTATGGTACATCTTACACTCCATCTTGCAAATGAAGCAATAGTTGGGAGACCTGTACAGTAGAAATAGATGTATCTAGTTGAACAGTTCTTGAAAATTTTGAAAGATTGTCTTAAATAAGGCGAAGCCTAAAAGCTTAATTGTCGAAGGATATCTTCTTAAGGAATGCATAAACTTTTGTGCAATATATATGGATGATCCAAATAACAGATTTAATCGACTTCAGAGAAATTTTGATGGAGGATACAATGAAAATGAAGAAAATTCTCTCCATTTTCAATACAAAGGGAAGGCCAATTCTATGGACAGAGTATAAATTGATTTTAGAAATTGATCGAAAGTTAGCGTACTTATACATTTTAAAGCAGATTCCTGAAGTTGATCCATTTTATACGGAATTCAAACAGTCTTCACATCAATATGTTTAGGAGTTGGACTTCCTTGATTGGTTTAAAGAGCGTGTAAAACAAATGAAAGAAAACAACGACCCTAGGTGGGTCGAAGATTTTGATGTTATTGCTGAGATCCCTCTAAGTTATGGACATTATCACTCAGGATTTATAATAAATGATTTCAGATTCAAGATAAGATCAATTAATGATGAGAAGACAATGCAACATGCTGGAGTCATTGTTAGTTGCGATATGACGACTAGTTGTGATGGCTACTTTGGCTAAATCATTGAAATTGTGGAGATAAGCTTCAGATACGATTATAGAGTGGTCTTATTTAAGTGTGATTTGTTTGATGTTTTCAAGAATACATTGGTTTTAAGAAAGATGTTAAACACGGTTTCTTAAGTTTAAATACGAACTGTGGTATTCTTCAGACAACAAAACCATTTACCTTAGCATGTCAAGTGTCACAAGTATTTTACGTGTCCGATAATAGCAGGAATGGATGGGTAATACCTATCAGAACTGTGCCACGTGAATACTTTAATGCAGACAAGGACATTGGTCTTGATTTTGAATTTGAAGCTTATCAAGAAATTTAAAAGAACGATAAGAAGTAGTCGAAGCGTTAGATAACGACATATAAGGTATATTGTTTATTTCAAGAAGCTTTTATTTCAGTCATTACTTCATTATTTCCTACTGCATCTTAATATAAGATTTGGAACCTGCTAGGAGATCCACCATCATCTTTAGAATGATATTTGTTGGAATGATAACGTAAACAAAGATAAGAGGTTCCATGCTATCAACATTATGCCCATTAAACACACAGATTGAATAACTTTGACCCACATAAATGGTTAATAGCACATGTTATATGACATTGTTTTCTGGATGTGATGTAATAAATCGATTTTTTTTTTTGAAAGGAATGTAATAAATCAATGCTCACTTCATAAAAAACTAAAAACTATAAAATTGGAATTTTTTCTTTTCTTTTTGAAAGAATTTGTTAATAGCAAGTCAATAGCAACAACAATCAAGACTTATCCCACATCAAGATAGGCTATCTCATGCCATTCTAGTTCTCAGGTCCAAATAAACAAAATCTCATTTCCTTCCAACAATTTCAACTTTCCCAAGCCTTCTTATAAGGACTCAAAATCCACCCTTATAAGGTTACTATACAAAATCACACCTCCAAATTGGATGATATTTGTTATGATTGTGGATTTTGTAAATTTATGTAACACAATGTCTGACTAATTTTATGACTTTCTTTCCTTTGTTATGGAAATTTTACTTGTTTGATGCTATAACATGATGCATACCTTCTCTTTTATATTATTACATGTGAGATTGAATGAGGGGTGTGCCCTCAAATTTTGTTTCTGCATTACGTGTTTATAATGCCGTTCTTGTATATCTTCTCTTTTATACAGGATTTTTGAAAAATTCAATAATATAGAGGAAACTCTGTTGAAATTTTTATGGATTTTTTCATATTTATCACTAATTAATGGCAATTTCATGTGCAGATGAAGGCCTTTAGGGAGAATCAGGAGGCAGTGATCAGGGTGGAGGAAGCTCACAGTCGGCCACCAGTCTTGTAGCCTCCTCTTTTTTCTCAGCCTCCACCATGGCCCCAAACCACCACATTACCTTCCCAGTATATACTCACCCCACCCGACCTAGGCCACATAGAACCCCTCATACATCCTAGATCTTAGTTCATAGCACCGCATGTTCTTTCTCAAGGGCTTCACCTCGAGGGGAAGGGTAAGGCGCCGCTTTCTACTCAGGTTCCTTCTACCACTTACTTTGTTGAGGAGCCTGACAATGAGGACTACGATGAGAAGGTTGGTGGGAACTACGTACAAGTGCAGGAGGGGGTACAGCAGGAGGAGGTACAACAAGAGGTATAGGGGGAGGTGCCTGCTACGACTAAGGCAGGAACTAGTGACAATAAATAATTCCGTGATCTTTTATTATAAATTTTAATTTCTTGAATTCATTATTTATTTATCTTGTAATTTATTTTATGATAATATGATATAATTTATTTTCAGGTAAGAAAACAATGGGCCCTACTTGGAATCTGGACCTAGATAGACTACCAGCAGGCACTAGGATCCCAATTGAGATTAATCTTTCGAGGGAAGTAAAGAAGTACTCGAAGTTCGCTAGTTGACTAGCGACCCTTACCAAGTCGGTAGTGCCCTTTCATCCTTCGACTAGAGGAAAGTGTCAAAGGATATTAAGGCAGCACTTATTCGTGAGCTGCAAGTAAATGCATCTCCAATACGTACCATAGTATATAAATATTAATTTATTTTATATAAGAATTACATTTACTTCTTGGGGGGTCGATCTGAATGTCTCCAAATATATTTTGAAGCACACAGGTAAGATCCACCACAGTTGGAGAGAGGAGCTTAAGAGTACGGTAAGATATATTTAATATTTTAATTTTACAACATTTACAATATTTCTTTAAAAGGTTACTAACGATTTATATAAATATTTCAATACTTTAGGAATAGGCCATATGAGGAGAGATTGAGGAATGTGCCTCCAATGGTTATGCTTGACATTTAGAGGGAGGCATGCGAGCATTGGAGTGCTCCTACTATAGAGGTAAACAATTATTTCTTTATATCTCAGTTAAAATTATTATATTCTTATTTGCTAATAATTTCTTGTAGGAGCAATCTAAAAAAAAAAAGGTCAATAGGAGTCAAGTTCCACCACAGACCCATTGTTTGGGTCAAATGAGTATTCACTTTTTATGAGACAAATATGTAAGTAAATTAGTTATTTACGTTCAATATTTTCATAAAATTATATGTAACCTAATCATTTATCCTTTATTAATATTTTTAGGCTGATACGCATAAGAGTGCTGAGTTAAATCGAGTGGGAGTTTATGAGCACACTCATATCAAGCAAACACTCGATCGCCCCCGTGCATGGATTCATGAGACATATCAAGAGAGACATGTAAGTATCATAAATTTATTAAATATTTAAAGAATTACAAATGTATATATTTACAGACTCGTATGATGGACTTGATCCATCCTGCTGAGGTCATAGACAAGAACTCCGTGACTGTTCTCCAAGTGCCTTTGATGACACCAGAGTAGGCATTTCGAACTATGATGCCTCCGAAGCATGGAGGCTTTGTTTACAACAAGGGTAGGAGTGCAACTATCTCTTCCTGCTATGGGAGGAAAAGATCGACGTCGTCCACATCTCGATGGACAATCTTAATCATAAGAAGGAGACCATGGAACACCGAGAGATGGAGAGGGAGAAGAGATTGGAGGATATGACCTCCAAACTACAGGCAGCCACTGATAGGGTGCAGTGGTAGGATCAATTATTGGAGCGGTAGAGCTAGCAGCTGAGAGAATTGATGGCATTCCTTTGAGGTTCTGGAGGACCAGAGCTTTAGACGTTTCACGAGCCTCCACCATGAGACAATGATGATAGGGTTGGACCAGGTGCTGGTGGCATTGGTTCCCTAGCGTAGTGTATTTATTATGTTCACTTTTTAATAGTTAAACTCTTTATTTTATATATATATAATTGATTTCTTTTTCAATTGCATTTATTATACAGTTAATATTCAATTATGCTATGCATTACTTTTGTAGTAGGTTGACAGGTATAGATATACACCTTCACTGAAATTTCTTTAAAGAAAAAAAGATACATTTCACGACGGTTCTAATAAAACCCGTCGTGCATTAAGATACCACAAGTTTTATCAAACCATCGTCGAATATCGAATTTTGGCACCCACCCTATATGCCCTCCCATTAATCAACCATGGCGATTGTTTTGACGCACATTGGTGATGATAGTAATCGACCCCAAATGATAGATTTTTCCACCTTATCATACTCTCGCCAAGACCAGTTATTTGGCGACGATTATTCACCGCCGTGGAAATATTTCCAACTCCACGCGAATACTTTCCGCCCGGACATTTAGCAATGGCTTTTTTTATAACTGTTCTTAAACATAATTAGCGACGGTCAATAACCATCACACAATCTTGAGGCCCGCAAGATTGGCTTAGGATAATTAGTGTCAGTACATCATTTACACCATCACCAAATAGATGCAGCGACGCACGTTTTGGCGGCGAAATTTGGCGATGGTTTTGAATCGTCACATGATGCACTTTTTCCTGTAGTGTGCCATGGCCACCTACTTTTATGGTGTGACAACATTGGGGTAACATATTAGACAACCAATCTATTGTTTCATTAATGACCAAGCGTGTAGAGAAAGACTTTCATTTCGTATAAGATAAAAGTTGCTTCCAAAGAGCTCCTAGTGAAACACATATCTTCTTCTACAGAGCTTGTGGGCATCTTCACAGAACTCTTACCACCAAAATGATTTACCCATTTATGTAGCAAACTTCAGGTCTATTTGACCTTATGTTTGAGGGGTGGTGTAATTGTATCACATAATTAGAGTAGTACCATTGTGTAAAATTCATTTGTTTTTGTAACTATCCAACGAGAGCTTGTGAGCTCTCTGTAACAAACTATAAGCATTTGTATATAAATACAAGTCATTAGATCGACATTAGATTAATCCATTGCTCCCCATTTCTCCCTTCCTTTCTTAATCTCTTAGACCTTCATGATGTTGAGGTTAACAAAATGGTCGATGTTGACTATTCTAAGTACAAAATCCGTCCATTTTTTATAACTTGCGGTAGACATTGATGGACACCTTTAATCGCGTCCACCAGGATCCACCCAATATATACAACCCATTGTAGCTCAAGGCATGCGTGCGAGACGTATCATCCGGTTTCATTAATAATCGGCTATATTTGATATCTACTAATGTGTCTAGTTTCACTAATGGTTGGCTATGTCTAAGTTTTACTGTTTTGATTCATTAGCTAACTTAGCCGCTGTTTCTATGTATTTTCCAAATTATGGAAGCATGAATCTTCAACGGCGACAACTGATCAAAAGCCAATAAACTGCCTTGAAGTTAACACGACAAATTGGCCTTACACATGTCATTTTTCCCAACTGATTCGAGATTTCCTCAATTATTTTGGCTGTCAGGAATAGACTGATTTCTGAGGTGGTTCTCAAATAACCAGTTGCATTCTTTGCTTCCTTATCATCGGAGCAAAATATGCTACCATTTGAACATTCGAAAGACGTAAATCTCTATGCATTCTCTTCAAAGCTACCGCGCATTTCTAGGAAATAAATATGTTAATTAATCTCAATTTGTGATATTTGTCTTTCCTTTGTTCAAAAGCGATTACAATATTGAAAGGGAGGTTGGTGGGATTATGAACCCTAAATCTCTTCTAGACCTTAACTTCCTAATGTTTTGCCATTTAGCCATGTAACTCTCACTGTGTAGATTCTCTTGGCCCTCTCAATACATATTCGACTTCCGTCTTGGCTCGGGATTTTGTTCCCGATCTTAATCGGTTCCCCTAAGCTCTCAAACAAAGCAACAAAATCACACAAAATCCCACTACTCAGCTAGAACAATAACGAAGCCTTTTGGGGGCGTTACCCCGCTGTCCAATAAAAGATAAATGCAAAAAAGAAAAAATCTATTTTAAATCATCCAGATTTCAAGATGATAAAAAATATACAAAGATGCCCTAATTAATTGCCATTCAAAACCATGACCAAAGTAAATCATAGCTCCACTATACATGCGAAACCCAAAGCAGAAGGCCACAGGACTCAAGACCCACGGGAGGAAACCCGAGAAGAGGGAGCAAAGGGAACCCAAAAAACAAGGGCTCCTGCACTCCACCCAACTCAACTTCACACACATAGACACGCAGACAATAGAAAAAGAGGACCCAAACAAAGACACCATAGATATAAAACACGATCCTCGATTACCTCCCGCCATACGTGCATTTGTTTAGCCTTTCCGCAGCTCTCGAGCCGAAGCCCACTACACACAACACCTCCAGTCCTCTCCCCTCCACTCTAAAAGCTAACACTAGTCCTACCCAGTGAGAAAGGAAAGGGCAGACACCCAAACAGCACTCCCACGTTCTCCTCATATCCTACTTCCTCTCTCTATTTCTTTCGCCTTTGCAACGACATTGTTCATCCCCATGCCCCTTCCTTGACTGAACCCATACATACATAAATATGCAGCCCACCCCACCCTCCCCACCTCCACAGATACCCATAAACCCTAACAGCGCCCCCACTTACACACACTAGAGTTCCCTTCCCTGAACTACATCTCTAGTTTGCTAGCTGCTATATATGATCATGGTGAGTTTTTGGACTTCTAATGCTTGTCCCCGATGCGCGTGATAGTTGTGGATGTGTAGAAATTGGAGGATTTAACGCTGGATTTGACATTGATGGTCTTGAAGGGGATCTGGAAGCCGGCATGGCTGGAGGCGCTGAACACGCAGAAGTTCTTCGTGAGTTGCTCGAAACACGTGATGGCGAGGAAGAACGAGAAGAACATATGCTGCCTGGACTGCTGCACCAGCATCTGCCAGCATTGCCTCCCTGCCCACCGCTACCATCGGCTGGTGCAGGTCCGCCGGTACGTCTACCACGACGTCGTCCGCCTAGAAGACCTCGAGAAGCTCATCGACTGCTCCAACGTCCAGGTATCTACCAGCTATATATGTGTGTCACGCATGTGTCCAACGGCATATTCATGTAACTCTTCTTTGTGGATGCTTAATGCCTGCATTAATTGGTTGCAGTCCTACACCATAAATAGCTCCAAGGTTGTGTTCCTCAAGAAGAGACCACAGAGCAGGCAGTTCAAAGGGTCAGGGAACATCTGCACCTCCTGTGACCGGTGCCTCCAAAAACCCTACATCCACTGCTCACTAAGTTGCAAGGTATTTATTTGTTGTTTCAACGCCATGTATATAGATCTTAAGCTTGCTAGTTAGGTTTTCTAGCTGCTTGAAAATTCCTTGCATAATATTGCAACCGGTAAAGTTAAGGCTTCACGTGAATACACAAATCGTCCCTATTTTGCCTAATAGCTTATTCGCATTACAAGATCATGCAACTGATACAGTTTAGAAATAACGATAGCAATATTATCCGATGCTGAACAACCGTAGTAGTTAATTGATGGAAATTTCATTGCTCGTTGTTCCTTGTTTGTTTTTTTTTTCCTTCACACAGGTAGAATATGTGCTGAGGCAAACCAAGGATCTGTCCCCCTACTTGAGGTCTTGCGAGTCGCTTCAGCTTAGCCCGGAATTCCTGAGTACTCCCAACGATGCAGACACGGATGACACGAACCACTCGACGGTGGTGGAGGGGGAGGGGGAGGGCTCGTCGGACTCGGAGCATGTGAGTATGCGGCGAAGCCCCACGCAATTTGTGAGAAAGAAGAGGAGTAGTACCGGGCCGTATTTGTGTGGGAGGTCTGCTGCCGACAGCATAGACATTGCTACCAATATCAGCCGGAGGAAGGGCATTCCTCAGAGATCTCCCTTGTGCTAGCTAATTAATAACAATAATAATAAGGAACCTCTCGTAGATTTCAATGGTGTGGTCGTTGCTGATCGTGTATTACCTATAGGTTTAAAGAATGCAATTAGTGCCCGACGTAATTTTCTGATAATCTACCAATATGTGATTTAATTTGCAGTTCCAACCTTTGAATGGATGTGTGATGTAAGCCAAAAAAATTTACCCGCATCTCATTAATTGACTTTTCGGCTTAAATTACGAAACCTGGCAAGTGGCCGGAATGGCTGGTCGGTTGCCATGGATGACCATCGGATTTGGTCGTTTCACAGAGTGTTTTGATTTGACTAGAAATTGTTTACTTCAACTAAGGTCTAGTGGATTGTTTTCTCATTTCTTTTGTCTTTAGCATAAGTGACTAAAAAAATTACAGATTAACTGGGGTGACTCCGTCTCTACGGAGCGCAGTGATGTCCATATCCAGCAGCTTGAAGATACCCACGCTAAATTTAATGATTTCCTTCTAAAATCAATTGGTAGTGAATGGGGAAAGTAACAATAAATTCTTTTATGTAATCATTGAAAAGTGTTTTGCAAAGGCATCTATTCGTTGCTTACTACTTCCATAGGAAATGGATGATGGGTTGAGGTTGCTCAAAAAGATATTGATTTCTATTCCGACCTCTCTTCTAATAGCACTCTTGCTCCTAAAAGTTTCTTTGATTGCATCCCTCCCATCGTTTCCCGAGATGAGTCCCTTCACGTCACTAGCCCTCCTTCTAAGATGGAAATTTTCAATGCTCTTTCCCATAGGCCTCCTAATAAAACTCCTACCCTAGGTAGCTTTAATTTGGATTCCTTTCTCAAGTGCTGGGACGTTATCAAAAATAACCTCATTGATGCTTCTTTCCTCTTCCTTAGCCGTAGATCCCCTCATGCTTTCAACACTACATTTCTCTCTCTTTTTCCCAAAAAAACACCGAGTTCTCTTTATTTGTGATTATAGGTCAATTAGCTTGTATAATGTTACCTACAAAATCACCTCGAGGATCCTTGCTATTTTTCTTGCCTCCATTCATCCTAGAATCATCTCCTCGAAGTAGGTTGGCTTCATTAAAGGAAGATCCATTTTTTTATTACATTACTATTACCTTTGAACTCACTCAACGTCTCAATTAGAAGGTCCTTGGTTCTAACACCATCTTCTAGTTGGATCTTGAGGAGGCCTATGATCGTGTTGAATGGTTCATTTTGTGTGAAAGCCTTCACCATTTTGGATTTTCCATTGATTTCATCCATCTTCTTAAGTGCTTCGTCCAACATGGGGGTTCCTTGATACTTATATTGATGGCATCTCCTCCTCCTTCCTTAAGGTTACCAGGGGTCTCCTCCAAGGTGACCCTCTTTCACCTTTCTTCTTCGACACTTTTATGCAACCTTTTATCAAGGGGATCAAGGAGTTGGCCTTCTTTGGTCGTGTTGCCCCCTTCTTAGTTAAGCGAGGAATCTCATTGCCTTTGGCCTTACTTTATGCTGATGACATCATCAACTCCCTCAATGGGAATGGCCAAAACATTTCCAACCTCTTTCACTTCATTTGATCTTTTGAACTCACCTCTGGCCAAAAGGTCAGTTAGCCTAAGAGTTTTGGTTATGTTGGGCGAAACTTTCTTATGGGTTACCTCCCCCACATTCTTCAAATCACTAGGCGTCAGCTCAAGAAATTTTCCTTCTCCTACCTTGGTTGCCCTATCTTCACTAGTCGAGCTAAGATTGCTTTCTTTATTGGCCTGGTCGAGAAAATCCAAAACAAGCTTTCTAGTTGGAAAGCTAAATTCCTATCTTCCTCTACCAGATTACTTGTTATTAAGCATGCTCTTTCCTCAATCAATATACACACCCTCTTGATTCGTAAGGTCCTCAAAGCCATTATACACAAACTTGAATCTACGTTTGCAAACTTTTTTGGGGGGTCTACAGACTACGGACTCTCACGTCATTGGATCTCTTGGAAGAAAATCTCTAGGTCATTTGACCTGGGTGGTTTAGGTATGCATGAGAATCCATGGCATTAAGAATGAAAAGAGCATGGAATGATCCTTTTTGGCAAATCCTCCTTTAGTACTCCCATCTGTGGCATCTATGGATCTCATTCTAACACCTCCAGATGGCTCCCAGCTAGATTTAGCTTCCTTTAGGAGGCATATCATGATATGACTCCTTTGATTCCTTGGGAAATCCATGAGGGTCACATTATTTCTAGATTGTCCTTTGGGTTGTTGACAAGCCTCTTAAGATCCTTCTATTGGATCATACTTGCATTGCATCATTCTCGGTTAAAGGGATAAGCTCTCTCCTGAAATCGGCTACACCATCCTCAATATATATCACCTTTAATAGCCTTTGAGATGTTCCCTTATGGACCCCTACTCCCTTTGGTCAGTTCTCGGTAGCCACTAGTTACTCATCAAATTTCTGTGCCTATTCTAAGGATTTGGGCTCTAAAAGGTTTTGGTCTCTTAAGTGATGAATACATAAATTATTAGCTATTTCATGCTTAATTTATGTTAGTCAGTTAGCAACAATTGCATAATTGCATTAGAATTAAAGAATTTTAAGTGTTAATGCATTTTAGGGTTGATAATGCATCTTGAGGCCTATCTATTTATTAAGGATTAATAAATGTGTATCTTCTTTACAAGAGTGCTTGAAGAAGCTAAGATAAGAGAAAAGTGAACACAAAAACTAGAAGCCTCCTTGATGATAACATTATCATCAGCCATAACTAGCTTTAATTAGTCAGAATCAATTTCCAACTACTCCTACATAATCACCGAAGAGTCGTAATTCATTGAATATCCTTACTAAGAAGAATGCTTTGAAATAAGGTTAAATCTACAGTTTTAACACTATATCATAAATGCAGAATAACCGTAGGATTTCCCAGGGGTTAAATAAAGGTCAAATGAGCATTAATGACTAACAAGAGGGTTCATGCATACAGAAATGAGTTTTCATGCATTTTGCGAATTAACAAACACCCGAAACCCTAATTTCAGACCCGCTTAATTAACAGAGGTTCTGGTCATAATAAAATTTATCTAAACCTTCCAAAAATCATAGAAAAATATTCCATAAGGTTTGGTACCCTTGATTAGGCCATTGGAACCCATTTTGACCTAAAACAGTCTCAGACAGAAAGTTACCCTAATTTAGATTTCTGCATAAATTACCCAATCAAACTTATTCAAAACCAAAATATGACTTCACTATCAAATTCCTTGGGTCCAAATTAGGTTTATTCCAAAATTTAGGTCCAATTAGAGATCATTTTGACCTAGTTTGCATTTTAGTTCGGTCTGAGTCTTTTTCTCTCAAATAACCCCTCAGCTTTCGAAATTATTGCAAAGACCCCCCTAACTTTGTCATCACCTTCACAAATAGGTCTCTGCTGCCATTAGAAGTAAGCTACAGCTCACCATTGAGATTTGAGTGAGATTTTCTTGCTAGATTCTCAATCAATCAGTTCCAAAATTGAAAGAGAGATTCCTTGAGGAATTCTCTTCCAATTGAGACCAGCCATGATTCCTATTTTCTTCTTAATCTTCCATGCGAACGGATTGAAGATGTGGGTACCCCACATGTGCGAAATCCCCGAAGCTTGAGAGCTTCTTTCCTTGCTTGGAGGGCCTCCTAAGGGCCTATAAAAGGCTCTACATCAAGAACCTCACCTCCTTAGCTTGGTTTTGGACTAGATTCCACCTTCTTCTCCTCTCTCCAGCCGAACTCTCTGCAAGCTCCAGCAAGCTTCTCCTTCCACCCTCTCCGTCGACTGCCACAAACCATAGTCAGCCGATTCTCCTTCCTCAAGTTCGTCCACGTCTTGCAATACTAGCAGGCACCGTCTTCCTCCCCCTTCCTCGCCATTCTCCCTCACTGGAAGCTTTGTCTTCTCCGAGTCCGGCGTACCCCCGGCAAGGACACTTCTCCCCTTTCGTCTGTTATCTTAGGTTAGTTAGACTTCTCTCTTACTCTACTCTCTTTTCCTCTATTTAAACTCTAGATTCTACCCACGCCGCCACTGTTTGCCCGTCATCTTCCTTATCTCCAGGCACACCTCCGGCGAGGCCTCCGCACCCCCACAATCCACCAAACACCTAGCCAACATGTTCATAAGCTTCTCCACACCACCATGAACCAAAGCCCTCTCCTAAATACCTCTTCCATCCACTCAAACACTCCCCTGACCAATCCACTGTCACCTGAGCTCCTTCGACCTCCGCCGACCACCACACACCCTAAAATGCCACGAAACAACCACCACCACCTTCGCCGTGCTTTCGCAAAGCTCCTGAAGTGATTTAACGTGGCCAAGAGGTTGTTCTTTGGTATTTCAGATCTTCGCCGATTCGCCGCCGCCGCCATCATCTCTGCCTTGTTCTTCAAGCTCCAGCCACGAGTGCTCCAGGTTTTGCTCCTAGGACACGTGGAATTCCTCCAGGCACCACTCCAGACCCTCAATTGAGAGCCTCAACCTCAGCTGTTACTCCAATCGACGAAGTCTCCTCTGCTGTAGATGTGCGAAGGAGGGTGACTAAGATAGTCCCACCTCGTGGAGTGAAAGATGCCCGCACACGGATATATTGATTTTGTGATTAAGCCTCTTCACCCAGTCATTGAGGGGTCGAGTCTCTCACACCCATTCACCCACTAACCCGCCTATAACACACCTCGGTCATCACCCATGCCGGTGACCCTGGTCCATGCTCTCAACCCGAATACCCAGATCTGACTATACGCTTGCTTAGGTCTGAGAGAGAAGGAAAGGAGGAAATTGTGAGAGAGCGGGGGAGGGTTTTTCTCCTCTATGTATGCGGCTAACACTTAGTCACTGAAGGACTTAGTTCTTTATGCTGTGAAGGAAGAAGAAGAGAATAAGGGAAGAAAGGAAGGCTTGTGCTAAAGAAGAAAGTCTTAAGCAGAGAAGGAGAGAATTGAAGAAGAAAAGCTAAAGCAGAAGAAGAAGAAGAAGAAGAAGAGAAGAAATAAAGAATAAGGCTTTGAGAGCCTTGTGCACTTTAAGTCGTCTGATTGACCAACTTGTCATCTGATTGAGCATTACTTGAAGTATTATTGAATAATTTAAGTACTATAGTTTACAATTCAATTCTGATTGAAGTAATTGCATGTATGCTTAATTAAGTGGATTAGTGGCGATCTAAATCACCGTTGTTTTTTATTCTCTTTTCTTTTTGTTCCATGCAATCTTTAGATACATTCGATTCATTGAATAACTAATGTGACAAGTTATTATTCATTGAATATCTACTTGAATGCTCAATTAATTGTGCTAATTAATTATAGGTGCGATTAATATTGTGAATTCCGCATTTGCTCCCTGTGTTCTACCTCGGACTTCATTGTAGATTTTGAGTTATAAATTTTATCTGTTGATTGAGCTATTTAGGAGTGTGCTACGACGACAAAACATTAAACTCCTATCTCGCCTCAATTAAACACTCCTCCAATTAACAAGTGACACTACATTTGCATGCCACCTTATCAATCATGCTCCCCCGCTCTCCACCAATCACACAACACCTAGATCCCCTCTAACCCAATGGTCCATGCCAAATCCTAGCTTTCCATCAATAAACCCCATGCAAACCCTAAGCTCCTCTATCTAAAACCCTATGCAACCCTAACCCTAACCTAAACCTACACGCCAACCCTTTCCAACAACAAAACCCTAAACCTAGCCTTCTAACCTAAGAGTCCACATCACCCAAACCAATCCTAGCCCTACATCCTATGATCAACCACCCTTCTCCTTCCATCAATCCACTTTCCCTCTTCCCTTCCAATCACACCATGCTACCTAAGCCTAGCCACATCATCCTATTGTCACACCACCCCCCCTTCCTCCCCCCTCCAACAAACCCTAACCCTAATTCTATCCTCATTAGTCCACACCAACTCTCCCTACTCTTCTATATAAACCCTAACATTCCATGCCTAAAATATCAATCTCTTCCTTTGTCGTTCCTCTCTATAACTCCCCTACACACCTTTTCCCTCCCCTCTCCATAATTTTCTTAGGTGCATGTCTCTTCCTCTCCATCAATCTCCTCCTCTCCACCCTGAGAACGTCCCCTTCCAGTCCTGCTATATGCCCTCCATCTTCACCAAGTCATCTTCGGCTTCTTCTTCATCTAGATGGCCTCCTCTATCGACTCTATTCTCCACTCTACATTCTACTACTTTCCCTCCTCCTTATTCTTCTTCTTACTTTCTTTTTGATGTTATTTGTAGTTAATGAACTAGTGCAAGTTTGCTCTTAATAAAGAAATATATTTTCATGCTATCCTTCTTTATAGTTAATGTTGCCTCCTTTAGTTAATATTGCATATTAGCATACTTGTTTGCTTCCGAATCTTAATTTGAGTTTCTTAAATAATTTCGTACTTTTTGTGCATCCAAAAATTCTAAACAAACTACAATAGGCTTCTACATGTTAAGTTTAATTCTTGTCCAAATTTTATGCAAATATTAGTTCTATAAAAAAATTTAAAAAATCATTTATGTTCCAATTTTGACATTATTGTGACTTAATCCCTATATTTTATTTCCAAATTTACTTTGTGAGTTCAAGATGCTAGATTTACGTGAAATTTGATACGAATCTTAGTTAAGAAGTAAAGTATCCTTAGTTATTTTATTGGAATTTTTACATTTTCATAAAATTATTTACACATAAATTATGTTTAGGTCCCTACTACTGCATTTCAATCCCTATCCTTAGCTCCCATAGATGTATCCCTATTTTAAAATACCAAAAAAGTATAATAAATAAAAAATAACAAAAATACATTAGTTAGGTCTAGTTAGGAAGCAATTAAATGTTGTGCCTCCCTATAAGACAACTTAGACTCCCATCTCTATACTTAATTCTTTTAGAGTTCAAAAAAAATTTAAATGGTCGTGATTCTTGTGCTAGAACAACACAATTATCCCTTCAAGAATTTTACACATCAGCTTTCGACACCATTTTTGGGGAGGCAAGGCACTCTAATTGCTTTCTATTGCATGCATTTAGTTGCACTTTCTTGCATTATCTTTGCATCTCAGATTACTAACTTGTATGCATCTACTTGTTTGTGTATCTTACGGGAGAAAGCTTAAGTCTTAGGCCAATCCAGATAAGTCTAAGCAAGTAAGTCCCTCTAGCACCTAGGTCATGCCATCTATTAAAAGGAAAACAAGACTGCATCTTTGATTAGCTGTGTATTTTAAAAAAATGTGCATAGGGCACTTGTGAATAGGGCATTCATTCTAGTGTTAAAACTATCTCTAGAGGACCCAAAATATTTTGTGAGTAATCTCCTTGAAATCATCACGTGTATCCTTGCATAGTTTTGCATCAAACTTTAATTAATTAAAGGAAGCTATATGACCAACAATAACCTTGTTTGAAACTTTACAAGAGGCAAGTGTAACCCTTAAAATCCATTAAAATAATGTGAAACATCAAAAGCTTATAAATCTCAACAAAATTAAAGGCCTTATTTGCTTGTGTACATTGCACCGTACTTTACATAGAATTGATCTTTAGGAGCAACCACCCCCTAACGCCCATCATATCCTGAGCTCAAAAATCTCAAGCTAAAAGTGAGTAGACATGCCCCTAGGTTGGATAATTTCAAGTCTTGAGGGTTCAATTTTGGGTTGTGTAAGTGGTTTGCCTTAATTTCTATTATTAAATCTAGTGTCTAAGCTGTGGGTAGCATAGTCAAACGACTTAAGTGGGCTAAAGGCTTTCAATTAGCACATTCGCAAAAACTTTGGAAATGCTCCCTCTACTCCACCTGTACTCAACCTGGCTGGATTGATTTTAGGAAATGATAGATACACAATTATTCATGATAAATGCCAATTCATGCATGTTCATAAGCTATCTAGATGCATTCGACACTGTAAATATTACATAACATGCATTATCATGCATTTAAAATAGATTGTATAAATTTTACATTAATTTTCTTATTTTTGTGGGTAGGGGACATGGAGACATATTTTGGGGCTTTAAATGACGAATCCAACTATTAGGATGGATTTGGGTCGACGACCACAGCTCATCAATGGAAAAATTGACCCAATCTGACATCCGTAGCATCACTTGTGAGCAATTGAAGATGGACGACCATGATGGCACCACGTAATGCCATCACAACCATCCAAATCCCTCGTAGCCCCCTTCCAATTCATTTGAACAGCTAATCTCAACCGTTGGATTCAGATCCAACGACTGAGAAGAACTCCAGCGCATGCTCTCCACATTTCAAAAGGAGTAAAGCCACGTGAAATCTCAATTGTTCAATTTCACATCAACGGCCAAGATCGAAGAGCCACCATTGGTTGATGGGTGGTCTTTGGAACTCAAAGGCGCACGTACCGTAATGGTTGCACATACAACGGACTAGCACTAGGCGAGCATTTGAAGTGCGTCGAACACATCCATCAGTGTGAGCATAGATGCAATTGAGCCATTCGACGATCGTGTTTGGACGTACAAGATCGTGCCACGTCTCCCGGTGCATCCCTTTCACTCTCTCAATGCATGATCAGTGTGCGTAATCTCCACCATGCATTCTTCATCCAAAGACCCACAGCAGATCTCCCTCAATGAAGCTCAACGGTAAGTGTGCGTCCCTATCAACCATAGGGCGCAAGTTCAATCCACGATCTGTCGCTTCTCCTAAGCGTGAGGTGAGGCGATTTCGTTTGCATGATTGCAATCAAGCGACAGCAACAAGGTCATGTGGATGGGAGGATCGAGTGCATGCGATGCGCGACAAAGATCTCACCACTTATTTAAACGACAGTGCACGATCGTGATGACGCACGTTCTCACGCGCATGAGGCGCGGTCACAAGGTGATGACGCACGATCTCCACTCATTCTCAACCTCTCGATGGGAATCTGATGGTTAAGAGCCCTCCCTGCTACGCCAGCCTCGAGTATGTGATGCGTGCGGCGCTATGCGCTCTCTAGCCATGCGAGGACCCTCCGCGAGTGCTCCTTGCCCCCTGTGTGCGACTTCAATGCCTTGTGCACGCGCAAGGCCAAATCCTACCCTTCCAAGCATCTATATAAACCCATTACACCCCCTCCTTCCAAACCATGTCTACCTAGCTACTTCCCACCTACTAAAGCTTAGGAAGCACTCCAAAGCCTCCATAGCCCTACTCCCAAGCTCTAAAGCTCTCCTACTAGTGTAGAAATTCCCTATCCCACTAAACATTCATCCTTCTTCACATCACCTTCATAGGAGACTCTAGAAGTGCTTCTACTAGTGTAGAAATTCTCGTCGCTTCACCTCCATTCAGGTAGCAGATTACCACAATCACCTTACCCCTTTTCTATAGATTGGTTAAGTCGTCCTCTACCTGAATTCCTCCTGCACCTTATCCCCATCGTCCCACATCTCACCTCCTTCATCCAACCACTGCCAAGCATAGTCGTTTCACCGAACATCCACTTCAAGAGATTTCTTCTCACCCTCTCTCTCTTTTACTCATTTTATTATAATCTTTCATCTAGCTATAATAAACATTATTTTGCTCCAATATATCAGGTCCTCTCTCTATCTTCTCTCTTTATTTTAATTGTAAGTAGATTATTGAAAAACACCAAAAAAATTACAAAAGACAAAATTATTCAAAAACAAATAAAACATATGTAGGTTTTTCAAAATCAGATGTTCACCTTCCCATGTTCGACCCAGGACTCACCATTCCGATTATAAATATTTTCTGATAATCAGATTTTCACAACTACGATGATGGGTTTTTCAAACTCTGACTATTATCGTGAATTTTTCAACTTATCATTTTGGCACCGTTGTTGGGGAGGCAACGAATTTTGATTCTTCCACGTTTCCCACCTCACGCATTTTTCTAAGCTCTCTTTTCTGTGATTTGCTGTCTTTAGAAACCTGATCAAGGAGGCCAAAGGCGATAGATCGGAGTAAACTACGGGTTTACAAAAACTTGTAAGTTTACCCCCATTTCTCCACCCATTAGATCCATTTCGCTACAGAAAATTAAACCCAAATCGACTTAGGTGCTTGCAGAAACCCTAGGTTAGTTCTTGATTGTTTGACTGCCACTCCACCCTTTTCACCCACTCCCTTAAAAAATATATATTTATCTAATTATGGGACATAAATTGAAATCTACACATATTAAACACCCAATATTTCTGACTTAAGGTGCACCACTCTTATTTCATTCAGTCACTAACTGGAACTCCTACTTGTGGACGTGGTACACTTAAAATAAATACATACATTTGTGACTATTTCTTCTGTGTGACTTGTTTAGTGGTGCAAATAGCCATTTGATTGATCTGTTTGGGCTACATCGCTAATTATAAAATTCACTCATCTAGTAGCTTGTTCTGTAGGGTTCAATTTTTAGGAACTAACAAGGCACTCTATATTACTTTTAATTTCTAAAGGATCTACACTCGTGCTTTCAAAACGTCATTTGATTGAACATACCTAAACTCAAACCTTAAAAGCTACTAAGTGAGATTTAAACCCTAAAATTCGCCTTATCTTAAGTCATCTTGCTTGAAAATCACTGGTTGTGCATGCACACACTGTAAATTAATCATTAAAGGCACAACCTATTTAAGGGTCCATCACATTCCAAAAGCACTACTATACTAGGCCTAACTTAAAATTGAGTAGACGTTGGCCCTAGGATTCATTGAGTTTGTTTTTGGGTACTCTCCAAATCGTAATGCGAATTAGTGATGTCTACTTTTTCTAGAAGGTGCTAAGTTGGGGGGCCTGACTGTTAAACGACTTAAGTAGGGGCTTGGCATAATTAGCAACACTTGGGACACACTCCCCCTACTTCATCGACCCAACTTAACCAATTGCTAGATTAAGGACAACACAAAATTCATGTTGTAGTTAAGAGTTTATCTTGGAGCATAGGTCCTTGGCTACCCAACTTAAGTGCAGGCCAATACCTTTTGTGTTGCAGGGCTCCATTTTCTTATCCTTCTGACTTCCTTCGAGGGTATGCTTGGAAGGAGGCCATTGAATCCTCATTTGGAAGGACCATTAGACCATTCACGAAGGCGTAGGTTGAGATATAGTCAAGCAGATCCCATGGCTGACCAACCACCTCCCCTGCTTCTGAACCAACAGGAGCTGATTCCGAGGCAGCTAGACAATTGCAGCAGATGCAAGAATGGTTCCAGCGCATGAATAGTCAGGGTGCTCAGCCCTTCAAGGATTTCTATGATCCTTCAAACTACGAGGATTGTCCTGGTGCTATGACCCCGTAGGAGATGTAGAAATCAAGCCCCAGGTACTAACCTTATTAAACACTTTCATGGGCTTGGCTTCGAGGACCCATTCAAGCATTTGAAGGACTTAACCACTTTGGTTTAGACCACTAAGGCTTGGAATGTGAACGAGGTGCAAATGATCATGAGGAATTTCACCCACTCTCTTAAGGATAAGGCCGCACATTGGTACCAAACTATTGGAAGGTCGATAGCTACATGGAATGATCTTAAATCAGCCTTCCTGAGGAAATTCTTCCAAGTCGGACGTACCAATGCTCTGCGAAGGGCGATTACCACTTTTTCCTAGCGACCAGGGAACCGCTTCATGGTACCTGGGAGCGATTCCAAGACCTATTACGGAAGTGTCCACGCCACAAGTTGCCGAAATGGCAACTCGTGTAGATATTCCATTACAGGTTGATGGATCAACTCCGTAATCATGTGGACGCTTCCTGCAGGGGAAATTTCCTCAACAAGGATGCAGATAGCATATATGACTTGTTTAAGGAAATGAACGAGAACTCTAAAAACCACACCTCCATAAAGACTTTCAACCGATCCCAACAGCCCAGGTCAAATGCTAATGAGTTTCAAGATTCTCATTCATTTGACATGGAATTGATTTGTAACAAATTAGATAAGGTGGATCTGGTTGCCAAAAAATGGAAGAATGGATGGCTAGAAATTTTGCAAACAGTTCTAGGTCTACTCAATCCCACAGCTCAAGATTTCATTCTTCACAAGCTCCCACGAGATGAGGTTTGTGAATCAGCTTGACTCGGCTCAACCTATGAGCCAGCATTTCTCAGAACCATATGGGTTCCAAACTGGGGCCTTTAATCCCATTTTTTCTAATCCTTCCTTCTCGCCATCCTTGCCTTATGAGGATGCGCATGCTGTATAGGAGAACGCTAGGTCCAACCCGTATTCTAACATTTATAACTCAGGATGGAGGAACCACCCTAACTTCTCCTGAAGAAATGAGGGGCAACAGACTCAGATGTGACCTAGCAACTATGCACCTCAAAGATCTATGGGTCAGGGTCAAGTATATGCCCAGTTGCCCCCAAGATAGGTTAATCAACCATCTTGGAATGCCCAACAACCCATAGGGTAGGCTAATTTGAACCAACAGATGGTGAAGATGCAAGGATCCATGTTCCAGCTTATGCAATAAATGAAAACATCGTTAAATAACTTGTAATATAGGTTCATTGCTAACACCTGATAGCCCAGATCTTTACCATCTCAACTAGTACCAAACCCACAAAATGTATAAAATCAGGGCAATAGAGCCCAAGGGTACGAAAATTAGAAGGACCCACACGCACATGCTCAGATGGTTGAGCATCATCCTTCTTCTTCTAATATTGGTTATCTGGCTAGTCAAGCCCCTCCTATCTTTTCTAACCCTTCCTAAGACTCAAACCCCTATGCATCTGTAAACTTTGTTACCTTAAGGAGTGGGAAGCAAACCCAAGACCATGAACTGCCTTCTTCTAGTAAACAAAACCCTGGTGAGCCTAAGGAAGAAATGGAACAAGCTAAAGAAGAGAATAAGGCTCAGAAACCTAAAACTGATGACACTACCCTAATAAGTCTACATTATTTTATCTAAAAATGCCAATAATGTGGGTTCTGTAGCAATTTAAGTGCATTTAGATGTGTAAATATTACATTAATAGTGTAATCATGCATTTAGAATGATTTATATAAATTATATATTAATTTACACATTTTTTGTGGATAGGGGACAAGATAACATTTCTATGAGTTTCGAATGAAAAATCTGACCGTACAGATGGACTCAAAGCTATGATTGCAATCTTACAGTGTGGAAATCATCTTGATCAGAGCATTGTGGCATCCAATATGAAGAAAAGAAGATGAATGGCCATGATGGTGCTACATGGCGCCATCCCAACCATCCAAGCTACCCAAGGACCCCTCCTTAGCCCTAGAGTTGCATCCACCATGCGATCTCAGCTGTTGGATTGCCATCCAATCGCTAAGATCCATCCTAGTCTCAACTCACATCCTTTAAAGGCAAGGAAGCTTGCAAAGATCTCAGCCATTGGATCTTCATCCAAAGGATGAGCACACTCCCATGTAACGATAGTGCAACAAAGAGCACACTCAGTTCTCAGCCCATTGGCGCGGGATCAAATCGCATTCAGACCATCCTCGCCAAGCACGCACAATCCAAATTAGACTGCACGATCATGATCATGTAGTTCTAATTTGGCCACGTCAGCATGGGTGCATCCTGCCCTTCCGCACTGCACATGAGGCATGTAGTTGGCATCATCGGATTGACATCAGGGGGTGGGCGATGCCACATGGCATGGCTGATGAAGGAGTGCGTGATGACGTGCAATTGTACACACCATTTTGTGCACTGAGGCCAATATGAGGTGTGGGTGAGAGCAGATCTGAGCCCTCAAATCTTCATCTAACTATTGCTGGAGGCGCCTTAGCATGCAGCTGCTTCGTGCGCGTGTGGTGCGCAAGCCACTATGCACGTTGCATTCTCCTCACACAGGACTTGAATGCTTGATGCTGCAAATCATTTACCAGAACCCTAATTCTCCACTATAAGTAGCCCATAACCCCCTCCTTCTTCTTCATCCCTTCCTAGTCTATCCTCACCCCCTCCAAAGCTTTATGAGCTTGTCCCAAGCCTAAGATGCTCCACTAGATCTAGAAAATAATTTTGAGTCCCGCTCCTCACCCCCATTTGTGGAGCACCCGTGGCCATCCTCTCACCCCCATTCTGAAAGTGGATCACCGTTGCGACGTCGTCCTACCCTGTCCTCCTTCGTCCGACTCTGTTCTCCTTCCTCTAGGTTTTTACCACCTTCATTCGTGGTGTCGTCCAAGCAGCTCGTCCCCCAAGCAGCCAATGAGAAGGATTTTTTTCACCCCTCTATCTTTTACTGCTTTCATAGTTAGATTTATTTTCCTGCATTATATTCTGTAATCAAACAGTTAATCATTTAGTTAGAATTATTCCATCTCTCTCTCTTTCTCTCTTTTTCACTTTAATTATCTATAAGTAGATTAGTTACCTAGATATAGTTTCTTGACCTGATCTTTTGCCTTATTTAAAGTACCAAAAAATTTACAAAAGATAAAACACCAAAAACAAATAAATGAAACATGATTTTCTCTAGAAAATCAAACATTCGCCTCCCCATGTTCGACCCAAGACTCACCTAAGTTTCTATTATAAATATTATATGATTGCCGGATTTCCGTGACTGTGATGACTGGATTTTCCCAACTCAATTTTTCTCGCGCAAAATCCGACTAATCATTTTGGCACCATTGTCGGGGAGGCAATGGTCTTTGATTTTTCCTGCATTTTCCATCTTATCTTTTATCTCACTTTTCTCCTTTCTTACTATGATTGCAGATACTCTTCTAAGACGGGCCAGAGCAGTTAGATTGGAGCAAAGTAATGATAAGGGTTATGTAAGTGTACCCCCACTTTCCCACCCACTAGATTCATTTCACCATTAAAATAACTCAAGCCCAAATTGACATAAGCACTTTTGTAAACCCTAGGATAGATCTGGTTGTTTATTTGTCACCTCCATCTACCTCACCTACCCACTAAATATATATATATACATATATATATATACAAAAAAATAATTCTTTGATTGTGGGACATAACTGAAATACACACTATATACACCCACACACTTGAGGCACATGACGTCTCTGATTTTGTTACTCAACCGGGATTCCGACCTTTGAGCTAGTACACACACACATAATTGAGTTGAAATCAAAATAGGTTGATTAATTTTATGTGCCTTAGTTAAAGTGGTGCAATAAGCCGAGTGTTTGACCTATTTGGGCCACACCACTAAAAATAAAATAGATTCAGTAGCCTACCTCTTAGGGTTCAATTTTTAGGGCTGAACTAGGCACTCCATATTCTTTTTGATTTTTAAAGGAATATACATACACCTATGCTTTTAAAACCTGGTGTGCCTCACTGAACTTGATTGAATATACCTAAATTTGAATCTTAAAAGCTACTAAGCAAGATTTGAACCTTAAAAGACACCGCATTCATAATAATCTTACTTGAAAACCCTTGGTTGTGCATGCATACACTTGTCAACTGATCATTAAGGTCACAACCCATCGAAAGGGCTCATCACATTTCCGAGCACATTCAAACCTAAGCCTAGTTAAAATTGAGTAGATGTTGTCCTTCAGGATTGACTCACTCCTTAGGGCCCAGACCTAGATTATTTTCGATTAATCTACTTCTACCGGTTCATCTAAAGTCTAGCTAGGGGAGTACCATCAAACGACAATAGTTGGGGGGTATCAAAGGAACCCAAGGAGCAAGCCAAAGAAAGAACCTTCTCCCTAATTCCTCCCTCTAATTGGTTGGATTGACCAAATAGAAGTAGATCAAATCATTTATAATCTTAAGACGGGTGCTGGGAGTTTATAGGTCTTTAAGCTACCCACCTAAGGAGAGGTTTGAATTGCTTGTATTGTAGGGTACCTTCCTCTTTCCTATTTTCCCTCCCACTTTGCCATGTATCCTTCCATCGCTTATTCACACTTCCACTCCTACTCTCTAAACACTACTTATCCCTAAGATGATTATTATCCTGACCTGACCACCACCCACCCATCCACTAGTTAGGATAATCCTGATTAAGAATATAATTTTGAACCTTCGTGTTCAGGGCCTAACCTTGGACACTAAGACTTTGATTATTATCCTTCTCAAAGCTATAATGATTACAGATCCCCACCTCCATATGAACAACCCAACACGATCTACAATCAAGAAGGATATGATTACAACCCCTACCCTCCCCAAGATTACACTACATTTAGGTCACTTGAATTTAATGATTAACCTGAAATGGCCTACTATCAGGGAGGACCTAAAGAACCTCAATCTTTTGGCCCTCATAGGCTGAACCCAAACCTGCCCAACCCTGAATCGAACTATTCGACTCAGGTAAACTAGGTCCAAGACAGGGTGCTGGTTAATTGAGGAACACCATTCGATGTTAAGAAGCTCAGCCAACACCTTGCACTGAAGAATTGGAGTCCTTGATTAAAATAATTACTGATTTGAATAAGTCGTTATTAGATTGGCTCCAAGGTGTTGAGGATAAGGACCTGAGTGAGTTTTTACTTGGGAGGTTGTCAAAATTGAGGATGTAATTTGTGGTTGCTTTAATCTAATCTGGGGATAATTCTCAGGATGAACCCCCTTCAAGAGAGCCAGTGTTGGAACCCATTCAGGCACCTGTAGGGGGGACACATTTTACAAGACCTAGGATGATAAGGTTGAATCTGAGCAACCAATCAAGGATGTACCAATTATCCCACCAGAGATTCCTAAGCCGAGGATGAGGTAAAATATGTCTCTGCTGATCAAGGAATAACAAAGGATTACGAGACATATATTAATGAGGATCTAAAATTCTTTGATTCTGAGGATGGAGAATTTCTCTAAGTGAGGTCTCACTTGAAGTTAAGGAGAATGATTTTAGTGAGACATACGAGCCTGAGGAATATAATGAATCATTTGAGGGCCCTATAATTGAGGAATGTGATTTAGTTGGGGCTAACTTGGAGGATCAAAATCTTGATTTGATGAATGATTTAATCGACAGCCCCATTCCTCAACCACACCCTGATGAGCATAAAGATAATTATGTTTTTGAAATCACCGCACCCAAGTCAATTTTGATTCAACCGCAATTGTTAGACTTGGATATTTTAGATGGGGTGCATAACAATCTGGAGATCCCGAAAACTCTGACTTTAAAGAGGGTAGGGGATTGGAGATGAAAATCTAGGAAGCCAACTCCGTAGGTAGTAGAATTTTGGATCTACGGGTTCCTATAAGCCTAAAACCACTGATAAATGCTATTTTATCATCATTCTTATGCCCTTAAATTGATCTAGTTCTTAGGGTTTTACCTTCGCAAATAGGTTTTCGAGCTGCATTTGGGCATCATTTAGGATAGGCATGCATTGCATATTTTTTGTATTTTTGACACGTTTGTTTGAGTGTTAGGGATGAATAGATAGCCAGATCCTTAAAATCCTAGCACTCAATAAGGCAGCAGATGGAAGAGAAGCTCATTCTAGCTAAACCCCAGCTGAAACCAATTCATCATGGCTGGATTCTAGCTTAACTAGGTTGGGTTTAGCTCTCTCTAGCTCCATTCAGCTCATCTTAGCTAGATGGTAGCTCAAGGTAGCTTAACTCAGCTCAATTCAACTCAGATTCAGCTCAACTTAGTTGAGTCTAGCTTATCCTAGCCCCAATCAATTCACTGGAAGCTTAAACTAGTTCGACTTAGTTGACTTGAGTTCACTTCAGCTCCAGTCCAGCTCTCCCCACCTCCACTCAGCTCATGGCAGCTGAGCTCCTTCTAGCTTAGCTACTACTTGTCAACTTAGTAGCTAAGCTAGTTCAGGAGTTCTCAAGAGAAGCAGGCCCAGCTCAATTCAGGTCCAGATAAGTTGAGACCAGCTCAACTTAGCTCCACTACTCAAGCTTAGCTACTAGCAGAAGAACTAGCTAGCTAAGCTAAGTAGCCAAGCCCCTTAAAAGACCTCTTCAGCCATCATCAGCTCCAGGTAGATTTATTCAGCTTTACTCCAGCTCCAATCAGCTCCTGGCTACTTCACCCTAGCTCCTCCACCATTCCTCTACTAGCTAAGCTAGCTTAGCTAAGCTTTCTCCACTCCATGGTCCTAACCCTAACCCTAAAACTCCACCTAACTAGCTCCACCAAACATACCTAACCCTAAGTCAACCTGAGCTACCTAGTCCTACCCATTTTTGGTGCCACCTTGTAGTTACCTTTTCACCCCTCAACCACCATCAAAAGGCACTTCAATGTTGGCACCAAACCACCTTCAACCAACCTCATTTTTTGTGCCAACAAATGGGTACATCTCCACCCTACACCTCAACATGCAATCCATCACCACCATCCAATCTTCCATCCAAAACCAACCCCCTTATAGAAGCCCCTTTGGCGCCAGCTTGCATGGTGTCCATTCACCATGTACATCTGCCAAAAGGTGGCTGATAACAATCACTTATACCCCTCTTGCAACCTTTGAAATGGCACCTAAAAACCCCCACCTTAGGATCCTTGACCACCCACCTAGAGCAAATCCTAAAATGTTGTAACGCTTCCGTTGAGTTTTAGGAAATGCGTGTTGTAGTACAATCAACAAAAATGATATAGCATTTAGAATATGTAAAGTGCTCGAAAATAGGAAATGAGTCTGAGGTCGTTCGCAAGGAGCAAATATGGAATTCATGCACTAATCACAATTAGAAATAATGAGCACAATAATAAAAATATGCAATGAATAATAATCTACTCAAAATGATATTCAATGATAAACCAATGTATCTCAAGAATTGTTATGATAAAAAGAAGAGAGAAACACTAAAAATTGTGATTTAGATCACTAAGTATATCCCTCAAGTTAAGCACATATTAAAGCATTCAATTTAGCTCAAATCAATATCTCAATAGTGGTCTTGAACCACTAATTCACGTTAGCACAGAGCCAATATATCCACAGTGTTTAGAACCAAGTCCAAGCCAAGCACAAGGCCTCAACAGACGTCGCCACGGGAGATCAGATGGCTTAAATATAACCAACCACAACACAAAGCCAGAGCACACTGCCTCTTGAGACGTTAAGTGTTGAGCAAGCATGCACACATCTCGAGGCAAAACCCTACCCCTACCCTCCTTAGGTTTCCTCTTATTTTCCTCAATTGGGTAAATGGGTGCACAATAACCATGTTATCAATTCGAATATAGGGTCCAGACTCACCGACCGAGGTGGTGAGCGAGGAGTGATGGTCTAGAGTGAAAGGGGGCCCAACCCCTGTGTCATGGGCAAGGAGCCAATGGCATGATTTCCTTTTATGCGCTGAAGAGGTTTTGTCGTGGACGATGTGGGACTATGAAGTCCCTTCTCCTTCGTGAATAGTTGTAGGTGAAGCTCTCGTTCAATTGGAAGCCACTGTTGTTACTCTTCCCAAATTGAAATCTTGGATGGCTTCATGAGGTTGCTCCGTAGTTCCTAGACTGGTAGTTGTGGTGATTATGGCTGGAGCACGGCAATCAACTGCAGCGAAAGGTAGACCTCCGGTGATACCTGAAAATTCAAGAATACGGCCTCGTGGCCCAATTAAATAGCTGGTGACCTTCGCCGTGGTGTGGTGAAGGTAATGGTGGGTGCAATTTGGTGCGAGGTGTAGTGGAGTGGCTGAACGGAGTCAGCGATGGAGTCCGATGGTGGGTTTGTTCGTCGGGGAGTTTTGGTGGATGGAAGAGCCAATAAGGAGAGGGCTTTTGATGGTGGAGTCATGGCGAAGCTTTTGGGAGTGGCGGCATGGTGTTTAGGTGTGTGTGGTGGTCGGGCGACCACATCGGAGGTGTGGTCGAAGGCGGAGAAGACAGTGAGGGAGAGGGTGATTCGTCGATCAAATTAAGGACATAAGAGGTGGAATCTAACCTAAAGAAGGAGAGGAAGAAGAATGGCTTATCTACGGACAAAGGGGAGGAAGTTCCACACCGGCTGTGATGAGCCGACGTCGGAGAAGACAAACACTCTAGTGATGAGGACGGTGAGGAGGAAAGGTCGAGGCGACTTTTGCTTGGTACGGCGAGGAGCGGAAGAGTTCAAGGAAGATGTTCCCTCTGCCTGTTGTACATGGTAGAGGGAGATGAAGGGAGATTGAGGAGCTAGCAAGAGCTTGGTCGGAGCAGGCCGGGGAAGGGGGAGAAGTGTTTTGGCCTTGAAACCTTGCTAAGGAGGATGATGGAAGCTAAGGGAGTTCTTATAGAAGAGCCTGGGCCTCAGAATTGCACGAAATTAGTGGAATTCCCTTGCAAAATTTGCAAGGAATTTGCACTGAAATTTGTGGGTTCTCTAGGGTTTTAGGAAGAGAATCAAGGTTTGGGATTAGGTCCAAGAGATTGGGAAACTCCTCAAGAGCAATCCCTCCAAATTTAGAGGAGATTGGCTTCAATTTGAGGGAGGAAATCTCCCTCAATTCGATACATTCTCACTGCCAATGGTGGTAGGAATCAAAATGTAAGAAATATGACAAAGTTAGGGACCTATTTGCAATAAAATTGAAAGTTAGAGGTTTAAGTGAGAGAAATAGAGATTTTAAGGACTAAATTGCAAACTAGGTCAAGATGGACTTTAATTGGGCCCAAATTTTTTCCTTAGCCTAATTTAGACCCAAGGAATCTTATTGTGAACTTGGAATTGAGTTTTGACGATGTTTAACTAGACAATTTGCATAGAAGCTCAAATTAGGATAGAATCCCACTTGAAACTCTATTCTAAGTCAAAATGGGTTCAGATGGACAAACCAAGGGTGCAAACCTCTTAAAATATTTTTCTATGAATTTTAGGAGGTTTAGATGAATTTTATCTTGACCAAAACCTCTTCAATTCAAGCAGATCTGAAATTAGAGTTTTGTGTTCTGTTTTGGTTCTTGGAATGCATGAACCTCTATTTCTGTCTGTGTTGACCCACTTTTTAGACTTTTGAGCTCATTTGACCTTTATTTAACCCCTGACTAATCCCATGTTAATCTGTGTTCATGATGTGCTGTTAAAACTGTAGAATTAACCATATTTTAATGTTTTCTTCTCAGAATGGATTTGAGTGGAATTACTGTCCTTAGGTGATTATTCATGAGCATTTGTCTCTTGATTTTAACTAATTAAATATAGTTATGGTGAATGATGGTGTTACCATCATGTCCCCTTGCTTAACTTTTGGTAGTCCCTAGCAAAATCTTATGGAAAGAATTAGATCTCTAGACCATGTTTTGATGTTCATATGCCTTATTTGTGCCACTCTCTGGAAGTTAGATTGGAATGCCAACAATAGGCCTAGAGGTACTCAAGTACCAGCCAAGATCCAGACTTGACCAACTTCAGCCTGCGTCTGCTGCGAAGGTTTCTAAGGCCCGCAAAAACTGCTCAGAGATTTATTGACCCCACACTACAAGAAATTAGGCTTTTGGTGACAAATACTTATCGCGATGTTAAAAAACTGATGGTAATTCTAACACCTTAGCAATGGTTATGTTGGAACTATAGACATACTTAAATTATCTCTATTGCCAACGGTTTTAAACCTTCGGCATAAGTTAACTGACGCCCACCCTAAACAAAAACAAAAAGCACCCTGAAACCCTCATGCTAAAAACCCTCACTTAAGCCAAAAACAAAAAAAAAAAAAAGCACCCCACCCCAAATTGACACCCCAAACCCTCACTCAACCATTGATGGTTCAAATTTCATCGCGTGTTTTAAAAGGATAGATACGTTGTAGTATATCGTGAAAAACGATTATCAATTTTATTTATTTATTACTCAAAATTTGAAAATATTCCGAGGTCGAACTCAGGGAACAAATTCGATCTTTAGAAGCAAATTAACACAATTGTCAACAACAATGTATAAAAATCTAGAGAGTAAAAGGAAATTTTCTCTTCTTTCTTTCTTCTCCTCCTCTCTTTCCTTTTCTTTTCTCTCTTCCTTCTCTTTTCACTGTCTTTTCTCTCTCAGATGTCTGATTCTTTGAGTCAGATGCCTTAACTAACTCCTGCTACAGTGTTGAACCTTCTTCTTTCTTCTGCTCCTACTTCTCTCTGCCACACCTCTTCTTTCTTTCTTTCTCTGCGGCTACTCTTGCTCTTCCTCTTCCTTCTTCTTTCTTACACTGTGTTGCACCTCCTCCTTCTTCTTCTTTTGCTCCTTCCTCTGCCTTCTTCTTTCTTCTTTGGCACGATTAAGTCTTCATCTACTTTCTCTTCTTCCTTCAACTGGCTTCTTCTTCTTTTCTTCCTCTTCCCCGCAGCTGCTTCCTCTTCCTCCTTCACTGCACAAGCACGAAGAAGCAAAACCTACCCCCTACCCTCCCCGTGTCTCTGTCTCTCTATTTCTCTCTTCGCTCTCTTAGAGCCAGCCAGGCAATCGGGTTGGGTTACGCGTGCCCAGGTCCAGGCACACCGGCGTGGGTGGTGCATAAGGAGTGCAGGGTAAACGGGTCGACCAGGTCCGTGTAGCGTGGGTTGCGGACGAGGCGGGTATACGAGCGAGGGGACCTCACCCCATGTTTGAAGGCGAAGAGCCTATAGCAGTTTTTCAATTTATGCGTGCGCAAGCAGCCTTCCACTTCCGAGGTGGGACTAAATGTCCTACCTGCTTCTACTTGCATGCCCTCAGGAGGACTCCGCCCAATCACTGCTACTGCAGTTGCTCGCTAAGCCTGCTCTCTGGCTTAATGCATGCGTGAGGCCCTCGCGTGTCACCTGGGACCCTTATGTCTGGAGCACGCGACCTGGAGTGAAGCTCGTGAGCTCCATGCTTCTGCGTCAATGGTGGAAGGGGCAGCGCACCTGAAAACACAAACACGGCCTCGTAGCCCTGTCAGATGCCTTGGGGAGCTTCACCAAGGTGTGGCGAATGTGCAGAGATGGTTGGCGAGGCGTGGGAACGCCTGTGGGCATGTGCTTAGGGCACACTGTGGAGGTGTAGGTGGGTGTGTTCGGGGGGAGGTTCCTGATGAGAACCTCATCATAAACCCTAACTAGCACATTTTGACCTAATTAAGTGTACAAAAGCTCTTATAAAACCTAACGGAAAGCCTAAATCAGGGAATTACAAATCTGAGTATAAAATAATTCACAAGGGGTAAAACTTCAATTTTACCATTGCAGTACATAAACGGGATCTCTAAGGGTTAAGACACATGTCAAATGGACTGAATAAGGGAAAAAGTGGGGTGATTCGATCAGGAAAGAGTTATGACAAAATCTGGGAATTAAATGACATTCTGTAACCCTAAAACAAGCCTGCTTTAATTCATGAAGTTTCAGGCAATATAAAAATCAATTAAACCCTTTAAAATTCATGAAAAAATATCCCCTAGGGTTTAGAACCTTCAATTTGACCATTGGAACCTATCTTGACCTAGATTAAGAACCATACCCAATTTTTGACCTAATTTAGGTTTTTGTGCAAAATGTCTGGTCAAAAATGGTCAAACCTAAAATCCAACCTCACCATTGGATTCCTTAGGTCCAAATTAGGGTTATACCAAAATTTGGAATAAAGAAAAGGTCACCTTGACCCACTTTACAAAATGATCCTCAATAATTACTTTTTGACCCTTAACTTTTTAAACCCTTGCAGAAACCCCCCTATCTTCCTCATCTCTTTCTGCAGATAGGTCCTTCTGCCCCTGCACTATGCAGGCCATACCTCCGACGACTTTGCGTGGAGGATGACGCTACACAGACCTGAGAAGCCAGTCCCAGACTTGAAAGGAGGATCTGCTGCATTGTCCTCTTCTGCATGAACCGGTTCCCATGCCCTACCGGCCACCATACCTCTCGTGCGAACGAGCAAGAGGTATGGGTCCTTTTCCAACCATACCTCCAGCGAGGAGCCCACGCCGCCTCCTCGTGTTTCCCTCCCAGCCAGCACCTATTTAAGGAACAGTAGGGGCTGCCGCTTCCTTCAAGCTTGATTTGGCCGCAGACTCCCTCAGAATTCATCTCCCCTCTCTCCGGCCAAGTAGCCCGCAAGCTTCAGCAACTTTTCCTACTCCCTTTCGTCGCTCTGCTGCCATACCATCGGCAGGGTTCACTTCGCCTTGATCTTCCACGTTGCGCCACACTAGCACACCCCCTCTTGTCTCCTCCACGTCGCCGTTATCTCCCACTCAGGGTCGTCTTCTCCGACGACGGCACAAACGCGCCGTTCATCTCCGCCGCCTCCCCTTCGTTCCAAGTACCCCAGATAAGCTCCTCATCTCCTACTCTCTATTTTCCCTCAATCTATTTCACATATTACCCCACGACAGCCACTATCCACCGCCATCTTCCCCATCTCCGGCCAACATCTGGTGAGACGCACCCATCACTCCACACCTCCACACATCTCGCCACCAACTTCTTCACCTCCGCCATCGACCACTAAACGTCTTCCACCCATCCATCGATCGCTTACACCTCCCTAAACACCCCCCGACCTAACCCATAAACACAACCATAGAGCGACCTAGGCACGCACGCCTAGGCCACCCCGCGGTCAGCCAACCCTTGCCCCACTTTCACCGTGATACGGCGAAGGTTTTCCTGTGGTCTGACATGGCCGAAAGGCCGTGCTACTGATTTCAGGGTCAAGCCGTTTTCCGCCATTATCGCAGAGCTTGAAGCAAGCTTCAAGCTACTCCAGGTCGCGCTCAGCTCCAGGCGAAGCCCTCAGGTGGCGCGAGTTTGCAGCACGCACACATCCAGACTTCGAGTGGAGTCAAGCGACTCCACGCCTGCTGCAATTGCGAGGACTTCTGCTGCGGGCGCAAGCGCGGAAGCAGGTGGGACTTTAGTCCCACCTCGAAAGTGTGTGGGCGGGCGTCCGCACATAAATTGATTTTGTGTTTCAGGCTTATCGCCTCGAAACACACTGGGGTGAGGTCCCTCGCACCCCCGCCACACCTCGTCCATGACACTTTCCCCGCGGACCTGGCACCCGGATCTGATTAATCCCTAGCTATGCACACCTCGCGCACCACCCACGTCAGTGCGCCTGGTCCCGAGCACATCACCCGACTCGTTTACCCGATTAAGGCTCTGGGAGAGAGAACCCTGGAGTGAATTTGAGAGAGAGAGAGAGACGTAGGGAGGGTAGGGGTTAGGTTTTGCCTAACCTTACACTGTGCAGAAAAGTAGAAGAAGAAGGAGGAGGAGGAGGAGATAGTGCAACAGCAGAGAAGAAGAGAAGAAGAAGAGGAGGAAAGAAGACGAAGACAGAGAAGGCCTCGTACAGCAGAGAAGCAGAGAGAAAGAAGAGAAAGAGAAGCAGAAAAAGAAGAAGAGGAAGTCAGAAGAGGACTTGGCGCAACAGAGAAGAAGAAAAGAAGAAGAAGAAGCCAAGAGGAAGAACCAGCAGAAGAAGCAGAACACTGTAGCAAGTGGAGTTTAAGTCATTTGACCCTTGGAGTTAGACGTCTGAAGAGAGAAAGAAAGAGGCAGAAGAAGAAGAAAAGAAGAACAAATTTTCCTTTCTTTAATTTTTGTAAAACATTATATATCTATATTGTAAATTGTGATTTTGTACGCTTCTAAAATCAAGTGTTGCTCCCTGAGTTCGACCTCGGAAACTTTCTATTTTCGAGTAATAAAAATACAAATACAAACCGGTCCCTTGGGCTGACCATCATTTTTTGGCGCCGTTGCCGGGGAGCAACAGGCATTCTAGAAGCTATTAAATCACAATTTCTGATTAACTACTGACTTAATCTCTCTTTTGGTGTGCAGGCACAGGAAGGAAAGAAGAAACAAGCAGCCGCACAACAACCACACCAAGGGACAGGTAATCTTCTATCCTCTCTCTTAAGCCCCTTAAATTCTAAAGAGGAAAAAGAGAAAGAAAATCAATCTAGGGTTACCTGTCTTTTATACATAGTAAATCACAGAGTTGCCTACTTTTAAATTTCAACACATTTTATCTGCATATCCACTTAAGGTAATTAGGGCTAAAATGTTCTTGCTTGAGCCCTAGTTACCTAATCCTAAGGCGACTAACTGGACCAATTAGAGCCAACCTAGGATTCTAAGCTAGGGTTTTAGAGACACACCTTCTAATCAAGAACTGAAAATTCCCAAAAGAAATGTGCCTAAGCCATTGCTTGAAAAGACCTAGTAAGAGAAACCCTAAGCAATCTGGCTCTTAATTCACTTGAACCACAAAAGAAAGGACCTAATAAGCTCTCACAGGAACTAATAGGTGAAGTTGATCCCTTGGATCAACCAACCTTTAAATTAGATCACTTTTTGCACACAAAAGGTTAAAGTTCAAGTGAAACCCTAAGCACCTTGATCCTAATTAAAAGTGGTAGACTTAAGAGGTCAAGGTCCCCATTCTGGTCTACCTGGAATCTCAGTGACAAGAGAGGTCGGGTGGGGGAAACCATGTAACCCGTGGGGGCACTCTACTGTGTAGGGATTTTCGCGGGACTCACCCTCTCTAGCTGCCCAGGTAATTCTCAGGTGGACGACCTTCTAATTAAGGGGTATCATCCTCCCCAAACCTCTATAGTCACCCAATATTTTGGGTGTCTTGATTAGGTCCAGCACCTTCTAACCTCGTCCAATCCATCGGTGCATGTTCGGTAGGAGGTCCTTAAAACCTCCTCTAGAAATCCACTCTCCCCGAGGCCAAGCCTCGATACCTTTGTTTGTGCGACAACCACTTTACATAGACCTCTCTTCTGACTCTGAACCTAATTTCCCTTCTTCTTCCACAATGGCTCAACCTGTTGAAGAAGAGAATAATCTTGAACACCAGCTCCAGTGACTCAATGATCTCTTCCAAAACTTCATGAACCCACCACAGCGCCCCATGATGAGAGATCACTATAATCCCACTGCGGTGGAAATTGAGCCTCGAGTCAGAATCCCGACTGGACGACTGATTCCAAATTGAAGCCCAACATGATTCATGCCATACCCAAATTCTATGGGCTTAACTCTGAAGATTCCTTCTAGCATATCAAACAGCTTAAGCATCTGGCCCAGACCTTCAAGTCAGATGCACAGAATCAGGATATCTTGCTCATGAAGATGTTCTCTTTCTCCCTTACGGACAAGGCGGCTCATTGGTATCAAACACAGACCTGCCTGATCAACACCTGAGAAGAACTTCAATCCGAGTTTTTGAAGAAGTTCTTCCCCGTTGGTCGGACAAAAAACTTGTGCCACCAGATTACTCACTTCACGCAACAAATGGGAAAACTGCTTCATGAGGCATGGGATCGATTCCAAGATCTCATGAGAAAGTGCCCCCATCATGGAGTTCCTAAATGGGAACAGGTCCAGTCTTTTTACCAGGGACTCCGTGAAGATATTAGACTATTCGTCAATGCAACTTGCGGAGGAAATATCATGGGTCAACATGAGGACACCGTGTGGGAGATTCTCGAGAATATGTGCGAGAACTCCATCAACAATGACTCCATGGGACTATTCGGCCGGACAAATACCCGCGCAGCGACGAACCTTAGGGGGTCACATGAGACGTAGGGCCTGTCCGCATCAGTCGACTTGGAATTAATGGCCAGTCGATTGGACAAGGTCTCAATCATTGAAAAGAAGGTGGACGAGCTGACTCAGCACTTGCAGTGAGCCACCTTTGTGCAGAACTCCTTCGCACAGCCCCCTCCCGTACGAGAAACTGTGCAGAATATTTTCCACTGACCTTCTCCTCGGATGGACTCTTATCCACCCCTATCTGACTCTAGGACCGGAGGGACCTCTGATCCTTTCTATCCCTACCGGGGGAACTCTACTCCCCCATTCTCCGACTTTCCTGAGGCTCCTCAAACCTACGAGACCTCAACGCCATCCAGAATGACCCATTTTCCAACACCTACAATCCTGGATGGCGAAACCATCCCAATTTCTAGTGGGAGAGAAATTCTCAGAATCCAAGACCACCCTTTCAGCCCCGTCCACAAGCCCCTCGTCCTTATCAAATGCCTCAGCCTCGGCCCAACCCCACTTATCCATCCGGGCCCAACCAAGATCAAATGTTCCTTATCCTCCAGACTTTGGATGACATTCAGAGAATGAATGCGGCTATCCAAAAGCAACATAAGGACGAAATCACTGAGGTTCGCAACCAACTTGCCCAGTTGGCAAATTCCCGCCAACCTGGGATGCTTCCTTCTCAGCATCTTCCCAACCCGAATAGCGTGCTGACCCATCGGCGTGTTATGAACCCAAACCTGGGCCAAGCACATTTGATCTATCAGGCCCCTTCTGTTCCATCACCTGACGGGATGGAAGCATCAACCTCCTATGCGGGTTACCAACAACAGTAGCTCATTCTACCAACCCCCAACCAGAACCAGGTAGGACTAAATTCGGTAGCGACCCATAGTGGTAAGGCAACCCAAGATCCACCTTATCCAGACCACTACAAGCCTGGTAGTGACCCAAACACTAGGACAGTCATCCAGGATGTGCCTATCCCTGTCCCAGATCAAAAACCTAGACCTATCCTAGAGGAACCAACCAAGGTTCCATTTCCCGAGGCCTTGACCAAGGGAAAGAGGACAACCAAACCCATGGCTCCTGAGGAGGACCTGATCAAGCTCTTTGAGCAGGTCCAAATAAACATCCCCTTGATGGATGCAATCCGCCACGTACCGGCTTACGCACGATTCTTGAAGAACGTGTGTACACCTCAGCGTAAGTCGTGAACCAAGAGTGGGAGTCCAATTGTATTGTCAGAGCAAGCCAACTCTATAATCCTGAGTAGACTCCCACCCAAGGCAAAAGACCTAAGCACTCCCCTGATTTCATATAAGATTGGTGAGACCCAGTTTGATAGAGCATTATTGGACTTAGGTGCCTCCATAAGCTTGATCCCACATCCCTACTTAACCATCTAGAAGAATCTGAATTGAAATCAACTGAGGTAAAATTACAGTTAGCCGATCGATCAATCAAGTCACCTAAGGGAATTCTTGAGGATGTTATTGTTAGGGTGTGGGATTTCTACTTCCCTGTAGATTTCATAGTTTTAGATATGGATGCACCTGAAAACCCAAGGGATACACCTATCATACTAGGGAGACCTTTTCTGGCCACTACAAGGGCCAATATAAGTTGTGAAGAGGGCCAAATAGAGCTGAAATTTGGAAATCAGACTCTCAAGATTGATATCTTCAAGGCCCAACAAGGGATTAATTGCGGTATCATTGAACAAATTTGTGACATCAGAGCCGAGGTTGATGAACCACAAATTGAGGACAACATGATTATCCCTCATCAACCACAAGAAGATCTAGAACAGCAATTAGAGGAGTCAGAACTTGATCTAGACAGATCTATAACTCCTACCCTTGTACCCCACACCCACTCTGAACCACCCGCTGCTGCTGATAACCCCATTCTTGAACTCAAACCCCTTCCCGATCATTTGAAATACGTCTTTTTGGGTTCCAATCAGACATTTTCTGTGATTATAAACTCCAAACTCACACATGACCAGGAATCCCGTTTGATTGCTGTTCTCCAGCAACATCATAGAGCCATTGGCTGGACTCTCGATGATTTGACTGGAATAAGTCCCTCTTATTGCACACATCGCATCTATTCTGAGAAGGGTGCACGACCTTCACGTGAGATGTAGAGACGTATGAATCCCAATCTGCAGGAGGTCGTGAAAAAGGAGATCATTAAGTGGTTAGATGCAGGGATCATCTACCCGATCTCCGACAGTCGTTAGGTGAGCCCAATCCAGGTTGTGCCTAAAAAGGCAGGGCTCACCACCATCACGACTGAAATCGGAGAAGTCATACCTACCCGTATAGCCAACTCGTGGAGAGTTTGCATAGATTACCGAAGACTCAATTCCTCCACGAAGAAGGATCGTTTCCCCCTACCGTTCATTGATCAAATTCTCGAGAAACTAGCAGGAAATAGATTCTTCTGCTTTCTTGACGGGTACTCCGGTTATAACCAAGTGACGATTCATCCAGAGGATCAAGAAAAGACCATGTTCACCTGCCCCTTCAGGACATACACATTCCGAAGGATGCCTTTCGGTCTCTGCAATGCACCCGCAACTTTTCAGCGGTGCATGCTTACCATATTCTCTAATATGGTAGGTGATTATCTGGAAGTCTTCATGGATGACTTATCAGTTTTGGGTGCATCATTTGATGATTGCCTCCAGCACTTGGTTCACATACTCAGATGTTGCATTGGCGTAAATCTAGTTCTTTCCTGGGAAAAGAGCCACTTTATGGTGCCTGAGGGGATCATCCTGGGACACTTAATTTCTGAGAGAGGCATCCAGGTCGATCGAGCCAAGGTTAATCTGATTTCTAGACTTCCTATGCCTAACTCGATCAGGGACATTCGATCTTTTCTGGGGCATGTCGGTTTTTACCGTCGTTTCATCCCTGATTTCTCGAAAATCACGCGCCCCCTGACTACTCTTCTCTCCAAGGATGTGCCCTTTGAGATTTCCAAGGAATACACTCAAGCTTTTGAGATCCTTCGTGACCAAGTCACCCAAGCCTCGATCCTACAGTCCCCTAATTGGTCTCAACCCTTTGAGATCATGTGCGATGCATCTGACTTCACTGTAGGAGCGGTTCTTGGGCAGAAGATTGACGGGAAACCCGTGGTCATCTACTACGCTAGCAAGACACTTGACGAGGCTCAGCGTAACTACATGGTTACGGAGAAAGAGCTGCTAGCTGTAGTATTTACCCTCGAAAAATTCAGATCTTATCTCCTGGGTTCCCACGTCATAATCTACTCGAATCACACAGCTGTGAGGCATCTCCTTGCAAAGAAGGACGTGAAGCCTCGTTTAATCCGATGGATCTTGCTGTTGCAAGAATTCGACCTCGAGATTTGTGATAAGGCAGGAAGACAGAACATGGTAGCTGACCACTTGTCTCGCCTTCCTTCTGAGATCATCGACCCTTCTGGACCCGTCACGGAGCATTTTCCTGATGAGCACCTCTTGACTATTGGTACCAGGCTTCCATGGTTTGCTGATATAGTAAACTACTTGGCATCACACCAGATCCGTCTGATTGGCCGAAGGCCAAGAAAGATAAGTTGCGCTCCAATGCCAAGTATTACATCTAGGAAGACCCATACTTATTCCGCATAGGTGCTGACCAAATCATCCGTCAATGTGTCCCGGAGGTCGAAATCAATGACATTCTCTCTTTCTACCATGACCAGGCATGCGGTGGCCATTTTTCTGGGCATAAAACCGTATCAAAAATCCTCCAGTGTGGCTTTTACTGGCCCACTATCTTCAAGGACGCATACAATCATTGTAAGGCATGCAGTCGTTGCCAAACTTTGGGCAACATGAACCATTGCGACATGATGCCTTTACAGCCAATTCTCATATGCGAGATTTTCGATATTTGGGGGATTGATTTCATGGGCCCCTTCCCCATCTCGGACGGCTTCGAGTACATTTTACTCGCTGTGGACTACATGTCCAAATGGATCGAAGCCATTCCGACCCAAACCTGTGATCACAAGATCGTCACATTCATTCATCAAAATATCTTCTCACGGTTCGGGATTTCTTGTGCGATCATCTCTGATGGAAGGACCCATTTTACCAATGCTCAGTTTAAGTCACTGATGACTAAATACGAGTTGTCTCACCGAATCTCTACTCCTTACCACCCCCAAACTAATGGTCTAGCTGAGCTATCAAATCGGGAGATCAAGAAAATCTTGCAGGTTACTATTCGACCTGACAGGAAGGACTGGTCATCCCGACTTCCGGAAGCTTTGTGGGCATATAGGACCGCCCACAAGACCAAATTAGGCATGTCTCCTTTTAGATTGGTGTACTGGAAGGCATGTCACCTTCCCATCAAACTGGAGCACAAAGCCTATTGGGCAGTACGGAGCTGCAACGTAAATTTTTCTAAGGCTGGAACCCATAGAAATCTCCAGAAATGCGAGATTGATGAATTATGCCTTGATGCTATGAGAACTCGTGAATCTACAAAGAGCGGGTTAAAGCCTTTCATGACAAGTACATATCCAGAAAGATCTTCCACCCTAGTCAGAAGGTCCTACTCTTCGATGCCCGACTCAAACTCTTCCCTAGGAAACTGCAATCCAAGTGGGTTGGACCATATCTTGTCCGACAGACTTTTGAAAATGGAGCCATCGAGATCAGTCCACTCAACCACGACTCCGAACCTTTCATCGTGAACGGACAGAGACTCAAACCGTTCATTGATGTAACCAATACAGATTTGGCTGAGTCATTCTCCCTGAGTTTATTGCGCCCAACCGATGGCGTAAAACTCAGTGCTTAACAGGAGGCAGCCTGTCATTCTTTTTGAAAAATCAAAACCTTTTCTGACATTTCTTTGCACTTTAGGTTCATTCCTTAGGACAGCCGACTTCACCTCAAGTACTCGTACCTGAGATTAAAAATTGTCCGCAATAGTTACCTCGACCCATCCACTCACCTAAATATTTGTCCTAATGTTTGAACCTGACCAAATAAAAAAAGCCACCTATTGTACAATGAGGACATTGCAAACCTTAGGCATGGGGGGGTATGAAAGTGCAATGAAATGACGTAACAAGAAAAGGTTTCAACAAAAAAAAATCCGCATATACAAAAAAAAAACTTTGGAGGAGGAAGAAAATGCTGGTAAACTTTACAGGAGGAGAAAAAGAGCAAAATGCTAAAAAGGATCACAAAATGAAAAAGAAAAAGGATAGTCATTAGTAAGAAATTAAGGAATTAACCAGATTTCTAAATCACATTAAGGAAAAGTAAAGCGAAAGTGCACAACAAGATTAGTAAGAATACAAACCTTGGGCATTCTTGGCTAGACTCTTAGTACCCATTAAGATCTAGATATTTCTCAAGAGGTTGAGGAAAATGAAAAGCTTAAGTATTAAGTCTAAGGCTTAAGGAGTATTTGGCCTCGTTAACTGACCTTCGGTTTATGGGACTCAGTAACCTAAGCACCTAAATTCACACACATAGTCTGGTTCAGCGAGCATAAATATCAAAATCATGCAGAAGCATTTCAAATATTCTGAAAATGTCACCTAGATTAGGAGCAGCCAATCAATACAAGTTGATTTAGATGAGTTCCCGACGTGGAGAGGTAGGAAATTCCCCTCGAAGATGCGTAACAACATATCATCTCCTCGGTGCTTATCTCCTAGGATATTTACATATCCTACTGGGGGCATGTAAGCACTCTGCTGGTTCAGATTCCATGGATGGCATTATCACGAAGTGTCAATTGCAGGGTCTAAATTTAGCCATGGAACACCATGGACGGGATTATCTCGAAATCTTGAAAGCCAGGGTTCTAGGGGTTACCATGGGCGGTGCTATCTCGAATCATCGATCGCTAGGAACCTTTGAGGATTGATGATGGGGACGAGGAATCCGATACAGACTAGGTTGTGAAGCCAATCCTAAGCTAGAATTAAAAAGAAAAGAGAGAGAAAACTCTCCAAACAAATAAACCTTCTGTCTCGCTCTTACAAAACGCACTGCAGATTGAACCAAGGCTAAAAATATCTCAAGCACGGGTGCTTTAACCACGGAGTCCAATAAACTTTAGGTTACTTCCCGTGGGCCTTAAAAATCTTTGCTAAAGACTGAGGCTAAAGCTGATAGATCTGGATCTTGGTTGGTACTAGAGTACCTTTTAGGCCTGTGGTTGTCATTCTGACCTAATTAAGGATACAAGAGAAAAAGCACTTACCGAATTTGATGAAAGAAATTCATGGTGTAGAATAGAGGTTAAAACCTAAAATTTTTGCTAAGGGACTAGCAAAAGCTAGGCATGGGGGTATGATGAGAACCTCATCATAAATCCTAACTAGCACATTTTGACCTAATTAAGTATACAAAAGCTCCTACAAAACCTAAGGGAAAGCCTAAATCAGGGAATTACAAATCTAAGTATAAAACAATTCACAAGAGGTAAAACTGTAATTTTACCATTGCAGTACATAAACAAGATCCCTAAGGGTCAAGACATAGGTCAAATGGACTTAATAAGAGAAAAAGTGAGGTGATTCGACTAGGAAAGGGTTATGACAAAATCTGAAAATTAAATGACATTCTATAACCCTAAAACAAACCCGCTTTAATTCATGAAGTTCCAGGCAAGATAAAAATCAATTAAACCCTCTAAAATTCATGAAAAAATATCCCCTAGGGTTTAGAATCTTCAATTTGGCCATTGGAACCTATCTTGACCTAGATTGAGAACCATATCCAATTTTTGACCTAATTTAGGTTTTGTGCAAAATGTCTAGTAAACCATGGTCAAACCTAAAATTCAACCTCACCATTGGATTCCTTAGGTACAAATTAGGATTATACCAAAATTTGGACCTAAGAAAAGGTCACCTTGACCCACTTTACAAAACGGTCCTCAATAATTACTTTTGGCCCTTAGCTTTTTGAACCCTTGCAAAAACCCCCTATCTTCCTCGTCTCTTTCTGCAGTTAGGTCCTTCTACCCCAGCACTATGCAAGCCATACCTTCAGCGACCTTGCGCGGAGGATGGCGCTGCACAAACCTGAGGAGCCAGCCCCAGACTTCAAAGGAGGATCTGCTGCATTGTCCTCTTCTGCATGGACCGGTTCCCGTGCCCTGCCGACCACCATACCTCTCGTGCGAACGCACGAGAGGTATGGGTCTTTTTCCGGCCATACCTCCGGTGAAGAGCCCACGCCGCCTCCTCGCGTTTCACTCCCAGCCAGCACCTATTTAAGGAACGGCAGGGGCTGCTGCTTCCTTCAAGCTTGATTTGGCCACAGACTCCCTCAGAATTCATCTCCCCTCTCTCCGGCCAAGTAGCCCGCAAGCTCCGACAACTTTTCCTCCTCCCTCTCGTCGCTCTGCTGCCATACCATTGGCAGGGTTCACTTCGCCTCGATCTTCCATGTTGCACCGCACCAGCGCACGCCTTCCTGTCCTCCTCCTCGTCGTCGTTATCTCCCCCTCTGGGCCATCTTCTCCGATGACGGCACAAACGCTCCGTTCATCCACGCCGCCTCCCCTTCGTTCCAAGTACCCCAGATAAGCTCTCATCTCCTACTCTCTATTTCCCCTCAATCTATTTCACATATTACCCCACGACAGCCACTATCCACTGCCATCTTCCCCATCTCCGGCCAATATCCGGTGAGACGCACCCATCACTCCACACCCCCACACGTCTCGCCACCAACTTCTTCACCTTCGCCATCGACCACTAAACATCTTCCACCCATCCATCGACCACTTACACCTCCCTAAACACCCCCCGACCTAACCCATAAACAAGGCCACAGAGCAACCTAGGCACGCACGCCTAAGCCACCCCGCGACCAGCCAACCCTCGCCCCACCTTCGCCGTGATACGGCGAAGGTTTTCCTGTGGTCTGACATGGCCGAAAGGCCGTGCTACTGATTTCAGGGTCAGGCCGTTCCCGCCATTATCGCAGAGCTTGAAGCAAGCTTCAAGCTGCTCCAGGTCGTGCTCAGCTCCAGGCGAAGCCCATAGGTGGTGCGGGTTTGCAGCACGCACGCATCCAGACTTCGAGTGGAGTCAAGCGACTCCACACCTACCGCAATTGCGAGGACTTCTACTGCGGGTGCAAGCGTGGAAGCGGGTGGGACTTTAGTCCCACCTCGGAAGTGTGTGGGCGGGCGCCCGCACATAAATTGATTTTGTGTTTCAGGCTTATCGCCTCGAAACACACTGGGGTGAGGTCCCTTGCACCCCTGCCACGCCTCATCCATGACACTTTCCCCGTGGACCTGGCACCTAGATCCGATTAATCCTTGGCTGTGCACACCTCGCGCACCACCCACACCGGTGCGCCGGTCCCGGGCGCGTCACCCGACCTGCTTACCCGATTAAGGCTCTGGGAGAGCAAACCCTGGAGTGAATTTGAGAGAGAGAGAGATGTGGGGAGGGTAGGGGTTAGGTTTTGCCTAACCTTACACTGTGCAAGAAAGTAGAAGAAGAAGAAGAAGGAGGAGGAGGAGGAGGAGGAGGAGGAGGAGGAGATAGTGCAATAGCAGAGAAGAAGAGAAGAAGAAGAGAAGGAAAGAAGACGAAGACAGAGAAGGCCTCGCACAGCAGAGAAGCAGAGAGAAGGAAGAGAAAGAGAAGCAGAAAAAGAAGAAGAGAAAGTTAGAAGAAGACTTGGCACAGCAGAGAAGAAGAAAAGAAGAAGAAACCAAGAGGAAGAAGAACCACAGAAGAAACAGAACACTGTAGCAAGTGGAGTTTAAGTCATCTGACCCTTGGAGTTAGACATCTAAAGAGCGAAAGAAAGAGGCAGAAGAAGAAGAAGAAAAGAAGAACAAATTTTCCTTTCTTTAATTTTTGTAAAACAGTATATATCTATATTGTAAATTGTGATTTTGTATGCTTCTAGAATCAAGTGTTGCTCCCTGAGTTCAACCTCGAAAACTTTCTATTTTCGAGTAATAAAAATACAAATACAAACCGGTCCCTTGGGCCGACCATCAATTCTAGTGGGTGGCGCGGTGAGTGGAATGAGGGGAAATGGTCAGTGAGGTGAGGCGAAGCTTAGGGACTGGTCAGCGAGGAGGGAGGTGGTCTGTGGTGGTGGAGCGAACTCGCCAGAGTTGGTTGCGGAGGTGAAGGGGGTGATGGTGGTCGGCGTATGGCAGTAGTTGATTTAGGAAATAGATAAGGGGGAAATGAAGAGGGGAGAAAGGGGAACTTATCTAAGGAGTTCAGAGTGAAGGGGGGAGGTGGAGGGCGGGTGGTAGGTACTGCCATCGTCGGAGACGAAGATGCCCAGGGGAAGTAGCAACGACGAGGAGGAGGGCCAGAGGGCGTGCGCTGGTACGGCGCGGCGCGGAGGAGAACGGCGGAGCTGGCTTTGCCACTGGTATGGTGGACAAGTGACGAGAGTGGGAGGAGGAGTCGTCGGAAGCTTTGGGCAGTCGGTCGGAGTGAGGAGGAGAGGAATTTGAGGGAGATCTCTGGCCAATTTTGAGCTTGAAGGAAGAGGCGTGGTTTGCTCTTCCTTAAATAGGTGCAGGTAGGGTGGGAAGCGCACGGGAACGGTGGGAAAGCCACGTCTGAGGTAAGGTAGGTAGGAGACCCATACCTCTCGAGCATTCGCACAAGAGGTATGGTGGGTTTTAGGGCATGGGGAGCTGCCCATGCGGTAGGGGACTCCATAGGGAGCTCCCCTTTCAAATCTGAGGGCGGCTCCCCATGCAGATGAGGCGAAAACCTCCGCGCGAAGTCGCCGGAAGTATAGCCCTTGCTGCAAATGGCAGAGGGACCGAAATGAAGAAAGAGATGAAGAAGTTAGGGTGGTATTTGCAAGGGTTTCAAAAAGTTGAGGATCTGAATGTAATTTAGAGGACCAATTTGCAAAGTAGGTCAAGATGACCTTCCCTTAGGTCCAAATTTTGGTATAAACCTAATTTGAACCTAAGGAATAAAATGGTGAAGTTTAATTTTAGGTTTCACCACGTTTGACTAGATATTTTGTACAAAAACCCAAATTAGGTCAAATATTAGGCATAGACCCCAATCTAGGTCAAAATATGTTCTAAAGGCCAAGTTGAAGGTTCTAAACCCTAGGAGATATTTTTCAATGAATTTTAGAGGGTTTAGTTGATTTTTATATTTCCTAGAACCTTGTGAATTAAAGTGGATTTGTTTTAGAGTTACAGAATGTCATTTAATTCTTAAACTTCACAATAACCCTTATCTGACTGAACTATCCCACTTTTTCTCTTATTAAGTACAATTAACCTATGTCTAGACCCTTAGAAATCCCGTTGATGTACTGCAATGATAAAATTATAGTTTTACCCCTTATTTCATGTTTTCCTTTCAGATCAGTAATTCCCTAAATTAAGCCTTCCTTTAAGTTATATCGGAGCTTTTGTTCATTTTATTAGATCACAGTAAGCTAGTTAGGGTTCATGATTAGGTTCTCATCATACCCACATGCCTAGCTTTTGCTAGTCTTTTAGCAAAATTTTAAGGTTTTAACTTCTATTCTAGACTATGAGTTCCTTTCACCAATTTTGATAAGTGCTTTTTCTTCTCTTTTTCCTTTGATTAGGTCAGAATGCCGACAATGGGCCTAAAGGTACTCTAGTACCAACCAAGATCTAGACCTGTCTAGCTTTAGCCTCGGTCCTTCGCGAAGGTTTTCAAGGCCCGCAAGAACTACCCTAAGGTTTATTGGACTCCGTGGTTAAAGCACCCGTGCTTGAGACATAATTTTAGCCTTGGTTCAGTTTGTAGTGCATTTTTGGAAGAGAGAGACAGAGGATTTATTTGTTTGGAGAGTTTTCTCTCTCTTTTCTTTTTATTTCTAGCTTAGGATTGACTTCACAACACGGTCTATATCGGATTCCTCATCCCCATCATCAATCCTCAAAGGTCCCTGGCAATCGATGCTTTATGATAACACCGCCCATGGTAACCCCCAGAACCCTGGTTTTCGAGATTTCGAGATAATCCCGCCCATGGCATTCCGTGGCTGAATCCAGACCCTGGCGATTGACATTTCATGATAATGCCATCCATGGTATCTAAACCAGCAGAGTGCTTACATGCCCCCGGTAGGATATGTAAATATCCTAAGAGACAAGCATCGAGGAGACGATATGTTGTTACACATCTTCGAGAGGAATTTCCCACCTCTCCGCGTCGGGGACTCGTCCAAATCAACTTGTGTTGATCGGCCGCTTCTAATCTAGGTAACATTTTCATAATATTAAAATGCTTCTACGTGATTTTAATAGTTATGCGCACTGAACCAGACTATGTGTGAATTGGGGTGCTTAGGTTACTGAGTCCCGCAAACCAAAGGTCAGTTAATGAGGCCGAATACTCCCTAAGCCTTAGACCTAATACTTAAGCTTTTCATTTTCCTTAACCTCTTGAGGTATATCCAGATCTTAACGGGTACTAAGAGTCTAGCCAAAAAGGCCTAAGGTTAGCGTTCTTACTAATGTTTTTTTGTTTCTTTAGCACTTTCTTTTTACTTTTCTTAATGTAGTCTAGAACTTCAGTTAATCCCTTAATCTCTTACTAATGACTATCTTTTTCTTTTTCATTTTGTGCTCCTTTTTAGCATTTTGCTCTTTTTCTTTTCCTCCTTTTGATTATGTAAAGCCCACAAAAATTTCTTCCCTCCTCTAGTTTTTTTTTTGTTCTTTTTCAAATAATTTTTTTATTTTTTTTTTGGTGTTGTTTCAAGAAATTTTTAATTTTTAATTTTTTTTGGTGTTTTTGACATATGTGATTTTTTTGTTGAAACCTTTTGTTATGAGTTTTCATTGCACTTTCATACCCCCCATGCCTAAGATTTGCAATGTCCTCATTGTAAACTAGGTGGGTTTTTATTCAGTTTGGTTCATTCATTAGGACAGGTATTGAGTGAGTGGACGAGTCGAGGTGACTGTTGCAGATGATTTCTAATCTCGGGTATGGGTACCTAAGGTGGAGTCGGCTGTCCTAAATGATGAACCCTAAAGTACAAAGAAATGTCAGGAAAGATTTCAGATTTTCGAAAGAATGATGGGTTGCCTCCCATTAAGCGTTGAGTTTTACGCCATCGGCTAGGCGCAATGAACTCAGGAAGAATGGAGGATAAAGGATGACTTAGACAAATCTGTATTGGTCATGTCAATGAATGGTTTAAATCTTTGACCATTCACGACAAAGGGTTCAGAATCATGGCTGAGTGGACTTATCTCAACGGCTCCATTTCTAAAGATTTGTCGGACTAAATATGGTCTGATCCACTTGGATCGCAGCTTTCTTGGGAACAATTTTAATCAGGCATCAAAGAGTAGGACCTTCTGACCAGGGTGAAAGATCTTTCTAGATATGTGCTTGTCATGAAAGGCTTTAACCCGCTCTTTGTAGATTCACAAGTTTTCATACGCATCGAGGCGTAATTCATCAATCTCACTTATCTGAAGCGTTCTGTGGGTTCCAACCTTAGAAAGATCTAGGTTGCAGTTCCATACTACCCAATAGACTTTATGTTCCAATTCGACGGGGAGGTGACATGCCTTCCCGTACACTAGTCTGAAAGAAGATATGCTTAATGGGGTCTTGTGGGCGATCCTATAAGCCCACAAAGCTTCCGGAAGCTGGGATGACCAATCCTTCTTATCAGGTCAAATAGTAACCTGAAGGATTTTCTTGATCTCCTGGTTTGATAGCTCAGCTAGACCATTAGTTTGGGGGTGGTAAGGAGTAGAGATTCGATGTGACACCCCGTATTTGGTCATCAGTGACCTGAACTGAGCGTTACTAAAATGGGTCCCTCCATCAGAAATGATCGCTCGTAGAATCCTGAACCGTGAGAAGATATTTTGGTGAATGAATTTGATAACGATCTTGTGATCATTGGTTCAGGTTGGAATGGCATCAATCCATTTGGACACGTAGTCAACAGCGAGTAAAATGTACTCGAAGCCGTCCAAGATAGGGAAGGGGCCCATAAAATCAATCCCCTAAATGTCAAAAATCTCACATACGAGAATCGGTTGTAAAGGCATCATGTCGCGATGGCTCATGTTGCCCAAAGTTTGGCAACGGTTGCATGTCTTACAGTGATTGTATGCGTCCTTGAAAATTGTGGGCCAGTAAAAGCTACACTAGAGGACTTTTGATGCGATTTTGTGCCCAGAAAAATGGCCATCGCATGCCTGGTCATGGTAGAAAGAGAGTATGTCTTTGATCTCCACTTCCGGGATACATCACCGGATAATTTGGTCAGCACCAATGCGAAATAGACACGGGTCTTCCCAAATGTAATACTTGGCATCGGAACACAATTTGTCTTTCTTGGCCTTCGGCCAATCAGACGGGATCTGATGTGATGCCAAATAGTTTACTATATCAGCAAACCATGGAAGCCTTGTACCAATAGTCAGGAGGTGCTCATCAGGAAAATGCTCCATGATGGGTCCAGAAGGGTCGATGATCTCAGAAGGAAGGTCAGACAAGTGGTCAGCTACCACGTTCTGTCTTCTCACTTTGTCACGAATCTCGAGGTCAAATTCTTGCAACAGCAAGAACCATCGGATTAATCAAGGTTTCACATCCTTCTTCGCAAGGAGATGCCTCACAGCTGTGTGATCCGAGTAAATGATAACATGGGAACCTAAGAGATACGATCTGAACTTTTCAAGGGAAAATACTACGGCTAGCAGCTCTTTCTCCGTAACCGTGTAGTTACACTGAGCCTCATCAAGTGTCTTGCTAGCGTAGTAGATGACCACAGGTTTCCTGTAAATCTTTTGCCCCAAAACCGCTCCTACAGCGAAGTCAGATGCATCGCACATGATCTCAAAGGGTTGAGACCAATCAGGGGACTGTAGGATAGGGGCTTGGGTAACACGATCACGAAGGATCTCAAATGCTTGAGTGCATTCCTTGGAAATTTCAAAAGGTACATCCTTGGAGAGAAGAGTGGTCAAGGGGCACACAATTTTCGAGAATTCAAGGATGAATCGACGGTAAAAATCAACGTGCCCCAGAAAAGATCGAATGTCCCTGATCGAGCTAGCCATAGGGAGCTTAGAAATCAAGTTAACCTTAGCTCGATCCACTTGGATGCCCCTCTCAGAAATCAGATGTCCCATGATGATCCCCTCAGGCACCATGAAGTGGCTCCTTTCCCAGGAAAGAACCAGATTCACGTCAATACATCGCCTGAGTATTTGAACCAAGTGCTGGAGGCAATCGTCAAATGATGCCCCAAAAACTGAGAAGTCATCCATGAAGACTTCCAGATAATCACCCACCATATCAGAGAATATGGCATGCATGCACCACTGAAAAGTCGCGGGTGCATTGCAGAGATCGAAAGGCATCCTTCGAAATGCGTATGTCCTGAAGGGGCAGGTGAACGTAGTCTTCTCTTGGTCCTCTTGATGGATCGCCACTTGGTTGTAATCGGAGTACCCGTCAAGAAAGCAAAAGAATCTATTTCCTGCTAGTTTTTCGAGGATCTGGTCAATAAATGGTAGTGGAAAATGATTCTTCTTCGTAGAGGAATTGAGTCTTCGATAATCAATGCAGACTCTCCACGAGTTGGCTATACTGGTCGGTATGACCTCTCCAGTTTCAGTCATGATGGTGGTGAGCCTTGCCTTCATAGGCACAACCTGGATTGGGCTCACCCAGCGACTGTCAGAGATCGAGTAGATGATCCCTACATCTAACCAGTCAATAATCTCCTTTTTCATGACCTCCTGCAGATTAGGGTTCAGACGTCTCTGCATCTCATGTGAAGGTCGTGCGCCCTCTTCGGAATAGATGTGGTGTGTGCAATAAGAGGGACTTATCCCAGTCAAATCATCGAGAGTCCAACCAATGGCTCTACAATGTTGCTGGAGAATGGTAATCAGACGAGATTCCTGATCAGGGGTGAGTCTGGAGTTTATAATCACAGGAAATGTCTGATTGGAACCCAAAAAGACGTATTTCAGATGATCGGGAAGGGACTTGAGTTCCAAGACAGGATTATCAGCAGCAGCGGGTGGTTCAGAGTGGGTGTGAGGAATAAGGGTAGGAGTTATGGGTGTATCTAAATCAGGTTCAGACTCCTCTAATTGTGGGTTTTGATCTTCTTGTGGTTGATTGGGAATAATCAGGTTGTCCTTAATATGTGGTTCATCAACCATGACTCTGATATCACATATTTGCTCTACCACACCGCAATTAATCCTTTGCTGGGCCTTAAAGATGTCAATCTTAAGAGTTTGATTCCCAAATTTCAACTCTATTTGGTCCTCCTCACAGCTTATGTTGGCCATAGTAGTGGCCAGACAAGGTCTCCCCAGTATAATTGGTGTATCCCTTGGGTTCTCAGGTGCATCCATATCTATAACTATAAAGTCTACTGGGAAGTAGAAATTCCACACCCTAACAATAAGATCCTCGAGAACTCCCTTAAGTGACTTAATGGATCGATCAACTAACTGCAATGTCACCTCTGTCGGTTTAAGCTCGGATTCTTCAAGGTGGTTAAGCAGGGATGTGGGTATCAGGTTTATGGAGGCACCTAGGTCTAACAATGCTCTATCAAATTGGGTTTCACCAATTTTACATGAGATCAGGGGAGTGCCTGGGTCTTTTGCCTTGGGTGGGAGTTTACTCAAAATTACAGAGCTGGCTTGCTCTGACAGTACGATCGAACTCCCACTCTTGGTTTGCGGCTTACACTGGGGTGTACGCATGTTTTTCAAGAATTGTGCATAAGCTGGTACGTGGTGGATTGCATCCATCAAGGGGATGTTTATCTGGACCTGCTCAAAGAGCTTGATCAGGTCCCCCTCAGGAGCTACGGGTTTGGTTTTCCTCTTTCCCTTGGTCAAGGCCTCGGGAAATGGAACCTTGGTTGGTTCCTCTAGATAGGTCCAGGTTTCTGATTTGGGACAAGGACATCCTGGATAACTATCCTAGGGCTTGGGTCACTACCAGGCTTAGAGTGGTCTGGATAAGGTGGGTCTTCAGTTGCTTTACCACTACGGGTTGTTATAGAGTTTAATCCTACCTGGTTTAAGTTAGGGGTCCGTAAAATGGGTGGTTGCTATTGATAACCCGCATAGGATGTTGAAGCTTCCATCCCGTCAAGTGATGGAACAGAAGGGGCTTGATAAATCATGTGTGCTTGGCCTGGGTTCGGATTCATAACGCGCCTCTGGGTCAGCACATTATTAGGGTTTGGCAGAGGTTGTGAAGGAAGTGTGCCCGATTGGTGGGAATTCTCCATCTGGGCGAGTTGGTTGTGGACCTCTATGATCTCGTCCTTATGCCGCTTTTGGATAGCCACATTTGATCTCTGAATGTCAGCCAAAGTTTGGAGGATGAGGGACATTTAGTCTTAATTTGGCCCAGATTGATAGGTGGGGTTGGGCCAAGGCTGAGGCGGCTGATAAGGATGAGGGGCTTGTGGACGGGGTTGATAAGGTGGTCTTTGGATCTGAGGATTTCCCGCCCATTGGAAATTGGGATGATTTCGCCATCCAGGGTTGTAAGTGTTGGAAAATGGGTCATTCTGGATGGCGTTGAAGTCCTCGTAGGTCTGAGGAGCCTCAGAAAAATCAAAGTATGGGGGATCAGAGTTCTCCCGACAAGAATAGAGAGGATCGGAGGTCCCTCCAGTCTTGGAGTCAGATGGGGGTGGATATGGGTCCATCCATGGAGAAGATTGGTGGAAGATGTTTTTCACAGTTTCCTTTGTGGGAGGTGGCTGTGCGAAAGAGTTCAGTGCAGAGGTGGCTCGCTGCAAATGCCGAGTCAGCTCGTCCACCTTCTTCTCGATAATAGAGGCCTTGTCCAACTGACTAGCCATCAATTCAAAGTCGACGGATGTGGACAGGCCCTGCGTTTCATGTCCTCCCCTAAGATTCGCCGATGCACAGGTATTCATCTGGTCGAATAAACTCATGGAGTCATTGTTGATGGAGTTCTCGCACATATTCTCGAGAATCTCCCACACAGTGTCCTCATGCTGACCCATGATATTTCCTCCGCAAGTTGCATTGACTAATAATCTAATGTCTTCACAGAGTCCCTGGTAAAAAGACTGGACTTGTTCTCATTTAGGAACTCCGTGATGGGGGCACTTCCGCATGAGATCCAGGAATCGATCCCATGCCTCATGAAGAGGTTCTCCCGTTTACTGGGTGAAGGAGTAATCTGATGGCGCAAAGCATTTGTCCGACCAACGGGAAAGAACTTCAAAAATTTGGACTGAAGTTCATCCCAGGTGTTGATCGGATGGGTCTGAGTCTGGTACCAATGAGCCGCCTTGTCCATGAGGGAGAAAGAGAACATCTTCATGAGTAAGATATATCGGTTTTGCGCATCAACCCAAAGGTCTGGGCCAGATGCTTGAGCTGTTTGATATGCTGGAATGGTTCTTTGGAGATAAGCCCATAGAATTTAGGTATGGCATGAATCATATTGGGCTTCAGTTCAGAATCAGGTCCTCCAGCCGGGATTTGGACTCGAGGCTCGATCGCCACCGCAGCGGGATTATAGTGATCTCACATCATGGGGTATTGCAGTGGGTTCATGAAGTTCTGGAAGAGGTCGTTCAGACGCTGAAGTTGATGCTCAAGATTATTTTCTTCTTCAACAGGCTATGCCATGATGGAAGAAGAAGGAGAACTAGGTTCAAAATCGGAAGAAAGGTCTATGTGGAGGGGTTGCTGCACAAACAAGGGTACCGAGGCTTGGCCTCGGGGAGAGTGGATCTCTAACGGAGGTTTCAAGGACCTCCTGCCAAACATGAACTAAAAGACTGGATGAGGTTAGAACGTGTTGGACCCATTCAAGACACCCAAAATATGCTGGGTGACTATAGAGGTTCTGGGCGAATGATACCTCTGGATCAGAAGGTTGTCCACCTGAGAATTACCTGGGCAGCCAGAGAAGGTGAGTCCCGCGAAGACCCCTACACGGTAGAGCGCCCCCACGGGTTACAGGGTTTCCCCCACCTGACCTCTCTTGTCACAGAGATTCCAGGTAGACCAAAATGGGGACCTTGACCTCTTAAGTCTACCACTTTTAGTTAAGATCAAGGTGCTTAGGGTTCCACTTGAACTTTAAATCTTTTGAGTGTAAAGTGACCTAATTTAAAGGTTGGTTGACCCAAAGGATCAACTTCACCTCTTTGTTCCTTTGAGAGCTTCTTAGGTCCTTTATTTTATGGTTCAAGTAGATTAAGAGCCTGATTTGCTTAGGGTTTCTCTTAGATAGGTCTCTTCAAACAATGGCTTAGGCACACCTCTTTTTGGAATTTTTAATTCTCTGCATAGAAGAAGATGTGTCTCTAAAACCCTAGTTTGGAATCCTTAGGTTGGCTCTAGTTGGTCCAATTTAGTTGCCTCAAAAATGGGTAACTAGGGCTCAAGCAAGAAGGTTTTAGCCCTAGTTACCTTAAGTGGATATGCAGTTAAGATGTGCTGAAAGTAGAAATCAGGCAACTTTGTGAATTACTAAATATGGAAAACAGGTAGCCCTAGATTGATTTTTCTTTTGTTTTTCCTCTTTAGATTGTGAGGGGCTTAAAAGAGAGGGTTCAAAAGGTTACCTATTTTCTGATGTGGTTGTTGTGCGGCTGCTTGTCTTTTCTTGTCTTCCTTTCCTGTACTAAACACAACAAAAGAGAGATTAAGTCAGTATAAAATCAAAAATTGTGATTTAAAGCTTCTAAAATGCCCGTTGCTCCCTGGCAACGATGCCAAAAATTGATGGTTCGAATTTCGTCGCATGTTCTAAAAGAATAGATACGTTGTAGTATATCGTGAAAAATGATTATCAATTTTATTTATTTATTACTCGAAATTTGAAAACATTCTGAGGTCGAACTCAGGGAGCAAATTCGATCTTTAGAAGCAAAATATCACAATTGTCAACAACAATGTATAAAAATCTAGAGAGTAAAAGGAAATTTTCTCTTCTTTCTTTCTTCTCCTCCTCTCTTTCTTTTTCTTTTCTCTCTTCCTTCCCTTTTCACTGTCATTTCTCTCTCAGACGTCAGATTTTTTGAGTCAGATGCCTTAATTGACTCCTGCTACAGTGCTGAACCTGCTTCTTTCTTCTGCTCCTGCTTCTCTCTGTCGCACCTCTTCTTCTTCTTTCTTTCTCTGTGGCTGCTCCTGCTCTTCCTCTTCCTTCTTCTTTCTTGCACTGTGCTGCGCCTCCTCCTTCTTCTTCTTCTTTGGCTCCTTCCTCTGCCTTCTTCTTTCTTCTTTGGCGCGTCTAAGTCTTCAGCTGCTTTCTCTTCTTCCTTCAGCTGGCTTCTTCTTCTTCTCTTCCTCTTCCCCGCAGCTGCTTCCTCTTCCTCCTTCTCCCCTGCATAGGCACGAAGAAGCAAAACCTACCCCCTACCCTCCCTGCGTCTCTCTCTCTCTATTTCTCTCTTCGCTCTCTCAGAGCCAGCCAGGTAATCGGGTCAGTTTATGCATGCCCGGGTCCAGGTGCACCGGCGTAGGCGGTGTGCGAGGAATGCAGGGTCAATGGGTCAGCCAAGTTCGCGTAGCATGGGTCGCGGACGAGGTGGGTATACGGGCGAGGGGACCTCAACCCGTATTTGGAGGCGAAGAGCCTATAGCAATTTTTCAATTTATGCGTGCGCAGGTGGCCTTCCACTTCCGAGGTGGGACTAAATGTCCCACCTGCTTCTGCTTGCGTGCCTGCAGGAGGAATCCACCCAATTGCCGCTGCTGCAGTAGCTCGCTAAGCCTGCTCTCTGGCTGGATGCATGCGTGAGACCCCCGCGCATCACCTAGGACCCTTATGCCTGGAGCACGCGACCTGGAGTGAAGCTTGCGAGCTCCATGCTTCTACGTCAATGGCGGAAGGGGTAGCACACCTGAAAACACAAACACGGCCTCGTAACCCTATTAAATGCCTTGGAGAGCTTCGCCAAGGTGTAGCAAATGTGCAGAGATGGTTGGCGAGGCGTGGGAACGCCTGTGGGCACGTGCCTAGGGCACACTGTGGAGGTGTAGGTGGGTGTGTTCAAGGGGAGGTTCCAGTGGGTGGTGTAGTCAGTGGAGTGAGGGGAAATGGTCAGTGAGGTGAGGCGAAGCTTAGGAACCGATTGGCGAGGAGGGAGGTGGTCTGTGGTGGTGGAGCGAACTCACCAGAGTTGGTTGCCAGAGGTGAAGGGGGTGATGGTGGTCGACATGTGGTAGTAGTTGATTTAGGAAATAGATAAGGGGGAAATGAAGAGGGGAGAAAGGGGAACTTATCTAAGGAGTTCAGAGAGAAGGGGGGAGGCGGAGGGCGAGCGACGGGTACTGCCGTAGCCGGAGACGAAGATGCCCAAGGGAAGAAGCGGTGACGAGGAGGAGAGCCGAAGGGTGCGCGCTGTTACGGCGCAGCGCGAAGGAGAACGGCGGAGCTGGCTCTGCCACTGGTATGGTAGCAGAGCGACGAGAGAGGGAGGAGGAGTCACCAGAAGCTTTGGGTAGTCGGCCTAAGTGAGGAGGAGAGGAATTTGAGGGAGATCTCTGGCCAATTTTGAGCTTGAAGGAAGCGACGTGGTTTGCTCTTCCTTAAATAGGCGTAGGCAGGGCAGGAAGTACACGGGAACGGAGGGAAAGCCACATCGAAGGTAAGGTCGGTCGGAGACCCATACCTCTCAAGCATTCGCACAAGAGGTATGATGGGTTTCAGGGCATGAGGAGCTGCCCATGCGGTAAGGGGCTCCGCAGGGAGCTCCCCTTTCAAATCTGGGGGCGGCTCCCCATGCAGATGAGGCAAAAACCTCCACACGAAGTCACCGGAGGTATGGCCCCTGCTGCAAATGGTAGAGGGATCGAAATGAAGAAAGAGACGAAGAAGTTAGGGGGGGATTTGCAAGGGTTTCAAAAAGTTGAGGGTTTGAATGTAATTTGGAGGACCAATTTGCAAAGTGGGTCAAGATGACCTTCTCTTAGGTTAAAATTTTGGTATAAACCTAATTTGGATCTAAGGAATCCAATGGTAAAGTTGGATTTTAGGTTTGACCACGTTTGACTGGACATTTTGCATAAAAACCCAAATTAGGTTAAATATTAGGCATAGACACCAATCTAGGTCAAAATAGCTTATAAAGGCTAAATTAAATGTTCTAAACCCTAGGGGATATTTTTTCATGAATTTTAGAGGATTTAGTTGATTTTTATCTTTCCTAGAACCTTGTTAATTAAAGTGGGTTTCTTTTAGGGTTACAGAATGTCATTTAATTCTTAAATTTCACAATAACCCTTATCTGACTAAACCATCCCACTTTTTCTCTTATTAAATCCAATTGACCTACTTATAAACCCTTATAAATCCCATTGATGTACTGCAATGGTAAAATTACAGTTTTACCCCTTGTTTCATGTTTTTCTTTCAGATCAGTAATTCCCTGAATTAGGCCTTCCTTTAGGTTATGTAGAAGCTTTGATTCATTTTATTAGATCAAAGTAAGCTAGTTAGGGTTCATGATGAGGTTTTCATCAACCATCATCGAGAACACTTCTCCCTCACCTGACCACAACCCTCGCCCATCTTCGCTGCTTCTTCCTCACCACGACGAAAGACAGCACTTTCTCCTTAACCTCGTCATCCTCTATCCACAAATCCCCCTCGCCTATTGCCTCTCCCTTGCCTTCTCCTCTAGTTTAACCCCCACACGACCTCCGCCCCAAGCGCAGTGGAAGCTGCTAATCAACCACGTAAGATCCTTGTTCCTTCTTCATCTTCGTGGATTTATGGTTAATGTAGTATGGTGGCGATGGAGGTGGCAGCAGTGGTGGTGTCGGTGGATTTATGGTTGATGTAGTACTGCGTATAGAGGGGAGGAGGTGGCAATGGTGGTGGTGTTCCCATTCGCAGAGGCCACAAGGAAGGGGAATGTGGTGCCACTTAGCTGGTGCATCACGATCCCCACATGAATGATATCTGTTGTCTGCTTTTAGATGTGTGTTTCATAGTTTCAATTTGTACCAAATTAAATTTAGTTCTTGTGTTTTATATCTATTACTTGGATTGTGATTTTAAATAATCCGATGCACTTGCATTTGGCAAATTTTTCCTAGAACATTGTTAGACTAGAACAACTGCTCTTTAATCTTACCTCACCTCTCTAATGCGTAAAAATCTAAAGTGCACTTCTCTATTGATCTTCCAGGTATTATGAGGAACATAATGAGTTAAAAGTTGAATATGAGCTCTCAAACTTCATCTCAAGCAAGGTTCAGGCCACTACATCTTTCTATTTAAAAATTCATCCATTCCATATATTGTGCATATCAAAAGGTTTGCATGATGAGTTAAAAGTTTTGCATATTTTGTGCTTAGTTGAGAAATTTAGCATTTATGGTATTCATGCTACTTATCTATTGGCCCAACCAATAAATAAGAAATAGAATGTTGTCAACATTACAACAAGAATTTCAATAATTTAAAAGCATCAGGCTTCTTGTTATGTAAAAGTAGAAAAAGTCTTATGTCAAGTTTGAGATTTCTTTACATCTCAAAAAAAATGTTCGAGGCACTTTAGGAATTTCTAATTTATTTTAATTAACTCAATTTTTTAGTGTTAGATTCTTTGCCATGTTACTAGAGAGTTGCCACAAATGATTATTTATTGACCTGAGCTGAAAAAGAGACCTTTCTAACTGGATAAACAAGCACTTCCTTCTTTTTTTCTTCTTCTTCTTTATTGTAGCATGTCAAGTGCCTCACCTTGATAATTTCAACAAGCTGGTCAACTCCGCTTTCCCCAGGGAAAATAGGCTGTAAAAGAGTCGGCACAATTGGATCAGGCTCCATATATTTTCCACTCCGTGATAAATAGACAATAAATTCATAGAGTATGAAACCTGTCCAAGAAGAAGTTCTGCGAGTACGCAACCAGCAGACCATATATCAATTGCCGTAGAGTATTCAGTGGCACCAAAGATGAGCTCAGGAGCTCTATAATATCTGGAGCATATGTATGATATGGTTGGCTCCCCTTTCACCTGTAAGAATCCCAAACATCGAACTTAGACATATGCTTTCGATAAATAGTCAATTTTCCAGTGCACAACTGAGACGTACCAACACTTTTGCACTTCCGAAGTCACATATTTTCTGCTGGTGGGTGTGTGGATTGACCTGAAGAAGAATACTAGGTCGATTATGCTTCTCAAAAAGAGGAAAATACAGATTGCAGTCTAAAAAGCTATAATTCCAAGCACCCACCAGAAGATTTTGTGGCTTAATGTCTCTGTGGCAAACTCCAACACTGCCATGAATATAGGCCAATGCTCTGAATATCTGTCAAAGATAATATCCAACTTTAAAAATCCATGCTCAAGGAGGGAAATGGAAGTGTTTCTAATCTGCAGGTGGCTGGCAATTTTGTGCCTTGTCAGCCCTTCGACTTTCATCAATGCCAAGATCTTTCTAACAGGATTTCTGCTGACAGATTCTAGGAAATGCTCATTCTTAGAATCCGAAGATAGGGCAGATATCTTGGGAGGATCTGTCTTCATACTCTCTTCCTGAGGATTGTCTCCATTTGAGCTATTGTGAGTATTGCGGTGCCCAGATCTGATCTACAACCCAGATCTGGTGTCGTGAATGTGGTTTGCTACAAATCTGCTGTGAACGTGGAATGCTGCTACGCCCAGATCTATTGCAGATCGCCCTATGTTAACCCCTCCTTTTCCAAAAAAAGAAGCTGCTTACCATTTTTTCGAGTTATAAATTTTTCAACTACTCTTATCTTTTCTTAAAGGAACTTTGTAGCAACTCAATTGTTGTAAAGCAGACATTGTTTCTCTCTTTTTCTAGCTCAAAATCTTGAACTTTTTACCAACTCCTGATGTTATAGTTTTCTGCATGAATGATATCTGAAAGATTAATATACATGAAATGAAGCCTTGAATGCATACAATTTTCTTTTCAACCATCAATGTGGAATGCTTTTTGTAGCAGCCCTTCCATAATCATTTCTGTGGCAGCTCTGTTATATCTGAACTCTAAACCAAGCAACCAACTTGTAATAAGATTTTTGAGAGAATGGAGGGATAGAGAGGGGTGAGGAGAAACTCTGATAATAAGTAGAACATGAAGGGAATGGATCTAGAGTAAACATTTTCACATTGAGGGAGACAACTTTGGAGTGTAAGGAGATTATACTTATTCTTTCTGAAAGCTTCTACTTTTGTCAAGAGTTCTCTCAAATCGCACAAATAAATTTCTTTTCAAAAAACATCACACAAATAAATCCTTTAAAAATTTACTAAGTGATAGTTTTTTTTTTTTTCCCTTCAACTCCTTTCTCGAAAGATGATCATTCATGCTTGTCAATCTGTTGATGTTTTTTTATCCCCTCTTCATTTTCCTTTTCTTCTTATCCTAACCCCATGTTAAATTTCAAAGATCTACATATGATATTGACAAGAGTTGATACTCCAACAAAAGGCCTTGTGGCTTACCTTTGTCTTTGAAACCTATGAATGAAAATAAATGAGAAGGTGAATGCACGTGATTTGATCCTTTGAAGAGGGTAGGCAAGCTTGTCCTTTTATGCCTCCATTTGTCTTGCCAAAAGATTCTCCAGTGACATCTAGTTGTGGTGGATGCTCTTATTTTCCTTCCTGCTAGTGTGGTGGAGACATCAATAATTACTATACTATGCTCATGACACAATTTTCTTGTGGAATTATCTTCAGCAAGGGACCATTTAATATCAATATCTTGGTAGTGGTTGTCTTGGCCTTGAAATCAAACCACACATGTAAATCAGCATAAGCCACTTCTACAAATCCCTTGCCATTTTATGAGTAATTCTTTGTTTCTTATCTTGGTAGTGGTTGTTTTTGTTCAAAAAAATAAAAAATCCATTTAGTGGACTTAGTTAATAAATTGACATAGTTGTATAATCTCATAGTATATTTCTTACAAAGTTGTTCTCCATTTAAAATAACACATGATGTATTTCAAAATGTTACAGCAAGATGTGTTAGAGGACGCACTCAATGCAAGGATTTTCAGAATGTGAATCTAGGTGAAAGGATTAAAGTTGATATTTGTAATAGCAGTCAGGCAATGAATAAACCCGACTTCATTAGTAGGCTTGGGTACCTTGTTCGTGCACACATTCCATTTGCCTCGTTGGAGGAAGGTGGAGCAACGTTATGAGGACAATCTTTTACGAGAGTTGGCGATAATTAGTTAATTTCTCATTTAAATTGAAGTTTAATTTGTATATTGCTAACATAATGTTTATTATGTAGGGGATTTTTGATTGGAGAAATTACCCAATTGTGAAAGCAGCTATACTCAAAAGAGCAGGGAAGATGCATAATAATTGGAGGGCAGAAATGAAAGAAAAGGTAAAGATACATTTACATCTTCAAGTATATAACTTTGAAAGTAATTACTAAGTAGTTTTACATTTGAAAAATAGCATTATGATGCACGTGAAACATGGGAGGAGGCAGTGGCTGATGCACCTGAAAGCATCGATAAAGATCAATGGAGGACAACATGTGAACATTGGACGATGCCACAAGTGATGGTAAATTTTATTGTGGTATTGTTCAGGATCAATCGGGAAAGAATAAGGCAAATAGGGCCAAAGCTCCTAGTCCTACACATATTCTGGGAAGAAAGAGTATAGATCAAATGAAACATGATTATGTGAGTTTGTTAACTAATTTTCATTTGATTAAGGATTATAATAACAAAGTTATCTTCTTTTTTCAGTCTAAAAGTCACAATGGTGATACACTTGATCGGGTTAGGACATATGAATATTCAAGAACTAAAGTTGCTTCAGATGGCTCTCGATCTTGGTGTCATTCAGCATATCAACAAAATCACGTAAGTATTAACATTCAATCTACAGGGTCCTAATTGATTTTTCATTTAATAATAGGTGTTTTGAGCTCTCTCTGCTTAGCGCAAAGTAGCCTCACTTTTCTTTGGTGTTAATCCAGAAGTTTAGATTGTTACTAGCAAGGCCTGTTGTTGTTGACAGTAATTTTATTTTATTGCTATTTAAAACTAATGACATTTTCATTCACATAACACTTCCAATGTTTACTAATAACTATGGTAGGTCTAAAAAATTCACATTTTCATTCTTTAGTTGTTTTTAGGGGACTTGAGAAGCACAAGCTCTGATATAGTTCCCTTCAACATCTAAAAGCACCGTAGCAGCAACTGAAAAATTCTCTCCCACTGCTGCATCCACCTTATTCAAGTAGGAATCCTGAGGAATAATTTCAGACTCCCTTCTGGTTTGCATCTACTGCCCCAACCCATCAACATTATCCTTATGTATCAACTTGTAAGAGCTATAAAACCTCCCCATATTCATGGCATGTTCAACAACCTTCCTTAAGGAAGGCTCAATTCCCTCATTTATCACCTTGCACCAATGGTTGCAGCAAATAGAAGACCATATATTCCAACTGTCCAAGATCAGTAAACTGCTTATCCATCAACTGAATGAAATCCCACCAGTGGCTCTCCATTGTAGTGATTCTAAAACCCTAAAAAAAACCACAGTGCCCTTACGAAATGGCACTCCCACAGAATAATGTCACACATTTCACGATGCAGTCCACATAAGGGGCACATAGCATCTTCAATTGTAAACCTCTTATTTGGTTCAGCTCTAAGTGCTAGAGCTCCAACTAAGGCTTTCCAAAAGAAAACCTTTGTTTTAGAAGGTAATCCCTTAAGATTCCAAAGTTTCCTGCAATAGAGTAAACATTGCTTTGTTGGGCCAGTCGAAACCCCCTATTCAGCCAATAATGTCATGTATGCTGACTTAGTTGAGAATAACCTTAGGGTGAGGCTTTCAAACATTAGAATCAGACTCATGGTGCAAAGGGGTGGAAAGACTAATGAGAAAAATAATTAATAACAAGATTCCTATTCCATTGTGTTCCATTTTCATCCAGCAGATCAGCCACATTGGATAACTACAATGCCTCCACCTCCTTTGGCAATACTACTACATCATCTGAGGAAGTCCATATGTCACTCCATATGTTAATATCCTCCCCATTTGCCACAAGCCACTTAGAATGCCTCTTCAACATGTCTTTTATATGACTCACAGCTTTCATGAAAGGAGAATCAATAGCTCTACTTACATATTCCCACAGAGGTCCCAAAGGGTAATAGATAGACTTAATACATTGCTGCCAGTAGCCACCACAATAGCAAGCAACAAGCACCTAGCCTTCATTATTAGAGCTAGATTCAGCCGATACATAATTTTGAATCTCATCCTCCCTAAATGCTTGGGTAGACAAATTTTGTCCCAAGCCTCCATGTAGCAATGTTTCCTCTCCTCAGAATAATCCCACCAGAAATCTCTAATTAATTTATCCAACTGGTAGCACAACATTTAGGGGACAGGTGGTTTGTCATAGGAGATTTGATTGACCAGGTTTTCTATTTATTTTTTGTAACCTCCTACTTCCGAGATTCTAACGATTTGATTTTATTCAATTCCGCACATTCGATTTTTTTTGAATATGCACATGATCACATTCTTTTGATATTTCCAAATTTATTTCGCATCATTTTGATCTTTCTAGAATTTTTGTGATCTTTCTTTTTTTACGACTTCCAATGTCTACCACGTAGCCAAAAACATCATGCATGAAATTTGATGCTTTAAATCTTCTCTAATGTTTTATTATGATATTTCTATGGTGATGCCTCTTAATCCCATCAACCGATATATTTGATGAATTTTTTTATTAGATTCCTCTTGATCATAGAGTTTGCAATTTTATATCAGAGCTTGTGCTTCTCAAGTCCCCTCAAAGTTTACTAATAACTTTGCTAGGCCTGCAAAATTTTGACAAACTTTACATATGAAAAGAACCAATATCAATCATTATACAAAGTGATTTTTATAATATCCAAGAAAGCAAAGAACCAATAGCTTTCGATTTTCGTTTGTTAGAATTTCTTGTTTAGTAATTTTTAAAAAAAAAATTCTTGTAAATGTATTTTCATCGAATGATTTCTTTCATTATATGCTGAATAATTGTTATCAAACCTTGTCATCTGTCGTTAAATCTATCCCCTTGCAAAAAAAAGGGCAAAAGATCGAAAACTTGTAGTTTGTTGCAATAAATTATGAGGAATAAAAAAACCCAAAATAGACATCCAGATGGGCTCAGCCCCACACCTTATTTTTTGCCTCTAAATTTTATTGTTTGTGCTACAAAAATCAAGTTCACATGCCGTCTTGTTTCTGATAATATAATTTTGCTCCAAAATTATATTAAATAATATATAGACTAACATTTTTTTAATTAGGAATGAATGACACAACTCATGACTCTAATAGAGAGTGGTGGTGAATGCTCATCAACAAGAGCGTCATAAGAGCAAGTGCCACCATAGCATCCAGGTCGTGTCCTATGTGGTGGAGCAGGTGCCACCATTAGTAGTTGGTATGGTAGAAAAGATGGAGGAGCGTCACAAGAGCAGCTTAACAATCTCACGACTCAGGTGGAAAATCTTGTGACTTAGGTGAAAGAACTTCGTGAAGATAGGAAGGAGCATAAACAATTAATCAAAAAACAAAATCAGAAGATTGACTGCCTATTCGATCTTGTTACTACATTTGTTGAGCATACACCACGTTTTTGTCGTCATGATGATGATGTGTCCCCTTGACATGGTTCGGTAGATCCGTAGATTTATTTATCTATGTTGGAAATTATGTTGGAAATATGTTAGACTATTTGGAAACTATGTTGAGAAACTTATATTCTAAAACTTTTGTATATGTTATACTTTCATTTGTTTGGCTTTTATGTGTTCTAAATTTTATTTTGTTGGATTATATTGTTTGTATGTTATTATATGAATGCTATATGATGGAATACATGGTTGGTATACAGGTTATTATGTGAATGCTATGTGAGTTTCATGATATTATGTGAATGCTATAGATTTGCATGTACATGATTGGTATACAGGTTATTAAGTGAATGTTATATTATATGATGGTGTATAGGTTATATATGTTATAAGATCTACACCAGTGATTATGAAATTGTCGTGAAAAGAAACTTGACGGTCAACATCTTTACCGGCGGTTTTTATCATTGTTGCTAAATGTTTTACCAATGGATTTAAAACAATTGCCATAAGTTATACCGGTGGTTATATAACCTATGGTAAAAGGTTACATTTACCGATAGTTGTCAAACCCTTAGTAAAAGGTTACATTAACCGACAAGTAACAAAACCATTAGCAAAGGTAAACATTTGCCGGCGGTTCATTTTTGCGGTAGTTTTCAATATACGTCGACGGTTCTTGTCAAAACTGATGGAAAAGATCTTTGTCGACGGGGAATTCGCCGTCAGTTCTTAGTGACAATTTTATACCATTTACCAACGATTTTGAACCTTCACGAAAAGGTTGATTTCTTGTAGTGCCAACTGGTAAAGCACTTGTGCGTAGACGTATCATTTCCAGGCTCAGTTTGCCAATGCATTTTGATAAGAGAGAGATAGAGAAGGATTATTCATTTTGAGAGTTTTCTCTCTTTTCTTTTTATATTTCCCTAAATCCAGCCTCGAATTGGCTCTAAACACGGTCGGTATCGAATTCCTTGTCCCCACCATCAATCCTTGAAGGGTCCCTAGCTTTCAATACTTCGAGATAGTGCCGCCCATGGCAACCCCCAGAACCCCTAGCTTTCGACACTTTGGGATAGTGTTGCCCATGGCATTCTATAGCTAAATTTAGGCCCTAGTGTTGATACGCGAAGTTTGTCTTTTAGAAATATGCATCATAGTATAGGACAAAAATCACAACAACGCTTAAATTTATAAAACTCAAAAACACAAGGGCGTCCGAGGTCGTTTGTAGGGAGAAAATTGGCAATTTAATCCACTAATCACAATATCAAGAATAATATGCAATTGAAACTAAAGTAATACTCAGAAGAATATTTCAATAAAATCAGAGAGTCAAGTGTAAAAAGATAGGGTTAAAATGGTGGTTTAAACCACCAATTAGCTCAAATGTTTAAGCTATGCAATTATCTCAAATATTTCAACAGTAATTCTCAACCACTAAGTGCAATTTCCATGTCAGTAGATGTGTCCATAGTATCAGAACCAAGGCAAAGCACTAAGTCAGATGTCTGATTAAAGCTTCAGACGCCTTATCTCAAGCCTCAGAAGAGCCAAGGCACAGCAGCAGCACACCAACACAGAGGCACAAAGGCCTCTGTAATCTCAACCAAGTGTTGAGAGAAAGGAAAGGAGGCATGAATCCCGAGTCAACAGTGCAAAACCCTTCCCCCTCCTTCTCGGATCTCTTTCTTTCTTCTCAACTCAGACCCAGGTGAACAGTACCAGGTAAATAGGTATCCGGGTAGGCGGACTAGGGACCAAACCCACTGGCATATATAGTGAGTGAGGTGTGCATGAGTGAATATGGGAAGGGGACCCGACCCTCATGTCTTAGGCGAAGGGTCCTCTTCACAAATTACTCTTATACGTCGTCAGATGGTTCTGTGCTCACGATGTGGGACTAATCCCACTGCTGTTCCTCGCGTGAAGCTTCGCGTGACTACTTTAGCTGGCATCGAGGAATTAATGATGCTGGAGCTACTCCTTCGATCAATTGAAGCCCTAGGTGGGCTTCTGGGATCCGTCCACTTTGATGGCTGGTGATGATAACGTCATCATTAGCCATATCTAGCTTTAATTAGTCAAAATCCACTAAGAAATGCTCCTACATAAACGCCAAAGGACTGTAATTCACTGCACATCCTTTCTGAGAATTTAACATGAAACCAAGGTTAAAATTGTAATTTTATTATCATATCATGAATTCAAAATAATTGTGGGTTTTCTCGAGGGTTTATTAGAGGTCAAATATGCACTAAAATCTAACAAGAAGGTCTGTGCAGACAGAAACGGGTTTTCACGTGTTACAAGAATTAAATGACATATGAAACCCTAAAAGTAGACCCGCTTAATTCACTGAGGTTATGGTCAGGATAAAATTCACCTAAACTTCTATAAATCATATAAAAATATTTTATAAGGTTTGGTATCTTTGATTTGACCATTAGAACTCATTTTGACTTAAAACAGAGTCTCAAACAGATAGTTGCCCTAATTTTGGTTTCTATGCAATTTACCTATTCAAACTTGATCAAAACCTAAATCTGACTTCACCATCAGATTCCTTCGGTCGAAATTAGGTTTGTACCAAAATTTGGGCCCAATTAGAGATCATCTTGACCTAGATTGCATTTTAATCCTATTCTGACTCTTTTTCTTACAAAGAACCCCTCATCTTTTGAAATCCTTGCAAGGACCCCCCTAACTTCTTCATCTTCTTCGCATCCAGGTCCTTGATGCCATTAGGAATAGCTGTAGCACCTCCGACGAGATTCAAGCGAGATTTTCTCGCTCGTTTCTCAATCAATCAGTCCCATATTTGAACTAGAGATTCCTTGAGGAATTCTCTTTCAATCAAACCCAGCCTTGGACCCTAAGTCTTTCCCAATCTCCCATGCGAACACATGGGAGATGTGAGTATCCCACATGTGCAAGAAGCTAAGAGTTTCCAATCTTATTTCCAAGCTTGGGACTCCATCCTAAGCCTATAAATGGACCCCTGAGGCATGCCTTACCTCCTTAGCTAAGTTTTGGCCTAAAAACCCTCTTCAAACACCTTCCCTGTCCTTCTCCAACCTAGCTCCGGCAATTGTCCTCCCCTTCTTCCTACGACCAGCCAATAACCAAATTGGCTGATTTTCCTTTATCCCCGACTTTGTCCACTCCTTGACTACCAACATAGGGGCTGCCTTCCTCATCGTCGTCGCCGTTCTCACTTATCAGAGACTTCGTCTCCCTCGCATCTGGTAAGACACGCTGGTGCGATCCCCTTCCTCCCTTCATCCATTAATTAGTTAAAGTTCTCCTTTTATTCTAAACTTCATTTAACCCCTTCTTAACCTAATCCGACCGCCGTTCACGTTGTTTCCTCATTGTCTTCCTTCACTCCAGCCAAGCTCTAGCGAGGCCAAGAGCTCACTACATGCCACCAAACACGCCCGCTCCACCTCCAAAGGCTCCGTCGTACTCCCTCCATCAAAAGCCCTCTCCTATTTCGCTCCATCGCTCGCCCTAACTCCCTATCGAACAAACCCATTGCCATCCACCTTCACCGACTTCAACGCATCACCTCACGCACTCTCACACTATAAGACCACCACCATCGTACTCCACGTGGTTCAACGACAATCCAAAACCTTTTGATTGGGGCCTTTGCTCCCGTATTCGTGTTTCAGGGTATTCACCAAAGCACTGTCGTCGCCACCACCTTCTCCAGCTCCAACTGCAGTTCGCTAGCCACATTCGTCCACGCTATCATCTCCAGGTGACGCCGCTCAAATCCAGGTGCATCCTCAAGCCTTCAATCGGCCAAGACAGCAGCAACAGCACTGTTAATTTCTCCAACCACGAAGTCGCAGCTGCACGCGAATGAAGGCGATGATGATAGTCCCACATCGTGGGATTTCGATGCTCTAACCACGCATAAATCATAAACGTCTTCAGGCCTCTTTGCCCGAACACACGGGAGGTCGGGTCCCCCGTGCACATGCCTTACACGCCCACCCATGGCCCACACAAGTAGGCCTGGCCAACATGTCGGGTCTGATTACCCGTATACCCGATCATAAACCTGGTTCTGAGAGAAGGAAGAAAGAGAGAGAGAGCATGGGAAAAAGGGGGGTTTTGCTCCTCTAAGAAAAGGGCTAAAACACTTAGTCACTGTAAGATCTAAGAAGCCCTTGTGCATGAAGGAAAAGGAAGAAGGGCTGAAGAGGAGAAGGCTCTGTGTAGAAGAAGAAGAAAGGAAAGAAGAAAAGTAGAGAGGGAGATGAACAGTGCAAAAGCTCTGTAGAAAGCAAAGAGTTAAGTCGTCTATTCTGTGAAGGCGTCGTCTCATTTGGGTAATGATGGTACTGTTGGAACATTAAAGTACCTAAGTGGCACGGTTGAGGGTACTGTAGCATTGTTTGAGTAATTTGATGAAGTGAGATGTATGCTTAATAATCTAAATAATTGGTGATTTAAATCACCATTATTTTGCTTTCCTTTTTGCTTCGCAACTCTATGAGTTACAATTACTTCTCATTTATATATTTTTGAGTAATTGATTCCTTAAATATCATTATTGTGTTTCATGTCCTGTGCTCATTTATGTATTAATTGAAATTAGTGTGTAAATTGCAATACTTGCTCCCTGTGTTCGACCTCGGACTTCATTTTGAGAATAAATCTTATTTGTTATAGAGTGATTGAGGCGTTACTACAATGAACGAATATTTAAAACCCTCAATAGCCCTATAAACAGCTGGCAATAGCTGGGCGAGTGAGAGCTAGAGATGAACGAACGGGGTCGGAGAATATGGTGGTGGCGACGGTGCTCCGGCAAGGACCTGGAAAAGGAAGTACAGCCTCACGGCCACGTCAGAAATGCTCAGAAGCCTCACCTGAGTGTGGCGAGTGTTGTGGTGGAGGTGGCTGCTACAAATGTGTGTGTTTGCGTGGGGCGAAGTCGGAGAGGGTGAACGGAGGGAGTAGTGTTCGGTGGAGGGTATGAGGGATCAAAGCCCTAAATTTCCTTGGGGCTTTTGATCAGTGAGGCAAGGCGATGCTTGCGGACTTTTTGGTAGGTGCTTTGGTGCGGTGTGGCATTCACACGACGTCATCGGAGCTTAGTTGGCGTGGTGGACAACAAATATGTTGCGATGTGTATGGAGTCGAAAATGAAGTTTGGGTGGATAAAAATGAAGAGGAAAGGGAGAGGGAGAGATCTAGGGGAGTTAAGAGATGATACTGAGGGAGATCGATGCCGGCTGTGATGGGCCGACGTCGGAGAAGATGAATGCTCCGGTGATGAGGAGCAGTGACGTCGAAGGGGTAGACAACTCCTGCTTGGTACGGCGAGGAGCGGAAGATGAAGGGAAGAAGGTTCCCTCTGCTTATCATATGTGGCAGAGGCCGAAGAAGGCAAAACGAGAAGGTTACCAGAGCTTGGTCGAAGCCGGCTGGGGAAGGAGAAGAAAGGGTTTTCTGGCCTCACTCGCTAAGGAGGATGGTCTGGCGATGGGGGTCCTTTTATAGGGCCAAGGTCGTGCTCTAAGCTTGGGAAGAAGCTTGGATTGCTCAGATTTTCAAGGAGAAAAATCCCTAAAAATCTTGAGTTCGATTGCAGTCTAGAGCTTGATTTGGATATCAAACAATGGTTTAAGAGACTGGGGATCTTCCCACGAATCTTCCCTCCAAGTTTGGAGGTGGTTGGCTCTGATTTGAGGGAGAAAACCTCCCTCAAATCTTCGCTGAAGGTGTGCTCCCACCGCCAATCGGGGAAAGGACCTAAGTGAATAAAATGATGAGAAGTTAGGGACCCATTTGTAAATAATTTAAAACTTGAGGGGGTAAATGTAAGAAATAGAGTCTTAAAGGGCTAAATTGCAAACTAGGTCAAGTTGGACTCTAATTAGGCTAAAATTTTAGTATTAACCTAATTTGGACCCAAGGAATCTAATAGTGAAATTAGATTTGAGTTTTGACCACGTTTGATTGAAGAATTTGTACAAAAGCTGAAATTAGGGCAAAATTCCATCTACAACTCTATTCTAGGTCAACATAGGTTCATATGGTCAAACCAAGGGCATGAAACCTCTTAGAATATTTTTCTATGAATTTTAGGAGGTTTAGATGAATTTTATCCGGACCAAAACCTCTTTAATTTAAGCAGGTTTGAAATTAGGATTTTAGTGTGTTGTTTTGGTTCTCAAAATGCATGAAACCTCATTTCTGTCAGTGTTGATCCACTTTTTGGACTTTTGAGCTCATTTGGTCATTATTCAACCCCTGAGTGAACCCGTGATTAATCTGTGTTCATGATGTGTTGTTAAAATTACATAATTAACCCTGATTTCCCATTCTTCTCTCAATTCAGAATAATGCAAGATTACGACCCCCAGATGATTATGTAAGAGCTTTAATCAATCAAATCTGACTAAATGTGGCTAGTTAGGGCCCATGTTGGTGTTCCCATAACTTGGCAATCAACATTTCGAGATAATCCTACCCATGGCTTCTGAACCAACATAAGGTGCTTACATGCCCCCAGTAGGATATTTAGATATCCTAGGAGACAAGCACCAAGGAGACGATATGTTAATACTCATCTTCGAGGGGAATTTCCAACTCTCTGTGCTAGGAACTTGTCCAATAAACTTATGTTTTTGAGCCACTCCTAAGCTAGATCTTCGAGACAACTTTTCAAAATAGAACACTTTTGGCATTATTTCTTTATTAAGCGCACTGGATCAAACTAGTGTGTGGATTTTGGGTGCTCAAGTTACCAAGTCCCATAACCAAAGGGCAAGAAACGAGGTTGAATAATCCCTAAGCCTTAGACCTACTACAACAACTTCGCACTTTTCTCAACCGCCTAAGGACTAATCCGAATCTTAACGAATATGTGAGTGTTTAAGCCCTAAAACAAGCCCAAGAGGCCTAAGATTAGCACTCTTACTAATCTCCTTGTCTCTAGCACTTTAGGACTTAATCCTTGTTTTGATTTGGTCTAGAACTTAAGTAGATCCCATAATTAATTGCCATGACTATCAATTCTATTTTTGTTTTTGCTCCTTTTTGACATTTTGCATTTCCTCTTTTCCTCCTCAAGAAAGATTTTCAATCATTTCACAAAATTTTCCTCCCTTTTTTTTCCTTTTTCAATGTGTATTTTTTTGTGAGAACCCCTCAGAGAATTGAATTTTCATTTGTTTGCACTTTAACACCCTCTCATGCCTAAGTTTTACAATGTCCTCATTGTAAACTAAGTGGGTACGAATTTAGCTTGGTTCAAGGTTTAGAACAGGGTCAAAGGGTGGGTGAACGGGTTGGGTTGATTGTTGCAGATGATTTCAAGCTTTGATACTGGTATCAAAGGTGGAGTCAGTTGTTCTAAAGTTGAACCCTAAAGTATAATAAGAGTGTAGCTCAAAAGGATGATCAAAAGGGTCTCGAGTTTTTTGAAATGACGAGCTGCCTCTCGTTAAGTGCTAAATTCAATGCCTTCAGCCGAGTAGAAGGTGGTCAAGGAGAAGGGGTGGTCAAATTAGAGGAATTTTGTAGAACAAGCACCTTGATGAGTAGCCTGGTTGGTCCAACCAGGTGCTTGTTCAGGTCAATAGGCTGATGATATAGACCAAACCCAATAAGTCTGGTAGGTATGTGGTTGTCGCCTATGTTGATGTGGTTATTATAGTCGTTGTGGTATATGACAAAAACGGTCACCAGTCTAATACAATTTATTACTTGGAATGAAAAGTTTCCCGAGGTCGAACTCAGGGAGCAAACTAAAATTCCATAAGCATATAAATTCACAATATATATAAGGTTTTACAAAAATTAAGAGAGAGTAATTGGCATTTTCTTCTTCTCTTTCTTCAGTTGGCTCTTCTCGTCAGCTTGTTTTCTTCTTCATTCTTCTTTTCTTCTTCTCTGCTTCTTCTTTCTTCTTCAGCCTATCTTCTTCTTTCTTCTTCTCAGCCTGTCTTCTTCTTTCTTCTTTTCAGCAGCTGCGGTTCCTCTTTCTCTTTTTTCTTCTTTCTTCTGCTCTGGCCCTTCTTCTTCTTTTTTTTCTTCTTCTCTTGCTGCTGACTTTCCTTCTTTTTCCCGATGTCTGATTCAGCGCTTAGACGACTTAACTGCTCGGTTGCTACAGTGCCACTCCTCCTCTTTGCCTGCAGCTTCTTTCCTTCCTTTCTTCCTCTCTTTCTTCTTCCTTCTCTTGCTTCTTCCTTCTTCTTCCTTCTTCCCTGCAACTAAGTCCTGGCTGTTGCTTCTCTTCTTCTTTCTTCTCTCCTGCGCACACACGCAAATATCAGCACAAAACCTACCCTACCCCTTCCCCGTGTCTCTCTCTCTCTCTGGATCTCTCTTTGGTAAGCTCTCCCAGAGCCGGGTAATCGGGTCGGGTTGCGTGCCCGAGGCCAAGCACACCGGTGTGGGTGGTGCGCGAGGAGTGCATAGGAGGGTGTCGGGTCGGGTCAGATCCACGTGGGTGTGCCGCGGACGAGACCCGGTGATAGGTGAGGGACCTCACCCCGTGTGTATTCGGAGGTGAAGAGCCTATACCACTTTTTCAATTTAAGTGTGGGCGTTCGCCCATACACTTACGAGGTGGGACTAAAGGCCCACCTCCTCTCCGCTCGCCCGCAAGCGAGAAGTAGCTGGCAACTGGGCAGCAGCGAAGGCTTCGCGCTCCCAATTGAGAACTTGGGCACCTTTGCAGACGTGCCCCATGTTGCCTGGAGCCCGCGCCTAGAGCCAAAGAGACCTGGAGCTACCTACGAAGCAACTCCTGCAGCTCATCAATGGCGGCGAAGAGGGTGAACCCTGAAATCACAAAGACGGCCTCACGGCCACGTCAGACAACATAGGGAGCTTCGCCACAGTGTGGCGAAGGAAGTGCAAGGGGCGGCGTGCTGTGAGAGTGCCTGTGGTCGTGCGCCTAGGGCAACCTGCGTGTGTGGAAGTGGGTGTGTTCGGGGGGTGCTCAGAGTGTGTAGGGTGGTGAATGGAGTAGGGGAAACGCTAGAGTGAAGTGAGGGGGAGCTTCTGGTCTTGTCAGCGAGGGGTGGAAAGGTCTGTGGAAGTGGAGCGATCTCGCTGGAGATGGTGGCCAGAGGTGGAGCAAATGAAGGTGGTCGTGGCAGTAGAGGGGTTTAAAATACTAATTCAAGAAGGGAAAAGTGAGAGGAGAGTAAGGAGAATGTTCCTACCTACTTAATCGATGAAGAGGGAGAGGAAGACTATCCGGCACGTGCCTGCCGAAGCTGGGGACGAAGATGCCCAGAGGAGGAGTGACGGCAACGAGGAAGAGATCTGAGGACGCCAGCTGGTGCGGCCTGGCGTGGGACGACGAGGCAGAGTGGGCTCTATTGTAGGTATGGCAGCAGAGTGACGAGGAGGAGGAGAGTTCGTCGGAAGCTAGGGCAGTCTGACCAGAGAGAGAGGAGACGAAAGAAGGGGATTTTCTCGGCCAGAACTAGCTTGGAGTGGACGGCAGCCCCTACTGCTCCTTATAAAGGTGCTGGCGAGGAGAGTGGCCCGAGAGAGCGACATGGGGAGCTCACCGGAGATGGCCAAAGATGGAGACCCATGCCTTTCGTGCGTTCATACGAGAGGCATGGGCAGTCGCAGGTCACAGGGGAGGGTCCCTACGACAGAGGATGACGTAGGGAACCCCCCGTTCATTCCCGAGAACGGGCGCCATACCCTGCACGGCGCCATCCTCCGCGCAAGGTCGCCGGAGGTGTGGTGCCTGCGTAGAGTTGCAGGGAGGACCATCCTACAAAGAACGACGAGAAAGCTAAGGGGCTATGTGTAAGGGTTCAAAAGATAAGGGTCAAAAAGTAATTCAAGAGGATCAATTTGTAAAGTCGGTCAAGATGGTCTTCTCTTAGGCCCAAATTTTTGTACCAGCCTAATTTGAACCTAAGGAATTTAATGGTAAAATTTGATTTTATGTTTGACCATGTTTGACCGGTCAATTTGCGTAAAAATCCAAATTAGTTCATAAATTGGGCATGGTTCTCATTTTAAGTCAAAATAGGTTGCAAAGGCCAAATTGAAGGTTCTAAATCCTAGGGAATATTTTTCCATGAATTTTAGAGGATTTATTTGATTTTTATCATACCTCGAACCTCATGAATTAAAGCAAATTTATTTTAGGATTACAAAATGTCATTTAATTCCTAAAAGTTGCTATAACCCTTTTCAGATCAGATCATCCCACTTCCTTCCTCATTAAGCTTATTTAACCTGTGTTTAGACCCTTGAATACCCTATTTGTGTACTGCATTGGTAAAATTATAGTTTTACCTCTTATGATTTGTTTTACTCTTCAATTCAGAATTCTCTGAGTTAAGCTTCTCTTTAGGTTTTGTAAGAGCTTCTTCATACTTATTTAGATTAAATTATGCTAGTTAGGGTTCATGATGAGGCTCTCATCATACCCCCAATCCTAGATTTTGCTAGTCCCTTAGCAAAATTTTAAGGTTTTAACCCTTTGTTCTAGACAATGAATATCTTAGACAATGAATTTCTTATTGAGTTTAGATAAGTGCTTTTTCTCTTGTAACCTTGATTAGGTTAGAATGCCAACCATAGGCCTAAAAGGTACTCTAGTACCAACCAAGATCCAGATCTGTCTAGCTTTAGCCTCAGTCCTTAGCAAAGGTTTTTAAGGCCTACAGGAACTTACCAAAGGTTTATTGGACTTTGTGGTTAAAGCACACGTGCTTGGGATAATTTTAGCCCTAGTTCAATTTGCAGTATGTTTTGTAAGAGAGAGAGGTAGAAGATTTTTATGTTTGGAGAGTTTTCTCTCTCTTTTTCTTTTTCTTTTTTTTTATTCTAGCTTAGGATTGGCTTCTCAACACGGTCTGTATCAGATTCCTTGTCCCCATCATCAATCCTCAAGGGTTCCTAGCAGTCGATGCTTCGAGATAGCACCGCCCATGGTAACCCCCAGAACCCTGGCTTTCGAGATTTTGAGATAATCCCGTCCATGGTGTTCCGTGGCCGAATTCAGACCCTGGCAATTGACACTTCGTGATAATGCCATCCATGGAATCTGAACCAGCAGAGTGTTTACATGCCCCCAGTAGGATATGTAAATATCCTAAGAGACAAGCATCGAGGAGATGATATTTTGTTACGCATCTTCGAGGGAAATTTCCCACCTCTCCGCGCTGGGAACTCATCCAAATCAACTTGTATTGATCGGCTGCTCCTACTCTAGGTGTCTTTTTCATAATTTTTGAAATGCTTTTGCATGATTTTGATATTTTATGCTTACTGAACCAGGCTGTGTGTGAAATTTGGGTGCTTAAGTTACTGAGTCAGGTAAACTAAAAGTTAGTTAACGAGGTAAAATACTCCCTAAGCCTTGAACCTAATACTTAAGTTTTTCATTTTCCTCAACCTCTTAAGGAATATCTAGATCTTAATGGGTACTAAGAGTCTATCCAAGAATGCCTAAGGCTTGCGTTCTTACTAATCTCACTGTGCACTTTCCATTTCTTTTCCTGAATGTGGTCTAGAACTTAGGTTAATTCCTTAATTTCTTACTAATGACTATCTCTTTTCTTTCATTTTGTACTCCTTTTTATCATTTTGTTCTTTTTCTCCTCCTTTGTAAAGTTCACAAAAATTTCTCTCCTCCTCTCATTTTATTATTTTTTCAAATTTTTTTTTAAATTTTTATGGTATTTTTGGTATATGTGAATTTTTTTTGTTTAAAACCTTTTCTTACGAGTTTTGCACTTTCATACCCCCCCATGCCTAAGATTTGCAATGTCCTCATTGTAACTTAGGAGGATTTTTATTTAGCTTAGTTCATACATTAGGATAGATGTTTTGGTGAGTGAATGGGTCGAGGTGACTGTTGCGGATAATTTCTAATCTCAGATGCAAGCACCTGAGATAGAGTCGGCTGTCCTAAAGGGTGAACCGTAAGTGAGAAGAGGTGTCAGAAAAGGTTTCGGGCTTTTCCAAAAAAAAATGACGGGCTACCTCCCGTTGAGCGCTGACTTTTACGCCATCGGCAGGGTGCAATATGCTCATGGAAAATGGTGGATAAATGATGACTCATCTAAATCTGTAAAGGTTACATCGATGAACGGTTTGAGTCTCTGACCGTTCACGATGAAAGGTTCGGAATCATGGCTGAGCGAACTGATTTCTACGACTCCATTTCCAAAAACTTGTCATACAAGGTTTGGTCCGACCCACTTGGATCGCAGTTTCCCAAGGAAGAGTTTGAGTCAGGCATCGAAGAGTAGGACCTTCTGACCAGGATGAAAGATCTTTCTAGATATGTGCTTGTCATGGAAGGCTTTAACCCGCTCTTTGTAGCTTCATGAGTTCTCATACGCATCAAGGGGTAATTCATCGATTTCGCTTATCTGAAGCTTTCTGTGAGTTCTAGCCTTAGAAAGATCTAAATTACAGCTCCGTACTGCCCAATAGGCTTTGTGCTCTAGTTCGACGGGAAGGTGACATGCCTTCCCGTACACTAGTCTAAAAGGAGACATGCCTAATTGGGTTTTGTGGGTGGTCCTATAAGCCCACAAAGCTTCTGAAAGTCGGGACGACCAGTCCTTCCTGTCAAGCTGAACAGTGACCTGCAGGATTTTCTTGATCTCCCGATTTGATAGCTCAGCTAAACCATTAGTCTGGGGGTGGTAAGGAGTAGAGATTCGATGAGACACCCTGTATTTGGTCATCAGTGACCTGAACTGAGCATTGTTGAAATGGGTCCCTCCGTCATGAGGAATCCCGAACCGTGAGAAGATATTATAATGAATGAATCTGATAATGATTTTATGATCATAGGTTCGGGTCGGTATGGCTTCGATCCATTTGGACACGTAGTCCATAGCCAGCAGAATGTACTCGAAGCCGTCCGAAACAGGAAAGGGGCCCATAAAATCAATCCCCCAAATGTCGAAGATTTCGCATACAAGAATCGACTGCAAAGGCATCATGTCGCGATGGCTCATGTTGCCCAAGGTTTGGCAACGACTGCATGCCTTGCAGTGATTGTATGCGTCCTTGAATAAAGTGGGCCAATAAAAGCCACACTGGAGAATTTTTGATGTGATTTTGTGCCCAGAAAAGTGGCCACCGCATGCCTGGTCATGGCAAAAGGAGAGAATATCATTGATTTCACCCTCCAGGACACATCGTCGGATGATTTGGTCAGCACCTATGTGGAAGAGGTACGGGTCTTCCTAGATGTAGTACTTGGCATCAGAGCGCAATTTATCTTTCCTGGCCTTCAGCCAATCAGACGGGATCTGATGAGATGCCAAGTAGTTCACTAAATTAGCAAACCATGGAAGCCTAGTACCAATAGTCAGTAGGTGCTCATCAGGAAAATGCTCCTTGATGGGTCCAGAAGGGTTGATGATCTCAGAAGGAAGGCGAGACAAATGGTCAGCTATCATGTTTTGTCTTCCCGCCTTGTCACGAATCTCGAGATCGAATTCTTGCAACAGCAAGATCCATCGGATTAATCAGAGCTTCGCGTCCTTCTTGGCAAGGAGATGCCTCACAGCTGTGTGATCCGAGTAGATGATGATGTGGGAACCCAGGAGATAGGATCGGAATTTTTTGAGGGAAATACTACGGCTAGCAGCTCTTTCTCCGTAACTGTATAGTTACGCTGAGCCTCGTCAAGTGTCTTGCTAACATAGTAGATGACCACGGGTTTCCCGTCAACTTTCTGTCCCAGAACCACTCCTACAGTGAAATTAGATGCATCGCACATGATCTCAAAGGGTTGAGACCAATCAGGGGACTGTAGGATCGGGCCTTGGGTGACTCGGTCACGAAGGTTCTCAAAGGCTTGAGTGCATTCCTTAGAGATCTCAAAGGGGACATCCTTAGAGAGAAGAGTAGTCAGGGGGCGCATGATTTTCGAGAAATCAGGAATGAAACGACGGTAAAAATTGACGTGCCCCAGAAAAGAACGGATGTCCCTGATTAAGCTAGGCATAGGAAGCCGAGAAATTAGATCAACCTTGGCTCGATCCACTTGGATGCCTTTCTCAGAAATTAGATGACCTAGGACGATCCCCTCAGGCACCATAAAGTCCCTCTTTTCCCAGGAAAGAACCAAATTTACATCGATGCAACGCCTGAGTATATGAACCAAGTGCTGGAGGCAATCGTCAAATGATGCCTCGAAAACTGAGAAGTCATCCATGAAGACTTCCAGATAATCACCTACCATATCAAAGAATAAGGCAAGCATGCACCGCTGAAAAGTTGCGGGTGCATTGCAAAGATCGAAAGGCATCCTTCGGAATGCGTATGTCCCGAAGGGGCAGGTGAACGTGGTCTTCTCTTGGTCCTCAGGATGAATAGCCACTTGGTTATAATCGGAGTACTCGTCAAGAAAGTAGAAGAATCGATTTCCTGCTAATTTCTCGAGAATCTGATCAATGAAAGGTAGTGGGAAATGATCCTTCTTCGTGGAGGAATTGAGTCTTCGGTAATCTATGTAGACTCTCTACGAGTTGGCTATTCGGGTAGGTATGATCTCTCCGATTTCAGTCGTAATGGTGGTGAGCCCTGCCTTTTTAGGCACAACCTGGATTGGGCTCACCCAACGACTGTCGGAGATCGGGTAGATGATCCCTGCATCTAACCACTTAATGATCTCCTTTTTCACAACCTCCTGTACATTGGGATTCAAACGTCTCTGCATCTCACGGGAAGGTCGTGCACCCTCTTCAGAATAGATACGGTGTGTCCAATAAGAGGGACTTATTCCAGTCAAGTCATCGAGAGTCCAACCAATGGCTCTACAATGTTGTTGGAGAACAACAATTACATGGGATTCCTGATCAGGAGTGAGCTTGGAATTTATAATCATAGGAAAAGTCTGATTAGAACCCAAAAAGATGTATTTCAAATGGTCAGGAAGGGGTTTTAGTTCAAGAATGGGGTTATCAGCAGCAGCAGGTGGTTCAGGGTGAGTGTGAGGTACAAAGATAGGAGTTATGGGTTTGTCTGAATCAGGGTCTGACTCCTCTAATTGCGGTTCAAGATCTTGTGGTTGATGAGGTATAATCAGGTTATTCTCAAATTGTGTTTCATCAACCAAAGCTCTAATATCACAGATTTGTTCAATGACACCGCAATTGATTCCTTGTTGGGCCTTAAAGATATCAATTTTGAGAGTCTGATTCCCAAATTTTAATTCTATTTGGCCTTCCTCACAACTAATGTTGGCCCTAGCCGTGGCCAGGAAAGGTCTCCCTAGAATGATCGGTGTATCCCTAGGGTTTTCAGGTGCATCCATGTCTAAGACTATGAAGTCTACAGGGAAATAGAAATCTCGCACCCTTACAATAACATCCTCAAGAATCCCTTTAGGTGACTTTATGGATCGATCTGTAACTGTAGTGTCACCTCAGTCGATTTTAACTCCGATTCTTCTAGGTGGTTGAGTAAGGATGTGGGTATCAAATTTATGGAAGCACCCAAGTCTAGCAATGCTCTGTCGAACTGGGTTTCACCTATCCGGCATGAAATCAGGGGAGTGCCTCGGTCTTTTGCCTTGGGTGGTGTAACGACTCGATTCCCAAGTCCCTACGAGACACGAGAACCGGACCGACTCGACTAATCCCAAGACCTAGTCGTCCAACGAGGAAGTAACCAAAAGAGCAGTAAAATAAACCACATTCAACATGAAATATAACTAGCAGTAACAAAATACAGCAGTAAGAAAAAGAACTACTACAGCATGTACCACCACAACAGTAGAACAACATTTATAACATAACAAGAACTACGAGTAAAGAAAAGTACAGAGAGTAACAAAAACTACTCACTACAGTGGAAACAAAAGGGGTACAAAAGAACAGTGGTAACTCTACTAGACCCTACTCGGCCCAGCGTCCTCTGCAGCCGCTGACCCTAGCTGCTCAACACCTGGTCCTGAAAGGTAACGAGTGTAACACGTCAGCGAAACGCTGAGTAGAGTAGCAGCTAAACTAAAGAAGCAGTAAGGTGTACAGTAGCTGTTTTATTTTCTTTCTTCCTTTATTTACGTCTTTCTATTGTTTCACAATTTATCTATTTCTCAGATCCTTCACTTGATCTCGAATGTTCCTCGTGGGAACAATCTTGATTGCAGTCTTTTCCGAACAGTAGAAGTAGCACGTGGTGCTCTCCTGGCCGGGAGAGTCCCCTGTGGTGATCCTACTCTCAGTCAACCACCCCAAGGTCATGGACATATGTAACGGTGACTACAGCACGTGTGATAAACGCACAGGTAGCTAACCCGCACTGGCACGCGGTCAGTCGTTTCCGTTAACGGGTGCACCCAAAGCATAACACGGAACCAGTACAGGGCAGAGCCCTCTCAGTAACAGGGGTCCAACCCCTCCACAGTAACCAAACAAGGGCCTTGTCCCTCCACAGTCTGCGCACCCTCGCCTGACTACCCTGGTTTGCCCCAGTGGGCCTAACAAGTCGGTGTAGGAGGCTAGCAGAACCCCGGGGCCCGTGGGGTAGCTAGTGCTCTCCCTACACTAGTAGCTCTCCTCGGTACTACATGCACGAGGGCCAGCAAGTCGGTACAAAGTGGCCAGACCTAACCCCGGGTCCCTGGGGCGGCTGGCTCCGCTCTTCACTAAGCAGGTAACAGGTGCTTCCCCTAGTACTACGTACCCAAGAGACAGCACACTACCACGTCTTTCTTTCTCAGTTCCATTCCTTTCTCTTTCCAGGAGATCCACTCCTAATTCCCCGTAGGGTTCCAGCTCTTTTAACTCAGAACATCTAGGTTTCACTTTCTAGTTTCACGTTCTTACGATCCATGTTCTCAATCACGTGTATTTATTCATAACAGGCAACTGTTAAATCAATTTACAGGCAACTATTTGTTCCTTTCCATTTTTTCAAGACTGTAGTATTCGTATATTCCACTAGTTTTTCCATCCTAGGATTCATGCCATACCCTAGGATCTATCATACAATCTAGTTTTCCAGCCATAGGATTCATGCAATACCCTAGGATCTATCATTCAATCTGGTTTCTCATTCCTAGGATTCATGCAATGCCCTAGGTTCTATTAATTGTTCCATAATTGTAACAAATTATGTTAATAATTTCTAAAGCCACTCTACCAGTTACAACGGGAGTACTGGGGGCGTGGTCGGGAATCCCGTGTGCCTCCGCAAGCCCCGAGACTGCACTGGAATGGGGTCCTATCACAAGGATCATACACAAGGAGTTTCTCAAAACAGTATATAATTACTGTAGACGGGTAGAGGATTTAATTCTGAAAAGAACGCAACTCGAAATGCGGAAAACGGACTCCGAACGGGCCCTAAACGGGTTGAAAACGACGAAACAGTGCAAAATCAGACGTCTGGAACCTCTTCCAGATGTCTTAAAATGAGGGTCAGATGGTACCTTTGCTCTGTATAGTCTCTCAGACATCCAGAAGCCTGTGGGGGCATCTGGCCTAGTTCCCAGACGTCCGATGGTCACCCCAGACGTCTGGAAGTCTTTCCCGTCGTCTGGCACTGCATTCAGACGTATGATTCGCGTTGGATGGCGAATCTCAGAACTTGCGCGTACCCATTCCTCGCTCTCAGTATGGATGGTCGAAGAGAAGGAGGAAGTACGAAAATAACTTACCTTTCAGACGTCTTCCCCATCATCTGGTTGGCACTACTCGCCCTCCGCCCGCGACGCACGGCCGCGCCGCGTCTCATCCGCCTGCTGCTCGAGCTGCAGCAGACCTCCCGCGTCACTCCGCACCCACTGCGCCCCCGCCGGCCGGCTCTAGCAGCCCCGGCAAGCTCGAACCCTCACAGCCGAGCACCTCCTCCCTCACGCAACACCTCCTCCCGCACTCGCCGCGGCTGCCGCCGCCACCGCTCGCTCACGCTCGCGCTCGCTGGAAGAAGAAGAAGGAGGAGCGGAGGTGATGAGAGTGAGGGAGAGGGCAAGGCTTTTTAAAGCCGCACGGGGAGAGGGAGAGAGAGAGAACGTAGACTGCGGTCGCAGGAGGAGAGAGGGAAAAAGAGAGAGGTGCGGCGGTTGCGGGTCTGCGCGCACCTGCGCGCAGACGTAGCCCCGCGTGCCACCCAAATAAAATCCCAGACGTCTGGAAGGGGTTCCAAACGTCTATTCAGACGTCTGGGCCACCTCCCAGACGTCTTAAAAGACGTCTGAAGCCGCATTCTTAACAATATAACAAACTCAAAGGAAGTTTCGTCCCCAAAACTTGCGCTAACTAGGGTGCGGGAAAAACGTCATATATAAAAACATAACAAACTCAAAGAGGACCGAAGCCGGTCCGAAAAGACGTTCCCGCGAAGAGTTCCGGGTACACTCCTGCATTGCCGCCTCAGGCTCCCAGGTAGCCTCCTCGTACCGCTGGCTCCTCCACAAAACCTTTACCAGGGGTACTTGCTTTCGTCTCAAACTACGGATGGCTCGGTCAAGAATCTGCACTGGCCGTTCGGGGTAGGTCAGGTTGTCGTCCACCTCGACGCTCTCGTGACTCAGTACGTGACTAGGATCGGCTACGTACTTCCTGAGGTTGGACACGTGGAACACGTTGTGCACACTAGAAAGCTGGGGAGGGAGGGCAAGTCTATAAGCAACGGGTCCAACCCGCTCCAGGACCTCAAAGGGCCCCACAAACCTCAGCACGAGCTTCCCTCTCACCCCAAACCGCTGCAGGCCCTTCATGGGCGAAACACGAAGGAAGACGTGGTCCCCAACCTCAAATTGCATCTCTCTGCGTCTCCAATCCGCGTAGCTCTTCTGTCTGCTCCTGACAGTGAGGAGTTGCCTATGGATCTGCTCGACTACCTCCTGGCTCTGCCGGATCAACCTGGGGCCAACCTCCCACTTGGTCCCCACCTCAACCCAACTCAAGGGTGCCGTACACCTCCGTCTGTACAGAGCCTCGTAGGGAGCCATGCCGATGCTTGAGTGATAGCTGTTGTTGTATGCAAACTCCGCCAGGGGCAGGTGCTCCTCCCAAGAGCCCCTCTAGTCCAGTACACAGGCACGCAAAAGGTCCTCAAGTGTCTGTATCGTGCGCTCAGACTGTCCGTCCATCTGGGGGTGGTAAGCTATACTAAACCTCAACCGCATCCCCAGGGCCTGCTGAAACTCAGCCCAAAACTGGGGCGTAAAGCGGGTATCCCGGTCGGATACGATCTCCCGTGGAACTCCGTGTAGTCGTACCACGTCGCGGATATACCTCTCTGCCAACTGTGCTGGTCCCAAAGTGATTCGGATCGGCAAGAATCGTGCCGTCTTCGTCAGTTTATCCACAATTACCCAGACTGCGTCGTGTCCTTGCTGAGTTACAGGTAAACCCACCACCAAGTCCATAGTGATGCTCTCCTACTTCCACTCTGGCACTGGAAGCGGCTGTAGCGGCCCTACAGGCCTCTGATGCTCGGCTTTTACCTGTTGACACACTAAGCACTGCTGCACGAATTCACCCACATCCCGCTTCATCCCCCTCCACCAAAACTCGCGTCTCAAGTCGTGGTACATCTTCGTGTTTCCGGGATGTATGGTGAATCTGGAATCGTGTACCTCAGTCAGGAGCTCTCTCAACAGCTCCTCGTCCCTGGGAACGCACAACCGTCCCCTCAGGCGTAGTACCTGGTCTGTGAAAGAGAAGTCCCCTGGGTCTCCTGACAGTACTCTATTGCGCAAGGACTGTAAGTACGGATCGGCCATCAGTCCTATGATGATGCGGTCTATTAGCTCTGGCCTAGCCTGTCGTGTCACAGTCACTGCCCCACAGTGCCCCCGTAACTCCAGGGGTCGCCAACTGCCCACCTCCTCCAAAAGTCTCCAACTCTGTAACTGTAAACTGGCCAAGTGTGTGGGCGCCTTCCGGCTCAAGGCTTCAGCCACCACATTGGCCTTTCCCGGGTGGTAGGAAATGCTGCAGTCGTAGTCCTTCAGGAGCTCCAACCAACGTCTCTATCTCATGTTGAGCCCCTTCTGATCAAAAAGGTATTTGAGGCTCTTGTGATCTGTGAAAATCTCGAAGGTCTCACCGTACAAGTAGTGCCTCCAGGTCTTCAGCGCGAAGACAACAGCTGCCAACTCCAGGTCATGGGTAGGGTAGGTATGCTCATGGGGCTTCAGTTGCCGCGAAGCGTAAGCGACAACATGGCCCCTCTGCATGAGCACACCTCCTAACCCCTGCAAGGAGGCGTCCGTGTACACAACGAACCCGCCACTACTGTCAGGGATGGTGAGCACGGGAGCCGAGGTCAACCTCTCCTTCAGCTCCTGAAAACACGCCTCAAAGGCGTCTATCCAAGTGAAGGGCACATCCTTCCGGGTCAACAGTGTCATAGGATGCGCAATCTGTGAAAAACCTCTGATGAATCGTCTGTAGTAGCCTGCCAATCCCAGGAAACTGCGAATCTCAGTGACTGAACGCGGTCTCTCCCACTTGAGCACTGCCTCAACCTTGGCTGGGTCCACCGCCAAGCCGTCTCCAGAGATCACATGACCTAAGAAGGTCACCTCCCTCAACCAGAACTCGCACTTGCTGTATTTGGCGTACAACCTACATCGTCTCAGAGTATCTAGAACCATCCGCAAGTGCTGCCCGTGTTGCGTCCGATCTCTAGAATAGATGAGTACATCATCAATGAATACCACCACGAACTGGTCCAAATACGGTCTAAACACCCAGTTCATCAGGTCCATGAAAGCAGCGGGGGCATTGGTCAGCCCAAACGGCATGACCAAAAACTTCTAGTGTCTGTACCGGGTGCGGAAAGCTGTCTTGGAGACGTCTGCCTCCCTGATCCTCAACTGGTGGTATCCAGACCTCAAGTCAATCTTGGAGAACACCGTGGCACCCCGCAACTGGTCAAACAAGTCGTCGATCCTCGGCAGCGGATATCTATTCTTGATGGTGACCCTATTTAGCTATCGATATCCACACAAAGGCGTAGGGTACCATCCTTCTTCTTCACAAACAGTACCGGGGCTCCCCAGGGAGACGCACTGGGCCTCACGAAACCCTTCTCCAAAAGGTCCTGCAACTGAGACTTGAGCTCTCGTAGCTCAAGCGGTGCCATCCTGTATGGCGCGGTGGAGATGGGGCTGGTCCCTGGTACTAGTGAGATCTCAAACTCGATCTCACGCTCGAGCGGTAGTCTTGGTAACTCGTCGGGAAACACGTTAGGGTACTCTCTGACCACCGGGATGCTCTGGAAGTCTGCCACAGGGCTAGGCTCTGTCACCACACAAGCTAGGAAGCCCTCACACCCCTGGCTCAAAAGTCTCGCCGCCCGAAGTGCCGAAATGCACCTGAAGCCTCCGTCCACTGGCTGCCGTGAAACTCGAAAGAAGGCAACTCTGGCATGGAGAAGACAATCTTCCTCTCAAAATAGTCTACCAAGGCATGGTAAGCGGACAGCCAGTCCGTCCCCAGAATTACGCCAACGTCCTCCATCTGTATCATAATCAGGTTAGCTGGCAGGCTATGTCCCCCGACGCTGACCTCGCAATCCGTGTACACCTCCTCAGCTACAAATAGCTGACCACTCGAACCTCTGATTACGAACGAATTCGCTAACAGCGTATAGCCCTAGCCTAAACTAACTGCGAAACTGGCTGCGACAAACGAGTGCGTAGCGCCGAAATCGAAAAGCGTGTAAACGAGTCTGCCGGAAACTGAAACCATACCTGCCACCACTGAGCCCAAAGCTCTGGCATCCCTGTGTGTCAGGGCGTTGATACGCCCCTCAGCTCTAGGTGCGGACGAAGCAGCCACACTCTGCGTCGGACGGGCAGGTGCTAGCTGGTACCCTCCTCGTGACTGCTGTCCTCCTCCTCGCGCCTGGGAACCGCGGCCTCCTGCACGTCCTCCAGTGCTCTGCGCGGGAAGTATCTGCTGACCTCCTGCCCTAGACGGGCAGTCCCTCCTGATGTGGCCCGACTGGCCACACTGGTAACAGAGGGGAACCCGACTCCCGCCCTCAGTGGGTCCTTACTGTCGGCTGGGCGGAGGTTCGGTGCTGGCGACTGGCCCCTGTCGAGGGCGCCCAAAGGCCACTGATGGCCCTGCAAAACGTGACGGCTCTCCCGCGGACGCCACGTGCCTCCTCTCTCGCCGGCCCTGTGAAAAGTCTAGCTGGAAGGGCCTCTTCCGCTCGCCATCAGTGTCTCGCGCGGACGGGTTGGTCTCCTCGTAAGTCATGGCTGCCTCCACCACCCTCGAAAACGTAGGCAGCTTCAGGGGTTTGACATACCCCCGAATCGTAGGCCGGAGCCCCTCGGTGAACCTCCAAAGGCGCTCCTCCTCAGTAGCTATCGCTGTCACTGCAAAGCGGGACAGCTCCAGGAAACGCGTGCGGTATGCGCTCACGGTCATCATCCCTTGGCGGAGAGTGTGGAACTCCCGCCTCCTCTGGTCCTGCCACGTCTGGGGAAAGTACTGCTTGCAGAAGAGGGCGACGAACCGATCCCAGGTCGGCTCGTCCCTCTCCTTTCCCCGGACCGCCCTCCACCACCTGTGTGCCGCACTCTCCAGCTAGTACATGGCAAAGACCACGCGGCACTCCACCGGGGGGCGAAGGGTGTCGAAAATCTTCTCCAGCTGCTCGAGCCAGTCCTCTGCCTCAGTCGGGTCCTCATCCCCCTTGAAGGAGGGGGGCTTCAGCTTCCGGAACTGCCCGAAGAGCTCGGAGTGACGCTGCAGTGGGGATGCTGGTGCACCTCCAGGCAACGGTGCCTCGTGCACAGAAGTATCGGAGGAAGGTGGGGGCTGCGGCGGCCCATCCTCTCCCCCGTGTCCAGCGCCGCGTCCGTCGGGTGGTCCCATAGAGGACTCCCCCTCCACAGCCCCAGGGTGAGGCGCTCGGGGCGGTGGGTGGAGCTCCTCTCGCACAATATCCCATATCAGCTGGGCGAGGTCCTGGGCCTGGACGCCCGGGAGTAGTGGTTGGTCCACTGAGGCGTCGGCAACGGCATGCCCACCTCGCTGACCTCGTCCTCGGCCGCGCCCGCGGCCCGCCTCACCAGTCCCGCGACGAGGCATCTCCCGCAAGGAGACGCGAAACAAAATGGAACACGCAATACGGAACGGTACCTAATGAAAACGTCTAAGAGCTCATGTCAAAAGATATGTTTTGGTGGCTACTCTTGTCATAAACATGTGAATTGGTTATTTTCCAGTCAGTTGATTCACTTCTCGAGACGACCTTGCTCTGATACCATCTTGTAACGACCCGATTCCCGAGTCCCTACGAGACACAAGAACCGGACCGACTCGACTAATCCCAAGACCTAGTCGTCCAACGAGGAAGTAACCAAAAGAGAAGTAAAATAAATCACATTCAACATGAAATATAACTAGCAGTAACAAAATACAGCAGTAAGAAAAAGAACTACTACAGCATGTACCACCACAACAGTAGAACAACATTTATAACATAACAAGAACTGCGGGTAAAGAAAAGTACAGAGAGTAACAAAAACTACTCACTACAGTGGAAACAAAAGGGGTACAAAAGAACAGTGGTAACTCTACTAGACCCTACTCGGCACAGCGTCCTCTGCAGCCGCTAACCCTGCCTGCTTGATGAGAACCTCATCATGAGCCATAACTAGCTCATTTTGACCTAATACAAAGGATAAAAGCTCCTACATAACTCAAGGAAAGGCTTAACTCAGAGAATTCTGAGTTTAAGGAGAAAACAAGTCATAAGGGGTGAAAATGCAATTTTACCAGTATAATCTGCATACAGGGTAATTCAGGGTCCAAACATAGGTCAAACAAACCAAATAAGAAGGAAAGTGGGATGATCTGACAAAGGCTACAGCAATTCCAAGGAACTAAATGATAATCTGTAACCTTAAAACAAACCCACTTCAATTCATGAGGTTCGAGGCAAAGTAAAAAATCAACTAAACCCTCTAAAATTCATAGAAAAATAATCTCTAGGGTTTAGAACCTTCAATTTGACCTTAGGAACCCATTTTGACCTACATTGAGAACCATGCCCAATTAACAACTTAATTTGGGTTTTTGCGTAAATTGATCGGTCAAACAAGGTTTAATCTGGAAATAAAATTCACCATCATAATCCTTAGGCCCCAATTAGTCATGTATAAAAACTTGAGCCTAGGAGGAAACCTTCTCGACCAACTTTACACTTTGGTCCTCATTTATTTACTTTTTGGCCCTCAACTTTTGAACCCTCACATTTATGCCCCTAACTCTCCTTCGTTCTTTGCATTCAGGTCCCTCCTGCCAAAACCTGACCAGCACCATGCTCCGGCGACCTTGCGCGGAGCATGGTGCCGCATAGGGTAAGGGGGAGGGTCTGGCAAGTAAACCGGGGGTGCCCTGCGTCGTCAGCCGTCGCAGGGACACCCCCCTGGTCGCTGCAACCCACCATACCGGCCGTGCGAACACACGGACGGTATGGGTCTCCATCTCCGGCGTCCTCCGGCGAGGGAGACACGTCGTCTCCCTCCGCCCTCCTCTCTGATTCTACCCTATAAGTACCCCCCGTCGCTCCATCGTTCGGGGGAGCTCGGTCCTGACGGAGAAAGACCCCTACTTCCTCTCTTCCCACTCCGACAGGAAGCCCTCCAGCTCCGGCGGCCTCCCCTCTTCCTCCTCGTCGCTCTGCCGCACTACCAGCTGCAGGGTTGCTCTCCCTCGCTCTTCCCGCGCCACGCCGCACCCAGCTGGCACCTCTCCGGCCCTCTCCTCGCCGCCGCCCCTTCCCCTGGGCAGCTTCTTCTCCGGCGACAGTAGATACGACTATCGCCTGCTCCGGCCCCTCCTCGTCCTGCTAAGTAGGTAGAACTCCTCCACTTCCTCCCCTCTTCCTTTTCCTCACTTTACATCTTTACTGTTACCCCGATCCGACCAATCGCCCTCACCTTCTCCACCTCCGGCCCCTGCTCCGGCGACCTGCTCCCATCACTCCAGCAACCCACATGGCTCGCCGACCACCGCAGAACCTCCGCCTCCTCACCCTGATCAACCTCCGTCCACCCACTTCCCCCAAATCACCCTCTGCAACTCCACCGAACAAACCCACCTCCTAACCTGCAGTTTGACCTAGGGCGGCCCTTAGGCTCCGCCCCGCCGCCTGCACACCCCCGACCACCTTCGCCGTGCCACGGCGAAGGTCCTCCGCGTTTCTGATTGGGCCGAGAGGCCGTTTCTCTGTGGGCAGGTACCTGCGCTCGCCGCCGCCATTGTTGAAGCGAAGCAGCTTCTTCACCTGCTGCCCCAGGTGCGCCACGCCCAGGTCACGCTCCCAGGCTGCGCGAGGCATCTTCGCAAAGCGTCAGGCTGCAGTTGAGGCGAAGCCCTCGCGCGAAGCCCTCGTGCGAAGCCTCGACCGCCGCTGCCTCCTCTACGCAGGCGTCAAATTGGGGTGGGACATTTAGTCCCACCTCGGAAGGCCCTGAAGGAGCGCAGCGGTATAAAGTGAAAAAGTGCTGGAGGCTTATCGCCTCAGCACACGGGGTGAGGTCCCCTTCACCCGCCCGACTACCCGGCCTCGTCCGCACGCACGCCTCGCGGACCTGGCCCGACCCGACTTAGCCCGACCTGCACTCCTCGCCCACCACGCACGCCGGTGGGCCTGGACCCGGGCGCGACCCGTACCCGACTACCCGGCAGCTCTGGGAGAGCTTTCCTAAGAGCGGATTCTGTGAGAGAGAAACGCGGGGGGGGGGGGGGGGGTAGAGTAGGTTTTTGCCCGCTGACGAGAACTTTGAAGTGTGCAGGCACAGGCGAAGAAGAAGAAGACGAGCGAGGCAGAGAAGAAGGATGACGAAAGCTGAAGGAAGGAGGAGCACTGTAGCAGCGGCGGTTTAAGTTGTCTGATTGGAAAATCAGACGACGCTCTGAAGGCAGAAAAGAGGAAGAAGAACAGGACCGCAAGGGAAAAGAAAAAGAAAGAGACAAGCAGAAACAAGAGCTGAAAGAAGAAGAAGAACATCAACCCACTGCTGCAGATAAAGAAGACAGAAAGAAAAAGAAGAAAGAAGGAGAGACGACGCCCTGCAGAAAAAGGACTGCAGAGAAAGAAGGAGAATGAAGAAGCCGTGCCGCTGAGCAAGGGACCGCAAGAAGAAAAGCTTTACAGCTGAGGCAGAAAGAAGAAAGAAGAAAGAAGAAATAAGAAGAACAGAAGGCAGAAGAAGAAGACCACCAGGAGATAAACAAAGAAGAAAAACCAAAAGCCAAAGAGAAGAGAAAACAAAGAGGAAGAAAGAAGAAATCAAATTTTTATCTCTCCCTCTCTCTCTCTCTTTATTTTTGTAATATTTTTTTGAATTTGTATCTCTAGAATACAACTTGCTCCCTGAGTTCGACCTCGGGAACTCTTTTATTTCTGAGTAACAAATTATATTAAACTGGTAATCACTTCTCTATACTATACTACGACGAAATAATAGAACTATAGAGGAAGGTTGTCACCACTGCTCAACACCTGGTCCTGAAAGGTAACGAGTGTAACACGTCAGCGAAACGCTGAGTAGAGTGGCAGCTAAACTAAAGAAGCAGTAAGGTGTACAGTAGCTATTTTATTTTCTTTCTTCCTTTATTTACGTCTTTCTATTGTTTTACAACTTATCTATTTCTCAGATCCTTCACTTGATCTCGAATGTTCCTCGTGAGAATGATCTTGATTGCAGTCTTTTCCGAACAGTAGAAGTAGCACGTGGTGCTCTCTTGGCCGGGAGAGTCCCCCGTGGTGATCCTATTCTCAGTCAACCACCCCAAGGTGACGGACATACGTAACGGTGACTACGGCACGTGCGATAAACGCACAGGTAGCTAACCCGCACTGGCACGCGGTCAGTCGTTTCCATTAACGGGTGCGCCCAAAGCATAGCACGGAACCAGTACAGGGCAGAGCCCTCTCAGTAACAGGGGTCCAACCCCTCCACAGTAACCAAACAGGGGCCTTGCCCCTCCACAGTCCGCGCACCCTCGCCTGACTACCCTGGTTTGCCCCAATGGGCCTAACAAGTCGGTGTAGGAGGCTAGCAAAACCCCGGGGCCCGTGGGGTAGCTAGTGCTCTCCCTACACTAGTAGCTCTCCTCGGTACTACGTACACAAGGGCCAGCAAGTCGGTACAAAGTGGCCAGACCTAACCCCGGGTCCCTGGGGCGGCTGGCTCCGCTCTACACTAAGCAGGTAACAGGTGCTTCCCCTGGTACTACGTACCCAAGAGACAGCACACTACCACGTCTTTCTTTCTCAGTTCCATTCCTTTCTCTTTCCAGGAGATCCACTCCTAATTCCCCATAGGGTTCCAGCTCTTTTAACTCAGAACATCTAGGTTTCACTTTCTAGTTTCACGTTCTTACGATCCATGTTCTCAATCACGTGTATTTATTCATAACAGGCAACTGTTAAATCAATTTACAGGCAGCTATTTGTTCCTTTCCATTTTTCCAAGACTGCAGTATTCGTATATTTCACTAGTTTTCCCATCCTAGGATTCATGCCATACCCTAGGATCTATCATACAATCTAGTTTTCCAGCCCTAGGATTCATGCAATACCCTAGGATCTATCATTCAATCTGGTTTCTCATTCCTAGGATTCATGCAATGCCCTAGGTTCTATTAATTGTTCCATAATTGTAACAAATTATGTTAATAATTTCTAAAGCCACTCTACCAGTTACAACGGGAGTACTGGGGGCGTGGTCGAGAATCCCGCGTGCCTCCGCAACCCCGGAGACTGCACTGGAACGGGGTCCTATCACAAGGATCATACACAAGGAGTTTCTCAAAATAGTATATAGTTACTGTAGACGGGTAGAGGATTTAATTCCGAAAAGAACGCAACTCAAAATGCGGAAAAGGGACTCCGAACGGGCCCTAAACAGGTTGAAAACGACGAAACAGTGCAAAATCAAACGTCTGGAACCTCTTCCAGACGTCTTAAAATGAGGGTTAGATGGTACCTTTGCTCTGTATAGTCTCTCAGACGTCCAGAAGCCTGCGAGGGCATCTGGCCTAGTTCCCAGACGTCCGATGGTCACCCCGGACGTCTGGAAGTCTTTCCCGTCGTCTGGCACTGCAGTCAGACGTCTGATTCGCGTTGGATGGCGAATCTCAGAACCTGCGCGTACCCATTCCTCGCTCTCAGTACAGACGGTCGAAGAGAAGGTGGAAGTACGAAAATAACTTACCTTTCAGACGTCTGGATAGTCCTCCAGACATCTTCCCCGTCGTCTGGTTGGAAACCTAGACGTCTAATTCTAGAAAAACTTCCAGAATCAGAGTACTACTCGCCCTCCGCCCGCGACGCACGGCCGCGCCGCGTCTCGTCCGCCTGCTACTCGAGCTGCAGCAGACCTCCCACGTCACTCCGCGCACACTGCGCCCCCGCCGGCCGGCTCTAGCAGCCCCGGCAAGCTCGAACCCTCACGGCCGAGCGCCTCCTCCCTCGTGCAACACCTCCTCCCGCACTCGCCGCGGCTGCCGCCGCCGCTCGCTCACGCTCGCACTCGCTGGAAGAAGGAGGAGCGGAGGTGATGAGAGTGAGGAAGAGGGAGAGGCTTTTTAAAGCCGCGCGAGGAGAGGGAGAGAGAGAACGCAGACTGCGGTCGCAGAAGGAGAGAGGGAAAAAGAGAGAGGTGCGGCGGTTGCCGGTCTGTGTGCGCCTGCGCGCAGATGCAGCCCCACGTGCCATCCAAATAAAATCCCAGACGTCTGGAAGGGGTTCCAGACGTCTGTTCAGACGTCTGGGCCACCTCCCAGACGTCTTAAAAGACGTCTGAAGCCGCATTCTTAACAGGTAGGAGTCTGCTTAGGGTTACAGAGCTGGCTTGCTCTGACAGTACAATTGGACTCCCACTCTTGGTTTGCGGCTTACGTTGAGGTGTACACACATTCTTCAAGAATCGTGCGTAAGCTGGTACGTGGCGAATCGCATCCATCAAGGGGATGCTTATCTGGACCTGCTCAAAGAGCTTGACCAGGTCCTCCTTAGGAGCCACAGATTTAGTTGTCTTCTTTCCCTTGGTCAAGGCCTTGGGAAATGGAACCTTAGTTGGTTCCTCTAGGATAGGTCCAGGTCTTTGATCTGGGACAGGGATAGGAACGTCCTGGATTACTGTCCTAAGGTTTGGGTCACTACCAGGCTTGGAGTGATCTGGATAAGGTGGATCTTGGGTCTCCTTACCACTACGGGTGGTTACAGAATTCATCCCTTCCTGGTTCTGGTTAGGGTTTGGTAGGATGGGTTGCTGCTGATAACTCGTATAAGAAGTTGAGTTCTCCATCTCATCAGGTGAAGGAATAGAGGGGGCCTGATAAACCATGTGTGCTTGACCCAGGTTTGGGTTCATAATGCGCCGTTGGGTCGGCACGCTATTAGGGTTAGGAAGAGGCTGAGAAGGAAGTGTGCCTGGTTGGCGAGAATTTGCCAATTGGGCCAGTTGGTTTCGAACTACTATGATTTCATCCTTGTGTTGCTTTTGAATAGCCGCATTCGTTCGCTGAATGTCATCCAGAGTCTGAAGGATGAGGGACATTTGGTCTTGGTTTGGCTCGAATGGATAAGTAGGGTTGGGCCAAGGTTGAGGCGGCTGGTAAGGATGAGGTGCTTGTGGATGGGGCTGAAAGGATGGTCTTGGGTTCTGGGAATTCCCTGTCCATTGGAAGTTGGGATGGTTTCGCCATCCAGGATTGTAGGTATTGGAAAATGGGTCATTCTGGATGGTGTTGAGGTCCTCGCAGGTCTGAGGAGCCTCAGAAAAGTCAGAGAATGGGGGAGTGGAATTCCCCTGACTAGTATAGAAAGGGTCAGAGGTTCCTCCGATCCGAAAGTCAGATGGGGGTGGATATGGGTCCATCCCAGGAGAAGGTCGATGGAAAATGTTTTGCACAGTCTCCCGTGTGAAGGAAGGCTGTGCAAAGCAATTATGCGCAGAGGTGGCTCGCTGCAAGTGCTAAGTCAGCTCATCCACCTTCTTCTCAATAATAGAGACCTTATCCAACCTACTGGCCATCAATTCCAGATCGACTGATGCGAACAGGCCCTGCATCTCGTGTGCTTCCCTAAGGTTCGTCGATGCGCGGGTATTCGTCCTGTCGAATAATCCCATGGAGTCATTTTTGATGGAGTTCTCGCACATATTCTTGAGAATCTCCCACACGGTGTCCTCATGATGACCCATGATATTCCCTCCGTAAGTTGCATTGACGAATAGCCTAATATCCTCACGGAGTCCCTGGTAAAAAGATTGGACTTGTTCCCATTTAGGAACTCCGTGATGGGGGCACTTCGTCATGAGATCCTGAAAGCGATCCCATGCCTCATGGAGAGGTTCTCCCGTCTGTTGCGTGAAGTGGGTAATTTGATGGCGCAAGGCGTTGGTCCAACCAACGGGGAAGAACTTCTTCAAGAACTCAGACTGAAGTTTTTCCCAATTGTTGATCAGCCAGGTCTATGTTTGGTACCAATGGGCGGCCTTGTCCATAAGGGAGAAGGAGAACATCTTCATGAGGAGAATATCCCAATTTTGCGCATCTGACCTGAAAGTCTGGGCCAGATGCTTTAGCTGTTTAATGTGTTGGAAGGGGTCTTCAGAATTAAGCCCATGGAATTTAGGTATGGCATGAATCATGTTGGGCTTCAACTCAGAATCAGGTCCTCCAGTCGGGATTCTAACTCGAGGCTCAATAGCCACCACAGCGGGATTATAATGATCTCGCATCATGGGACGCTGCGGTGGGTGCATGAAGTTCTGGAAGAGGTCATTGAGTCGCTGGAGCTGGTGCTCCAGATTGTTCTCTTCCTCAACTGGCTGAGCCATTGTGGAAGAAGAAGGTGAGTTGGGTTCAGAATCGGAGGAGAGGTCTATGTGAAGTGTTGGTTGCACAAACAAGGGCACCGAGGCTCGGCCTCGAGGAGAGTGAATTTCTAAAGGAGGTTTCAAGGACCTCTTACCAAACATACACTAATGGAGAGGATGAGTTTAGCAGGTGTTGGACCCAATCAAGACACCCAAAATGTTGGGTGACTATAGAGGTTCAAGGCAGATGGACCCCTTGATCAAAAGGTCGTCCACCTGAGAATTACCTAGGCAGCCAGAGAGGGTGAGTCCCGTGAAGACCCCTACACGGTAGAGCGCCCCCACGAGTTACAGGGTTTCCCCCACCCGACCTCTCTGGTCACTGAGATTCCAGGTAGACCAGAATGGGGACCTTGACCTCTTAAGTCTACCACTTTTAGTTAGGATCAAGGTGCTTAGGTTTTCACTTGAACTTTAACCTTTTGAGTGCAAAGAGTGACCTAAGTTCAAGGTTGGTTGACCCAAGGGGTCAACTTCACCTACTAGTTCCTTTGAGAGCTTATTAGGTCTTGTCTTTTAGGGTTCAAGTATTTTTAAGAGCCAAATTTCTTAGGGTTTCTCTTAATAGGTGTTTTCAAACAATGGTTTGGGCACACTTCTTTTGGGAATTCTCAATTCTTGCTTAGAAAGTGTGTCTCTAAAACCCTAGTTTTGAATCTTATATTGGCTCTAATTGGTCCAGTTAGTTGCCTCTAGCTTGGGTAATTAGGGCTCAAGCAAGAAGGTTTTAGCCCTAAATACCCTTAATGGATTCACAGATATATTGTGTTGAAATTGAAAACAAGCAGCTTTGGTGATTTACTAAATATGGAAGACAGGTTATTCCTAAATTGCTTGTTCTTTCTTTTTCTTCATCTTTAGAATTTAGGGGTTTAAATGAGAGGATAGAAAATTACCTGTCCTTGGTGTGGTTGTTGTGCGGCTGTTTGTTGTCATCTTGATTTCCTGTGCCTGCACAACAAAAGAGAAGAGATTAGTCAATAGAAACTCCAAAAATTGTGAATTAATAGCTTCTAGAATAGTCGTTGCTCCCCGACAACGGCGCCAAAAATTGGCTGTCACCTTTGTTGATGTGGTTATTATAGTCGTTGTGGTATATGACAAAAACGGTCACCAGTCTAATACAATTTATTACTCGGAATGAAAAATTTCTCGAGGTCGAACTCAGGGAGCAAACTAAAATTCCAGAAGCATATAAATTCACAATATATATAAGGTTTTACAAAAAATTAAGAGAGAGAGAAAGAAAGAGAGAGTAATTAGCTTTTTCTTCTTCTCTTTCTTGAGCTAGCTCTTCTCTTCAGCTTGTTTTCTTCTTCATTCTTCTTTTCTTCTTCTCTGCTTCTTCTTTCTTCTTCTTCATCCTGTCTTCATCTTTCTTCTTCTCAGCCTATCTTCTTCTTTCTTCTTTTCAGCAGCTGCAGTTCCTCTTTCTCTTTTTTCTTCTTTCTTCTGCTCTGGCCCTTCTTCTTTTTCTTTCTTTTCTTCTTCTCTTGCTGCTAACTTTCCTTCTTTTTCCCAATGTCTGATTCAACGCTCAGACGACTTAACTACTCGGTTGCTACAGTGCCGCTCCTCCTCTTTTCCTTCAGCTTCTTTCCTTCCTTTCTTCTTCTCTTTCTTCATCCTTCTCTTGCTTCTTCCTTCTTCTTCCTTCTTCCCTGCAGCTAAGTCCTGGTTGCTACTTCTCTTCTTCTTTCTTCTCTCCTACGCACACACGCAAATACCAACGCAAAACCTACCCTACCCCTTCCCCGCGTCTCTCTCTCTCTAGATCTCTCTTTGGTAAGCTCTCCCAGAGCCGAGTAATCGGGTCGGGTCGCGTGCCCGGGTCCAAGCACACCGACGTGGGTGGTGCGCGAGGAGCGCACAGGAGGGTGTCGGGTCGGGTCAGATCCACGTGGGTGTGCCGCGGACGAGACCCGGTGATAGGTAAGGGACCTCACCCCGTGTGTATTCGAAGGCGAAGAGGCTATACCACTTTTTCAATTTAAGTGTGGGCGTTCTCCCATACACTTACGAGGTGGGAATAAAGTCCCACCTCCACTCCGCTCGCCCATAGGCGAGAAGCAGCTAGCAATTAGGCAGCAGCGAAGGCTTCGCACTCCCAATTGAGAACCTGGGCACCTTTGCGAACGTGTCCCGTGTTGCCTGGAGACTGCGCCTGGAGCCGAAGAGACCTGGAGCTACCTACAAAGTAACTCCTGCAGCTCGTTAATGGCGGCGAAGAGGGTGAACCCTGAAATCACGAAGACGGCCTCACGGCCACATCAGACAACACAGGGAGCTTCGCCAGAGTGTGGCGAAGGCAGTGCGAGGGGCGGCGTGCTGTGAGAGTGCCTGTGGTCGTGCGCCTAGGGCAACCTGCGTGCGTGGAAGTGGGTGTGTCCGGGGGGTGCTCAGAGTGTGTAGGGTGGTGAATGGAGTAGGGGAAACGCTAGAGTGGAGTGAGGGGGAGCTTCTGGGCTTGTCGGCGAGGGGTGGAAAGGTCTGTGGAAGTGGAGCGATCTCGCCGGAGATGGTGGCCGAAGGTGGAGCAGATGAAGGTGGTCGTGGCAGTTGAGGGGTTTAAAATACTAATTCAAGAAGGGAAAAGTGAGAAGAGAGTAAGGAGAAAGTTCCTACCTACTTAATCGACGAAGAGGGAGAGGAAGACTGTCCGGCGCGTGCCTGCAGGAGCTAGGGACGAAGATGCCCAGAGGAGGAGTGACGGCGACGAAGAAGAGATCTGAGGACGCCAGCTGGTGCGGCCTGGCGTGGGACGACGAAGCAGAGTGGGCTCTGCTGTAGGTCTGGCAGCAGAGCGACGAGGAGGAGGAGGAGAGTTCACCGGAAGCTAGGGCAGTCTGACCGGAGAGAGAGGAGACGAAAGAGGGGGATTTTCTCGGCCAGAACTAGCTTGGAGTGGACGCCAGCCCCTGCCACTCCTTATAAAGGTGCTGGCGAGGAGAGTGGCCCGAGGGAGCGACGTGGGGAGCTCACCAGAGATGGAGACCCATGCCTTTCGTGAGTTCGCACGAGAGGCATGGGCAGCCGCAGGTCACAGGGGAGGGTCCCTACAATAGAGGACGACGTAGGGAACCCCCCGTTCATTCCTGAGAACGGGCGTCATACCCTGCGCAGCGCCATCCTCCGTGCAAGGTCGCCGGAGGTATGGCACCTGCGCAGAGTAGCAGGGAGGACCGTTCTGCAAAGAACGATGGGAAAGATAGGGGGTTGTGTGTAAGGGTTTCAAAAGATAAGGGTCAAAAAGTAATTCAAGAGGATCAATTTGTAAAGTCGGTCAAGATGGTCTTCTCTTAGGCCCAAATTTTTGTACCAGCCTAATTTGAACCTAAGGAATTTAATGGTAAAATTTTATTTTAGGTTTGACCATGTTTGACTGGTCAATTTGCGTAAAAATCCAAATTAGTTCATAAATTGGGCATGGTTCTCATTTTAGGGCAAAATAGGTTGCAAAGGCCAAATTGAAGGTTCTAAATCCTAGGGAATATTTTTCCATGAATTTTAGAGGATTTAGTTGATTTTTATCATACCTCAAACCTCGTGAATTAAAGTAGATTTATGTTAGGGTTACAAAATGTCATTTAATTCCTAGAAGTTGCTATAACCCTTTTCAGATCAGATCATCCCACTTCCTTCCTCATTAAGCTTAGTTGACTTGTGTTTAGATCCTTAAATACCCTATTTGTGTATTGCATTGGTAAAATTACAGTTTTACCCCTTATGATTTATTTTACTCTTCAATTCAGAATTCTCTGAGTTAAGCTTCTCTTTAGGTTTTGTAGGAGCTTCTTCATACTTATTTAGATTAAATTATGCTAGTTAGGGTTCATGATGAGGCTCTCATCATTATGGAGCCCACCAAATACTTTGTGGCTCGAAAAGATATGGAAATGCAAATCTAAGGTTTGGCTAAATCAGTTTAGCCTGATTAAAGTTGGGGTCCTCAAAAGTTAATGGATCGGTGGAGAATGTAGGAACTCTACTAGTGAGATCAGAGAAGGATAAGACTTGATTAATGGTTTGATCATTGTTCGGTTCCCGATAGAAAGATGGAGGTGAATTAACTAGATTAGAAAGAGGTAAGTCAGAATAGAAATTGATTCCAGTGGTGGGTCAGGGTTGGGATCGGGTTTTGAAAGGCTCTGAATGAGGTGTGGCCTCTTTGAGGTTCAAATTGTCAGCCTTAGAATCAGAATCAAAGAATGGATCATGGATACTGAGGTTGTAAGCTGGCTTATAATCATATGGAAACAATAGTTCTCCAAAATCAAAATATGATTCGAAATCTTCGGAGAATTTGCGACAATCAGCTTCTGAACCTGATTCAAGATCTAGATTTCCACCACTGAATAAATCATGATGCATAGAATCAACAACCTAACTTTGATCTAACCTAGTCTCAAATTTTGAGCTCAAAGAGTTTCCCTTATTAGGCATAGGCTTGGATTTTGGGTACCTAGAGTAGATCCAATCAAATCTCAACTCTTCCAACTCCTCTGTTTTTGTATTGCAAATCGGTGTGACTTCCGAAAAGTCTATTCGTTCCTCTGAGGAGTTTGGAGAGGTATAATCATCAAATACTGACCCAAAATCAAAATTTAGATCTAAATCTGGTTCTCATCACAATGGGCCTCACGATCATCCCAAATAGGCTCAGATCTAGATTCTAGCCTAGGGTTAGAATTGGGTCATTAGAATTTGGACATGGTTCTATTGGGATGTCAAAATCACTCTTGAGGATTAGCTTAATAGGATAAGGTGCGGGAATTACATTCTCGAGAAGTTTTAACTCAAGCTCATCACAAGTGTTTAGTAAATCAAGGCATGATGGACCAGCTTCATTACTCTCTTTGGTTGGTTCGCAACTGGATCCACCCAGCCCAAGTTTTGATCAGGTATGCCATCCGACATAAAGTTTGAATTTGATTCTATTTGGGTTGGGGGTCCACAACAACCTCAATTTTCGAACTTAGGCTTTGGGAAATCATATTGATCCCCAAAATTGTTCCAAGATTCATCACAAAGTTCTAGATGGGGATCGGGATATTTTTGATTGATAGCTTTGTGTAATAGATTCAACATATTTCCACATTTCCCAATGAGATCTTGGTGTATTTCCCAAAGTGGGGGATTTGACAAATATTGTAAACACTCATTGCTATGTAATTTCCCCAATTCAATGTATTTTGATAAGAGAGCATCTCGGGTTGAATCATGTATCATTTGGGTCAACATTAGGTGACCAGCAAAATGTATCATTTTGTTAGAGACTAGCAAAATGTAAATTGGGGGGTGTGATGAAACTACATTTGCATGTGATAATTAGTTAATTTTGATGTAGTTTCATAACTTAGTACAAATAATTAGCATAATAATAGGGCTAATAGCTTAATTAACACATTTGCATACAACAAATCTAAATAATGTTAAATTATGCATATTTGCATATTATTACATAATTATTTTATGTATGCAAGTACTATAGGTTCATTAAAGTCCTATTATTAAATTTACATGGAGAGGAGTGACCTGATTCCTTAGTCTTATTTTATATACCATCAATTAGATATTCGTTCAATTAATTAACTTAAGTTAAACCTAATTCTCTAATTGAACTCAATTTGAATTAATTAATATTTGATTAGATCAAATCTATTCTTAATCAACTAACTCAACACAATTTCATTTTTATCCCATTTACTTTTATAATATTATTTTATTTTTTTATGCTCTCCATCCTTCCCACCAATTCCCTCATCTCATTGGAAGAAAATAAAAGATACAAATAAAAAATAAAAATCCCACGCCCATCCACACACCCACTTCCTACGTACCCTCCCTCCCATTTTCTCTCGTAACCTTCTCTCTTCCTCTCTTTTTCTCCGTTTCATTCTTCCCAGCCAAAGACCTTAGGGGACAACCCACACTCTTCCCCTCCTCGTCACCTCTTCTCCTCCCCTCATTCCCATCCTCATCAACGATCTCTGCTCCAAGCCGCTGGAGCCACCCTCTCCACCATCCCACTCCCTCGCGTGCACTCTCTCCCTCTCCCTTTTAATCTCTCCTTCTTCCTTCCATTTTTCCTTCTCTCTCTTCCCCCACAACAACCCACCACTACCACAAGCGGCAACTCACCTCCATCCCACTCCCTCCGTACACTCTCTCCCTCTGCCTCGTAAACTCCTCCTTCCTCCTCCCATTTTTCCTTCTCTCTCTTCTCCCCTCAACGCACCCATCATCCACCATCACTGTCACTCACCTTCCTCCTTCCCCAAACGCAGCAACAGCAACATCACCCTCTGCTCCAACTGCATTTCTCCTCCTTCCCCAACTCTCTCAACTTCTCCTCTCTCGTCCTTCTCCTTTGTGTTAACTCCCTTTCCACCTCCACAACAACCCAACACCACCACCGGCTCCATCACCACCTTCAAAACCGCCAGCGCCGATCCTCTCGCCTCCTCTTCTCCTTCCCTATCGAACCGCTCTCTCCACCCTCTCCGTCAACTCCCCCAACGCAGACGCTGCAACATCCCATGCCCCCCCCCCTCCTCTCCACACCGATCACCTGCAGCCACAATCAACGGCCAAGCACACCCCCTATGTCAACGATGATTGCTGCCGCCCCCATCCCCATCGTCTCCTCTGCAAAGCTCTTCCCCGACGTCCTCCTCCAATCTAGCAGAACATGAGCTTTCCTCCACTTCCTTTTTCTTTGCATTTAATGTGTGACACTATTTAGTTAAAATTTGTGTTTCCTTAAGAACGTGAATGCTGTGTTCTTAGTGTCAATGTGTATTTTTCTGGACTCACCTTTTAAACTTTTAAATTCAGAATTCCAAGTTCCTAATCTATATGTGACTTTGTGTGTGAAATATCTTCATGTTTAATGTTTGTTTTTTAGATTGGTAAATAAAGTTACATGTACGTTCAGATCTATTGTGTGGCATGGAAATCTAATTCCATGTTTCATATTATGCATAATATAGTTCATGTTGCGAGTACTTAAACGAACATTTTAGAAAATTAGATTAAAAAAAAACATTTGCATGTTTTTTTAAATTATCAAATCTCTTTCCCATGTTTAATAGTAGTTGTTAGTTAGGGTAACATTAGAATGTAATAAATTCCAAGTTAACTTTCATTCTTATCTTTAAAGTACATTAATTAGCCTATCAACCTAATTAAGAATTATTTAGAAGTCTTCCAACGAAAAGACTCGGAATTACCAAATTATTAATAGTTCAATATAAATTTTAAACTTGATGTTCTTATCGTACTATAACAATGTAATTTTAACTATAGCGATTCGAGCTCATCATGTTTATGGCACCATTGACGAGAGGCATTAAAATGTAATTAGGTTGTTAGTTTTATTTTAAAAATAAAAAATTTAAAAAAATGTTTATTATCCTTGTTAGTGTTTTTGTTACTTCCTTGCATTTCTTTTTAGTTTGATTTATCACTAAATTTATTTTCTTTGGTATGAGGTACTTGGTACACTCGGTGGATTCACCGCGCTCGTCTTCCTGGTGTCCCCAAGGTGAAGGAATCAAAGAGCTTATTGAAGCATTTTAGATTTTAGGATTTTAGGAATAGCTTTAGGATTTTATTTTTATTTTAGAACTAATGTACTAGGTTTAGTGTGAGTACTGAGAGATAATTTTGATTTTGTACATGACCATTATTATTTTTCCCCCTTTTGCTTAGTTAGTAGTGGATTAGTAATTAATTAGGTTAATTAAAAGATTAGTTAGATTTTATTTTGTTTGTGTTTTAAAAAAAAAGAGAAAAATTACACATAAAAATTGCATTTTAACCCTAGAAGTTGCCTATTTAGGACAATCATGCTAGGGACTACATACTGCCTTTAGTTTTTAATTCTTTGACATCTGCATAAAATTTATAGAGTGCTGGAGGTAGGTATAATTTCTAAACTCCGTCAAATACTTGTTTATGCATTTTTATTCTTTGCATGCATAGAATTTAATAAAGAAATTAAGTTGTAACTTTGTTAGTTAAAAATCAATAAAAAGTGAAAATTCAAAAAAATAAAATAAAATTAAATAAAGATTAAAATCCTAAAAATCACCTCACTTTTTGTTTACAGAACTTGTTTGCCTTGTGTTTGCTTTTATTTATGTGACTTTCACACTTGTGTGGGAATGGCACATGCATGCATATAGGACACTAGAGCCTCTCATTTAGGTTACTTTTTTTAGGCATATTGTAGGTCCATAAGGAAAATAACGTAATTTGTTCTTTTTCTTTTATCACCTTAATCTAGATTAATCAATTTACCTTCTTAATTCATCTCGTTAGTTGTTTGTATTGTGTTTTTGTATTGTATTTTTCTTTTGTATGCTTTTTTCGTAGATCTTTATTTCCTAATTTAGTAGAAACTTTAATTAAAGAATTACGTAAGATTAGTAATAAACAAATGAATAATCAAGAAATTCAAAACCAATTGTTACGGCAACTGTAATAATAATTTTTGGAAATGCAACAAGAATAACAAGAATTGTGTTATAGGTTTCAACTTATTAATCAACAAAGACTCTTAAGGGAATTTTATGATCCCTCATGTCAAATCCTTGAACCTTTTGTTCGTATTTCAGAAGTTGATGATGATTTTGAAAAAAAGCCCTCCACTATAACCTTATTACCTCATTTTTATGGGCATAGCAATGAGAACCCTTTTCTACACTTAGATGAATTAGAGACTATTAGTAAAACTATGAGAAATAGAAATCTAAGTGAGGATGCCCTAATGATGAGATTGTTTCCATTCTCATTAAAAGATAAGGTTAAATTTTGGTATCAAAATATAGGAAAATCGATAAACACTTAGGCTGAACTTTGAACTAAATTCCTTGAGAAGTACTTTCCTATAGGAAAAATCAATGCTATGAGGAAAGCCATTACTAGTTTCAATCAGCAACCTAGTGAACATCTCCTCGAAGCTTGGGAGAGACTTAAGGAGCTTCTTAGGTAGTGCCCACATCATGGAATTCCTCGTTGGCAGATAGTTCAAATATTCTACCATGGCCTTAATGGGAAAAGATGAAGCTTATGAATTGTTTGAAAACATGAGTGAGAACTCCCTTAATCATGCTTTAATGGATGCTTTTGACAGGACAAATTTTAAAGCAAGAATTCATGAGATATGGAACACTAGAGAATGGGAGATGATTAACAAAATGTTAGACAAGGTTGATATTTTAGTAAAAGAACTTGAGAGTTAAAGATTTAACCTCAAATCACATGCATGTGAAGTTCAACCCTCTTTTGCCCCTCTTTACCAAGAATCAATGCCTATGTATAATTCTAATGTCCAAATTTAAACCTTAGATTCTCCTTCATCTTCACACACTCAATTAGAAGATGCTCAAGCTTTTTAGGGTAACTTTAGGTAAGAAAATAACTCATATTCCAACACTTATAAGCCAGGTTGGCGGAATCGTCCTAATTTTTCTTGGAGGAACTAAGGGCATGAACCTAACCAAATGTCCCAACCTAAACTCAACCCAGTTCCATTTCCAAATAACAACTACCAAAATAGAGTTGCCAAAGATTTCCAATCATTTAAAAGTGAGTTTGACAAGAAAATAGGAGATATGCAACACCTAATGTTACAACTTGTCAACACAATAACAATTGATGAATGAAATTAGGGATGAGAGAAATCAAAGAAAAGATAATCGACCCCTTGGAGTTTTACCTGCTCAACCAAAGGCTAACCCCAAGAATTTACCTAACTTGAACCCTCCACCTGGATTCAATAGGAACCAACCCCAAATCCCTCCACTTAACCCTATTCCAAACATTCCTAGACATCAACCTCAAAATAGAGATAATAATCCTCAAGCTAATGCAAATGCTATTATGCTTAGGAGTGGTAGGATTACTGGGGAGGTAGCTCATCCCCAAACTTCAACTAACAAGGAAACTGCTGAAAAGTCACCCTTATTGGTTGAGAGTGATTCTGAAGGTGAAGAAAGTGTAAAAGTAACTTCTAAAGAATTTGAACTCAAAAATAATCCTAATCTCACACCATCTCACATTCCCTTTCCTGTGCTCTAAAAGATAAGGCTTCAAGAAAGAGAACTTTAGCTAATAATGAAGAATTACTTGAACTCTTGAAGCAAGTTCAAATAAACATTCCTTTAATTGGTGCTATTCAACATATACCTTTATATGCAAAATTTTTAAAGGAATTGTGCACACAAAAACGTAAAGTTAAAGTTAAGACTACTGAAAGGATAGTCTTATCTGAGCAAATAAGTTCAATTATTTAACAAAACCTACCCATTAAAAAGAAAGATTCATATAATACTTGGATTACTTGTATTATTGGTAATCTTACTTTTAACAGAGCTTTATTATACTTAAGAGCTTTAATCAATCTTTTGCCTACTCCAATTTTTGAAAAATTTGGAGTAGGGGGAACTCCAACCAACTTCTATTTCTCTTCAACTAGTTGATATATCAATTAAGAAACCTAAAGGAGTTCTTGAGGATGTAATTGTTATGGTTAAAGATTTCTATTTTCCAGTTGATTTCTTAGTTTTGGATATGGAAATCCTTGAGATTATTGAGAATGCGCCTATTATTTTAGGAAGACTGTTTTTAGCTACCGTTAAAGCTAACATAGATTGTGAATCAAGGATAATGGAGATAGCCTTTGGTGATAAGAAGATGCAATTAGATATTTTCAAGGCATCAAAAGGCTTGAATTTTGATGATGGTTGTAATTTAATAGAAGAGGTAGGCCTACTTGAACAAGCCATTGATCACACCACACCTTTTCACCTTGAAGAAGATCCTTTGATCACTTGTTTAACTTTTGAGAAATCCTTAGATGTTAAGGAGAGCACTGATCTCCAAAAAGTGAATAATCTTTTGAATTCTTCTTCTTTAGGACCTTCTTGAACTATTAAGACAAAGAAATTACCTGAACTTTCTAAGGAGCCCTTAAAACCCTCAATTGATCCCCTCCTGAATTAGAGCTTAAACCTCTACCAAACACTTTAAAGTATGTGTTTCTAGGATCAAACTAGGCATTACCAGTTATCATTAGTTCAAAACTCACAACCACCCAAGAAGGTCAATTAGTTGAGGTCTTAGGAAGACAAAATGGCATTTGGGTGGAGCATAGCTGATCTAAGAGGGATAAGTCCATCCTATTACACCCATAGAATTTTCATTGATGAAACTGTTAAACCTTGTAGAGAATTTCAAAGGAGACTAAATCCAAATATTAGAGAATTTGTAAAGAAAGAAATAATTAAGTGGTTAGATGCTGGTATCATATATCTGATTTCTGATAATCCTTGGATTAGTTCAACACAAGTTGTACCCAAGAAAGCCGGCTTAACCATTATAACCAATGACAAGGGTTATAGGAAGCTTACTAATGCCACTAAGAAAGATCATTTTCCTTTACCCTTTATAGATCAAATTCTTGAAAGGTTAGTTGGAAGGGAATTCTTTTGTTTTCTTGATGGATATTCTGGATATCATCAAGTGGCAATTCACTCTGAAGATCAAGAAAAAACAACCTTCACATGTCTCTTCGGAATTATTGCATTTCGAAGAATGCCATTCGGATTGTGTAATGCACCAGCCACATTTCAGAGGTGCATGATGGCTATCTTCTCGAACATGGTTGGTGATTGTTTAGAGATTTTTATGGATGACTTCTCTGTATTTGGAGATTCATTTAATTCTTGTCTCCTTAATCTTGAAAAAATTCTTCAGAAATGTATTAAGGTCAACTTAGTCTTAAGTTGAGAAAAAAGCCACTTTATGATTCAGGAAGGAATTGTTTTAGGCCATATTGTCCCAAAGAAAGGAATGAAAGTAGACAAAGCTAAGGTTGATCTGATTAATAACCTTCCACCTTCTACTTTAGTTCGAGATGTTCAATCTTTCCTAGGACACGTAGGATTTTATAGGCATTTCATTAAAGACTTCTTTATGATAGCTAGACCTTTGAGTGCTCTCTTAGCTAAAGAAATTAGCTTTGAATTTGATGATTTTTGTTTAATGGCCTTTAACACTCTTAAAGGGTCTTTGACTAGAGTACCTATCTTACAACCTCCAGATTGGACACTCCTATTTGAGATTATGTGTGATGCTTCAGATTTTGCAGTAGGAGTAGTTTTAGGATAGAGAATTGATAGAAAACCTGTTGTAATTTGATGAAGCGGAAATTCGTAGCGAAAAGATTTGAGTTTAGAAAATCCGTCAATCAAATAATTTTTACCGAAACTCAAAATGAGTCACAGGTCGAACATGGTAAGGTTACATCGATTTGAAATCCGTAGTTATATTTTTTTGTAATTTTTGTTTATAAATGAGACATTCATAATTATTACTATTCTACTTGCAATATAAACACTAAAACTAGAAAGAGAGAGAGAGAGAAACAACTTTTATACTATAAATAATGTCATTACAACAATAATTAGAAAGCGAAAAATCTAATCTAGAAAGCAATAAAGAGAAGGGATTAAGAAGTTATCCTCCTCGACGGTTGCTTAGAGAACGAGTTGGATGGACATCTCCTAAAAGGAGAGCGAAGATGGAGGACGGATTGGGAAGAACTGAGTGTGATGCAGGGCGTCGGCGTCATGGGATTCACTTCCAGAATAGAGGTGAGAAGACGGCTAGCGAGAGCTCCGCGAAAGGGGATGAGAGGTGGAAAATTTTGTATTTTTACTCTAGTAGAGCTTCCTGTAGTTTGGGAACACTAGAGTGAGCTTTAGAACTTGAGTTCTTAGCTCTTAGAGAGTGAGAGAGATGATGGAAGGGATGAAGAAGTGGAGGACGTATGGCTTTATGTAGTTGAGGTTCAAGGGCAAAAAGGGTATTTTATCTTTCAACAATTAATTTTGTTGCCTTTAGTGACGGATACATGCGTCACTGTAGATGCACGTCGTTGTAGCCACACGCCTCATCTCCACTGCTCGCTTCGCATCCAACAACTCAGACGCACCCACGTTACCGCTTCCTCAGCTTTAGTCGTTCGCCTACGTTCACTAAGCATCGCACGACGTGGCCACCTTGCGAGCTGTCGAATCATGATCGCAAGCTCCAAATCGCTCACGAGCGTGCACGTTGAGGAGCATGTATGATTGCACGTAAGATCTGGAGCCAAATTGCGTGTCCATCTGATCGGTCGATCCGAGCCGTTGGCGCCTGATTGAGCGGTTGAATTGAGCTTGCGCGCAAGGAGAGAGCGTGGAAGGGGGGCTTGATCATGCGACCTACATGCATACGAAGTTCTTAACCGCTGTGCTATCAGCCATTCTTTGTCGCACTTTTGATTTAACACTCAAGTGCATGTAATCGTTGGATGAAGATCCAACGGTTGAGATCACTCGAACGTTTAATCTCTTTATCTCTATGAAGTGCGGCTGAGATTGAATCTCAGCCATTGGATTTTCGATTGATGGCTAGGATTTGCTCGAGTGGGTGAAGAGGAAGTCCTACAGGTGACCTTGGGTGGCTTAGATGGCACCACGTGGAGTCATCTGGGCCGTCCATCTTCTAATACTTGTAGATGGTGCCACGGATGTCGGATTGGATCGATTTTTATGCTGTTGGGTTATGATCATAGATCCGAATTCATCCATGTGATTGGATTTGTCATCTAAAGTATGAATTTGCACCACCTTGCCCTTTGACCTCTGATCTTTCTCGGATTACATCTGATGCTACAGCGGTCCGATTAGGGCGATCTCGGAGTCGTTGAACTCCAATCGTTGCCCTGATCAAATCTATATGGTTGGATCTTCAATTCGAGGTCCCGATAAATATTGCCCTATCCCTGGCCAAAAAAAATAGGTGAAATACTATACAATTTATACAAATTAACCTAAATGCATGATTCTTCTATGATACTAAGAACATGCATAAATAGACATTTTTAGCTACTTATATGTATACACATCATAATCTTTTATGAAAGCAGAACTTTAGATGAAGCTCAAAAGAATTAAACTACAACTGAGAAGGAATTGCATACAGTTGTTTTTGCTCTTGAAAAGTTTCGATCATACTTGTTAGGTTCCCATGTGGTAATTTATAGTGACATTCAGTCCTTAGACATCTATCCAAAAAAGATGCTAAACCAAGATTAATTCGATGGATACTTTTATTGCAAGAATTTGATTTAGAAAGAAAGGATAAAGTTGGATCAGAAAATGTAGTGGCTGATCATCTATCTCGGATCTTAATAAGTAACGATCATTCTCCACCAATTTGTGGTTTATTCCTTGATGAACATCTATTGGTTATAAAGGGAATTAAGTCTCCTTGATTTGCAGATATAGTTAATTATTTAGCAGTTGGTTAGACCCCTTCCGATTGGACAAAACATAAGAGAGATAAATTTTTCTCTGAGATTAAGTATTATTTTTGGGAAGATCCATAACTCTTTAGGCTCTGTAATGATCAGATAATAAGAAGATGCATTCCGGAAAGTGAGTTCCATAGTATATTATCCTTTTGTCATAGTAGTGTATGTGGTCATTTTTCTAGAAAGAAAACAACTGCTAAGGTCCCCCAAAGTGGGCCCACTTTGTTCAAGGATTCACATTTATTCATTAAGTCTTGTACAAGATGCCAAGTTTTAGGAAATATGACTAAAAGAGATATGATGTCTTTGAATCTGATTTTAATTGTTGAGGTTTTCGATGTTTGGGGCATCGATTTTATGGGACCGTTTACCCTTTCATTTGGATGTCTCTATATTTTAGTAGCTGTAGATTATGTATCCAAATGGATAAAGACAATCCCAACAAAGAATAATGATCATAGTGTAGTCACTTGCTTTGTTCTAAAGAATATATTTGCAAGATTCGGGATGCCACAAGTAATTACCAGTGATGAAGGTTCCCATTTTAATAATTTTCAATTTAGAAGTCTTCTTAAGAAGTATGGAGTCAATCATAGAATTACAACTCCACATCATCCTCAGATAAATGGCCAAGCTGAAACATCTAATAGGGAGGTTAAGGCAATCCTTTAAAAGACAATAAGAGCTTATAGAAAAGATTAGGCTGAAAAATTAGATGATTCATTATGGGCTTATCGTACAGCTTACAAGACCCCTATTGGAATGTCCCCCTATCGGTTGGTGTACGGAAAGGCGTGTCTTTTTTTTTTTTTTTGAATTGGAGGAATTAAGATATGATGCATATGAGAATTCTTGGATTTACAAGGAGCGAATGAAAGCTTTCCATGATCGTCATATTTTTCGAAAGTCTTTTGAACCAAACCAACACGTTTGGCTTTATGATGCCAGACTTCGATTCTTTTTCGGAAAGCTTTGCTCTAAATGGATAGGACCTTATATTGTTGTGTGCACCTTACCAACTGGAGCTGTAGAAATAGTAGATACCAATACTGGACACACTTTCATGGTTAATGGGGAAAAGCTTAAACCCTATCTTGAGCATCAGGAGTTTATCAAAGGTATTGATAAGCTTACTCTTCTAAATCTTATCCCTAGTTGACTTTATTTTTTTTTTCCTGGCTGAAGGCGTAAAACCTAGCGCACATTGGAGGCAATCCAATACCTTCTCACAACCCTTCTTGCTTTCTAGAGCACTGGAGCACCTAAGCACACTAGCGACTTGCACCGTGAATTTCCGCAACCCCATCTTCCTCACCTTCGCCTATTCACTTCACCACGGCACGATTCTCTCTGCAGAAGCATAGTTGTTGATCCTGCTAAAAGAGAGTGAAGTGCGTTGTGAAGTGATTCATGCACTTCAGGAATCTCCCTTCTGTGGGAGAAGTAATATGGCTAAACGATGTAGAGCGTAGCGTATGGGATTGTGCATCAAGTGTGGCGTATACAACCAGGCCAATGATGGCATATGCCATTGGTACAAGAAATCCCATCAGGATTGGTACGCTGATCCTACACTTCCTTAAGTATGGACTGAGTGCCAATTTCCCTTATCCTCCTGCTTATCCATTTAAGAGAGCCATAATGAAATTAGTGAACCAATACTTTGATAGATATGGCATCACCTTCATATCGCTCGAGTGAAGGCGTAAAACTTGGCGTTGGTTGGGAGGCAACCCAACATTGTAAATAAATAATTAATTAATTAAAAAAATGAAAAATGAAAAATTGTGTATAATAAAAATATGCAAAAGCAAAAATTCAAAAAACCAATCATCATAAAATTTGTACATAATAAAAATTTGCAAAATCATTAAAAAAAAGTATTTCTTTTAGGTAGTTAGGTTGACTCTTAATACTTGAGACCAGCTTGGTGGGGGTTGATAGATAGCATTACGAGACATTAGTAACCTTGGACTCATGTGGGAAGAGTAGCACTGCAAGACTCCACTCCGAGTTTACTAGAAGTTTCGGGTGTTATCGGGACTGTAGGGCTTGTTAGCATTTCGGATAGATGTGGGAGGCATAGCACTACGATGCTCCACACTCGGGTTATTCAGTTGGCCTCTTTTCTTTTGAGTTAACCTATTTGTACTTTAGTAGGATAGTGAGTTCAAGCCTGATAGAGGGATTAGTTACCTCTTGAGGATAGAGTGTAGCCCAGCGAAGCTGTATTCTTTAAGATGTTAGCTATTACTTGTAAACAGACTGGAGTTAGCATTACCTGAGTTAGCTCTAAGGTGTGTAGCTTTGCGAGACCTAATAGGGTTATATCAAGGTGCTAATCTTTGTCACTATATCAAGATTTCATCACGAGAGAAGAGTAGCTTTGCGAGACTTCTCGTGATTTTGTTATATCTTGAGGATCTGACATAAAAAGACTCAATCATGGTAAATCTATGAGCCGAGTTTTCTTATAGAAGCTTTCTTTTTCTTAGATCTAATTTTGTAAATAACCAAAGGCCTTGCTTTTCTTAGATCTAATTTTGTATATAAACAAGGTTATTTAATCATCCTTTAGGTTTTGTAAATAAATAATTTTTTTTTGTTTTAAGTCTATTTTTAGTTTTGTAGGTTAGGTAAGCTGAATGGCTCACCATCACAAGTGCTTCACTACATCAGGTCGTATATATCTAAACTACTCCCTCTCTTTAACCTTTAGTCCATTATGGACAATGTCATTTAAGTTAGGGGATGGGGAGAACCTATTTTCTTTCCCGATATTATTCGACCTATATTTGTTTTTCGATGTGTTGTGTAAGCCACAATGTTTAAGTTTTAGCTGAATTATTTTTTCAAAAAAAAAAAATCAAAACTTACATGCTTTATCTTGTATTTTGCATTAAAAAAAAGGTTTGTAAACTTTGCATGCATTTAGTTGTGTTTTTCCATTTGTTTCTGTTTTTGTTTTTGAAGGATGATGAAGATGCCCGTTAACCAGGAGTTGTTACCTTAGGAAGTATACTTAGGTTTAACTCAGTGGCTCTTCAGGTCTTAGACTTAATTACCAAGGTGATCAATTAAGATTTAGGATGTTGACATATGTCAGGCATTTTAGTCTTGTTATTTCCTAGTAATGAGTTGAAGAGTGAAGAGTAAACATGATTTTTTTTCAACCATCTACTTAGAAGAGTTGTAAGGCTCGCTACATGGATCACGTAGAAAGCCTGATGAACCTAAGATATGTTGGGAGCTGGTGAGTAGTAATCCAGGGTGTACTAGGAAAGAATCCAATGTGATTGTGGAGATTAAATGGATTAATAAATTCAGACTCAGACTTGATTTTATCCATTTTGGCTTGTAAACTTATTCAGTCCACATGCACGAATACTTGATTTATTTTTAGCTCTTTTCTAAACTTTAGTTGACTGTAAGTTCTTTAGAAATTCACTTGTAATACTTGAAGTCAAGAATAATGAGAGTCATTTGTCTTGATTTGTCACTGAGGAGCTCTTGAGTAATTATTAAACCTAATGTTGTACAACGTAATTAATGGTGATGATTGGTTAAGGTGGGTCCTGACTTCACATTTTTGCTATTTTATTCCATTTTTACTTCTAAGCTTTTGCTAGGGACTAGCAAAATGTAAATTGGGAGGTGTGATAAAAGTATATTTGCATGTGATAATTAGTTAATTTTGATGTAGTTTCATAGCTTAATACAAATAATTAGCATAATAATAGGATTAATAGTTTAATTAACACCTTTGTATTTAGCAAATCTAAATAATGTTAAATTATACATATTTGCATATTATTACAAGATTATTTTATATATGCAATTACTGCAGGTTCATTAAAGTCCTATTATTAAATTTGAGTGAAGAGGAATGATCGATTCCTTAGTCTTATTTTATAAACCATTAATTAGATATTCGTTTAATTAATTAAGTTGAACCTAATTTTCTCATTGAACTCGATTTAAATTAATTAATATTTAATTAGATCAAAATCTATTCTTAATCAATTAACCCAACACAATTTTATTTTTATCCCAATTACTTTTATAACATTATCTTATTTTTTTTATCCCCTCCATCTTTCCAACCAATTCACTCGTCTCATTCAAAGAAAATAAAAATAAAAAAAAGAATAAAAATCCCACGCCCATCCACACACCCACTTCCTACGTAACCTCCCTCGCATTTTCTCTCGTAACCGTCTCTCTTCCTCTCTTTTTCTCCGTTTCATTCTTCCCAGCCAAAGACCTTAGGGGACAACCCACACTCTTCCCCTCCTCGTCACCTCTTCTCTTCCCCTCATTCCCATCCTCATCAACGATCTCTGCTCCAAGCCGCTGGAGCCACCCTCTCCACCATCCCACTCCCTCGCGTGCACTCTCTCCCTCTCCCTCTCCCTTTTAATCTCTCCTTCTTCCTTCCATTTTTCCTTCTCTCTCTTCCCCCACAACAACCCACCACTACCACAAGCGGCAACTCACCTCCATCCCACTCCCTCCGTACACTCTCTCCCTCTGCCTCGTAAACTCCTCCTTCCTCCTCCCATTTTTCCTTCTCTCTCTTCTCCCCTCAACGCACCCATCATCCACCATCACTGTCACTCACCTTCCTCCTTCCCCAAACGCAGCAACAGCAACATCACCCTCTGCTCCAACTGCATTTCTCCTCCTTCTCCAACTCTCTCAACTTCCTCCTCTCTCGTCCTTCTCCTTTGTGTTAACTCCCTTTCCACCTCCACAACAACCCAACACCACCACCGGCTCCATCACCACCTTCAAAACCGCCAGCGCCGATCCCCTCTCCTCCTCTTCTCCTTCCCTGTCGAGCCGCTCTCTCCGCCCTCTCCGTCAACTCCCCCAACGCAGATGCAGCAACATCCCACGCCCCCTCCTCTCCACGCCGATCACCTGCAGCCACAATCAACGGCCAAGCATGCACCCTACGTCAACGACGATCACTGCCACCCCCATCCCCTTCGTCTCCTCTGCAAAGCTCTTCCTCGACGTCCTCCTTCAGTCTAGCAGAACATGAGCTTTCCTCCACTTCCTTTTTCTCTACATTTAATGTGTGACACTATTTAGTTAAAACTTGTGTTACACTAAGAACATGAATGCTGTGTTCTTAGCGTCAATGTGTATTTCTCTAGACTCACCTTTTAAACTTTTAAAGTGAGAATTCCAAGTTCCTAACTTATATGTGAATTTGTGTGTGAAATATCTTCATATCTAATGTTTGTTTTCTAGATTAGTAAATAAAGTTATATGTATGTTCAGTTCTGCTATGTGGCATGAAAATCTAATTTCATGTTTCATATTATGCATAATTTAGTTCATATTGTTAGTAGTTAACATTTTAGAAAACTAGATTAAAAAAAAAACGTTTGCATGTTTTTTAAAATTATCAAATCTCTTTCTCTTGTTTAGTAGTAGTTGTTAGTTAGGGTAATATTAGAATGTAATTAAGTTTCAAATTAACTTTCATTTTTGTCTTTAAAGTGCATTAATTAGCCTATCAACCTAATTAGGAATTATTTTGAAGCCTCTCAGCGAAACGACTCGGATTCACCAAATTATTAATAGTTCGATATAAATTTTAAACTTGACGTTCTTATTGTGCTACAACGACGTAATTTTAACTATAGCAATTCGAGCTCGTCACTACCCTCCTCAGTTTTCCTCTTCTTTTCCTCAATCGAGTATATGGATGAACAATAATCGGGTTATCGGGTCGAATATAGGGTCCAGACTCACCGGTCGTGGTGGTGAGCGAGGAGTGACGATTTAAAGTGAAAGGGGACCCAACCCCCGTGTCATGGGCAACAAGCCAATGGCACAATTTCCTTTTATGTGCTGAAGAGGTTTTGTCGTGGACGATGTTGGACTATGAAGTCCCTTCTTCTTCACAAACAACTACAGGTGAAGCTCTCATTCAATTGGAAGCCACTGCTGCTACTCTTCCCAAATTAAAGTCTTGGATGGCTTCGTGAGGTTGCTCTGCAGTTCCTAGATGTGGTAGCTACGGTGACTATGGCTGAGCACGGTGGTCAATTGCGGTGGAAGGCGGAGCTCCAGCGATAGCTGAAAATTCAAGAATACGACCTCGCGACCCAATTAAATAGCTAGTGACCTTCGCCATGGTGTGGCGAAGGTAATGGTGGGTGCAATTTGGTGTGAGGTGTAGTGGAGTGGTCGGATGGAGTCGACGATGAAGTCTAATGGTGGGTTTGTTCGTCGGGGAGTTTTGGTGGATGAAAGTGCCAATAAGAAGAGGGCTTTCAATGGTGGAGTCATGACGAAGCTTTTGGGAGTGGTAGCGTAGTGTTTGGGTGTGTGTGGTGGTTGGGTGACCACGCCGAAGGCGTGGCTGGAGGTGGAGAAGATAGTGAGGGAGAGGGTGATTCGTCGGTTGAATTGAGGAGATAAGAGGTGGAATCTAACCTAAAGAAGGAGAGGAAGAAGAATGACTTATCTACGGATGAAGGGGAGAAAGTTTCACATCGACTATGATGGGTCGACGTCGGAGAAGATGAACACTCCGGTGATGAGGACGGCAAGGAGGAAAGGTCGAGGCAGCTCCTGCTTTGTATGGCGAGGAGGGGAAGACTTCGAGGAAGATGTTCCCTCTACCTATTGTACGTGGTAGAGGGCGATGAAGGGAGATCGAGGAGCTCGCCGAAGCTTGGTTGGAGCAGGTCGGGGAAGGAGGAGAAGTATTTTAGCCTTGAAATCTTGCTAAGGAGGACAGTGGAAGCTAGGGGAGTTCTTATAGAAGATCTTGGGCCTCTGAATTGCACGAAATCAGTACAATTCCATTGCAAAATTTGCAAGGAATTCATACTGAAATTCGTGGGTTCATTAGGGTTTTAAGAAGCGAATCAAGGTTTGGGATTAGGTCCAAGAGATTAGGAAACTCCTCAAGAGCAATCCCTCCAAATTTGGAGGAGATTGGCTTCATTTGAGTGAGGAAATCTCCCTCGATTCCTCTTGCAGATGCATTCCCACAGCTAATGGCGGTAGGGACCAAAATGCAAGGAAGATGAAAAAGTTGGGGACCCGTTTGCAATAAAATTGGAAGTTAGGGATTTAAGTGAGAGAAATAGAGATCTTAGGGACTAAATTGTGAACTAGGTCAAGATGGACTCTAATTGGACCCAAATTTTGACCTTAGCCTAATTTGGATCCAAGGAATCAGAATGTGAACTTGAATCTGAGTTTTGACCACGTTTGACCAGACAATTTGCACAGAAGCACAAATTAAGGTAGAATCCCGTCTGAAACTTTGTTCTAGGTTAATATGGGTTCAGATGGTCAAACCAAGGATACCAAACCTCTTAAAATATTTTTATATGAATTTTAGGGAGGTTAATATGGGTTCAGATGGTCAAACCAAGGATACCAAACCTCTTAAAATATTTTTATATGAATTTTAGGATGTTTTGATGAATTTTATCTTGACTAGAACCTCTTCAATTCAAGCGGGTCTGAAATTAGGGTTTTTTGTTCTGTGTTGGTTCTCGAAACGTGTAAAATCCTGTTTCTGTCTGTATTGACCCACTTTTTTGGACTTTTGAGCTCATTTGACCTTTATTTAACCCCTAAGTGATCCTGTGGTTAATCTGTGTTCATGGTGTGATCTTAAAACTACAAAATTAACCCTATTTTAATGTTTTCTTCTCAGAATGGATTTGAGTGGAATTACTGTCCTTAGGTGATTATTCAGGAGCATTTGTCTCATGTTTTCAACAACTTAAAGTTAATTATGGCAAATGATGGTGCTACCATTAGCGCCAACTTCTAGAGCCCAAAGTTGCCGCCAACCTTAACCCAACCTACCTTAACCACACACCCATGCATCCCCCCATATGGCGCCAACTAAACCTAGCCATAGATTAACCCAACTACCACCTACAACTTCATCCTAACCCTACAACCACTTCCACGCCAACCCTCTTAAACCCACCAAAAGTTGGCGCGGAGTGTACGGTTGTGTTGAGTGGTGGTTATGGTGGGGTTAAGTGAAGTTGGCGCCAACTTCACTTAACCCCACCATAACCACCACTCAACACAACCGTACACTCCACACCAACCCTAATCCACCCTCCATCCATTAGCCACCTAAATCTTAGCCATCCACAACACCATGCCACCCTTAACTCTAGTTAACACCAACCTCTACCCATCCACTCTATAAAAACACCACTAACTACTCATTCCCAACCACCCTTGGCTACATTAATCTAGTGCAAAACCTTCTCCATAGCCACCAAAAATTCGACCGAGAAGAAGAGAAGAAGAAGATTAGGGAGACAACCCTGTCTCCTTGGTGTCTCCCTCTTCTTTTCTCTCTTGTGCCAAGCTAAGTAGGTCATACTACAAGGGAGGATGGCTAGGCAAAGGAGGAATTAGGGTGGTCCACATCCACCTTAGGAGGAGTCAAGAAGCAAGCCATCCAAGCGTGTAGGGAGCAGGCACACTCACCTAGGGTTTGCCACAAGGAGGACGTCTAGGAGAGAGGGATTTCTTTTGGTTTTGGGGCAGGAATTCTGGGCAGCATCATTTTCTTCATCCTAAGCTTTCTTCTACTCTTTGCATGTTTATTTTTGCATTGTAGTGATTTGCTTTCTTGTTAGAGATTACAAGTGAGAACCCTTCTTGCTTGTGAGCTCTCTAACCCTTTTTTGTAAAAACAATTTTTCTTTAAGAAGCATTCCTCTACTGTTCTTCTAGTTAGCTTGTGGTTTTTCTTGTTGTGTCTTGTTCCTCCATTATTCCAAGCCTCCCGTGCTTGGAGTGAGTTGGAGAAACAAGGCACTTATTGCTTTGTTATTATCATATTCATTTCCCATCTTCTCCGCATTCACTTTTTGCTCATATAAAAACCCTAAAAATTATATATTCAAATATACAAAAAGAAAGTTGATTTTTGATTTTCAAGCAAGAGAATATCAATTCGCATTTTCGCCTCCTTTGGGACAACTCGAATACTCACCGAGTACTCAGTCTTTATAAATTTTGAAAGCGATCAAAATTGCATGTTGTAATGACATTTAAACCATTTTAACAAATCACGCTTTTTCGAGATTAACGACCAACCTTTTACCAGGACCCTTATGATATCTTTGATTTTGAGGATGTGCAAACTAAGTGTAGAGCAATTGATTATCTTTTTGATTTGAACTCTAAGAGGACAAACACTTCTATTAGTCTAGACTTCCCTATTGTCTGACATTTTGGATTCAGGCTGCATTCTCATAAACTGAAGGGTTGACCCCATAAATAGAAAAGTCTTCGATTTTGGGTATTTATCACTCAGATCCTTGGAACTACTTGACCCTGAGTCATGGGTCTGCATCACCATCTGGTCCACATCTGTGAACATACCCTTCTTGCTGGTCGGAAGATCAATCTTTTTATTCTGATCTTGACCCGCACATCTGAGTCCTTTATTCTTTCCCTTGGATTGTATATTATTTACAGCTAAAGGCACTAAACTCAACACTTGTATAGTCTATTTGAATTCGAAGCTAACCGGTTAATCACAAAATTTAGGTGCTTTCTTCTCTACTCTGCTCTATTTCATGTTTTTTTAATACAACGATGACATTGTATTAGCTAGGCATGGGAGGGTGGATATATTTATCTCTAAATTTTTTTGTCAGCTCTGTATTATGTAGAATTTATTTCTTTTTATTTTCCTTATAATTTTTTTTTCAAAAATATAAAAAGATTGAAAATTAGGGAAAGAGAACTTAGGCAATAGAAGTTTGTCAACTTTAGGAAATGATATAATAGGACCTGAATACTTAGACTCTTCAAGTCTACAGGCTTAATTAGCTTGGGTATCCACTAAAATGTGGACCTATTTCTCGAGCCCTCGCCACTCTAAGTTTATTTAATTTAGTTAATAAGTTGGGATGATAAGTACATGACTTATCAACCTACCATCTGATTTGAGGAGACTTATAGTCTAAGCAACTACACACATTTTGCATTGACTCACTACTCAGGTGATCTTAACGGAATTAGGTAGCTAATAAACATACTAGAGTGATATAGCTGGCACATTGTTATGAGTAACAGCTCATAGCCAGGTGTCTAGAACCCAATCACACGACCTAATCTCTTTGACCATTGCCTTTAGGTAAATCTTCGATTACGGAAGCCACTTTCTTAGAAAAAGAAAAAAAATAAAAATACATTCCAAAAGGGAAAAAATGAAAAACAAAAAAAAAGGAGAAAAAATTAAATAAGTCACACTTCACCGTATGAGTATGACTAGCAAGTTGTTGTGGGTAACACCCATTGTCGTTTGTCCAGAACCTAGCTCATAAAATTCATAAATAATTCCTAACACTTAGCGAGAAGCAACGAAGTAGAATAACCCAGGGAAATATACACCGGGTTCGCCCTTGTGTTGACCCCACAAAAAAAAGGGAAAAAGCTACCAATCTGAAAGATAAACCCTTAAGTAGAAAACTTTCTTTAGGGTCACCTGGGGTTTGTAGAAACCTGAGGTCCATTCTAATTGTTGTTTAGTGAGTCAATCACATTTCCAAAATGAGATGCTTAGCAGTTAGAGTTCCTCCGAGTCTTAGGTGGATTGGGTAGTCATAAAAAGCTAATTCGAAATCCTAAACTCAAAAATTCAAAAAAAAAGAAAATAAGAAAAAGAAAAAAATGTACTTGCTTTTGTATGGAATAAGGTGAGGACTTGGGTAATCTGCATTTTGGCAGGCTTCTAGGCACTGTTGAGTCTTTGTAGTTTAGGTCCTTAGTTGAAATTTTCTATTGTTGACAAATCACTTTTGCCTTGGTAATCAAACCGTTATGCTATTCTTAGAAATAACATGTAGTTTAATTTTGCTAATGCTAGCAAAAGATAGGCATGAGGTGTGATAAGTCTACCTTATTTTATCTAAAAATGCCTATAATGTGGGTTCTGTAGCAACTCTGAAGCATTTAGATGTGTAAATATTATATTAATAGTGTAATCATGCATTTACAATGATTTGTATAAATAGTATATTAATTTACGCATTTTTTGTGCCCAGGGGACAAGATGAAATTTCTATGAGCATCGGATGAAAAATCCAACCGTATGGATGGACTCAGAGCTATGATTGCAGTCGGACAGAGTGGAAATCATCTCGATTGGAGCACTCTGCGATCCAGTACGAAGAAAAGAAGATGAATGGCCATGATGGCACCACATGGCACCATCCTAGCCGCCCAAAGTTACCCAATGACCCATCCTCAACCCTAGAGCTACATCCACCATGCGATCTTAGCCGTTGGATTGCTATCCAATGGCTAACATCCATCCTAGCCGCACCTCACATCCTTTAAAGGCAAGGATACACGTGAAGATCTCAACCATTGGATCTTCATCCAACAGTTGAGCACAGGCCTACGCAAAGATAATGTAGTGGAGAGCACGCTGAGTTCTCATCCCATTGACGTTGGATTGAATCGTGCTGAGACCATCCTCGCCAACCATGCGCAATCCAAATTAGATCGCACAATAAAGATTGTGCGGTCCTAATTTAGCCATGACAACATGGGCGTGAGGCACGTAGTTGGTGCCATCGGATTGACATCAGGGGCTGAGGTGGTGCCACATGGCACAACAGATGAAGGAGCATGTGATGACGTGCAATTGCACATGCCATTTCATGCGCAGAGGCGCGATATGAGGTGCATGTGAGAGCGGATCTCAGCCCTCAAATCTTCATCTGACGATGGTGGGAGGCGCCTCAACATGCCAACTGCTGCTTGTGTACGCATCGCACACATTGTGCATAATGTGCAGGCTACTGTGCACGCTGCTTGCTCCCCACACGGGATTTGAATGCTTGATGTGACACATCAGTTTCCACAACCTTAATTCTCCACTATAAATAACCCTTGACCCCCCTCCTTCTTCATCCCTTCCTAATCTCTCCTCACCCCTTCCAAAGCTCTGCGAGCTTGTCCTAAGCTCGGAATGCTCCACTAGAAAATAATTTTTAGTCCCGCTTCTCACCCCCATGCATGGAGCGTCCTCTCACCCCCATTCCGAAAGTGGATCACTGCTGCGACATCGCCCTGCCCCGTCCTTCGTCCGACTCCGTTCTCCTTCCTCCAACTCCTTACCACCTTCATCTAAGGCGTCGTCCAAGCAACTCGTCCTCCAAGTAGCCGACGAGGAGAATTTTTCTCACCACTCTATCTTTTATTGCTTTCATAGTTAATTTATTTTCCTACATTATATTCTGTAATCAGACACTTGCTTAATCATTTAGTTAGAATTATTCTATCTCTCTCTCTCTCTCTTTTTTGCTTTAATTATTTGTAAGTAGATTAGTTAGCTAGATATAGTTTCCTGACCTAATATTCTACCTTATTCAAAATACCAAAAAAATTAAAAAAGATAAAAAGGCCAAAAAAAATAATAAAACAAATGTAGTTTCTTTAGAAAATCAAATGTTCGCCTCCCCGTATTTGACCTTGGACTCACTTGAGTTTCAGTTATAAATGTTATATGATAGTTGGATTTTCGTGACTGCGTTGAGTTGGTCAACTCAATTTTTCTCGCATAAAATCTCGCTGATCATACCTAATCCTGTTCCTTGATGCCTTACTGAAATCCAGGAAGAAGAAACCCATAGGCAGCAACAAGAACCTCCTGAATATATTTAAGAGTGTAGAGATCAATATCCCACTCCTCAATAGTGTTAAGCATATCCTGGCTTATGTTAAGTTCTTGAAAGATTTATGCACTTAAAAGCATAAGTTGAAAGAACCTACCCCGAGGAAGGTGATACTCTCCAAGCAGGCTAGTTCTGTTATACTGCATTACGTTCCTAAAAAAAAAAGAGATCTAGGTGCCCCCTTGATTTCATATGTTATCGGGGATTACACTTTTGATTAGGTACTATTGGATCTAGGTGCATTCATTAACCTAATCGTGCCTTCTATGTATGAAAAGTTTAGGTTAGGTAAGCTTAGGCCGATGTCAATAACGCTACAGTTGGTGGACCGTTCGGTTACTACCCCAAAAGGTGTTATTGAGGATGTTATTGTCAAAGTCAAGGATTTCTATTTTCCTATAGATTTCCTTGTCCTTGACATGGATGTACCTGAAGACCTAAGGAACATGCCCATCATTATGGGGCATCGTTCCTGGTTACCGCTAAGGTCAATATAAACTATGAAAATAGTAGTATGGAGATCGTCTTTGGAGATAGGAAGTTAACACTTGATATTTTTAAGGAAATTAATAAGTTTAAGGATTGTAGATATATTGAGGAACTTGAGGATATAGATTATAATGTTGAAACTTATATGGCTATCAATGTTCTTAAGGATTTTACTAGCAAAGATGAGCCTAACCGATAACCCTCCATGGCAGACCCACCACACCTTGAAGATGTTAATTTTATTCACTCCCAACCTCTTCCTCTAGACCATCCTGATGAATCTTCATTAGCACCCTCCTTACTCTCTATCTTGAATTCACCCCAGCTTGAATTGAAACCATTGCCTAAGAATTTAAAGTGAGTTTTTGGGACCACCCAAAAAGATGCTCCCTTGTGATTATTAGTGCTAAATTGACTAAGAAGCAAGAGATGAAATTGAAAAAGGTCCTTAAGACAAATAAAGAGGCAATTGGTTGAACCATCCACAACCTTAGAGGGATCGAGCCATCTTATTGTAATCACTATATTTATATGGAAGATGGATCCCTCCCTTCCCATGAGATGTAGAGGAGATTAAACCCCAATATGCGAGAAGTGGTCAAAAAGGAAATTATAAAGTGGCTCGATGCAGTAATTATTTACCTGATCTTGTATAGTCCCTAGGTTAGCCTTATGCAGATTGTTCCCAAGAAGGCAGGGATAACCGTAGTGACTAATGAGAAAGGGGAATCCATCACTACCTGTTCAGCTTCCTCCTGGATAGTCTAGATTGACTATAGGAAGTTGAACACAGCTACTAAAAAGGATTATTTCCCTTTACCCTTTATTGATCAAATCCTTGAAAAGTTAGCCGAGCAAAAGTAATTTTGTTTCCTCGATGGTTATTCAGGATATAATCAAGTTGGTATCCATCTCGAAGACTAGGAAAAGATAACTTTCACCTGTCTCTACGGAACCTTTACTTTCCATAGAATGCCTTTTGGGCTTTGCAATGCACCTGCAACTTTTCAAAGGTGTATGCTAGCCATCTTCTCTAACATGGTGGGAGACTGTCTTGAGGTGGTCATGGATGATTTCTTCATTTTCAGGGATTCTTTCGAGTCTTTCCTGGCTAACCTTGAATTGATCCTTAAGAGATGCATTCAAACACGATTGGTCCTTAGTTGGGAGAAGAGCAACTTTATGACACAAGAAGGCATTGTCTTGGGTCATGTGGTCTCTAACCAAGGCGTTGAAGTTGATAAAGCTAAGGTGGATGCCATCTCTAAACTTCCCCCACCTACATCTATTAAACAAATTTGTTCATTTCTGGATCATGTGGGTTTCCATCGAAGGTTCATTAAGGATTTCTCGAAGGTTGCTCGACCCCTGAGCAATCTTACGACCAAAGATAAGCAGTTTGAGTTTGATGAATCATGCCACATGGCATTTGATTTATTAAAAATGGTAGTCATCTATGCCCCGATGTTGCAACCACTAGTCTGGACAGCCCCATTTGAGATTATCACCAACGCTTCTGATTATGCGGTCGGGACTATCTTGGGTCAGAAATCGATAGGAAGCCCTCTTTTATGTACTACTCCAGCAAAACTCTGGACAAAGCCCAGAGGAACTATACTGTTACTGAAAAGGAATTGCTGACCGTAGTATTCGCTCTTGAAAAGTTTAGGGCTTATCTATTAGGATCTTGTGTCATCTTCTACATCAATCACTCGACCTTGAAACACCTCTTGGCCAAAAAGGATGCCAAGCCCCAACTCATTAGATGGATTTTTTTACTTCAAGAATTCATTCTTGAAATCAAAGACAAAGTTGGAGCACAAAATGCAGTGGTGGATCATTTGTCAAGAATCTTGATCGATTCTCCTTGTCCGAATATTTCAATTTCTGATACTTTTTCAGACAAGACGATTCTTATAGTCTCAGGTGTCCGAACCCCCTGGTTTGTGGACATAGTCAATTATTTGGCTGTTGGTCAAGTGCCCTAGGACTGGACCAAGCAACAATGGGATATACTTATATCCGTGGCCAAATACTACTTTTAGGACCATTCCAAACTGTTCCTCATCGGCAGCGACCAGATTGTTTGCTGATGTGCTTCGAAAAAAGAATTTCAGAGTATACTTAAGTTCTACCACACATTTGCGTGTGGTGAACATTTTTTCGAAAAGAAGTTGGCCGTGAAGATACTGCAATCTGGTTTTTTTGGTCATCTTTGTTCAGAGATGCCCAGGATTTCTCGAGGTCATGTTTCTGATGTCAAGTGCTCGAGAGCATAGCCAAGAGAGATATGCTGCCCCTAAAACTAATCCTTCCCGTTGAAATCTTTGATGTTTAGGGCATCAATTTTATGGGACCCTTCTTCCCTTCATTTGGACACTAGTATATTCTCATTGCTATTAATTACGTATTTAAATGGATCGAGGCTATTCCCACCCGAACCAATGACCACAATGTGATCATTGACTTTGTTAAGAAGAATATCTTCAGCCGGTTCGAGATCCTGAGAGCCATCATCAATGACGGTGGCACTCACTTCACCAATGCCCAGTTCAGGAATTTACTAGCAAAATACAAGGTGAATCATCATATTTCTACACCTTGCCACCCCTAGACGTACGAACAGGCTGAGGTCTCTAATCAGGAGATCAAGAATATCCTACAGAAGATTGTTAGGCATGATAGGAAAGACTGAACCCAAAAGCTTAATGATGCTCTTTGGGCCTACCGTACGGTGTACAAGACGCTTATCGACATGTCTCCATTCCATCTGGTGTTTGGTAAGGTGTGTCATTTACCTGTAGAAATTGAATACTGGGCATTTTGGGCTATTAAGAGATGTAATTTTGACCTAGACTTAGCTAGGAAGATCAAGAAACTCCAACTATCGAAGTTGGAGGAGCTTAGAAATGATGTATACGAAAACACCAAGATCTATAAGGCAAGGACAAAAGCTTTACATGATTAGATGATCTCCCGTAAAAGCTTTGAACCGAACCAGAAGGTTTGGCTTTTCGACTCTTGACTTAAGCTCTTTCCTAGCAAGCTTAGGTCAAAGTGGAACGGTCCATTCATTATTGATTGGATTTTTCCAAATAGAGCCATTCAAATTTCTGACCCAAAGATGGGTAACTCCTTTAAGGTCAACAGACAACGTCTAAAACCTTATGTTGACCACGTGATTCCTGAACCTGTCTCAAATATGGTTACTCTAACCTTGGTTTGAGCTCTTTGGCCAAACTACGACTAGTTAACGACATTAAACTCAGCAATTATGTATGTATTTCAAGCTGACCAGATCCTTGTTGAATTCATGTACTATCTTTTCTATTCTACCCTTTTCATGGCTTTATTTACAATGAGGACATTGTATAAGTCAGGCATTTAGGGGTGGATTCATTTTTGAATTATTTTGTCAACTCTACAGATTCTTTTTATTTATTTTCTCTTTACTTAAAAAAAAATTGAATTAGGAAAAGAAAACTTAAGCATTAGGTGTTTTCAACTTTAAGAAATGATATAGTAGGACCTGAACACTTAGACTCTTCAGGTTTACCGACTTAATTAGCCCGGATGTCCACCAAAATGTGGACATGTTTCTTAAGTCCTCGCCACTCTAAGTTTATTTTAATTTGATAAATAAGTTGGGGTGATAAGTATCCGACTTATCAAACAAACCTTTGATTTGAGGGGACTTATAGTCTAAGCATCTACACACTTCCTGCACTGACTCGCTCTATAGGTAATCTTAACAAAAATTAGGTAGCTAATAAACATACTAGGGTGGTATGGCTGGCACGTTGCTGTGAGTAACATCTCATAGCCGGGTATCCAAAGCCCAACCATTCCCATTCTCTTTGGTTGTTGCATTTAGGTAAATCTTAGATTAGGGAAGCCACCTGCTCAGAAAAAAATATTAAAAGATACCTAAAAAAATGAAAGAAAAAGAAAAAGGAGAAAAAAAGCTACACTTCACCGCATGGGTATGGCTAGCAAGTTACTGTAGGTAACCTCCCATTGCCAGTTGTCCAGAACCTAACTCACAAAAATGCACAAATAATTTCTTAACACTTGGGGAGAATTGGGATGTAGAATAAGTCAGGGAGATATACACTTAGCTTCGCCCTTGTGTTGACCCCATAAAAATAAAAGTAGGAAGAAAGCTACCAGTCAAATAGATACACCTTTAGGCATAATTTTTTGTTAAAGGTCACCTAGGGTTTGTAGAAACCTGAGGTATGTTCTAATTGTCGTTTAGTGAGTCAATCACATATACATAATGAGATGCTTAGCATTTAGAGTTCTTTCATGTCTTGGGTGGGTTGGGTAGCCGTAGAAAGCTACCCCAAAACTCTCAACTCAAAAAGTCCAAAAAAAATTGAAAAGAACAAAAAGAAAAAACTGCCTTCTCTTTTGTACAGACTAAGGCAAGGACTTGGGAGGTTTGCATTTTAGCAGGCACCCGAGCGATGTTGAGTTTTCGTAGTTTAGGTCCTTCGTAAAATTTTCTTTTGTTGATAAATAGCTTATGCCTAAGTAATCATATCTTAATGCTGCCTTTACATATAGCATTTAGATTAATTTTACTAGGGATTAGCAAAACATAGGCATGGGGGTGTGATAGATACATAATTATTCTTGATAAAATGCCTATTTATGCATGTTCCTAAGCTATCTAGATGCATTCATCACTGTAAATATTACATAACATGCATCACCATGCATTTAAAATAGATTATATAAATTCTACATTAATTTTCTTATTTTTGTGCCTAAGGGACATGGCGACATATTTTGGGGCTTTACATGAAAAATCCAATCGTATGGATGGATTCGAGTCGATGCTCACAACCCTACGACGCAAAAATCGACAAGATTCGACATCCGTAGCATCACCTATGAACAATTGAAGATGGACGGCCATGATGGCACCACGTTGCACCATCATAGCCATCCAAATCCCCCGCAGCCCCCTTCTTCTTCATCTGAGCAACTAATCTCAATCATTGGATTCAGATCCAATGGCTAAGATGAAATCCAACATAAGCTCTCCACATTTCCGAAGGAGTAAAGCCACGTAAAATCTTAACCGTTCGATTTCACATCAATAGCTAAGATCGAAGAGCCACCATTGGCTGATGGGTGGTCTTTGGGACTCAAAGGCTCACGTAGCACAATGGTTGCATGTACAACGCACTAGCAACAAGTGAGTGTTCGAAGCTCGCCGAACACATCCATCAACGTGAGCATAGATGCAATTGAGCCATTCGATCGTATTTGGACGTACGAGATCGCACCACGTCACCTGGTGCATCCCCTTCACTACCTTAACGCGTGATCAATGTGCGTAATCTCCACGGTGCGTTCTTCATCCAACGACCTACAACAGATCTCCCACGACGTAGCTCAACAATAAACGTGTGTCTCTCTCAAGTGTAGGGTGCAAGTTTGATCTGTGATCTGTCACTTCTCCTCAATGCGAGGTGAGGCGATTTTGTCCGCACAATTGCAATCAAGTTGCAGCAACAAGGCCACGTGGCCGGGAGGATCAGGCATGCTTAATGCATGGGAAAGATCTCGCCAAGCATTCAAACGATAGCATGTTATTGTTGATGCATATTTCCATCGTTGTTTTAAAGAATTGCATCGTAGTATAGCAACGAAAACTGAATCGACATTTAAATTTGTAAGTGCTCGAAAAAAGTGAGTTCCAAGATCGCAGGGAGCAAGTTATTGCAATTCAATCACTAATCAAATGATATGATGAGCGTAATAAACAACTCACAAGAATAATATGCAATGAATAATCAATCGAAAATATATTCAATAAAGAGTCAGATTGTCTCTCAAGTTCAATAAATAAAAATATGATGAAAGCCCAAAAAAAGTGCTGGTTGAAACCACCAATTAAGCATTTAACACTTAGGCTCAATTCCCAACTTAATATCAGACCAACTTCTCAAAGGGCATCAGATGTTTCAAGCCCAAGCCTTAATCAGACGTTCAATGCAAGGCCAATAGATGGATTAAACGATTAAAGCCAAAGCCTCTCAAATTTACCTAAGTCCTTAAGCATAGATCCCAAGAGCAAAATTGCCCCTTCACTCTCAGAATAAACCCAGACCTTTCTCTCTCTTCCAAACTAGACCAGTCCAGAGCAAACTCGGTTCAGCCTAGACCCGTGTGGTGTGAACACGGGCGAGGGCATGTGCATAATGCGTGCGTGGGGACCCAACTGATGATAATGCCATCATCAGCCATATTTAGCTTTAATTAGTCATAATCCACTGATAAATGCTCCTGTATAACAGCCAAAAGACTGTAATTCACTACATATCAATTATGAGAAATAAACACGAAGATAGGGGTAAAACTACAGTTTTAACAGAATATCTTAAATGCAAAACAATCACGGGGCTTCTCAAGGTTAATTAAAGGTCAAATGGTCATAAATGCCTAATAAGTGGCACTACAAGAAATTAGGGTTTTGGTCACGGTTAAAAATCGTGACCAAATGACTCATAACCGTGACCAATTAGCGACAGCAAAAGTTGCGTTGCGGAAGGGTCTTTGGTGACGGTTCCACGCAAAACCGTTACCGAAGGCTTTGGTAATTGTAACGACCTGGTTCCGAGTCCCTACGAGACACGAGAACCGGACCGACTCGACTAATCCCAAGACCTAGTCGTCCAACGAGGAAGTAACCAAAAGAGCAGTAAAAATAAACCACATTCAGCATGAATATAACTAATAGTAAGAAAGTACAGCAGTAAGGAAAGAAACTACTACAGTATATACCACAACAGTAGAACAACATTTATCATATAACATGAACTGCAGGTAAAGAAAAGTACAGCGAAAACAAGAACTACTCACTATAACGGAAACAAAGAGGTACAAAAGACAGTGGTAACTCTACTGGACCTTACTCGGCCCAGCGTCCTCTGCAGCCGCTGACCCTGGCTGCTCAACACCTGGTCTTGAAAAAGGTAACGAGTGTAACACGTCAGCAAAACGCTGAGTAGAGTGGCAACTAAAACTAAAGACAATAGTAGAGTGTACAGTGGCTGTTATGTTCTATTACTTTCTTTATTCACATCTTTCAATTGTCTCACTATTTCATTTATTCCTCAGATCTTTTACTTGATCTCGAATGTTCCTCGTGGGAACGATCTTGATTGCAGTCTTTTCCAAAAGGTAGAAGTAGCACGTGGTGCTCTCCTGGCCGGGAGAGTCCCCCGTGGTGATCCTACCCTCAGTCAACCACCCCAAAGTCACTGACAGACGTAACGGTGACTACGGCACGCACGATAAACGCACAGGTAGCTAACCCGTACTAGCACGCGATCAGTCATTTCCGTTAACGGGTGCGCCCAAAGCACAGCACGGAACCAATCCAGGGCAGAGCCCTCTCAGTAACAGGGGTCAAACCCCTCCACAGTAACCAAACAGGGGCCTTGCCCCTCCACAGTCCGCGCACCCTCGCCTGACTACCTTGGTTTGCCCCAGCGGGCCTAACAAGTCGGTGTGGGAGGCTAGCAGAACCCCGGGGCCCGTGGGGTAGCTAGTACCTCCCTACACTAGTAGCTCTCCTCGGTACTACGTACGCGAGGGCCAGCAAGTCGGTACAGAGTGGCCAGTCCTAACCCCGGGTCCTTGGGGCGGCTATCTCCGCTCTGCACTAAACAGGGGGACAGTCGCTCTCTTGGTACTCCGTACTCAAGGGCCAGCTCACTTCCCCAATACTATTCCATTCACTTTCCAGGAGTTCTACTCCTACTTCCCTGTAGGGTTCCATCCGTTTTACTCAAACATCCAGGTTTCACTTTCCAATTTCACATTCTTACAATCCATGTTCTCAACCACGTTATTTATTCACAACAGGCAGCTGTTAATTCAAATTACAGGCAGCTTTATATCTCTTTCCATTTTCCAAGACTGCAGTATTATACATTCCACTAGTTTTCCCATCCTAGGATTCATGCCATATCCTAGGATCTATCATACAATCTAGTTTTCCAGTCCTAGGATTCATGCAACACCTAGGAGCTATCATTCCATCTATTTCTCATTCCTAGGATTCATGCAATGTCCTAGGTTCTATTTATGGTTCCATCATTTAACAGATTTTATTAATAACTTAAAGCCACTCTACCAGGTACAACGGGAGTAATGGGGGCGTGATCGGGAATCCCGCGTGCCTCCGCGACTCCCAAGACTGCAACTGAACGAGGTCCTATCACAAAGATCAAACACAACGAGTGTCTCAAAATAGTGTATAGCTACTGTAGACGGGTAGAGGAATTAATTCTGAAAAGAACGCAACTCGAATCGCGGAAAACGAAACCCGAATGGGCCCTAAACGGGTCGAAAACGACGACACTGTGTAAAATCAGATGTCTGGAACTTCTTCCAGACATCTTAAAAAGTGGATCAGAGAATTACCTGTTCAGCATGGTTTCCCAGACGTCCAGAACTCTGCGGGGATGTCTGGCCTAGCTCCCAGACGTCCGATGGTCACCCCGGACGTCTGGAGGTCGCTCCCGCCGTCTGGTACAACATCCAGACGTCTGATTCGCGTTGGATGGCGAATCACCGAGCCTGCGCACACCCATCTCTCTCCCTCAGTACGGTCAGTCGACAGGAAGGAAGAAGAAGACGGAAAACTCACCTTTCAGATGTCTGGAAGGTCTTCTAGACGTCGCCCTCGCCGTCTGGTTATCAACCCAGACGTTTGATTCTGGAAATTCTTCCAGAATCAGGACGCCACTCGGCCTCCGCTCGCGACGCCGCCCGCGTCGCACCTCGCGCGCCTGCTGCTCAGACCGTAGCAGTCCCCCCTCCGCGTCACTTCGCGCCCCCTGCGTCCTCCGCTGGCTGGCCCTAGCAGCCCCGGCGATCTCGCCCTCACGGCAGAGCTCCGCTCTCGCACGCAGCACCTCCTCCGCGCTCACTGCGGCCGCCGCTGCCGCCCTCGCGCTCGCGCTCACGCTCACTGGCTGAAGGAGAAGAGGGAGGAGACGGTGGAGACGACGGGAGGGAGCGCGTGGCCTTTTAAGGCCGCGCGAGGAGGAGAGAGAGGACGCGGCAGGTGTCTGCAGCCGCAGAGAAAGAGGGAATAAGCGAATATCCGGTCTGCGTGCTCAGGCGCGCAGACGACCCACACGTGTCGAAATTAACGGATTTCCAGACGTCTGGAAACGATCCCAGACGTCTGGTCAGACGTCTGGATGTGATCCCAGACGTCTGGTACGACGTCTGGGCCACCTCCCAGACGTCTGGTACGACGTCTGGGCCACCTCTCAGACGTCTTAAAAGACGTCTGGGGCACGCGTTCGTTACAGTAATGGTTCCACCCAAAATCGTCACCAAAGCTGCAGGGTTTTGGTGACGGTTTTAGGTGGAACCGTCATCAAAGATCAGGGCTTTGGTGACGGTTCCACCCAAAATTGTCACCGAAGCCCGCCGTTAGCTACGTTCTGCAACTTTGGTCATGGGGCTTTGGTGATGGTTTTAGGTGGAACCGTCACTGAAGCATAGGGATTTGGTGTCGGTTCCACCCAAAACCGTCACTGAAGCGCACCATTAGCTAGGCTGTGCAGCTTTGTTTACGAGACTTTGGTGACGATTTTAGGTGGAACCGTCACCGAAGCATAGGGCTTTGGTGATGGTTCCACCTAAAATCATCACCAAAGCCCACCGTTAGCTATGTTCTACAACTTTAGCCATGGTTGTAAACTGTGACCAAAGACTTTTAGTCATAGATGTAGAACCGTGATCGAAGAGAGAGCTTTGGTCACGGTTAATAACCATGACCAGAGGTTGGCGTGGACAAGAGAGGGTTCCTTTGGTCACAGTTCCCTAACCGTCACCAAAGGATCATCGTGACCAAAGGAATTACCTTTGGTGACAGTTAACCAACCATCAACAAAGATTCTCTTTGGTAAGGCTAATAAATTTAGCTTTCTTACTAAAAATGGGCTTGTTATTGTGCACCAAGGAGGGTCTTTAACAAAATCAGATAAGAAGTGTTTCCCAGATGGTAATTTTTGGGAATATATGCCCAAGTCACTAGATTCTTCCTTCATGAAGGTGCTTCCAGCTATAAAAAGTATGCTTTTCAGCAATGTGTTATGGCTAGTTGGAGATGGGGAGAATATAAATATTTGGAGTGATCCATGGTTGAAGGCTGAAGAGTAAAAGTCGATTAAATAGAGTATACTCTAGGAATTAAAGGTAGCAGATTTGATAAATGAACAAAATTAGAGCTGGAATGAAGAAAAAATTTCCAGTAGCTTTGGCTGTAAGACTGTAGAAAAAATTTTAAGTACTCCAATAGACATGGGACAAGACTTACTAATATGGAAACCACATCGTAATGGGAAGTTTTCAGTTAAGTCTGTGTATATGACCTTGCTAAATGAAGAGGGAATCAACTCTAGTCTTACAGAGAAACAAATAGCCTATTGTAAAAAGGTTTGGAATATGAAGAATATAGCTCTGAAAACAAAGTTATTCCTCTTGGAGAGCAGTGACTGATGCTCTGCCTTTAAAGGAAACATTATTGAAAAAATTTCGGATTGAAGACTCATTGTGCCCCTTTTGTTGAATTGATAAAGAGGATTGGGTGCATATGATTAAAAATCGCCCCTTTGCAAAAGCAATTTGGTTTTATTAAGGTATAACAGCATGGCCTGAGCAAGATGGTTGGATGGATGAGGTGGAAAAATTGACTGAGCTATTCCAACTGGCAGGGCTCAAAAAAGAACTGTAGTATATTTGTTGCACCCCTTATGGATACATAGATGCAAAGTTGTGAGAGAAGGGGAGATTATTTCATTAATGGCAGTATAATTCTTAGTGTGTGGGGTATTTTATCATGTCCCTAAATCAATGCAAGATGTCACGTAAACAATCAACATAATGCAAAGGGCATTTTGAATGAATTATTTTTTTTTCCTGAATAGGGCATTTCCAATAAAATTCAGAAATCCAAAAATACATCAGGGAAATATATCCTTTTTTATCTTGAACTAAAATCAACATCGAATTAAGAATAAAATTTTATACTAACCATTGCAGCATCAAATACATAAAGTTTCTCCCCTGAAGGAATGTGAATTGTCTTTGGTCCTACTTCACCCTTTAGCAGCTTGTTAACAAGGTGAATATTGGCAAATGTTCCTCAACCCATTCTCTCATCATTTCCACAGCGGCTTCCATAAGAATTGAAGTCCCTACACTCAACCCGACGTTCAAGGAGGTACTTTGCAGCTGGGTTATCCTTATGAATAATTCCAGCAGGAGAAATGTGACCTGTGGTTATAATATCGCCAAAGTTGAGCAAACAATATTCATCTTTTACTCCATGTGGACAGGGAGGAGACATTGTCATATTCTTAAAATATGGGGGATCGTGGATGTAAGTTGACTTGGGATCCCATGAGTATAGTTTCGACTTTGGAACTTGTACCTGATTCCACGTTGGGTTGCCCTTTGTGATGGCCTCATAGGTGCTTCTGAACATGTCTGGCAGGACACTGGACTGAACTACCTGCAATTACAGATATCATGCCAAGAATGATCCTTTCAAAAAACCTCATGCCAAGAATGAGCTCCATCCAAAATAATAGAACTTAAGATTTGGGTGAATTACTACTGGAGCTTCCACTTCCAGCTGCATCTGCTGCTGCTATTATTGCATCTACTACTGCTGCTGCTGCATCTACATCTACTACTGCTATTGCTGCATTTGCTACTACTGCTGCTGCATCTGCATTTGCTGCTGCTACTGCTGCATCTGGAAAACTCTTTATGGAATAAGGATGGAAAAGAAGAAAATATATATAATACCTATTAAGCTCCAAAATCTATCTATCTACCTAGGAAATAAACCACTGAAGGAGGAGCATCTCTGCTGCATCTCTACTACTGCATTGCTGAGTTGAATGCTCTGAAGGAGGAGCTGAAGGCTGCAAACGAGCACTTGCTTTATCTGGAAAAGGAGTAGGTCCAGCAGCATCAGCAGGTCCAGCAGCAGCAACAGCAAACTTACTTGGGTCCTGCATCATCATGTAATATGTTTGATTAACCAGGAAAGTTAATTTGTAGCCTGCTGTTTAGCAAATCTACTTCTGATACCTTTATTGTCCAGCCTAGCAAATCTACTTGAAAATATCCTGTTGCAGTCCCTATTATACAAACTGAACCACTCTTGGCAATGGTCCCAAGATGAAGACATTGAGCAGGGTCAAGACCTGCCAAAGGCTCTCTCCCCCTACAGCAATAGTATATCACTCCTTCTTGGGGAGCAAGAGCACCTCCTAGTGGCCCCATCCTACCCCTCCTCTAGACCAAAAACCACCTTTCTCCTCCCTCACCACTTGCATTCTCCCTAAATCCCTCCAAATGTACAATATCCTAAGTTGAGCAAACAATATGCATCTTTTACTCCATGTGGACAAGGAAGAGACATTGTCATATTCTTAAAATATGGGGGATCATGGATGTAAGTTGACTTGGGATCCCATGAGTATAGCTTCGACTCTAGAACTTGTAGTGTGACTCAAGAAAGGGAGAAAGAGGTAGGCAAGGCATGCTTAAGGCGACGATGTGATCCCCTAGGTTAAGAGCCTCACCTTTGAGGCAATGGGTATGTTCCTTGCCTCACGCAGTTGCTTGGTTGCCTCAGGCGACAACCTCAATAGCACTGACAGGTCATGACCATACAATTGTTTTTCCTTATTCTTGGCTAAGGAGTTACCCTACAGGCAAATCTAGAGCATATTTTCATACCTTTTTATATCATGTAAACTAAACGACTTGCCAACATTGTACAGGAACAAGAAAATGACAGTGATGAATCCATGCACATACTACTCAATCATCTCATTAACATTTAGCTTGCTATTTTCTTAAAGGAGTAAACATATCTAAGGTTGACAACCTATTATAGATAGGTAGGTATTACACATAGAACTATGTTTTGGAAACACAAATTTTGTCAAGAACTAGCAAGGCATTTACCAGTCAGCTACAAAGCCATGTCCTTTTCCTTGAATTATCTCAGGAGCTAAAAAATCTGCTACCCCGCATACAGTAAAAGTCCTATCCTTGGCAAATTTCTTTGCAAATCTAAAGTCTATAAGCTACATTTTAGGACAGAAACATGATCAGAGGACAAAAACTATTTCCTGTTGCAATACTAAAGTAAGTTTGTTAAATATAATTGAAATACAAACCTGTAGATGTCCACATTGGTCAAGCATTAAGATATCAAGAGAAACACCTCTGTAAAAAACTGAATTCTGAATTGAAAAAAATGCAGCCATAAGTGTATTGCACCATAATACTGCAACTCCATCAAACCAGTGAACCAAATGTCTAAAGCACATGGAAGTCAGAAAATGTCAATAACCTTGTGTAATTCTTCTAATGCAATTACAATTGATGCTGCACAAAACCGTGTAGATGATTCATCAAGAGGTGAAGTGAGTATTGAAGCCAGTGGGCAAGCCAGACAAGTGCTTGGGAAAATGCCAGCATGAAACTTATCAGAAGATGTGTGCAATACTTGTGGCACACAAGATGGGCTCAAGCTCTTAAACAGATCTCTCTCTTTCAAAACTTGTGCTTCTTTTCCAAGCTGCTTATCTTTCCTCTTGGAATATCTTTTCAGGGTACGCAACTTTTCTGCTTAGCGATTAGGGAGAAGCCACGAACATGTCAATACCATTCACTGGATCATATTCCATATATTTTTTGAAAAAGGAAAGGGTGATCATATTCCATATAGGTGGTAGTCATTTTGGAAGAAAATATAAAGTCAATTATAATCTATTTCTCAAAGGAGAAGATGGATATCTACCTGATCCTTTGGGCAGCACGATGCCTGTCTCTGAGCAGTCGGTTGAATACAAAACCATTTTCCATTCCTTGGCAGAATAATAACTAGATTAATGTGCCAGCAATTCTAAACACAAGAAGATACATGATTGAAACCACTGAAAACATACCAAATCAGACAATTCAATGTTGGTGAATCTGTAAGCATCATCCTTGATGGCCTGCCCCCCAAAAGGAGGTGCTAAAGAATCTTTCGACCTGATAAGCAAATACAGAACACAAACAAGCGAGAGGAACATTTTCATTCTAGACCCTTCTCTCAAAGTACCAACACTACATGGTAGATGCTTCTAATTTCCACTGCATAATTAGTTACGTCATGTACATACTTTCTGTCATCCTGTTGCAGCTTGGACAACATGCCGACAGCTGAATCAAACTTCTCATTTGTAATGACTGTACAAGTTACACTGCCAAGAGCAACTGCACATATCGAAGGAATCTGTTCACCAAGAAGTGCCCACTCCCCAAAACTGCTCCCTTCTGAAAGCTCTAGCTCACGCTCATTATTGTCTTGAGAATGACCATATTCAATAGTAGAGGATGAAAGACTGCTAAGATGCGGATTTCCTATGAAATCTACATTGTAAGTCAGTCGCACCTGTCCCTTTTGGATGATATACAAGGTAGATATAATGTCATTCTGCAGCAGTCAACAAACATGAGAACATCAATGAGCAGAACATTTGAACTCTTATTGTCAAAACCTTAAATAGTCTATGGATCTAAATCCCTCCAAATGTACAATATCCTCAATGCATCTGTATTTCTTTTTTTTTAAAAAAAAAGAGGATCAATGCATCTGTAATTTAACAGAAGTGACATGTTAGGCGACCTTTTTTTATTGACCTGGAATCTTTGACAGAGAAGCAAACTAAGGGGAATGGACAGGGTAGAGCAGTATGGAATGGTGAGACCAAAAAGGTGAAGGCACCATAATGGCAAGAAATTCCACAATAGCAAAAACATGATGGCGATAATAGGTATAGGTTGCAATTGGGGGAAAACAACTCCACTGCTAGTGTTGCCAAGAGGTCACTAAAATAGTCAAAACATGACTGTTACATGGTTTTACCACTTACCCTACAAACATAAAGATATAAATATCCAAAACTTAAAGTGGCAACGGTTTCATTTGTTTCTTACTTGTTCGACAGAAAGCTCAGGTTTCACCATATTTGCCCGCGCGTCAAAATTCTATAATAAACCACACAAGGTACTGATTGACAGAGGTGCACACTCTTGGTCAACTTTGAACTATACCTGACAATAATAAAGCTACATGAGTTTACAAGTTATTATCTCAAATTATGATCAAACAACAAATGTTACAACTAGTAGATGAGAAAATGACAGATTAAATGTCTTTCCTGCATGCATTGGAAAATCCTTCTACCACAGAATCGGTCATTTTCTCAAGGAACTAACCCCATTTATATTCATACGTGTCAAATATGGCAATTAGTAAATACCAAGATAAAAAGCTAATATACCAAGCTATGGCCCTATAGCGAATTCAGGTGTTTTCAAACAGCAAATTCAACAAGATATAAAATATAAGTTGGATAGAGTAACAAGTAGTTTTATAGTGTTCAGTGCCCGTGACAGGAGAAATTGGGATGAACTGAAAGCTCCAAATCCAAAATTAAGGAAATTGCAACCTGCTTAAGAAATTACGATAATAATGGTTACAAATTGTCATCAGCATACACAACCAATTAATACAAGTTTCAATGACTAAATAATAAGCTGTTACAACCATACATTAGAAACCAAGGTTAAAGAGGTGATCTTGGAATCCATCAAGTGACAAAAGGTAATTTCATGGTGTTTAACTGATTGCAATATATACTATGGCTGTGGTAATTTCATCTGCATCTACTGACTAATGGTCATTGTAGTAGTTCCATACAATTATATGAAATCAAGTAATGGACATAACAAAAGTAGAACACAAGTTGGAAGGTGCATTACAATTCTCATGTATGCATACTTTGTTAGGTAGAATATGGCTTTCTTTGCAATGTGCAGATGCAGTTAAAAAACTAATAAGAGTTCTATATAATAACACCTATACTGGAAGACCCCCATTGAAAGCTGCAGGTTCAAGTCTCATGCCCCTACTGATACTTCCTTGTAAATTCCATGTAGAACCTTAAATGTCTCCACCTATGCGGAACCTTGTATTCAGAGGAAGGACTGTTATATAATCAGCTGTGACATATAACAGGCTTGCTTTCTAGTACCACCTGTTATTTAGAGAAAGGACTGCAACAAGACATCTGTAGGGGCAAAGTGGATTGGATGTTGATGGGAACACCATCATGAACCCTAACTAGCTCATTTTGACCCATAAAAGTAAACAAAAGCTCCTACATAACCAACTGTAGGTCTTAATTCAATTAATAACCATTTTGAGAGAAAAGTAAGAAACAAGGGGTAAAATTGTAATTTTACCATTGCAGTACAACAACGGATTTTCTCAAGGTCTAAATACAGGTCAAATGGTCTTAACAAGATAATAAGTAGGTTGAATCAGATAGAAAAGGGTTCATATGAATTCTGGAAATTAAATGACTTCTTGTAACCCTAAACAGATGCACTTGAGTTAACAAGGTTCTGGTTAGGATAAAATTCACCTAAACCCTCTAAAAATCATAGAAAAATATTCTCTAGGGTTTAGAACCTTCAATTTGGCCATTGGAACCTATTTTGACCTAGATTGGGGTCTTAGATAAATATTTACCCTAAATTAGATTTTTACATAAATTGCTTAGTCAAACGTGGTCAAACCCAAATCCAACCTCACCATTGGATTCCTTAGGTCCAAATTAGATTTGTACCAAAATTTTGACCTAAGAAGAATTCATCTTGACCCACTTTGTAAATAGGTCCAGCCTAATTACATTTCTACCCCTATCTTTCAGAAACACTTACGTTTGACCCCCTATCTTCTCCTTCATTCTTTGCAATTAGGTCCCTCCACCATTATAGCGGAGGGAATCCTACTCCAACGAGCTTGAAAGGGTGATTTCTCCTTGATCTCTCAGAGAATCCCCTTCAAAATTGAAAGGGAGATTCTCTGAGAAATCTCCTCCAATGTGAACCCAATTAGAAGCCCTATTTGGTACCCAATCTCTCATGCAAACGCATGAGAGATTTGGGTCTCTCTCGAGTTTCCTCTGCCGACAAACTTGCCGTGCTTGGAAGCTTGGCTTCCAAGCATAAACCCGACCTCCAGGGCCTATTTAAGAGACCTCAACTCGCCCTGCATCTCCTAAGCTTAAATTCAGCCGGAGAAACCCTAAATTTCATCTCTCCTCCTCCAGCCGATCTGCTCATCAAGCTCCGATGACTTCTCCCACTCTCCCTCGTCGCCTAGCCACAATACCGGTGGCAGGTTCCTCTTCCTTTTGCTTGTCCACGTCGCGCCGCACCAGCCAACGCTCCTGCATCCCCTTCGTCCTCGCTGACCTCCCTCACTGAGCACTTTCGTCTCCCGCATCGGCGATATGAGCCAGCCGCCATCCCTGCCTCCCCCTTTGTCTCTTCACTCTCACCCACAAGTGCCCCCGAACACACCCACACACACGACTGTAGTGTGCCCCAGGCACGCTACCTCAGGTGATCCCACGCCACGCCGACCACCTCTGCACGTTCACCGCACCTTGGCGAAACTTCCTGAGTTTTTTAATGCGGCTGCAAGGCCATTTGTGTGATTTCAGGTTCAGGGGTTCGCCGCCATTGACGCACGGCTGGAATCTCACTTGCTAGCTTCTCCAGGCCATTCCCAGGCTGCGCGGGGGACTCTTGCAAGCATCCTCAGGTGATCAATTGAAGGCAAGAGACATCTCTGTGGCTGCAATTGAGCAACACCCCTCTGCTGCAGACATTCATGAAAGAGGCGGGAACATAGTCCCACCTCAGAAACATCTGGAGTGCCAAAGCAACATAAATTGATTTTCTGTATTAGGCTGGTTGCCTCCAACTCACAAGGTGAGGTCCCCTCTCACCTGACCCGACGCCTCATCCGTGATCACCCCCTCGCAAACCTGATGACCCGACCCGACCTCACACCTCACCCACCACCGCACGTCGGTGGGCCTGGTCCCAAGCGTGTATCCGACTCGATTACCTGAGAAGCAGCTCTGGGAGAGGAACCTAAGAGAGAAAACAGAGAAGTGAGCTCACGCGGGTAGGGGTAGGTTGTGCTCTGCAGAGAAAGGTGAAGCTGAAGCCAAGGGAAGAGGAAGGAGAAGACAAGGCCGAAGAAAAGGCTAAGGCAGAAGAAGCTAAAGGAAAGAGCAAGGAAGGCAAAGAAAGTAAGAAAAGAGGAAGAAGGAACTGAAGGAAGAAGCTGAAGGTAACTGAGAGAGAAGAAGGCAAAGAAAGAAGAAGATTAAGGCAAGGGAGCTGAAGCCAAAATCAGAAGAGAAAAAGGAAGAGAAAGGCAAAGGAAGATAAAGAAGAAGAGAAAGAAAGAAGAAGAAGATTGAAGACAGCCGTCAGAGATAGAGAAAGAAGAACAGGAGAAGAAGAAGAGAAAGAGCCAAGCACTGTAGCACCAACATTTTAAGGCGTCTAATTCACAAATCAGACGTCCAATTTTGTGTTTATTCACATACATTGGTTCCTTTAGTGCCTTACATTTATTCCTATCTTTTTTGCACTATAACATTGATTTTATTGCATATTATATTCTTTCAAATTCTCAAGTTGTGATCTTGATTTCTAAACCCTAATTTGCTCCCTGTGTTCGATCTCGAACTTTAAAATTCGAGTAATAAATTATATTTGTTTTGAATGCTTTTTCGACTGTACTACAATGCGACTTTTTAAAACTCGATCAAGCACCCCAAACAGATGTATTTGCAAAATTGGCTTCTTTTTTAGTAAAACATGGAACATGATTTAAAGCTCATGATATTGCCCTGCTCACCTGTTGAAATTACGAAATAGTCCTTTTTCCCAGGGCTGACAGTCAACTGAGCATTTTGTTTGGAACAAACTGCTTGTGCTTTAACGATTCTTGCTCAGGCTGTACTTCTACAAAAATAAGAAATAAAAATGGTCAAGAAGGAGAAGCTTGTACTTCTGCTTATGTTTGGTATATGAATTCCCCTCGAATTCCCATTATCCTCATCACTGTCTTGGGAGTAGCCTCTGCAACACAACACAAAGGAATAAGAACTCAGCTAATTAAAAGGGGCCAATGAGTCATGCTAATTAAATCATATATATACATATATATAAAGCCCAATGTGAGCCCAACAAAAGCTCCTAGAAGAAACGCAAGAATCGTTTACAAAGTTAAAAATTGGAAGTTGGGTAGGAGCGCAATTGAGTATTTTATCATCCAGGAGCAGCTCTGGGAGTGATGAAAGTGGAAACATAGGCCAACCATTAGGACACTAGTTGTTTTTTGTTTGATGCCCAAATGGACCCTTTCTTTTGTAAGTAAACATAATTAGGCATTTTATAATAAGAGCTAGTTCAAAGCATCTGCCCTCTTTTTTAACTGGGATACATCCAACTTTGGTCCCAAAATAGCCCCTTTTCCTGAAAAGAACATCTATGGAGTAATACTTTCCTAAAACAGTAAAATGGTAAACCAGACATATTATCTAGCTTTAAGGACCTCATCGTTTGAGCAATCCCAGCATCTATCTTGAATCTATACGGCTAAATAGACTTGAATCATAGACCTTCATGGTAAAATGAAAAAAGCTACTTAGTGCACAAATGATTTGCACTGTGTCAAAGACCCAACATGTTTTTGCACTATGTCAAAGAAGCTAAACATTTTAGTGGTATTGGAACCAGACGCATGATTTTTTAATTTTTTAACAAAGGATAGGGTATATAATCAATGCAATGCGAGTCCTGACCTTTTCATCCCCAAGACGTATCAGATCTCCAGCCAAGGCAACCTGAGCAGGTACCTAAATGTATAAAGAAAAATGTTAGATAACCACATGAGCAATTTTATCGTTAAGCATTTCTTTATCAAACAGATCAATCATGAATATTACTTTAGCACTACTTGAGAGTGAACTAATGCATAATATGACTAATTAACATACACAACTACTGGAAAACATGATCACAAAGGCAATGGAAAGTACCGAGCCCAGGGAGTTGGCTCCCTCGTCATGTAGATAAGCAAGCCCTCGACCCATCCCAAGAATTATGTTGAATCTTTGTTTCCAGTTAGGGGTCCATGTTGTTCACCTATTAGGTAACCGCTAGAAAAATAACAACACCACAAATCAAAGTTAAACAAAAAAGGGAGAACGAAGGAAAAAATGGTATGTAGATTTGATACCTGAGCTCTTTATATCACTATTATGGTACCTGTCTCATATATTCACCACAAATGCAAACATACTGATATTATTATTTCCCAAATTCATATACTACAAATGCAACATACTCATATCATTATTTTCCACATTCATATACCACAAGTGCAGTATATATTCTACCATTCATATATATATTCCATCATTCACCACATACATGATACTCATTCATAAATAAAACACATGCATATATCACATGTTTTGAAATGTATACATAAAACTAGACGTGAAAATAAAAAAAATCCAAGCAACTATGTAGTGGCTTCTTTGCCGCCTGTTCTAGAACCTCCGCAGTCATCATCGGGTGGATGAGGTTGGAAGTGAAAAGAAGCATGATCTGCACCACCTTATCCTAATGAACTTAAGATTGCCTGAAACTGTGCCTGCATCTTTTCCCGTTCTTGTTGTGCTTCATGTCTTTGTCGTTCTAGTATATCATTTGTCTTGTCCAATTTCGACGTAACATCATTTAGTTTCTCTTGAAATGTCTCCACCTATGTCTGTAACTATTGCAACCTCTCTGAACCCCCCCCCCATCCCTTTCTTCCATACCAACTAGTAACAGTCTCACTCGTACCAGCACTACGAACAAAACCACCATGCTCGGGGGGCATAACTGTCCTAAATGCTTGCTTTGTTGTCATAGGCTGTAATGAGACAGTCTCTGATTGCTCATCCGTATCATCACTAGAAGGATGCATCAACTCCATCATGCAACCCTACACATAGTTGAGCTTATGGTAAGTTCTCCTAAATTTTTATCACTAAGTTATTTATTACTTATTTGAACGAGCTTACATGTCTCTCTTGATATAATTAATCAATCCAAACACGGGGGCCATCAACATTAGACTTGCTATGACTCCTCTCATAGATTGAAACACGATCAAGTTGTACACCGTTATGGGTATCTAACTGCATATTTCAGATGTGGTTATGAATTAAGTTATCCTAAATTTAAGCTTTTCTTATTTAAATCTTGTAACTTGTAAGTTTTATAATATATATTATAATCAATAATCTTTCTATCGTCAATTAAGCCGATGAAAATGTACTTACATAAATATCCCTCAAGGTATCTATGCTCATCCATCCCAAGCAGTGGGTTGCAGTCGGAGCTTTCGCCCTATTAGCTTTATTTTTCTTAGCTTGCTCCTATAACATCAAATTATTGATATTGGTACTTAATCATTTTGCTATTAGAATAGAAGTTATTAATATAAAATATTAATTACCTTCATGTTTTCCTGATCCCAATATTCGCAGCACTCCACCCAATGACCAGCTTGTATTCCTGATGGCACATCTCTCAGTGCATCCTCATAATTCTTACCAATAAAGAACTATTTATATATATAGAAAAGTCAGCAACACCTAAAAGTAAATTGTGTTATTATGAATTCTATATATATGCTTATGTCTTACTTGGCTTTTAAGCTCTTCTCTCCAGTTACGAAGTGCCCTCCCTGCTGCTTGGAGAATATATGTAGTCGTCATCGAATTTGTTCCCCAATCATACGTCACTTGCATTTTATATTATAATGAATAAATAGATAAAAGATTTTAAGTAAAACAAATGAATGACATAACAGCAATATCATATTAATACCCGTAGCTCACAAATGAATTCATCCTTATGTTGCTGAGACCTGCCTCCAATCAAAATAACATGGGGGTATCAACAATCTCACAAGTGTAGGGATCCTGCTATTAAAGGATGCATAACGTGAACATTTTCCGCTACAATTTACATCAACCGTTATTCAAGTCCCTTCAGTTAATTTTCTCAATTCCAAATTCCTTTTCTTTCCCCTTGGCTTTGATTTTATACCTTTAGTAAACAAATAGTCAAAATAAAATTGTTTTAAAGAATTAATATCAAAGAAAATTAATGTGAGAATTTATATACCATTAGACCCTGCTTGACTATACTCTTGAGATTGGCTCCGTGACTGACTCTATGGCTGACTATTCTGCTGAGATTGGCCATATAACTAGATCTGAGGAGGGTCTACAAATTGAGATGGTGCCTGCTGCTGGGATCGACTCTGGGGAGGGTGTAGGGGCTGAGCTGGTGTCCGCTGTTGGGACTGACTCCGGGGAGGGTGTAGGAGCTGAGCTGGTGTGTGCTGCTGGGACTGGCTCTAGGGAAGGTGTACGGGTTGAGCTGGCGTCCGCTGCTGGGACTGGCTCTGGGGAGGGTGTAGGGGCTAAGCTGGTGTCGGCCATTAGGACTGGCTCTAGGGAGGGTGTAGGAGTTGAGCTGGTGTGTGCTGCTAGGATTGGCTCTGGGGAGGGTGTACGGGTTGAGCTGGTGTCCGCTGCTGGGATTGGCTCTGGGGAGGGTGTAGGGGCTAAGCTAGTGTCGGCTATTGGGACTGGCTCTGGGGAGAGTATAGGGGCTGAACTGGTGTCTGCAGCTGGGATTGGCTCTGGGGAGGGTGTAGGGGCTGAGCTAGTGTCGGCTGCTGGGACTAGTTCTAGGGAGGGTGTAGGGGCTAAGCTGGTGTCTGCAGCTGGGATTGGCTCCGGGGAGGGTGTAGGGGCTGAGCTGGTGTCAACTGCTGGGACTGGCTCCGGGGAGGGTGTAGTAGCTGAGCTAGTGTCTGCTGCTGGGACTGGCTCAGGGGAGGGTCTAAGGGTTGAGGGTGTGTGTGCCTAGGTGGAAGCTAAGAGTGAGGCTGTGTATTTTGTTGAGGTTTATACTGAGGCCTAGATTTTGTAAGAGTATGAGGTGGGATCATAGCATGTCGAGTATGAGGTAGTGGCATGGGGGAAGGCAACTGGAGTTTATTGTCATGCTATGAGTGGCATTGAGGTTCATGTTGGGGCTCAGGCTGAGTGTCGATGCCACCCTTATGTCCTTGGACCTGGTCATCTGGCTCAAATGAAGAGTCATCACTGCACATATCAAGACGATGCTTTTTGTATGCCATCAACTTCTTTGGTGCCATCTACAGATGAAAAATAAATTATTAATTAAAAAAATACAATAGAAAATTTACTGCTAAATGTGACCAACTTATTTACTCCAACTTGATGCCACTTTGTATTAAATTTCACTTTGATTATTTCAATAGAATAATTTTAATTTGATTATACTTCATGTCACTATGTATAGAAAGCACAAACTTGAAAATAGAAAGCTTGCTCTTATATGATTCATTCAAAAAAAAATCATAACTTTGGTTACATGAGATAAGAAAGGAGCTACAAATTATAAAAGGATGATGTCATACTTTTTATATAGTCAACTATAACGAAAGAAGTATGCCAAAGTAAGTAAAAGATCAACCCAATACAATAAGAAAACTTGCAAGGGAGAAAATATATGAAAAAATTTTTAAGAATGAAATAATTAAACTCTGCAAAATAGCTTACTTAAAAACGTTTATCTCAAATATTAATATCCATTGCACCATGACCTATTCCTCCATCTTATAGCACATCTTGGTATGCTTCAGAATCAAAGTTGGGATCCTTATCATGTTCTATATCATAATAATCACGCGGTATTGTTCTTATTGGTGCTATCCAGCCATTTCTACTATTATCAGGCACATAAAAAACTTGTTCAACTTGACAAGCTAATGTAAACGGTTCAGATGTTTGAAGAATTATACGATCCTTGTTTAAACTTATGAAACCAGTTTCTTTGTCAACTTTAACACCATATTTGCTGTTAAAAATATTAAACCAGTCACACTTAAATAAGACGACTTGGCAATCATGACTATAACTGACTTCCACAATCTCTTTGATTTTTCCATAGTAACCATCACAACCAATTTGTATGCCATCACATTTCACAATAACGCCTAAATGTTGTGTAGCCTTCACATCATCAACTGATTGCACTCTAAATCTAAACCCATTTATTATATATCTAGAGTGATAATGTGCATGACTTAAAGGTATATTCATCATTACATCAAAATCTTCTATCTATTGCAGACCATTATTTTGTTTCATTTCTTGTACACGAGTTCTGAACCAGTTAATGAAGTCTTCACATCTAGAGATGTGCAAAGATTGTCGAAATTCATCGTAAAAATCCAAAATCTGCTTTAATATATATATGAGCTAGTCGTCGATCATGTTCAGATATTGGTTTAAATTCCGTTCGTATGATTGGCCTTCCTCGGATATCAAATACAGAAAAATAATCTTCCACATTTTCACCGTTTCATCTATCATCATTCCTTTCTAATCGATTAAGTCGATTATCTGGACCATCCATATACATTGCACAAAAGTTGATGCATTCTTCTACAAGATACCTTTCGATAATTGAACCTTCTGGCTAGATGTAGTCTTTTAATATTTTCAAGAAACGCTCAACTGGATACATCCACCTATACTAAACTGGTCCAGAAATCCTTGTCTCATTCGCTAGGTGGAGTATAAGATGTACTATGACATCGAAAAATGTAGGAGGGAAAATCTGCTTCATCTTGCATAGTGTGATCACAATTTGCTTGTCCTAATAGTCTAACGGTTGAGAATTCAATGTCTTTGAACATATAACCTTGAAGAATTGGCTTATCTTCGTCACAGAGTCAACCACTAGTTGAGGAAGCACTCCACGGATTGCTAATGGAAACAAGATCTGCATGTAAACATGGCAATCATGACTCTTTAACTCACTTACTTTCTTCACTGCTTCATTTACACATGTAGAAAGTTATGACGAGAATCCATCTGGAACCTTAATATTTTTAAGAAAAGATAATATCTTTAGTCGTTGCTCATCCTTCAAAGTATATAATGCTTGAGGAAAGTCACAACTGCCATCATCTTTATGATTTACGTGCAACTCAGGACGAATGCCCAACATCTTCAAATTAGTATGGGTCTTCAACATGTCTTTTGGACTATCCGTTAAGTTTAGCTTATTTAAAATATTATCTATAACATTCTTCTCGATATGCATCACGTCAAGATTGTAACGAACTATGAGATCTTGCCAATAAGGGAGCTCTATGAAGAATATGCTTTTCTTTTTAAATCCAGAATTACGTAAGTCTTTAAGATCTTTCTGAAATAGACTACCCAATTGGATATTACCAATCTGTTGTAACTTCTTCATTATCTTGTATCATGACAACCTGATTGTATCTGTTCTTTGAAAATTTTTTGGATTTTTGGATGAATAGCGGCATGGTTTACCATCAAATTTATCTTTAAACCTGGATTGTCGCCATCTATGTTCAATTGGTAGGAATCTACGATGTCCTAAATAACACAATTTTTTACTTTCAGGTAAACACAAGTAATGAGTATCATCCATACATATAGGACATGCCAACTTGCCTTTAGTACTCTAACTAGATAAATTTGCATAAGCTGGGAAATCATTAATAGTCCAAAACAGTGCTGCATGCATCTTAAAAAAGTATTTTCTAGCTGCATCATATGTTTCAACCCCGTTATACCATAACAATTTCAACTCATCGATGAGTGGTTGCATGTAAGCATCAATTGCATTTCCTGGTGCCTTCTTCCCAGGGATGAGAAGCGTCAACATGATAAACGAAGATCTCATACACATCCATGGAGGAAAATTATATGTAAATATCACCACTGGTCATATTGAATATGATGGATGCATATTTTTTAAAGGATTGAATCCATCACTTGCAAAACCAAGCCTAACATTACGTGTTTCCTCTGAAAATAGAGCATGTTTGTTATCAAATGCAGCCTACTCGTCAGAATCTGTCAGATGACGCATAAGTCCATCTCGTGATTTGTTATTATAATGTCATGTCATCCACTTTGCAGTCTTACTCGACATAAAAAGATGTTATAGCCTAGGAATCAAAGGAAAGTAACGCAGTACCTTCCTTGATCGTTTCTTCCCTCATGCATTTGAACTGGTATTTTCTTCATATCTTCCTTCTCCACATTGCAGGCAACTATTCAAGCATGCATTTTCTTTAGTGTACAACATATAGTCATTCTTACAATCATCAATCTTTTCACACTTCAAGTCAAGTATACGAAACTGTTTTTCGCATTATACCACGACTGAGGAAAATCTTTGGGATTATTTGACAACTCTTCTTTGAATTTAAGGACATCAGATATTAACTTAGATGTTACCTTATTCATTACTTTAATTTGAAACATTCTCAAAAGAAATGACAACCTTGACATGGAATTAATTCCAGGAGCAATGGGTTCCTCTACTGCCTTCAGTGCATCATAAAAATTATTACAATATCCAAACATATTATCATTATCATAACTATCAGCATTTGCAGCTCTCATCTCTTATAACATCTCTACAACATTATCACCTCCAATATCTTCAATGCGATTCTCAACATCATTATCAATAGAAGGATAAGTGATTTCTTCTCCATGTGAGGTCCAGATTGTGTAGTTAGGCCATCGACTAGTACAAATTAGATGCTCAAGTACTGTATTACGATCATACATAAATCCATTCCAACAACTTTTGCATGGACAATAAATTCTCTCATAAAAGTCTCCTCTTCTATATTGCTTCATATCTTCATGGAATGCTTAGTCTAAGAATGAAATCACTCTGCTCTTATATCGAAAATAATAAAAAATCCTCAAACCAATCTAAGACTTATCCATGGAAACCTATAATCAAATAAATCCACAAACAATGAAAGTAAGTTATATAAAGAAACATATGATATTTAACACCTAAGTTGTGATCAAATTTAAGGTGCTTCTCCAGTATATCCCTAAGACTAACCTCAACTAGATTCCTTTAACACCTAATTTAAGGTACTTAAGAAACCTAGGTAAGTTTAGTTAGTATACCAGAGAAGAGCATAAAGATGTCACCGAAATTTCTCCAGACATAGATTACATGTAACAAGTAACACCTAAGTTGTGATCAAATCTTCAAGAACCCTCCTTAGTTCGAAACTTTACCGAACTAAGGACAATCAAGACTTATGACATGTTATAAAGACAACACATCATGCATGTATGTGAGATACACATACATTAACGCATTGTCTATATGACATGATTATAAGTCTTGAATGACCATGTATATTAATACAATTTTGCCTACTCTTTCAACTTGTACCCTGCGGGTTATATTTCTTATTGTTTGTCATCGAGTGCATCTAAGGTTGTGCAAGTGTGGATATCTACAAATTGCATAAATAAATACCAACAAAGAAAAGAATAGTAATAACATAAGTCAGCATCATAAACGTACTACTACCAAGAATGGAATATCTTCTTAGTCAATTTGAAGTAGATTCGGTCAAGATCTACTTGTTAAAAGGATGATTATATGGATTCTTATTTAGAATAATATGGCAACTGTACCTAAATTAAAACATCAAAGATTGCTTAACTCTCTCAAGCGTAACACCTCCTATGCCAGTTTGCCCATCCATGTTGAGCCACTAGTTTACCTAACTCAACCTATCCTACTCAACTTGGATAATGATGCTCCTCTCTTCCACCCTCTCTTCCCAACATTTACGATTCTATCGGGATAATATAAATGTAGCAATAACATTCATAAACTTTCAAAAGTTTATGATGTACATTACGGAAAGAAAACAAAGGAAACCAGTTGTTTTGTTTTAATTGACTAAAAAAATCCAACCAAATCAAGAAGTATTTGAATTGTATCAAATGCTAGGATAAGTTTTTTAGAATAGTGGACACTTGGATCATATTACATGAACTTTAGGGTAAATAGTATTCAGACCTTATAGGCAAGACCAAATTTTCATTTGCATCTAATACATGATTGCAAGACAGATACCCTTTACCTGCAGAATATTAGATGCGTGGTCCACCTTAATGCATATCAAAAGATCCAAGTCAATTTGTCTTTTTTCTTCTTCTGTCCAGACGCTCTTCCATAAACTTATCGACGCGGCCAAGGGACGTTGCCTAGATCCAAGCTTGGAATTACATGAAGGGCCACACTTTAAAGGATCTAAGCTTGAAAATAATTACAAACCTCTCCAATTGGGTCACATTTATGTAAACTCAACTCTTACCGAATGCAGCAGTGAAAAAACTTAAAGCCTCACTTAATAAAGGTTTAAAGTTCAAAACTAGACAAACTTTAGAAAGATGTAGGGTTTAAAAGTGATGAAGTATGTGATGGATTAGTAAATGATAGAAGTGATGATTAAATTCTTATATTATTCTTCTTTTTTGTTTTCATTTGTATTACGAGTAAATTAACGAAAATAGATACACTATATAAGTGGATATGATGCAAGTAATTTTTGTTTTCATTTGTAATAAAAATTTGTCATGGTAGATGTAAAGTATACTTTGAGATGATGAAAGTAAGAATAAAAAAAAAATTATATGATGTCCCTTAATACCATATATTATTCATTTATGCAGTAACTACCCTTGAGGTGAAAGATAATGCCTCATTTTTAATTCTATGACAAATGGACCTGTAGGAGCAGACCAACAACGCCTGCATCTTCCTTCAGTCCCCAAGTTAAATGAACAGAATAAGTATCCAAGATTGCAATCATATTCCTTACATACACCTCCTTGATGCCACCCAACTTAACAACCATTCATAGAGACATCACACCCTGACACCCACCTCTTAGCACACAGTAACCATGCATATGATTATCAACTCACGAGATGGTCAAAAACAATTTTAATTACTTCTTTGCAGAATGTTCCATTTCTTACGACTAACACTTTTTTTTTGTAGGCTGTAAGCTTCGATTCTTGTCTCTCCATGGATTAATGGCATAACATTTTAAGTACACCGCATGTTTGACTCTTCCATTAGCAGCTTTGGAGGTACCATCCAGATTCCTCCCCTTTAAGATCAGCGCCAACCAATGGAGATCTCCCCTCCTCCCATCACAATCTCCCTTAGCCTTTCGGCCCCCCCTGACCCTCCACCACCCGCACATTGCAGTTGATCTGCTGGAACTTTATTCCCTTATACTTTACACCTCATTAATTACATGATACATCCATCCACCACGTCCACCAATCAACAACCCCCCTAGAGATATTTAAAAGTACACACACACCACCAAATAGCAGCAATAAAAGACTCAAACACACAGAGCCTTGTAAAGACCTAAGATTGGAAACTCATCATGTGACCTCAAGAACACTAGAAGAGAAAAAAAAAAGAAGGCAACAAGAGGATTTCCTTTTGGTCATGAGCAACAAGCACCCTCTTCTTCTTCATCTCCACACTAACAAAACACATCATGGGTAGAGGGATTAACCATCTAATAATGGTCTGGTATGTGGCAAAACTACCATGATGTAGATAAGATTATCTAAGAAGCTTCCTAGATGCATGTTGTTTATGACCAAAAAAAGCTTCCTAGTTTCAAAACTTGTTGGCATACCATCAAACACCTAGTGTGCGTGTAAACCCTTGAGCCAATCCAAGGTCAATAGATCTCGTTGAGCCACCCTGCAGCCAATAGATCCACCAAGTACTGCAACAACAATAATAACAGGAGATCAAGAGAAGTGAAGTTGGAGGAGGAGGTATGAAATAAGCGAATAAATAAAATGAAGGAAGAGTGGTCGATTAACCCTACTTGTAGCAGCAGCAGTGGTAATGGATGTGCTCTTAGGGAAGATGAGGGAGGGAGAGATGGTAGCGGTCTTGAGGGGGAGGAGACGTACTGCTGGGGAGGGGATGGTCAAGGGAGGCGCCTTCTTCAGGAGAGGGAAGGGGGTTGGGGATGGTTCGGGGAGGTGACGTCATCAGGGATTTAGTCGGAGAGTCGAGGGAGGGGGAAGGTAATGGCAAAGGGAGTTGGTTTTCGGTGGTGATCTTGAGGGGTAGGCGAGGTGCTGCTGACGACCTTGAGGGGGAGTTAGGAGAAGCACCATCGTCGGGAGAGGGAAGGGGGCAGGCGATGGTCAAGGGGGCTGACGCCATCGGGGAGGGGGAAGGTGATGGGGGCAGGACTGGGTTTTTGGGGAAGTCGGCGGCGAGGAATTTCCGAGGAGGGTGTGCGAGAGGGATGGGAAAATTTTGAAACCATCGCCAAAGGAAAATGCGGGAGAGGACGGGCAGGCGAGGGAAGGCTATGGTGACAATTTTATTTGAAACCGTCACCAAAGGGATATGTCGGAGAGGGCACGCTCACAAGGGAAGGCTATGGTGATGGTTCCACTTGAAACCGTCGCCAAAGGGAAGGATATGGTCACGGTTCCACTTGGAACCGTCACCAAAGGTATCCTATGGTCACTATCCCACTTGGAACCTTCACTAAAGTAGAAAGCAAATCTCACTCTCCCTCTATAGTCACGGTTTTGAGTGGAACTGTCACCATAGGTTACTTTTGGTGACAGTTCCTAAAACCTTCACCAAATATCCATCACCAATTCTCCCTTTCCTAGTAGTGTGGGTTAATGCAGACAAACAAGTTTTCACACGTTTTGAGAATTAAATGGCATCTGAAACCCTAAAAACAGACCTGCTTAATTAACAGAGGTTTCGTTCAGGGTAAAATTCAACTAAACCTTCTAAAAATCATATAAAAATATTCTATAAGGTTTGGTATGTTTGATTTAACCATTAGAACCTATTTTGACCTAAAAACAAAGTCTTTGACGGACAGTTGCCCTAATTTGGGTTTCTATGCAAATAACCTAGTCAAACTTGGTTAAAACCTAAATACGACTTCACCATCAGATTCCCTAGGTCCAAATTAGGTTGTACCAAAATTTGGGCCCAATCAGATATCATCTTGACCTAGTTTACATTTTGGTCCGGTCAAATTCTTTTTCTCTCACTTAAACCCCTAGCTTTCAAAATTATTTGCACATACCCCCCTAACTTCATCATCTTCTTCACAAATAGGTCCCCACTGCCTTCAGACTCCTAAACCCAACTCCGGCAACCTTCAATCAAGGAGTTCCCCCTGATTTCTCGCCCAATCTCTTTTAAATTTGGAAGGAAGACTCCTTAGAGATTTCCCTACGATCTAAACCTAGTCTTAGGCTTTAATTCTTTCCCAATCTCCCATGCGAACGCATGGGAGATGTGGCTATCCCACATGCGCAAATTGGACAGAGCTTGAAAGCTTCCTTCCATGCCTGGAACCCCTCTCTAAGACCTATAAAAGAACCCTGATCATGTTCCTTACCTCCTTAGCGAGGTTTGGGGCCAAAAATCTCTTCCAAACCCTACCTCTGGCCCCTCTCCGACCAAGCTTCAACGGTCCTCCTCCTTCGTCTTCCTAAGGGCATCCAATGACCAAATTGGCCTGCCCATCATCTTCCTCGTCTTCCTCCGCACCTTGTCAGTCATGATGAGGGCCTTCTTCCCCATTCTTCACCACCGTCCCCCTCTCAGGAGACTTCTCTTCCACAACGCTGGCGAGCCACAACCGGTGCCAATCCTACCCCCTTCGACCATCAAAGTAGGTTAGTTAGGTTTATTTAGTCTCCTAGATTGGTTTCCCCTATTCAAAGACCAAAAAAAAAATCCTCGAGCTACACGCATGCCATCATCTTCCTCCGCTCCGGCCAAACCTCCAGCAAGGTCCTTTGCACGCTTCACACCTCCGAAATCCTCGTCAACACTCCCAAAAGCTCCGCCACATCACACTCATCAAAACCCTCTTCTATTTCGCCATTCCACCTACTCAAACCCTCCTTCAACCAACCCACCTTCGCATGACCTTTCCCGACTTCGTTCGGCCACTACACGCCTCACCTCACCACATAACCACCACCATTGCACTCCTTGTCCACCAGCGTTGCTCGCAAGCTATTTTAATGTGGCCAAAAGGCCATGTTTGTGACTTGCAGGTTTCTCCATCCACCACCATCACTGCCATTGGCGCCGCCTGTGTTCTTCAAGCTCCAAGCCACGTTCACCCCCAGGTGCTCTCTCCAGGAGTCAAAGAATAGCCCCAGGAATGATTCCAAGCCCTTGATTGGGGACACTAACTGCAGCTGCCACTCCAATTGCTTAAAGTCACAACTACAGCCGTGCACGAAGAAGAGCCCATGGGATTAATCCCACATCGTGGGATTTGGGGATGTTTGAGCCGCATAAAGTGTTTTTGTACCGAGGGCTTATCGCCTCAAGCACACCAGGGGTGAAATCCCCAGCACCATACCTGCATACCTGCTTAACCTGAACCCTCTCACTCCTCGGCTGTGACCCACACCCGCAGCCCTGGACCCAGGTACGTGATCCGATTACCTGATTAAACTTGCTTTGAGAGAAAGAGGAGAGGAGTAAGGAAGGAAAGAGAGAGCGGGGTAAGGGGGTTTTGCTTCTCTGTGCGTTGGCCGATACTTAGCCATGAGAGAAGACCCTTGTGCTCTCTGAAAGGAAAAGAGGAGAAGACTTGTGATAAACGACAGTTTATCATCATTCTTATGCATTAAAACAAACCTAGCTCTTCGAGTTTTGCTCCGTAAATGGGTTTTTGGGCTGCATTAGGCATTAACTAGGTTAGGCATGCATTGCATTTTCTTTTGTTGTTTTAATGTGTTTTTGTGAGTGTTAGGGATGAACAGATATACAGATCCCTAAAACCCTAGCACTCAAGAAGGAAAATGGTGAAGGAGGAGCTCAGACTAATTGGAACTCAACTTGATCCAGCTCACCACAGCTGGAACCTAGCTCATTTAGACTAGGGTTAGCTCATCCCAACTCCATTCAACTAATCTCAGCTGAATGGCAGCTCAAGAGAGCTCATCTTAGTTCACCCTAGCTCAGGTCAGCTCAGATCCAGCTCAACCTAGTTGAGTGTAGTTCATCTCATCTCCCACTAGTCCACAGGGAGCTCTAGCTAGCTCAGCTGAGTTGACTGGAGTTCACCCCAGCTCAGATCCAGCTACATCCAGCTTCACTCAACTCCAGCCAGCTGAAGAAGAACTCATCCCAGCTCAGGAAGCTCAAGTCCAGCTCCCGGGGACTCAGCTTAGCTCAACTTGGTTGAGCTAAGCTACCTTAGCTGTCTCAACCAACTCAATCCTCCCCGGGAGCACCAAACCCAGCTCACCTCAGCTCCATTCAACAGAAGCCAGCTCATTTTAGCTTAGCTTAGTAGCTAGCAAAGAACTAGCAAGCTAAGCCAGCTAGAGTAGCCCCATGTTGACCTCTTCAGTAGCTGCCAGCTCCACTTCAGCTCCAGATTCTTCAAATCCAGCTCCTCCCTCCAAACCCTAGCTCCAACACCTCCTCCTCTACTCCACCATTAGCTAAGCTAGCATATCTTAGCTTAGCTTAGCTTAGCTATGCTCCAGCTCCCTTGGCTTTCACCACCTAAAAATCCTACCTAACAACTCCACCAACTAGCTCCACCTAAGCTCCACATAAGCTAACCCTACTTGGCGCCAACCTAGCCTACCCACTACCTCCAAAAGACACCATAAAGTGGTGCCAAAACCACCCTAACTACCTCCTTGTTGGCGCCACTTTTTCCCTCCAAAAACCCCCTTCATCTCCACCACACATCTTCCCTTAAACCCATCTCCACCATCCACATGATCCCCCCTTCCAGAAGCCTAGAAGTTGGCGCCAACCCATGGCACCTCTCCATGGTTGTCGCCACTTTTAGGTGTCCCTTGGCCACCCATAACTACCCCCTTACACCCCTTAGGTTGCGCCAACCATCCTTAACCCTAGGATCACCTAACCACCTCCATCCTCCTATCTTAGCCCTCCATTTCAAGAGTCACCTTAACCCCTCATCCTACCCTATAAAAAGGCCACTACCCACCACCATTCAAACCATCCTTGGCTAGCAAATTTCCTCTCATACTCTACCTAAAGCCCATGCCCAAGAGAGAAGAAGAAGAAGAAGAAGATTAAGGGGATATTCTGTCCCTTTGGTGCCTTCCCCTCTTCCCTTCTCTCTTATGCCCACACCAGCCAAAGGAGGAGCCAGGCAAAGAAGACCTTTGGAGGAGGTCTTGAAGGTGGTCCACGCCACCTTGGAGGAAAGCTTGAGGGTGGTACACGTCCACCCTTGGAGGAGAGCATTGAAGGTGGTAGCATCCACCTTGGAGGAGCTTTCAAGGAAGGAGAAGAAGGAGACCCTCTTTTCAAGCTAAGGAGTAGCTACGCTTGGAGCAAGAAGACTCCCTTCTTCACCAGATTTTACAAGAGGATTTGTGTTTCTTTTATTGCTTTTATATTTTCCATTTCTAATAGAACATTCCTCTACTTGTCTTTGTAGAGAACACAAATTCTGATTAATTGAATTGCCTTGTTTTTAATTTCTTATTGAAATTGTTACCTTTGTTCTAGCACTTGTTTCACTTACACTCCCTAATTACTTTAGCCCTCCACTTGCCTAGAGTGAGCTTAGGTAGTGGACATTTTCTATCTCTTAAGTTTTAGCTAAGTAATTATAGGTGTTAGTACTTCCCGTCACAATTCTCATTTTACCCTCATCATTTCAAAACAAAAAAATTACATATTTAAAATACCAAAAAGAAAGTTGAGATTTATTTTCTAAGCAAGAGAGTTGATTTGCAAGCAACCTGCCTCCTTGGACAACCCTAGATACTCCCCTATCTAGGAATATAAATTTAAAAGCGTATGCGAATTCGCGTGTTACAACAACATTAAAAATTTGCTTTTACAAATCACGCGATTTTTCGCATCAACTTGCAGAAGAAAAAGAAAAGTGGGAAAGCACAAGAAAGAAGAGAAGAAAGGCAAAAGAGAGAAGAAGAATAGAACATTCAAGGCACTGTAGCAAGGTGACGTTTAAGTCGTCTGATATTCATTACTGACATCTGATGAGGCTGATTTAGCTTGATACATTTGCTTGCGTGGGATTAAACTTAAGTGGTTCAAGCCACTATTCATTTATTTCAGATATTGAGTAATTGATATATATGTATACATAGACTAATAATTGGTGATTCAAATCACCATTATTTTATCTAGATATCTTTTTATCCTCTTTAAATACATTGAGCTTCATTGAATACTTAATGTGACAGGTTATTATTCACTGAAAATTCATATTTTGCTCAATTTCCTGTGTTCATTTATATGCAATTAAAGATTAGCATGTGAATTCCTATTTGCTCCCCGTGTTCGACCTCGGACTTCATTTCCAGATTTTTGAGTTTATAAATTTTATTTGTTGAAGAGCTATTTAGGAGACTTTACTACAACAAGACACTTTAATCTCCCGAAAAGCCCCTTCAACATCGACCCCCATGTTCTGAGCAATGGGCTCTATACGCGAAAATTTATGAGGACATTTATGATCCTTCGCACGTTGTGGGACTAAAGTCCCTTCCTCTTGTTGTTGCTGCTGCGTGGAGGAGGTGATTGCAATTTGGGCTGTTGCTGATGTCTTGTTGATTTGAGGGTCTAGAAGAGACCTTGAGGCTATTCCACACTATTTGGGTATGGTGGTGAGATAGTTGACGGCTAGTTGGACGGTGAACGGAGTTGGAGATGACGACGGCGATGGTGACGATCTCAAAGCAACAACATGGGCCTTAAGCCCCAATTAGAGTGTTCAAGAGCTTCACCGAAGCTCATGGACTGTGATAGCTGTGGTCATTAGGCTTTTGGGGGCATGAAGTGGTGGAACGACGTCAGAATAGGTGGCGGAGGTGTGGGTTGTTCAGGGGTGGTGATGAGTGGTTAAAGCTCCTAATCAAGTTAGGGCTTTTGACCTATGAACTATAGGGAAGGTAGTGGTGGTAGTGGCATGTAATGCCAACACGAGCTCGCCGAAGCTCTCACCAGAGGTAGAGAAGACGAGGGTGGATTGGTGTAAGTGAAGGTGGATCTTAGAAACTACGGGTGTAGAAAGAAGTTGGGGAGCAAGAGGAGTAGAGGGAGGAGTTTATCTGGACGATAGGGTTAGGGAATCACTCTGGCATGACTTGCCGAAGTCGAAGGTGATGAAGACCTCCGGTGATGAAAAGCGATGACAACAAGGGAGGAAAGAGCTCCTACTGTGGTTGGCAAGGAGCGGAAGAGAGAGAGGAAGATGGTGGACCATCCAAGTTGGCTGTTGGACAGGTGGAGGAGGGAGGTCGAATGTAGTCATTAGAGCCGAGGTCAAAGGTGACCGGAGGAAGGAGAGAAGAGTTGATTTTGACCTAAACCTGACTAATTTGGTTGTGGGAACGGAGAGGTGCTTTCTTAGAAGAAGAATTAAGCTTCAAATTGGAAGATTTCGCTGATTGGAGTCATAAATTTGGCAACTTAAAATCCCAAATTTCTTAATCCTGCCTGAGCGTTCCTCTTCAAAATAAGATTCGAGACCTTGTTCCGTGGATTCCTCATGGTGTGAACACCAAGCCCTCTAAGTTTGGAGGGATTTGATGAAGATCTGATGGAGATATTTCTGATTTCAAGTCGGCCGTTAATGGGTTAGGTCTCTGATTAGGAAACACTGAAAATTAAGTTGGCAGGGACCTATTCATGAAGAATACGAGGAAGTTAGAGGAGGATTTGCAACAAAACTTGAAACCTAGTAGTCAAGATGTGAGAAATAGGGATCTTAAGGGTAGAAATGCAAATTATGTTAAGATGGACTCTGATTAGGCCCAAATTTTGGTGTTAACTTAATTTAAAGCCAAGAAATCTAATGGTGAACTTAGATTTTATTTTGACCACGTTTGACTAGGTAAATTGCACAAGAGCCCAAATAAAGGTAAATTTTCATTAAAATCTCTATTTTTTGTCAAAATGGGTTCAGATGGTCAAAGTAAAGGTACTAAACCTCTTAGAATATTTTTCAATAATTTTTAAGAGGTTTATATTGAATTTATATCCACCAAAATCCTTTCAATTTAGGTAAGGTTGATAATTAGGATTTTTAATACTATTTTCATCATCAAAATGTGTGAAATCCTGATTCATTTATTTTGAACCCACTTCTTGGTATTTTAAGTTTATTTAACCTTGAATTAACTCTTTATTAACCCCTGGTTAATTTGCATTAATGATGAGATGGTAAAATAGTAGAATTAACCTCATTTTCTTGTCTTCTTCTCAAATTAGTTTAATACGGATTTACGATCCTCAGAAGATCATTTAGGAGCATTTAACACTTGGTTCTGACTAATTTTAGCTAGTTATGATGAATGACAGTGTTACCATCATACCCTCATGCCTTACTTTTGCTAGTCCCTAGTGGTGGTCAAGCCCGGATAAGTGTGTTAATATGGTGATTTTATCGTTGAAGTGTATATAGTGGTTAACCTAAATCGGACCTAACCATCTCTTTACAAAATTTTTTAACCTAGCCTACTTGATTTTATCTTGGTCACTTTTAGGCCCAGGGTCGAACTCAGGGAAGTGGGGTTACAAGTCAAGTTTCTACGCCTTTCCTACAACGAATCTCTTCCGTTTGTTTATTATGTTTTTGGTGTTTTTCTATTTAGATTTTTTTTTGATAATTCTTGTCCTTGAGGCACACCCTCAAAATTAGGTTCTTGGCTTTGAGCCAAATCAGGGTTCCAAAACGGATCTTGCTATTCACAAGACGGAGTACCTGCAAGTCAAGAATTATCTTTTCTCTTTTATATATTTTTTTTATCTTTTTATTGGCATGCAAGAGAAATAGAAATGAAGTAAATATAGCATAGATATATATATGTATATACTATATATGTATAAAGGGGTGGGGGTGGAGGCGGAGATGGAGTGTAGCACAGTGTCGAGTCGGTCATCGTCTAGAAAGACGCAACCAACAGGATGAGGTGCTGTGTGTAAGGTGGATTGGTGGAAGATGAATGCGAACACACTTTTATACGCGTGTATCGGGGAATATCAGCAACTGGTGCAGATATTCCCGTAATACAACGTATGGTAAGTAATGTAAAAAAAATATATATATATGTATATATGTAAATATATCTATATGTATATATATATATGGTTATAAATATATAGGTATATATATGTAGTTATATATGTATATATATGTGTGTATATATATATGTATATATATATATATATATATAAGTATATGTATAGATAGATATATGCATAGATATATATATAGATATATATATAGTTATAGATATATATGTATATATGTATGTATATTTGTATATATATATATATAAGTATATGTGTATATATATGTATATATATGTGTATACGCATATAAGTATATGTCTATATGTAGATAAATATGTATATAAATATATATATATATAAGTATATAGATGTATATATATATGTATATGTATATAGACTAATACATAGTTATATAAGTAGTAATATATGTATATATATACATATATATATATATGTTTATAAGTATATGTATATATGTAAATATATATGTATATATAAGTATATAGATATATATATATATGTATGTATGTATACTAATACTTAAGTATATAGATTCTATTATATGTATAGATATAAGTATATATATATATATGTATATAAATATATATAGATATAAATATATATATATATATGTATATACATATATATAAGTATATAATAGTGTATAGGTGTGTGTGTGCGAGAGTGTGAGTGTGTGTGTATGTGTATTTGCAGAGAGAGAGGGAGAGTGTGCTGTGAGAGAGAGAGAGAGAGGGCTTCTGCTGAGGAAAAGAGAGTCGTTTAAGTCATCTGAGGCAGCCAGGCGTTGTCTGAAGGTTCCACGCGCACGCGCAGGCGCGTAGAGAGGCACGCGCTGAAGGAAGATGGGCGCAGAGAGTTGGGGCGGGCGCACGTGGGCGAAGGGAGACGCGGACGGGAGCGGGCACTGGCAGAGGACCGCACGCAGATGCTCGGGCAGGCGCTAGAGTGGACTCGAGGCGGGACGCGTGCGCGGGCAGTGGCCGGTAGCAGCGCACCGGGTGACCGGATAAGTGAGAAGCTTATCGGTCACCCCACTGTAGCCACAGTGTTCTGCAGACTGGCGTGAACAGTGGCTACAGTGGCCGGGTGAGCCGCGCAACCGCTTGCGCCCGGTGCTGTGAGTGTAGGTGGCTTGTGGCTGGCTCGACGCGTGCGTGGAAGAGGTATGTGCCGGCTGGGCTGCGAGCGGAACTCGCGACAAGGCGCGCAGAGAGGGCTGCTGGCGTTCGCGGTGGAGGGTTAGGGCGACCTGCTGCTTGCGCGGTGGCTTGCGGGTGTTGGCTAGGGTGCGCGGTGAAGCTTGGCCGGCCGCTGTAGAGGCGCACGGTGGTCGGTTGTGAGCGGAAAGATGAGTGCAGCGTGAAAAAGCGGGAGGCGAGGCCACCTGCAGGCACGCGCTGGAGGCGAGGGCAGCCTACAGGCGTGCACTGGAGGTGCTTTACGGCTGCTACCGCCTTGCTGCTGCTGCGTGCGGAGCTTTGAGCTTCAAAGCTTGATGCTCCTGCTCTAATGGCTGAAGTGGCTTGGACGTGAGACAGGGAAAAGAAGACTACCACGCCCACCGGCTCCTTGATGAGTTGGGCGGTGGTGGTCTCACTATGGTGGGTGTGCACCACAGTGAAGGACTCCTGCCCGCAGAGTGGCTCCTCAGAGGAGGAGGTCCTACGTATGGAGGGAGAGGGGAGGGGATGGTGGCCTAGAGAAGAAGGTCTGCAGAGTGTTTTTTTGTTGGCTGGGGACCAGGCTCCTCTTGCAAGAAGGAGCCGAGCTCTTTTTATAGAGGGAGAAAGCATGCACAGCTATGCCCTGGCTGTGCATGGCTCATGCATGGCTTGGTAGGGAGAGGTGCATGCGGCTGCAGGGCTGGCAGGGAGAGGGGGAGCAGGACATGGCGCAAAGAAGAAGAGGTTGCCATGTATTGCAGCCGCGGGAAGAAAGTCAAAAATCAAAAAGAAATAAAAATGGAGATGGAAATTTTGCGAAGCAACACTAGAAGAAAATGTGAATTGCGAGGCCATTTTATTCACTCTCCTCCCCTCTTAATTAAATGCATGCATGCATGTATTTTCACAAATGCGACTATGGAAACCTAATATGCACTGGTAATGCTAGGAAATAGCACAAGACAGCACAATTGCAGGTGTATTTTTGCGGTGCAATCATACCCCCATGCCTATCTTTTGCTAGTCCCTAGCAAAACATTTTTTTTTTTTGTATTGTATTTAAAAATGATCTTTAGCTGAAGGTTTTCTCCTGAGGCAACATAGGTGTGTTTATTGTTGAATATTGTGAGAACCAATTATTGAGAAGACTACCAGTACTTTAAGTCTCACATGACATAGATCATCTCTCGACTAACCAGGACTCTTGATATTTAAACCTTAAGTACGATTTCCAGGACCTAGGAGGTTTTTGCCATACTCGAGAGCTCAAGAGGTTATGGCTTGTGCTTAGTGAAGAATCAAGACTGACCAGATGAATATTAAGACTCAAGCCCAAGGTTTCACGAATTTTTAAGTACAGGTTGGTCCCAGTTTCTGCTCATGTCTTCGGATTGACCCTTAAAAAGATGATGGAAACTCAACTCCCATTTTCTGATATTTGTGGCTCAAAGAAAATAGGGTATTTGTACTTTGCCCTGAAGAAGATTTTACAGACGTTTGTGAGATATACTAACTTATTTGTATATCTCTTTTTTTTTTCGTAACACGTGTCAGTATATCTCTTACAACTTTATTTGGAGGAGCACACTTTTTTCTTTCTAGTGGGAGAGTTCCTTTTTGGTGGAAAGAGTCTCTCCTAAACACAAGACTAAAGCCTGGGATAAAAAGTCTACCTGCACGCACAAGTAAGGACTCCACCTTCCCTAATGAACACTAGGGTTGGATCTTATGTTCACCTGGTCTTTCCTGATATGTGTAGTGTAAACCAAGTTTACTTAAGCTCTTGAGTAGAATCAAACCAACGAATCCTGTACTGGTGTCTCAGGTACAAGATTACGTCCTTAGTTAGGAGAGATTCCGGTCTATCTTGTCAATGCTCAAGTGAATTAAGCCGAGCCTGAGCGAATCAAGCTTCTGTAGCCTGGAAAGTCTTCAGAACAGAGGTTGAATATCCATAAACACTTATTATATTTTTGTTTCAGCCTTCAAATCATTACTAAATACCCTTTTTCATTTTTTTCATTTGTTTTTCTTCTTTTTTTTCTTTTTCTTATATATTTATAAATAGGTGGAAACTGCATGATATCATAAAATACCCAGATCCTATGGATGCCTATCCACCCCCCCATGCCAAACGATGCTATGTCCTCATATGCATGTAGGGAAGGGTAAAGAAAGGATGAAAGATCGGGTAACGAGAGCTGAAGTGGAGGGTATACAGCAGGGTGGTAGAGTGGGTGGATGGTGGGTGGTGAAGTGAAAAGTGAAGTGAGCATGACAGTGAAGTGAAAAGTGATTGTGGATAGTGAGTGTTGTTGGGGTGCCTCCCAACGAGCGCTGAATTTAACGTCCCCAGCTGGACTCAGAATGAGGCAAAGAATTAGTTACCCTTCAGCAGGGCAACAGTTTCTCCAACAGGGGTAGGTTCATGAGTAAGATAGGGTTTCAAACGCTGCTCGTTGACCATAAATTTATGCCCAGATTTGGGATCTTCAATCTCAACAGCCCTATTGGGAAATTATCTCGAGACCAGGAAAGGACCAGTCCATTTGGACTTCAGTTTCCCATGAAAGAATTTGAGCCGGGCATTGTAGGGCCAAACTTGCTGAGATGGCTCAAATTCTTTCCGCCGAATACGGCTATCGTGAAAAGCCTTAGTGAGTTGTTTGAAAGTTAAAGCAGAATCATAGGCTTCACGACGAAGCTCTTCCAGCTCCTGGAGTTGGAGTTTCCTTTCTCGACCACACAGATCTAGGTCGAGGTTACATTGGCGAACCGCCCAATAAGCGCGGTGCTCCAACTCCACGGGCAAATGACAAGGCTTCCCGTAAACGATTCTATATGGAGACATACCAAGGGGAGCCTTGAAGGCGGTCTGATACGCCCAAAGTGCGTCAATCAGCTTGTCGAACCAATCCTTATGGTCAAGCGAAATCATTTTTTGGAGAATTTGCTTGATTTGCCGGTTCGACACTTCTGCCTGGCCGTTCGTCTGAGGATGATACGGGGATGCGATACAATGGTGGACTCTGTATTTCCTCAGAAGTTCCCAAAAAGAAGTATGGGTAAAGTGGCTTCCTCCATCCGAGATAATGGCTCGAGGGATCCCAAAGCGTGCAAAGATGTGGTCTTTGACAAATTGGGTGGATATAACATGGTCAGCACGATGCGCGGGAATAGCCTCGATCCATTTTGAAACATAGTCAACGGCCACGAGGATGAATTCGAAGCCGTTGGAAGGAGGAAAGGGACCCATGAAGTCAATTCCCCAATTGTCGAAGATTTCTGCAGCTAGGATGGGTTGCAAGGGCATCATGTCACGACGTGACATTGACCCTAACAACTGGCACCTAGTGCAATGCTTGGCATAATTGTGTGCATCCTGGTGAAGGGAGGGCCAAAAGAAACTGCATTGCAGCACCTTGGCTGTAGTTTTCCTCCTAGAGAAATGGCCTCCGCAGGCCTGATCGTGGCAGAAGGATAACACACTGTGGAATTCGTTGTCAGGAATATAGCGACGGATGATTTGATCAGCACCTATCCGAAAAAGAAGTGGATTATCCCAGAAATAATACTTTGCTTCTGCCATGAGATGCTCACACTGGTTTTTAGGCCAGCCATGTGGAAGGGATCCAGAAGCAAGGTAATTGGCAATGTCGACATACCATGGTCCACTTGCTATATTTATTGCCAATAGGTGCTCATCAGGAAAAATTTCATTGATCGGCAGAGTAAGTCCAATATGGTTAGGGTCCAGTCTGGAAAGGTGATCAGCCACAACATTCTGGGCTCCAGCCTTATCATGGATCTCAATGTCAAATTCTTGGAGCAGAAGGATCCAACAAATAAGTCTAGGCTTGGCATCCTTCTTGTGCATGAGATGGCGAATGGCCGTGTGATCAGTGAAAACAATAACGTGTGAGCCCAGAAGGTAAGAGCGGAATTTCTCCAGCCCAAAAATGACCTCCAGTAGTTCTTTTTCAGTGGTAGTATAATTACGCTGGGCCTCGTCCAACATCTTACTGGCGTAGTACACCACGAAGGGGTGTCTATCGCGTCTTTGTCCCAGGATGGCTCCGACTGCAAGGTCGGAAGCGTCACACATGAGTTCAAAGTCGAGGGACCAATCAGGCGGCTGGAGAACAGGGGCCTTGGTGACAGCATTACGCAACTGCGTGAATGCTCGTATGCAGTCGGGGCCCATATCGAAGGGTACGTCGTTCGATAGGAGATGAGTTAACGGTCGAGAAATCTTGGAGAAGTCTTTGAAAAATCTCCTATAGAAACCGACGTGTCCCAGGAAGGAGCGGATTTGTTTGACAGAGCTAGGCACAGGTAAATCAGCAATTACGTCAAGCTTAGCTCTGTCAACCTCGATACCCCTATTGGAGATGATATGTCCTAGAACAATTCCCTCGTGCACCATAAAATGACTTTTTTCCCAAGAAAGCACGAGGTTTACATCAATACATCTCCTAAGGATACGAGTCAGGTTGGCAAGACAGTCATCGAAAGATGGTCCAAAGACCAAAAATTCATCCATGAAGACCTCGAGAAAGTCACCCACCATGTCATGGAATATCGCCAGCATACATCTCTGGAAAGTTGCTGGCGTGTTGCAAAGTCCAAACGGCATCCTTCTAAATGCAAAGGTGCCAAAGGGGCAGGTAAAAGTGGTTTTCTCTTGGTCCCGGGGGTCAATTGCCACCTGGTTATATCCTGAGAATCCATCCAAGAAACAGAAAAATTTATTTCCCGCTAATCGCTCCAATATTTGGTCAATGAAAGGCAGCGGAAAGTGATCTTTCTTGATTGCAGCATTGAGTTTCCTATAATCTACACACACTCTCCAAGATGTAGGAGTGCGTGTAGGGATGGATTCACCCCTATCATTGACACGGATGGTGAGTCCTGCCTTCTTGGGCACAACGTGAATCGGACTCACCCAGGGGCTATCGCTGATCGGGTAGATTATACCCGCATCCAGCCACTTAATGATTTCTTTCTTAACGACCTCCCGCATGTTAGGGTTGAGACGTCGCTGCATCTCGCGGGAAGGTCGAGCCTCCTCCTCCGTATATATACGATGAGTGCAGTAGGAGGGGCTAATGCCAGATAAGTCTGATAAGGACCATCCAATAGCTGCCTTGTGTTCTATGAGGACCTTAGTTAGTTTGCACTCTTGCTCCCTGGTCAATTTTGAACTGATGATTACGGGGAGGGTTTCATTTGGTCCTAAGAAAACATATTTAAGTGTACTAGGCAGCTTTTTCAGCTCGGGAGTGGATGGTGAAAGATCTGGCATTTCTTGGGACGAGAGTGTCCCAGGCGGGTTGGAGAACAAGTCAAGAGGAAGAAATTGGCCTTCAGATTGGCCAAGAAGAGGGGCTTCTTGGATAGATGGATCCAAAAAGGAATAGCCCCAATGAGAAGTATATGGGCTCAAGGTCCTAGTGTGGAGTTGCAAATCCGCCTGATTTGGTGGGAAAGAAAGGGCAATCTGGTCTTCAAGAGTATGGACCGGCGGTGAGTAGCCCGGATATGACTCAGACCATGAGGTATGGGAAGCAGAGAAAACCTTGTCAGAAATCTTGTCAGGAGAAGGTACGAGACAAGGGAGGGATGGGGGAACGTCACAATATGTGTTGGTCAGGCAGTCGTCAGTGTTTATAGGTAATTCGCAGCAGTCCAAATAGGTCCCAATTAGTCTGATCCACGCGCTGACGGCCATGTCCTCGTCAGACGTGTCATCCTCGATACAATCGCAATTAAAGTTCTTGGCTGCCTTGAAGATGTTAAGCTTGAGCTTTTCAGATCCAACGGCAATTTCAATACAGCCTGAGTAGCAGTCGATATGGGCGTGGGCTGTGGCCAAGAAAGGTCGACCGAGGATGATCAGACAATCAAAAAGTGAGCTAGGAACTTCCATATCTAAAACAAGAAAGTCAACAGGAAAACAGAGACTGTTGACCCTAACCACCACGTCTTCCACCACACCCTTTGGGATTTTGACAGAACGATCTGCCAACTATAACCTGATAGGGGTGGGTTTCAGATTTCCCAAGGAAAATTTTTCGAGCATGATGGTTGGTATGAGATTAATGGAAGATCCTAGATCAAGCAGGGCACGGTTAAAATTGCAGCCTTGGATGCTACAGGAAATGAGTGGTGTGCCCGAACCTTTCTACTTCGGTGGTAGGTTTGACAGTATAGCACAACTCGCATGAGGCGAGAGAACCACTGGATTTTTAGTTTTCTTTGATTGTCGCCTGGGTGTTGTATAGTCTTTAAAAAATCAGGCGACAGTAGGTATGTGGTCGATAGCCTCGAGCAGGGGTACCTTGATTTCTACATCCCTGAACAAATTACGCAAGTTATCAAAGGCCTGTGTATCTTTCTTTTTGCCTTTTGGCTCCCTCAGTAGAGCCTCAAGGAATGGAACTGATTCTGGCACCAATTTGGGTGTATCATCCTCTCGCGAATGCGATGTGCATCATGAATGAGAAGGCGATGAAGAAGATGGGCCAGGATCAGGTCGAGGTGGATCGACAGTCTGCTTACCACTCCTCGTAATGATAGCATTGGACGATGCGGGTCTAGTGGGATCATACGGCGGAGGAGGGTTCGCCATGGGGACATAAGAGTGCGGTGGTGCAGCGGGATTAGCCTGAAATCCCGGTGGAATGCTCGGAGCCTGCAGAATCTGATTAACCTGCCCCTGAGAAGGTCATACCTGTGGTTGAGGACCACGAGGTACGAAATTTCGCGGGTTTGGAACAGGTTGGGCGGGAAGAGTGCCCTGAGATCGAGTCGCCATGCGTAGTTGACTGATCTCAGCATTCTGCTACATCAATTGGTGCTGAAGAAAGGTCATGTTCTCTTCATGGCGCTTTGACATTTCCGTCATCATTCGCATCAATTTATCAAGAGGACTTGATGCGTGTTCGGTTTGTGGTATGCAAGGGCCTGATGGCGAATTCGCCATAGGATTAGACTGAGCCCTTGGGATGACAGGTGAGGACGGTCGCATTGGTCCACCCGCGGGGTTTTGGCACTGTGGGTTGTTGGACCATGCGAAGTTTGGATGATTTCACCACCATGGGTTATAAGTGGCAGAGAACGGGTTATTCCCTAGGGTGCAAGCATCTTCTATGCCAGAAGACGCATCTGCATGTAAGTATGCGTCCGAGCACATGGAGGCTTGGTCCTCCGTGTCGAAATACTGGCTTGTAGAAGCCAGTTCCACATGACTTACCGAGTCACTCAGCGCGACACTCGGTAAGGAAGGTCTTACGGGGTTTCTCGGGATAAGCCTGGTGTTGGAAGAATTGGGATTGTGACGAAGTGGTGAGGTGGGGGTGTTTGCCATAGAACGAGCGGGGTTGGGCAGAAGCTCGTCCAGCTTCTTATGCACGATGGAGACTTCATCCAGTTTCTGTGCGATAAGGCTAAGATCTGTGGATGAATGGGAGGGTCCTGTGTCAACTTCGTGGACATTTCGGGGCTGGCTGGTACGATTAAAGGCGATAATGGAGGCATTGTTCATTGAGTTTTCACTCATATTTTCAAACAATTCGAATGCTCCATTCTCGTCTTTATTCATAAAATTCCCTCCGCAGGAAGCGTCTGCAATCTGCTTCAAAGTCTCATTTAGCTCATAGTAGAAAATCTGGGCTATATGCCACTTAGGCAGACCGTGGTGCAGACAGTTCCTGAGGAGGTCGTTATACCTCTCCCATGCCTCATGAAATTGTTCGCCGTTTTGTTGCGTAAATGAAGTGATAGCACGGCGAAGTGCATTGGTTCGCCCGATTGGGAAGAACTTCTTAAGAAACGTTCGCATCTCTTCCCAAGAGTGGATGGTTGTCCCAAGGGTGCGTAACCACCGCGACGCTTTATCCCGCAATGAAAACAGAAACATTTTCATGAGGACTATAGGTAACACGATATTTCTAGGTTTAACAGTTTCAGCCAATCGGGTTAGGTCTTCCAAGTGGAGAAAAGGATCTTCACTTGCAAGGCATGGAAGTGAAAATTTATTAGGCCAATAATGTTAGATTTCAGTTCAAAGTCGTCCCCGCCCATGGGGACCTGAATTTGTCCTATGGTCTCTATAGCAGCAGGATTCTGACAAGAGTTAAGAGACCTAGGCTCCTCCTATTCGGGAGGGTTCTGCATTTCCTCCAATGTTTCCCAAATGGCTTCAATTTACTCATTATACATTTCCAATTGGGCTTGGAGGCAGGTTATGGGATCTAAGGCTCCACCACCTGGTGGGTTCTAAGGGCGGTTTCCTCCCTCGGGATTTGGGGGTGGGCGTGCAGCCATGTTTATGGAGGAGGAGGACGATTCGGCTTCTCTTCTAGACTTATCAGGCAATTCAAACAGTTTAGGTTTTTGTGACCTCCCAAACATGCACTACCGCAAGAAGAATTGGGGAGATAAGAAGGGAAAAGAGATGAGAGAAATGATGCCGCAAAGGTATACTTGATGACAAATCCATACATTCAAATTCCTAACCTCTACAGTGTGCCCTTAGACCTAAAGATCTAAGTTACCTACTATCACGAACTACGGAACCGAATGCGAGCACCGCGGAACCATCGAGCCAGATTGAAAGGCCGTTTGCCCCAGTCTGAGACACCCGATAGCACGCGGGAACCCTCACCAGCACGTAGGCGTTACACGCAGGTAGTTAGACCTCCAATCCTTAATAAGGGTCAAGTTACTACCAATTTTAGTTAGAGGCTTAGGATCAAGTGCTTTTGGAATGTGAAGGGCGTTGTTTACGAGTAATGCCCAAGTGATTGATTTTTTTTCAAGTGTGTAAAACAAGCATGCAACGGGAAATCTCCCCGAATTGAAGTTTTTAATTGGTGAATGGTTTTTAGAGTTCAGCCTTAAGTAGTATGGATTTTAGAATTTCGCTGAATTACCAATTCAACCAATCTCTGGGTTTTGTAAGAATACAAGTTTTCTTCTAAGCCCAACAAACCCTTCTTCAATGTCAATTGGTTAATGCATGCTAAAATGCAATGGGCTTCCCTAAATGGAGATTTCTATGTGTGGATGCACGAATCAGTTTTAGATTAGTGTGAAAGGGAGCCAAAGCACTTCAATTCAAGTGCTTCTAATCACCAAAAAGATGTCCACACACAAGGCTCAACCAAAAGATAAAGAAAATTAATTTGTTGGGGTTGAAGTATTCGGGATCGAATCTTAGGCAAGTTGAAAAGTCGTGGTGGGGTTGGAATCAACTCAATTCCAAGTCTCCACACCAAAAAGGTGATCCCGAATTGCAGGTAAATGAGGCAAAGAAGGGTGGCAATCAATCTTTTTATTTGCCTCAAAGAATACTTCACACGGCGAAAAATTCAAGAATCAAGATTCTTGGATTTTCGCTATGCGAAGTTTTGCGGGAAATCCCGGGGCGGTGGGAGTAAGGGCAAACAATCAAACAAGTGAATTTTAATCCACTTGCCCCAAGAGATCCAAGAAGTTTTTCTAGTTTTTTTAGTTTTTAGTTTTTTTTTTTTACTAAGGTTACAAGTTACCTAGGTTGCTAAGAAATAAAGACTTACTTGTGCAGCAATGTGTGCGGAGCTCCAGTGCGATGTCAGCGTCTTCACGCTCTCATTCCCGCCTTGGATCTGCCCAAGTCTCCGACTTCGTCTGCCTGTCTTCTCCTTGCAACAGGTTTACCTGCACACCAAAAACAGAGACACCCGTGAAGAGAAGGGTGTGAGAAGAGAAAGATTACAGGAATGGAGTAAAAACTTACTTGAAGGCACACTTCCCCGGCAACGGCGCCAGAAAAAGATAGTGGTCGGGCTCGGATAGGTGTGTTAATATGTGATTTTATCGTTGAAGTGTGTATAATGGTTAATCTAAATCAGACCTAACCATCTCTTTACAAAATTTTTTAACCTAGCCTACTTGATTTTATCTTGGTCACTTTTAGACCCAGGGTCGAACTCAGGGAAGTGGGGTTACAAGTCAAGTTTCTACGCCTTTCCTACAACTAATCTCTTCCGTTCGTTTATTATGTTTTTGGTGTTTTTCTATTTAGATTTTTTCTGATAATTCTTGTCCTTAAGGCACACCCTCAAAATTAGGTTCTTGGCTTTGAGCCAAATCAAAGTTCCAAAACGGGTCTTGCTATTCACAAGACGGAGTACCTGCAAGTCAAGGATTATCTTTTCTCTTTTATATATATTTTTTAATCTTTTTATTGGCATGCAAGAGAAATAGGAATGAAGTAAATATAGTATAGATATATATATGTATAAACGGGTGGGGGTGGAGGTGGAGATGGAGTGTAGCACGGTGTCGAGTCGGTCGTCATCTAGAAAGACGTAACCAATAGGACGAGGTGCCATGTGTAAGGTGGATTGGTGGAAGATGAATGCGAACACGCTTTTTGTACGCGTGTATAAGGGAATATCAGCAACTGGTGCAGATATTCCCGCGATACAACGTATGGTAAGTAATGTGAAAATATATATATATGTATATATGTAAATATATCTATATGTATATATATATGGTTATAAATATATAGGTATATATATGTAGTTATATATGTATATATATATGTGTCTATATATATGTATAGATAGATATATGTATAGATATATATATATATGTATGTATGTATATGTATGTATATAATACTATATAGATGTATATCTATATATGTGTATGTATATAGTAATATATGTATGTATAGATATATGTAGAGAAATGTATATATATATATATATATATGTATATATATATATGTATACGTATATAAGTATATGTCTATATGTAGATATATATGTATATAAATATATATATAAGTATATAGATGTATATAAATATATATATATATGTATGTATATAGACTAATACATAGTTATATAAGTACTAATATATGTATAGATATATGTGTATATATATATATATATATATATATATATATATATATATATATATATATATATATATATATATATATATATATATATAAGTATATGTATATATGTAAATATATATGTATATATATATATATATATGTATGTATGTATACTAACACTTAAGTATATAGATACTATTATATGTATAGATATAAGTATATATATATATATATATATATATATATGTATATGTATATAAATATATATATGTATGTACATATATATATAAGTATATAATAGTGTATAGGTGTGTGTGTGCGAGAGTGCGAGTGTGTGTGTGTGAATGTGTATTTGCAGAGAGAGAGGGAGAGTGTGCTGTGAGAGAGAGAGAGAGGGCTTCTGCTGAGGAAAAGAGAGGCATTTAAGTCGTCTGAGGCAGCCAGGCGTCGTCTGAAGGTTCCACGCTCGCTCGCAGGAGCATATACGCGCAGAGAGGCGCACGCTGGAGGGAGATGGGCACAGAGAGGACCGCAACGCACAGCACTGCGCGAAGAGCTGGGGTGGGTGCACGCAGGCGAAGGGAGACGTGGAAGAGAGCGGGCGCTGGCAGAGGACCGCACGCAAACGCGCGGGCGGGCGCTGGAGTGGACTAGGGGCGGGACGCGCACGCGGGCAGTGGCCGATAGCGGCGCGCTGGGTGACCGGATAAGTGAGAAGCTTACCAATCACCCCACTATAGCCACAGTGTTCTGCAGACTGGCGTGAATAGTGGCTACAGTGGCCGGGCGAGCCGCGCAACTGCTTGTGCCCGGTGCTGTGAGTGCGGGTGGCTTGCGGCTGGCTCGATGCATGCGCAGAAGAGGTATGCGCCGGCTAGGCTGCGGGCGGAACTCGCGACAAGGCATGCAGAGAGGGCTGTTGGCATGCGCGGTGGAGGGCGAGGGTGACCTGCTGCTTGTGCGGTGGCTTGCGGGTGTTGGCTGGGGTGCGCGGTGAAGCTTGGCCAGCCGCTGCAGAGGTGCTCGGTGGCCGGTTGCGGGCGGAAAGATGAGTGCAGCGCAAAGAAGCGGGAGGCGAGGCCTCCTGCAGGCACGCGCTAGAGGCAAGGGCGGCCTGCAGGCGTGCGCTGGAGGTGCTTTGCAGCTGCTGCTGCTGCTGCGTGCGGAGCTTTGAGCTTCAAAGCTTGAAGCTCCTGCTCCAATGGCTGAAGTGGCTTGGACGTGAGACAGGGAAAAGAAGACTACCATGCCCACCGGCTCCTTGATGAGTTGGGCGGTGGTGGTCTCACTGTGGTGGGTGTGCACCACAGTGAAGGACTCCTGCCCCCAGAGTGGCTCCTCAGAGGAGGAGGTCCTACGTATGGAGGGAGAGGGGAGGGGATGGTGGCCTGGAGAAGAAGGTCTACAGAGTGTTTTTTTGTTGGCTGGGGACCAGGCTCCTCTTGCAAGAAGGAGCCGAGCTCTTTTTATAGAGGGAGAAAGCATGCACAGCCATGCCCTGGCTATGCATGGCTCATGCATGGCTTGGCAGGGAGAGGTGCATGCGGCTGCAGGGCTGGCAGGGAGAGGGGGAGCAGGACATGGCGCAAAGAAGAAGAGGTTGCCATGTATTGTAGCCGTGGGAAAAAGTCAAAAATCAAAAAGAAATAAAAATGGAGATGGAAATTTTGCGAAGCAGCACTTGAAGAAAATGTGAATTGCGAGGCCATTTTATTCACTCTCCTCCCCTCTCAATTAAATGCATGCATGCATGTATTTTCACAAATGCGACTATGGAAACCTAATATGCACTGGTAATGCTAGGAAATAGCACAAGATGGCATAATTGCAGGTGTATTTTTGCGGTGCAATCACCTAGCAAAATCCTATGGACCAAACCATATCTCCAAGTCAGATTTTAACCGTCAGGATGCCTTACTGAGCCGTATCTTTAAAATTTAGATCAAAATACCAAGAGTAGGCCTAGAGGTACTCAAGTACCAGCCAAGATTCAGACCTGACCAGCCTTAGTCTTAGGTTTGCCACGAAGATTTTTAAGGCTCGCAAAAACTACCCAGAAGTTCATTGACCCCAACGGTTAAAGCACCCATGCGTATATTTAGCAAGTCCAGGTTTAGTTTGCCAGTGCATTTTTGGTAAGATAGATAGAAATGGATATTTATTTTGAGAGTTTTCTCTCTTTTCTTTTTACATTCCCCTAAATCCAACATCGGATTAGCCTTAAACACGGCTGTATCAGATTCCTTATCCCCACCAACAATCCTCGCAGGATCCCTGGCTTTCGATGCTTCAGGATAGCACCGCCCATACCAACCCCCAGAACCCTAGCTTTTGACACTTCGGGATAGTGCCGCCCAAGTGTTCTGTAGCTAAATTCAACCCTGGCAATCAACATTTCGAGATAATCCCGCCCATGGCACCTGAACAACAGAAGATACTTATGCACCCCCAGTAGGATATTTGGATATCCTAGGAGATAAGCACTGAGGAGACGATATGTTATAATGCGTCTTCGAGGGGAGTATTTTTCATTCCTCCTCTTCACGTCGGGAACTCATCCAATCAACTTGTGTCTTCAAACCTGATGATAACATCATCATCAGCCATAACTAGCTTTAATTAGTCACAATTAATAGATAAATGCTTCTACATAACCACTGGAGAGTCGTAATTCACTGATTATCCTTTCTAAGAGACATGCATTAAACTATGGGTAAATCTGCAGTTTTAACATCATATCCTAAATGAAAAACAATCACGGGGTTTTCCAGGGGTTTATTAAAGGTCAAATGTGTACTAAAGTTTAGCAAGAGGGTTCGTGCAGACAGAAACGGGTTTTTGCGCATTTTGAGAATTAACGAACATTTGAAACCCTAAAAACAGACCTGCTTAATTAATTGAGGTTTTCGTCATGATAAAATTCACCTAAACCTTCTAAAAATCATAGAAAAATATTCTATAAGGTTTGGTACCTTTGATTTGACCATTCGAACTCATTTGACCTAAAATGGAGTCTTAGATAGGAAGTTGCCCTAATTTAGGTTTTTACATAAATTACCTAGAGAAACTTGGTCAAAACCAAAATCCGACTTCGCCATCAAATTCCTTGGGGCCAAATTAGGTTTGTACCAAAATTTGGACCCAATCAAAGATCATCTTTACCTAGTTTGCATTTCAATCCAGTCAGACTCTTTTCTATCTCACACTAACCCCTATCTTTTGAAATTCTTGCGAACAGGTCTCTAAGTTTCTCATCATATTTGCAAATAGGTCCCTTTCACCATTGGTGTGAACAGAAGCTCCAGTGTTGAGATTCGAGCGATGATTTCTTGCTCAATTCTCAATCAATCAATCCCAAATTTGAACCGAAGATTCCTTGAAGAATTCTCTTCCAATTGAACCCGGCCTTAATTCCTATTTCCTTCCCAATCTTCCATGTGAACACATAGAAGATGTGGGTATCCCACAAGCATGCAATCTCCGAGCTTCCAAGCTTGGTTTCCAAGCTTGGAATGCCCCTTTGAGGCCTATAAAAGACCCCCTAAGGACAAACCGTCCTCCGTAGCTTGGTTTAGAGGCCGGATTCCTCTTCTTCCCTTCTCCCCGACCTCCATCTCCACCAACTCCGATGACCCTCTTCGATCACCTTCTTTACCGTCTACCACATACAATAGGCTGTGGCTCCTTCATCCTCAGTTTCTTCCGCACGTCGCAATACTAGCAAGCGCCGCCTACCTCCCCTTGTCGTCGCCGGTTTGCCCACTGGAGACTTCATCTCCTCCAAGTCCGGCATACCACAGGCAAGGATCTCTATCCTCTTTCGATCGTTAATTTAGGATTAGTTAAGTTCCTTCCTCTCTCTACTTTCTTTTTATCTCATTTATCATTCAATTCGACCCATGCCGCCACCGCACGCCACCTTCGTCTATATCTCTGACCATACCTCCGGCGAGTCCGCCCCACCTCCACAACCCACCAAACAATGCGCCACCAAGTCCACAACCGCTGCCACACCACCATGACCAAAAGCCCTCTCCTATTTTGCCCTTTCGCCCACCCAAACCACCCACCGAACAATCCACCTTCGCATCTTCATCTCCGTCACCGACCGCCCTCCATACGCCTCCATCCTCCATGAAACACCCACCATCACCTTCACCATGCTATGGCGAGGCTAAGAAGCTATTTAACTAGGGCATTCAAGCCCGTATTTGCGTTTCAGGTTCCTCGCCGTCACTCCACCACCGCATCATCTTCTCCGGCTTGATATTCACCAAGAACCCTTCCAAGTCGTGCGGGTGCATCCCAAGTTCACGCCCAAGTCCTCAATTGAGGATCCCAGCTACAGTGGCTACGTCAATTGAAGCACCTCTTCAGCAGCTACTGCGGGCTCTTGCACAAGCGAGGTTACTCAATGGGATAGTCCCACATCGATGAAGACTGTGCGACTGCCCATAAATGCTTTTTGTGTTTTAGGCTTATTGCCTTAAGAACATGGGGTGAGGTCCCCTTACCCACTCACCCATACCCGCCTAAGCCCTCACTCCTCAGCTACTACCCACGTCGGTAGCCCTGGACCCAATACTGTGTAAACCCAATTAGCCGATTGGCTGACTGGTTGTCTGAGAGAGGAGAGGAAGGAAAGAGAGAGAGGGGGGAAGGGGGGGTTTTGCTCTCTAACGCTTGACCCTGTGCCAACACTTAGCCGTTGAGAGGGGTGTGTTCCCCTTGTGCGTGAGAGAAAGAAGAGGAGAAGGCTCTGTGAAGAGAAGAAGGAAAGCTTTGAAGAGAAAAAGGCTCTCTAAGAGCACTGTAGCAACGATATTTAAGTCGTCTGCCTTGAGAGTGCAACGTCTGATTAGTTTTGGCAACAAGCACTGTGGATCTATTTGGCTGGCGTGAAAATTGGCTTAAGTGGTTTGAGATACTGTGCATTTATTTCAGATATTGAGTAGTTAATATAAGTGTATCTAAACTAATAATTGGTGATTTAAATCACCATTATTTTTTCTTAGATATCTTTTTATCCTCTTCAACTCTTGTAATACTCATGTTCTCTATTGAAGGTCAGTTTTGAGTAGATATTATTCATTGAATATCATTATTGGCTTCATTTCTTGTGCTCATTTATATATTTATTTCGATTAGTGTGTGAATTTCAATACTTGCTCCTTGTGTTCGACCTGAGACTTCATTTTAGATATTCAAGTTATAAATTGTATCTGTTTGATTGAGCTATTTAAGAGATTTTACTGCAACGAAACAGTAAAAACTCCTGAAAGCTCAATAAATATTTTGACGCTGTTGCCGTGGAGCAACGCGCAATTCATCGCTATTCTTTGTTTTATTTGATTATATTTGAGTACTAACTTGCCCTATCTATTTTCTTATGATTTTGCGAGGTACATCACAAGGCGATCTTTCGTGTAAATCAGCCACTCCCAAGGCAGGTAACCTTTCTTCTTCCCTAATCTCCTAATCCTTGGAAGAGAGAAAAGGAAACAAAACTAATTAGGAATCACCTGGCTTATTTTCATAGTAATTTTCATTTAAAGGCAAGTTTTCTGATTTGCCAAAAAATCAATATCTGATTGAAGCTTGAGACGATTCTGATTAGATATTTCTCATCCTGATTTCCTATACCTACTAGCGATTATGCTTAATTTCTAATCTTCTTCGACTATGCACTTCTTGTTTGAAGTCCAGGGAGAATAATTTGAGATCAAATTAGACTTGGAATAGATTAAATTAGGGTTTCTACATTAGGGTTTTGAAGTGTTAGCTCACATTTTTCCAGCGTAAAAGGAAATTTACCCTCTGGCATTTGTGTGCTACCCAAACCCATGCTTGAAAAGAACTTATCACTTAAACCTTAAAATCAGGCTCTAATTTCACTTGAACCTTAAAAGTTGTGAACCAAATAACCTGAGAGTCAATTCATGGTGATTTCTAGGTCTTGAGCAAGATCTCATTCTTCATCTTTTAGGATAGGTCAGGTGAAGTTGGTCTACTTTGTTGGCTAATTAACCTCCAAATTAGGTTACAAATCAAATCAATTTCTAAATCAAGTGAAATTCAAGGCACAAATTAGGAATAAAATTGGTAGACTTAAGGTCTTAATTCGTACATTCCGGTCTACTTGGAACCACAGTGACAAGGAAGGTCGGGTAGGGGAAACCTTGTAACCCGTGGGGACGCTCTATCATGTAGGGGTCTTTGCAGGGCTCTTCCTTCCTAGCTGCCCAGGTAATTCTCGGGTGTGCAAATTTTTTATTCAAAGGTATCATCTGCATCGAAACAAGCCTTAGTCATCCAAAAATCTTTGGGTGCCTTGATTGGGTCCAATTCATATCTAGTCCCTCATCTTTCTCTAGAGCACACACACAGGAAGGTCCTTAGGTTTTTAACCTAAGGGGCCTCATTATATCTTCTTGGGAATCTCTTTCAGATCTGATCAGTTCCAATCTGAACCTAAGTTTGATTCTACATCTTATTTCCACCACCTGATTCAAAAATGCATCCTGACATTTTAGGCAAAGTAATTAGAACAACTGTGTCCCAAATGACTATCAAAGAAAAGATGATTGAGGCTTCCTATAGACACCAAGAAGAATATTATGGAGCCTTAGATAGGGACATTTTTGCAAAAATAGCAAACCACATTATGAACTATATCAAGATAATACTAACACGAATAAACCACGATTCAACCCGGGGTGATCTCTTAGCGGAACACATTGAATTGGTGAAATTACACAACAATGATTGTCGACAATATTGGTCAAATCCTTCATTTTCAGAAGAACTCCAGAATCTTTTGGAGAGACGGGGAAAATTGTTAAATACATTATATAAAACCATTGATCAAAAATACCTGTCAGAAGTTAATAAGACATCTTGGAGTAATTCTAGTGATCTACAAAATTTCCCAAATCTTGGGTTTGATGATCGAGGTTGTTGTAGACTCCCAACCCAAATGAAATTTGATTCAAATTACATACAGATTGATATGCCTGAGATGGGTTGGGAGGACCTGATTGCAGGTGATCACGATTTTGAACCAGCCCTAGGAAATCTTGAAGCTGGTCTATCAAGCCTACATTTCCTCGACACCTATGATGATGAGTTTAAAACAGAACCTCTCGAGAGTGTAAATCCCAAACCTTATCCTATTAAGGTGATTCTCGAGAATGGTTCTGACATCCCAATAGAGTCCAGCCGAGATTCTAGTGATCCAATCCTTACCCTTAACCTAGAATCTGGATTCAAGCTTATTTGGGATAATCATGTGGCCCAAAGTGATGAGAGCTAGATTTTGAATTTGAATTACGATTATGGGCCTGTATTTGATGAATACACCTCTCCAACCTCCTCAGAGACACTAATTGATTTTTCAAAAGTCACACCAATTTATGATATAGAAATCGAGGGGTTGGAAGAGCTGGGACTCAATTAGGTCTATCCTAGGAACCAAGAACCTGAGCCCATGCCTAATAAGGACACCTTTTTGAGCTCAGAATCAAAAATTAAGTTAGATCCAAGTCAGGTTGTTGATTCTACTTATCTTGATTCATTCTATGGCGGAAATTCTGATATGAAATCAGGTTCAGAACACAATCTTTGCAAATTCTCCGATTATTTCGAATCCTACTCTGATTTCGGAGAACCTTTGTTTCCTAACATCTATGAACCAATTTATGACCTCAGCATCCATAAGTCATTCTTTGACTCCGACTCTGAGGTCCCTGATCTCGAGATCATTGATTCAAAATCAGATTCCATTAAGATGGAATCATTCCTTTTTTACCTGCAGGAATGAGAAACAGTAAGTGCCGAGAGTGTCTGAAATCCAAAATTCGAATCTTTTATTTACTCAGATTTCCATGATCCTATAAGCACTCTCCAAGCATTTACATTTGATTTTGATGGGCATTATGAGAACTCTCTAAACGAACCCACCTTTGAATCCTTTCTAGAGGAGCCCTCAACATAGTTTTCATTGAAGCCACCTCTTCTGATCCACATACAGATCCTTCCAAAACCTATTCCCCACCCCGACCCACCACCGGAATCAACTTCTACTCTAATTCACCTTTCTCTTATCAGTTGCATATGATTCTCCTCTCTCTGTTGATCGGGTTTCAGACTCTAATCAGATCGATAATCACTTCCCATCCTCTTCTAATCCTATTAGTAGGGTTCCTACATCATCTATAAATCCATTTTCTTTTGAGGATCCCTACTCTGACCAAGTTGAATCGACTCAGCCAGACCCCAAATTCTCACTTCCACATCCATTTGAGCCTCAAAGCATCCGGTGGCCTCTGTATCTCTTGATTCACAACTATCAACCCACCAGATTGATTGGATTTGGGCTACATCATCAGCTTGTAGATTTGAACAAGCACCTGGTTGGACCAACCAAGCTATTGATCAAGATGCTTGTTCTACAAAATTTCTCTGATTTGACCACCCCTTTTCCGTGATCACCTTCTGCTCAGCTGAAAGCATTGAATTTAGCACTTAATGGGAGGCAACCCGTCATTCCAAAAAATCGAGACCTTTCTGATCATCCTTTTGAGCTTCACTCCTATTGCACTTCTAAGTTCAATTTTAGAACAGCTGACTCCACCTTTGGTATTCGTATCAAAGCTTGAAATCGTCCACAACAGTCATCCCGACCCGTTCACCTACCCTTTGAACTTGTTCTAACCCAGGCTGATTTCATATCCTCCGGTTTACAATGAGGACATTGCAAAACTTAGGCATGGGGGGTGTTAAAGTGCAAACACATAAAAATCCAATTCTCTTAAGGGTTCTCACAAAAAATATATATCCAAAAAACCAAAATAATAAAAAAATAAAAAAATAATGGAGAAAGGGGAGGAAAATTTGAGAGATCATTGCATATCATTCTTGAAGAGGAAATGAGGAGGTGATTCAAAATGTCAAAAAGGAGCAACATTCAAGAACAAAAATGATAGTCATTAGCACTTGATTATGAAAATTACTTAAGATCTAGACCTAATCAAAAGAAAAAAAAATTAAGTCCTGAAGAAAAACAAAAAGGCAAAGAGATTAGTATGAATGTTGATTGATAAGTCCATATTTGTGGGCTAATTAGTTACTTAAATGCCTAGACATTAGATTAGTATTGACATATAAATAGCATACAATAAGATGTAAATAGATTAGTCTAATTATTCACTTATTTATATATTTCATGCATTGCATTCATATCTAAATACATTTAGAATTCATTTAGAATAACATGCATTGAAATAATTAGTCTATAGGTTTCATTACATGCATGTATTAAAATTAACATTTTATGTGAGGGTTTGTAGATAAGTAACCCATCATTTATTTTCTTATTAATCCATTTCTTCTTCTTCTTCAACGGTTGTTGCCTCTTCACACCAGCTACCCGCACTGATGACCCGCATTCAAGGAGGAGCGGGAGAAGTGGATCTGGTCGACGCTCCATCTTCGTCTTCATCTTCCCCTGTAGGTATAAGAAAGGGGGAGCCACAAACGGGCTGGGCGAGGCCACCACCCACTCCATCACCGTGCTCCGCTCCCACCGCCAGCCTCCATGGATGAGTTCCACCACACCATGGGCTAACGAGGTGACAGCTTGCCACGCCAGATCGGTGGACTTGTGCCAACACTGTGCATGAGCCTTCACAGCTCCACCTTACCGTGAGCACCTTAGCGTGCACATCCCTCCACGTTGCAACAACAGCGTGCACCACCACCACAGCCACGCACCAGCAGCCATCCACGTGCGTTTAAGACGTCTGGGAATGTTCCCAGATGTCTGAAGCCCCGACAGTACCACTCTATCTTCACTTCCCCTTCGTTTCTTCTTTTCCCTCTGTTTTCCCTCCACCAAAAACAACCCAACAGCAATTCACACCACGCCGACCCTTCTCCTCCACTGCACGTGTGCACCTCCCACGCACCACTTGTCCATGCATGTGGCCGACCTGTCCACCTGCAGCTGCTACGCAAGCCCAACACGCCACCTTGCTCACCGCCCTCTCCATGCGCCATCCTCCGTGCTCACCTCCATCCCTTCCCACGCCGCTCCTGCTATTGAATGCAGCAGCTCACACAATGCTGGCCATGCTCCTCTGGCCGCACACCACTCCTCGCCACACATGCAGCCGAGCGTGCAACCCTCTCGCCACCTCTAGTAGTCACCGCCCCCCTCGCCATGCCTCCATGCAAGCGTGCGGCCCACCAGTAGCCAGCACACACCCCTCTCCTCTATACACACCACTCCCCAGTAGCAGCAGGAAGTGCAACCCACCACCTTCCATCGCTCGACGCTGCCAGCTCCGACCACCATTCACTATGCTACCACCACTGCTGAGTAGCCCTCGACCCACTCGACTTCCAGTGACCTTCACACCTCTAGCTATGGTCTCCTTCGTGAGTGAGAACAAACAAAGGAAATGCTATGTTTCTTGTGGCATTAATATTTACATTTCTTTGCCATTGGAAGAGTGGAATTTTTTATTTAATAATATTTTAATCTAGTGATTTTGTGAGAATGCCCTCCATCTTTCATGAAAATACAGTATCAGCTTATTCATGTCTTATTTTCTTAATTGAAAGGAGGTTTTGATTTGATTTCTTTGCAAAATTAATCATAAACATCAATTTTTGACCCGTGCGAGTTTGTAATAGATATTGCCTCCCTGTGGATATGACCCGCTCTTTTGAGTGGTTATTTTTAATTATTTTGATTAGTGGTTTTCCAACACTTTGATACTAAAACGACGCGTCATTTTAAGTGTAAAATAACAAAAGTGAAAATCATCTTTTCATTGATCTTAGGCCTCTTGGGCTTGTTTTAGGGCTTAAACATTCATGTATCCGTTAAGATCGGGATAATCCTCAAGAGGTTGAGGAAAATGAAAAGCTTACGTATTAGGTCTAAGGCTTATGGATTATTCAGCCCCGTTAACTGACCTCTGGTTTGTGGGACTCGATAACTTAAGCACCCTAATCCACACACCAGTCTGGCTCAGTGCGCTTAACAATAAAAATCACGCAAAAGCATTTATTCTATTTTGAGAAAAAAAAGCTACCTATATTAGGAGCAGCTTTAAAACACAAGTTGATTTAGATGAGTTCCCGACGTGGAGAGGTGGGAACTTCCCCTCGAAGATGCGTAATAACATATCATCTCCTTGGTACTTGTCTCCTAGGATATCTAAATATCCTACTAGGGGCATGTAAGCACCTTGTACTAGTTCAGGTGCCATGGGCAAGATTATCCTGAAATGTCAATTGCCAAGGCCTGAATTTAGCTACAAAACACCATGGGCAGCACTATCTCAAAGTATCTAAAGCCAGGGTTCTGGAGGTTGCCATGGGTGGTGCTATCTCGAAGCATCGATTAGCAAGGACCTGACGAGGATTGATGGTGGGAATAAGGAATCCGATACAGATCGTGTTTAAAACCAATCCGAGGCTAGAAAATTAATCAAAGAGAGAGAGAGAGAGAAAGCTCTCCAAAAATGAAAAGAAATTCTTCTATCCCTCACTCTTACAAAAATGCAATGCAAACTGAACCTAGACTAACCATGTTAAAAGCACGGGTGCTTTAACCGCTGAGTCCAATGAACCATTGGATAGTTTTTGTAGGCCTTAGAAACCTTCGCGACAAACTGAGGCTAAAGCTGGTCAGGTCTAGATGTTGATTGGTATTTGAATACCTCTAGGCCTACTATTAGCATTCTAACCTAATTTCTAAAGAGAAGAATAAATTAGGACTCTGAACTTCAAAGGACAGTCTAGAACTCTAGTTCTTTTCATAAGTTTTTGCTAAGGGACTAACAAAAGTTAGGCATGGGGTTATGATGATAATGTTATCGTCAGCCATAACTAACTTTAATTAGTCACAATCAATAGACAAATGATCCTATATAACAACTAGAGAGTCGTAATTCACCGATTATCCTTTCTGAGAGACATGCATTAAATCAAGGGTAAATCTATAGTTTTAACATCATATCCTAAATACAAAACAATCATGGGATTTTTTAGGGGTTTATTAAAGGTTAAAAGTGCACTAAAGTCTAACAAGAGGGTCCGTATAGACAGAAATGGGTTTTCGCGTGTTTCAAGAATTAACAGACATCTGAAATCCTAAAAACAGACCCGCTTAATTAACTGAGGTTCTGGTCAAAAAAAAATTCACCTAAACCTTATAAAAAGCAAAGAAAAATATTTTATAAGGTTTGGTACCTTTGATTTGACCATTGGAACCCATTTAACCTAAAATAGAGTCTCAGACAGGAAGCTGCCCTAATTTGGGTTTTTACACAAATTACCCAGAAAAACTTGGTTAAAACCAAAATATGACTTCACTATCAGATTCCTTGAGTCCAAATTAGGTTTGTACCAAAATTTGGGCCTAATCAAAGATCATCTTGACCTAGTTTGCATTTCAATCCAGTCAGACTCTTTTCTATATCACGTCAACCCCTAGCTTTTGAAATTCTTATGAACAGGTCCCTAAGTTTCTTATCATCTTTGCAAATAGGTCCCTTCTGCCATTGCTGTGAACAGAAGCTCCATCGTTGATGTACATATATCTTTTATGAATCTCGCGTAAGCCGATACGTGGTATATCGCATCCATCAAGAGGATGTTTATTTGGACCTGCTCGAAGAGCTTAACTAGGTCCTCCTTAAGTGCCACGGGTTTGGTTTTCTTCTTTCCCTTGGTCAAGGCCTTAGGAAATGGAACCTCAGATGGTTCCTCTAGAATTGGCTCAGGCTCTTTATCAGGGATGGGTGTGTCCTGGATAACCAATCTAGGGTTAGGGTCTACAGTCACAGGTGAGTTGTGGCTAAGAAAAGGTGGGTCCTGTGTTTCTTTGCCACTATGAGTGGTGACAGAATTTAATCCTACCTGATTCTAGTTTGGGCTAGGGAGGATAAGTGTCTGCTACTAAAATCCAGAATAAGAGGTTGAAGCACCCGTCCCATCAGGGGATGGAGTAGAATGGGCCTGATAGACAAAGTGGGCTTGGCCCTAATTTGGATTCATAACGTGCCTCTAGTTTCACGCATTATTTGGATTCGGAAGAGGCTAAGAAGGGAGTGCACCCGGCTGGCGAGCACTTGCCAGTTGGGCCAATTGATTGCGTAGCTCAAAGATCTCTTCTTTTTGTTATTTTTGCATGTCAACCAAGGTCTAGAGAATCAAAGATGTTTAATCTTCCTTAGGTGGTCCAGATTGGAAATTTTGATTGGGCCTTGGTGGAGTAGGTTGATAGGAACGTTGGTTTTGTGGTCGGGGTTGGAATTGAGGTCTTGGATGTGGGATATTTCCCGACCATGCAAAGTTTGGATGATTACTCCATCCAGGGTTATAGGTATTAGAGAAGGGATTGCTCTGGATGGTGTAGAGATCCTCGCAAGTTTGAGGATTCCCAGAATAATCTGGGTACGAGGGTTCAGAGTTCCCCCAACTGTGGTAGGTTGTCCTGGAATTGCCTCCGAAATCATAATCAAACGAGGGTGGATACGCATCCATCCTTGGAGAGTGGTAGATATTGTGTGCAGCTTCCCTACCTGAGGGCGAGTGTGCATATGTGCATTGTGGTGCAAAGGTGGTCTTGTGTAGATGTCGAGTGATGTCGTCCACCTTCTTCTCAATGTTAGAGACCCTATCCAATTGACTAGCTACCAACTCCAAGTCAACGGATGCAGAAAGCCCTCGAGATTTGCGTACCCCCCGATTGTTTGTCAATGCGCAGGTGGACGTCCGGTCGTATGCACCCAGTGACTCATTATTCAGGGAGTTCTCGCACATGTTCTCAAGAATTCCCCAAATCTTGTCTTCATGTTGACCCATGATACTACCACTACAAGTTGCATTGACAAATAGCTTGATGTCATCACGGAGCCTGTGGTCAAAAGGATTGGACTTCTTCCCACTTAGTGACTTCGTGATGGGGGCATTTGCGCATGAGATCCAGAAAATAATCCCATGCCTTGTTTAGAGATTCTCCCTCTCCTTCGGAGAAATGCGTGATTCAGTGCCACATAGTGTTTGTGCGACCAATGGGATAGAATTTTTGTAGGAAGGTGGTTTGAAGTTCTTCCCATGTGTTGATCACATGTGGATAAGTTTGAAACCAGTAGGCGGCTTTGTTGGCCAGAGAGAAGGAGAAGATCTTTAAGAATAAGCCATCTCAATTCTTCATGTCTGTCCCAAAGGTGTAGGCTAGATGCTTCAGATTCTTGATTTGTTGGAAAGGATCCTCGGAGTTCAAGCCATGGAATTTTGGATTAATGTGAAGCATACTAGGCTTGAGCTCCACCTCGAGTCCTCCCACAGGGATATTGATTCGTGGATCGATCTCCACTGCCGTGAGATTGTAGTGATCTCGCATTTGAGGATGCGGCGGTGGGTTGATGACAGCATTGATTTGATCTCTGAAATCAAAGAATTGTTGTGGTTCAAAGTTAGGTCGTTTTGGTTGATCCATGGTTGTGATTGGAGGTTCGGGCTTAAAATCAGAGGAAATGTCAATATGATCAAGTTGCAGCACAAACACAGAGGTCGAGGCTTGGCCTCGATGAGAGTGAATAACTAATGGAGGCCTCAAGGGTGGTCTTAAGGACCTCCTTCCAAACATGCATCAATGGAGAAGATAGGGGATAGAATATCAGACGGACCTAATCGAGGCACCCAAAGATTTTTGGATGACTATAGAGGTTCAAGGAAAATGATTCCCCTGGATCAGAAAGTTGTCCACCTGAGAATTACCTGTGCAGCCAAGAAGGGGGAGTCCTGCAAAGACCCCTACACGATCGAGCGTCCCCACAGGTTACATGGTTTCCCCCACTCGACCTTCCATGTCACTGAGGGTCCAGGTAGACCAGGATGGATAACTTGACCTCTTAAGTCTACCAATTTTATGTTTAGATGAGGTGCTTATGATTCCACTTGAACTTTAAGATATTTTTGTGCAAGTTGACCTAATTTGAAGATTGGTTGACCCCACAAGGTGGGTCAACTTCACTTGTTTGTCCTTTGAGATTATTAGGTCCTGCTTTTAGGATTCAAGTGAGATTTAGAGCATGATTTTAGGGTTTTCTTGATTAGATCAATTCAATCAAGGCTTCGGCACACACTATTTGAAAAAATTGATTCTTTTTCTAAGTAAGTGTATCTCTAAAACCCTAGAAATAAAAACCCTAATTGGCTCTGCTTGGTCCAATTAATTGATTCCAAATGTGGCACCTTAGGGCTCAATCAAGAAGGTGGTAGCCCTAGGTTCTTAAATCCCTAGGTAGGTGCAAGAATCAGGTTTGGGATGTTCTTTAAAAAGAATGTATCAAATTAGGCAACTTGTGATGATTGATTCTAAGAATGAGAAGCAAGTTGTCCCTAATTGATTTTCTTCCTTTTTTATCTCGCCTCAGAATTAGAGGCTTTTAAGAAAAAGGGAATGGAATTTACCTACCCCTGGAGTGTTTAGTGTGTGGCTGACTCTCCTTGATTGGATTCCTGCATAGATCACAACAAAAAAGATAGAGCAAGTTAGTATCAAATCATAAATCGCAATCCAGAGATCAAACTGCACGTTGCTCCCCGGCAACGGCGCCAAAATGTTTGCATACTGAATCAGTGTTTCAATAGTAATACGCTGTAGTACAGCCGATAAATCGCAAAGAACACTTAAAATTTATAACTCGAAAGAAATCCGAGGTCGAACATAGGGAGCAATATGGCAATTTATCTCAAGATCACAATTTTAAGCAAGAATATAACAATGTAATAGCAATTTCAAGCACAAATGATGTAAATATAGAAGCAAGAGTCAATGTATCCAAAAAGATTTAGGTAAAATGGTGATTTGAATCACCAAATTATCCTATTACAATTATACTTAAATAATGCAATAGTATCAATCAACTAAATGCCACATAAGATGGGTGCACAGTGCACTCCCTATTAGAGATCAGACGGCTAGAACTTCAATCAGATGGATTAACCATCCAGATGCTACAGTGCCAAGAGGGCACTCTTCTTTTTGGCTTCTTCTTCCTTTCCTTTCTCTCCTTAGGCTCTTTTCTTCTTCTTTCTTTTCTCTTCACACACAAGGGAGGAAACTCACGAATTTTGGCTAAGTGTTGGGGGCTTTCAAGAGCAAAACCCCCTTTCCCCGCTCTCTCTTTCTCTCCTTTCCTCCTCTTCTCAGACCCGGGTGTATAAGTGGGTTGGTAACCAGATAATCGGGTTAGGGTCCAGGTCTGCAGGCAGTGGTCACAAATGAGGGCGCATAGGGTGTGAGGGGGACCTCACCCCCCAGTGTCGAGGTACTAATGCCCTGGCACTTTTTCCTTTTATCTACGATTAAGGCTCCGTTGCTTGCCGATGTGGGACTAAAGTCCCACCTTTGTTCTTCGCACAAGACAGTGAAAGCTGCAGCTGCTTCCTTCGTCAAATTGGCACAGAAGACTTGGTCAAAGGCTCGAATTGATTGTTGTTAGGGCTAAATCGAGGGTTTTGAAGATGTGTTCGTTGTAGTAATAAATCCTCAAAAATAGCTCGAACAACAGATAAAATTTATAACTTGAATGAAAGCTCAAGGTCGTCCGCTGGGAGCAAATAGGAATTCACACGCTAATCTCAACAATTAATGTAAATGAGCACAATTAATTAAATCAGATAATGGCAAGCAGTGAGTGATATATACTTAGAATGAATTATCAATGTATACCATAATTATAATAGGAGATTAATGTGGTAAAAAGAAGGTTAAGGCAAAAGAGTGGTGATTTGAATCACCCATTATTAGCCTCAATTAAGCATTTATCAACCAATCAAATGTTTGAACAGTACTGATCAATCAGAAATGCCACATAGCCACAGTGTCAAATCAGACGTCAAGTATACACTTAGACGTCTTAAATGTTGCTACAGTGCCTCAGGGAGGCCTTCTCTTCTCAACCTCTTCTTCCTTCTTTTCTTTCTTTCTTGCCTTAGCCTTTCTTTTTCACGCACAGAGGGAGAACCTTCTTTAAAAGGGTAAGTATCAGCCGTTCCTTTTAAGAAAAACCCCCCAACCCCGTGCTCTCTCTCTCTCCTGTTCCTCCTCTTCTCTCTCAAATCAGGCAGGTATACGGGTAATCGAGTATTCGTATACCTGGGACCAGGGCTGCTGGGGGTGTATAGCAGCCAAGGTATGAGGCTCGTGTAAGGAGGGACTTGACCCCTCATGTACTGGGTAAGGGGTCGGTGTCACAAAATCGAGTTATACCACTATAGGAGCTCGTAAGTTTATGATGTAGGACTAAGGTCCCACACCATCTTCTTTGATCACAGTAGCAGCTATCTTCGATCAATTCATGCGATGGAGGCGGTCAACGCCCCAATTGTCTGGTCAAGAGCGAAGCTAGGTTGATTCCGCATTGCCTAATGCGGACACCTGGAACTGCAACTACTGGAGAGAGCTTCAAGCAAGCTCGAAGCGTGCACGTTAATGGCGGCTGGAGATGAAAACCTGAAACAACAAAGTATGAGCTAAACACCCCAATCAAAAAACTCAAAATGATCACCTGACGATGGCGAAGGTGGAGGTGGTTTCGTGGTGCGGGAGTGAGTGTGGCGGCCGAATGGAGGCAAGGATGACCGAAGGAACTGGGTGTGTTCAGGGGAATGGTAGATCGGCTAATCAAGTGTGTGAGGTTAGGGCTTTAGTTGGTAGGAGCACGACGATGCTGGTGGGGGTGATAGCGGTGGGATTCGTGCGGTGTAGCGGCATGTTGGCGTCGCCGACACATCGCCAGGGCAAAAGAAGATGGAGGGAGTGACATGTGGTCGACAGTTGTTTTGAGAGATAGAGATAGGGAAAAAGTAGGGAAGTAGAGGCAACTAAAGAACCTAGTTTAGGGATGAAAGGAGGAGAGGTTCCCATGCCGGTGTGACGGCCGAATGTGGGGAAGATGAACCTCCTTAAGGGAGACGGCGGCGAAGAAAGGGGTTTAAGGCACCTCTGATGTAGTCGTCGAGAGGCGGAGGAAGTCGGGGAGGAAGGAGACGTTCCCAATTTGGCCATTGGGAGGTCATAGGATGATGGGGGAGGATGCTTTCCAGAGCTAGGTCGGAGGAGGCCGAAGGTAGGGTTAGGAAGAGACTTTTGGCCTTGAACCTAGCTGAGAAAATGTGCAATGCCACGGAGGTCCTTTTATAGGGCTCTAGATGGAGTTCCAAGCTTGGAAACAAGCTTGGAAACTCTAAGCTCCTCACCGGCATAGGATACCTATTCAATCAAATCATTTGCACGAGGATTCTAGAGAGATTTAGGATCCCTGGATGGGGTCATTTGGAAGGCAATGACTTGACGAGTTTCCCTTTCAATTTTGTGAGGGATTCATCAAGAGATCACGGAGATCTTGCCAAATTAAGGTCGCTGCAGCTTTAGGATTAGGATTTCATGGCGGCAGGGACCTATTTGAAGAAGGAGATGATAAAGTTGGGGACCTAGTTGTAAAGGATTCAAAAGTTAGGAGCATGTATGTGAGATAAAAGAGTCAGACAGGACCAAATTGCAAACTAGGTCAAGATGATCTCAGATTGGGCCCAAATTTTGGGAAAAACCTAATTTGGATCTAAGAAATTCAATGGTGAAGTTGGATTTTGGTTTTGACCCAGTTTGACTTGGTAATTTGCATAATTACTCCAATTAGGGCAAATGTCTATCTGAAACTCTATTTTGGGTCAAGACAAGTTCTGATGGTCAAATTGAAGGTACCAAATCCTAGAGAATATTTTATATGAATTTTAGAGGGTCTAGGTGAATTTTATCCTGACCAGAACCTAAGTTAATTAAGCAGATCTATTTTTAGGATTTCGGATGTCATTTAATTCTCAAAACATGCAAAAATCATTTTCTGTCTGTACTAACCCACTTGTTAGACTCTTAAGACCATTTGACCCTTAATTAACCCCTGAGAAAACTTGTGATTGTTCTACAATTGAGATATGCTGTTAAAACTATAGTTTTACCCCTGTTTTACTATGTTTCCCTTAGAATGATGACTAATTAAAGCTAGATATGGTTGATGATGACGTTATCATCATTGATCAGTGGGGAAGCTTCTTGGGCTAAGTCTGTGTCACCTGGAGCGAGTGCCTGGGAACTATGTTGCAAGAACATGTGCTGGAGCTCTATCGAAGCAGCTGTGTCAATGGCAACCGGTGATGAGTACCTGAAAATCAAAAGACGGCTTCAAAGCCACATCAGAACAGCTCAGTAGGTGCTTGAGAGTGCAGTGAAGTCGATGGTGGTGGTGGCATGCTGCGTATGTAGTCGGAGAGGCTTGGCGACCTCGAGGAAGGTGGATGGAGGTGCAGAGTCAGGTGAGGGGATAGAGAGAGCCACGCTCCAAATTTCTTTGGGGTTTCTACTTAGTGAAGCGAGGCAATGCTTGTGGACGTGGTGCGGGAGGAAAGATGATCTATGGCGGCGGGAATGCTTCTCCAGAGGTATACTAGTGAGATGGAAGACGGAGTCAGAGCGGGTGCGTGAACGGTTGGAACGGAGTTTCAGCAGTACGGTGATGATGAGTTGACAAAGAGGAGTTGAACAAACTAGCATCGGATGAAGGAGGACGGAATTGGCATCGGTTGTGGTATGGCCGATGTCGGAGGAGATGAAAACTCCGATGAGGTAGACGACGATGAAGACGGCGTTAGAAAGCGTCACACGGGTATGTTGAGATGCAAAAGACGATGGGGAAGAAGAACCGGCCGCCTCTGGTATGTGGAGGTCGGCGAAGGAGCTGGGGATAGGAGTTTGCCGGAGCAAGCTCGGAGCAAGCTGGAGGTAGAGGAAGGAAGACGATTTTGGCTTGAAGACTTGCTAATGAAGAGGGGAGTGCCAAGGGAGTCTTTTATAGGCCAAAGGTCAAGCTTTGAAAGCTCGAAAATCACGGAATAGGTATAGGATTTTCAAGAGTTCGCATGAACTCTTGGATGAGATTTGGAAGGCAAGGCCTGCCTCAGATTGAAGAGCAACTCCTCAAGAATCTTCCTTCCAAATTTGGAAGGGTTTCACCATGAAATCAGGGAGAATCTCTTGATTGAAGGTCGACGGTTCATGGGTTCACACAATAATGGCGATAGGTGTATTTCTGTGAATAAGATGAAGAATTTAGGGGGCCTTTTCTAATAATTTCGAAAATTGAGGGGTTATTTGAGAGAATAAGAGTCAAACTTGGACTAAAATGCAAACTAGGTCGAAATAATCTCAGATTGGGTCCAAATTTTGATATAAACCTAATTTGGATCCAAAGAATCTAATGGTGAAGTTGGATTTTGGTTCTGACCTAGTTTGACCAGGAAATTTATGCAAAAACCTAAATTAGGGTAATAGTCTGTATGTGACTCTATTTTGGGTCAAAACGGGTTCTGATGGTCAATTCAAAGGTACCAAATCCAATAGAATATTTTTCCATGAATAAGAGTGGGTTTAGGTGAATTTTATTCTGACCAGAACCTCAATTAATTAAGCAGGTCTATTTTTATGGTTTCAGATGTCTATTAATTCTTAAAATGCATGAAAACTCATTTCTGTCTGCATTGACCCACTTATTAGACATTAATGACCATATGACCTTTAATAAACCCCTGAAATACCCCGTAGTTATTCTGTATTTGTGAAATGTGGTTAAAATTGTAGAAATAACCTCGGTTTCTTATCTTCTCAAAATAGAACATTATGCTTATATGACCCTCTGATGGTTATGTAGGAGCTTTCATTGACTTTATCAAACCAAATTGAGCTAGTTATGGCTCATAATGTATTCCCATCAATGCACCATCCCATCCATTTGTAAGCACCTCTATTTTGATGCACCAAAATTATGCTTCTTGCAAGACTAATATTTCAGGACTTTCACGGATCAAAGCTTCTCTCATGGACCATGATTAAAAGAATGCTGATCTATGTCTTAGTGTCTTTTATTTTTGTTGAGTCTAGGATATTATTGTAAGGAACCTCAAAATAAGTCTTAAACGGATATTATTGTTGTCTTAATGTCTTTAAAATCAAGTTTTTAGGGTTATTGATTGACCAAATTAGATTAATTGATCGACCAATCAACTTAATTAATCGATCAAACCAACCCATTTTAGGAAGTTGATTAATACACTTTTGATCAACCAATTAGGTTAGCTAATCAACCAATCAGTGATAGATCAAATAACTAGATTGATCGACCAAACCTTAATTTGATCGACTAATCTACCTTAATTGATTGACCAATTTGACTTCCTTTTCAGGTCAATTTTCTAGTATAAATAGAGGTCGTACACAGTCATTTTTCACACAACTTTCAATAGAAAAATCCTCTCAAAAGAATAGAGCTTCTCGTGCTTCTTCAAGAGCTTCTATGCTTCGATTTTCATGCCTTTCAAAGCACATCGATTCAAACCTCTGCTAAAATTCTGGTTCTTTTATTGAGGTTCCATAGCTCTACATTATTCTTTTTACATTGTTGTTTTGATTAACGGATCCCAAGTTGTTGGGGAAGATCCGTTGTTATTGTTGTTGTTGTGCTTCTCTTTAGGTTATAAAGATAAGCATTTTGTAAAGAGGTTGTTCCACCCTCATTCAAGTGGTACGATAGTGGATTGACTAGCCTCGACTAATCAAGAAAATCCTAAAATGAGAGGCTTAGGTAGTACTTTTCACCCGGTTTGGGTTTCCACTATAAATCCAATTGTATTCTGTGCTTGTTTCTGTTGTGAATTTGTTTTTTATTCAAATTTCTTTTAAAGAGATACTATTCACCCCTCCCCTCTAGTATATTATTTTGATCCACAGATAACTCTCATTTGGTATTAGAACATGGTTGTCCAAAAGATGTCAAAATCAACTGTTGACACGTATGCATAGGGACAATCAGTAGTTTGACCTCCATTATTCGATGGAACGAACTATGGCTACTAGAAGACTAGGATGCAGATCTTCCTGGAGTCAATGGATTTCAAGGTATGGGATGTCATTGCCTCCAAGTACACACGCCCTGAGATTAAAGAGGGAGTGGCAACAACCCTAGATTAGAAGAAGATGGCAACACATAATGCAAAGGCCATGAACGCAATCTTTTGCAAGCTTTCTATAGTAGAATTCAATTGTGTCTCTGCTTGCAAGACATCCTACAAGATTTGGAAAATCCTCGAAGCCACCCACGAGGGGACGTCTAAGGTAAAAGAAACTAGAGTCAATTTACTGATGTAAAATTATGAGCTTTTCAGGATGAAAAAGGGAGAATCAATCAAAGAGATGTTCACAAGATTCATGGACATCATAAACTTCCTAAGGAATCTAGACCAGGAAATCAAGAATGAAGCATTGGTGAGGAAGATCCTCTGATCTCTCACCAGTGATTGGGAGACTAAGACTACAGCCATACAAGAGTCAAAAGATCTGTCTACTTTGAAACTAGATGATCTTATTGGAAGCCTAATGGCCTACGAGGTTCAACTCCAACACATGAAGGAGCATGAAGATGGAGTCAAGAAGAAGACCGTAACCCTCAAAGCCAATCAACAATCTAAAGACTCCTCAAGCGAAGATGAAGAGGAAGACATAGCCCTCCTCTCCGGAAAGTTCAGAAAGTTCCTCAAAAATAAGAGGAGCTAGAGAAAGAAGAAAGAAGAATCCAAAGTAGACGCCATTATCTGCTACAACTACAAGAGAAAAAGACACATCAAGAAAGATTGTCCACTTCTCAAGAAGGAATCAGAAAGAAAGAAGAGATTTCCCAGAAAAGATGGGAAGAAAAGGCCTTTACAGCAACATGGGATGAATCAGATTCGAGTTCAAAAGAAGAAGAAACCTCCGGAGAAGAAGCTCTTCTAAGACTTATGGCTCTAGAAGTTGAAGATTGAGAAGAAAGAAGGTGGACCATGGACAACGAATGTTCCAAGCATATGATCGGAGAGGAAGACCTATTCCTGCAACTCCTCCGCTAAGAAGGTGGTACGGTCACATTTGGGAACAACCACAAGGACTGTATTGTTGGTACTAGCTAAATTGGTAACTCCTCCACATCTTTTGATAATGCACATTTAGTTAGTGGATTAAAACATAATCTCCTTAGTATAAGTCAAATTTTTGATAAAGGATATAAAATCACTTTCACATCAAATGGATTTAAAATACAGGATAAAGAAACAAAACAAACTCTCCTTAAAGGAAACAGATATAAAGATATCTATACTGTCAACTTCGACAAATGTGACATTCTTGAATGTCTTGTCGCATCTAACGAAGAGGCAATACTTTGGCACAGATGACTAGGTCATGTTCACATGAGAAACATTAGTAGACTTATGAAACATGAGCTTGTTAAAGATTTTCCAAAGATCAACTTCAAGAAAAGAAAAGTCTGCAATTCTTGTCAAGTTGGTAAACAAACCAAAAATCCTTTTAAACCAAAAAGGATAGTTAGCACCTCTCGACCCTTGGAGCTACTTCACTTAGACTTATTCGGACCAACCAAAGTTGAAAGCTTAAGCAGGTGCAGATATTATTTAGTCATAATCAATGATTTCTCTAAGTTTACCTAGGTATCTTTCTTAAGAAGTAAGGATTTAACTATTGATGTCTTTACTAAACTTGTAAGAAGACTACAGAATGAAAAAGGATCTGAAGTGATTAGGATTAGAAGTGATCACATCAGAGAATTTGAGAGTGAATCTTTTTCTAATTTTTGTGATTAATATGGGATAAAAAATGAATTTGCTTTCCCTAAAGCCGTACCTCAGAATGGTGTAGTTGAAAGGAAAAATCGGACCCTACAAGAGTGTGCCTGTACAATGCTGTACGAGTCAAAGCTGCCTCGATATTTTTGGGCAAAGGCTATAAACATTGCTTGCTACATCCAAAATAGATCCCTGATTAGACCAATCCTTAACAAAACACCTTTTGAACTTTTTCATGAAAGAACGCCTAGAATTTCCTACTTCAAGATATTTGGTAGTAGATGTTTTATACTTAACACCAAAGATAATCTTGATAAATTGGATGCTAAAAGCTCAAAGGGACTTTTCTTAGGTTATTCAACCAGAAGTAAAGCCTATAGAGTTTTCAACAAGAAAAATTATGTTGTTGAGGAGACTATACATGTATCCTTTGATGAAACAATAGTTCACCCTAAATCTTTTGTAAATGACGATGATGACCTAATAGATGACCCGTCAAACATAGCAGAAGAGAATATTTCAAATGAACTACCCAAAGATATTTCCTATATGAAAGATCATCCAAAAGAATTGGTGATAGGAGAACTATCTAAAGGAGTTCAAACCAAATCTTTCATCAACACCTTAGCTTTCACAGCCTTTGTTTCTCAATTAGAACCTAAAAATGTTAAGGAAGCCTTTTCTGACAATTGTTGGATTATTGCTATGGAAAATGAGCTAAATCAATTCAAAAGAAATCAAGTATGGGAACTTGTTGCAAAACCAGACACTCAGACCATTATAGGAACCAAATGGGTCTTTAGGAATAAACTTAATGAATCAGGAGAAGTAGTTAGAAATAAAGCTAAACTTGTGACCCAAGGTTATAATCAAGTAGGACTAGATTTTGATGAAACATATGCACCTATAGCTCACCTAGAATCCATTAGAATGTTGCTAGCCTTTGCCGCCATATGGAATTTAAACTTTTTCAGATGGACATCAAAAGTGCCTTTCTAAACAGATTTATCAAGGAGGAAGTTTATGTTAAACAACCTCTAGATTTTGAATATGCTAAGAATATGTATACAAATTAAATAAAGCATTATATTGTCTAAAACAAGCTCCACGACTAGGTACGAGAGATTAAAAACTTATCTGATTGAAAATGAGTTTAAAATTGGTAAAATAGATCTAACTTTATTCACAAAAAGAAAAGAAAATGATCTCTTAATAATACAAATTTATGTAGATAATATCATTTTCGGTGCTACTAATGATCTGTTATGCCAAGAATTTTCAAAGTTAATGCAGGATCAGTTTGAGATGAGCATGATGAGAGAACTTCGGTTCTTTCTCAAACTTCAAATTGACCAGCTATCCTCTGGAATTTTCATATCACAAACTAAATACACCATGGAGATCTTGAAGAAATTCTCCATGGACAAAGTAAAAGGTAAAGAAACACACCTATGGCAACTTCTACACAAATAAAATCTGACAACACAGGTAAGTCTATAGATCAGAAATTGTATAGAAGCATGATAGGATATTTACTATACTTGACTGTTAATAGACCTGATATTCTTTTTTGCACTTGTTTGTGTGATCGTTTTCAAGTAAACCCTAAGGAAATACATCTAAAAGCTGTTAAAAAAATACTTAGATACTTAAACAACACACAAGACTTAGGACTTTTCTATCCGAAGTCAGACACATTGGAACTTTATTCCTTTTATGATGCTAACTATGCTAATACTTTACAGACAGAAAGAGTACTAATGGAATGTGTCAATTTCTCAGAAATTCCCTAGTCTCTTGGTTCTCTAGAAAACAACACAATGTTTCACTTTCAACAACAGAAGTTGAATATATAGCTGCATCCTTAGCCTAGTCACAATTATTGTGGATGAAACAAACCTTACAAGATTTTAGCCTATCCTACAAGAAAAATAAAATATTTTGTGACAACACTAGTACCATAAACTTATCTAAGAATCCAGTTCAACACTCTAGAACTAAACATATTGATGTTAGACATTATTTTCTAAGAGATTATGTCCTAAAAGGAGAAATCAACTTAGAATTTGTTAAAATAGAAAATCAATTAGCTGATATCTTTACAAACCCTTTGCCAAAGGAAAGATTTAACCTAATTTTCCATTCACTAGGTTTATCTAGGTTAAAAGAGCTTAATTGATCATTTTGATTGATATGTATTTAACCTTTGATCGATCAATTTTTTGGAATTGATCGACCAAATTCTTTAGTGGGAAATTTCCCTCCAAAAATTTGAGTTTTGATCGATCAACTTAGTTGTTTGATTGACCAATCTGGTTGGGCAGGATTTTTCCCTTCAATCGTTTGAACCTTGATCGATCAACGAAATGATCAATCATTTTCTATTTTGATCGACCAAACCTGGGAGGATTCACTTTTCGAGACTGTGATCTTTTCACCTCGAATCTTGCTCCTAATCATCTAAATCGAACCTAATCTCTCCGATTACCTACCTTAAACATTTTTACCTATTTTGCTAATCCAATCTTCAATAAAACATCATCTTTTTTATCACCAAAACCTACTTTTTACTACCCATACCCCACTTGTGGTCCCACATCAACTCCACCGCCAAACAAATCACCTCCATTCGACCCCACCTCTCCTCCGGCCACGTTGATCGACCAACCTTCTCGACTCCTCCGACCACCACCACTTCTCATGAGAGCAAGCAACGCCGCCACTGTGCGTCCTTCGTGCATGCAAACACCGCAACCAAGCACTCCTCCACACCGACATCTCCGTGCGTCCTTGAGCTTCACGCACGCCAACCTTCCAGCCTTGCAACCCCTCGCTCGACCGGCCATGCTCGCTGCCTTCACCATCCACACCATGCTCCCTTGATCAATCATGGTACACTCTAAACTTAGATTAAATCCATTTCCTTTAAGATTTTCTTTGAGTTTTAGATGTACTATGAGTTGATCTGATGATTTTATTGATTAATCTTGTGTTTGCTTTTGAAATCTTCTAGTATTTGTGAGCTTATCACTCGGAAAGACACTTTTTTTTTGCATCTGAACGCTTTTGGTCGACCAAAAGTCGATTTTTTCAGAACTCTATCTGGTTCATTTTTTATCAACCAATAATCCCTATTTGATCGACCAACATGCAACTTCAGTTTTGAAATGGCTCCCAAATGCACATGTGCCTCCTCTTCTTCTCATCGTGATGACACTTTTGACCGCTTTTTCATCACTAAGGCTGCTCACGATCGTTTTTCACTCTTAGCTAAACTTTCCCTGCATGTTGGTAGACCAGTTGATTTTGTTTATTTCGAATCTATCTTTCTTGGAATCCACGAAAAATTTGCATATCATCAAATTTTATGTCTTTTTGAGCAGAACTTTTATGTGCATTCCAAGAATGGCTGAATACCCAGTGTTGACCCTATGGTCTATCACCTATTTTATGCCAACTTGAAGAATATAGGTGAAGGTTTCAACATCGAGTTGACCTCGAACGTCTATGACATAGAGGTTCTGGTCAATGCGAATGTGATTTCAAAACTTCTTGGATGTCCATCTATTGGTCCTACCTTTCTAGAGCTTCACCAGCAGGCATAGACGGATGCCATTAGGGAGACCCTTCTCACTCCCTCGCATTTTGACTTGGGTCGTCCTGCCAAGTCACCTTTTTTTCGTCATCTTACACAATTTCTTAATTGTGTATTTCTTTGGAATTTCATTTCCAAATCTACTTCATTTGAGAACTGCCCTAACATTATGCTCATTACCCTTTATGCTTTTCTTAAGAACAAGCAGTTCAACTGGAACCACTTGATCCTATATTTGATGAGCAAGTAGCCCACCAGTTTCTTCCAATTTGGGACATTTCTTTCACACATCTACCTACATTTTAGTATTCCCATGGATATAAATCATAAACAGTTTATTACTAGAGTCTCCATATTTTATAAGCTCACTTATACAAAGATGGAGCAAGCTCAAGGAGCCCGTGGTGAGGATGCAGCCTAAGAGCAACAGCAACAGGAACCATCAGAAGTCCCTCCTCCATTCCTGCCTTACAAGCATTTTACCATGACCTATCCTCCTCCAATGCGACCCTCTTCGTCCTTCTACGAGCAGGACTGGGACCTTTTGGACAGACCTCTTACAGGCAGGGATTTTGTCAGCATACAGAATGTGACAGATGGTATTTCTTTGATGATGCATTGGCAGAGAGAGACAGACATGGTGAAGATGAGACATAGGCATCACGTATCAGAATACCTGAATGCTCAAGGCTTGTTCTTAGATAGACTTGGAGAGTCTATTCATGGGATTCAGCAGCAGCTTCACTGGCCTCCTCGTCCTCGCCAATCTACTATTGTGCCCCCATCATCAGCAGCACCTCCTCCTCCTCCTACCACTACAGCAACACCAGTAGACTAGCAGGTGACACCGCCTCACCAAACATCTAGGCAGCCGACACCGAGATCGTCAGCTCAGTGCCGCCTATGTCTTGGCCAGCCTGCCTCCTCAGAGAGATCTGACTGGATGGACTTCAAGTTAGATACTAACCTCCAGAGCATGAAGGATGCCTTCATGGAATCTTTAGAGGAGTAGCTTTAGCTCAGTTTCTGTTTTGCTTAGCTTCTTGGATTGTAAAACTTTAAAATTCTGTGGACTATTTATCTTGCTCTGCTTATCTAGACTCATTTATACTATTGTTATATGCATGGATATTATCTCTCTTAGCTATATTTTACTCTCTTAAAATTGCATGTTGAAATTATTATTGCTTCATTTACATGCTTAAGGGGGAGTTAGTTGAAATTGATAGCAACATGTTTTACCTTTTGCTGAAACAAAAAGGGGGAGATATATGCATAACCATTTCAATTCATAATTACAATTTTGTTGTCATAAAAAAGGGGGAGAATGTAAACACCTCTGTTTTGATGCACCAAAATTATGCTTCTTGCAAGACTAATATTTCAAGACTTTCATGGATCAAAGCTTCTCTCATGGACCAAGATTAGAAGAATGCTAATCTATGTCTTAGTGTCTTTTATCTTTATTGAGTCTAGGATATTATTGTAAGGAACCTCAAAATAAGTCTTAAATGGATTTTTGTGCTTCATTTTAAAATCAAGTTTTTAGGGTTATTGATCAACCAAATTAGATTAATTGATCGACCAACCAACTTAATTAATCGATCAAACCAGCCCATTTTAGGAAGTTGATTAATACACTTTTGATCGACTAATTAGGTTAGTTAATGGACCAATCAGTGATTGATCAAATAACTAGATTGATCGGCCAAACCTTGTTTTGATTGACCAATCTATCCTAATTGATCGACCAATTTAACTTTCTTTTCAAGTTTATTTTCTAGTATAAATAAAGGTCGTACGTAGCCCATTTTCACACAATTTTCAATAGAAAAATCATCTCAAAAGAATAGAGCTTCTCATGCTTGTTTAAGCACTTCTGTGCTTTGATTTTCATGCCTTTCAAAGCAACTCAATTCAAACCTCCACTGAAATTATAGTTTGACTTTTATTGAGGTTCTATAGCTCTACATTGTTCTTTTTACATTGTTGTTTTGATTAACGGATCTTAAGTTGTTGGGGAAGATCTGTTGTCATTGTTGTTGTTGTGCTTCTCTTTATCTTGTAAAGAGAAGTGTTTTGTAAAGAGGTTGTGCCACCCTCGTTCAAGTGGTATGATAGTGGATTGACTAGCCTCGACTAGTCGGGAAAATCTTAAGCTGAGAAGCTAGGTAGTGGTTTTCACTCAGTTTAGGTTTCCACTATAAATCCAGGTGTATCATGTGCTTATTTCTGTTGTAAATTTATTTTTGATTCTAATTTCTTTTAAAGCGATACTATTCACTTTCCCCTCTAGTATACTATTTCAATCCATAGACAACTCTCACCATCAGGTCCTGCTCCCCATACGAATCCCTAATCACTTTCTACCATAATCCATCCTCCCCCTTTAGAATAACAATACCCCACTTTAATAGCAGGGAATCACCAAACTTTCTCAAGGACTGCACACCCAACCCACCATCCTTCTTCAGTCAACAAATACTCCTTCACTTGACTGGTTGAAGAAAGTCCCTTCATGCTTGGCCCCCTTCCAGAAGAATTGCTTTCTTGTCACCTCCATCTTCTTAATGACAATGCCTGGCAGTCTGAACATCGAAAAGAAGAAAATCGGCATGGCTGAAAGACAGAGTTAAGTAAGATCACCCATCCACCCTTGGAGAGAAGCCTACCGCACCACCTAGACAGTCGCAAAGACATCTTCTCTAAGAGATCCTTCCAATCATAACTTCTCATCTTCTTGAATCGTAAGGGAAGACCCAAGTAGCGAATAAGCAATGAAGCCACTAGTGTGTGTAAGATCTAAGAGATATCATCCTGTGTGCGACCATCTCCCCAAAGCAGACAAGCGAAGACTTGGCCCCATTGATCTTCAGCTCGGTAAGCTCACCAAAGATATCCACCAAATACTTGATTCACTTAGCCTCCTTGATTCCACCTTCTATGAAAAAAATTATCTCGTTTGCATATTGCAAAATGGGCATCAAAGCCCTACTACATCTTAATGTATATCCATGAATAATCCCCCCTCACATGCCTTAAAAGTAAGACGTGCCATAGTATCCACCGCCATGATAAAGACTAAGGGCGCAAGCGGACAACCCTGCTTCACCCCCTTCTATGGCTAGATCCACTGACCAGTAGGCCTCCCATTGACCAACGTGAAAAAAGACAAAGTGGTAATGCACCTCTTCATCCACTACACCCAAACCTCTGAAAAGCCCCTCTTCCTAAAGATCTCCCACAAGTTAGACTATGAGATAGTCATATGCCTTAGAAAAATCCACCTTCCAGGGAAAGGTAGCCTTCTTCCTGCATCTCTAACCCAATACCATCTCCTGCACCAGGATAAAGGATTCCTGCATAGAACGCCCCTTCAAAAAGCTGACTGGATTGAGCTAATCAACTCTAGCAACACCACCCTCAGTCTGTTTGCTAGAACCTTACCAATCACCAAATAAATAGAGTTGGACAAGGCAATAGGACGAAAATCCGAACACTTCACCACTCTAGGTTCCTTAGGAAGCAAGAACTGGAGTGACCTGTTATCTTCTCCAGCCCAGCATTACACCTCTGTGTTGACGAAGCGAAATCGAGTTTAGAAAAGTCACGTTGTAATATAGTCGAAATCGCTTTAAAAATAAATAGATTTTATTACTCGAAATTTAAGTCCGAGGTCGAACACAGGTAGCAAATGGAATTTATGCACTAAGCTCAATGAATGCAATTTGAACACATAATATTACTAAAAAATCTACTGAAAAATATAAAGCATGAGTATTTGGATAATAGGAATAAATGTAGCCAGAAATATAATGAGGACTTATGAAAAATTGGACGTCTAATTATAAAATTAGACATCTTAAAAGTGATGTGCTACAGTGTCTCTGATTTCTCTTGCTCTTTATCTTCGTTGTTCTTCTTTTCTCCTTGGCAACTCCTTGCCTTGGCTTCTTCTTCTTTCTTCTCTTTCTTCTTTGGCTTCTTCCTGCCTTGGCTTCTCCTTCTTTCTTCTTTCTTTACCTTTGGCTCCTTCCTGCCTTGGTTTCTCCTTCTTTCTTCTCTTTCTCTTCTCTTCTCTGTCTCTGGCTACTCTCTTTCTTCTTCTTTCTTTCTCTTCTTCCGATCTCGTCCCTTAGTCTATCTTTGCCTTTAGCTGCTTCTCCTTCTCTTTCTTCTTTAGTGCTTCAACCTCTGACTTCAGCTTCTTCCTCTTCAGCCTTATCTTCTCCTTTCTTAGCTTCCTCTACGGCCTTCACCTTCTTCTTCCTTGGCTTCGGCCCTTGGCTCCTTCTTCTTCTCCTTTCCCTGTAAGAACAAAACCTACCCCTACCCATGCGCGCTCTCTTCTCCTCTTTCTCTCTTAGGTTCGCTCTCCCAGAGCCACCATCTTGGGTAATCGGATCGGGTACGTGCCAGGGACCAGGCCTAGCAGTGTGCGATGGTGGGCAAGGAGTGCTGGGTCGGGTATACGAGTCACGCCAGGTCTGCGGAGGTCATGTCACGAACGAGGCGGGTGAAGGTGAATAGGACCTCACCCCATGGTCAAGAGGCGATAAGCCCTATGCAGTTTCGCAATTTATTTAGCTGCGAGCAATCAAGAGTTTCCGAGGTGGGACTATCTTCCCACCTCCCTTCGCGTGCATCCGTAGCAGGAAACAGTGCTTGATTTTAGCTGACACTTCGGCCCTCGAAGCCAATTGGTTGCCTGGAGCTGTGCACGAGAGAAGTCCGCGCAACCTGGGACTCTTGGCCTGGAGTGGGCAGGCCTGGAGAAGCTTACAAGCAAGCTTCTTTCGGTCATCAATGGCGGCAAACCTCCTATACCTGCTAACATGCAAACGGCCTCGCGGCCACGTCAAAATGCTCAGGAGGCTTTGCCGTGGCACGGCGAATGTACTGCGAGGGTCGGCGTGTCGTGGGGTTGCCAAAGTGCGCATGCCTAGGGCAACTTGTTGCCATGTGTGTGGGTGTGTTCGGGGGGTGGTTTGGGTGTGTGGCATGGTGAGTGAAGTGAGGGTTTATGATCAGTGAGGTGTTGCGAAGCTTATGGGGTGGTTGGCGAGGCGGATGGAGGTGTGGAGCGACGGGGACACCTCACCGGAGGTCTGGCCGGAGGTGGAGAAGGTGGTGGTGATTGGTGGCATCGAGGGATATTTTCAAGAAATAAAGAGGGGGAACAAAAAGAGGAGGGAGAGAGAAGTTATGTAACCTAACCTAAGGATGAAGGAGGCAGGAGAGGCATTTGGCTAGTGCGACCAACGCCAGAGATGAAGATCTCTGTAGGTGAGGCGGTGGCAAAGATGAGGGCAGAGGCGGTGTCAGGGCTGGTGTGACCGACGCGGATGAACAAGGGGAAGGAAACCCAACCACTGGTATTGTGGTTGGGCGACGAGAGAGGGAGGATGGAGCCGCCGGAGCTTGCGGAGGTGTTGTGGCTGGCGAGGAGAGAAGAAAGTAGGGGAACCGGCCTAATTCCAAGCTAAGGAGGTGTGGAATGAATTAGGGTTTCTTAAATAGGTCCTGGAGGTTGGGTTTGTGCTTGAAAGCCAAGCTTCCAAGCATGGCAAGCTCGCCAGAGATGGATACTTGAAGGAGACCTGAATCTCTCATGCATTCGCATGAGAAATTGGGTACCAAATAGAGCCTCAAATTGGGTTCATACTAGAGGAGATTTCTCAGAGAATCTCCCTTTCAATTTTGAAGGGGATTCTCTGAGAGATCAAAGAGTTCTTGCCTTTGAAATCTCACCGGAGTAGGATTTCCTCCGCTATAATGGTGGGGGGACCTAATTGCAAAGAACGAAGAAGAAGTTAGGGGGTTTCTGCAAAGGTTTTCAAAAGATGGGGGTAGAAATGCAATTAGGCTGGACCTATTTGCAAAGTGGGTCAAGATGAATTCCCCTTAGGTCCAAATTTTGGTACAAACCTAATTTGGACCTAAGAAATCCAATGGTGAAGTTGGATTTTGGGTTTTACCACGTTTGACCAGGAAATTTACGTAAAAGCCCAATTTAGGGTAAATATTTGGCTGAGACCCCATTCTAGGTCAAAATAGGTTCCAAGGGCCAAATTAAAGGTTCTAACCCTAGAGAATATTTTTATATAATTTTTAGAGGGTTTAGGTGAATTTTATCCTGACCATAACCTTGTTAAATCAAGTGGGTCTGTTTTAGGGTTACAAGAAGTCATTTAATTCCCAGAATTCACATGAACCCTTTTCTGTTTAAATCAACCCACTTTTTATCTTGTTAAGATTATTTGACCTGTGTTTAGCTCATGAGAAAATCCATTGTTGTACTACAATGGTAAAATTGTAGTTTTACCCCTTGTTTCTTGCTTTTATCTCAGAATGGTTATTCATGAAATTAGGACCTCCAGTTGGTTATGTAGGAGCTTTTGTTCTCTTCTTTTGGTCAAAATGAGCTAGTTAGGGCTCATGATGGTGTTCCCATCACTCTAGAACTCCTCTACCACCGTCAACACATCTCCTCTCACTATGGCCAAGAATTCCCTATAAAAAAGAATAGGGAAACCATCAGGTCCAAGCAACCCCTCTGCCTTAAGCCCGTTCTACGCTTCCACAATCTCCACCTCAGAAATGGCCCTGTAAAGCACGCATCTAGCCTCCTCATCCAGGACTAGCATATCAAAAGAGCAAAGCCTCCATCCACCCCTAGAACCGGATCTGGTCATATTAAAAAAATCTATGTTCGCCATCTCCCAAATAGCCCCCTTAGACTCAACCACCTCACCTGCATACCCCAACTTGACAATATGATTTTGTCTCCTCCTTGCATTAGCAACTCCATGAAAAAACTTAATGTTGGAATTGCCCTCCTTTAACCAAATTTGTTTGGACTTCTACCTCTAGTCTACCTCCTTCTTCAAATCCTTCTGTGCCACAACCTCCTGCAAGGCCATACATCGAGCCACCTCCTCCTCAAATAAAACCCCTACTTCCTCCTTCACATCCAGACTGTGCACACCATCCAACTCCTCCTGACGCCTTTGCGCTCTAGTAATAGCAACGGACTTGCAGTACTTGGAAAGAACATGGTGCATCCCCCTAAGTTTGGATGCCAGACTGTGTAGCTATGCCAACATCAACCTGTGATGTTTTAGAAAAATGGAAATCAACTGATGATCATAAACCTAGACAAATCAAGAATGATCAACCCCTGCTTTGGACCCCTGACTAAGAATCCGACTGGGAGGACTTAGAACCTCAATTATTCTAGAGTAGGACTAAATAGAAAATGGTGCCTCTTGAGAAATTGATCCTAAAAATGATAGAATAGATGACCAACCTAAGAACCTAAACCCCAGTACGGACTCTAATGCTCATCCTCAACCATACCCTCCTAACCCTGATTTAAATGCTAAGGAAATCCAAGGGAAATCTAATGATTCTCAATCAATTCTCGATAGCCTTCAGTTGGAGTTATATAGATAGAATCAAGAACTGATTGAAGGGAAACAAGCCATGATTGATATGTTCCAACAATTGGATAAAGAGGGTCAACAGAAAGTGACAAAAGAAACTTCTTTCTCAGAGACAATGGAATAAGGCCCCATGATAATTGATTGGACCACACCTAGTTGCCCAAAATTGGTACAATCTACTGTCAACACTTCCCTAATGTTGGAAAGCATTGAGGATCCTTTGGAACACAAACAGGTAGAAAATGAGGATGAATCTGAAAATTTGAATGATAAGATTGTGGTCGATGTCCTGGAATTGAATGATAATAATTTAGTAATAGGGACATCAAGATTTGGGGATGGGGAATCTGACTCTGAACACTTTGATTGTGAAATACTTAAAGATCCCATCATGGATTTAAAGGAAAGGCAACGGGAAGAACTGGAGCATGAAATGAATGATGAAATTAGCTCCATCACAAGTTCTTCCCTGATGATTGACTATGATTTGGAAGAAATGAACAAGATTTCATGCTCCAATGGCTATGAGGAATTAGACAAAGAAATCATGATTGAGGATGGGGAGGATTTTCACTTTGACCCACCTAAATCAATCATGATTTATCAAACACATTCTTTTTTAGCTAACCCAAGTCTCAAAGGTGTTAATGCAACTAATGTGGAGATTTAGATTTCAAACTTCTAGAAGAGGAAGAGAACATTTTGTTGAAATCAAGTTTTTGGATGGACACTGAAATAACCCCTCCCGAGGACAATAAAATCAAAGAAGGAAATGTTGACTGCAGGGGTCTTAAGTTGATCAAGCCACTAACCTCTTATCAGGACCCCTATGACCTTTATGACTTAGATCCAGGGAGGAATAAAAACCTTATGCTTCATCATCACCTCAAAGATAATTTTATAAGGACAAGAGTTGCTTATTCTGACAATCTAAATGTCCGACATTATAGATTAGGGTTACATCCATCCAAGCAAACTTATGGTCTGCAAGCCCAAAGGAAAAGAGATGATTGGACTAAGGCATGCATGACCAAAGACTTTCTGACTTCCCGTCCCTTAGGGATGGGACTTCACCTTAATCTAGTCCGCATCTACGGACTTCTGACTCTAGGACTAGCTGATTATGTCTTCCCCTTCTTGACCCAGACCATTCAACTGATTGATCCTTGGTTGTTTATGTGCTATGCCCAACTGAAGGCGCTAAACTCAGTGATTGATCCTGGCACTAAGTCAGATGTTTCAAGCTGACCGGAGACACGATTACAACTCAGGTGATTTCTTTCCTTGCCCTCTTGCATACATTTAATTTCCAATGAGGACATTGTCCAAGATAGGCATGGGGGGTTGGTACTTCTCATGATCTGAGTACAAAATTGTTAGCTTGAACTAATTTCTATTTCTTTTTATACATAAAAAGAAAAAAAGGAAAAGAAAACTTAGGTATTAAGAGCTTGTCAACTTTAGGAAACGATACGTTAGGGACCTGAATATGTAGACTCTTCAAGCCTTTGGACTAAATCAGTCCGAGTGTCCACTGAAATGTGGACTTGGTCTCGAGTCCTCACCACCGTAATTTATATTAATCTGGTCAATAAAGTAAGATGATAAGTATACGACTTATCAACCCACCCTCTGATTTGGGGGGATTCTTAGTATAAGCAACTACACACATTTTTCACTAACTCACTCACTGGTGATTCTAACAGAAATTGGGTCGCTAATGAACCTTCTAGGATGGTATGGTTAGCAAGTTGTCGTGGGTAACAGCCCATTGGTCGGTTGTCTAGAGCCCAACCACTGGACCATTCTCTTTTATTACCTTTAGGTAAATCTTAGATCAGGAAAGTCACCTACTTAAAAATAAAAATAATAAAAAAAAAGAAATAGAAAAATAGAAAAAGGAGGAAGAAAAAAGAGAAATAAGTCACACTTCACCACGAGAGTATGACTGGCAAGTTGTCGTGGGTAACAGCTCATTGGCTGGTTGTCCAGATCCCAGCTCATAAAATGCACAAGAATTCCAGAACACTTAAAAAAGAAGTGGGGAAGTAGCATAATCTGGGGAGATATACACTGGGTTCGCCCTTGTGTTGACTCCACAAAAATAAAAATAAAGAGAAAGCTACCAGTCAGATAGATACACCTTTAGTCAACATTTTTTCTTTCGGGTCACCTAAGGGCGTAGAAAGCCGAAGTCCGTTTTAATTGCCGTTGAGTGAGTGTTTCACAATTTTCACGACAAGATGCTTAGTACTTAGAGTCCTTTTCAAGTTTTGGGTGGGTTTGGTAGCCGTAAAAATTTACCCCGAAATCCTCAACTCCAAAAAAAAAATCCAAAAAAATTAGAAAAGATGAAAAAGAATATATATATATATATTTACTTCTATATAGAATAAGGCGAGGACTCGGGTGGTCTACATTTTGGTAGGCCACCTGGGCGTTGTTGAGTCTCTACGAGTTAGGTACTTAGTAGAAATTTCCTCCTGTTGACAAGTAACTCATGCCCAAGCGATCGATTCTTAGTTTTAGTTATAAATAACATTTAGGTTAATTTTGCTAAGGACTAGCAAAAGATAAGCATAAAGGTATGATAAATATGCATTTATTCATGACAAAATGCCTACTTATGTTAATTCCTAAGCTTAATGTTGCATGTAGCATTGTGCATAATGCATAACATTCATTATATTGCATTTAGGATAATTTGTATAAATTGCATAATAATTTGTATATTATTGTGGTTAGGAGACAAGACAATATATTTCGAAGCTTCAAATGAAAAATCCAACCGTACGGATGGATCTAGATCGAGATCGCAACCCAACGATGCAAAAATCGGTCTAATCCGATATCCATAGCACTTTTAAGAAGCATTTGAAGATGGACGGCCCAAATGATGCCACGAGGCATCATCCAGGCCACCCAAGAGCCACCGCTGCATCCCCCCTCTCTAGTTGGCCAACAGATCTTGGTCGTTGAATGAAGATCCTGCATGTCATGTCAGCAGCAAAATCATCCACTTGACAAAGTGGAGGCCTTAGCGTGGTGGTCTTGATGTCAGTTCACCAAGGGGAGGTGGCGGGTTTCCCAATTCTTCAATTAACGGAGCAGCTGCAGCAAACACATGCATAGCGCGAAGCGCGTGCGTGCGCAGCGCAACATGGAGGTACTACGCGGGCCAGCAGCGCAGAGCACTCTTGCGACAGGCTTGCATGAGCTGTTCTTCAGCGACATTTGAGGCAGAGTTTTAGCGACGTCTTTGATGTTGCTGTTGACCCGAAGATGATTTTTGGCTCTTTTCCTCCATTATAAAAGGACCCATCATCCTCCACTTTTGTGGCATCTTCTACAAAGCAACTCCACCACTCCATAGAGCATCCAAGCTAGGTCCCGGAGACACTGAGCCACTGATGGAAGCCCCTCCACTGTCGTGGTTGCCTCATCTCTCCCTTTAGCTACTAGTTTTTTTAATTTAATATTTTTGTTGTTTTAAGATTTCATCTATCATTGTAGTTGTAAACTATTCCACTTATGCAATATATTATCTTCTATCATCATGTCTGATTTTCTTTCATAGCTCGCCATAATCACATCATCATCACAAATTTCTAACCCTACTTTCTCTCTTTCTCTCTCTCTTTCTCTCTCGCTCTCTCTCTCTTTTGCAAGAAAATCCAACAACGTATTTTTGTGACACCTTTAAGCTAATATTTGAGCCAATTTCTCGCCTCTCTGCGTTCGACACTTAGACTCATGTTCGATTATTTCATTTAAAATTGATTTTGTAAATGCACGCTACAACGAACAAATTAAACTAACTTGTTTCTCGACGTCACCATATCAAAGAAGGGTCTCTCTTGCTTAGGAACAGCTTCAACTTGCACCACGAATCCATCCCCCTCCTGCAACCCAACCACCGTTCCCTCCTTCAACCGGAAACCCCGACACCACCATTGAAACCACATCCGTTGATCGAAGATGCAGAGGAAATCCTCGTATAGCTACCAACCCACTTCTAACAAAGACACATTGGGGCATCCTCTCCGACAGAGCACCATTAAAGGGAGAAACCAGACTCCATAACACTGTCTGGTCCCCCACCGAGGAAGATCTGAGCTTTAGTCTCTCGATGTCGTCTTCGTACAGACCAAAAACAAGGAATCGAGAGCCCCCCAAAATAGCAACCTTCCATAGTGAGGATGAAAGAGAGAGAGTGTGTTTACCACCTCCTGAAGGCACTCCAACGAGGAAGAATGACACATGATTTCCCTTATCAGTGCTCCACATAGGAGCATCTCCGCAACTAACACCTCCGGCGAGAGGGGAACTTCAACGTCCATCGACAGAGGGGCCAGAGGAGGCGGTGGACAGTTCCTCCCTACCTTTATATCAGGATGAACCGGTGCTTGCATCTTCCTCCCTTCACGCAAGTGGCCCCCTCCATTAGGGTTTTGATGCGCCCTCCTTTTTGGTCCCCTGATTACACAGCAATTCACGTCTCTAATTAGGTCATCTTATGCTATTTCCTAACATTAAGCATATATATTAGATAGCTATGCATGCATCTTGTAAATACTCGCATTTGTGCATTTTATGGAGAGAAAGATAGAGAGAGATTGAGCATCCATTCATCCATTTCATCCCTTCCATTTCCACCTTATTATCATTTAAATCCCACCACTTATTCCTCCTAATAACAAGTTACATTAATTTCCATGACACTTTAAATGCCTACATGCAAAAACCCTAAAACAAGTCCCACACCTCAACGGCCTCCCTTGTCATCTTCTATCCCCCCTCATCTATATAAACCCATTCACTTCACTCCACATAAGTCGTCGGCACCCATCACTCCCCACACCTTCAGCCATTCCCTCCACTTCCACTCCCTGAGACCACACACAGCCATCATACATCCCTCTCAGCCGGCCACACACACACCTCCCTACTCTCCTCTCTTCCCCTCCTCACGCCCAGCACCCTCTCACAAGTTGAGAGGGATGTTGAGAATAGAGGAGTTCCCTCTTATGGCTGCATCCACTACAGTGAAAGAGCGCCACCGCCCAGCTCATTGCGAGCAGGTGGGCATGGTGTATTTTGTTTTTGTAGGTTTTGTTATTTTGTTATTTTTTGTTATTTTGTATTTTTTCTATCATTGCCATTTTTTAGAGCAAGAAGCTCTGAAGCTCCTTCCTTCACCGCCATGCGCTCTAGCCCTTCCACATATTCCTCCGTGCGCCTCACCACCCATCCCAGCGCTTGTTGGCGCTTCCCAGCCATGCAGATCATCTTCTCCTCCCATGTGCACACAACACTTGTGCGAGCACCAACCGGTGACCACGCACGGGAGCCGGTTGCACTTTTGCCCCTGCATTGTAGCCGCGACCTCATGCAGCTACAATGCGTGACCAGGGAGCTTCTCACTTATCCGGTGACCGTGCGTGCTCTCTCTCTTTTCGCGTCCTGCTCCAGTCGGTTGCAGCAACCCCACCTACACTTCTGCATGAGCGACTCCCCTTCCCAGCACCTTAGCACGCTGCACGCCCTGCCTTTGCGCACCTATGCGCTGCGCACATCACTCCCCTTCCAGCACCTGCATGCACGGCTCACCTCCCTCTTGCTCCTTCCCGCGCAGACACACACACACACACTCACACACATACATACACATGCATATATAGATATATACATATATATATATATACATATTTACCTATATACATATATATATATACTTATGTATATGTACTTATATATACTTATATAGCTACCATATAAATACATATATACATACACATATATTTCACTTCCTCTTTTAGACACTTCCACATATCTCTCACTCACAATACCATGCACGTATCCATTCACAGCGCATCATATCATGGATATATTCGCACCAATTGCATATATTTCCCGATATTCGTGCATATCAACCCTTCCACCCACACTTCCACACGTCCGCTCTACACCTGCACGTGGCACATAGCTAGGTTAATCCCATCTTTCTAGACGATGGTTAACCTAGCATTGTGCTACATTTCTATTGAATCCTAGATTCAATATTCACTATCCTATTATCTAGTTATATATACTTATACCTAGATATATATATCTTTATCTATATCATATATATATATGTGTGTGTGTGTGTGTGTGTGTGTATGTATATAGATTCTACATATATATAAGCTAAGTATTTCCATTCTTTTCTTTTATTTTGTTGATAAAGAAAAGACAAAAAAGAAACCTAAAATAGAAAAGATAACTCTTGTCTTTGCAAGTACACGATCTTGCATGTAGCAAGATCCTTTTTTAACTCAATTCTTGGCGAATCGCCAAGGACCAACTTTTGGCAGTAGCCAAAAATAAATTTTTGAGGGTGTGCCTCAAGGACAAGACTATCCAAACAAATTATAAAACCAAGAAAAATCCAAAAATATAATAAGCGAATGGAATTGATGCGAGTCATGGGAATCGCGTAGAAATAGTTTAACCCCAAACCCGCCACCCTGAGTTCAACCCTGGACCTAAAATTGACAAGTTAAAATTTGATTTAGCTCAGGTTAATAGATTTTGATAAACTGTGTAGATCTACCTGTAGGTAATCACTTCCACTATATACTTTACGACTCTAATATCACCATATTAAATAACCCTACTCACGTTCTAACACCCCCAACTCTCCTTCAACGCCCGCTTGCAAGAAGCCCTCCGATGATCGAGGCCTCCACACGAGAGACATACAAGGGCATTTTGGCATTCGCCTGCCATATGCCCCTTCTTGCTACACCGATAGTACATAGGGCTCGACCTCTCTGCTTTACGAGCATCCTCCAACCTTCGCCCACACAACCATCCCTCCACAACCCCCCTCCACCACGATCTCCTCTCCAAGCACCGCCCATCCCATGACCACCAGAGAACCGCCGAGACCCCCATCACCTAAACCTTCCTCATGGTTGCCCATCTCCCCCTCTCGTTGGAATTTCTGATTCTGGAATACTTCTATATTGCAATACTGAAGACTATCAACGATATATCAATGAATACAATACTTGATACAGCTACATGGCGTAGGAGTTATACTGAGAATATGTTAGAGTGCTACGAATAGAGGAAGATAATTGGAGGAGAGGTATCGAGCCAGGTTGAAGCTCAACCTAGTATTGATTTGATGAAATTGGCTGGTGCTTTTATGCTTGGTGATGGAGAGAATCTCGCTTATTTGTGAAGATGATAGCAATAAAAATGATATGTCATATTTTATGTGGTGGAAAATCTCTCTATCAAAATTATAAAAATCTAACCACAAGGATAAGGTCATATCCACAGGGAGGAGCTAAGCCTCATAAACTAGCAAATATTTCCATAATAAATCTTATTCCAAGAAGGATCTTCTTTTTGTGTTTAATTAAAAGTGATTTTCTCAAAGTAGAGAAAGCCGATAGATTTTAGATGCGATTGTAAATATCATAGTAGATATTTTCCCATACCTTCGCCAATTTATCAAAACATTGTAGTCAGATATGTGCCTATAGTTGTAGTATATCATCCAATGTATGTGAGGCCAACAGAGTAGAGGGAAATACACTTATAGATAATCAGATAATATTGCGAGAACTAAAGGGGCTGGCTTGCAAATTCATGCAATATATTAACTCATTAAATAAATAAATAGTCTTTTAGCAGTGGAAAAACCCTTAAATACTATTGAGATGAAGAACAGAGGCTTTTCCCTCTCTCCTCTTCACGCACGGGAAGGAGCACTGGAGGTCGTACTATGTGCGATGGAGGTTGACCATATCCTAGTCGTCGCGTTGGTGGTGACAGCGGGAACGGAGGTGGCCGAAGGTGCCGCCAGCGACGAGAGGAAGGTGCAACGGTGGTGTCCCGTTGCCACTGATGGAGCATGCGGATGGCGCAGATGGAGTAGGCGTGCACATGGTGTCGAGGAGAGGTCAACGACGTCAACGGAGCGAAGTGTGGTGGCTGGATATGGCAGCTGCACGGAGGGAGATGGCCGGCAACTTTAGGTTCTTCTCTATGGAGAAGATGAACAATACGTGGGTCTCTGTTTGTGCATGCGCACGCAAGGGCATGAGGGGCTGGTGCGTGACCGTGCAAGCTACGCGCAAAGGTTTACATGCATGTGCGAGGTGGTGCTGCAATTGGTGCGTTCGCTGGGGGTGAGGCGACGATGGTGTTGATGAAGGTGATGGGTCACATAGATAAAGAAGATGAAGAAGAAGAAGGCAAACGAGGAAGGGAAAGGAAGAGAGAGGGGTGCGCAGGGACTTTGGGTTATGACGTTGGTGATGGTAGAGGTGGAGTTGGCTGGGAGAGAGGCGGTGGCAGGAGGTTGAAGAAGAAGGTGGAGAAGATGTAGGAGGTGTTGAAGGTGGTGACGGTGGAGGGGCCGTGGCACGCACTGTCACTGCATGCATGAGAGGAGGTGGAGGCGAGGTCAGAGCACGCAGTGTTCCATCGTGTTTGATTAGTCCATTTTAATGGACTATTGTTACGCCTAAGTTAACTCTATTCTTACCTTTTAGGTTTGTTAATAACTACATTAAGTTATAGAATGTTTGCATGCATCATTATTTAAGTTTACATCTATTTTATCTCATTCTATAACTTAGTATGTAATTATTTTATGTTTTCTTGTTGTAGGAATAATGTTGGAAAAGAACAGGGGGTGAAATAAATTTCCCCCAACAAATGGCCGCCTCAACTTCACCTCACGCAACGTTCGGCCGGCCTCAACACCTCCCCAACAGCCGCCAGCCAAAATTAGTAAGGGATTTGAAAATCCCTTAACTCGCGCAGGCGTCGCACCAAGCACCCGCAAGCACTGCACCACACTCCCACAGGCGCCACGCCATCACTCTTCCAGCCTATGCCACACCGCACCATCCTCCCCAGTCCTGCAGGAACCACCTCAAAACCAAGCACGCACAGTAGGCACTGCAGCGCATCCCCCTCCGCGTGCTACCCTCACTACACCCGCGCATGCAAGAAGGCAACCCATGCCCTGCAGCCGCACGTAAGTTCGCCTTACCAGCCCACAGGAGGATCGCACGCAAGTAGACTGCCCGTGCGCGGCCAAGCCCGCAGGCCAGCACCCGCCCGTAGGTGCTCATGCCAGCGGCCAGCCTCGCAGGAGTGCACCAGCATGCCCTTGCGCGTGTGACGCCAATGTGCAGTCGCACGGGCTGCAGCAGTGCTCTTCCTCCTCTCCACGTGCGGCCATCCTCCTCCAACAGGGCTAACAGGCCGGTGGCTATTCTCAACCGTTCGACCGATGCCGGCCACCTACGGGCGCCGCATCACCCCCATCGCGAAGCACTCGTCGAGGCGCTCCACTCCGTCGACTCTCGTTGCCAACCGTGCACGGCCGTCCACGTGAGGAAGAGAGAGGAGAAATCCTCTGTCTTCTCCTCAATTAATATTTACATTTAATGCCATTGCCATTTAGATATTAATATTTTATTCAGGCCACATTGCATTGATGCACTCATAGTTTCCTGAAATTACTTCACTTGTGTTATGTGCATCATTTAACTTTGAACTTCAAATGAATCTGCATGCAAATTGAATTTACATGATATGCCATTACACATGCATCATACACATATTTTTGGAGCTTAATTTCTGATGTGAAAATTGTATAAATAACCCTAAACTTTTAAGGAAATTGCAAGCTCTATTTAAAATAGCATATTCCTCGCATTAAAGTCGCAAAAGTGTCTGCAAACAGTATATACCTCTACTCGTGAATTTATTGGTCTACTCCTCCCTGTGGATGCAACATCTTTATTGTGGTTAAATTTAATATTTAGTTTTGATTGAGAGATTTTCCACCACATAAAACACAACATATCATTCTATTGCTATTATAAATAAGCGAGAATCCCCCCATCAAATGGCACCGTTGCCGAGGAGGCAACAGACGCAATAGATTCACTTCATTATTTTTTAATATTCTGAGTTGCGCAATTATTTGATCTTTTTTTTTGTGCGAGGAATCTGATGGGGCGATAGGCGCAGCAAAGCGATGACATTGACCTTGAACGACACGCATGGCGATGACGATCTTTTTGGTGGACCTTGACGCCACCTGGAGGCCAGCAACAGGAACACGTGGGCCTTGATCCCACGCACATAGGCTTATGGAGGAGCCTGTTCCTGATTTAGTCATTAGATCTTAGTTTAGATAAACATTAGAATTTAATTTCTGTCTCTTGGACCCTTGTCGGGTATTTTTGGGAACGTGTTCCCAGTGTTTCTTTATTTCTTATCGCTCTTGTATGCGGGAGCGTATTTTCGGGAGTGTGTTCCCATTTATTTAGATTATAGGACTATTCAAATTATTTGAACTGCATGTTAGTTAGTTAGATTAGGTCTATTCGCTTATTATTATTATTGAAATATATATATATATATATTCGAATTGCCAGCTAGAAGCTGCATATCTATAGGATGACCATCTATGACTGAATGAGCAACATCTAGTTTATTTTTACTGTATTGCATACATTCTTGCACGAAGAAAGCTGGAGTAAGGTATGTCTTCTCTTGAGCATCAATTACCTGTCATACATCTGCATTGAACCTAAATCTAAGACCACTAAAGTGCTTGAATCGAATTAATTCAGTGGTCACTTTAAAAATTGGGACTGCTAAGAGGTTGGACCTTAAAATCTGTGACTTAAAATTGTGTGCAAAAGAATATTGTTTGCGAAATTTTAAAGCTTAAAACATGATCGTATGATTGCACACCTGAGACACTGTGCACCTCACACATAAGGTCACTAGATAAATTTCTACTTCTCCTCTTTTGCACCACAAGGGAAGTTAGTCGAAAATCAACAAGCCTATCCACCAAGTTACTTTGGTTCCTCGTGTGTGGGCTCGATTCGAGACTTCCATCCCTTGCGAGTAGGTTATAGGCACCAACGAAGGTTGGCCTAGGAAGCGTAATTTGTGCAAAACTTGTTTGGCCACCAACTGAACATTTAATTCTAAGACCTACAATCTAATAAAAACAAATCCCACTGGATTTGCGTTTGCTTTGACAGCGATAGAACTCTCTAGGAAGTTTCTGCTTGTGCTCTGAATTCTTCTAAATCCTAAGAGAGTTAAAATTGTTGGCTTAAAGAAATGGATCACCCTTATTCCTATCATTTAGATTATCAGAGTCAATACTTCCCATCTTTTAACCAAGATCCCATGCCCCGAGCGTATCCATCCTTTGATGGATACATTGACAATTCATGGGATCACTCATATTCTTATCCTGGGAGTACTGGCCTGATAACTCCCACTTTTGAGCAGAGCCTAAGCGGGATTTTCCAACCCTGGAATCCCTACTTCTATGCAAACACCCAACCCTCCCACCCTTCATGAGTTTCCGTATCGAGGTTGGGCCGATACCCCTAGGCAACCAGAGCCTGAAATTGATTATCTTCCCCAACCTGATAGTAGTAGCCTCTCCTCTTTTATGATAGAAATGCAAAAACAGCAAAAAAAAATGATGAAATCCATGGGAGAGATGTTGAGGAATAGTCAACAATTAAACAAAGAAATAAGACAACTTAGATACGCTCTTCCCAGTAATTCTGATCCCTACCCAGACGACCATGATCATGAAAATAATTCGAAGGAAACCAATGACAATAGGGATCTAGTTTTATGTAGCTATCACTTAGACTCTCCCAATGAGACACGGCCACTAGAGGAGAATGATCCAAGTGATTATCCACCCGAGCTATATTGGTGTCAAAAGAAAGGGAAGATGGTACCTCTTAAGGACCTTGACCCCAATGATAGTATTTTCCTTACCCCTACTACCCCAGGTCAATGTTGTATTGTTCCTATCACTTCCCCTATTGATTATCTGGTGGAATCCCATTCTACACTTAGTGAGCCTACTCCTGACCCTCCACTTAGGGAATCAACACCTACCATCCAGCATCCTGAGGATTTAAATGCACCCAATGAAGGTAACCCTAAGGGAATGGAGGATGAATTAGATCAATTTTGGTCTCAGGGATATGAAGAGTCTATTTTAAAGGACAAGGATGCCCCAATAGAGGAACCTGGACTGAAAATCTGGAGTGAATCATAGGAGAATTATTTATTATTTGCAGGTTCACCTCCAAACGATATAAATAATATGGTGAAATCCAGATTCCTCCCTTCTTTTGAGAGTCATCCTCCATCAAAACAGGAGTTGATATTAGAGGAGGACAAACAAAATAGTGAGAAGCCTAGGGGAGACTCTCGGGGAAGAAACACATCAATTGAGGATTTATACCCCGAGAAGAATAATTAATTCAGTGGTATAAGCTTGCTTCAAAATATTAAGATTGATCCTCCTTTAGGAATAATTGAGCATGCTGATCCAACTCCTTTCTTGATTAATGAATCACATATACACCCCGACAAAAATTTGAGTGAACCAAACGAATCCTGGGATAAGCTTAATGATAATGATTCTAATATCTTGACCCTGCCATCAAAGAGTTATAATTTGGAGTCTACCCTTTATTCACATATACTGAAAGGTGAAAATATGATTCCGATCATTAATGCTAGGCAGGGTAATGTGAAGTTGTCTACAACTGTTAAGGAGTATACACAATCTGAATCATTATTGGAATTGGACCTAACACTGACTAAGCCCTCATTAGACTTAACCATTACCATCCAGCACTACAAACAATCCTTATACTCCCTAACCGATCCTTGGCTCAAATCTCTACTCATGAACATTCTTTCTGGAGAACATATCAGGACAGTACATCCTCAGGTAGAATGGCGAGTGTGGATTGATGCTTGTACTTTTAGTCTTGCCATTCAAGGGTTTCAAATATTAATGCTTATATCTTTTAAAACCCGTCCTGCTTTGGAGGATCCTTGTTATCCTCCACTTATTCCGTTTCAGGGGGTCCCTTTTCATTTTCCTTTTATTATTCCTAGACCTCCCTAGGTAGCCAACGAGATTTTCTGCTTTCATATCTTCTGGCGAGAATTTGGGATTACGTTGCATCATCAGCTCGCTAACATCCGTGGCTACCTATTTTCTAGGCCCACGCTGTTACACATATTTTTAGGGCCTAACTTTTTCTGTCTGGAACCAGACTTACAGGTTCCTCATAAGTCTGGCTGCTGACAGAAAAAGCAACGCTTGTTGGGAGGCAACCCAGCGGTCTGAATAACACTGTCATTAGGTGATTTCTTTCCTTTCTCCCCCTGTTTTAATTTTACCATGAGGACATTGTAGGATTTAGGCATGGGGGGTGCATTTTGCATTTTAGGAAGTATTCATGCATTTAGGTTGGCATATAAAAAAAAAACTCTTTTCTTGAGCTGAATAGGTTAGTCCTTAGCAAAATATCTGTCATTGGAGGTTTTTCTTCTTGAATTATTTCTTAAGCTTAGAATCCAGTACATTTATTTCACATGCACGTAGACTGGGTAATGGATCATTGTAGAAAACCAATAAGCATTTGTAGTCTACTGAACCCTTGGACAATTAATAGGGAGTCAGGCATACTATCTTCTAGTAGATCCACCCCATATTTGTGAGATGAAAGTAGAGAGATTACTGGTGCGCTAAGTCTAGTGCAAGGACTCTAAAGTTTTGGACAATTAGATGATGATACTTCAGAGTTAGGCATAGTTTTAGCTCTCAGTTCCTGTATGCGTACTTTGTGTGAATTCCTGAGAGTCACCAAATAAGGCAGATACACAGAGATGGAGTCTTAATAAAGCTATGACTATGGTGGATGGTTACGACTGTCCTTCATAGAGTCCTCGGCTGAAGGAGGGTAATAGTGTCAAATGTCAGAAATACATCTATCCTATCTATTCCTTTCTTGTGTCGAGAATAGGCACTTCCACCAAATAAGCCACACAATATCTTCTTGACCATCATCATCCCTAATAATGCCTCATAAATAAAAGTCTATATCGTGTTATGTAGATTGATAAAGAAAGAAAAAGCAAAAAGAGAAGAAGAAACAAATAAAAAACAATAAGAAGAAAAGAGAGAGAGAAAAGAAAAAGAAAAGAGTCGAAGGTTATATTTTATCGTTGTAACATTATTTCTGAGGCAACAAAAATACTTATCGCGTTCCACCAAATAGACCCATACCTACCTTTCAGTATTTTTGATTGCCTGAATACTGGTTGATTACTCTAACTTAGTTGTAAAGTTATTAGGGCTTTAATTGAAGTGTGAATGCCATGTGAGGCCACCAAACAGTGAGTACACTTACTAAATATGGAGAGATTTGGGATCTCAGAGAGAAAAGAAAGAAAAGAGTGAGTGCCAAGGAACATCAAGAGAGTACAGTTGTTTAGCCTCTCTCCGAGTTGACTGTCTAATAGTCTAATGATCTAGAGTCTGTAGTACTAGACTACATGTAGCACCAGATAAGTGTGTGCCACCAAATACAAATCCATTCAACTCGATATCTACTACCTACACCTAAAGCCGGGGTCAATTTACAAATTATTTTCTGCTTTATCCCCGAGGGAAGTAGTTGCCTATCCTAATAAAAATATTTACTAAGGGATAAGTACGAACTGCAAACGTGAATTGGCTTTTCACTTAGATCTGTTACCTAGGCTATCATCACTTCACATTTCTCTGGATCTCTAAAGTTTTGAAATATGAAAAGAAGAAATCTTCTGATTACTTATTTTATTTTTCATTTTTGCTAGGGACTAGCAAATATTAGGTATGGGGGTATTTGATGAGTCCATTTAAACTATTGTTACGCCTAAGTTAACTCTATTCTTACCTTTTAGGTTTGTTAATAATTACATTAAGCTATAGAATGTTTGCATGCATCATTATTTAAGTTTACATCTATTTTATCGCATTCTATAACTTAATGTGTAATTATTTTATGTTTTGTTGTTGTAGGAATAATGTTGGAAAAGAACAGGGGGTGAAATAAATTTCCCCCAACAAACAGCTGCCTCAACTTCACCTCACGCAACCTCCGGCTGGCCTCAACACCTCCCCAACAGCCGTCGGCCAAAATTAGTAAGGGATTTGAAAATCCCTTAACTCACGCGAGGAGAGGAGATAAAAAAAAGGCTTGGCAAAGGAGAGGGGGCTTCTCCTTCTCCCCCTGGAGGGAACCCAACCGTGAAGAGGGCGTGCACTGTGCACACCTTCCACTGCACTCACCGCCCTGCCACCAGCGCCTTCATCAATCCTTTGCAAGCCACAGTCGCGTCCTTCACCGCACTGCCACAGAGCCTTCCCTCACCGGGCGCCTGCAACTACTTGAACTTCCTTCACAGCGCCAAGGTTCCACCACACCCATCACCCGCGCTACTGCCATAGCCACGCCTTGCACAGCTTGCACCAAGCACCCGCAGGCGCTGTACCCACCGATCTTGCGTGCTCTTCCAGCCTGCACCACACCGCGCCATCGCCCTTCTCTGCCTGCCCGCACCCGCACTACCTGCAGGTGCTGCACCAGCCCCCACCACAGGCGCTGCACCAAGCGCCCGCAGGCACCGCACCACACGCCTGCAGGCGCCACGCCATCGCCCTTCCAGCCTGCACCACACCGCACCATCCTCCCCAGTCCTGCAAGCACCACCTCACAACCAAGCGCGCATAGCAGGCACTGCGGCACACCCCCCTCCGCGTGCTGCCCTCACTGCACCCGTGCATGCAAGAAGGCAACCCGCGCCCTGCAGCCGCCCGTAGGTTCGCCCTACCAGTCCGCAGGTGGATCGCACGCAAGCAGACCGCCCGCACACGGCCAAGCTCGCAGGCCAGCACCCGCCCGCAGGCGCTCATGCTAGTGGCCAGCCCTGCAGGCGTGCACTAGCATGCCCTTGCGCGTGTGATGCCAGTGCGCAACCGCGCGAGCTGCAGCAACGCTCTTCCTCCTCTCCACTCGCGGCCGTCCTCCTCCAACAGGGCCAACAGGCCGGCGGCTATTCTCCACCGTCCGACCGACGTCGAACACCAACGGCCGCCACATCACCCGCATCGCGAAGCATGCGTCGAGGCGCACCACCCCGTCGACTCTTGCCGTCAACCGTGCACGGCCGTCCACGCGAGGAAGAGAGAGGAGAAATCCTCTATTTTCTCCTCAATTAATATTTACATTTAATACCATTTCCATTTAGATATTAATATTTCATTCAGGCCACATTGCATTGATGCACTCAGTTTCCTGAAATTACTTCACTTGTGTTATGTGCATCATTTAACTTTGACTTTCAAATCAGATTTGCATGCAAGCTGAATTTACATGATATGCCATTATACATGCATCATACACATATTTTTAGAGCTTAATTTCTGATGTGAAAATTGCATAAATAACCCTAAATTTTTAAGGAAATTGCAAGCTCCATTTAAAATAGCATATTCCTTGCATTAAAGTCGCAAAAGTGTCTGTAAACAATATATTCCTCTACTCGTGAATTTATTGGTCTATTCCTCCCTGTGGATGCGACGTCTTTATTGTGGTTAAATTTGATATTTAGTTTTGATTAAGAGATTTTCCACCACATAAAACACGACATATCATTCTATTACTATCATAAATAAGCGAGAATCCCTCCATCAGTATTCGCCAAACCCACTGTGTATGCTTGGGTTCACGGTGAAAGCAAGTTCCACGGTGGAGGTTATCCAAGAGGTCCCCACAGCGGGGAGGAGATATATCTTCCGTAGGCGGTTTCTCTGTTGCAATTCTCCCTCTCACATTCTGTTCTCTCCTAAGATCTCTACCCTTCTCAAACAGCAGCAGTGAGGCAGTGGCTTCGGAGGTGGTGTTGCGCGCAAGGAGGAATCTTTGTGAGAAAGATGGGGTGCATATTTTCAACATCATCAGACATCCTGAGTAAGCTCTAGACGTCTTTAAAAAATTGATTTGGCTGCGCTTGATTCCTGCAATACATATAATTATTTGTAATATCAGATAAACTTTACAAATATAAATTATAATGCATGCATTTATTTTATAATCAAATGCAAATATTAATATACGCTAAAATGTAAGAACTAACCAACTTAAGCTAAAAATTAGTCCAATAAATTGGACTCATCAAATGCCCCCATGCCAAAGTTTTGCTAGTCCCTAGCATAAGTGCAAAATGATAGAAGTGACCAAGAGATTTCTTCTTTCCTTATTCCAAAAATTTTGAGATCCAGACAAATGTGAAATGATAGTAACCTATATAATGAATCTAAGTGAAAAACCAACTTACATTTACAGTTCGTACTTAAACCTTGGTAAACATTTTATTAGGATAGGCAACTTCTTCCCTCGGGGATAAAGTAGAAAATAATCTATAGTTTGACCTCGGCTTTTTGGCTTAGGTAGGAGATACTGAGTTAAATAGATTTGTATTTGGTGGTTCATACTCATTTGGTGCTACATGTAGTCTAGTATTGCAAACCCTAAATCCTTAGACTATCAAATGAGTCAACCCAAAGAGATGCTAAAGAAAACTATGCTCTCTTGATGTTCTTTTGCACTTACTCTTTTCCTTATTTTCTTTCTGAGATAACAAATCTCACCAAATTTTTTAAATGTACTCAATGTTTGGTGGCCTCACATGGCATTCACACTTCAATTAGAGTCCTAATAACCCTAAAACTAAGTTAGAAGTCCTTAGCCAGCATTCATGCGATCAGAAATACTGAAAAGTAGGTATGGGTCATATTTGGTGGATCGCAATGGGTGTTTTTGTTGCCTCAATGATATTGACACCTGATAAAATTGACACCTAAGACAGCTATAACTTGAACATTTTTTTCTCTCGCTTACTTTTTTTTTGTACATATATATAAATATCTTTTTCTTTTTTCTTTTTTTTTTGGTATATCTATATATTTATTTTCTTCTTTTTCTCTTTTTTTTCTTTTCTTTTATAACACTAACACAACATGACGCAGACTTTTATTTATGAGGCATTATTAGGGATGATGATAGTCAAGAGGATATTGTGTGGCTTATTTGGTAGAAGTACCTACTCTTGACACCGGGAAGGAATGGATAGGACAAGTGTATTTCTGACCTTTGACACTACTACCCTCCTTTAGCCGAGGACTCTATGCGGGATGGTTGTAACCATCCACCATAGTCATAGTTTTATTAGAACTCAATCTCTGTATATCTGCCTTATTTGGTGACTCTCAGGAATTCACATAACTTTCGCACGTAGGAATAGAGAGTAAAAACTATGCCTAACTCTGAGGTATCATCACCTAATTATGTATAACTTAAGAGTCCTTGCACTAGACTTAGCGCACCAGTAGTCTTTCTACTTTCTTCTCACAAATATTAGGTGGATCTAATAGAAGATAGTATGCTGGACTCCCTCCAAACTAACCAAGGATTCAGCAAACTAAAAATGCTTATTGGTTTTCTACAAAGATCCATTACCCAGTCTATGTGCAAGTGAAGTAACTGTACTGGATTCTAAACTTAAAGAAAATTTAAGAAAATCTTTAATGACACCTCCTTTATAAAGATATTTTGCTAGGACTAACCAATTCAGCTCAAAAAAAAACAAAAGAGAGATTTTTTTTTAATGCACCTAACCTAAATGCATGATACTACCTAAAAATGCAAAATTTACCCCCATGCCTAAATACTACAATGTCCTAATTGTAAAATTAAAATAGGGGGAGAAAGGAAGGAAATCACCTGATAAAGGCGTTATTCTAGATGTTGGGTTGCCTCCCAACAAGCGTTGCATTTTCTATTGATAGCCAGATTTATAGGGAACCTGTAAGTCTGGTTCCAAACAGAAAGAACTAGGCCCTAAAAATATGTGTAACAACACGGGCCTAGAAAATAGGTAGCCACGGATGTTGGTGAGTTGATGATGTAACGTAATTCCAAATGCTTGCCAAAAGACATGAAAAGAGACCACCTCGCAGGCTACTTGGAGAGGTCTAGGAAAAAGAGCAATAGAAGAAGGGACCTCTTAAAATGGAATAAGTGGAGGATAACAAGGGTCCCCCAAAGTAGGAAGGGTTTTAAAAGATGTATGCATAATTATTTCAAACCCTTGAATGGCGAGACAAAAAGTACAAGCATCAATCCACACTCGCCATTCCACTTGGAGATGTACTGACCTGATATGCTCCTCAGAAAGAATGTATGTGAGTAGAAACCTGAGCCACTATCGATTAGGGAGTGTAAGGGTTGTTTGTGGTGTTGGGCGGTAATGATTAAGTCCAAGGAGGGCTTAGTCCGTGTCAAGTCTAGCTCCAACAACAATTCCAATTCTGTATTATTTTCCCTAACAATAGCTATGTAGGAATTTAAGTCACCCTGCCCATCATTAATGATTTCCTCAAGAATGGGAGTCATATTTGCACCTTCCAGTATATGTGAATCAACAGTGGACTCCAAATCACATTTATTTGATGGCAGGGTCGAAGTAACATAATCATTATCATTAATTTCACCCCCGTATTCTTTTGATTCACTTAAGTTTTTGTCGAGGTGTATATGTGATTCATCAGTAAAGGGAGGAGTTGCTGCAGTATCCACAATTATTTCTAAAGGAGGATCAGTATCAATGTTATGGAGTAAGCCTATATCGCTCAATTCTTTGTTCTCCTCAGGACATAAATCCTCAAGTGATATGTATTTTTCTTGAGAGTCTCTCCTAGGCTTCTCACTATTGTGTTCATCCTCCTCCAACATCAACTCCCTATCTTCCTGATTTTGCAGAGGATGATTTTCAAAATCAAAAGTAGGGAGGAATCCGGATTTCACCAAATCATTAATATCCTCAGGGGGTAAGTCCTCAAATAACACATAATCCCCTCAAGATTCACTCCAAACTCTTAGTCTGAGTTCCTCCATTGGGTTATCATCTTCCTCTAAAATAGACTCTTTGTATCCCTGAGACCAAAATTAATCCAATTCATCCTCCATTCCCTTACGGTCACCTTCATTGGGCACATGTAAGTCCTTAGAATGCTGAATGGTAGGTGTCGGTTGCCTAAGTGGAGGGTCGGGATTATGCTCACTAAGGGTAGAATGGGGTTCTATGACATGATTAATAGGGGAAGTGGCATGAACAATACGACCTTGACCCAGGTTATTAGGGATAAGAAAAATACTGTCAACGGGGTCAAGTTCCTCAAGTGATACCATCTTCCCTTTCTTTTGACTCCGATATAGCTTGGGTGGATAATCATTAAGATAGTTCTCTTCTAGTGGCCGTGTCTCATGGGGCGAGTCTAACTGATAGCTACTCAAAACAGGATCCCTATTATCCATTGTTTCCTCATAATCTTTTTGATGATCACAGTTGTATGGGTAAGGATCAGAATCAATAATAAGATAATAGCTAAGCTGACGAATTTTCTCATTCAATTGTTGACTATTCCTCAACATCTCTCCCATATACTCCATCATTTCTTTTTGTTGTTTCTACATTTCTATCGTAAAAGAGGAGAGGCTACTGTCAGATTGGGGAGGATAGTCAGTCTCAGGCTCTGGTTGCCTAGGAGTGTTAGTCCAACCTTGATAAAAAAAATCATGAAGGGTGGGAGGGCTAAGCATTGACAAAGTAGTGGGGACTCCTGGAATGGAAAATCCTGCTCCAAGGTTTTACTCAAAAGTGGGATTTATCGGGCTAGTACTCCCAAGATAGGAATAGGATTGATCCCATCAATTGTCATTATACCCATCAAAGGATGGATATGCTTGGGACATGGGATCCTGATTAAAAGATGGAAAGTATTGATTCTGATAATCTAAATGATAGGAGTAAGGGTGATCCATTTCTTTAAGCCAAATAGGTTTAACTCTCTTAGGACTTAGAAGACATCAGAATAAAAATAGAAACTTCCTAGAGAGTTCTACCACTATCAAAAAAATGCAAATATAGTGGGATCTGTTTTTAGTAAAATCTAGGTCTTAGAATTACGTATTCAGCTAGTGGCCAAACAAGTTTTGCAAGAATTACGTTTCCTAGGCCGACCTTCGTTGGTGCCTACAACCTACTTGCAAGGGATGGAAGTCTCGAATTGAGCCCACACACAAGGAACTGAGGTAACTTAGTGGATAGGCTTGTTGATTTCTTACTAAATTCCCTTGTGGTGCAAAAAGGAGAGGCAGAAATTTAGCTAGTGACCTTATTTGTGATGTGCACAGTGTCTCAAGTGTGCAACACATGTACACATTTTGTGTTTTAAAATCCCACAAATAAGTCTTTTCACACGCAATTAAAGTCACTGATTTTAAGGTCCAACCTCTTAGCAATCCCAATTTCTTAAAGTGACCATTAACTTAATTAGATTCAAACACTTTAGTGGTCTTAGATTTAAGTCCAATGCGGATGCATGACAGGTAATTGATGCTCAAGAAAAGATGCACCTTACACCAGCTCTCTTCAATGCAAGATGTCTAAAATGCAAAAATATAAACTAGATGCTGCTCATTCAATCCTAGATGATCACCCTATAGATATGCAACTTCTAGCAGGTAGTTCGAAATATATATATATATATATATATATTATGATAAGAAGCAAACAAACCTAATCTAATTTAGCTAACTAACTAACAAGCAATTCAAACAATTCAAATAAACTTATAATCTAAATAAAATGGGAACACACTCCCGAAAAGACGCTCCTGCATACAAGAGCGACAAGCAATAAAAAGCACTGGGAACTCGTCCCAAAAATTCCCAACACGGATCCACAAGATAGAAATTAAGTTCTAATGTCCATCTAGTCTGATCTAAATCTAAAAGAAGCAAACAGATCTTCAGTCGCCAATCCTCCTTCCACATGTGCGGAATCAAGGCCCACGTGCTCCTGTTACTGCCCTCTAGGTGGCGTCAAGGTCCACCAAAAATATCATCTCCGTCATGCGCTCTCGTCGCGTTCATTTGTTCGTTTTTGCACACAAACTAAACTAAGGTTAGTAATTCAAAAGCTTCAGAAATAGCATAAAAATAATATAAACTTCCTAAAAAAATTAATAGGCATATTTCCTCCCCAGCAACGGCACCATTTGATGAAGAGAATCTCTCTTATTTATGAAGATGATAGAAATGAAAATGATATGTCATTGTATTTTATGTGGTGGAAAATCTCTCTATCAAAATTATAAAAATCTAACCACAAGGATCAGGTCATATCCACATGGAGGAGCTGAGCCTTATAAACTAGCAAATATTTCCATAATAAATCATATTCCAAGAAGTATATTTTTGTGTTTAATTAAAAGTGATTTTCTCATAGTAGAGAAAGCTGACGGATATTACATGCAATTGTAAATATCATAGCAGATATTTTCCCATACGTTCGCCAATTTATCAAAATGTTGTAGTCAAATATTTGCCTGCAGTTGTAGTATATCATGCAATGTATGTGAGGCCAATAGAGTAGAGGGAAATACACTTATAGATAATCAGATAATATTACAAGGACTAAAGGGGCTGGCTTGCAAATTCAAGCAATATATTAACTCATTAACTAAATAAATAGTCTTTTGGCAATGGCATAACCCTTAAATACTATTGAGATGAAGAACAGAGGTTTTTTCCTCTCTCCTCTTTATGCACGAGAAAGAGCACCGGAGGCCGTACTGCATGCGGTGGAGGTCGGCCAAATCTTGGCCAATGCATTGGTGGTGACCCAAGAACGGAGGCAGCCGGAGGTGCCGCCAGCGACGAGAAGGAGGTGCAGCATTGGTGTACTATTGCCACTAATGGAGCACGCAGATGGTGCGGATGAAGGAGTACACGTGCACGTGGTGTCGAGGAGAGGTCAACGACGTCAACGGAGCGGAGTGTGGTGACCGGATGAGGCGGCTGTGTAGAAGATGGTCGGCGACTTTGGGTTCTTCTCGGTGGAGAAGATGAACAGTACACAAATCTCTGTTTGTGCGTGCGTGTGCAAGCGCACGAGGGGCTGGTGCATAGCCATGTGGGCTATGCGCAAAGGTTTACATGCGCACACGAGGTGGTGCTGTAGTTGGCGCATTTGCTGGCGGCGAGGTAGCGGTGGTGTAGATGAAGGTGATGGGTCACATAGATAAAGAAGAGGAAGAAGAAGAAGGCTAACGAGGAAGGGAAAGGAAGAGAGAGGAGTGCATGGGGACTTTGGGTTATGGCGTTGGTGATGGTGAAGGTGGAGTTGGCTGGGAGAGGGGCGATGGCAGGAGGTTGAAGAAGAAGGTGGAGAAGATGTAGGAGGTGTTGATGGTGGTGATGAAGGTAGTGACGGTGGAGGGGCCATGGCATGCCGCACTGTCACTGTGTGCATGAGAGGAGATGGAGGCGAGGTCGGAGCACGTGGTGTTCCAAGGTGTTTGCCAAGCCCACAGTGTAAGCTTGGGTTCATGATGAAAGCAGGTTCCATATTGGAGGTTATCCAAGAGGTCCCTGCAAGGGGGAGGAGATATATCTTCCGCAGGTGGTTTCTCTGTTGCAATTCTCCCACTTGCATTATGTTCTCTCTCGAGATCTCTGCCCTTCTCCAACGGCACCAGTGAGGCGGTGGCTTCGAAGGCGATGTTGCGCGCGAAGAGGAATCTTTGTGAGAAAGATGGGGTGCATATTGTCAACATCATCAGACATCTAGAGTAAGCTCTGGACGTCTTAAAAATGAGATTTGGTTGTGCTTGATTCCTGCAATGTATATAATTATTTATAATATCAGATAAACTTTACAAATATAGATTATAATGCATGCATTTATTTTATAATCAAATGCAAATATTAATATACTCTAAAATGTAGGAACTAACCAACTTAGGCTAAAAATTAGTCCAATAAATTGGACTCATCACTTGGTGTGGTCTACTAATACTCTGAGACTATTAATATTTCATTTCTTTTGGTGAGTAGCATTACTATGAACATTTTTCAAGTATTATTGATAGGTCCACTTTAGTGGACAAAACTTAAGTCTAAGTGCATTTTCGTTGAGATGGAAATTACATTTCAAGCATGCATTACATGGAAAATTAATTAAGCTCATATTTTGACATTCATGCAATTTTGTGGAAATACGCTGCATACATATATGCGTTGATTAATCATATATTGCATATACTTATTCTTCTTTAGGTATATTTGAATACCATATTCACAGGAGCAAAAAATAAAATTAGGAAACTTTTGATGATTGGGAATCAATTGTCTACAAAGAAATCTCGTTGATGCATCTCTGATCTTATCAGATTCCTTTTCCTGTTAATTTCTCTTTTACTCTCTCTCTTGTCACTTTCTTTTTATAACAGGCATATGAAGGAGGATGGTCTCCTCAACTTCATCCTTGAACGTCCCTCCTCTGCATGGAAAAAAAAAATCCTCTTCTTCCTCTGACTATAGCCTCCAACCGCAACCACCAACATCCACCACCGTGCTCCACCAACATCTACCACCGTGTGCCTTCTTCATCAACCACCGCGAGCCATCAACCGTGTCCCACTCCTTCTCGGATCTCCTTTCCACAATGACCGTGGCAAGCCACATGATGACAGTGTGTGGCTTGCACTGCAACTACCACCGCAAGCCACCACAACCTTGTGTGACCGCAAGCCTCCTCTGTCTTGACGCTCATCACCGTGCTCCACCATAGTCACAACTGCGACCGTGCCTCGCCACCGTGATCACCTTCATGCAGCCAGTGTGCAACTGTGCTTCTTCACCACCGTGCACCCCCACAATGATCGTCAGCTCCACTCTGTGACCAACCTCTCCTATAAGCTTTCATCCTCGCAAGGACAATAACTGGCTCCCTCCCTCGATCGCACCAATAGGGAGTACCTATCATTTCCCTACGTCAAATGTTGAAAACTTTTCGAGAGATTTTTGAAATTAGGACCAAGGTTGAAAAATCATTTCAAGGCACAATGGGATTTAATCTTTAACAAACTAGGGATTAAGATGCGGATCTAACTATTAGAATTTATGGGTCTACTCTTAGACTTGATCAAGTACCCTTCTCTAAATTCCACCTAAACTCGTGATGATTCAGGTGACCTGATCTTCTTTTGTGACCTAGAAACTATTTGGCTTAGTTTCCGACTCAAAAACTTGCATCCCTTGCGAAATTCTTGTGTCAAATTTCACACACAGCCAACACTTAAAAACAAATTTGAAAAATTAGAAAAGCACCTTGTTTAGTCTTAGTGAAATCTGAAGCAAATGATTGGTTTGAGTTCCCATCACCAAGACGGAGGAAGATGCTTCCTTTGAGGATGCAATGTCAACATGTTACCACCTTGGCATTGCTCTATATCTATATTTCATATCTTTAGATGGAGCATTAGGTGCATTTTGCAGCTCAAGTGTCTTAGACGGTGCTCTACCCATAGCGTCGGAGTAAGAGCTTGAGTTATCTTGGAGCACCCCTCTACACTGCATTGTGTTTTGGAGTTGTGAGCTCCTGGATGGTGTCGTGGGCAGTACTATCTCGAAGTGCTGGTGCCAAAGCCCCCTCGAGGATTGGTAACGAGAATGATGATCCTGACACATCTGTTGTAGGATTAAGCTAGGAATAAGCATGGGGGAGACAAAAAAAAAAAAGAAAAAGAAATCCAAATAAAAACACAACCTTATAAATGTTGGTATTCACAAGCACTAACACAGGGTTTTAAAAGATTATGCAAGTTGTGAGTCAGATTCAAGAGCCAAAGAAATCCTAACTGCAAAACAATTCCGGGTCATTTGAATTGTCAAGGAGTTAACTTGTGAATTTGTAAAGGATACATTGATCCCAATTCATCTATTTTTTGGATCCAAAGGCTAATCCCGATGTTCATCTTTAACAAACCCTGTGCCTTTCATGTTTTAATCAACCATGGTCCTACAATCTCCTTTTTCTCAAAAGTAAAAAAAAAAATAGTCTTTCCCAAAAATCCATTTTGTGAATTTAAGTTTTGTTAAGAGACTAGCAAAAGATAAGCATAAAATGTGATAAACGCTAGTTTATCATCATTTTTATGCCCTAAAACAAATCTAGCTCTTAGGTTTTTAACTCCGCAAATGGGTTTTCAGGTTGCATTTAGGCATTACCTAGGTTAGGCATGCATTGCATACTTTTTGTGTTTTGAACACATTTACTTGAGTGTTAAGGATAAGCAGATGATCAGACCTCTAAAACCCTAGCACTCAAGAAGGCAAGAAGTGAAGAAGAAGATCAAATCAGCTGAACTCTAGTTGGATCCAACTCGTCTCAGCTGGATCTCAACTCACCTGGGTTAGGTTTAGCTATTTCTAGCTCCATTCAGCTCATCTTAACTGGATGGTAGTTCAAGGTAACTCAACTGAGCTCAACCCACCTCAACTCAACTCAAATCCAGCTCAACTTAGTTGAGTCTAGCTCATCCTAACTCCAATCAGTTCACTGGGAGCTCTAGCTAGCTCAACTTAGTTGACAAGAGTTCACCTCAGCTCAGGTCCAGCTCTCCCCAGCTCCACTCAACTCATGGCCTCTAAACTCCCTCCAGCTTAGCTAGTACTTGTCTGTTTAGTAGCTAAGCTAGCTCAGGAATTCTCATCAGAGGAAGGTTTAGCTCAACCTAGCTTCAAATAGGTTGAGACCAGCTCAACTCAGCTCCACTACTCAAACCTAGCTACTAGCAGAAGAACTAGCTAGCTAAGTTAAGTAACTGAGCTCCTAAGAAGACCTCTTCAACCATTAATAGCTCCAGGAAAATTATTTCAGCTCCAGATCTACTTTAGATAGCTCCTGGCCACTCTTTTCAAATAAACCCTAACTCCTTCACCATCTCATCTACTAGCTAAGCTCAACACTAGCTCCACCAAAAACCACCTCCACCTCCTTCCCTTTTTGGTGCCAACCTCCCTCAACCACCACCACCACTCACATCTTTTCAAGGTGGCACCAAAAACAAAGCCACCCCTTCACCTAAATAACCACCCTGAACCCTCCTTTAGTTGGCGCCAAAACACCCATGCATCTCCTCATTTTGGCGCCAACTAATCCTAGCCTTCCATCCCTCCACCACCACCACATGTAATTATCCTAACCCTTCCTACCATTCCACTCCAAACCTAACCCCTAACAACACATCAAATTGGTGACAAAATAGAATTAACCACACACTTATGCATCCCTTCCTATGGCACCAATTAACTCCCATCATTGATCCCACAACTACCACCATTTAAGCCTATCCCAACCCTACACATACCCCATGCCAACCATTCTTCTAGAACCCCCATTTGACCACCACCTAACAACTCCCTACAACCCCTTCATTGGCACCAAATCATAAGCCAATCTCCACCCTACATCCACCTTCAAACCATATCACCACCATCCAATTTTGGTGCCAAAAATCAAGGCCCTAACCACACATGCCTCCATTCACATCCCTCCAATTGGCACCAACATACATCAGCCATCCATTCCTTAACCACCACTAAAGAATCCCATCTCAACCCTCCACAACATCCCACGACACCTACCCTAAGACCTACCATAGTAAATGCCAACCAACCACCACTAAACCTATAAAAACCCCATGTAACCACCACTTGAAAGTTATCCTTGGCTACACATTTTTCTACCTATATCCACCTTCATAAATGACCAAGGAGAAGAGGAGAAGAAGAAGATTAAGGGGACACTCTATCTCCTTGGTGCCTTCAACTTCCTCCTTCTACCTCGTGTCTTTACCAAGCCGAGGAAGGCCAGGCAAGGAGGACGTCTAGAGGAGGAGCAAGAAGGGTGATCCACGCCACCCCAAGGAGGACTTCAAGAGGGGAAACTTTCCACTCTAGGAGGAGCTAGGCACGTCCCACCTATGGTTTGCCAAAAAGGAGAGCCAGGAGAAAGCTTCTTTCAATTCAGGGGCAACCTAAATTGGAGCGGGAGTTCTGTAGCATCATCACCTTCTTCCTAAGCTTTCTTCTACATTCTTTATTTTTTTTTATTGCATGGTAGTGTAGTGTTTGGATTTTGTTGGAGATTACAAGTGGGAATCCCTCTCACTTGTGAGTTCTCCAACCCTGTTGTAAAATAGTTTTTATTTCAAGAAGCATTCCTCTACCCTTTGTTTAGATAGCTTGTATTGTTTCTTGTTGTCTATTGTTCCTCCATTACTCCAAGCCTCCCATTCTTGGAGTGAGTTGGAGAAACAAGGTAGTTGTTGCATTATTTCTCCTAATTGTAATTCTCGTTCTCTCCGCATTCGTTTTGCCCTTATTCAAAAACCCTAAAAAAAATTTATATATTTCAAAACTCAAAAAGAAAGTTGATTTCCAAATTCCAAGTGAGATTTCAAATTGCATTCCAAACTCCCTTGGGACGACTTGAATAGACCGATCTTTACAAATTCAAAAGCGATCAAAATTGCATGTTGCAATGACTTAATTCTTGATTTTTACAAATCACACTTTTTTGCGATCAATCCACAATCCAACATCCCACGACTGTGTTAACACGAAATCGCCGATGTTTAAGAAATGCATTATAGTATAGGACAAGATCGCATTAAACACTTAAATTTATAACTCAGAAAAGTCTAAGATCGAACGTAGAGAGCAATCAATCAATTAATCTCAAGATCACAAATTTAAGTAAGAGATATAAACAATTGCAATCAGGATTGATTCAAGAATGATATATCAAGATTCAAATATCAATGTGCAAAAAATGATGGGTTAAAATGGCGATTTGAATCACCAATTAACTCTTTTAATTAAGCTCAAGTATCTTAAATTAATGAACAGTGAATCCAACCAAATATTCCACGTCAACTTAAGTGTTTTAATAATGCAACAGTGACTCAAAGCTAGCAACAGAGGCAAAGGCCTCTCTTTTCCTTCAGGCCTCAAGAAGAGGCAAGCACAGCACAGTAGCTTCAGAGGCGAAGGCCTCTCAAATTTCGCTAAGTGTTGGGAGCAGCAGAGGGAAAAACCCCACCCTCCTCTCTCTCTTTCTTTCTCCTCTTTCTCTCTCAGAATCAGGTGAACCAGACCAGACCCGGGTAACCAGGTAAATGGACCAAGGCCCAAACCTGCGAGGCGAGAGCGCAGGTAAGGACGTGCGTATGCACATGCGTGAGCTGGACCTCACCCAGTGTGCATGCTGAGGCGAATAGCCGTAAGCACAAATTCAACTTATGTGTTGACTCCACCTCTTCTCTTCACGAGGTGGGACTACGTCCCACCCTATTCTTCACGTTTTTGCCGCAAAGGAGTCTTCCTCAATTGGGGCAGTAGCAGGTCTGGACTCCTTAAATTGATTGCCTGAAGACTTGCCTAGAGCTACTCCGCACAACCTAGGCATAGAACCTGGGACGTGCATGGTTTTGAACATGATGAACAAGGCGACGAAGATGGCAGTGGTGGCGGAGCTCCGACAGATACCTGCAGGCAAGAATATGGTCTTTTGACCTCGTTAAACTAGCTCAAAAGGTCCACCAGAGAGCGATGAACGTAGTGGTGGTGGTGGTGTGGCATGAGGATGCCTGTGGTGGTCGAACGACCTCAAGAAGGTGGTGTGTGGATGGTGGCATTCAGTGGCACTGAGGAGAGGCCAATAGCCTCAATAACCAAAGGGCTTTTACTCTCTGGAACACGACGGTGCTAATGGGTACGGAATGGTGGCATTTCGAGTAGTAGAGTGGCGAGAAGGCTTCGCCGGAGCGATGTCAGAGTGGATGAAGATGATGGTGTGGTGGGTAATAGCGTGGTTGATTTGAAGTGTAGGTACGGGGGAAATGATGTCGGGGAGTAGAGGAGAAGGTAGAGGGACATAGGAATGAGGAAGAATGCTGAAAAGCTCCAGTCGTGGCTTGACTGGAGCTGGAGAAGGAGATGAAGACGGCAAGGCAACGATGGCGAATGAGGCAGAGAAACGCCCTCCCTTTTACCGAAGAGGGGCACGAGGAAGAGAGGAAGACGGTGGCACCTCCAATTTGATGGTTAGAGGTGCGGAGGAGTAGGACGGAGAGAGGTCGCCAAAGTAAAGGTGTTTGGCGGTCGAAGAGGGTAGATTAGGGTATTTTGACTCACCAAAACTTGCTAAGGATATTGGCCTTGCGACCTAGGTCCTTAAATAGGGCTTAGAACGGCATTCCAACCTTGGAAATAAAGCTTGGAAGAACGTAGTGCTTGCGCGACAAGGAGACCCACATCTCCCATGTGTTTGCATGGGAGATTGGGAAAGAATTGGAGACCAAGAATGGACTTGATTAAAAGAGAATTCCTGAAGGAATCTCTAGTTCAAATCTGGGACTAATTGGTTGAGAAACGAGAGAGAAAATCTCGCTTGAATCTTGTCGAAGATGCTATATCTAGTCCTAATGGTGGCAGGGATTTGGATGTGAAAAAGATGAGGAAGTTAGGGGGATCCCTACAAGGTTTTCAAAAGCTGAGGGGTTGTAAGAAAAAGAGTCAGAACAGGATTAAAATACAAACTAGGTCAAGATGATCTCTGATTGGGTCCAAATTTTGGTACAAATCTAATTTGGGCCCAAGGAATCTGATGGCGAGGTCGGATTTAGTTTTTGACAAAGTTTGACTGGGTAAATGGTGTAGAAACCTAAATTAAGGCAATTGTTTACCTGAGACCCTGTTTTAGGTCAAAATGGGTTCAGATGGTCAAATCAAGGATGGTAAACCCTAGAGAATATTTTTCTATGATTTTTAGAGGGTTTATATGAATTTTATCCTTACTAGAACCTCAGTTAAAAAAGTAGATTTGTTTTTAGGGTTTCAGACGTCCATTAATTCTTGAAATGTGTGAAAATCAGTTTCTGCCTGTATGGACCCACTTGTTAATCATTAATGACCATATGACCTTTAATAAACCCCTGGCATATCCCGTGGTTATTCTGTATTTGTGATAAGATGGTAAAATTGCAGAAATAACCCTATTTTCATCTTTTCTTCTCAAAATAGAATGTTAAGCACTTAGAACCCTCTGAAGGTTATGTAGGAGCTTTTATTGACTTTATCAGATCAAATTGAGCTAGTTATGACTCATGATTGTGTTCCCATCAAACCCCCGTGCCTACCTTTTGCTAGTCCCTTAGCAAAACTTTATGGATCAAACCAGTTATCTAGGTCAGATGTAACCGTCAGGACGCCTTACTAAGCTGCATCTTTAGGAATCAGATCTTAATACCAATAATAGACCTAGAGGTACTCAAGTACCAGCCCAGATCCAGACCTAACTAGTTTTCGCCTCGATTTTCCGAGGAGGTTTCTAAGGCCCACAAGAACTAACCTACAGTTCGTTGAACCCAGCGATTAAAGCACCCGTGCTTGTAACATGGTTAGCCCAAGTTCAGTTTGCCAGTGCATTTTTGCAAGAGAGAGAGAGATAGAAGATTTTTATTTGTGGAGAGCATTCTCTCACTTTTTCTTTTCATTATATTTTTCCTTAGATCCAACCTCAGATTAGCCCTAAACACGTTCTGTATCAGATTCTTGGTCCCCACCATCAATCCTCGCAAGGTTCCTGGCAATCGATACTTCGAGATAGCACCGCCCATGGCAACCCCAAGAACCCTGGCTTTCGACACTTCGGGATAGTGCCACTCATGTCATTTGAACCAGCACAAGGTGCTTACGTGCCCCTTGTAGGATATTTAGATATCCTAGGAGACAAGCACCAAGGAGACGATATGTTATTAGGCATCTTCGAGGGGAATTTCCCACCTCTCCAAGCCGGGAACTCGTCCAAATCAATTTGTGCTTTCAAGTCGCTCATAATCTAGATCTTAGGACCATTTATAGAGCAGCATAAATGCTTTTGGCATGATTTCAAATTTAAGCTCACTGAACCAGCCTATGTGTGATTTTTGGGTGCTTAAGTTACTGAATCCCGTAAACTAGAGATCAGTTAACGAGGTCAAATACTACCTAAGCCTTAGATCTAATACACAAGCTTTGCATTTTCCTCTACCTCTTGAGGACTAATCCAGATCTTGACAAGTAAGTGAGTGTTTATATCTTAGAACAGATCCAAGAGGCATAAGGTCGGTATTCGCCACTAATCCCTTAAGCTTTAGCCTTCCAAGTCTTAATTCATCATTCGATCCAACCTAGAAGTTAGGTAAGTTCCATATTATTTTGAAGGGCTCCATTTTTTTCTTTATCTTTTTCTCATTTTTCTCTCAAATGGACCTTCGCTTTCCTCAATCCTCCTTTTTTTTGTGAAATCCTTTTGTGAAGGCATTTTGCACTTTAATACCCCCCCATGCCTATGATTTGCAATGTCCTCATTGTAAATTAGGTTGGTTCGAATTCAGCTTAGATCATACATTAGAACAGGTTCAAAGGATGGGTGGACGGGTCAGGGTGACTGTTGCGAACGATTTCAAGCTCTAATATGTGTACTAAAGGTGGAGTTGGTTGTTCTAATGGACGAATCCTAAAATGCAATATGATTTCAGCGAAGAGATATGCCAAAAGGATTTTAGGTTTTTTAAAGAGATGACAGGTTACCTCCCATTAAGCTCTAAGTTTAACGCCATCAGCTAGGCGCAATAAGCTCAGAGAGAATGGTGATCAAAAGATAATTCAGCCATGTTCAGGTCGGTGAGCTCGACTAACGGTTTGAGTCTCTAACCGTTCACGACAAAAGGTTCTGAATCATGGCTGAGTTCACTCTTTTCAACGGCTCCATTTCCAAAAATTTTTCTTACTAAGAAAGGTCCAATCCACTTAGATCTGAGTTTGCTTGGAAAGAGTTTGAGCTTGCCATCAAAGAGTAGGATGTTTTGACTAGGGTGGAAAGATTTTTGCACAATGTGCCTGTCATGGAAGGCTTTGACCTGCCCTTTGTAGATACACGAGTTCTCGTACACGTCATTACGTAGTTCCTCGATCTCGCTTATTTGCAACCGGCGGTGTATTCCAGCCTTCATCAGATCCAGATTGCACTTTCGTACTACCCAATAGGCTTTATGCTCCTTCTCTATGGGAAGGTGACATGCCTTTCCTTACACTAATCTGAAGGGAGACATACCTAATTGGGTCTTGTGGGCAGTCCTATAGGCCCACAAGACTTTTGAAAGGCAAGTAGGCCAGTCCTTCCTATCAGGCCGAATAGTGACCTGAAGGATCTTCTTAATCTCTCGATTTGACAGTTCAGCCAATCCATTAGTCTGGGGGTGGTAAGGAGTCGAAATACGATGCGACACCTCGTACTTCTTCATCAGGGACTGGAAGTGCACATTGTTGAAATGAGACTCGCCATCACTGATGATAGCCTTAGGAAACCCAAATCTAGAAAAGATGTTCTCCTGGATGAATCGAAGAACAAATTTATGATCGCTAGTTCTCATGGGGATAGCTTCGATCCATTTAGAGACGTAATCAATAGTGAGCAAGATATATTTGAAGCCGTTAGATCCAGGAAAGGGTCCCATGAAATCGATTCCCCATATGTCAAAGATTTCGCATAGAATTATCGGGTTTAAGGGCATCATATCCCGCAAGCCCATGTTGTTGATGGTTTGACAATGAGCGCATGCCCTACAATACATTTGTGCATCTTTGAACATCATGGGTCAGAAGAACCCACACTGGAGAATTTTCGATGTGGTTTTACGCCCAGAGAAATGGCCACCGCAGGCCTAGTCATGATAGAATGAGATCACGTCATTGACCTCATCGTCAGGAATGCATCTTTGGATCACCTGATCATTGCCAATGTGGAAGAGATACAGTTTCTCCCAAATGTAGTACCTGGCCTCGGAAATCAGCTTGTCCCGCCTGAGAGTCGCCCAATCTAGTGGGACTTTCCCTGTAACCAAGTAGTTTAATATATCAGCAAACCAGGGGAGACCGTGAATGGCTAGTAAATGTTCAGAAAATGCTCGGTGATCGGACCAGATGGGTCAATGACTGAAGAAGGAAGACAGGACAAATGGTCAGCTACCACATTCTGTTTTCCTGCCTTGTCGCGAATCTCGAGATCAAATTCTTGCAACAGCAAGATCCAACGGATTAATCGAGGTTTCTCATCCTTCTTTGCGAGTAAGTGCCTCACAGTGATGTAATCTGAGTAAATGATAACATGGGAACCCAGAAGATAAGATCTAAATTTCTCCAGGCCAAATACTACTGCCAACAGCTCTTTCTCAGTAACCATGTAGTTACGCTAAGCCTTGTCCAGCATCTTGCTAGTGTGGTAGACGGCCATAGGTTTCTTGTCAACTTTCTGCCTAAGCACCACCCCCACTACATAGTCAGATGCATCACATATGATCTCAAAGGGTAGAGACCAGTCAAGGGATTGTAGGATTGGTGCTTGAGTAACTCGATCATGTAGGCTCTCAAATGTGTGAGTGCACTCATCGGTGATCTCAAAAGGGACATCCTTCGAGAGAAGATTAGTTAGGGGGCGTACGATTTTCGAGAAATCATGAATGAAACGACAGTAAAAATCGACATGCCCCAGAAAAGATCAGATGTCCTTGACCGAGCTAGGCATGGGTATTTTAGAAATAAAATTAACCTTGGCTCAATCAACCTGGATGTCATTCTCAGAAACAAGGTGACCCAGGACAATTCCCTCAGGAACCATGAAATGGCTCTTTTTCCAGGAAAGAACCAAATTCACGTCGATGCAACGCCTGAGGATTTGGACCAAGTGCACAAGGTAATCATCAAAAGATTCCCCAAATACCGAGAAGTTGTCCATGAAGACTTCAAGGTATTCACCTACCATATCTGAGAATATGGCAAGCATGCACCGCTGAAAGGTAGCAGGTGCATTGCAAAGATCGAAAGGCATCCAACAGAATGCGTATGTCCCGTAGGGGTAGGTAAAGGTGGTCTTCTCTTGGTCCTCAGGATGTATTGCCACCTGATTATAACTGGAGTACCCGTCCAAAAAGTAGAAGAATCGATTTCCCACTAGTTTCTCGAGGATCTGATCAATGAATGATAGTGGGAAATAATCCTTCTTCGTGGAGGCATTCAGTCTTCTGTAATCAATGCAAACTCTCCACGAGTTTCCTATACAGATCGGTATGGTTTCTCTAGTTTCAATCGTGATCACAGTGAGTCCTACTTTCTTAGGCACAACCTGGATTGAACTCACCCACCGACTGTCGGAGATCGGGTAGATGATCCCTGCATCTAACCACTTGATGATCTCCTTTTTCACGACCTCCTGCAGAGTAGGATTCAGACATCTCTGCATTTCATGAGATGGTCATGTGCCCTCTTTGGTATAAATGTGGTGTGTGCAATTGAAGGGCTAATGCCAGTCAAATCATCGAGGGTCCAACTAATGGCTCGCTGATGCTGCTAGAGGACAGAAATCAAACATGTTTCCTGATCAGAGGTAAGGTGGAAATTGATAATCATAGGAAATGTCTTATTATAACCCAAAAGACATATTTTAGATGATCGGGAAGAGGCTTCAGTTCCATAATGAGATTATCAACAGCAGCAGGCAGGTTGTGATGGGCCTCAGAAGAAAAGGTGGGAGCTATGTGTGGGTCTAGATCGGTGCTAGGCTCCTCTATCTACGGGGTATGATTTGCTTGAGGCTGAGGATTAAGGATAATCGTGACATCCTCGAGAAATGTGTCCTCAACCACAGAACTGATGTCGCATACTTGTTCCACTACCCCGCAGTTAATTCCTTTCTAGGCCTTAAATATATCAATTTTTAGCATCTTGTTCCCGAATTTCAATTCAATCTGGCCCTCTTCACAATTAATGTTCTCCCTGGCTGTGGCTAAGAATGGTCTATCTAATATAATCGATGTATTCTTTAGATTCTCAGGAGTACCCATATCCAACACAATGAAGTCCACAGGAAAGTAGAAATTGCATATCCGAACCAGAACATTCTTGAGAACTCCTCTAGGTGACTTGATCAATCGGTCAGCTAACTATAAAGCCACCTCAATCGATTTTAGCTCAATCTCCTAGAAATGATCTAGTAGGGATGTAGGGATCAAATTGATGGAAGCTCCTAAGTCTAAAAGGGCTCTGTCAAATTCTAAATCACTGATTTTGCATGAAATCAGAGGGGTACTAGGGTCTTTTGCCTTAGGCAAGAGTCTGCTCAAAATGATAGAGCTGCCTTGCTCCGATAGTACGATTGGATTCCCACCTTAGTTCGCAGCTTACGCTTAGGTGTACATAAGTTCTTCAGAAATCTCACATAAGCCGGTACATGGTGAATTGCATCCATCAACGGAATGTTTATTTGGACCTGCTCAAAGAGCTTGACCAAGCCCTCCTCGAGAGCCACGGGTTTGGGTTTCCTTTTTCCTTTAGTCAAGGCCTCCAGAAATGGAACCACTATAGGTTCCTCTAGAATCGGTCCAGTTCTTGATCTAGGACAGGGGTATCCTGGATGACCAACCTAGGGTTAGGGTTTAAACTACCAGGCTGAGAGTGGCTTGGGTAAGGTGGGTCCTGAGTTGTTTTGCCACTACGGGTGGTAATAGAATTCAGACCTGCCTGGTTTTGGGTTGGGATAGGTAAAAGAGGTGGTTGCTGCTGATAACCCAAGTATGATGTCGAAGCCTCTATCTCGTCAGGTGATGGAGCAGAAGGGGCCTGATAGACATAGTAAGCCTGGCCCTGAGTCGGGTTCATAACGCACCTCTGGTTCGGCATGTTATTTGGATTGGGCAAAGGTTGCGAAGGGAGTTCACAGGTTGGCGACGATTTGCCATATGGGTGAGTTGGTTGCGAACCTCTGTGATCTCAACTTTGTGCTGTTTTTGCATAGCCCCAATTGTCTTCTAAATGTCAGCCAGAGTCTGAAGGACAAGAGTCATTTGATCTTCTTGAGTTGGCCCGGTTTGGTAAGTCGGGTTGGGCCGAGGCAGAGGCGACTAATATGTATGAGAAACTTGTGGTCAGGGCTAATATTGAGGTCTCTGATTTTGATTGTTCCCTGACCACATGAAATTAGGATGATTATGCCACCCAAGGTTGTCGGTGTTTGAGAAAGGATCATTCTAGATGGCGTTGAGGTCCTTGTAAGTCTGAGGAACCTCGAAGAAATCAGAAGACAAGGGTTCAAAGTTCCCCCAACTAGAGTAAGCAGATCCGGAGTTTCCTCCAAAGCCTAGATCAGACGGGGGTGGGTATGGATCCATCCCCTGAGAAGATCGGTGGTAGATTGTATGCATAGCCTCCCTCCGAGAGGGTGGTTGTGCCAATGGATTTTGAGCAGAGGTGGCTCGCTGCAGATGTCGAGTCAGCTCATCCACCTTCTTCTTAATGATCGAGACCTTGTCCAGGCGACTGGCCATTAACTCCAAGTCGACGGAAGAGGATAGGCCCTACGTCTCATGTGCTCCCCACAGATTCATCAATGCACGGGCATTCATCCGATTGAACATGCCCATGGATTCATTATTGATGGAGTTCTCGTACATGTTCTCAAGAATCTCCCACACAGTGACTTCGTGTTGACCTATGGTGTTTCCTCCATAGGTCACATTAACGAATAATCGAATATCCTCACGGAGTCCCTGGTAAAAAGACTAGACTTGTTCCCATTTAGGAACTCCGTGGTGGGGGCACTTTCGCATGAGATCTAGAAACTGATCCCATGCCTCATGAAGAGGTTCTCCTGCCTGCTGTGTGAAATGTGTGATCTAGTGCCACAGAGCATTTGTCCAACCAACAGGGAAGAACTTTTTCAGAAACTCGGATTACAACTCAGGCCACATGTTGATTGGATGAGTTAGGGTTTGGTACTAGTGAGCGGCCTTGTCCATGAGAGAGAAGGAAAACATTTTCATGAGCAAGATATCCCGATTTTGAGCTTCTGACCCGAAGGTCTAGGCCAGATGCTTGAGTTGCTTGATGTGCTGGAAAGGATCTTCGGAATTAAGCCCATGAAATTTAGAAATAGCATGAATCATGTTGGGCTTGAGTTCATTATCAGGTCCTCCAGCTGAGATTTGTACTTGAGGTTCGATCGCCACTGCAGCAGGATTGTAATGATCTAGCATCATAGGATGTTGTGGTGGATTCATAAAGGCCTGGAATAGATCATTGAGGCGCTGAAGCTGATTCTGGAGATTGTTTTCTTCTTCTACTGGTTGTTCCATGAGTATGGATGAAGGAGATCTAGGTTTAGATGAATCAGAAGATATGTCAATATGGTCGGGTGGTTGCACAAACAGGGAAGTTGAGGCTTGGCCTCGACGAGAGTGAATAGCTAATGGAGGCCTCAAGGGTGGTCTTAGGGACCTCCTCCCAAACATGCACTGATGGAGAAGATGAGGGATAGAAGGTGTGATGGACCCAATCAAGACACCCAAATATCTTTGGATGACTATAGAGGTTCAGGGCGGATGATACCCCTAGATCAAAAAGTCGTCCACCTGAGAGTTACCTAGGCAGCCAGAAAGGAAGAGTCCCGCAAAGACCCTTACACGGTAGAGCACCCCCACGGGTTACAAGGTTTTCCCCACCCGACCTTCCTTGTCATTGAGGTCTAGGTAGACCATAATGGATAACTTAACCTCCTAAGTCTACCAATTTTAAGTTTAGAGTGTGGGTGCTTAGGATTTCACTTGAACTTTAAGATGTTTTTGTGAGTGGTGACCTAATTTGAAGATTGGTTGACCCCGCAAGATGGGTTAACTACACCTGATTTATCCTTGATTATTAGGTCCTGCTTTCAGGATTCAAGTGAGATTTAGAGCTTGATTCTTAAGGTTTGCTTGTTTAGGTAAGTTCAATTAAGGCTTAGGACACACACAGTTTGGGAAGATTGATTCTTTTTTAAGCAAGTGTGTCTCCAAAGATGTAGAATGAAAACCCTATTTGGCTCTAATTGGTCAATCAATTAATTCCAAATCTGGCACCTAGGGCTCAATCAAGAAGGTGGTAGCCCTAGGTATCTTAAATCCCTAAATAGGTGCAGAAATTAGGTTTGGGATGTTTCTAGAAACGAATCAAATCAGACAACTTGTTATGATTGAATCTAAGAATAGAATGCAAGTTGGTCCTAAATGAATTTCTCTTTTTTAGCTTTTCAGAATCAGGGGCTTAACGAAGATGGATTCGAGGTTTCCCTGCCCCTGGAGTGGCTGTTGTGTGGTTGATCTTACTCCTTGGCTAAATTCCCTACACAATCACAATCAAAAGAGATAAATCAAGTTACTATCAAGTCAGGAATTGTAATCAAGAGATCAAATTGCGCGTTGCTCCCCGGCAACGGCGTCAAAATGTTAACGCGAAATCGTTGATGTTTAAGAAATGCATTATAGTATAGGACAAGATCGCATTAAACACTTAAATTTATAACTCGGAAATGTCCGAAGTCGAACGTAGGGAGCAACCAGTCAATTAATCTCAAGATCATAATTCTAAGTAAGAGATATAAACAATTGCAATCAAAATTGATTCAAGAATGATATATCAAGATTCAAATATCAATGTGCAAAAAATGATGGGTTAAAATGGTGATTTGAATCACCAATTAACCCTTTTTAATTAAGCTCAAGTATCTCAAATTAATGAACAGTGAATCCAACCAAATATTCCACGTCAACTTAAGTGCTTCAATAATGCAATAGTGACTCAGAGCTAGCAACAGAGGCAAAGGCCTCTCTTTTCCTTCAGGCCTCAGGTGGAGGCAAGCACAGCACAGCAACTTCAGATGCGAAGGCCTCTCAAATTTCAATAAGTGTAGAAAGCAGCAGAGGGAAAAATGCCCCCCTTCTCTCTCTCTTTCTTTCTCTTCTTTCTCTCTCAGAATCAGGTGAATCATATCAAACCCGGATAACCGGGTAAACGAACCAAGGCCCAGACCTACGAGGCGTGAGCGCGAGCGATGGCATGCGTATGCATGTGCGTGAATGTGACCTCACCCTATGTGCATGCTAAGGCAACGAGCCGTAAGCAAAAATTCAACTTATGTGCCGCACGCGCATCTATTCTATCTGATGTGGGACTAAAGGCACGTCCCTCTTTTGCTCAAAGCTGCAGCTGTGTCCTCGTCCAATTGATGCAACCGCGAAGCTGTGGTCCTCAATTGACGACTTGAATGCTTTCCTTGGACTTGTCCACAACTCCTGGAGCAAAAGCCTGGAGCTCTTATGGCTTGAAGCTTGAAGAACAGGGCGGCGAAGATGGCAGCGGTGGCGGAGACCGGCAAGGAACCTGAAACACAAATATGGGCTTGAATGCCCTTGTCAGATGGTTCAATGGAATCGCCAGAGAACGAGGAAGATGATAACGGTGTCCATGGGGTGTGGGAGTGTGTGAAGTGCTCGGACAAAGTCAAGGAAGGTGAATGGTGGAGGGTGAGTTCAGTGGGGCGATTCAGTGGGTGGATCGGCAAAATAGGCGAGGGGTTTTGGTCGTGGTTGAATGACGGTGCTTTTGGGAGTTGTGGCGAGGCGGATGGTGGTCTGTGGAGTGCGGGCGAACTCGCCAAAGTTTTGCCGGAGGCAGAGAAGACGAAATGCGATAGGGCGGTACAGTGATCGCAAGTGACTTATGCATAGGTGAAAAAGAAAGTAGAAGGAGAGAAGAAGGAATAGAGAGACTTAGATGGGAAGGAGATGGGTGGAGGGCTTCGGTTGTGGCTGACTGGAGCCGAAGAAGATAGTAGAGACGACGAAGCGGCAACGGCGATTGAGGCAGAGGAATGCCCTCCCTTTGATCGAAGAGGTGCTGAAAGAAGAGGAAGACGGTGGCACCTCCAATTTGATGGTTGGAGGTGAGGAGGAGCAGGACGGAAAGAGGTCACCTGAGTAGAGGTGTTTGGTTGCCGGAAAGGGTAGATTAAGGTATTTTGACTCACCAAACCTTGCTAAGGAGATCAGCCTTGCAACCTAGGTCCTTAAATAGGGATTAGAACTACATTCCAAGCTTGGAAATCAAGCTTGGAAGAACGTGGTGCTTGCACGACAAGGAGACCCGTGAACCCCAGTTAATAAAGCAGGTCTGTTTTTAGGGTTTTAGATGTCTATTAATTCTTGAAATATGTGAAAACCTGTTTCTGTCTATATAGACCCACTTGTTAGACATTAATGACCATATGACCTTTAATAAACCCTAGCATACCCCGTGGTTATTTTGTATTTGTGATAAGATGGTAAAATTCTAGAAATAACCCTATTTTCATCTTTTCTTCTTAAAATAGAATGTTAAGCACTTAGGACCATCTGAAGGTTATGTAGGAGTTTTATTGACTTTATCAGACCATATTGAGCTAGTTATGGCTCATGAAGGTATTCCCATCAATCTTATTAATTCTCTTGCTTGATAAGTGGATCTCATCCCCTTCTCTTTCTCTTCTTTCATGTGTACAGGCTTTGCAGGAAGAAGGCAAGATTTTGGAAGAGAGAGCTTGAAGTTTCTTTTCTTCCCATGAATTCAGGTTAGTGATTTCTCACTTGTCACATAATTACTCTTAAAAACTACCAAAATATTACTAAACTAGACTTTCAGGATTATAAACAATTAAATCAAGTAGAGTGGAGTCCTTAAATTTTCATTGGTTGCATGTTTGCATAATTTCACACCACTCTACCTTAAGTGTTGGTGTTCTAATTTTTAGGTCCAAACCTCTATTCACACTTCAAAAATCAATTCCTAACACCATAGGCCTCCTAAAATCATAAAATTTTACCCAAGATTTCAAATCAAATCAAGAACATCTATTCCAAATTTTAGAGAAATTGGAGCTGTAGAGAATTTTTAAAAATTTGTGGACCACAAGGGGGTCATCTCCTTTGATTTCACTATTTTGCTACTGTCCATGAATTTTAAGAATTTTTCTTCCCATCCAATTTTTTTGAAATTTATCTTTCTGGAATTCTTGTGAAATTCTACACATCATATAAAATCACAAAAATTTTTGGTGGCCGATGGTGGTACTGAAAAGTCCAAAATACCCACAAGTATCATTTCTGGACTTTGACACCAGCACAAAGAAAAATCTTTAAAAAATAGCAAACAAATTCCTAAAATCACAAAAAAATATTTTTTGGAATCATTATTTGATTTGCTTTCTAGTAGTGGTGTTGCTTGCTTTGTTTGAACCACTACTTAAAAAGAAAAACCTGAATCAACTCACTGGTAGTAACATTCTGCTTAGGGATCAATTCAATTAGGGTTTCTTTCATTTTTTTAGAGACCCACTTTTTAAAAGGAAATCTACATTCACCCAAACAACTTGATTTTTTTTATTGTGGAACTCAAACTTGTTTGAAAATATTAAAAAAAACCCTAAAAGACATTAATCTAAATCAAATCCTAAAAGTAGAAAAACTACAAAAGGTTTGTGTGACAACTTGTTTGACATTGGAATCACTCCTTCCAATTTTGCACACATGAAAAAAATTGAAATAATAGGGCATTACCCCAATCAACGCCCTCCACATTCCCATGCACAATTAGACACCCAAGCCTAAATTAAAACAAGTGTCATTTGACCACTTAAGGACTTCACCAAAACTTAGGCTTGATATCCAATATCTAAGAATTACTAAGCGCGCCTAATTCCTTTTGAAATACACAGCGATAGACTTAGAGGGAAGTCAAACGACGGGTGCGGGTTTACACAAGCCCTTGGTGATTTTCCTAGGACATGCTTGGGCCCAATCCACCTCTTTTAGTCTAGCCGGGTTATCTTAAGGAACTAGGTTCTCTTATTAATTTCTTATTTATTGGGTTCCCAAGTCTTAGGTTGCATTAAGCAGTCAACCTTAGGACAGGTTAGGCCTGGTTATTTGACTTGCACACTTTCTCTCATCTCTCTCTTTCTCCTCCTCCCCTCTTGTTCTTCCATTAAAAGTGCATGCACGGGCGAAGGTCACAGGATCCACATCTGAGGGACCATTTGATTTTGCCCCCCACACCAAAAGATCTTTGTTTTCTTCTTCTTCCTCTGTTTTTAATATGGAAAACAATTCAAAAAATTCTGCTTCCACATCCCAATCCGCACCTAACCCATAAGCTAACCCACAAGCTGACTTCACCATCCCAAACCTCCCGTATTTGGAGCTACCTCAAAACCCTGAATGGGCAAGTGACTCTTTAAATCCAAATACAAAGCCCTTTTCTCTTATGGTCAACCAATTGGTTTGACTTCAACAGAACCAACAACAATTGGCTAGGACTGTCACGAACCTAGCTAATCAAAGACCGAGTCAGCCACTCGGGGAACCTCTCATGCCACTTAAGGATTTTTATGATCCTTCTAATTATGAAGAGATACCCAGAGTCGTTATACCCCAAGGGGATTTTGAAATTAAACCCGCCATTCTAAACCATATCAAACATTTCCATGCTCTTCCGAGAGAGGACCCCTTTTTCCACCTCGCGGAACTAACTGTCCTCGATCAAACCACCCGTTCCTGCAATGTGCAGGAAGAGGTGTGGCAAATGAGACTTTTTCCTCTCTCTTTAAAAGACAAGGCATCACATTGGTTTAGAACAGTCGGGTGTCCTATCACCACTTGGCCCCAATTAAAAAGCACTTAAAAAATTCTTTCTCATAGGTCATACAAATGCTTTACGCCGATTCATAATGACCTTTCAACAAAAATCTAGTGAACCTCTCCATGAGTCTTAGGAGAGATTTCAAGAACTTCTCAGAAGTTGCCCCCACCATGAAATTCCGTGATGGCAGCTAGTGTAGATCTTCGATCATGGATTAGAAGATTAATTAAAAAGATTCATGGATGCTTCATGTGGGGGTAATTTCCTTAATAAAGATGCCGAAAGTGCCTACCTCCTTTTTGAAGAAATGAGTGAAAACTCATTTAATATGGCTTCAATGGACACTTTTGGTAGAACCAACAACCCAAGACTTGGAGTCAATGAAATTGACTCCAAATCTACTTCTATTCCAGTCACTCAAGATGATCTACACATGATAGCTCAATGACTGGATCAAATGCAAATCAACCAGAAAAAAATGGAAGAAAAGCTCACGCAAAGACAAACTCCTTATCCTAACTCTCCTCACCTTCTCAAAAGAGAGAATCTGCACAATATCAATGCTACCTCTGCTAGGCAGCAATTTCCCTCTGATTTCTCAAAAGATCTGTTGATTAGGACTTTTGATTACATGAATCAAAATCTTTTTGACTCCACCACTGAAAACATCTTTGCTCTCCAGGAGCAATTTAGAAATCCCTCCAATGCTTACAACCAAAACTGGAGGTCCAACCTAAATCCCTCCTGGAAAGCCCCAAACCATATTACATTTCCTAAATAAAATCAATTTGGGAGTTATGGGCAAAACTTATATCAACCTGGGCCATCCAAGGAAGATATCAACACCTAGGTCGTGATGACTCTACAAGGTATGCAGAATCAAATGACGGAAGTAACTCGCATGATAACCAACTTGCAACATCAAGTTAAGGTTACTCCTGATCATAGACCTGCTAGCAATCTGCCATCCCAACCCATGCCCAATCCTAACAATCAACAGAATCAATATCAAAGTGGATATCCCAGTCAACTTATCTACCCAACACCACAGCACCTGCCAGGTTTTAATCAAAATCAAGCCCCCCGTCCTCCTCCCAGAAACAACCATACTGCAAATGTAGTAACTCTAAGGAACGAGAAAACCACTCATGATCCCTTGCCTGCTCAAGAAACCCGCCTAAAAGAAAAGCTGATCAGCTCTTCTCCCTCTTCTTCTAACCCCGTTCAGGAACCCAAAAATGCAAAACAGGTACAACCAGCACCTTTTCCACAAGCCCTTCACTCTTCACAAATTAAGAGAATTGGTGGATCTTTTTGGGCAAGTAGAAATCAATATCCCTCTCCTAGATGCCATAAAATACATTCCTGCCTATGCCAAATTCTTGAAAGATTTGTGTACCCCAAAAAGGCAGCCTAGAAACCTAGGAAAGGTGATCTTTCCAGAGACAGTAAGCTCAATTGTGCAGAGAAAATTACCTCTAAAAAGAAAAGATCCAGGTGCCCCCTTGATTCAAGTGGTCATTAATGACACTTCATTTGATCACGTCCTATTGGATCTCGGTGACTTAATAAATCTCATCCCCACTGTTGTTTTTAAGGAATTCAAGATCGATAAATTAAAGCCTGTTGAGGTAACACTTCAACTAGCAGACCGATCTATAATTATACCCAAGGGGATTGTTGAGGATGTAATAGTCCAAGTCAAAAATTATCTATTTGCCATAGATTGTTTGGTCCTGGACATAGAGGTACCGGAAGCTTTGAAGAATGCCCCTATAATTCTTGGAAGACCATTCTTAGCCACCGCCAAAGCCAATATTGATTGTGACTCTGGAAGGATGAAGATCATGTGTGACGATGAATCTATTACCTTAGATAATTTTCAAGCTTCTAGCCATTTCCAAGAACTAGATTTCTTTGATGACTTGGATTTTGAGATTGAAAGTTTAGTGGAGGAAACAATGCATATTTCACACCTGGGTTCTTGTTTTGTAATTCACACGGTTCCTAAACAATCTGATTTACCCCACCCTACCACCCTAACCACATCTTCTCCATCTGACTCTTCATCTAACTCTCTCCCTCTCATTTTACCTCTCACTCAACAAGCAGAAATAATTTTGAAGCCAGGCCCTCAACTGGAATTAAAACCCATGCCCAACTCCCTTAAATATGTTTTCCTTGGTCCAAACCAGACCATGCCCCTAATTATCAATTCTGGACTTTTTGGGGCATAAGAGGAAAAACTTCTCCAGGTCTTGAGCAAACACAGAAAAGCTATTGGTTGGATCCTTTTTGATCTTAAGGGTATTAATCTGTCCTATTGCACCCATCGAATTTATCTTGAGGAAGATTCTCACCCCTTCCGCCAACCACAAAGGCGCTTAAACCATAATATGCAGGAGGTGGTAAAAGAGGAGATTATAAAGTGGCTTGATACTGATATCATCTACCCCATTTCTAATAGCTCTTGGGTTAGTCCCAAACAAGTAGTTCCTAAAAGGGCTGAACTAACGGTTGTCACTAATGAACATGGGGAAAATATAGCCACTCGAACCGCTTCTTCTTGGCGTGTGTACATTGATTACAGAAAATTGAACACCACCATCAAGAAGGACCATTTTCCGCTCCCTTTTATTGATCAAATCTTGAAGCAGTTAGCCAGACATGATTACTACTGTTTTCCTGACGGTTATTTCGGCTATAATCAAGTCGTGGTCCATCTTGAGGATCAAAACAAAACTACATTCACTTGCCCCTTACTAACCTTTGCTTTCCGAAGAATGCCTTTCGATCTTTGCAATGCACCTACGACTTTTCAAAGGTGCATGCTTACAATTTTTTCAGACCTGGTAGGTGAATATCTAGAAGTCTTTATGGATGACTTCTCTGCATTTGAAGATTCTTTTGATCTTTGTCTTAGAAATCTTGAAAGAACTCTCCAAAAATGCATAGAAGTTAACCTTGTCTTCAGTTGGGAAAAAAGTCATTTCATGGTCCAGGAAGGCGTTGTCCTGGGCCATGTCATTTTCATAAAAGGAAATGCGGTAGATCGAGCTAAAATCAATGCTATCTCTAAGCTCCCACCACCCACTTCTGTAAAACAGATGTGATCATTTCTTAGGCATGTGACTTCTACCACCGTTTCATTAAGAATTTTTCCCAAATCTCTAAGCCCTTAAGTCACTTACCAAAGACCAGCCTTTCGACTTCAATGCCCAATGCCTGGAGAGTTTTAATCAGCTAAAGAAGGATGTCACAGAGGCACCAATTTTACAGGGACCTAACTGGAATTGTCCCTTTGAATTAATGATTGATGGATCTGATTTTGCTATGGGGGCTGTTCTAGGGCAAAGAATTGACAAGAAGCCCATTGTGATCTACTATGCTAGCAAAACACTAGATGATGCACAACAAAATTGCACAGTTACTAAAAAAGAACTTCTTGCCGTTGTCTTTACCCTTGAAAATTTTCGCTCTTTATCTGTTGGGGTCACATGTCACGGTATGCACCGACCACTCAGCACTTAAATATTTGCTGAACAAGAAGGATGCGAAACCCTACCTTATCCGTTGGATCCTGCTACTCCAGGAATTTGACCTGGAAATCAAGGATAAGGTAGGATCACAAAATGTAGTGGTCGATCATCTCTCTTATCCTATGACGAATGATATGTTGACCCCCCTAATAAATTCCCTAATGAGACAACCTTAGCTGTCAATACCCTCCCTTGGTTTGCGCCTATTGCAAGCTACTTAGCAATAGAACAAATCCCCTCTAATTGGCCAAAAACCAAAAGGGATAAGTTCTTTGCTGACATTAAATATTATTTTTGGGAGGAGCTCGACCTTTTTCACATTTGTGTCGATCAAGTCATTAGACGATGTGCCCCCGATTCAGAAATTCATGATATTCTGACACATTGTCACTCAATGGCCTGTGGCGGATATTTCTCGGGTAAGAAAACTGCAGCTAAGGTCCTCAACTGTGGATTCTTTTGGCCCAGCTTGCACAAAGATGCTCATTGTTTTGTTCAATCCTGTGTGCGCTGCCAGAGCATTCGCAACATGACTCAGAAGGATATGATGCCCCTAAATCCAATCCTAGAGGTTGAAATTTTTGATGTATGGGGCATCGACTTCATGAGACCGTTCATCAACTCTTATGGGTATTTATATATACTAGTCACAGTCGACTATGTATAAAAATGGATCGAAGCAATATCCACATGCACCAATGATCACAAAGTGGCAGTCGAGTTTATCAAGAAAAATATTTTCTCGAGATTTGGCATTCCTAAGGCCATCATCAATGACGGAGACTCACATTTCACTCACTCTCAATTCCGTCACCTTCTTTCTAAATATGGGGTTAACCATAAAATTTTCACTCCTTACCACCCCCAAACAAATGGCCAAGCAGAAGTTTCTAACCGAGAGGTAAAAAATATTTTACAAAAGACAGTTAGGCCTGATCGTAAAGACTGGTTCAATAAATTGGACGATGCTTTATGGGCCTACTGTACCGCTTTCAAAACTCTACTAGGAATGTCTCCTTTCCGTCTGATTTTTGGAAAGGCATGCCATATTCCGGTAGAACTTGAACACTGAGCCTTTTGGGTAATAAAACAATTCAATATGGATTTATCTAATGTTGGAAATTGCAATTAATCGAATTGGAAGAATTACGTAATTTTTTTTATGAAAATGTGTGGATTTATAAAGACCAAACAAAGAAGTTAGATGATAAATATCGTTCGGAAACATTTTGATGTCAATCAACGCGTTTAGCTTTTTGATACTAGATTACGAATTTTTTCTGGAAAATTAAAATCCAAATGGACTGGCCCACTTATTATCCTAAAAACATATCCATATGGTGTTGTTGATCTTTTCGATCCTAAGATGAACACTACTTTTCTAGTAAACGACCATCGTTTGAAGCCCTATCTCGATAATACTCTAAATCTTCCTTCTGACATGATTGATTTAACCAACCTACCCACTAATGATCATTGATGCAATTCACACCGGGCTGAATAGCGTAAAAGATAGCACTGAATGGGAGGTAACCATCATTTTTTCCCGCTTTTCATTTTTTCTTTTCTTCAGAGGTTTTGACTATCCAGATTTTAACCGCCTTCACCGAGGTAATCTCTTTTCCCTTCCCATTGCATGCGGACATGCCATATCTTAAGCATGGGGGGAGTGTTTTTAAATTTTGATGATCAAATCAGGATATTTAAAACCTAAAAACATGTAATTTTCTTGTTTCATTTTCTACATGCATACAAAAAAATAAAGTTGAAAACTTTTTGAGGAAATTTTGAAATCGAGACTAAGGTTGAACATTTACTTTTGGTATAATGGGATTTAATCTTTAACAAACAAGGATAAGGATACGGATCTGATTATCAGAACTTCAGGGTCTATCTTTAGACTAAATCAAATATCCTTCTCTAAAATTTCACCTAAACTCATGATAGTTCAGGTGACTTGATCTCCCTTTGTAACATGGAAAGTATCTGGCTTAGTTTCTGATTCAAAAACTTGCATCTCATGTAAAATTTCTTGTGTCAAAATTCACACACAAGCCAACACCTAAAAAATAATTAGAAATTAGAAAAACCCTTTGTTTGGCCTTAGTAAAAGTCCAAAGCAAATCATTGGTTTGAGTTCCCACCGCCGAGAAGGAGGAAAATACCTCCTTTGAAGACACAATGTCAACATGTTACTACCTCCACGTTGCTTTATATCTATATTTCATATCTTGAGATGGAACATTAAGGCGCATTTTTGCAACTCAAGTGCCTTGGATGATGCTCTACCCATAGCGTCGGAGCAAGAGCTTGAGTTTGCTTGGAGCGCCCATTTACACTACCATGTGTTTTAGGGTTATGAGCTCCTGGGTGGTGTCATGGACAATACTATCTTGAAGTACCAGTGCCATAACCCCCTCGAGGATTGGTAATGGGAATGATGATCCCAACACATCTATTATAAGACTAAGCCAAGAATAAGCATAGGGGAGACAAAAAAAAAGTTTTAAATCAAAAACATGACCTTATAAAATGTTGGTTTTTCACAAGCACAGACACAAGCTTTTTAAAGGTTATTGCAAGTTGCGAATCAGATTCAAGAGCAGGAAAAATCCTAACTACAAAAATTTCTAAGTCATCTGAATTAACAAGGGGTTAATTGCTGAATTTTTGGAGGATAAATTGATCCCGATTCATCTAATTTTTGGATCCGAAAAATGAATCCCGATATTTATTTATAACAAATCATGTACCTCCAGTGTTTTAACCAACCAATGTCTCATGATCTCCTCCTTTAAAAAGTTTTTAAAAAATAGTTTTCCCAAAAATTCCATTTTGTAAAAATTTGTTTTTGTTAAGACCATGGCATCAAACATCTTTTAAGACGTCTGGGAGTTGGTCTAGACGTCTGGTCAGACGTCTAGAAGCCTTCCCAGACGTCTGGAAATTAATTTTTGCCGCGTACAATTGCGAGTTTGCGCGGATGCACAGGCAGACTGACCCGCTGCCCTCTTTTCTTCTCTCTCTTCCCTCCCCATCCTGCAGGCACCATCTTTTCCTCCTCTCTCTCTCCCCACGGTGCCTTCAAATATCTTTCCCTCTCCTCTCCCTCACCACCACTCCACCGTCTCCTCCTTCTTCCAGCGACAGCGTGAGAGTGAGAGGGCGAGGGCAGCAGCTGCTACCGAAGGTGCGCGGGAAGGAGGAGGTGCAGCGAGAGGGAGAAGAGGTAGAGCGCGAGAGTGCGAGCTCACCGGAGCTGCCAGGGCCAGCCGCCGGCTGCGCGCAGCAGGAGCGTAGCGCTGGGGAGGTGCTGCTGCAGCTCAGGCAGCAGGCGAGCGCGGCGCGGCCGTCTGCAGCAGGCGGAGGGCAAGGAGTTCCTGATTCTAGGATATTTTCCCAGAATCAGACATCTGGACCTACATCCAGACGATGCGGGACACATCTGGAGGAAGATCCAGACGTCTGAAAGGTACAATATTTCTTTCCTTCTTCCTTTCGCGTGTACGGCCATGTAGGTCGTTTCTCCGAAGGATCTGCTTCTTTACCGTGCTGAGATCGATTGCGTACGCATGCTGGGTTCGTTCGGGAAGGCACAAGGGCACGCCCTCCCACACAGATCGGACGTCTGGGCACAGCACTAGACGACGGATAGAGTCTCCAGACGACCAGAGTGATAGTTGGACATCTGGAACTAGGTCCAGACGGTTCAGCGGGATTCTGGACATCTGAAGAACAGCACTGAAGTGAGATATGATTTGAACCATCGTTTAAGACATCTGGAAGGTGTTCCAGACGTCTGATTTGGGGCAGATTGGTCATTTTTGACCCGTTTAGGGTCCGTTCGAAGTCCATTTTCTGCGTTTCAAATTTTGTTCTTCTCAGACTTAGTTCATCTACTTGTTTACAGTACTTGTATCCTGTTCTGAGTAGTTCCTTGTGTTTGATCCGTGTGTTAGGACCTCGTTCTGTTGCGGCTCTGGGGGTTGCGGAGGTGCGTGGACCTACCGATCACGCCTCCAGTACTCCCGATTTTGCGGGTAGAGTGGCTCCCTTTAATTATTTATCAACATTTATGCACTTGTGAGATAATTAATAGATTCTAAGGTATGGCATGAACCCTAGGACTGGAAAAGTAGATTGAATGATAGATCCTAGGGTATGGCATGAATCCTAGGACTGGAAAACTAGATTGAATGATAGATCCTAAGGTGTGGCATGAATCCTAAGAACAGAAACACCAAAACGAATGTCTTGAATATATGAATTGTAGTCTTGGAAAAGTAGAAAGAAAAATGATAATTGCCTGTAATTGGATAACAGTTGCTTGTTTATGAATGGATATTAACTATTGAGAACATGGGCTATATGAAAATAAAGTTGAAAGGATGTAACCTAAATTGGCTTAGTTAAAGAAATATGAGCATGAAACCTACGGGGAATTAGGAGTAGAGCTCCTGAGAGGTAAATGGAATGGAATTGGGGAAGTGAGCTGGCCCTTGAGTACGGAGTACCAACGAGAGCGACTGTCACCCTGTTTAGTGTAGAGCGGAGCTAGCCGCCCCAGGGACCCAGGGTTAGGTCTGCCACTTTGTACCGACTTTTGGCCCTCACGTACATAGTACCGGGGAGAGATACTAGTGTAGGGAGAGCACTAGCCACCCCACAGGCCCCGAGGTTCTGCTAGCCTTCATACACTGACTTGTTAGGCTCACTGGGCAAACCAGGGTAGTCAGGCGAAGGTGCGCGGACTGTGGAGGGGCAAGACTCCTGTTTGATTACTATGGAGGGGCTGGACCCCTATTACTGAGGGGGCTCTGCCCTATACTGGTTCCGTGCTGTGCTTTGGGGCGCACCCGTTAACGGAAACGACTGACCGCCTGCCAGTGTGGGGTAGCTACCCGTGCATTTATCTCACGTGCCGTAGTCACCGTTACGTCTGTCAGTGACCTTGGGGTGGTTGACGACTAGGTCTTGGGATCAGTCGAGTCGGTCTGATTCTTGTGTTTCATAGGGATTCGGGAATCGGGTCGTAACAAGATGGTATCAAAGCAAGGTTGTCCTGAGAAGTGAACCAACTGGCTGGAAAATAACCAATTCACATGCCTGTAACTACAGTAGCCACCACAACGTATCTTTTGACATCTGTTCTTAGACTTCTCCGTTAGATATCGATTCGTATTGACATTTTTCCGTTCTGTATTCGCGTCTCCTTGCAGGAGATGCCTCGACGTAGGACTAGCGAAGAGGGCCGCGGATGCGACCGAGGACGAGGTCAGAGGGGCGGGCGCGTTGAGGTCGACACCTCAGTGGACGAGCCACTGCTCCTGGGCATTCAGGCCCAGGAGCTCGCCCAGCTGATACGGGATATCGTGCGAGAGGAGTTCCACCCGCTGCCACAAGCTCCTCTCCCTGGGGTTGTGGAGGGGGAGTCCTCTGTGGGACCACGAGACGGACACGACGCTGGGCGCGGGGGAGAGGGTGGGCCTCCACCACCCCCACCTTCCTCCGGCACTTCTGAGCACGAGGCTTCTTTACCTGGAGGTGCACCAGCATCTCCCCTTCAGCGCCACTTTAAGCTTTTCGGGTAGTTCCGAAAGCTGAAACCCCCCTCCCTCAAGGGGGATGAGGACCCGACCGAGGCGAAGGACTAGCTCGAGCAGATCAAGAAGGTTTTTGACACCCTTCGCCCCCTGTGGAGTGCCGCGTGGCCTTTGCCACGTACCAGCTGGAGAGCGCGGCACACAGGAGGTGGAGGGAGGTCAGGGGACAAGAGAGGGACGAGCCGACTTGGGACCAATTAGTCACCCTCTTCTGCGAGCAATACTTTCCCAAGACGTGGCAGGACCAGAGGAGGTGGGAGTTCCACACTCTCCGCCAGGGGACGATGACCGTGAACGCATACCACACGCGTTTCCTGGAGCTGTCTCGCTTCGCAGCGACAGCAGTGGCCACTGAGGAGGAGCGCCTTTGGAGGTTCACTGAGGGGCTCTGGCCTACTATTCGGGGGTATGTCAAACCCCTGAAGCTGCCTACGTTCTCGAGGGTGGTAGAGGCAGCTATGACATACGAAGAGACCAACCCGTCCGCGCGCGACATTGACAATGGGCGGAAGAGGTCCTATCGGCCAGACTTCTCACAGGGCCGACGAGAGAGGAGACACATGGCGCCCGCAGGAGAGTCGTCATGTTTTGCAGGGCCATCAATGGCTTTTGAGGGCCCCCGACAAGGGCCAACTGCTAGCACCGGACCCCCGCCCAGCTGACAGTAGGGACCCATTGAGGGCAGGAGTCGAGTTCCCCTGTGCTACCAGTGTGGCCAGCCGGGCCACATCAGGAGGGACTGCCCGTCTAGGGTAGGAGGTCAGCAGATGCTTCCCACGCTGAGCACTCGAGGGCGAGCAGGAGGTCACGATTTCCAGACGCGAGGAGGACAGCAGTCACGAGGAGGGTACCGGCTAGCGGCTACCCGTCCGACACAGAGTGTGGCTGCTTCGTCCGCACCTAGGGCTGAGGGGCGTATCAACGCCCTGACACACAGGGATGCTAGAGCTTTGGGATCAGTGGTGGCAGGTATGGTTTCAGTTTTCGGCAGACTTGTTTACACACTTTTCGATTCTGGTGCTACACACTCGTTTGTCACATCCAGTTTTGCGGTTAGTTTAGGGCAGGACTGTATGTTGTTAGAGGATCCGTTCGTGATCAGAGGCCCGAGTGGTCAGCTGTTTGTAGCTGAGGAGGTGTACACAGGTTGCGAGGTCAGTGTTGGGGGACACAGCCTTCCCGCTGACCTGATTATGATACAGATGGAGGACTTTGGCGTAATTCTAGGGATGGACTGGCTGTCCGCTTACCACACCTTAGTGGACTGCTTTGAGAGGAAGATCGTATTCTCCATACCGGAGTTTCCTTCTTTCGAGTTCCACGGGCAGCCAGTGGACGAAGGCTTCAGATGCATTTCTACACTTCAGGCGGAGAGACTTTTGAGCCAGGGGTGTGAGGGCATCCTAGCTTGTGTGGTGGTGGAGCCCAGCCCTGTGGAAAACTTCCAGAGTATCCCGGTGGTCAGAGAGTACCCCGACGAGCTGCCAGGACTACCGCCCGAGCGTGAGATCGAGTTTGAGATCTCACTGGTACTGGGGACCAGCCCCATCGCCACAGCACCGTAGAGGACAGCACCACTTGAGCTGCGAGAGCGCAAGTCTCAGTTGCAGGATCTTTTGGAGAAGGGCTTTGTGAGGCCCAGTGCATCTCCCTGGGGAGCCCCGGTACTGTTTGTAAAGAAGGATGGTACCCTATGCCTTTGTGTGGACTACAGACAGCTAAAAAGGGTCACCATCAAGAACAGGTATCCGCTGCCGAGGATTGATGACTTGTTTGACCAGCTGCGAGGTGCCACGGTATTCTCCAAGATCGACTTGAGGTCTAGATACCACCAGTTGAGGATCAAGGAGGCAGACGTCTCCAAGACAACCTTTCGCATCCGGTACGGACACTACGAGTTTCTGCTCATGCCATTTGGGCTGACCAATGCCCCCGCTACCTTCATGGATTTGATGAACCGGGTGTTTAGACCATACTTGGACTAGTTCGTGGTGGTATTCATTGATGATGTGCTCATCTATTCTCGAGATCAGACGCAGCACGGACAGCACTTGCGGATGGTTTTGGACACACTGAGATGACGTAGGCTATACGCCAAATACAGCAAGTGCGAGTTCTGGTTGAGGGAGGTGACCTTCTTAGGTCATGTGATCTCCGAGGATGGCTTGGCTGTGGACCCAGCCAAAGTCGAGGCAGTGCTCAGGTGGGAGAGACCGCGTATGGTTACTGAGATCCACAGTTTCTTGGGATTGGCAGGCTACTACAGGCGGTTTATCAGGGGCTACTCGCAGATTGCACGTCCTATGACACAGCTGACCCGGAAGGATGTGCCCTTTTCTTGGACAGATGCCTGTGAGGCGTGTTTTTAGGAGCTGAAGGAGAGGCTGACTTTGGCTCTCGTGCTCACCATCCCAGACAGTAGTGGCGGGTTCGTTGTGTACACGGTCGCCTCTTTGCAGGGGTTAGGGGGTGTGCTCATGCAAAGGGGTCACGTTGTCGCTTACGCTTCACGACAACTGAAGCCCCATGAGCATAGCTACCCTACCCACGACCTGGAGTTGGCAGCTGTCGTCTTCGCACTGAAGACTTGGAGGCACTACTTATACGGTGAGACCCTTGAGATTTTCATAGATCACAAGAGCCTCAGATACCTGTTTGACCAGAAGGAGCTCAACATGAGACAGAGGCGTTGGTTGGAGCTCCTGAAGGACTATGACTACAGCATTTCCTACCACCCGAGAAAGGCCAACGTAGTGGCTGATGCCTTGAGCTGGAAGGCGCCCGCACACTTGGCCAGTTTACAGGCGCAGAGTTGGAGCCTCTTGGAGGAGATGGGCAGTTGGCGACCCCTAGAGTTACTGGGGCACTGTGGGGTAGAGACTGTGACATGACAGACGAGGCCAGAGCTGATAGATCGCATCATCACAGGGCAGATGGCCGACCCGTACTTGCAGTCCTTGCGTGATAGAGTACTGTCAGGAGACCCTGGGGACTTCTCTTTTATAGACCAGGTGTTGCGCATGAGAGGACACTTGTGCGTTCCCAGAGACGAGGAGCTGTTGAGAGAGCTCTTGACTGAGGCAAACGGTTCCAGATTCACCATATATCCCGGAAGCACAAAGATGTACCATGATTTGAGACGCGACATTTGGTGGAGGGGGATGAAGCGGGATGTAGGTGAATTCGTGCAGCAGTGTTTAGTGTGCCTGCAGGTGAAGGCTGAGCATTAGAGGCCTGCAGGGCCGTTACAACCACTTTCAGTGCCAGAGTGGAAGTGGGAGAGCATCACCATGGACTTGGTGGTGGGCTTACCTATTACCCAGCGAGGACACGACGCAGTCTGGGGAATGACGAAGATGGCTCATTTCTTGCCGATCCGAGTCACCTTGGAACCAGCACAGTTGGCAGAGAGGTATATCCGCGACATGGTATGTCTACATGGAGTTCCGTGGGAGATTTTATTCGACCGGGATACCCATTTTACGTCCCAGTTTTGGGCTGAGTTTCAGCAGGCCCTGGGGACGCGGTTGAGGTTTAGTACAGCATACCACCCCAGACGGACGGACAGTCTGAGCGCACGATACAGACACTTGAGGACCTTTTGCGTGCTTGTGTACTAGACTGGAGAGGCTCTTGGGAGGAGCACTTGCCCCTAACGGAGTTTGCTTATAATAACAGTTACCACTCGAGCATCGGCACGGCACCCTACGAGGCTCTGTACGGATGGAGGTGTACGGCACCCTTTAGTTGGGTTGAGGTGGGGACCAAGTGGGAGGTTGGCCCCAGGCTGATTCAGCAGAGTCAGGAGGTAGTCGAGCAGATTCACAGGCGACTCCGCACTGTCAAGAGCAGACAGAAGAGCTATGCAGATCGGAAACGTAGAGAGGTACAGTTTGAGGTTGAGGACCACGTCTTCCTTTGCGTTTCGCCCATGAAGGGCCTGCAGCGGTTTGGAGTGAGAGGGAAGCTCGCGCCGAGGTTCGTGGGACCCTTTGAGGTCCTGGAGCGGGTTGGACCCGTTGCTTACAGGCTTGCCCTTCCTCCCCAGCTTTCTGGTGTGCACGACGTGTTCCACGTGTCCAACCTCAGGAAGTACATTGCCGATCCTAGTCACATCCTGAGCCACGAGAGCGTCGAGGTGGGTGACGACCTGACCTACCCCGAGCGGCCAGTGTAGATTCTCGACAGAGCCGTCCGCAATCTGAGACGGAAGCAAGTAACCCTGGTGAAGGTTTTGTGGAGGAGCCAGCGGTACCAAGAGGCTACCTGGGAGCCCGAGGCGGCGATGCGGGAGCGGTACCAGGAGCTTTTTGAGGGTACGTCTTTTCGGACCGGCTTCGGTCCTCTTTGAGTTTGTTATGCATATATCATTCTTTTCCACACTCTAGTTAGCGCAAGTTTCGAGGACGAAACTTCCTTTGAGTTTGTTATGTTGTTAAGACCACGGCATCAAACATCTTTTAAGACGTCTAGGAGTTGGTCCAGACGTCTGGTCGGACGTCTGGAAGCCTCCCAGACGTCTGGAAATTAATTTTTGCAGCGTACGATTGCGAGTCTGTGCACATGCACGCGCAGACTGACCTGCCGCCCTCTTTTCTTCTCTCACTTCCCTCCCCATCCTGCAGGTGCCATCTTTTCTTCCTCTCTCTCTCCCCACGGCGCCTTCAAATATCTCCCCCTCTCCTCTCCCTTACCACCACTCCACCGTCTCCTCCTTCTTCCAGCGACAACGTGAGAGTGAGAGGGCGAGGGCAGCAGCTGCTGCCGGGTGTGAGAGGGGAGGAGGTGCAGCGAGAGGGAGAAGAGGTAGAGTGCGAGAGTGCGAGCTCACCGGAGCTACCAGGGCCGGCCGGCGGGTGCGCGCAGCAGGAGCGTAGCGCTGAGGAGGTGCTGTTGCAACCCAGGCAGCAGGTGAGCGCGGTGCGGCATGGCCGTGTGCAGCAGGCAGAGGGCGAGGAGGTCCTGATTCTGGGAAATATTCCCAGAATCAGACGTATGGACCTACGTCCAGACGACGCGGGAGACGTCTGGGGGAAGATCCAAACGTCTGAAAGGTACAATATTTCTTTCCTTCTTCCTTTCGCGTGTACGACCATGCAGGTCGTTTCGCCGAAGGTTCTGTTTCTTTGCTGTGCTGAGATCGATTGCGTACGCGTGCAGGGTTCGTTCGGTAAGGCACAAGGGCACGCCCTCCCACACAGATCGGACGTCTGGACACAGCACAGACGGCGAATAGAGTCTCCAGACGACTGGAGTGACAGTCAGATGTCTGGAACTAGATCTAGACGGTTCAGCGGGATTCTAGACGTTTGAAGAACAGCGCAGAAGTGAGGTATAATCTGAACCATCGTTTAAGACATCTGGAAGGTGTTCCAGACGTCTGATTTCGGGCAGACTGGTCGTTTTTGACCCGTTTAGGGTCCGTTCGAAATCCGTTTTCCATGTTTCAAATTTTGTTCTTCTCAAAATTAGTTCCTCTACTTGTTTACAATACTTGTATCCTATTCTGAGTAGTTTCTTGTGTTTGATCCTTGTGTTAGGGTCTCGTTCTGTTGCAGCTTTAGGGGTTGCGGAGGTGCGCGGACCTGCTGATCACGCCCCCAGTACTCCCGATTTTGCGGGTAGAGTGGCTCCCTTTAATTATTTATCAACATTTACACACTTGTGAGATAATTAATAGATTCTAAGGTATGGCATGAACCCTAGGACTGGAAAACTAGATTGAATGATAGATCCTAGGGTATGGGATGAATCCTAGGACTGGAAAACTAGATTGAATGATAGATCATAGGGTGTGGCATGAATCCTAGGAACAAAAACACCGAAATGAATGTCGTGAATATATGAATTGCAGTCTTGGAAAAGTAGAAAGAAAAATGATAATTGTCTGTAATTGGATAACAGTTGCTTGTTTATGAATGGATATTAACTGTTGAGAACATGGGCTATATGAATTTAAAGTTGAAAGGATGAAACCTAAATTGGCTTAGTTAAAGAAATATGAGCATGAACCCTACGGGGAATTAGGAGTAGAGCTTCTGAGAGGTAAATGGAATGGAATTGGGGAAGTGAGCTGGCCCTTGAGTACGGAGTACCAAGGAGAGCGACTATCCCCCTATTTAGTGCAGAGCGGAGCTAGATGCCCCAGGGACCTGGGGTTAGGTCTGGCCACTTTGTACTGACTTTTGGCCCTTGCGTACACAGTACCAGGGAGAGCTACTAGTGTAGGGAGAGCACTAGCCACCCCACGGGTCCCGGGGTTCTGCTAGCCTTCCTACACCGACTTGTTAGGCCCACTAGGCAAACCAGGGTAGTCAGGCGAGGGTGCGCGGACTGTGGAGGGGCAAGACCCCTGTTTGGTTACTGTGGAGGGGCTGGACCCCTGTTACTGAGAGGGCTCTGCCCTATACTGGTTCCGTGCTGTGCTTTGGGGTGCACCCGTTAACGAAAATGACTGACTGCGTGCCAGTGCGAGGTAGCTACCCGTGCGTTTATCGCGCGTGCCGTAGTCACCGTTATGTCTGTCAGTGACCTTGGGGTGGTTGACTGAGGGTAGGACCAGCACGGGGGACTCTCCCAGCCAGGAGTGCACCATGTGCTACTTCTACTTTTCGAAAAAGACTGCAATCAAGATCGTTCCCATGAGGAACATTCGAGATCAAGAGAAAGATCTGAGAAATAATTCGAGAACAAGTAAATAGACGAATAAAGAAAGAAACTAAAAACAACAGCTACTTATCCACCTTACTATTTTTCTTAGCTAGTTGGTTGCCACTCTACTCAGCGTTTCGCTGACGTGTCACCTTTGTCACCTTTTTAGGACTAGGTGTTCAGCAGCCAGAGCTTTCCGCTGGAGAGGGTGCTGGGCCTAGTAGAGCCCAGTAGTTTTACTTGTGTTGTACCTACTATACCATTTCTTCTATTGTAGTGAGTATTTTCTGTTACAACTGTACTCTTTATTGTAAGCATCATGCTTATGTACCTATTTAATTCTCTACTTTTGTGGTGGTATGTACTGTAGTAGTTCTTTTCTTTACTGCTGTACTTTTGTTACTGCTAGTTATATCATGGTGAATGTGGGTTATTTTACTGCTCTTCTGGTTACTTTCTCGTTGGACGACTGGGTCTTGGGATCAGTCGAGTCGGTCCGATTCTCGTGTCTCGTAGGGATTCGGGAATCGGGTCGTAACAGTTTTGCTAAAAGACAAACAAAAGATAAGCATGGGGGTGTCATAAACTCAAGTTTATGATCATTCTTATGCCCTAAAACAAACCTTGCTCTTAGGATTTTAACTTTTTGTGTTGCATTTAGGCATCAATTAGGTTAGGCATGCATTACATAATTTGTTGTGTTTTTAACATGTTTGTTTTAGTGTTAAGGACAAACAGATAGACAAATCCCTAAAACCCTAGCACTCATGAAGGCAACTGGTGAAGAGGAAACTCATTCCAGTTGGGACTCAACCAAATCCAGCTCATCATAGCTGGATACCACCTCACTTGAGTTAGGGTTAGCTCCATTAAGCTCCATTCAGCTCATCTTAGCTAAATGGTAGCTCAAGGCAGCTCATCTTAGCTCACCCTAACTCAAGTTACCTCAGACTCTGCTCAACTTAGTTGAGTCTAGCTCATCTTAGCTCCAATCAATTCACTGGGAGCTCTAGCTAGCTCAACTAAGTTGACAGGAGTTCACCTCAGCTCAGGTCCAGCTACTTCCAACTCTACTCAACTCAAGTCAGCTGAAGATAACTTCATATAGCTCAGGCCAGCTCAAGTCCAGCTCCTGGGAACTCTACATAGCTCAACCTAGCTGAGCTAACCTATCTTAGCTACTCCAGCTAGCTAAGTCCTCCCTGAGAAGATCAGACTTAGCTCACCTCAGCACATTTCAGCAGAAGGCAGCTCACTTTAGCTTGGCTTAGCAGGTAGCAAAGAACTAGCAAGCTAAGCCAGCTAAAGTATCTCCCTGTAGTTCCCTTCAACAGCTACCAGCTACAGTTCAACTCCAGACATTCCTTCCTCAGCTCCTCTTCCCTAAACCCTAGCTCCATCCCACCTCCTCCTCTACTCAACTACTAGCTAAGCTATCTTAGCTACATCTTAGATCCCACTGGCCATCCACCACCTGCAACCTAACTCCACATCACCACCTAACTAGTCCACCTACTTAAGTCCACCTAGCTCCACCTACTCCTACCCATGTTGGTGCCAACCAACATGCATCTCTTCACCCCATCACCACCTCCAAAAGCCACCAAAAAGGTGGCGCCAAAACCCCCATACCCACCCTTGTTTTGGTGCCACAAATTCCCTCCAAAAATCCCTCCATCTCACCCCAACACCTACCCCTAAAGCCACATCCAACCCTCCAATTTTTCCCTCCATCTTCCCCCTTCTAGAAGCCACTCCCCTTGGCACCAAAATGGTGGTAACCTTCCACCATGGACGGCCACCAGGGGATGCCCTAAACCCTTAACTACTTCTCCTCCACACCTCCTTGTTGGTGCCAACTAGCCTCCACCCTAGGATCATCTAACCACTTTCATCATACCATCCTAGCCATCCAACCAAAGGCCACCAAACCCCCTTCATATCCCTTGGTTTGGCGCCACCTAAACCTAGCCCTAGGATCATCTAACTACCCGCATAAACCCATCCTAACCCTACATTTGTCCAAGTCAACCTCTCCCTTCATAAGCCCAATATATATCCCCCTTAACCACCACCATAAAATCATCCTTTGGCTTCATAATCTCCACCTTCATCCCACCATATCCATGGCCAAGAGAAGGAGAAGAAAAAGATTAAGGGGATAGTCTGTCCCCTTGGTGCCTTCCCCTCTTCCCTTCTCTCTTGTGCCCCCATTAGCCATAGGAGAAGCCAGGCAAGGAGGACCTTAAGAGGAGGTCTTGAGGGTGGTCCACGCCACCCTAGGAGGAGTCTTGTGGGTGGAGATCATCCACTTGTGGAGTAGCAAGGGCACGCCCCCTTAGGGCTTGCCAAGGAAGACACCAATTTGGAGGAGCTTTTCAAGGAAGGAGAAGAAAGAGAACTTCTTTTCAAGCCAAGAGCAGCTGAGCTTGGAGGAAGAAGCCTCTCTCTCTTCTTCACCAACATCATTACAGGAGGATTTTTGTTTTCTTTTATTTTCATTTGTTAAAGTTGCCTTCTTTTCATTTTTGTTGCATCTTTGCTAATTGTTGTTTCTAACGTCTTTCACTCCCTCTCTCTAATTACCCTAGGTCTCCACGTACCTAGGGTGAGCTTAGAGAGAGGCCATTTTTGTCACTTAGGTATTAGCATTAGCAATTAGGTGTGATGATTTTCCTACATACATTTGCGTAATCGCCCGTTATTTAAAAAAAAACCCAAAAAATCTTATATCAAAAAACCTAAAAAGAAAGTTGATTTTCATATTAGATCAAGAGTGCATTCCTACCTCCCTTGGGATGACCCGAATACTTTCCCAAGTACTCGATTTTACAAATTTTAAAAGCAATTGGATTTGCATATTACAATGATATAAAAATCCTAATTACAAATCGCGCATTTCTTGTAGAGATTAGCTTCAGATATGATCGTAGAGTTATTCTATTTATATGTCATTGGCTTGATATTTTTAAAGAGGGTACTGATTTCAAAATTGACAAGAAACACAATTTCTTAAGTGTAAATCGTAACCATCAAATTCTTTAGTCTGATAAACCATTCACATTGACATGTCAAGCAGCATAAGTTTTCTATGTCTCCGATAATTGCTAAAGGGGATGGGTTATACTAATAAGAACAATACCACGCAATCACTTTGATGCACAGTCTGAAGCATACCAAGAATTAATGGAAGAAAGTTATATAGATTCAAATGCAGTAGATGTGGACATCTAAGGTTAGTAATAATTTCTTTGCTTTGTTTCATTTTTATGTAAATCAAGTTCATATTTAAATTGAAGAAACCTAAACTTCTACTAACATTTTCTATACACTAGAAATACCAAAACTTAAACCTAATCACGCACAGATGTTCAAAATATGTTACTCTTACTCACTACACTTGGTATTTATTTATGTTCTATACACTAGCATTTATAATGTTTTATTTAATTACTTTTATTTTTCAAATTACAGGTTATCAGTGACAGGCATACTTGAAGGTTGTTGTACTTAGAGGTATAATTCCAATGTCTTCAATTTAATTAGATAAAATTATGGGTTTTTGCTAAAAGTGGGGTGTGCCCACGTATTATTTTTTATTACATTGAATAGATGTGGGGCGTACCCACTTGTGTTGCATGTTTAGCTATTTTATTTGGATGGATGTAGGGTGTACCCACTTGTTTGCTTTATATTTCGTTAATTTGAATGGATGTGGGGTATACCCACTTATGTGCAATACAGGTTTATAGAAAAACTTTAGATTTTAAGGGAAAACACTGCCAAAATTTTTTAAATGACATTGCCACATCACCTAGCCATGCACTTATTCACCTCACTCCTACAATCCTAGACACACCGACTTTAGGAAACCATCACTCTAGCCTATCCATTTAGGAACCCAACCTAAGATGAAGGTGGAGAAGAAGGGAGAAAGGGAGACTGACCTAAGGAGGAGGAGGAAGAAGTCAACTTTAAACTAGTTGGTCTCATTTATAAAAGATCATATACTCATCGCTAACTACTTAAGTAGTAGAGGCACCCTCTCTTTGACAAACAAATTTTGGAGGAGGAATGGTAGAACCATCAAAAGACCCAAGTAATAAATCATAAGCCTTTAGCAAAGGAAAGAACAAAAAAATTGGTAGAAGTTCATAAGGGATACCATGTCGAATGGTTTGAGGTAGTTGAGAAACAGTAGGTAAAGAGGAGGAACTAAACTATAATCCTCTAGATCCAAAACTCTATGAGGCCATGATCAACCAAATGAAAATAATTCGTACAGAAAAAGAAGAATCGCAACGCTTCCCAATCGATCACTTGTAGAATCATCTTTGAATAACTTAGGTTTGCTAAACAATGAGTTAAATTGTTAACTTAGAACTTAGATTTGCTGAAAACCAGATAGAAATTGTTTTAGGTTTGCCAAACAATGGTTAAATTGTTAACCTAGAACTTAGATTTAGAATCATCTTTGAATAACTTGCATTTGCTTTGAGTTGTAAATATACAAATCCTTATGCTTTGAGTTGCAATTTTGTTTAATGTAGGGTGTGCCCAGTTTCATTTTAATATGCAAGTTTATATAGAAACCTTTAAATTTATAGGGAAACTCTGCCGAAATTTTTAAATATTTTTTTAATGTTTACCAAACTATTTTCATTAATGATTTATATATTAATGATTTTCAACTATATTAATTATTGCATTTTTTCCTTGTTACGGATGAAGTTATTTAAGAAAAAACCCAAAAGAAAGGGTCCCCCTAAGACACAGACATCCACCCAGCCTGATTCGTCTCCTCAGGCTCAGCCACCCCCCCGCACCAGGCTCCCCCCCAGTCACGTTTTGTACGACCCAAGGCAATGACACATTTACTACATACGGGGGGAAAGGGAAAGGGGAAGAAGATTACTCATACCTTGCCAGAGCGAGTAGAGGATGATCCAGATTATGGAGCATCAAATGAGGAGGGGGATGAGGTGGGAGAGGAGGAGGAAGATGAGATGGTAGGGAGTACGTCCCCATTTCTTGTGGACCCCTTAGCGGCGGGCACAAGTTTTGGTAAGAACTCATATACCTTTAAGAAGTAAATTACTTATATATTTTAAAGTTTATTATAACTTCAGAAATATATAATGAATATGAGCAGGTAAACTAAGAAGAGGATAGGGAAAGACAAAGAATCTAGACCCCCAATGTGTCCCCGAGGGTCTGAGGATAACAATCAGGCTTAGAACCACAGGAGAGGCGGAGAATTACCCAGGCTTCATCAGTTGAGTGGGCATAATGGTTAAGTCCATTGTGTCCATTTGCTACTTCGACTGGAGGAAGGTGCCAGTAGAGCTGAAGAAGTAGCTACTCCGATAATTAGAGGTAATTTCGTTTATTAAAAGTTATTTCTTTTATAACTTTATCTTAAAATTATTATCAAGTAAGATTGACACATTTTTTAAAAAATAAATGTACGCAAATTATGATTGGGGTGACTACCCCAATGCCTCCCGATATATCCATAAGCACGTCGCTAAAATCCACAAAGATTGGAGGACGGAGACTAAAAGAAATTTAATAATTTTTAAACATTTACATTTTTATTATGTACATAATTTCATATATTATTTCTAACAATTTATATTTGGTATTTAGTTTTTCTCGAACTGCAGTTCACTCGAGGAGGCAATGGAAAATTATCCTCCCAATGTCATGCCTCAAGATTGGAAGAAAGAATGTAAGCGTTGGATGGATCTCAAGATGGAGGTTAGTAAACGATTAAAAATGATTCTATTAATTTTATATATCTTAAATTCATAAAAGATATTATTGTGAATTCTACATGAGCAAGCAAGAAAAAATAAGGCCAATAGGGCCAAAGCTCCACCACTGACCCATTATTTAGGTCGAAGGAGCATCGAGACGGTCAGAAGCCGTTACGTAAGTATCAAAACTACTTCGCAGTTGAATATTACTTAATTTTTAAGTTATCTTAATATAATTGTATCATTTTTATATTTTCAGTCCACTACACAAGATGGGATGAAAATGAGTAGGATGGATATCTATGAGGTCACCTACAGTATGGTTGCAGCTGAGGGTGCTCATAAGTGGATTCATGAGTCATATTAGGAGAGTCACGTAAGTTTCCTAAACTCAAAAAATTTATAACTTTGTATATATATTATAATAATATTTTTTAATGCATTTAGGAGTAAATGATACACTTAGTCCATCCTCCCACTGACGAGACCTCCGACAGCATCTAGCAGCCTCTAGATCCAGAGGAGGCATTTATGAGAGTGATGCCATCGGACCACGGTGGTTTCGTTTGTAGTGTGAGGAGGGCACACACGTTATCCAGCTGGTATGGAGGAAAGGTGTCGTCTCATCTAGTGTCATCGATCAGCTACATCAAAAGATTGACACACTACAAAGACAAGGGAGGAGCGACATAAAAGAGAGGCAAAGAGGGATAAAAAGATGAATGCCATGGATGAGAAGCTTCTGACCCTTCTACCCATTCTTCTAAAGAAGGGACAGTCAGATCATCCATCTTCATCAGATCTCAACATCTATAGACGAGACGACGACGACGACATGGGCAGTGCAGGTAGAACTAGTGGCATCGGGGCAACAACATTTTGATTTTTATCCTTTTATTATGTTTTTCATTTTACCCTTTTTATGTAAATATTTCATTTTCAAACTTTTTATTTACTAGACTTTAATTATGAAATATAAACTTCTCTTCATTTTCATTAGTTATTTTTATATAAAAGTAAGCCTTTTAAGTAGGTTTAGTAGGCACTTCCCATCATTTTGAAATTAAAAAAATAAACCCATACATTTGACGTCGCTTATTCAAATAAGCGACGGTAGGTATGACGATAAAAATATTTTTGCCGTTACTTCTCATAAAAAGCTACAACATATAAGGTTCTAAAGAACCACACCTCCTCTTCTATGTCGTCGCATATTATGACAAGTGACGGCAAAAATATTTTTACCATCGCATCTAATGCCGTTGCTTATAATGAGAAGTGATGGCAAAAACTTTTTTGTCATTGCATCTATACAATCGCTTATTCGTATAAGTGATGGCAAAAAATAGGAGGGCTTCTCTAAAGCCTTATATGTCATCATATATAAGGACAAGGGACGACAAAAATATTTTTGCTGTCTCTTATATAAGCGACGGTGAAACTTAAGAGAAATCACATAAAGGTGGGAAAAAGTGACATATAAGTGTCGTCAGTTATTTTATAATTGGCAACAAATACAATTATTGTCAATTTTAAAACAACGTCAAAATATCCAATCCATCTGGTGGTCGAACAATATTTTGTCATCGGATGTACCTTCTAACCGACGTGAAAGCGAAACGCAACACTAATAACAACGTCGCTTAATGGTGTTGATTATATGGGCTTAACCGACGGCAAAGGTAGAGTATGTTGTAGTGACAACCAATGGTTTTCAAGCAAGATTATTTTTGGATGTAGTAATTTTAGGGTTTAAATCTTGCTTAGTAGCTTTTAGGATTCAAAATTCAAGTATATTCAGGAAAGGTTTTGTGAGACACACTAAGTTTTTGAAAGCACAAGTGAAGGTATATTCCTTTACAAATCAAAAATAATGTGGTGTGCCTAGTTTAGCCCTAAAAATTAAATCCTATTGGGCAAACTACTAATGAACCACTTTTATCTTAAGTGGTGCAGCAAAACAACTCAATCAATTAGCCTCTTGCACCACTTGATTAAGGCACCCAAACAATTTTAGCCAAATCTATGATGGGAACACCATCAAGAGCCATAACTAGCTTAAGTTGGTCTGATAAAGTTGATAAAAACTCTTAGATAACCATTAGAGGATCATATAAGCATAATATTCTATTTTGAGAAGAAGATAAGAAACCAGGGTTATTCCTACAATTTTAAATACATTTAACAAATACAGAATAACCATGGGGAATTTCAGGGGTTAATTAAAGGTTAAATGGTCATTAATGTCCAATAAGAGAGTCCATGCAGAACGAAACAGGTTTTCTCGCATTTCAAGAATTAATGAACATTTGAAATCCTAAAAATAGATCCGCTTGATTAACTAAGGTTATGGTCAAGATAAAATTCACCTAAACTCTCTAAAATTCATAGAAAAATATTCTATAGGGTTTGGTATCTTTGATTTGACCATCGGAAACTATTTTGACCTGAAATAGAGTCACAAACAGAAAGTTGCCCTAATTTGGGTTTCTATATAATTTTCCCAGTCAAACTTGGTCAAAACCTAAATCTGACTTCACCATTAGATTTCTTGGGTCCAAATTAGGTTTGTACCTAAACTTGGGCCTAATATGAGATCATTTTGACCTAGTTTGTGTTTTGGTCCAATCTGACTCTTTTTCTTATAAAAAGCCCCTCAACTTTCAAAAATCCTTGCGAATTGCCCCCCAACTTTGCCTTCTTCTTCACAGATAGGTCCCTACTACCATGGCAAGTGTGAACCCACACACCCAAGGTTTCAATCAAGGATTCCTCCTTGGTTACTTAACTAATCCCTTCCAAAATTGGAAGGGATGATCATGAGGAAATCCCTGATTATCTAAATCTATTTCTGGTCTCCAAATCTTCCCTTGTGGCTCATACGAATCATTGAACCTCAAGCCTTCTTTCCCTAAAAATACGATCTCTCCAAGCTTGTTTTCAAGCTTGGAGATTCGCTCAATGGCCTATAAAAGACCCTCATGGACAACCTTACCTCCTTAGCAAGTTTTTAAGATAAAAATCCCTCTTCTTCCTCCAACCTTCGGCTCACTCCACCTCGCTCCGACGACCTCCCTCCTCCGACTTCATCGTCGATCGCCATGTACTATAGGCGACCAGTTCCTACTCCCCGTTCTCTTTCGCATCTTGCAATACTGGCGAGATGTCCTCTAACCCTCCATCGTCGTTGTTCTTCATCACTGGAGATACTTCCTTCTCCGGCGTCGACTCATCACGGCCGATGCCTCCTCCACCCCTTTTCGTCTGTTAGCTAGCCTCATCAACTCTACTCCATCTACGTATCATCATCGTGCTGCTACAACTCTACTTCGACCACAAACTCGCTTGCACGTCCTTCGTCTTCCACCTCGCCGACATACCTCCGGCAAGCTCGCACAGCCGCTACACTCTACCAAATCGACTGCCACCACTCCCAAAAGCTCTGCCACATCCACGTGAGCAAAACCCCTCAAGAAATTGAGGGGCTTGCTTACCCAAGCCCTCCGCTGAACACCTTCATGAACTCCAGCCTTCTCCGCCTTCGCCCCACTCAGATATGCACTCGCACTGCACGCCACCACCACCATCACCTTCGCCAAGTGCAGGCGAAGCTCCTGAGCTTTCTAATTGGGGCGTAGTGCCCATATTTTCCATTTCAGGTTCACAGGTCATTGCCGCCAGTAACAAGCTCCTTCAAGAGAGCTTGAAGCGTGTTCTTGCTCCAAGCAGTCCAGGTTGCTGCTCCAGGTGATGCGGAATCCCTCCAAGTTCACGTCCAGGCTTCCAATTAGGAGCTTTGAGTGCTTCTTCATCTCCAATTGGATGTGAGTTTCACTCGGTTGCTTGTGCAAGGAAGGAGGGACCAGTTAGTCCCACATCGGAAGTGGGAGAGCATGTAATGGCGTATAAATTGATTTTGTGCTTGGGGCTTATCGCCTCCAACCATGGGGTGAGGTCCCACTACACCCTCACTCACAATCTGACCTAAACCCTCACTCCTCGCTCATCACCCACTGCCGGTGAGCTTGGACCCGGGTACGCATATCCAATTACTCGATTGCCTAGCTGCCTAAGAGAAAGAGGAGAAAAAAGGAAGGAGAGAGTGGGGGAAGGGGGGTTTTGCTTTTCATAGAGGAAACCCAGCACTTAGCCATTGTGAGGATTGGGAAGCCCCTTGTGTGTGAAGAAGAGAAAGAAGAGAAGAGCCGAACAGAAAAAGAAGAAAAGAAGAAGAAGCAAGATCAGTGTGAAAGCACTATAGTAGGCATCATTTAAGACGTCCGCCCTTGAGCATCCGATGTCTGATATCTCTGACAGAGTGCACTGTGCACTTATTGCTTACTTACATTTGCGTGGAATAATTGGTTGATCATTATTGTTCAGTTATTTGAGAATTATTATGAGCATAATTAGAGGGGTAATTGGTGATTTAAATCACCATTTTACCTCATTCTTTTTGCACTCTGATATTGACATTCATATATATATCATTCCTGCATGAAATTTTCATTATAACTTGCTCATATTTGTGGTAATATTGTGGCCTTTGAGATTAATTGCAACACTTGCCCCCTACATTCGACCTCAGATTTTCTTGATAACCTTTCGAGTTATAAATTGTATTTGTTCACGCGTTATTTCGGCTATATTGCAACGAAGTGATTTTAAAACCCCGATTTAGCACATAAACAATCTGTTTCTAATCACTTATGTGTATAAGTCATGCAGGTGTATTGGGTCCGAAGGTCGAAATCCTGGTTAAGTTACTGAATTAGATCAAAGTGAGGTGCCTTGGGTATGTGTGTGGGTTTTTAAGGTGTGTAAATTTCAGTTAATCCCACAATCAGATAAATTTCTTTTTTATATCTTTTTTTTATAAGTGGAGGGTGAGGTGGGTGGAGGTGGTAAACAAACATCCACCAAACATTTGCAAGGTGAGAGTAAAGAGTCTACTGGTGCTCTGAGTCTAATGCGGGGAATCTTAATTTGTGGATAATTGGATAATAATACCTGGAGTTAGGCATAGTTTTCGCTTTTGGTTCCTGTGTACAAATTCTTTGTGTGAATTTTTGTGAGAGCCACCAAATAAGGAAAATACACAGAGAACAGTTTCTAATAAAACTAGGACTAAGGTGGATGGTTACGATTGTCCTTTATGGAATTCTCAACTGAAGGAGGGTATTAATGTTAAGGTCAGAGATACTCTGTCCCATCCATTCCTTTCCCGGTGTCAAGAATAGACACTTCTACCAAATAAGCCACCTGATATCCTCTTGAACATCACCAATCCTAAATAATGCCTCGTGAATAAAGTACATATGTCATGTTGCATTGCGTTGTGTTGGTACATATATATGCGAAAAAAAAGAGAGAAAAAACTTTTGAAAAAAGATATATATAGAAAAAGATAAAGTTTGAAGAAAAAAAGCATTGAGTTTTATTCATTTCATGTCAAGCATATTGAGGCAACAATACCTACTACCCTCACAATCCACCAAATACAGCCTTGACCTATTTTTCCTATATTTCTAACTGCCCCAATACTGGTTGAAAATTTCTGACTTTGTTATAGGGTTATCAGAACTTAATTGAAGTGTTAATTCCATGAGAGACCACCAAATATATTTACAAATATGGTGAGATTGTGAGCTCAAGAAGAAGAAGAAAGAGAGAGAGAGAGAGAATGAGTATAAGGAACTAGAGAGAGCACAGTTTTTCCACCTCTCTCTAAGTTGATTTATTTGATAGTCTGGAAATCTAGGTTTTGTAATACTAATCTCTATGTAGCACCAGAGACGTGTGAGCCACCAAATACAAATCTACTTAACTCAGACATCTTCTATTTAAGCCAAAAGCCAGGGTTAAATTGGAGATTATTTTATATCCCCGAGGGAAGAAGTTTACCTATCCCAATAGAGTTTTATTAAGAGTTAAGTACGAGCTTTAGATGTGGATTGACTTTTCACTTAGATCCGTTGCATAGGCTACAACATTACACTTTCACGATTATCTAGATTTCTAAATTTTTGAATGAAAATAAAAGAAATAGATCACTAGTCAAACTCTTAATAGAATACATTTAGTCGTGCATTTGCTAGAGACTTGCAAGATTTAGGTATGGGGATATGATTACGCAGTAATCATATGACCTAATCTACCACAATTAAGTTAGATCCTAGCTTAACTTAAGAATAATACATGCATAAACATCATATTTTGCATCATAGTTGATTTATTAGTTTTGCAAATAATAATGCTATATTATGTTCTATTTTAGAGGTAATAATAATTGCAGGTAATTCAGGGCGCCGAATGATGAATTCGACCGTATGGATCTGTTCAGGACAACGACAGGAGTCCAATGTTTCCGAGATCATCTTGATCGAACTCCCGTAGCATCTTACAAAGTCCATGGAAGAGTAAAGTCAAAGAAGAAAGGTGGCAAAAATCTGAATCTCAGATGCCAAATTCGACCACACGGATGAATCTGGATTAATAATCGCAGTCCAACGGCGCAAAAATCAACTTGATCGAAGCCCTACAGCACTATCTACAAAGCAAAGAAGATGGATGGTCACGATAGTGCCACGTGGCGCCATCATAGCTGCCAAAGCTGCCGCCCCATCCATTAAGGTATATGCTACATGCTTTGTGAGTCGTTGGATCACCATCCAACGGCCACAAAAACACCACATCGATCGGCGTCCAACTCTCTCCATCAACAAAGGCTTCGTCCCAATCGTTGGATCATCATCCAACGGCTAAGAGCACACGAGGAGGAAATCAAATCCACAACAATCCACGCGCGTAGTGCATTGCTCAGTGCACGTGAAATCAAGTGGGTGACGACCATTTCAAATCGCGTAATGCCTGAAATCGAAGAGGCAACGAGGCACAACGAAATTCGAGTGTTGAATCTTCGATCAACGGCACAGGTGCAGACACATGGCATGCGGAGGTGCATTGGATCAAGCGATGGGCGAATACACATGATGACGTGCAGTTGGACGCCACACTACATGTAGGCACACAAAGGCGGTGCGGTGCGCGATCTCAACCGTTGATCTTCGTGATTGAATGGTTGAATTTGAACATGCATGCGAGTGCGAGAAAAGCGAAGCGGTGGTGCAACGCGTACTTTAAGCCATCTGATCTCAAGATTGAACGGCTAAAAATCAAAAGAGAGCGTGCGAAGGGCGCAAAGCAGTGAGCGGCGTGCTTTCAGCCGCGCAATCAGCATCTAAAGGCCCAACACGTGCCACATGGCGCAATCTAAGGTGATGCGCACGTTTAAGACATTTTGAAGGCTATTTTGAGGATCCATGGATCTCTCAATCAACGAATCTGATTAATCCAAGGTTGATACACGAGTTTGGGAGCTAAATACCTGCTTTACCCCTCAATTTAACTATAAAAGAGACCCAAGAGCCCACATCTGAAGGCATCTCATACTCCAGTCAATACATCTTTCGCTCCAGCCATCTTCAGACATCTCTAAGCTCCATCTTCCTCTGAAGCATCCATCAAGAACACCTTGGTGCACCGTTGCTGCTCTTCCCAACCTCTCCAAAGGCCACCAAGAACCACCCTTGGTGCCCTTGTTCTAGTAGAACTAGATAGCTACTTTTATTTCCAGTAGTTCTAGTAATTTCTTTTAGTTCTAGTTCTAGTTATTTTTATATTTGAATAATCTGATCTGAACAAATTTTCTTCATATATATACATATCTGATAATTCTAGCTCTAGTTAGTTCTAAATTGGTATTTTAATTAAGACGTTTTTCTGCCTCCCTGAGTTTGACCGGGACTCACAATCTCATTATATTTTATTTGTTTCGACGTATTTTCACGTTATACTATGATGTAACTATCTTAAACACGATTTCATGTACGAACACTACCCCAACTGGCTTAGCTTACTAGTTTTTTGCCAACTGCTATGCCAAGCTAACATGAGTTGGCTTCTACTGATATGAGCTGAGGTGAGTTGGGTCTTGTCTTCCCGGAGATTACCTAGCTAGCTAAAGTAGCTAGCTTAGGTCAAGTACCTCAGCTCAACCAAGTTGAGTTGAGTTAAGTCTCCGGGAGCTAGACTTGGCTGGCCTGAGATGGTTGAGGTCATTTTCAGCTGATTAGGTCTAGATAGTTGATGGAAGTAGCTAGTCCTAGTCAGGTTAAGCTTCCAGTGAACTATTCTGAGTTGGAAGAGCTGAAATGGAACTGGGACCAACAGTCTTGAGCTAGTTTAAGCAGCCATCCAGTTGAGGTGAGTTGAATGGAGCTAAAGTAAACTAGCTAGAGCTACCATTCAGTTGAGATGAGTTGAATGGAGTTAGGGATGAGTTGATCCAACTAGAAGATGTTAGGATCCAGCTGGAATGAGCTGGATCTAGCTGGGATCCAGCAGATAGGAGCTTTTTCTTTATCTTCTGCCTTCCTGGGTGCCAAGGTATGTGGGATCTAACTTTATATCTATCCCTGACACTCAACTAAATATATTAAAAATACAATAAAATGCAATGTATGCCTATCCTAAGTAAATGCCTAAATGCAGCTCGAAACCCAATTGTAGAGTTAAAACCCTAAGAGCTAGATCTGTTTTAAGGCATAAGAATGATAATAAATTGACGTTTATCACACCTCCCATACTTATCTTTTGCTAGTCTCTTAGCAAAACTAAATTCACAAAATGAATTTTGGGAAGTACTAATTTTTTTACTTTTGAGGAGGATATAAGAAAATGCGAGACCTTGGTTGATTGAAACAATGAAAGGCACGGGATTTGTTAAAGATAAAACATTGGGATTTGTCTTTGGATCCAAAAGTTAGTTGAATTGGGGTCAATGTATCTTTCAAAATTCACAAAATAACTCCTTGTTAATTCAAATGACCCAAAATCATTTTGTAGTTAGGATTTCCTTGGCTCTTGAATCCGATTCAGAACTTGCATAAATTTTAAAACCTTGTGTTGGTGCCTTGTGAGTGCCAACATTTATAAGGTCGTGCTTTGTCTTGAAACCTTTTTTTCATGCTTATTCTTAGCTTAATCCTATAACAGATGTGTCGGGATCATCATTCCCATTACCAATCCTCGAGGGGGTTCTGGTGCCAACATTTTGAGATAGTACTGTCCAAGACACCACCTAGGAGCTTACAACCTCAAAACACAATGCGGTGTAATGGGGCACTCTAGGCGAACTCAAGCTCTTGCTTCGACACTATGGATAGAGCATCGTCCAAGGCACTTAAGCCACGAAATGCCACTTAATGCTCCATCTAAAGATATGAAATATAGATATAGAGCCGCGTTGAGGCGGTAACATGTTGACATCACGTACTCAAAGGAGCCATTTTCCTCCTTCTCGACGTTGCGAACTCAAACCAATCATCTATTTCGGATTTCACTGAGACTAAGCAAAGGGATTTTCTAATTTTTTAAAATATTATTTTAGGTGTTGACTTTGTGTGTGAATTTTGACATAAGAATTTTGCAAGAGACACAAGTTTTTGGGTTGGAAACTAAGCCAAGTAATCTCTAGATCACAGAAGGAGATCAAGTCACCTGAATCATTACGAGTTCAGGTGGAATTTAGAGAAAGATACTTAATCTAGTCTAAAATTAGACCAAGAAATTCTAAAAATTGGATCCGCATCATAGTCCCTAGTTTGTTAAAGATTAAATCCCATTGTAGCTAAAAATGAATCTTTCAACTTTAGTCCCAATTTCAAAATTTTTCCCAAAGAGTTTTATGATTTTTCTATAATGAGATGCATGCGAAAGAAAAATTGCATATTTTTAGGTTTTGAAAATCTTGAATTGATCGTAAAAATTTAAAAATGCTCCCCCATGCTTATTATATGCAATGCCCTCATGCATTAGGAGGGAAAAAAGATCACCTTAGTGAAAAGCGGTCGGGTTCAGGATGGCTAAGACCTAGAAAAAGAAAGAGAAAAGGAAAGTAGGAAAAATGATGGGTTACCTCCCATCCAGTGCTATCTTTTACGCCATTCAGCCGGATGTGAAGCGATGCACGGAGGACAAACAATCATGTAAATAATTGGATACTTGAATGTCCTCAAGAAATATGTCTTCCTCAAGATCCCCTAAAAGATGATTGGTAAAAATATAGGGATCAAAATGAGATGGAAAAATGGAAGAATGACCCCAGTCTGGCCATGGTTTGAGTTCATGATGAAAGCCAAACTCAGGTGGGTCAGGTGGTAGGTCCAATGGAAAGGGAGTGGGAGAGAAGTCAGTGTGATGAAGGGTGGGTGAAGTCAGTGTGGATGTTGTTGGTGATAAATCAGGAAAATTAGAAGAGGAAAAGTCAAACCCTAGTTGATATGGAATGTCTTGGACCCCATTATCAAAATCTGAATAAGAGAAATCAGGTTCAATGGTGGTCAAAGCAGAGCAAGAGTTGATCAAGTACCGCTTCCATTTCATTATCAAAGTCCTCAAAAAGTTCATGATCAAGGGACCTCTTGGAAGTTTTAAAAATACCGAAAGATACAATCTGGTTATTGCAAGTTATATCTATTTTTCCGAAATGATAATTGATATTAGTACTATAACAAAATAACTCTTTGACAACTACATTTTAAGAACAAATTTATTTTTAAAAATAAAAAAAAGATAGGTGACAAAAAAATCATATCAAAAAATTGATCACTATTTTTAAGACTCATATTTAATCACTAGAATTTGGTTACCGGCCTATCCATATCTTTTCCCACCCATGATTTTACTTTCCCACCAAAATCCCACACAAACCCTACCCTTCCTCAAACCCTTTCTACTCCCCCTCCCATCACCCACAGACTCTGGCGTCTCCCCCTGCCGCCTCCTCCTCCTCCTCCCTCTCCAAGGCTCCCCCTCCCCCTCCTCGCTAGGTGTTGGTGTTGGCTGGAGGGGTCATTAAGACCATCCTCGCTGTCGTCGCTACCTCCCAATCTTCTCTCCTTCATGGCACGCTCTATTCGCAGAGAGCCACCTAGCCCTGTCACCTGCCCCTCAAGTTGTGATTCACTAGGTCTTCCTCGTCGACAATGGAGCCACGACCGCCACCGCTTTGCCCCGTGCCCATTGGATGGGCATCAGCTTCTACCACTCAATGGAGGCTTCACCTGGCAGTACTCTCCCTAAGGCTTCACCAGTTCTTCCCCATGGTTCAACCAAGTATATTTAGGTATGTGAGCAAACCTTAGACTTGGGTTATTGCTTGCGAGTTGTTTGCTTTGATGGAAAAAGGCTGTGGATTTTATTGGGTTGCACAAATGGAGCAGGAGGTCGGCTTGTAGTAAAACCAACTTGTGCTTTTGCATCTTCTGATGATGATGGGATTATTGCTGTGTGCGTCTATTTGTGATGGATGCTGTTTTTGGTGCCTTCTTGTTGGTGGATTTAATGTAATTTATGTTTAGCTAAGTAATGTTGCTTGATATATATATATATATATATATATATATATATATATATATATATATATATATATATATTCTTGCAAATGATTTCCTGAAGAATGGGGGACATTAATGTGCACAACCCTTGTTCTTACATCTAGGGCTTCATTATGGAAGCAAGGCATACAAAGGAGAACCAAATCTTTTCTTTCAAAGAATTGGCCTTGATTGCTTTAAAAAAATATAGGAGAAAAAAATACTTTTCATGAACATTAGAATGCATAACATGTTTACACAAACTCTTCTAGAGAACCTGAAGTTGACTTGATGCAGCAATTCTTGACGTTGCTAAATTGTGAAACAAAAAATTGTTAGGAAAAGAATTATATATATACTTATATCAACTGATTGGTTAGTAGCCAGTAGGGTGTTGAGCTTGTTGGCTGATGCTGAAATCATAAAAGCAACTGTAAATAACTCCCAACAAGCATGAAAGCACAAGCATGCTGAAATGAAAGTCATGGAAACTGAAGTAAAAGAAGAAACCATGTCATTGGGTTGACTTAGATGATGAGCTCCCCTCAAAGCCTGGATCTATTTTCCGAATGATGAAAAACTACCTTGTATCAATTACTATTTCTAATAAGAGGCTTTTTAATTGTAGACATGTGATGACAGGGTGTGGGTGGTTTAATATAAGATTCCCTTGGAATATGGAAGAGTTCAAGTAGTTGTGTGGATGCTTAATATGTTGGGAAATTTTAATGGTTCTGCACTCTTCAGCTCGTGTCTTAAAGGAGATTGAATTTGTCTATAAGGATGCAATGTGATACAAGGAGTTATTTTTATAGTTGATTTGGGTTAACTTATGAATCCAAAATATGATCCTTGATATGATTCTCTTAGCAATTTTTAGGAGAGAAACACAGTATTGAGTGATTATTCTCTTCTCCACTAATGTATGCTTATTAGTTAATTGGAGTAAGATGGTGATCTAGGGATGATCTAGCCTTAAGCTCAGCCTCGATGAATATCCCACAATGATCATTACCCTTCAAAGAAAATACATTCAGCAACATCTAACTAATTATTTTCAAGCCTAAACAATGGATAGAGTGCTCATGCCAACATCTTTTTGCCATTCCTTTTGTTGGATTAAGGCAGGATGGATTTCGTTGTTATATGTAGGATTGAGATCCATAAGGATCACAATTTAGTATGGTGCACAGATTGACTGAGAATGTGCAGATCTAGTATAATATCTTGTCCATTCACGAGAGTCAAGGTCACTCAGTGCTCCTTGTTTTGAAAATCAACAAAAGGAAAAATGGGAAACCCATGAGCCCCTACATGTTAAATGAGACCCAGCCCCATACAAAAATTAATATTGCTGTTCTGATTTTGCAGGGTCATGTAGGCATAAATAAGAAGCTGCCTCATTTGAAGAAATGGGACAAGTGTCTGAAGCAATGGTATGCAGTTTTTATTTAGCTACATGTCCAAGGTTCGCAGATGTTTGAACTTTTAATGTGCTTCCTTTTTATTCCAAACATACTCTTATCATGGCACATTTTATAACTTGGCCAACTTCTTGGTTGTGACTTCAGCCACAGTCAAAATTTTTCCTTTTCTCCTAAGATTTTCAGCAACCAGAAATCACAACTTCACAAGACATCTAATAGCCATGATTCCTATTGCCCACAAGCGATGAGATGTTCTCACAACTAGAAGTTGGTCATATGACTAGTGGGCTAAGATCAAAGCAAAGAGGAAAAAATTGTATTATTAAAGAGTTTTGATTGGTTGAGCTGCTAGGAACAAGATTGACAAAGAATACCATATGGCTACTAGTTGTGCACTTAAGAATCTATGTATTTACTGGACACATGGTCAAAATTTGATGGTTACCAGTTGCGCCTGCTTTTCTCACATGCATATGCTCCCACAGCATTCAACTAATAATCCCAAAGAATAAATCGCAAGTCTACAAATATGTGCTTATATCTTATAAAAAAAAGGTGCTTATATAGCCATAAGAAGATAGTGTGCATTAAGCATGGTGCAAAATAATTAATCAGTCAGAAGTAATTACAACATGCTTGGTAGGATGTATATGGTTAATAATTACTTTCCCATGCTTTAAATATTTAAGATTACTACATGATGATGTTGAAACATATCAAACCAATGAAGTAAAATTATGGAGAAAAGTCAATCGAAAAGAGTACTGGTGCAGCTATATCCCTTATAAATATCATGATAAGCAAAAACCAGCAAGAATATTTAATTCCTTGACACAGTGAGAAAATAAATAACATGCATTCAGAAGAAAAACAAAACCACCTTGTTTAAACTACAACAAGTTTCAAACATAAAGCTAAGTACATTTTGCAATTTTTCAATTCCTTTTCAACCCTAAAGTAAGCACATCTATTCATTTAATCCAATTCCATTTCTTCCTTAAAAAGGAGTTGAACTTTTTGATGTTGCATTTACTTCTTGGAGTTCTACTTGAACCAATTGCTTTTGGGCAAATGTTTTTCTAGTCACATGTTCACCTTTTTTCCCAAAGGTTGTAGAGGTGGTGATTGAGTTGCCTTCATCAAAGAATGTAGTGGTTTGTATCTGTTCTGATTTTGCAGGCTCATGTAGGCATAAATAAGAAGCTACCTTATTTGAAGAAATGAGATAAGTGTCTAAAGCAACCGTATGCACTTTGTCTACTTGCAAATAGATCATCTGTTTTATTTGATGTAAAACGGGCTTAATAAGGGCCCATCTTGGGTGATAAGATGGCACCTTCTCAATGCCACTTTATTGTTACATGGGTAATTACATATATTTTTCATTGCATGGTAAATAGGCCATCTCTTGGTTCAATGAGGTGTATTTATATAGTAAAATTAATTGTGTGCTATTTATTTTATAGGCTACGCCACAACTCACAAATAGAACAAAGCTTCCAAATATTGTGGATCCTGTGATTAGAGGTACAATGAATCTGAAACATCTGTACCAGGTATCAACATCGTATGCTTGTTACGTTCCTCTAAGTTATATTCTTAAGTGGAAATGTGATCTTGTAGGTTGTTGCTGTTGCTGCTCTATGTGTCTAGCTAGAGCCAAGTTATAGGCCACTGATTACTGATGTCCTGCATTCTCTCATACCCTTAGGGCCTAATGGGTGAGTTTACTCATTTCCATTTTTGGCCACCAACACCAACTGCGGTAGAGTAGTGGTAGCAGACACCGTCGCTAAACATCCCTCGAGAAAGAGCAAATTGGAAATTTCGCAGATATCTAAGTAGATGAAGATCCCTTATCAGAGCAATGACTTTCTTCTCAAGCTTCTTCATGGTGTTAGATTGGAATAGTTTTAACTTCTATTGTAAAGAGGAAAAAAAGAGTTGAGTGTTCTTTTGTATTATGATATATTTTTTTATTTTCTTGTTTATAATTTTTTCATAACATTTTAACAAGTATTTTGTATTTTTATTTTAATAAAAATATCTTTTGTCAAAGATCACTTTTGTCAAGCTATGCATGATATATGTGTTACTATAATTAAAAATGTTATGATGTTTTATCTTAATAATTAACATTCACAATTACATATTCCTTAAGGTTGTGTTTGGTTGGTCTATTAAATACTTAACTCACCACTTAACCTGCCTCCTATTTACGTCAGGTTAAGTGGACTTAACCCAACGTAAAGTTATTCCACATTCTCTGTGGAATAACTTTAACCTGCCAAAACGTTCAAACAGGTTAATTCACTTATTCCACCATTTATTCCACTTCTTCAACTTATTCCACGAACTTATTCTCCTTATTAAACGTGGCCTAAAAGATTATGAGCACATTGATTGCACAGCAATCATGTAACCTAAAACACCTGAATTAAGTTGGATTATAGCATAACTTAGGGACAATGCATGCATAAGTATCGTAATTTGCATAATGATTAGTTTGATTAGCTGCATAGATAAAATCGTCATTTTATGTACTAATAAGAGATGATTTTAATCGCAGATGATTCAAAGCCACGGATGACAGATCAGACCGGACAGATCTAATCAGAACGACAACGGGAGTCCAACGCTTCTGAAATCCTCTCGATCAGACTAGAGCATAGTGTGCAGTTCATAGAAGAATGGAGATCATGGAACCAAAGGATAAAGATCCAAGCCTCAGATGAAATATCCAACCACACGGATGGATCCGAATCAATGATCGCAGTCCAACGGCCCAAAAATCAACTCAATCGGAGGTCAGCATCACTGATACAAGGAAAATAAGATGAATGGCCATGATGGCACCATGTTGCGCCATCACTGCCACCCCCATGTCGTCGCCCCATCTGTGAAGGTTCTTTACTGTGCGTTGAGGATCGTTGGATCTCCATCCAACGGTCACGAACGTGCCACGTCGGCCGTCCACCCGCGCTTCATCAAAGAGGAGTGACTCTCGACCTTGGATCTTTATGCAACAGCTGAGAGCGTGCATCTTCAAAACAAAAACGCAACAAACAATAGGAATGGTGTGTTGGTTAACACCCTCTCCGCGGAGCGATGGGCGCCCGATCGAACCACGCCTCGTGTGAAATCAGGAGGGGTGTGCTAGCGGAGGAAATTGGGCCGTCAGATGTCGAGCGGAGTGTGGCTATGAAACCACATGGTGAAACGAGAGCGAATTGCGACTGAACGTGGGATCCGACGCACATTTAATGCGCGATCCCACGTGCTTCTTCGAAACAAAAGAGATGAGTGCGTGTTTAAGCCATCTGATCTCTCGATCGGACGGCTGACGTTGAGGCGCTCAGCGAAGGTGAGCAGTGAAGCGAAGAAGTAAAGCGCGCGCGCGAGGAGAGATCTGGAGCGTCCGATGGCCATCCGACGATGCAGGGCGTGCCACATGTCAACAAAAGGTTAAATCCGAGAGTAGAGAAGGATTTTGAAGGTGTTTTGAGGCCTAATCAGGTCCGTTGATCTCCCCATCAACGGATCTGATTGGCTTAAGGTTGTTGCATGAGATAGAGGGCCAAAATACCCTTTTTGCCCTTTATAAAAACTATAAAAGAAGGCCAAAGCCCCCTTGGATGAATAATCAACTTCACACAACTCTTCCACTTTCTTCTCTAGACCAAGCTCTCCCTCTACAACTCTACTTCGACCTTTGTCTTGGTGCTTTGGATCTGAGGTACTGCCGCATCTCGCACAAGCATCCTACAAGCGGTGTCATCCTTCTGCCTTCTTCTCTTTCTATCTCTCTCTCTCCCCCCTCTCTTTTTCTAACTATCTGTCTATCTATCCAAAATAGCATTTTCTATTGTGAAAAACTCTATTTAATTGCAATAAAATTCTGATTCTCTAGATATCTACTCTATACATATATGTAGGATCTAAAATATAGGAATATCTACGTGCACAAACACTCAAGCAAGATATTAGTAAATAACAAAAAGATTTGCATAATCAATTCAAACCACAAAGGACACAAAATGTGTAGTGGTTCCTCTCCCTTGGGTACTCCACTACCTAAGCCTCCCAGCTTAGGGTTTTTTAACCCGATTCCCTCAACCCCGAGGGAATCAATTTACTAAACGAGGTAATTAATGGGTTACCTCAACCTAAGTACAATAACGGGTTTGTTACAACTCAACGAGCAACAAATTCAAAATACAAATAAAAATTGATGTAAGAAAGAGAACTCTTACAACAAGAATTCCTATGCCTCTCAACAATAATTTAAATAATATTACCGATTTGAGAGCCTAGGATGGACGTGAATCGCTTCGTAGATGCGTGAGAAAAACACATCGTTGAGCTTGCAAGAATGTAGAGAGAGTGAATGTCAAGCTTCTTTCTCTCTTGAAAATATGATGGAAATTTGAAATATAGCTCTAGGAATTTTTCTTCTCTTTTCTCATGTGCAAACTACGGGTCCAAGGGATTATTTATAGAGTTAGGACCTAGTTGGGACGTCTACTAGACGTTGGGGTTTAAATCCCAATGTTCATATAGCTAAAATTAATTTTTTAGCCGTTCAGTTTTAAGCTAACGGCTACCTGGTACCGATACTAAAGTATGGTACCAGTACTCATTGCTTCCAGATTTGGGTTTTAAACTTTTAACACGAATTTGTAACCCACTTGTACTGGTATAGATCATTAGTACCGATACTCGTTACCTCCAGTACCGGTACTGATCATGAGTACCGGTACTCGTGGGGTACAGGTTTATCTTTTTGAAAAAATCCAAACCTGTAACTCACATGTACAAGTACTAAACTTTAGTTCCGGTATTTGTGGGTTAACAAGTACCTTTTTAAAGTTATTTAATCAATTACGTTCTTAAAAAATGATCGCAATATTAATTCTAATTTATCTCTAATTATTTTTACGATCTAAGTTATATTTCCTTGTTAAGAGGCATATACAATATATAAATATAAAATCTAAACTAAAAGGTCAAAGATGATCTTCTACTCCTCAACTCTTCCTTGTCATCTTGTCTCCTTATTATGATCTTCTCCTTATCATCAAGCCTCCATCATTTCTTGTTTGCCTTAATCTTCACTTAAATATGAAAAGAACTCCATTGCAAACATTAATTCATAATAATTTTGTTAACACCAAAACAAGATGTGGAACAAGGTTCCAACAATCTACTCCTTTTTGGTGTTGACAAAACTATCTTGCAAATAGATAATTAAAAAAATTAACAATGTTATATGAAGGAAAAAAAATTTAATTAAATCATCCCCCTCAAAATATGCTCCCCTTAAAAATATTACTATTTGCCCTTTATTTTTCTCCCCCTTTTTGTCAACCATCAAAAAATGAAAGGGTAAAGAATATCATAACATAAAATTTTCCAATAGTAAAACGATGAATGTGGGTACCAAGCTCCGTTAGGCCATCGTTCTTGGTCTTCATTTAACCGATAGAAAGGTTGACATGTTCTGTTGTGTGCCTTGATCACCCACTGATCTCTTTGATCTATTCCTGCAAAATAATGTGAAATATCTTTCCTAGGTATCTATTTTCTTATGGGTCATTTCAAGTTAGTACCTTTTAAACTTTGAGATTTATAGATCTCTTTTGTGTTAGATTTATAACTCTTAGAATTTTTGACCTTTTGGTACATCCATGCATGTTTATGTGTAGGTGATTTAGTATGTGCATTTTTTTTATTCTGAAATTTTGATTTTATAGCTTCACAAAATTCAGTATTTAACCTAGTTGTTGTTTTGAGATTATTTAAAGTACATTTAAAGTGCTTATAAATATCTTCTAATTCTACGATCTTTGTGTGCAACTGATTGTTACTCTCTTTTGATATTTTTAATTCCATTTCTAAACATGATTTATCTATTTCTAATGCTTGATAGTTATTCTTTAAAATTTTATTTTCTATTTTAAATAACCTAGCTTTATGATATAGTTCTTCATAAGCTTCTAATAATTCTTCAAAAGAAAAATCAGGATTTACCTCTTCTTCTGTGTTTTCTGAAGTTGCAACAAGACAAAGGTGTGCAATCTCATCTTCATCCGATTCACTGGAGTCGCTGTTCATGTCAGAGTCGCTATCATCTCATGTCGCTTTAAATGCTTTCTTCTTTTTCTTGAGCTCCTTTGTTTCTTTCCTATTGCCCTCCTTCTTGTTTACGGGGCAATCCTTTCGCAAGTGGTCCTTTTTCTTGCACTCATAGTAAATAACATTAGTTGAAATTTTATTGACTTACTTACCTTGTTTCTTGAGGAAATTCTGGAATTTTCTAGTAAGCTTTTCCATCTCTTCGTATTCCGATGTTGTTGAGTCCGAGTCCTCTATGATTGCTCTAAAAGCAATACTTTTCTTCCTGCTTGTTGCCTTCTCCTTGCTTTTCTTTATGTTCTCCAATTGAACTTCATATGCCATGAGGCTTCCAATCAGATCATCCAAGGGCAGAGTGGATAGATCCTTTGCCTCTTGGATCATTGTGGTCTTTGGAGACCAATCGCTTGTAAGTGATCTCAAAACCTTTCTTACAAGCTGCTCCTCTTTCAGCTTGACTCATAGATTTTTCATTGGATTCACGATCTTTCCAAACCTTGTGTACATGTCCCTGATTGTTTCTCCTTTTTCCATCCTGAAACACTCATAATTTTCTGTTAAAATAGAAATACATGTTTCTTTTACCTTGCTTGTACCTTCGTAGGTGGCCTCGAGAGTGTTCCATATCTCATATGCGGACTCGCATGCTGAAATTCGGTTGAACTTCTCCCTTGATAATGCACAATAAAGTGCATTCATCGCCTTTGCGTTACCCACGATCTTCTTCTTTTGATCCGCCGTCCAAGCGACGCCTTCCTGCTGCTCCGGATCCGTATACTTCTCTTGAATGAGAATCCAAGACTCCTCGTCAATTGCTTTAAGGAAGACTTGCATCCTCCTCTTCTAATACCTATAGTCCGTCCCATCGAAATAGGGATGATGGGTAGAAGACTGTCCTTCGGTGCACCTTGAGAATGATGCCATTGCGAGTTGATTTGTTACGTCTTCTCGCAACCTCGCTCTGATACCACTTGTAGGATCTGTAAATCACAAGCACACTAGAAAGGGGATGAATAGTGTGGTAAAAAAATTTGCAACACAAAGCAAATCACAAAATGCACAAGATATAGAAAAGAAATAAAGATACAGATGTAAGCAAAATACAAATAAGAGCTTACAACTAATCCCTAAGTCTCCAACAATTATATAGCCTAATTAAAGTATATAAATTGATCTAACGAGAAAATTGAGGCGTAAAACAAATGGATTTTTCAGAGAACACGATCGCCTTGAAGACTTGTTGCAAGTGGAGAATGGCCTTGAGAGAATTGCAACAAGACAAGCTCTTTTGCAGCTAGAAATATGAGAAATGAAGGTGTAGGCAAAGAAATAATTTTTTGCTTATTGGTTGTGTGCAAAAGACACTCAATGAGTGCTTATATAACCCACAAAGCACCTTCCCTACGTTACTAGCCGTTAGGGGTAATTTGGGAAGTTTAAGGATAGGTTTAATTGCAAAATAGCCGTTCAAGTTGGTCACAATGGTTAGTTGGTACTGGTACTAAACTTTTGGTACTGGTACTGACTGCTTATAGTCAGCCCAACTAAGTCATTAGGTATCGATACTCATGATGAGTACCGGTACTTGTGACTCACAGATTTGGGTCCAGTGACCTACATGTACCGGTACTAGTGATTAGTACCGATACTTGTAAGGTCCAGGCAAAAGCCAAGTGCACAAACTGTGACCACTTGGTACCGGTACTCATGATGAGTATCGGTACTTGTTGCTCACAGTTTGGGACTTAGGCTCAAATTTGTGCCTAGCATATATCGGTACTTATGAGCAGTACTGGTACTTGCTACAAGCACCATATTTTGTAAGTTTTAAGTCAATTTTTAGAGAAATCCAACTTACTCTAAAGGACTTGATTTTGAAAAAATCGATTTTGAGGTTTGAAACGAGTGAATGAACGATTTTTTGAACCCTAATTATCTCTACTTTGTTTTTAACTTTTAGATTTTGTTTTACTTGTTAGGAGACATACAAAGATTCTACAAAAATAATAAATACAATAAAAACTAGTCTTCTAATCTTCTTCTTCCATATGCAATCTTGTTGCTTGCCTCCATAGGTTCTTTTGACTTGTAATACTTCATAAACACATTAGATTTTACCATGGTTTTGTTAACAGCAAAACACAGAAGAGAAATGGAACTAGGTTCCAACAATATATACATATATATATATATCTATTTAAAATTATTTTTATTGAAAAGCTTCTGTTAAAATTGAGATTGCCTCCATGCGAACGACCCGATACTTAACGGATTTTATAAATTTATTTGTCGACGTGTTTCGCACTATACTATAACTAAATCATCTTTCAAAACGCGATTTATGCGCCAGACACATATTTTTGTTCTTAAAACTTGTAGAGAGAGTAATCTGTCCCTAAAAAAAATCAAATATCAAGTCATTATCTTATTTTGTGTCTAATCTATTGTGACCATTTTTCTGTCAAAATAGTTTTGAGGGCGGAAAATCTGTCACCAAAACTTTTAGTGACCCTCATTTGGGGGACAGATTTTTGGAGATGGATTTTCCATCCCTCACCCTAAAATCTGTCCCCACAGCCTTCAATTCCATCTCCAAAGGTCGTCACTACAAGTCTATTTTGTTGTAGTGTAGCTTGTGCAGTAGCCAGAAAAGGCCTTCCAAGGATGATAGGGGCATTTTTGAGTTTCTCAAGTGCCTCTATGTCAAGGACCAAAAAATCAACTGAAAATAGACAATTCTGGACCTTGACAATAATATCCTTGACAATCCCTGCGGTTTAATGGTAGATTGGTCTGCCAGTTGTAATTGAACCTTAATAGGTTTTAATTTATCGAATTGGAATTCCTTGAATAAGACCGGGGGGATGAGATTAATAGAGGCACCTAAGTCGAGAGGGGTGTGATCAAAGGTGGTGTCATTTATGGCAATCAAAATGAGTGGTGCGCCTGGGTCCTTTTTCGTGAGAGGCAACTTGCTCTACACAACTGAGCTCACTATCTCAGAAAGGACCACCCTTCCTAAATTCTAGGCCTGTCGCTTTGGAGTACACATTTCTTTAAAAAATTGAGCATAGGCAGGGATGACATCTACGAGGGGGATGTTAGTCTCGACTTGCTCAAATAAGTCTAAAAGATCTTTGTGAGAGGGCTCTGATTTCTTTTTCTTAGAAGGATTAGATTGCAGTGTTTGAGGATAAGGAAAAGGATTTGAATCTTGTTTTTTTGGTGTGTCTTTTTCTTCTTCCTTATTGGGGTTAGGAGTGTCAATTTGCATAAGTTGAGAGTGGGTTTCATCAGTTTGATATGAAGGCCTTGAATCAATGGTGGTTTTCCCAATCCTTAATGTAATTGCATGTGCAGTTTGGTTTTTCCTAGGAGGAGGAGGGGGGGGGGGGGGCGGATAGAAATCGATTTCATAGGGTGAGAGTGGGTTTCAATTATTTCTCAGATTATTTGGTGAAAGTAGTGATAGCATTCTTAAGGGGATTAGTCTTTTCAATAGGGAAGAATTTTCTAAGGAAAGCATTTTTTAGCTCTTCCTATGAGTTAATCGACCTCCCTATCATTCTGTAGTAGTGGCCATATTTGTCCCTTAAGGAGAAGGGGAATAGTTTCATCATCAAAACATCAAGATTCATATTCCTGGGTTTTATAGTTTGACCAAGAGTGGTAAGATCCTCAATGTGCTAGAATGGGTATTAAGTGTTAAGTTCAAGGAAATAGGCTTGGATAAGACCGATGCACTGTGATTTTAGCTTAGTTGTCTTCAAGAACCCGCACAAAAGGTACTGCATTGTAGGTGACAGGATCTTAGAAATCCTAGTAGGGTCTAGATTGGTCTACATTCTATTGGCGGTTCACAAACCAATCATCAAGGTGTTGATATAACTGTTGAATCAGTTCGCCCTAGCTAGGAGGGTTTCTTCCGAGGTTCCTAATCCAAAGGTACTTTCAAAGGTTGGTGCAGTGATCTCCTACCATTGATACACACTATAGAAGAGTAGAGGGATGTGGAGGGAATGGACGAGAGATGTGTGCCCTAACTACCAAATCAAGCAAACAAATTCTAGTCTAAATGTGTAACCCTAAGGGACCTAATCCGGGTACAATTGGGATTTGATTAAATCTCCTAGATCCTTGAATTACTTGGTTGGCCAAATGGGACCCCTTAGGACAATTCGCACGGCAGTTCACCTTAGAGGTTAATGTAGTTATTGCAGCGTTCCATCTAGTCACTAGTTAGTTCGAGTAGACAATACCTTAATTCCACCCAGCCTTATCTTATTGCACCAAGATGGTAAATCTTGTATAGGATACGTTTACTTAGTTTTAATTAAGGCTAGGATATTTGTGCTCAGGAATGTGATGGGTGTTAGGGGGTATTTGCCCTTAAAGATTAATTTAGAAGTGTGTAGTGTACTGTCAAACAAACAAACAAGGCCTTTATTAAGAATGTCTTTTAAGGTTTCACCTTGTTGTTACGCATTTTAGGGTTTCACAAACAAAGTTATTGTGAGTGATGTAACTTTCTTTAACAATTAAGTCCAATGCAGAGATGATGATAGTTTCAAGGAAATTACTCACGAGAATGTGTAAGTCCACTAAAGGCAGTTCAACCCAAGAATGAATGCCTTAGAAATAGATATCTTCTATTCATGTGTGGGTTTTACGACATGAATCAAGCTTTTTTTTTTCAGTGCAAACCTAAGTAATGCAAGTTCTAATCTAAGTGGAGAGATGATGGTAACACCATCATGCTCCATATCTAGCTTAACTTGAATAAGTTCTAAGGTTAAATTCACTTTATTAACCAATAAAAGGGTATAACTTAATAATATAAAGAATTAGGAGGAATGGCATCCAAATTAGTTAATTCTGCTATTTTAACAGGCTAACAAAAATGCAGATTAACTAAAGGGTAAATCTATACTCAATTGAAGATCAAATGAGCTTAAATTCCTAATAAGTAAGCTTGCATTGACTGATTCATAATTTCTATTAAGATTGAAGGCTAAATTTTAAATAAAAATCCTAATTACAGCATCACTTAAATAAATAGGGTTCTAATAAAAATAATTATAATTTAAACCTTCTAAAAATCATTGAAAAATATTTCATAAGATTTGAATTAATTAATTTGACAAAATGAACTCAATTTGATCAAAATCAAGGACTGAGGTTAATATTCAATACATTTTGAGTTAAAATATAAATTGATCAAGAAAATTCCATCAAAACCCAAAATTGAAGTCACCATGAGATTCTTTGGGTCTAAATTAGGTTACCCTAAAAAGTTGAGACCTTTTGGACCTCATATTTACTTACTTTACAATTTGGCCCCTAACTTTCAAATTCCTTAGGAGTTGGTCTAAATTCCTTTCATTATGGTCCTCGACTGACGTCATGTTGATGTCAGCCATCTTCAACCTTCAGCAGCAGCAATAGCTTATGCAAGCTATTCTTGGGCATAAGTTTTAGAGATCAATATCTCCTAATCTGCTCGTTGGATCCTCACCAAATTTGGTGAGTTGGATTCCTCGATCAAACGCGAGCAATTTGACTCAATTTCCAGCTCTAGATTCCTTCTATAGAGCTCGAAAATCATGGTCAAAGATAGCGTGTATTCCTTGCTATCAAACAACTCAATCACATTGGAATTTTGCCTCATTTGTGAGGACAATCACTACTATAAGAATCGCCAAGGTCCATTGATTCTTTTTGTCTAGTTTTGGCGCGGGTGCACCCCCTCCTTCCTTGACGCCTCCATTAACGAGGACCTAGAGCTTCTTCGACCCCGCTGTTCAGTTGCTCCCACATACGATAAGGATAGGCTTCTCTTTGCGTTGCCGTCCTTCCTACCAACGAAGACGACCCATCTCCTCCTCATCAGCTCTAATTTCTCCCATCTTTCTTCGATTGGAGGCCTGCCACCACCCTAGGTTATCTTCCCCTTTCGTTCTCAATTAGCTTAGGCCTGCCACCACCCCAGGTGGGCTTTTAGGTATAGGATAGCTTAATTCTTAGCCCACCAACCATGCCATTGGGGGCTTCGAGAAGCTCCTCCGCCACACATGCACACACCTCCATGCACGTCTTAACCATAGGGCTTTGCTTTAGGGAATCACCCTGAAGCTTCTGGACTTAACGAGAGGTCGAAAGACCTCGTTCTTTTCCCGCAGGACCTTGCTAGAGTTCATCATCTCCCTTAGCTCTGATTGTCACCTCCATCGCGTCCACAACTTTACCCGTTGATTCGCTACCACCAACAAGTCCGCGACCACCGTATGACCTCCCTCTACCATTCGCCGAACGCATCCAATGGCTGGATTGAAGCTCCGAACATCTCCAACGAAGCCCTCGACATCGGAGAAGACAAAGCTTCAAAGGCTTTAGCATGAGGGACCTAAATGCAGCATTAAATTTTTTTTAGGGTCTTTTTATAATTTATTCTTGAACCTTTAAGAGTATAATTGCAATTATTATTTTCTTAGGGGTTTTATTATAATACATTGGTTTAAAATTCTATTGTTAAAATATTCACTAATCCACGATTAATTAGACTAATTGAATGATTAACAAGTAATTAAGTTGGATTAAGATTTTATAAGCACGCACATTTGGTTTTCAATTTCACGCAATCTGCACCTCAAATTTAGTCCCACCTCGTGTATAGAGAAAGCTCCTGAGCGCTACTTTATGTTTGCGCTACGGACCCCATCGGTCAGAACACGGGGACGACTCCCACATGCCCATGCGCACACACACCTAGGCCCGTGAGGGCAGGAGAGAGTTGGGCCCATTTGGGCGTTGTTGGGCCGCTGACTTCTTTTTGAAGTAAAGAGAAAAATAAAAAGAGAAGGGGAGTTAGACAAAGAAAAAAGGAGTAAAGGAAAGAAGAGAGTGCGCGCGCGCAAAGGTAAGAGCAAAGGTTTAGATTGAATCATTAAAATTAACTCAGGTCGTTTAGTCCCACATCATGGACTTACAAAGCGAGTGTGAGGTATATAAGCTATTGCGTGCCAAGGCTTACTAGCCTAAATAGGGTGGCTCTCCATAGGGCATATATAAGCCCATTGAGCCATATTATATGTATATAGAGAGTAATTGAGGCCCATATAGGGTATGAGAGTAAGCAGCAACCCATTTGGGGCCATTGGAAAATGGGTTGGACTGTGGAATGTTGACTCGTGCCAAACCCAAAATTTTTGGTGTAAGGAAAAAGAGAAGAAAGACTTAAAAAAAAAAGAGCGCTTGCTTATAGGAGAGGAAAGAAGAGAGATGAGTAGAGGAGAAAAAGCATTCTTTTTTCTCTTATATTTTTGGCACTTGATTTGATTTTTATTTTTGAGTTTGATTATTGTTTTGTCTAGCATATTTCTCTTATATCAAACTCTTGAGCTTAGACCTTTGTAAATAATTCGATATTGATAAGTTGTGCAATCATTTATTCCCTGCGAACAATCTCGGAACTCATTTCGAGAAATTATAAATTTACGTGTTAATTTGCTTCTGTCGACTATATTACGATGCATTTCCTAAAACCTCGATTAAAGCACTATTAACAAGAGACATGTACTTGACTGGGTCGATTTGATTTGGCCCAGGGCTTGAATCTTCTACAAAATACACAAACCAATTAGAGGTAAATTAGTTAGAAACTAAATATGCAAACGAAATGCAAGTGCATGCAAAAGAAAGCAACTTAACGCATCACCTCCCCGAGAACTGCCCTAAAAAGTGATTGTAAAATCGTGATAATGATAAATGTGTCATTGTAGTTGTGAAAACATGTCATTTTAAATTTATGAACTCCATCTCTTAAGGATATAAGTGAAGTGTTGGGAGTACGAATCATCTCATAGAGAGGCCTAAGATTGCATCCTGTAGTGTGGGACACAAGAAATATTTTTTTGATATTTTTGGAGGTTTATGATTTTTTTGGATATTTAATTTCCATGTAGGTCAGGACTATTCTGGCCCCTTGCCTTATGACACCTAAAACCTAGAGCTACAAGTCTCAAACAAATCAACCAATTTTATTCAAGATTTCAAATTTAGAGAGCTAACCAGTGCAAATAATTTCACAAACTTTGGATTAGTAGAAAATTTAGAAAAAATCCACTAAATTATAAAAATAGAATTGATTCTTCAATCGGACCCCTAATATTGTGTGAATTTTATAAAATCATCTATAAATAGTTAGGCTCTCAAATTTGGTGGCATGAAAATAGACTTGAAGACCTACCTCAAGTGCTTGGAAACTAGAAATGATTAAATATCGCGAGTGCTTTGGAAAACTAGAAAATGCATTATGATCATCTTAAACTCCCATGGAACTTAGCAAAAAACGTGGACAACTTCACTTTACTCATGAATTTAAATTCTTATTTTAATCATACTTTTAAAATATGCCCAAGCTTAAAATCATTGGAATATGGGAATTCACAGAATTTGAGGTCATTTGTAACTCAAAATATGTTGTCTAGTGAGGAAAAGATTCTAATATGCATCAGGAGTAATAGGTGGGGGGGAGGGGGGAGCGTTACACGTGCGCATCCCCTCTTCCCTCTCGCATGTGCATACTGTGCGCAGGGTGCGGACCTATCTCATGTGCATCGCAGTGAAACATTACCACAGTCCCCTCATTTGACCCAATTTCAGGTCCAATCTTGCATATTTCCGAGCTCCCACGGACTTCACATATACAACCTGACATTCATAAAATTTCTAGTCTAGATTTTACATATTTGCACAATATGAAAATTAAAGAAATAGAACGTGGGGGAAGAGAGTGCCCTACGGAATTCTATGATAAGTCCCATGATGCCGCAAGGTCTTGACAATGAGTACAACGGCTTCAAGTCGAAGGGTGGAGCTGTGCGGTGTTCCTAGATTCGCCTTGTCGTCATCTGCGGTGAGGTGGCAACTGGTTCTCAAGAGGAGGAAACTGGTGGTGTGCGTGTAGCTGCTGCTGCATGCACGAGGGTCTAATCATGGTAGCGACCAAAGGGAGGAGGAGGAGAGTAGTAGCGCGAATCGAGGAGAGGCTCTCTTTACACTCCCTCTTGCTCTCGCCCGCATGAGGGCATGGGGAGGAGGGGACAGTGGCGAGGGCAGTTGCAAGCAGTTGCATAACGAGGGCGACGTGACTGAGGGAAGGTGGAGGGATGGATTGGTGAGGGAGAGCTCGACGGGGATAAGGTGGTGAACAGGGAGAGGAGCCGCTAGTTGTGCGTGGTGGGGTGGGGGGTGTGTTGTGTGCCGTGTTCGAGATCCCTAGGGCTGGGCGGTGTTGACGGGCGTTCCACCTCCCCTGCCCCTCTACGGCAGATGTCCCATGGGGTGGGGTAATATTGCAATTTCCACCTTCCGAAACTCACAAATTCCTTTTTTTTCTCTTTTTAAATTTTGTCCCCAAACAACAATTACACAAAATGGATCTCAACATGGCATCTCCATTTTGAAACTGAATTTTTTCTTAACATCCCAAATAGACTGACCCTTAGGAAAATAACATTGAGTAACCGAGGGATCCAATCAAATTCAAGAAGAGGGATATCTTTAAAGAGTTGTAGTTTTCTTAAGTTGAATTCTACTCTTTTCTCGAAGCCTCCAACGTAGTCGGTTGGATAGAACGATACTGAGGTTTTGTTTGGTTGGGGGATAACTCACAGATCATCTTTCTATCAAAGAATTATAAGAGAAAGTCAACAACATTAATTGAGAAGTTAAATAATATAGCATATTCAATTTTACTAATAACATCAACATCAAACTATCCACTACATCACATCAACATCACTATATAATAAAATATATCATCTTCAACAAAATATATCTATTAAATTATATTTATTATATTACATCAATCCACTCATATTTATATTATAATATTAAAAAATTATCAACCAATATCAAATCACACATTCAATCATTTTATTCCACTATTTATTTTTATACCACTAATTAAACACCTCTCAACTTATCTTTAAATTATTTTATCCTAATATAATCCTTATTCTTATAAAGCATTTGACACGAATGCGGGGGAGGCGGGGGGATGTGTGTAGGTTACTCCTTGGAAAAAGTCGTACGTTTCCTATTTATCATCTTAAAATGTCCTTTATCGGCTAGACAGTTGGCAACATCGTTTGAAAGCACGACGAAAGGAGGATCGTAGCCCATGACATCCAATGGCAAGGTGTTGGAGAGGCTCAAATAGGAAAAAGACTCGGTGGAGGGTGGGCTTAATTGGCACGGCCATCTACATCACGATATGAAAGGTGGTGGCACCGTTGACATCAAGACAGCAACGTGATCTTCACAAACACTATATATATATATATATATTCTCACTACCCGTATTTTATCTCTGTAAGGGGAAGAGACGCGTGCTATCGTTATGTTAGCGCATGTATATATTGCAAATTAAGATAAAGTGAAACGGCCAATTCGGAGACAGACGGAGCTATGGCTGCTTCTTCTTCCGCCTCCATCGAAATATGTCCTCTTCTTCTCCTCTTGCAGACTCTCCTCCTCTCTACCTTCTTCTTCTCCTCATCCGATGCTTCTTCCCATTTCCAAACCACCGCGACTTTCGATGGTTGGTATTCTCTCTCTACTGTTTTAGTCTTTCTGCTATTTTGCTCTATCACTCTCTCTCTCTCTGAAATCTCGACATTTGCCTGTTCTGATGAAACTCGTGATTTTAAGAGCTGCTGTTCAGTTGGGTCATCTTGAATCACCTCTTCAACGGGATTCGTGTGCCCAAAATCCCACGTTGGCTGGAAATGGGCGAGGATTTTAGTGTTCTATCCACCTTTTCGACTGGTTTACACAAATTTCCGGGTTTGTTATTATGTTGGGTTTGGTCTAAGTTTTCCCTTCAGTTCGTCTGGTGCTCCCAAAAGATTTCCTTCTGTTCATAGAATACCGCATTCTTCTCCGTCTTTCATCGAAATGTTGGTATTGTAGTATGAACCAGCCTTCCGCTGTGACTCATCGACCCAGCGATGCGGTTGGATTTTTTTATACTACCTCCCGATTCTTCTTCTTTTTCCTCCTTTTTTTTCTTCTCTATACACAAAGTCTCGACTTGGCCAGATATGCTTAGGTTTCGCTCTGCCTTAGAAATAAATGTGAAATTGTTCATGGCACTAATCCCGCTCTCTACCTCTACGTGTGCTTGAAGTCATAGCTAATTTGACTACTTGGCTTGCCTAAATTTCATCTCTATATTTTTTCATCCTTTGAATAGTGATTGAAATGCCATTGGCATGCGGTGAAATGTCACATTTTGGACATAGGACTATTTCAACATGGTGTAGGTGTTGATTTTCATGTATGCCAACAAAATTTCGACCATTTCAATGAGATTTTGACCCTTTCGAGGAAATTTTGAACATTTCGACCAAATTTCGGTGAATGGTTCTGCTTCCAATGAATTTGATGCAATAGCATGTGAATTTTATGGAATTATGAGGTCTAAATTTGTCAAATTACGTGTTATGTAGTTAGGTTTTGTGGAGGCTGATAGATATGTGCTTGTTTATATCAGATCTCTGCATTTAGCTGTCGTTGGTAGATCATTTGATTGCTAGAGATTTTCAAATAATTGAATTGCTTATAGGTCAGTAATGATTAGAGATATAACTAAGCTATGTTTAAGGTCCACCATGGAAGGAAATGGCATATTCATAGCTGCAAAAATCGGTCTATGAGACTGATTAATTGGTTGCATAATCGTATGCGGTCAAGAAACGAACCTTATGTACATATTCAGGCCTATAATAGTGTAAGTTAATTAATCGACCGATTATCCGATTAATTGATTGATTAATTGGTCGACTGACTTTGAGGTTTTGAGTTTTCCATTTTGTTGAGCCTCGATTACCGCACCAAAGCCAAATATGGCTCCCCGACCACTGACTTCCCCTCCCCCTCCCCCTCCCCTTCCCCAACACTCTAACCTTAAGCCTTAAACACACCCTCTTGGCTCCTTCGGCTCTCCAACACTTGATCATTGCCTCCCAACCTGTTTGTAAGGCTTCTTCAGCATCTACACTGCCAAGCCTCTCCTAGCCTCTTTGTGAGGCTTCTCCAGCCAGCTGCTCTCCTATCACTGCCCTCCAATCCTTCAGATGGTGGCACTTCTCCCACTGCTGCTTTCCCACTACCCTTCAAAACTTCTTACTAGTGGGTGGTTGATGCTGCTCTCCAATGGTAGTTGTTGCTCTTCTCTTCTCACCACCTAACCAATTCTCCTCCCCTCTCTTATCTTTTTTTTGTTTAATCCATCGATTTTGTTGCAAATGTTACTTTAGATTAGTTTTTGTTCTTGTGAGTTGCATATGTTACTTTAGGTTAGTTTGTGAGTTACATATGTTATTGGATTTTTGATTTAGATTTTTATTTGAAAGTTGCATATATTATTGATTTTGTGATTTAAACTTTAATTTGAGATTAGTTTGTGAGTTGCATATGTTCTTATGAGTTGCATATATTTATGTAATATATTCTTGAAGTTTTTTTGCCCTTATATGATGTCAACGGTCAACTGCGAAATAGCTACTTGACCTAATTTTAATTCAGCTTGTTTTGTCCTAATTTAGTGATCTGTATGTTGATTATGACGCTGGTTTGTAAGATGGTTGTTTATTGTGCCTTAATCACGTTGATCACGGTTCTAATTACATGTTAATTTTTTTCATGTTTTAGTTTAATAGATTCTAAGATCATGCTTTATTTTTATGATTAGTTGTGTTTCATTTCTGAACACTTGTTATCAATTTTTTACTTTATGTGTTTCATTTGTACTTTATGATTAGTTGTGTTTCATTTGTGTATCATGCTTTATTTTTATGTGGCATTTGAAACTAAAAACTTGTCTCCTTTAGATTTATGATCCTTCAATCTTAGTTTATTTGTCTTGTTTTATGTGTTGTGATACTTATAACTACTTGTTGGAAGCTATATTGAGAGAATATGCATATCAAAAAAATAACACTAATATATATGTGCATATTTTGTTAGCATATGCATCTATTTTGTATCAGGGGTCTTTTGCTATTTTATTTTTTATACTGGTGTTGTACTGCAACTTTTCTACCTTTCCATTATATAAGGAGAGGCATGACTCGATAATAGGATTATCTCATTTCCTCCAATTTGGTATTAGAGCGGCGATCTTAGACCGAAGCTCTAGGTATCCCACCCCTAAGACCTCCAAACCCTAACCACCAAACCCCCCTACTCTCTCTCTGCGTTGGTGCACCACGTTCGGCAGGCCTCCCCGTAGCCTAGCGATGATGAGCGCATGGTTTAGCAAGCGTAGCGAGCGAGGTGAGTGGCGGCGTAGCAAGCGATGCCGAGGCGAGTGCAGCGTGCTTGAGCGATGGTGGCAGCGGCAGTGTAGCACGCACGCATCGTAGCGGCGGCTGCAACGGCGACGACTATGAGGGGCTTGTCGCCTTGTTTAAGGGCTGCGTCCCTTGTAGTCGCAGGGAGAGAGCTCTAGGTTTCCTTGGGGTCATCTTGGGTGTTTTCTCCTCACCCGGGTGAGGCCAACGCCCGTCCAAGGGGGCTTCCCAATAAAGATGCAGATATGAAACCAGACAATTTCAGATCTATTGCTATTTCTTTGATGTTGGGAGGTTGATTGGGGCTCGCGGATTGCGAAGATGGCTTTTTCATATTAGCCCGATCAGTCCGAGATGACATCGGGCTTTCTTTCGGACACCGGGGTACTCAAAAACATGTTCTTTGGTCCCATCATCAAAATAGATGAGACCAACTACCCACGGTGGTCTCAGACTTTTCTTATGACCGTCATGGGTTATGGGAAAAATCACATTCTTACAGATCCAGAGCCTACAGACAAGACTGGCATACATGCCAACTGGATAGAGACAATGCCATGGTTTGTGCATAGCTTATGCAGACCATCATTCCCTGGATAGAGGATGAGATCATATACTATTCAACAACAAAGGAGTTGTGGGAGTCTTTGTATGAGCCATACTCACACGCTAAGAACTTTGCACGTGTTTTTTAGGTCTTTCATGACTTCTTTCACTTGTGTCAGGAGCGACGCACGGTGTCGCAGTATTATTCTCTCATGAAGGGAATGCTGGAGAGGCATCACTCTTACCTGCCGGGGTGTGCCTATGACTCTTAGAGGAGCTTTCGGAGACAACTGGTAGTGTCTCTTTTCTTGTCAGGCCTTTGACCTGAGTATGTAGTAGCCAGAGATCGGATTCTTACTACTCATGAGCTTTCCCTCTGGAGGAAGCTACAACAGACTTAGAAGAGTAGCAGTGCACACTTCTATTCCTGACTTTAGTGCTTAGACGTTTGCACTGGTCGCGACCCCTGGACGTGGTAGGGGTGCTCCCCTCCCTGCACGTGGTTGTGGACGTGGCGCTCTTCTGGTGCACGTGTTCATTCTCCGTGCACCTACTGTGTCAGGATGGGTCACTGTGAGGCTACATGTTGGTAGAAGCATGGTAGGCCATCTGTGGTCAATCAGGCAGCCAAGGTCACTGATGGAGCCTCCTTGAGTCCTGATGTTAGATCCCTCAGTACAGTGATTAAGACTCTACGGTAGCAGATCGCCCAGTTAGCCCAGACATCCCCTTCTCAGCCTCTAGACATTGCAGCCATTACCTCCTCTTCTGAGGCACTTGCGACTGGTATGTCATCTTTTTTATCTCCTGATGATTGGTTGATTGACTCTGGCGCATCCAAGCACTTGTGTGGTGACAGGAGATCTTTTTCTCAGTTAACACCAGTTACCCCAATAGGACTGTACAGGTGGCAGATGGGAGACACTTGCCACTTGTTGGCAAGGGAGATAGTTGAAGTGAAAAAGAAATCTCATTTTACCAAGCCATCCTTATCTCTCTTTATATAGAGAAAGACAAGGGGAAAAATAACACAATAAGTTCAACAAAGAAAACAAGATAGCAAATAACCCCTCACAATAACACGTAACTCAACACTCCCCCTTAAGCTGGAGCATATACATCCACCATGCTCAGTTTGTTTCTACATTTCTCAAACTAGGGGTGAGGCAGTGGCTTGGTAAAAATATCATCAGTCTGGTCAATGGAGGTAAGATATGTAGTACGAAGTAGATCTTGTTGAATAAGGCTCCTAGTATAATGACAGTCCACTTCTACATGTTTCGTCCTCTCATGAAACATGGGATTATTAGCTATATATGTTGTAGCTCGGTTATCACAATGTATCTTCATAGGCTCCTGAATTTCAACATGAAGATCTCTTAGTAGAGATCTGATCCATGTCATCTCAGCTGCAGTATGAGCCATTACCTTATACTCGGACTCAGCACTACAGCGTGAAACAACACTATGTTTCTTGCTCCTCCAGGTCACCAAATTTCTAGCCACAAATGTGCAAAAATTAGTAGTAGATTGCCTGTCTCACATGTCTTATGCATAATCTGCATCAGAGTAAGGCACTACAGACATAGGGCCCTTCTTCTGGAATAGAATGTCTCTGCCTGGACATCCTTTAATGTACCTCAACACTTGCATAACCGCCTGCTAATGAATATCAGTGGGCTTGTCTAAGAACTGACTTAGCTTACCCACTACAAGGCTGATGTCTGGCCTGGTGATGGTTAGATACAATAACTTCCCAATCAGCTGCCGATAGACCTTCTTGTCTTTTAGCTTCACTGTATTATCAAATAAGTGAACCTTAGGGTCCATAGGAATGTTGGCTTCCTTGGATCCTAGCATGCTTGTCTCCTGAAGAATATCAAGTGCATACTTCCTCTAAGACATCACTATGCCTTGCTTGCTCGTGGCGATCTCAATACTCAGAAAATATCTCAACTTCCCAAGATCTTTCATGACAAATTGGTGAGCCAAATACTCCTTCGCTTGAGTAATACCATCTGCATCATCGCCTGTAAGGATAAGGTCATCAACATATACCAATAAAGCTACAGTACCAGTATTGGTCTTCCTAACAAATAAGGAATGATCAGAAGATCTCTGCATCCTAAACATAGAGAGTGCCTCAGACAAACGTTGAAACTAGGCTCGAGGGCTTTGCTTAAGGTCATAAATAACCTTACGAAGTTTGCACACACACTCCTGAACCTCAAAATCAGGTGGCTGCTGCATGTATATCTCCTCCAAGTCTCCATATAGCAAGGCATTTTTGACAACCAACTGGTGAAGGTGCCAACCATAATGAGCTGTAACCGAGATAAGAATACGGACAGTGGAGAGTTGTGCCATAGGAGAAAAAGTGTCAAAAAAATCTACCTCATAGGTCTGGGTGAATCCTTTGGATATAAGGCGAGCCTTATACCGAGAAATAGACCCATTAGGATATTATTTCAAGGCAAAGACCCATCTGGCCTTAACCAAGTGCGCACCAGAAGGTAAAGCAGACAACTCCCAGGTGATTCTATCAATAAGTGCAGATATCTCCTCTTCTATAGTTGCCTTCCAATGTAGATGTAGGAGAGCCTGCTGGTAGGAAGTAGGTATCTCCGTACTAGAGACTACAACTGTAAAAGCATGAAACTATGACCCAAGAGAACCTGTAGAAACAACACTGCCAGCAATACGATACTGTGCACAGGATCTCGGAGCCTTCTTGATAGCAATGGGAATATCCTCATCTGTGGGCAAAGAAAGGTACCCTGAAGACACATGAGTAGAAAACTCATTAGTATTGCCAATATATACCTGAGCAGAGGAGGACGATGGTGGCTTAGTAGGAACTGAAGATGGGGGTGTCTTCTCTCTGTAAGTAACTGGCAGCTGATATGTAGTACCCTTAAATGTCTTCTCATTAGGTGGTACATGTTTGAAAGTGCCCACATTATGATTTGTAATAGATACACCACTACTATGAGAAAAATCCTCCAAGGCTATAGGAGGTACAAGCATAGGAGTAGCTACCTTTATTTCTCTCAATTGATGACCTGAGGTAGAAAAATAAGGGATGGACTCATGAAAAATTACATCTGCACTCACATAGTGTTTTTGGTGTATGGGATCAAAACACCTGTATCCCTTCGCGTGCTTGAGTATTCCAGAAATACACACTTAACAGCCTTTGGTGCCAATTTGTTACGACTACGCCCAAGGAGGTATACAAATGCCACACACCCAAATGTCTTTGGTGGCACAAGAAATAAGTCAGCATCAGGATATAGAATACTCCATAGAATCTGCTCATGTAACACAGAAGAAAGGAGCTTGTTAATGAGATAACACGTAGTAAGAAACGCATCTCTCCAGTAACTATGCGGAACACTATTCTGGATAAGTAAAGTTCTAGCTGTATTCAGAATGTGGCGGTGTTTTCTTTTAGCTGTCTCATTCTGCTGTGACGTATGAGGACATGATGTTTGATGCATAATACCTAGTAATCCATACAAATTAGCCAGTTTCTTTGTGCAAAATTCTAATGCATTATCTGTTTTGATTTTCTTAGTGCATACACCAAATTGAATTTTCACAAATACCATAAATTGCTGAATCAAAGAGCCAACTTCCGATTTATTCTTCATAAAAAAAGTTCATGATATGCGAGAAAAAATCATCCACACAAAACATATAATATCTAAAGTTCTGGCGGTCTGCTACACGGCTAGAACCCCAGACATCGCAATGCAGCAAATCAAAACAAGCAGAACTGGTAGACTGGATATATGCTGGAAAATTGACACGGTAATGCTTTTCCAGCTGACATGCATCACACTAGATCTTCATGGTAGGAGACAAGTGAGGGATGACATGACAGCTTGTCTAGTGAAGGATGACTTAGTCTTTTGTGTCACTGCAAGGCACTCCCCGCAGTAGTCATCTGACAGGTTGCAACAACTGGACTATGAACTAGCCGATACGCACCCCCTCCTCTTGGCCATCACCAATCGTCCTCTCCGTCACGTGGTCTTGAAAAGTACATCTAACAATGTCAAAAATAGCATGACACTTCAACTGCTTAGTAATAAAACTAACAGATAGTAGTTGTATTGCTATATTTGGCACATAATACACATTATCAAGATACCCGTCCCTTATCACGGATGAGGGCATGCCTACCTTCTGCCAGTTGTACTGAATGTCCCTGTAGTGTCTTTTGTAATTCCCTAAAGCACTAGAAATTTCCTCTTAAATGATCAGATGCACTTGAATTAATCAACCATGACTCTTTCGTACTTGATGCAAATGCATAGGCTGCAGTGCTGGAGAATTGACGTTGTTCATGGGTCAACTGTGCTAGTCGCTGCACAACTGCATCATAGTCTACCTCTTCAAGGGATAATGCCTCAGTGCTTACACCTGGAGATGCTGTAACAGAAGCCTGGTTGGCCACAGTAGGACGGCCAAGCTTATTCTAACACTTAGCCTCAACATGGCCAAGCCTACCATAGTAAGAACACGTAGGCTTGTCACGACCACCATCAGTTCGGCCTCTGCCTTTGCCACTAAAGAAGCCTCCATGACCACCACGAGTGCTAACAACAGCATGAGCGGAATATGTATCGGTAACAACTGCATCATGAATAGGCTGAATTTGTATCCTACTTAGCCTCCTGTAAATTTCCTAAATAGGAGGAAGCTCAGAGAGAGTCAGAATCTGTGAACGAGCCGCAGAATAGTGATCACTTAGCCCTGCAAGGAACATGTAGGCTGCAAACTCCTTCCTGTGGTCCCTGCATGTAGTAAAAGTACACATCAATCTACATGTATTATATTTCTCCAATAATCCCTTTATAATAGAGTAATATTGAGATAGACTCATCTCTTCTTGCTTGAGATGGCATAAAGCATAGTGGATCTGAAATACTTGAGTTGAATTCAACTCATATGAATAAGTCATCTTTAAGCCATCCCACATCTCTTTGCTAGAACTGTAGTACATAATTTCATTGCCAATCCTTGGAATTACACTATTCAAGATCCAGGCTCTCACCATAGCATCATCCCGATTCCAAGTTGTGTATTTTTCTGTTTTCTACTTTGGTGGTGCTTCCATAAGTACATGCTTCTTATTATGGCCTTCCACAATGATAAGGTTTGAGATTAACGGGGGTAATTGGTCTCATCAAATTTTGTAATCGGAGCAAAGAAGGGGCTCTTGTACACCCTACTTTCTATACTCTGTCTTGAAGACACCTCAGAAGTATCTTATGCAGACATGGTAACTTCAAACACATGCGAATAAGCCTAAACAGCAGATTTGAAATCCTGGATTAAATACCAACTTGGGGAATACACAACCCGCAATCCACAGACAAAATATCCAACACTTCACTGGAGAATACACACCCCAAGAATTAAGCAATCAGGGGAATACACACCCAAAAAAAAAAATTCACAACGGGGAATACACACCCAAATCAGATCAAGAGATCAAGAAAGTCATACTACCTATAGGAAGGTTCTTACTTCAAATCTTCATCCCTCAATATTCAAGAACCTTCATACGGAGTTCTTAGAGATACCGATCCTTCTCTCCGACAACCTGGGTGGCGGCAAAACAAGGAGAGAACGGTGGTGGCTGCGTTGCGGCTATGACTTGCGCTAATGTAGCAGGTGCACCAAGGTGTGGTGACGTGCTACAGGGGCTTCAAGGCAAGGCACAGTAGCAGCACAGGCCGGGAGCGGCGCTTAGGCGACCTTGCAATAGTAGCACAGGCCATGGGCGGTGCTTAGACGACCTCGCAGCAGCAGGGAGGTGGCGAGTGGTCGCAGCAGCGCCGCGATCAGGCGCTGCGACGCTCAGGAGATCGCTGCAGCAGGGCAGCGGCCAGCGAGGGCAACAGCACTATGATCAGGCGCTGCGGTGCGGCAGTGCTCCAACTGCAGCAACAGTGGCGATTCGGTGCCGGTGCTGGTGTCGGCGCTACCGCCGGTGGCTCCTAACGAAAGGGCTTAAGGTGGGGTTAGGGTTCTTTTTGGTGGAGATCTCAACCTGGTGCTCTAATACCAAGTTGGAGTGAAAAAGAAATCTCATTTTACCAAGCTGTTCCTATGTCTCTTTATATAGAGAGAGATAAGGGGAAAAGTAACACAATAAGTCCAACAAAAAAAAAAGATAGCAAATAACCCCCCACAATAACACGTAACTCAACAAAGATGTCTTTATCTCGGACCTTGCGACTGACAGATGTTTTCTACGTTCCTGATTTTCCATTGAGTTTGTTGTTTGTTAGCAGTATTACTAGAGATCTGAACTGTCGAGCTATATTTGATGCGTCTTCTTGTGTCTTGCAGGACAAGTTCATGGGGAAGATGATTGGTAGAGGGCGTAAGGAACGGGGCGTATACTATCTGAGCCGTACTGTTGTTGCTACTTCTGCTACCCAGGGTCTTGATTCTGCTGGGTCCCTTCTCCAGTGGCATCACCACCTTGGTCACTTACCCATTGATTGTCTCAGACGAGTTCTGTCGCATATCCTCTACTGCTCTCACCTGTGATGCCTGTTAGCTGGGCAAGCACCACAAGGTAAGTTTTTCCACTTCCGCTTTTGTTGTTTCTATTGCTGTGTTTGATTTGGTTCACATGGATGTTTGGGGTCCCAGTCGTATTCCTGATTGGCTTGGGAAGAGATGTTACTTGGTGTTAGTGGATGATTTTTCCCGTCTTTCTTGGTTGTTTCTTTTGAAAAATAAGTCTGATGTTGGACATATTGTTGAAAATTTTGTCAAAGAAATAAAAGCTCAACATTCATATATTGTGAAACGTTTTCGGTCTGATAATGTCTTAGAATTTTGTACCACTCGATTGCGTACTTTCTTTTCCAGTTGTGGCATTATTCATGAGATCACTTGCCTTCATATCTCTTAGCAGAATGGTGTTGCTAAGAGGAAGCACCGCCACTTACTTGATGTTGCTTGTACCTTGTTGATTCATTACTTGGTCCATTCTCTTTACTGGGGTGACGCTGTTTTGACGACTTGTTTTCTGATCAATTGGATGCCTAATGCTACTTTACATGAGCAGATTTCTTTGCAGGTTACGTATCTCAATAGACCCTTGTGTCACATCACCCCCCAGATTTTGGTTACGTTGCTTTTGTCCATTGTTGGGACCAAGTTGGGATAAATTAGCACCGAGAGTAGTTAAGTGTGCTTTTCTTGGGTATACTCAGTCTTAAAAGGGGTATCGGTGTTTTGATCCGACTACTTTTTAGTACTTTGTTTCGGTAGATGTGACCTTTCATGAGGTGATACCCTTCTTTTCTACGTCTACAACTGAGCTACCTTCTGAGGGTGATGTCACTCATGCCATTTACACCTATTCTCTTTGGGAGCTTTCCTGAGACTCCCATAGCTACTGTCTCATCACTACCGCCACCTGCTATGCTACCCTTTTCACGTCTAACTGAGCTGCTTCAGACATATATTCGTAGTCATACTAACTTTCGAGGGCCCTCTCCTTTGCCTCCATCAGTGGGTTCTCAGGTGAGTCCCTTAGATATTAACGCTTGTTCGCCACATGTTGATGACAGAGACATGATAGATAATGTGACAGGCGATGATTTGGATCTTCCGATAGCTGTTCGGAAGAGGCCACAAACTTGTGCTACTTACTCGACGGTTGGGACACTTGATACTGATAGCCTAGGCCCTGGGTTTATGGGCTTCACCCAAGCGTTGACTGCTACTTACATCCCAGTGACTCATTGCGAGGCCATGCTTGATTCGAGATGGCGGGCAGTTATGGAGGACGAGATAGTTGCTCTTAAGGGCGTGGGACCTGTGAGCTCACTCCACTCCAGATGGAGCTATAATTGTTGGCTGTCGATGGGTTTTCATAGTGAAGTTCAACCTAAATGGAGGCATCGCTAGATACAAAGCATGCCTCGTGGCAAAGGGGTTCACCCAAACCTATGTGGTGGATTTCTTTGATACCTTCTCACTAGTTGCTAGACTTCCTACAATATTGGTGTTGGTAGCAGTGGCGGTCTAGCTTTATTGGCCCTTATATCAATTGGACGTAAAGAATGCATTCCTCTATGGTGATCTCTAAGAGAGTCTATATGCAGCAGCCACCAGACTTTGAGGTTCAGGGGGAGCATGTATGTAGACTGCAGAAGGCCATCTATGGCCTCAAGCAGAGTCCTATAGCATGGTTCCAGAGGTTGTCTCAGTTTGTGAAGGCAGTTGGATTTAGGAGATCGACAGCTGATTTCTCTCTTTTGTTAGGAGAACTGGACGAGGTACTGTGGTGCTTCTCGTATATGAAGATGACTTGATTGTTATAGGGGATGATGTGGAGCGTATTACTGAGATCAAGCACATTCTGGCAGAGCAGTTTGTCATGAAAGATTTAAGGGCTTTATGATATTTTCTTGGTATTGAGGCTACTCGGAGCAGGAAGGGTGTAGTTCTGTCCTAGAGGAGGTATGCATTGGATATTCTACAGGAGGTGGGCATGCTTGGCGTCAGGGCAGCCAACATTCCTATGGACTCCAATATGCCACTTTATGATGAGGATGCATAGTTGGTAGACAGTAGGCAGTACAGGCAGCTTGTAGGTAAGCTGCTATATTTGACCATCACGAGGCTTGATTTCTCCTTTGCGATATGGAGATTAAGTTAGTTCATGGCCAAGCCAACATGATAGCATTGGAATGCAGCATTGATGGTTCTTAGATACATCAAGAAGGCTATTGGAAAAGGACTTCTCTTCTCCAAGGGCTCTTCTATGACTTTGGTTGGCCACTTTGATGTAGACTACGCTAAATGTCACGTGGATCAACAATCCATTACGGGGTTCTGCACCTTTTTGACAGGGAATCTGATCACATGGGGGAGCAAGAAACAAGGCACAATTGCTAGGTCGAGTGCCAAGTATGAGTACAGGGCCATGGCTCAGACGACTGCAGAGATGATGTGGATTAGGTCCCTACTCACTGATTTGGAGGTACAATTTTATAGCCCGATGGAGATGCAATGTGACAATAGAGCAGCTACTTTCATTTCCAACAACCAAGCATTTCACAAGAAAGAGAAGCATGTAGAGGTTGATTGCCATTATACTAGAGATATTATTCAGAAGGGGCTGCTATATACAACACCAGTCATGTTTGAGGAGCAGATTGCAGATGTTTTTACCAAGCCTTTGGCCAGGTCTTTATTTGATTTATGTGTATCCAAGCTGAGTATGATAAATATCTATACTCCAGCTTGAGGGAAAGTATTAGCATATGCATCTATTTTGTATGAGGGGTCTTTTGCTATTTTATTTTTTGTATTGGTGTTGTACTGCAACTTTTTCACCTCTCCATTATATAAGGAGAGGCAAGGCTCAATAATAAGATTATCTTATTTCCTCCAATTTATTTCAATTTATAAATGTGTACACTTAATATGTATAATAGTATATATAATTATATTTAACATTTTAAATATTAAAAAAGTATTAAATCGATTAATCTCTGACGAATTACTTGCATATCATATACTCCTTAGTCGGTGACCTCATCGATTGAATATCTATCGTTGATATTTGCAACCTTGCACATATTTAGTAATATGAAAATTATATTCAATAGCTCTAGGTGCCATATAGTATCCATGCATAAATAAAAGAAATGCTAAACATATTTTCAACATATGATTTATTTGGATTATGATTGGAATTGTTTACTACAATTGTAAATGATGTCTAAATCCTAGACTTTTAAAGTGGACAATAATTGAATCATGGTACACTACATGGGAATTAGGTAACAAGAATGGTTATGTGAACTTTGTAAATTATTATATTCGAATCTTTTATCTTTGCATACCTCAATTTAATTCGAACGGTAATTATTTGATATTAGATTCTTAAACTTGAATATGATAGATTACATATTACATGTAAATTTTAGAATATAACATTCTTATTCTCATATTAACTTGTTTAAACTTGTAATATTCTTAGAATTATAATCATTTTAACAACTCTTATTTTTGTTGGCATGCCCTGAAATGGATTATTTTCAATATATCGAAATCATCAAAATTTGACATTGAAGTACATATGTTTTCATGGTATGCCTCCGAAATATATACTTAAAAATTTATTAAAACAACGTTGAAATTGGCATGTACAACCTTGCCTCCAAAATAGTGAAGTCTTAGTTTGCCTCAAAATAGTTTGCCTTATCTCTGCAGTGAAGCAAAGTGGCTATTGTGTTCATGGGCCTCTTCTATCAGTATGTTGTTTTGGGAGTTATATTTAGCTGGGTTTCGAACTACCAGCATGCTTTTTTCTCATCGTGTAATTTTGACTGGAAACTTGGTGTATGAAGTAGCATTTTGCTCACCGTCTACTACTACTTACAGGTTTGATTTTCTGGTCTTGTATGTTGGTTTTATGAGCCCACAATATTGACCCTGCTTGATTAGTATTTGCATTTGACCTTCTTATGGGAATCAGTGTTCCTTTAATTTGAATGTAGGCTTTAATCCTGATGGGTGGATTTCATGGAGGAGATCTGTGGCAGAAGCTTCTGCTCCTGCATTTGTCGATGGTCCTCCTATTCGGGAAAATAGATCCTTCATTTTGGCTGCTAGTAGGACCCAAAGAAGGGATCCTTTGGATAGCTTTAAGTACTACACTGGTGGATGGAACATAAGTGAGAGGCACTATTTAGCTGTGAGTGTTATCTGTCCCTACTTTGTTTTCTTGGCATTTCATGATTTTTCTAACACTTTTCAGTCTTTTGCAATGTGTGCATTTTTCAGTCTGTTGGTTTTACTGCGGCTCCTTACTTTGCCATTGCTGCTGTGTGGTCTGTGGGATTTGGTTTGGTCTTGTTGCTGCTATGCTGCTGTTATTGCTGCTGCCCGAGGAGAAGTTACTCCTATTCAAGATTTGCTTATGCTTTATCTCTTATTTTACTCATAGTGTTCACTATTGCTGCCATGTGAGTTCATTACTGGCTTGGTTTTTCTTTTGTTAACAACATAAGTACATATGTACATCGATACATAGAGGACCCATCCATTGAGCCTAAGGCCTAAATAAGTTGTTTAGGCTAGAAGATTTCAACAATCCGAATTTACAATCACTTATAAACCTATTGATAGTTAAAACAAAACTCCAAATGGTCCAAAACTGTGATTCGATGCTAAAAGAACTCCTAAAATCAGGGAATACTTCTTGCCAAAAACAACCAAGGGGATAGTATTAAAAACAAAAAAAAGAGATTTTGATTCTGGTTATTCTTTATTAGGCTGTAAATAAGACTAGAAACAAACTTTCTAAGAGAGTCATGTGCACATTCTGCAAACAATTGAAACTCTCTAAAAAAAAGATGAACATGGATGGGATTTCAAATATGTTCAGCGAACCATCCTCATTGAACATGGGAGATAGGCATCCAACTGATCCTCGTATAGATCAACAAGGACAGAATGTTGTTTCCTTTCTCTTTTTAGGAATGGTTTCTTTTTTAAGAATGTTTGTTATTTGAAAATAACAGATTTTGCAAATTACAAGGCACATATATGCTATTCTTAAAACTCTGTAACTAATTTTGTGTTTTACCATTTGTTTACAGTGTTGAGAAAGAAAAGCCAAAAAGCAAATTATTCATGGGGGTTACTCTATTTTTAGACCATAAAGGAGTCCTAAGAGAAAATGATTACATATATAACTAATCAAAATAAAAGAGATAGGATTACATATAGGAAACTTCAAAAAAGGAATGGAAGACTAGATTATTTCCGATCAATGCAACTACTTTAAATCGGGTTGGGATTTTTTTTTTTTTTCTTTGAAATGGATCAGGATGAGTGTTGTGACATGAATGCCAATGTTATTAAGAACGTATACTTTTGAATAATGAAATAAGAAAATAGAATAAATAAAATATCAAAAGCAACAGAAGAATGCTAGGGTTTATGTAGAAACCCTCTGAAACCCTCTTTATAATGAGACGGGATAAAATCATAGGAGAAGCACTCTTATGGGCGGGATCTTGTAATATTTCTTCTCAAAGACAAATATGGAGTACAAAGGCCTTTATATAGGCTACCACACACCTTTCTAGTTCTCATTTCCACTATGTGGGACTAAACAACATGTAATTGGATCTCCACCTTATCCCATTACCTAACAACTAAAACTCATCTCTCCCAACATATATCACCTAGAATATTACACATGTAGCATGGACCAATGCTCTATATTCAAATTTTGCAGTAGATCGTGGTATCACATTTTGTTTCTTGTGGTGCTAAATCACAAGACTGCCACCTATTTTCATAAACTAGCTAGTCATGGACATCCTTTCCTTGTATGCCCCAGCATAATTTGATCAAAATAACTCCACACATCAAGATGATCATCCTTTGCAAAATGGAGTCCATTGCTTAAGTTCTTCAAACATCTAACAATCTAATAGATAGAGTTGGTTGAAATGAGATAGTTTTATCATAATCCTAGATCTCTCTTATATAGAGAGAGACCAAAAGAGTAAAATACACTTTTGCCCCTAAGGAGCACACAAGAAAAAACAACTAGAAAGGAAATACACATATGGTATGCTAATACTCCCCCTCAAGCTAGAGCATATATATCTATCATGTTCAGCTTGGATATACATGACTCAAATGAAGATCTGATCAAGGGCTTGGTGAAAATATCTGCTGTCTGCTCCTCAGATGTGACAGAAGTGGTATAGAGTAACCCCTTTTGAATAATGTCCCTGGTATAGTGACAATCAACCTTAACATACTTTGTTCTCTCGTGAAATGCTGGGTTGTTGGCAATAAAGGTGGCTGCTCTATTATTATATCACATCTCTATAGGACTAGAAAACTGCATCTGTAGGTCAATAAGTAAGGATCTGATCCACATGATCTCTGCAGTCGTCTGAGCCATAGCTCTGTACTCAGATTCGGCACTGGAGCTCGCAGTTGTGCCTTGTTTCTTGCTCCTTCAGGTAATCAAATTTCCTGCTAAGAAGGTGTAGAACCCAGTAGTGGATTTACGATTCATATGACATCCGGCATAATCTGCATCTGAGTATTCAGCCAATGTCATAGAGGACCCCTTGTAGAAGAAAAGACCCTTCCCAGGAGCCCTCTTGACATATCTAAGCACCATCAATGTTGCATCCCAATGTTGTTGTGTTGGCTTTGCCATCAACTAACTCAGCCTCCTGACAGCAAAGGAGATATCTGGTCTTGTGATGGTAAGGTACAACAACTTGCCAATAAGCTGTTTGTACCTTCTGTTGTCCACCACTTGTGCATCCTCATTATAGATTGGCATCTTGGGGTTCATAGGAATATTGGCCTCCTTGGCCCCAAGCATACCAACCTCTTGTAAAATATCTAGAGCATATTTTCGCTAAGATAAAACCACACCTTTCTTGCTGCGAGCAACCTCAATACCAGGAAAATACCGTAAGGCCCCAAGGTCCTTCATGACAAACTGCTCTGCTAGGATGTGCTTAACCTCAGCAATACCTTTCATATCGTCCCCCGTGATTATCAAATCATCAACATAAATCAGAAGTACCACAGTACCTCATCTAGTCCTCTTGACAAAGAGTGAAAAGTCAGTTGTCGATCTCCTGAATCCAGCTGCCTCTATAACTTGTGACAATCTCTGAAACCAGGCTTGAGAATTCTATTTGAGGCTATATATAACCTTCCGTAATTGGCATACACACTCCCCTGTCTCTCAAATCCAGGTGGTTGCTGCATATAGACTTCCTCTTGGAGATCACCATAAAGGAAGGCATTCTTCACGTTTAATTGGTGCAAGAGCCAATCTAAGTAAACTGCCACTGCAATCAACACCCGGACCGTGAGAAGTCTAACAACTGGAGAGGTGTCAAAAAAGTCCACTCTATAGGTTTGTTTGAACCCTTTTGCCACAAGGCAGGCTTTGTACCTAGTAATACCACAATCAGGATTGAACTTCACAGTAAATACCCATCGACAGCCAACGAGTGCAGCACCATCAGGAAGGGAAGTAAGCTTCCAAGTCCTACGGCCTCGAAGAGCCTCCATCTCATCCTCCATGGCTGTCCGCTATTTTGGATCAAGCAAGGCCTCATGGTGTGTAGCTGGAATCTGTGTAGTAGTTAATGCTTGAGTGAATCCAGCAAATAAAAAAGCAAGAGTATCAGTAGCAAGTGTCCCCACCGTGGGATAAGTAGTGCAAGTCCGTGGCCGCTTCCGAATAGCTATCGGAAGGTTAATATCACCACCTGAAACATCACCTGTCCTGTTCCTGTGAGCATCATATGACAAGCATACGTCAGTGTCTAAAGGACTTACCTAAGAAGCCGATGGTGAGGGCGAAGATGGAGGTCCCTTATAGGTAGCATGGGGGCGAACATATGTCTGGAAAGGTCCTGTTAGGCGTGGAAAGGGATACGTAGTAGGTGGTGGTGGTGGTGTGGTAGGGATAGAAATCTCAGGAAAGCTCCTAGACCGAATGGAAGAATATGGCATAGGTGTCATATCACCCTCGGGAGGCATCTCAGCAGCCGTCACAGAAAAGAAAGGTATAGTCTCATGAAAGGTAATATCCGCAGTGTCGAGAAGTCAGCGGATCGAAACAGCGATACCCCTTTTGTGTCCGGGTATGCCCAAGAAAAATACACTTAACTGCTCTCGATCCTAATTTATCCCGACCTGGTCCCAATAAATGGACAAAGGCAACACAACCAAATGTCCGAGGGGTGACGTGAAGCAGGGGGATGGTCAGGATACATGACCTGAATAGGAATCCGTTTATGTAACGTAGCATTAGGTATCCGGTTAATCAAAAAACAAGCAGTCAAAACAGTGTCAACCCAATAGAGAGAAGGAACTGAGTGGTGAATTAACAAGATGCGAGCAACATTAAGAATATGGCGATGCTTCCTCTCAGCAACATCATTTTGTTGAGAGGTATGATGACATGTTGCCTTATGGATAATGCCACAACTAGAAAGAAATTGCACAAACGTAAAGTACAAAACTCCAAGACATTATACGAGCGAAAGCACTTCACCAAACAAGTATGCTGAGTTTTTATTTCTTTGACAAAGTTCTCAATAATTTGTCCCACATCAGACTTATTTTTCAAGAGAAACATCCAAGTCATACGTAAAAAATCAACTAAAACAAGATAATACTTGTTCCCAAGTCGATCAGGAGTACGACTGGGACCCCACACATCCATATGGATCAAATAAAAAATAGCGACAGATGAAACAGAAGTAAAACTGGAAAAACTAGCCCTATGGTGCTTGCCAAGTTGACAAGCATCGTAGGTGAGAGCACTAGTGGAGGGAATATGTGGTATAACACATCTGATGCGATGAATGGGTAGATGGCCAAGACGGTGGTGCCACTGAAGAGGAGATCCAGCAGAAGCAAAGCCCTGGATAGCGGAGGCAGCGAAAGTAGTATGGCTCAGACGATACACCTTATGTTCCTCACGTCATCCACCAATTGTTTTCCCAATGAATTTGTCCTGCAAGACACAAGAAGATGCATCAAAAATCGCCCGACAGTTCAAGTCCCTAGTAATGCTACTAACAGACAATAAACTCAAGGGAAAATCAGACACATAATAAACATCTACAAGTCTCAAAGTAGGAGATAATGACATATCTCCCTTGGCAACAAGTGGCGAGTGTCTCCCATCAGCCACCTGTATTGTCCTGGCAGGTGTAACAGATGCCAACTGAGAGAAGGATCCACGGTTGCCACATAGGTGCTTGGATGCATCAGAATCAGTCAACCATTCACCAGAAGACAAAAGTGACGACATACCAATCGTAGGTGTCTCTGATGAGGAGGCCATGGCTGCAGTGTTAGGAATTTGAGAGGAGGATGAAGCCTGTGTCAACTGCGCAATCTGCTGTCTCAGAGACTTAATCTCGATACTCAAGGAACTCACATCAGGACCGGTAGGCACTCTGTCAAGAACCTCAGTTGCTTGATTGGCCATGGGTGGCCTACCGTGCTTCTGCCAGCATGTAGCCTCTGGATGACCAAGTCTGTCACAGAAAGTGCATGGTGTCTTGGTACGTGTACCAGACGAGCATCCATGTCCACGACCACATGCAGGGAAAGGAGTACCCCTGCCACGTCCAGGAGTCTCTGCCAGTGCAGACGTCTGGGTACCTATGTCTGGGGCGGTAGTATGAATTGCAACTTTGTTGAGTCTACTATAAGCCTCCTCCAGGGTAGGAAGCTCAGGAGCTATGAGAATTTGATCTCTAGCAGCTGTATACTCAGGTCCAAGACCTGCCAAGAAGAGAAAGACGACCAACTGTCTCCGAAAATTCCTCCAAGACTCACAAGCATATCTTAGCAGATAAGAGTGATGTCTCTCCAACATTCCCTTCAAGAGGGAGTAGTACTGTGGCAGTGTGCATCCTTCTTGATGCAAATAGAAAAGGTCGTAGAAGACCTGAAAAACTTGTGCAGAGTTCATGGCATGAGAATAGGTCTCGCGCAAGGGCTCCCACATCTTCTTTGCAGTGTCATAATACATGATCTCATCCCCTATACGGGGAATAACCGTCTGGATAAGCCATGCAGAGACCATGGCATTGTCTTTATCCCAAGTGGCATTAACGCCAGTCTTGCTCTCAGGCTCCGGATCTGTAAGAATGTGGCTCTTCCCAGGACCCCTGACAGTCATGAGAAAAGTCTAAGACCATCGTGGGTAATTGGCCTCATCCAACTTGACGATAGGACCAAAAAACAGATTCTTCAACACCCCGATGTCCAGAGGAGTGCCTAAATTCACCTCGGACTGATCATCTAAAGCCATCCTTACAATCTTGGAGCTGCAATCAAACTTCTATATCCAAGAAGTGATCAATCCAGTCTGAAATCCAGAGATTTAGGTCGGCATCTTCACGTTAGACATGCTTTGGCCTATCCCGGATGCGGGGAGACCACCTGAGAAGGGCCCATCGACACTGACGGAGACCAGACGAAGCCCTTAGGTGGCGCTAATCGACCTGGTGGCGCTGGTGGTGCTGGCAGCTCCTTGGGCCGCGCTGGTGATGCTAGCGGCACCCTAGGTGGTGCTGGCGGCGCCCTAGGCAGCGTTGGTGAGGTCTAAGGCGGCGTCCCAGGTGTCGCTGGAGGTTTAGCAGTGCTCGTAGCACCTTAGGCAATGCAGGCGACACCTTTGGACGAAGCCTTAAGGCCTGCAGGTGAAGTCCTACGGGATCGGCGAGGCTAGAGGCGGAGGTAGCGGTGCTGTCGATGGCTGGCGACGCTGAACCGAGGTAGCGTGCACCGGTGGAGGTCAGTTCGGGGCCTTTCAAGGCAACCTGATCGGTATCAGAGGCTGATGAGGTTGGTTGGCGGCGGTGAGGAGCCGAACGACGACCGGCAGAGGCCGCCGACCGGTGGTGGAGGCTTCTCTGGGTACCTCCAATGGAGATTAGGATTTGGTGAACAAGGTATGGTGGCTTGTGAAGGTGAGATATCGGAGCGCCGATCTAGGATCGTCGCTCTGATACCAAGTTGGTTGAAATTGGATAGTGTTATTGTAACCATAGGTCTCTCTTATATAGAGAGAGATCAAAAGAGTAAAGTACACCTTTGCTCCTGAGGAGCACACAAGAAAAAATAACTAGAAAGGAAATATATATATGATCCCAATGTATTTCTCTTGGCCATTGCATGAGCTAGTAATGACATCCACTAGTGTAGGCAATATCTAGCTTGGTGACGGTTAAATAGAGTAGTTTTCCTATCACAACTCTATATCTTGTAACATCTTACAATTTTAGATTGCTTAGGTCAGCAAGTGGCATGTTTGGATCTAGACGGATTGCAACAGGCTTACCTCCAATCATTCCCAATTCATGAAGAAGATCAACGATATATTTCCTCATTAAAATAAGTTCCACTAATATGACTTACTTATATGCTAGGGATTAATTAACTGGCCTGTCATCCTTAGTAATAAATTGAAATTATAAAAAAGTCTTTATAGCATAATCCCATCTTGGTCATCCATATAAATAATAAAAATTATTGAGGAAGGGGATCGACGTAGAGTAATGATAGAGTGTAATCAAATGAGGACCAAATAAAGTGAAATTGCTAAATTACCCTGCTAAATTTGTCAAACCATGCTTGTTGGCTCTGGTTTAAAGAATGCTTAGAGTTTTCCTTTTATCGAATCTTATCCATCATTTAGGAAAATACAACATTATAAGTCTCCATAGCAAAAAGCATTCTGGATTCGTTTAAAAAAAAGACCCTTCTTGATATTTTTTTAGAAAGGAGCATTCTTTTTTCTTGAGAAGGAAAAGGAAGATTACTCCATAAACTTGTATTAAAAAAATTGGAATGGACTTACATCGTATTAAGCCAAAAATCAGATAAGAAAGAACCTCCTTCACAACATTTTCCACCCAGCATCTCTTTTTTCTGAAAATAATGCTTATCCACTGCAACCATAAGCACCATAGGATTGCGAAGCCACACGTCCATCCCACCACATAATGATTAATATGCCGTCTACAAGAAAGCCAGGAGTTGGAGGCACTGGATGCGGCAACAGTAGCACTATTAAGCTGCTGCAAAACTTGTCTCGAAAAGTCACAAGCAAAGTGGTTGACGTCCTCTTCAAATTGCTGGCAGAAAGGACAGGCAACATCATTATCATTTGTCCATCTTCTCCTCATAACTTTGGTGACAATGCGTTCTCTTCGAAGCAACCAAACAAAGATTTTTATTTTCAACGTTACTTTGCACATCCATATCAATCTAGAATCAGACTGGACATCGCTCATAAGACTGCCATCATCAATCAACATGTCATAAGCTTTTTTAACCGAAAATGTTCCATGCCTAATTCAAGACTATCTGGTTCATTTGCCTCAGGATGAATGTCGGAAATGCATTGCAGCAGCTGCTGAAAATCATCATAAGTTGTCTCTGACAGACCAGCAGGCAGTCTAAAACTCCATACATTACACTGTGAGTCCCACATCTCACTTACTGAAAGACAAGTGAGAACCGATCTGAAAGAATTCCCAGCTCACTCCAATCCCCTTCCCAGAATTTAAATAACCTCACATTTCCCAAGGCGGGCCTGAAATCGCCCACATGCTCCTGCATGATTGTCTGCAAGGAATGCCAAAACGAGGATGATCCCCCTCTTGAAGTCGCCTTGCCAAGCATGTTCATACATCTTCCATAAGAGTCATTCAAAATCTTGATCACAAGTGAAGATTCACTTGAAAACAATCTCACCACCCATTTGAGAAGCAAGGCCTTATTAAACTTGTCTAAACTTCAAACCCCCAGACCACCCTTATTCTTCGGCCTACAAATCTCATTCCAAGGGACCAATTGAGCAAATCTTCCCACAGAATCCACTCTTTTCCGAAAGAATCTCTTCCCGATTACGTCTAACACTTTCAAAACCTTCTTTGGAGGACAAAAAACAAAAAAATAGAAGATCGGAATGGAAGATAATACCGATTTCAGCAGTACCAAGCGTCCCCCCTTGGAGAGCAATGTACCACTCCATGATGCTAATCTCTTAGTAAGTCGATATACCATAATCCTCCAATCAGAAGTCACTAGCTTCTTACCTTTCAAAGGGAGACCAAGATACCTATTGGTGAGCAACAGTGAACTCCAACAAATTTGAGATTTCATCCACCACCGTGCTAGAGGGATTAAAGGGAACAAATATGGACTTGGATCAATTAATTTTCAGTCCAGAAATGGCCGCAAAACTTCTAACCAAGGCTGACACATGAGCTGCTTCTGTGCCTCCACCCTCCACAAAAAACGTCGTGTCATCTGCATATTGCAATAGCGAAGTAAAACCCCATCACTCTAGCATGTAAACCCTGAGAAAAGATTGCCATTATATGCCTTAAAGGCTAGGGAGGCAAGCGTATCAACTGCAATATCAAATAAAAGGAGTGCAAACAGACATCCTTGCTGGACACCCCTCTGAGGTTGAATCCATGATCCACTAGATCGGCCATTCACCAGAATAGAAAAGGAGGAAGTTGTAATACATCTTTTCATTAACTAAATCCACATATTCGGAAACCCTCCTCTTAAGAATTTCCTAAAGATATGTCCAGGAGATTGAATCAAAAGCCTTGGAAAAATCAACTTTCCAAAGGAAAGCGGACACATGTCTTCTCTTCCAAGCAGCCACCATCTCTCCAGCCATCACAAAGGAATCTTGAAGTGATCTCCCCTTAATAAATGTTGACTGCACAGGGAAATGAGTTCAAGCAAAATAAGCTGTAGTCTATTAGCCAGAATCTTAGCAACCAAGATGTAAATGGAGTTAGAAAGTGCTATAGGCTTGAACTCATCAACCGACTCCGCTCTTGGTTTTTTAGGTAATAGAAATAAGTAAAAACGGTTAAGCCTTTTAAATCCTCCATTACCCCTAAAAAACTCTTGGATCATGCAACCACATTTGGACCAACCACTTCCCACATCTCCTTATAGAAAATTATCTGCAGCCCATCAAGCCTAGGTGACCCCTTTGCCTTCAATCCATGAAGCGCCCTAGTGATTTCTTCCACCCCAACCCCACAAGTTAGCTCCCGAACCTCTTCCACCCTCACATGGTCCATAGCCAAAGTATCCAGATTCTAACCACCACTTGAATGCTTCCTAGTAAAAGCATGATAGTGAGATTTGAAAATCTCACAAATCTGATTCCCCTGTCTCACCATATTGTCATACACATTCAACACATTTATCATATTGGACCTCCTCTTATTATTGGTGGCTAGATGAAAAAATCTCGTATTTGCGTCTCCCTTCGAAGCCATTATTGATGAGATTTCTGTCTCTAATCCATCTCTTTTTTGCAGTCCTCCTCCAACACCACCTCCTACATCTTGTGCTCCTAGATCTCTTCGTTAGACAACGGTATGGCCGCTTCTTGTCTATCAAAGAAGGAAACCTTTTGCAAAGCTTCATTCCTTCTCCCTTCATGACGTATCTTAAGTTCACGCTTGAATTCAATCATACCCTCCCTGACAGAATGGATCTTAGCCACCAATGTACGCATCGCCAAGGTAGAAGCCGGTGTAGAACACCATCTGTCACGCACCATTTCCCTAAATCTAGGTTGAAGAAGCCAAGATTTGTGAAATTTAAAATAAGTAGAAAAATTTGTCTTCATTTCTATACCAAAGTAAAGGCATATGGTTTGAAAAAGGCCTGTCACAAGCAACAATCTCTGCACCATGAAAAAATTCAGCCAACGTTACATTGCATAAAAACTTGTCAATACACGAAGCCATATAGTTACCACTCCTCCAAGTAAATCTGCCCCCAAACATCGGTAGATTCAAAAGCTCCATCTCCTGTAGAATGTGCTGAAACTCCAAAGTGGATCTATTACATGTTCCATCCAGTCTATCCTCCACACATAGTGGCACATTAAAATCACCTCCAGCAAGCCAAGGCATCCCATCCACCTTCACAGAAGCCTGAGTAGTTCTTCCCAAAAATGTGGCCTAGCAGCAGGATCACAAGGACCATATATACATGAAAAGGCCATGGACTTTCCATTAGATTTTCTATTGATCATAGCCGTCAACATCCTCTAAGCCAAAAGAGATGAACTCAACTCAAAGAGATCACTATGCCACATCAAAATATCCCACCTGATTACCCTTCAGCCTTCACTTCAAGAAAATCATTAAACTGATCACCACACAAACTATTCTTAACCTGGGGAGAGATGGTATCCAGATGAGTCTCTTGCAACATAGCAATATCAACCCTCCATTCCTTCAAATATCTCCTCAAAATAGACCTCGTCCGTCATCCCGTAGGCCACGAACGTTCCAAGAAAGCACCCTAGTCATCAAAAAGTTTCTTTGCCCCTCTTGTATGGATTCTCTTTGCATCAATCACCGATGCCACATGCCCATCAACCTCCTCTTCTTCATAGCTGAGACTCCTACCTACAACATCAAGCCTCTTCGTTGATCTCTTGCGTTTATAACATGCACTAAGAACTAACTTATGCTTCTGTGAAAGTGCTCTAGCAGGGCACAAAGATTTGCTCGATGACGATTTATGCAATACATCCTTCCCTTTGTATCTTCTTCTCCACCTGCAATGAGGCTCCAACATCAGAAGCTGTGTCCTCCAGTGATACCCCTTGCTGCTGTGCCTTACCCAGCATATCACCAACGTCGATGTCACAGATGTGCCTTCCCCCAGGAGGCTACGAGGACTAAAAAATCGATCCAAAAGCTAATGGAATCGATATGTCCTGCAATAGAAGAGAGGATCTAGTAGCAAAACCACCATCCAACGTAGAAATCAAAGACTCTGGGTTCCTAGGAAGTGTGTTATTCATGAACTTACCACGCTTGGACCCACAAATGGATCCGGAAGCCACTTGCGAGAAGCGAAACGCACATTCCTGTTCCATTGCATCAATCGTAGCCACCCTTGCCTGTTGGAGGAGATCGTCCTGTTGTTCTTCCGTCCAGTCCTTGTTAACAACCTACAACAAGTCAATAGCAGCAAATGAGTCTCCCAAATTTGAAACATCAGAATGATTCACGTTTAGGGCTACAACTCACTACATCTGGATCCGAATACTGATTTGGAGTCCACCTGTCCTGAGTGAAAATTGGCAATCTCCACGTCAGCATCTATTTTTGAAATGCCATCCATAAAAGTAAAGGTTATCACCAACCGATCCTTCCCCCTCAAGCCATTTTCCCCATTTAGAATGATTTCTAAATGGGGAAAACCAATTCCCTCATAACCAGGGAGGACAACTATCCTGGATTCCAAATTTTGAATCTCATCCAGTTGGCCAACTGATTTGGAAATCGGTCTGTAGAATTTCCTCGTCTTGACTACGCGCCCAACTGTGTCGCCTTCGTTAAAGTCCTCCCAGCATTATCGCCATCCACCACTGGCTCCTCATCTGCAATTTCAATCGACTCAACCCTCTTGCCAACTCCTGCAGCTACAACTTGTGCATAGGAAACATTCGAGCACCCCTTGGACTCCTCTTCCTTGAGCAAAACCAAACAAGCACAACCTCCATATCTCAAAACCTCCTTGTTGGGCAAATGATAGCCAATAAGAAGCTCACCCTCAACCAGAATAGACATAGCGTCACCTTTTGAAAGGCCAACACCCCAACACCTTCTTACCTTCGCAAAAGAAGAGCACAAAGACGTAACCGTCCTTACTATGCCTAGTCTAAGTGGAACTCCAAAAATACGAAACGAAGAGGACATATAGGAACACGTTCTTCGGTAGACCTTCATAAATACCTGGCAATCTCCAATGAAAACAGATGCCATCAATAGTCGTTTATGTGAATCTAAGACAATTAATGTCCAACTTGTTCAAACCAAAAACAAGAACCTTATTGTTCGATAAGGTTGAAATCTTCCAACCTGTAGACGATAACCCCAAGCTTAAAAGATAGGAGTGCACCTTATCAATAATAGGAGAATCGCTCGAGAACATACCTACCAATGAGCCCTTCAAGATCAAATCCATTTGACGTACCTCCATCGACCAGGGAGACTCCACATCAGAAGATGAGATTCAAAAGGTAGTAGAGGCAGACCCCTATGTCTCTCCCCTCCAGTAAACACCCTCACTTCTTCACAGAGGACACAAACTCCTTCGATGACCATTCCCACGACAATGAAGACATACGATAGGATCACGGCAATCTCGAGCCCAGTGACCCCTCTCCTTGCACTTGTAACACTCTCATGGAGGCACCGAGTGCCCTCACCATCGCCCCCTCTCGTCACCATCACCCGCTTTTTTGAGAAACTCCTTACCACGGAGTGCTCTCACGAAAGGAGCATTTTTGATATTAAGGTGAAGTACCGACCGATCGAAATTGGCAACAACATAAAGGACACATATAGAGTTAAGACAAACAAAAGGAGATAAATTCTTGAAATGATCTTTGTGTACTCTCTATAGCAACCAATGAGGGCTTATAACATTTAATAGATTCACTAGGCTTGAATTTTAGGGTAAATACCAACCTACATCATATGATTGGGTAGGAGGTCAACCAGATCCCACCTTTTTTCTAGATTGCAAAGTCGTCATTTCTTCTTCCAATGTAGCCTTCCAAGAAGGATGCTATAATGCCTCTGTGTAAATCTAGAGTAGCTGGTGACTATCAATAAAAAGAAAGAACTATCAAGCTAAGAGAGAGATGATCAAGGGATGAAAAATTTGAAAGAGGATATTTTTCACGTGAGTGCTTAGATTTCCTATGTGCAATAGAAATATGTAGGGCACTAACCAAGGTTTTAAATGTCAATATCGATGTTGTATTAACAAGTCAAAAAAGGGATGTATTGGGGATATGTTGATGATATTGGTAAATTTTAGGGAAATTACTTAAAAAGACTCCAAACAATCTAAAATGTCACAAATTTGATGGAAATTAACATTTTAATAGCTACGACATGCACGAGGAATGCCTATAAGATCAAAATCATAAATTTTTAATGAAAACATAATAGAAATGCATTATTGGTATATTGGTAGTCATATCATAGCATTGAAAAGAAAGGAAACAACATAATAATAATTGAAGATGTTCATAATAATACTCACCAGATGAAATGAAATATAAGTAGTACTAGTGGACCACACCAACCACCAATGCTACCACTAAATTAATATCATGTAGAGCTTTGACCTGGCTTGATACCCTTCATCCGATTTTCTTTCTTTAGTTGTGACACTTTAACATACTCACAGTAGGACTCCCTTATCATGAAGTCGTATTGAGTATTGCATTCGTGGATGTATCGTTGATAGTTTTCATCACTACAGTCAAAAGTATTCCAAGACGTGGATATTGATTGTGATTGTTAGAGGAGCTGCTCTTGCTTCTAGATCAACCCTAACCATAGTCATCTCGATGTCCTCTTGAATCTCTAGACCTGGTAGAATCATCTCGTCTCAAGGTAAACTTGAAGATCCAGAAGGTTTACGTTGTCTCATTCATGAACTTTGTGATGGTCGAGGAGGTTGTGCAGTAGACTGGGAAGGGCTGATAAGAATAAGATGGTTAGAGACCTTGGGGTGCAAAATACTTAGGGAATATCCCATAACTTGTAGAATCACTTTAATTAATATCACTTTGGTGGCGAACATCATACCCATAGGAACCATAATAAAATGGAGGGCTGGTGTAGCTGGGGAAGTAATGAGATGAACTTTGTGATTCATCTTGGGGTTGGTATTGAAGATTGGTGTAATGAGATCCATAACTACCATAGCAACTCAATGATGATGATCCAGGGTCACCTCCAAAGATCGATTCGGTTGCCAGATTAGGGGATCCCATCGATGAGCTTAAATCATTGATGGATATCATAGAACTTGAGCCATACCCATATCGTGTGTCGTAGTCACAAAGTGGACTTGGTACGATGTCTCCATGTATATTTGAATATCTTTGCATGTATTCTTGTTCAACATCCTCCTTATTAGGACCTCGACAATATTTCTCATCTCCCCTCCACTACTTTCTAGTTGTGACTCTTCAACCATCATTGCATCGTCATTTCCATTATCATCATCACTTTTTGCTCCTCCCGAAGTTGGTAATCTTCCTTTAGAGTTTGTTTAGGTTTAAGGTCACAAATTACTCTTCTACTAGACCTACTACCCACAAATTCAGGTACATCTATACCCATTTTTTCTGGTATCTCAGGATCAGGACCATCATTTGTATCAAGAAATGATTTTTTAGTGCTACTCAATCATTCTTGTTGATGGGATTTACACAATACAGGAGTGTGGAGGCTCTCCCACAAGGGAGAATATGTGCAGCAGATAGGTGCTGCAGTTGGTCCTGTTCATGCACAAGAACAGAGAGAGAGGGCAGTAGTCCACGCTGGAGAAGAAAGAGAGGAGAGGGAGTTGTTTGTTGGAAGAATTATTGCTTCAAAAAGTGATACATGTGATCTCTTTTATAGAGAGAACATATCTCCAATTAACCAAAACATAACTCCTAAAATAGGAAACAGAACAAATCTAATCTCCTATTTTTAGAAAGTTCAAATCTTAATTGGCTAAATCAAATCCTCTAAACAAACTTGCTAAAAACCAAAAAACTAAATAAACAAAATTTGCAATTAAAGCAAACCTAAAAATAGGACTCAAGACACTAAAATCGATGCTCACTTGGGCCTTCTGATAGACTGCCACGTGGCACTTTATTCCCAACACTCCCCCTCAAGTCGAGGCCAGGAAGACGATGACTTGCTCTACTTGTTTCGTTGATGGTGCGGCTAGATGCTCCACCATCTTCTTTTGATGTAATTGCGAATCCTCTTTCCACTTTCGTAGTCGTTGCTTTTCTGCCAACTTTTGTAGTCATGGCTATCAGAGCAGTCATCGCTTCTTTGTATAACTTGATGGGCTTTCTTCTCGAACTTCTTCCGGGCTGCATCTTTTGTCTCAGGCGCTTTCTTAAGTAACATGAATCTGCGAATCTGCCATCACTTCATTCTAAAAGGTTGAGAGGAGTCTCTGTGCCTCTTTTTCTAAACTCGAGAGCCATACACTTGAACTTTGCGTTCCTCGGTGTGCTAGAGGGTTCCATGCCTTCCCTTAATTCGAGTCGGTGCCGTTTCTCTTACACCCCGTGAGTTAGCATAAGGCACTTGATTTCTCCAGGTGTATATAAGGTCACCAAAGAAGGTGAAGCCAATAGTCCTCCGGAAAAATCACGCACAACGTGACCTTTTCTTTTCTTCTCTTCCTACGTGTGTAGAGAATCCCTCGGGAAGAACCTAGCTTGATGGCTCTGATACCATGTTGGGATTTGCGTAATATGAGAGTGTGGAGGCTCTCCCACGAGGGAGAATGTGTAGCAGATCGGTGCTGCAGTTGGTCCTGTTCACGCATAAGAAGAACAGAGAGAGGGTAGCAGTCCACATTGGAGAAGAAAGAGAGGAGAGGGAGTTGTATTATTGGAAGAATTATTGCTTCACTCGAATTAGAAAGTGATACATGTGTTCTCTTTTATAGAGGGAACGTATCCCCAATTAACTAAAACATATCTCTTAAAATAGGAAACAAACAAATCTAATCTCCTATTTTTGGAAAGGCTAAATCCTAATTGATCAAATCAAATCCTCTAAACAAACTTGTTAAAAATCAAAATACTAATTAAACAAGACTTGCAACTAAAACAAATCCAAAAATAAGACTTAAGACACGAAAATTGGTGCCCACTTGGGCCCTCTGACAGACTGCCACGTGGCACTCTATTCCCAACACTTGTAAAACATCTCCCTCATCTCTATCTCTAAAGAGCTATGCAACGTTAATTAGGTCATATACTCATTTTTTCATGTTTCATCTTTAGTCTAATATTGTAGTGCATGTATATTAAGTCTATCAACTTGCTGCTACCGAGGCGATTTCTTCTCTGTGATTGAATTAAGTTGATACTCCAATTTCTTTCACTCTCCTACTAATGCCATCCAAGATAAGATTTTTACAACTTGGCGAAGGTTAGGAGCATCCGTACCATGTAAGTACTACCATTCAACTGCAATAGAAAAATGAAAACATACTTATTATGATTAATTTATTTATGTACTTATTGTGAATTATGTGAAATGAATTCACAAGATGATGACCATACTTAGAAGAGTTATTTTGGGCATGCGTGGCAGTATTTGTCCTGAAAGATAATAACTCATCTCTAAAATATTTTATCTGGAAAAAATGATGATTTAATAAACTGTATGTGTATGTGTAATAGCTTAACGTCCTAGGCTAAAAATATGGGCTAATTTATCACATTCACCTCATTCATACAATTTATTTTTTCTTATACATTCTTTACCAGCTAATCATTTGCACCGCTTTAAGAAGCTCGTGATCACGATGAAGTTCATACTTGTAGTGATATCTCGGTTTGAGATAATATGATGCAAAATTAGGATTTAGGAGTAATTACTACAAAGTACAAAGTAAAAAGTCACTAGTCATTACTAAAGGCAAAAACACATTTTTGAAGCAAATGAATTGCATTACCCTCAAAGGGAAACTCTAGCCCTCTTTTATATAAAAGAAGACTTGGCTAATTACATAAGTACCCTTGAAGAAAAAATAAAATTTATTAAATACCCCTACAACTCAATACTCTCCCTCGAGTTGGAGTATAGATGTCAACGAGCCTCAACTTGTTGCTCAAGAAATCATGACGTTTCTTCTTAAGGGTCTTGGTAAAAATGTTAGCATCCTGTAATCTGATGAGATATACAGGGCACTTACCTTCCAGGACTGCATCTCATATGAGGTGACAATCAACCTCTATATGCTTCGTCATCCCATGAAAAACAAGATTAAAGGCAATATATGCTGCAGATTTATTCACAATAAAGTGTGACAGGGGTTTCAACTACCACTCCTAGATCCTGCAAAACACCAACTATCCACATGATCTCACATGTCGCTTGTGCCATAGATTTGTACTCTGCCGCTGCACTGGAGCGAGCAACAACACACTGTTTCTTGCTCCTCTATGAAACCATATTTCCTCCTAAATAAACAACAAAGCCAGATGTAGATCCCCTATCCTCTACTGACCCTGCATAATCTACATCAGAATAAGCCACAAGATCTAGAGTGCCACTCACTCTGTAATACAGGCCTCGTCCTGGGGTGCCCTTTAGATATCTCAAAATAAGATCTGCACCATGCCAATGACTGTACTTGGGACTCTGCATAAACTGACTGGCACGACTGACTACAAAGCTAATATCTGGATGTGTAATAGTCAGATATAACAACCGACCAACATTACTATAGTACCTGGTGACATCCTTAAATAGAGGATCTGTCTCATCTGAGCTTTGAGCAGTAAATGCGTCCACTGGTTTCCTTGATGGTTTGGACCCAAGAAATCTAGCCTCCTCTAGAATCTGTAGGGTATACTACCGCTGTGATAAGGATAAACCTTCTTCCTGACGAATAGCCTCTATCCCCAAAAAGTAGCAAAGATCACTTAAATCCTTGGTGACAAAAGTGGATTGGAGAAAGACTTTCGTCTTGACGATCCCATCGGCATCATCACCTGTCAAGATCATATCAACATAGATTGCCAAAATAACCTCTCCATATCCCACCATGCTCTATTTGTCTAATAAATATAGAATGGTTGGTAGTAGACCTTTGAAACCCCAGCTTCCTTAAGGTTGAGCCTCTTAAACTAGGCTCGTGGACTCTGCTTAAGGCTATAAATGGCCTTTTGTAAACGGCAAACAAGCTCCCGTTGACTGTCATAACCCGGGTTGTCTCATGTAAACCTCCTTTGCGAAATCACCATATAAGAAGGCATTCTCTATATCAAGTTGATGCAGTGGCCACTCCCTGATTACTGCTAGAGACAGAATAATCCTAATGGATGTGATGTGCACCACAGGGGAAAAGGTCTCAAGGTAATCCACCTAATAAGTTTGGGTGAATTCCTTGGCAACAAGTCTGGCTTTATATCCCTTCACTGTCCCATCGGGCAGGTACTCGATGGTATACACCTATCTACAACCAACTACTGTAGTATCCATAGGACATGGAACAAGATCCCATGTTCCTCTGCTTTGAAGAGCCTGCTCCTCCTCATCCATGGCTGCCTTCCATTTTGGATCATGAAGTGCCTGGACAAAATCTCTGGGAATAGCTGCTGTGGTAATAGCAGAAGCAAACTGTCTGGCCTCCCCTTGGAGATGAGAGACAGTAGTGTATCGAGATATAGGATGAAGGGTGGTGTCAGATCTCCTTTGCACAGTCTCTCTTCCCTATTTGTCACAAGCAGAGTCCTATAGCTGTAATCTCCTATGATATATTTGTCTCCTCTATGGCAGTCTCTATGGATGATCCTTCTTCTGAGAAATAGGGAATCTTCTCAAAGAAGGCCATATCTGCAGTAAGTAGATATCTCATACGAGATGGGTCATAACACCTATAGCCTTTCTGGGTCCTGAAGTAACCAAGAAAGACGCACTTTGTGGGACAAGGTGCAAATTTATCCTAGATCCCATAGTTACGAACAAAACAGATGCATTCAAACACTTGTAGTGGCACAGGAAACTCTACTACAGTTAGGATATATAATCTGATACGGAATCTGACCTCGAAGCATAGAAGATGGCTACCGATTAACTAAACATGCTGCTGAGAGTATGACATCACTCAAGAATTGCCTAGGAACCTTCATATGTGACATTAGGGTCCTGGCAATATCAAGTAGATGATGCAACTTGTGCTTTGCAACCCCATTTTGCTGGGACGTATGAGCACATGAAGTTTGATGGATGATCTCCTTGTCACAAAAGGCCTCCTTTAAGTCACCATGCATGAACTCTAGTACATTGTCACTGCCAAAAATCTAAACAATAGTACCATATTGAGTCTGCACCTTTGATAGAAAATGCCGAACAATAGTGGGAATCTCACTACGAGCCTTCATTAGGAATACCTGGGTGAGTCTGCTACAATTATCAACCATAGCTGCAAAATATCGTTGTCTGCCAGCAAAGGCAACTTTGGATGGTCCTTAAACATTACAATGTACAAGGGAAAAATGAGTAGACCTAACATCGGTACCTCTCTCAAGATAGTTGCTCTTGTGATGCTTCCTTAGTTGGCAATCTTCACTGTCCAAGACCAAAGAGCCCGGTAACTCTGGATACATTTGGTGCATCTTCCTTACAGAAGGATTCCCAAGTCTTCGGTGCCATAGTAAAGGATCACGAGAAATAGATACCGCTCCAGCAAACAACATGGGCATATCTAAATAATACAGGCCATCTCTCTTTATGCCACTGCCAATGATATCTCTCCTGTGTTTTGATCTTGAAAATAATAATGCTTCTCATTAAAAATGACACGGCATCCCAGATCTCTGCAAATCTTGCTCACTGACAAAAGATTCATAAGAAACTTAGGGGTGTAGTATACCTCCTCTATCTTCATCTTGGGTGTAGCATCTACACTCCCAACTGCAGTCAAAGGGGAGGTCTTTCCATTAGCCACCCGCATTTCTTGTAGTCCACGTGGGATCATAGGGTTCATACGATCTCTGTCTCAGTGAGGTGTATAGAGGCTCCAGAATCTATCACCCAAGCACTTCTATATCTCTTTCTTTTTTTGTCAACCTCTTGGTCTGCAAACGCTAGTCCTTATACATCTAAGTTTAATTTGTCTGACGTATCAAACTCATCTTCTTAGCATGAGAGAAAGCTCATCATGCTCGAAAGGGATATCTTCTTCATTGGTGGCAAGAGGTCATTACCACCTTTGCAATGTGCGAGATAGGCTCAAACACACACAAAACACCATCTATCCATGCTGATCTCGCCCCTCATGGGCTGCACCTCCATCCATCAATGGTGGTGCACCCATTGGGAGAGCAACAATCCCCAGCCACCATCGCAGTAGGAGCGCTAACGGGGTTTGCAGTGCCTGCAGGGGCTATTGCAGCACTGGTGGTGCCCCCTAAAGCGATTGCAGGGGCGGCGTAGACTGGTGGCGTGGTGTGCATGCTGATCGGCGACGATGTGAGCACTGTGCCCTGGGGCGGTGTGATTGTGAGGTACGTGACGATCGGCAGTGGCGATGTGAGCGCTACACCTTGCGATGGTGTGATCGTGAGAGCATTGGGAGACAAATCTCTGAGAGCTCCCATGGAATCACCCCTACTTGGGTGATTTAATCATATTTTTGGTGGATTCTTGGTGGGATATTGGAACATCGGCCACATCGGCCACATCGGCCTAGGGCCGCTGTTCTAATACCATGTTGAAGCAAATGAATTCTATTACCCTTAAAGGGAAACCTTAGCCCTCTTTAATATAAAAGAAGACTGGGCTAATTACATAAGTACCCCTGAAGAAAAAATACAATTTACTAAATATCCCTACAACTCAATACTTATGAATGAAGCTTCATAGTCAAGTAAGAAATTCATACCAACTTTATGAAGTGTATGTGAGTAGATCTTGTATCTCTCATCAATTATCTTAATGTATTGTCGACTTGATTTCCTAGCATTTTCTTTCATCTTTTATTCCATCATTTCCATGCCAGCATATATACTTGCTAAAGTTAATTTTTTATCACCATCAACCATCCTTAGAACAATCACATGTTCCATTATCTTTACAACCTGTGAACAACTATCCTAGAATTTTGTGGAGGTCACCAATTCCTTCACTTTCTTCCCGATTTGTGATATGCTCTTTTTTTGCATACCAATTGTTGGAGATGAACATCTACTTCAATTCAACTTTGTTGTCCAAGATACTCTGCAACTTGATAATTGAAGAAAAGAATATTCTTACATTACTAAGCAGTCCCTACACCTTTATACAGGTGAGGAAAAAGTTACATCATAAATCCACTACAAAAAATAAAATTAATGAAATGCCCTTACTACAGAAAACATAACTTAACACTCCCCCTCAAGCTGGAGCATATATATCCATCATGCTCAGCTTATTTCTACATTTCTCAAACTGGGGGCGAGACAACGGCTTGGTAAACATGTCAGCAGTCTGGTCTGAGGAGGCAAGACAAGCAGTATGAAGCAGATTCTGTTGAATCAAACTCCTGGTGTAATGATAATCCACTTCCACATGTTTTGTTCTCTCGTGGAACATACGATTGTTTGCAATGTAGGTGGCAGGCCGGTTGTCATAGTGCATCTCCATAGGCTCCTGAACATTAACATGAAGATCCCGTAACGAAGACCTGATCCATATCATCTCAGCTGCAGTATGTGTCATGGCCCTGTACTCAGATTCAACATTAGAGGGTGAAACAATACTCTGTTTCTTACTCCTTCAGGTTACCAAGTTACTAGCTACAAAGGTACAGAAGCCAGTAGTAGACCGCCTGTCACCAACATCACCTGCATAATCTTTATCTGAATAGGCAACAACAGACATATGTGCCTTCCTATGAAAAAGAATGCCTCTACCTGGACATCCCTTGATGTACCTTAACACTTGTATCACAGCCTGCCAATGAACATCAGTGGGCTTATCTAAGAACTGACTTAGCTTACCCACGGCAAGGCTAATATCTGACATAGTGATGGTCAAATATAACAGCTTCCCCACTAGTTGCTGATATGCCTTCTTGTTTTTTAACTTCACAGTATCCTCAAAAAGGTGAATTTTAGGATCCATAGGAATATTAGCATCTTTGGATCTTAGTATGCCTGTCTTTTGAAGAATATCAAGGGCATACTTCCTCTGCGACATAATTGTCCCTTGCTTACTTGTGGTAAACTCAATGTATGAAAACTATCTTAGCTTCCCAAGATCTTTTATGACAAACTGGCGTACCAAGTACTCTTTCACCTGAGATATACCCTTTGCATCATCACTTGTGTGAATAAGGTCATCCACATACACAAGTAAAGTCACTGTACCCCTATTGGTCTTCTTCACAAATAGTGAATGGTCAGAAGAAGATTTCTACATCCAAATAACAGACAACGCCTCAAACAAGTGTTGAAACGAGGTTCGGGGGCTTTGCTTAGGACCATAAATGACCTTATGAAGCCTGCATACACACTCCCCCTCAACCTCAAAATCAGGCGACTGCTGCATATAGATCTCTTCCTCCAAGTCTCCATATAGAAATGTATTTTTGACATCCAGCTGATGTAACTACCATTTGTAATGAGCTGCGACAGAGATAAGAATGTGAACAATGGAGAGTCGTGCAATAGGGAGAACGTGTCAAAGAAATCCACCCCATAGGTCTAGGTGAATCTTTTGGCCATAAGGCAGGCCTTATGCTTTGAAATAGACCCATCTGGGTTGTATTTTAAGGCAAAGACCCATCTGGCTCCAACAAGGTGCACACCAGACGGCAGAGGTGATAGCTTCTATGTACCTTTGATGGTAAGTGCAGACATCTCCATAGTTGCATTCTAGTGTGGATGTAGTAGAGCCTGTTGGTATGAGGTAGGTAATTCAACACTGGATACAACAGTTGTGAATGCATGAAATTCCAAACTTAGAGAATCAGCACAAATAACACTCCCAGCAACACGATACTGTGCATAAGATTGTAGAGCTTTCCTGATAGCAATAAGGATACCCTCATCAGTACTCATGGAATTAGGACTTGGAGAAACATCCACAGGTGACAGACTCAACCTCTACATTTGCTAACACTGTATCTGAAGAAGCCTCCTGAGTAGAAGTAGCCTCCAGGTTATCAACACTAACTTGAGGAGTCTTTGGAATAGATGGAGGGGGCTTTGCCCTATAGACAATTGTCAACTGATAGGTGTGACCCTTGAAGGTCCTTTCATTTGCTGGTATTGGTCGGAATGTGTTGGTAGATGGGTTAGTAGCCTAAGAGGAGCTACTACTATCTGTGAATACACCAAATGGTATATGAGCAACTGGTACAGGAGCACACTCCGGCACACTCTGCACCTGCCTGGCAGTAACAGAAAAATAAGGTACAGTTTTATGAAAGGTGACATCTGCACTGATGTAATGTCTCTGGTGTAGATGTCTTGGGTGGAAGATCAAATAGCTCATCATCTGGATAGGGCACTTGCCATGGTATCTGCTCGTGAATCACAGAGGAGGGCAATCTATTAATAAAGTAGCAAGCAGTGAGAACATCTCCCCAGTAGTTCTGTGACATTGTTATGGATAAGAAGGGCTCTAGTCATATCAAGGATATGTCTGTGCTTTCTCTCTGCAACTCCATTTTGCTGAGAGGTGTGAGGCCACGAGGTTTGATGAGTTATGTTGTACAAGCCATAGAATTTTTCCAGTCGGTCGACGGGTACAAAACTCCAATGCATTATCAGATCTAAGAGTCTTGATGCAGACATCAAACTGATTGTTTATCATCAATACAAACTTCTCAATCAGTGGACCCACTTCAGATTTATTCTTCATGAGAAATAACTAGGATAATCTAGAAAAATCATCAACCACAATCAAATAGTACCTTAGGAGTCCTACTGGGACTTCAAAGATAAAGATGCACTAATTGAAAACATGAAGAGGAACATGGTCCAATAGCAGCTGGAAAGGAAGATCTATGGTGCTTCCCAAGTTGACATGCATCACAGGTGAGTTGTGTAGTTGGGGATACATGAGGAATAAGCCTACGTAATTTCTCCAAAGAAGGATGGCCTAATCGTCTATGCCATTGTAGAGCACTCCCTGACATGGTACTAACCCGACACGCTGCAGCCATGGGATCCTACTGAAGTCGGTAAGCACCTCATTCTTTATATCTACTACTAATAGTCTTCCCTGTCATTTAATCCTGGAAAATACATCCACGATCATCAAAGATGACATGGCAATTCATCTGCTTGATGATCTCACTAATAGGGAGCAAATTCATGGATAAATCTGGAACAAACTGGACATGATTAAGCTGCATAGAAGGGGTAACATTAATTTCCCCTTGACCACTAATAAGAGCAAGCTGCCCATTAGCCACCTGTACTGTGCGACCTTAAGAGACATGTTGAATCTGCCTAAAACATTGCAGATTACCAGATAGATGATTGGAGGTACCTGAGTCAATCAACCATGTCACACCAGTAGTTGAAAGAGTATCACCTACGGTGGTTGCTGGTACACTATTTGACTGGAGTACTGCCATGTTCACTGAAACACACTGCCACAAACTAATTTCAATGCACCACAGAAAAGGGTACACACTCTGAACTCCTTCACAATCAGATTTGAAACCTGATGGAAACTGGGGAATACACACCCCAACAAATGCACCAAATGGGGAATACACACTCCAAAAATCTCTGCTCACACGTGGTCAATACTCAAGGGGAATACACACCCCAAAAACATGCATTAAAGGGGAATACACACCCCAAAAATCAGACCAGAAGATCATAGAGAATCATACCACACGTAAAAGGGTTCTTGATTCAAAACCCCATCTCCACAACACTCAAAAACCTCCCTACAATGATCTGATGGCCAATAGCCTGCTCTCCGGTGGCCTTGGTGGTGACTCGAAGAGAAGACGACTGGCAGGAGGCGGTGACTGGCGAGTTGCTCTACAGCAGCATCAGACGCGGCGGTGGCATGTTGCTCTGGAGCGGCTGTAGCGGCATACAGGATGGTAGCAACCTGCAGCACACTACAGAACAACGGCGGTGGCGTGCTGCTCTGTAGATCTACTACAGCGCGCTACACAGCAACAGCGGCAGCAGTGGGCTGCAGATCTGCTGGCGTGGTGGCAGTGGTGGGCTATAGATTTGCGGCTGGTTGTGACTGCAACAATAGTGACCAGTGAGGTTGCTGCAGCGACAGCGGGGAGCCGACGCTGCTGTCGGGAGTGGCAATGGCTGCCGGTGGTAGGAGGCTTGAGGTAGGGTTAGGGTTTGTTGTTTGGTGGGGTTCTCGACTTGGTGCTCTGATACCAAATTGAAGAAAAGAATCTTTCTTACATTACGAAGCAATCCCTACGCCTCTATATAGGTGAGGAAAAAGTTACATCATAAACCCACTACAAAAAATAATATTAACGAAATGCCCTTACTACAGAAAATATAACTTGTTGCAAATCGGGTAATGGTTGGTCTTACAAGTTCAGTCTTACATAATTGCCTCATCAATGCCAGTATGTGCTAGTGATTGTAAATGAAAGTGGTGATTGACTATGCATTTGAATAAGCTTATTTATTGCCTTCCTTTTTCCAAAGTCCTTGAGAATTAAATCAATGCAATGGATTGCACAAGGAGTTCAAGAAACTCTATACTTGCTTAACTTTATCAATTTATGGCTAACCTTCTTAAAATTACTACTATTATCTCTAAAATTTCTCACCACATGTTTGGGTCTAAATTTCTTCACAACATCCACCATTAAATGGCATATGTACTTATAATCTTTTACTTGATTAGATGTATCAACATATTTCAAAAAGATTGTCTTTCCATCATAATAAAGAAGGAAATTTATGATTTACCTTTTCGTGAAATTGATCCACTCATCACACATAATGGACAGTTCATAATCTGACCATAATCGTTTAAGCCAAGTTATGTAGTTGTTAAGGTCAACCTTCGCCATATACAAGTATTTGTTTATGATCTCGTGTGGGGTAGGAGCCTTTACCCCTGTTCCTTCTTAGGTAATCTCATCCATAGTGCTTGCTACACTTGCTAGGATGGCATGTGCAAAGAAGAGTGTAGAGGTGACATTTTCCACATTTTCTCTTATATTTCCAAACATTTCCTTGATGGTCTTTTGCTTTCTTCCTTGGCTGGGAACATATTTCATACTAGTTGATCTCCTAAGTTTTGTCCCCTTCTTTTACAAGGTGGTCGGGGATGGTGTTTTAGGCATTTCCACCTTCTCTCTCATAAAATGGCTTTCTATAGGAAAATTCCTCTTCTTGCCACCTCTTATGTTCACTCCTTGGAGATTTTCTAATGGCATTTGTGTATGCTTGTCTCTGTGTAGGAGTTTAACGATTACTAGAGTATTGAATATTTGAATGCTCATTCGAGTCATCTATTTTAGTACACTTTTTTTCCTACATTTTCTCATGGAACATTGTGTTTCTCCTTGATTTCTCCTTGTCTTTTGCTTTCTTTCCCCCTAAATTTGCTTCCACTGATAGCCTGTCTTGTTCAAGTACATTACGATGCTTGGCTTCATTCTTGTATCTTCCTACCAATTGTTGCTTCAACCTTATAATACCTTATTCCATTAACCTTTTACTATAAAAGTTACATTGTGGCTTTCCTTTGTCTATGGGAGTGACATAATTCCAGCTAATTTCTCCAGCATCCTCATCCCTTAAGTAACCTGACATGATTGAACACCTACAAGACATGGATCAGCATTTCAAACAATTAACCATGGTCTGAGTCATAGATGATAGTGATATGATAGTAACAGGAGTGCTAGTAGTTGTAGACAATAGTAGGTTGAAGTAGAGGGCGAAGGGGTGAGCGAGGGAGTGGATTGGTGGTGGATGGAGAGAGCGAGGGAGTGAGAATGTGCGAGGGCGAAGGGGCACTGGGGAGAGTGAGCGAGCGTCAGGGCAGGGAGGTGAGGGAGAAGGTAGGAGAGGGGCGGAGGGTGGAGGGAGGACCTTTCGGAGGGAAGAGGGTGGCGGAGGCACGACCGGAGGCCTGCGTTGGTCGGAGGTGGTGGGTTGGAACCAGGCGGAGCAGGGCTTGAATGCTCGATGGGTATTCGTGCAAGGTCGAGAAGATGCGCCCGGGTATGGAAGGTGTTGCAAGTGCCTTGGCAGCGACCATTGGATCAAGGATTGCTGGGAGCCATGGTGATGCTGGAGGTGTGGAGGTCTTGACCATAGGAGCGGTAGCTGTCGAGGGGGAGCCACGGTTGGAAGAGGGAAGGGGCTACCACCGCCGCCCCTGAAGGGGCTGCCAGAGACGGAGGTGGAGGGCCCTAGTCGAAGGTTGTTAGGGCTTCGAGGAGAGTGGTGGAGGAGAGCATCGTGGGAGAGTTTCTGGAAGGTACGGTTTCAAGGTTGATGGTGAACTCTTTGGGTGAGGTTGCGATGAGGGGAGGGGCCAAGGTGCTGCAGGTGGCGGAGGGGGTGTTTGTGGTGGACTCCTGGCTAAGAAGTGGAGTGAGCTACTCTTCACGGTGTACACCGCTGGGGGAGGGAGGTGGTGATGGAGGCGTCCGTTACCGCACGATGGGGCCTCGCCGGAGCACCCACTCAAACGGACGGTGCTGGAAGTCGCCATTGCTGGAGTCCCATGGTGGCTGCACTCGGTCGAGGTGGTGGAGGTGATCGTGGCGCCTTTTGCTCGGATCAGAAGCTGCGAGGCACTTGGGCTGGCGGAGGGCTCGGTGGTTGCACTGGTCGAGTTGAAGGCCGGGGCGAAGTCGACGAGCATGATCTTGTTGCGGCTCGAAGGCTCCTCTAGGGTGGTGGAGTGCTCGATTCGGGGAAGGCGGCGGTACACATCCGTGGCGGTCGAAGCTGCGAGCTTGATGTTGGGGAAGGTGAGGCGGCGAGCGACTGCCGCGAGGAGATGAGAGGGTGCTGACGTGGGCTCGGCTCCAGAGGGATCCGTGAGGACTGTGTAGGGGAAGCCCGAGAGATGCGTGGATCACGGCCCTGACGTGGTCTCGACCCCCGAGAGATCCGCGAAGATCTCGCGGAGGACAACCGAGGATCGCGGGACTGCAGGCGCCTCGAAAGCAGAAAGGTCAGAAGATGCTTCTGTGGGGGCGACGCTCTGAATGTGGAGGCGAGGGGTTTTTAAACCCTAACACGTGCGCAACACCTGATGGGGCAGGGGCACCGAAGGCTTAGTGGATTTGGATCCGGATTTGCGCTCCGGGTCCGAAACAGCGGTTTCGCCCTTGGAGCAACAGAGACCTGAGGTCTCTCTCGAGGGCGGTGGCCCCTTCGGCTGCTTCGCACAACCCTTGGGATCGTTGGAGGAGGTGCCGAGTTCGGAACAGGAAGAGGGAGCTAGCCGAGTGATGGTGCTGCGTGGGGTGGATGAGGTCTGGCCCCTGCAAGGGGAGGCTCGACCGATGGTGGCAATGGGGGAAGATACTCCATTGGCGGCGACAGGCGAGGTGGTTCTCCAACGAGGAGAACCTTTGGAATGGCTGAAGGCGTACCCGCGGTAGTAGCAACTGGCTGAAACTCCTCGGTGGGGGTGACCCCGTGGAGATCTCTTTGGCAGGGTGGACACCACGCTTCGTGGGTGGGGGGTGCGGTGGTGGTCTCCGCTATCGAAGGAGGTGGTCGTTCTGTGGCAGACAGAGACCACAGGTGGTGGTGGATGGTCTTGGGAGAGCTCCGTAGAGCCCGATGTCAAGAGGTGCTGAACGGTGATGATGAGGAGGTGCGTAGGACGGCGAAAGCCGGTGGCTTCAGGCAGTCCACAAAGGAGTATACCACATCGCCTAGATGAATGGGGTGATCGCCTGGAATGTAAGGGGCCTCAATGACCCTTCGAGGGCCATTTTTAGGAGGTACATCAGGCAGTGGAGGGCGGACATTGTACTGTTGCAAGAAACTAAGCTGGCTGATTGCGAGAGATAAGTCTGGAGAGAGATCAGAGGCTCTTGGATGGAGGGATTTCGCTCTCTTGCCGTGAATGGTAGGTCAGGAGGGCAGATCCTTGGGTGGAGGGAGGATGTCTTCTCTTTGGAGGATGTCTGATGTGGAGAGCATATCATTTCGACGAGCTTAGTTAGGAAGGTGGGAGGCGCCAGGTTGAAGGTTACAGGGGCATACGGTCCCACGAACGCCCAGGCGACGAGGGTGATGTGGGAGGAGCTTGCGGCGGTGGCGGCAGAATCCATTGGGAGTCCCTGGTTGCTGGGAGGGGACTTCAATGTGACGTTGAAGGTGGAGGATAGACTAGGTGGTCGGGGGAGGCAGGACCTGGGTCGGACCTTTTTGTGGATTTTGTTGAGACTCATGGTCTTGTGGACTGGTCCCTGCGTCCTGTGCTTACACATGGAGGAATAACAATGGCCAGAGTCCAGGATTGACAGGTTTCTATCCCATGTGGAGCTGGTTGAGGCGTTCCCTGTGGTAGATGTCTGTGTGTTGGAGAGGCCTTTCTTGGATCACACTCCTTTGTTGTGGCAGCCGAATGAGGGGGTATGGTTCGACACATGTTTTAAATTTGATAGGTCGTGACTACTGGAGGAGGGGTTCAAGGTGTTGGTGGAGAAGTGGAACTCCATGGAGGTGGAAGGTTCGGCGATCTTCTGTCTAGCAAAGAAACTCTCCTTGCTGCGTGACCATCTGAAGCTTGCTAGGAGGGAGATTAGGACATCTAATAGGGGCAGGAAGGAGGAGGCTTTGGCAGAGATTAGCAGAATTGATAGATAGGAGGACTAGGCTCTCATCTTTTCGGAGGATATGGAGATCAGGGTGAGGATGTTTGAAGGTGATCGAGGAGGAAGACAGGCAAATGGAGATGGAATGGAAGGTGAGATCTAGGCGGAGATGGTTGAAGGAAGGGGACTCCAACACAAGGTTCTTCCATGAAATGGCCTCTGCCAGGAGGTGGAGGAGGAACTGGATAGATAAGATAGTGATTGGCCGGGACGCTTTCTCAGGTAGGGAGGAGGTAGGGCAGGCGGCGGCAGATTATTTTAGAGAGTTCACTGGGAAATGATCCAGGGGAGGCTAGAGGTGGAGGGGGGAGGATATGCAGCGTATCACGGAGACCTAGGCGGAGGGTCTTACAGTTGGCTTCTCAGAGGAGGTGAGGCAGGCGGTGTGGGGCCTCAATGCGGAGGGATGCCCTGGCCCAGACGGCTTCCCTGTCTTCTTCTTCAGGGAGTTCTGGCCTTTGGTGGGTGCAGATGTGATGCGGGTGGTGGAGTTCGCATTCGGCAATAGAGGTTTTGAGAAGCTGAATATATACTACTTGTTTTTGCTGCCTAAGAAGGAAGGGGCAGAGGCCATCCAGGACTTTAGACCGATCGCCCTGTTTAATGCAGTTTACCTTATTGTGGCTAAGGTCCTGGCTAACAGACCGAGGGGCCTTCTGGGGGATTTGGTCTCCCTTGTTCAGATAGCTTTTGTTCCAAGGTGAGGAATTCTGGATGGTTTTGTAATTGCGATGGAAGCCTTAGCAGCATGGAGAAGGGAGAAGCATGCTTTTTTATGGAAGGTGGATTTCAGCAAGGCATATGACTCGGTTTAGTGAGACTTCTTGTGGGTGTCTCTGCGGAGGAGGGGTTTCCCTATGATCTGGATTGATTGGATGAAAAGATGTGTGACGACATCATCCTTTTCAGTCCTTATCAACGGGAACCCGGCGGGAGGTTAGGTCCAGCCTAGAAGAGGGGTCGACGGGTGCCCTCTTGCGCCTATACTTTTTATTCTTGCGGCATACACACTTGCATGGGCGGCACACAGAGCCTACAGCAGGGGGCTGTTTAGGGGCTTTGACTTTGGTGGTGGCAGGGAGGTGGTGGTCCTACAGTACGCTGATGATACACTCTTCCTAGTCGAAGGAACCGTGTTGGAGGCAAGGAGGTTGAGGATCCTACTGGAGCTCTTTGGTGAGGCGTCAGGGCTACAGATTAGCTATTAGAATTCAAGCTTTGTTTCGGTCAATTTGTCCTCCACGGAGGCAGAGAGGGTGGGTGCTGCTTTGGTGACAGAGATGGGTTCCTTGCCATTGGTGTATCTGGGCCTCCCTTTGTCGGATCGTCATCTCAGGTTGCAGGATTGGCTCCTGTTGTTGGAAAGAATGGAGGGAAGGCTGGTAAGGTGGTCCTCCAGACTTTTGTCTAGGGGCGGGCGATTGACCTTGGTGAAGGCGGTTCTGGCCTCCATACCATCCTACTTCTTGTCGGTCTTCCGGTTGCCGTGCCAGACTGAGGTCTCGGGATTGATGAGAGACTTCTTCTGGTCTACTGTAGGGGCGACAGGCAGGGGGCGAGGCTGGTGGCATGGGAGGAGGTGTGCAGGCCTACACAGGAGGGGGCATTAGGGTTAGAGATGTGGACAGAACAAACATCATCCTTCTCACGAAATGGATCGCAAGGTTGGTGGGGCATGAGAAGGGCCTTCTTGGAGATGTTATGCGGCGATGCTACGGCGATTTCCTGTCGTGGGGACCTCTTTGCTCCACTCCCCTTGGAGCGTCTCACTTCCTGAGGGGCCTGGCGACGGTGGCTGTGAGGGTACGAGGCTTCTTTGACTCGGTACTCGGTGTGGGAGACTCCTTTCGTTTCTGGCAGGATGACTGGCAGGGGGCTGGCTCTACTCTAAGGGAGAGGTTTCCTTGCTTAGTGAGTAGTGCGGTGAATATTTCGATGAAGGCTGGAGAATGCTGGGACGAATCCTGGTGCCCCATATTCCGGTGGGGTCTTTCCGATCAAAGATGTGAGGACTTCCAGCGGCTGTTGCAGGAGTTGGTGGGTTGGGTGCTGGGTGAAGGCCTTGATGGTTTTTATTGGGAGGAGGGAGACTTCTCGATGGCAAAGGTATATCGCAGGTTGGGGATTGATGAGGTTGATTTGGATGTTGACTTCATGCAGGACTGCAGACTGATTTGGATGACAAAATGCCGTTGAAAGTGAAGATCTTTGCCTGGTTGGTGAGAAGAGGAAGGATCATGACGAAGCAGTGGAGAGCAAGATGGGCCCAGACAAACGATCTAGCGTGCCCCCTACGTGGGGGGGTTGTTGAGGATGTGTAACATCTGCTTTAATGCCCGTTTGTAGCACAGGTTTGGCAGGAGATGGGGATTGGCTGGATCTTCTGCCAGGATGTCGCTAGCTTTTGGTCTTCCTTTCGTAGGGGAAGTGCGGGTGGCGAAGTCTTCATCTTTCGCTCTAAGCATGATCGGGCAAAGGTCTTGGCTATTTTGTGGGGTGTGTGGCTGGGGAGGAATGGGGTGGTGTTTAGGGGGGAGAGGCCTTATGTTGAGAACTTTGTATCCTCTATCTCCTCTCAGATTGGTTTTTGGAGGTCCATTTTAGAATTCCTGATGTAATTTTGTTCTGAGGTAGAATGAATTTGGGTAGTTATCTATGGGATAGATAACCACCCCTTACTTTTTCAAAAAACAATTAACCATGGTCCAACAACCGATCTATCACAATTTAACATAAATAAACTAGGATTGAATGGTAATTGATGTTAAGACACGATGATTTTGGTCACAAAATCACCACAAAATTAGAGCTTAGTTAGGGATCTTACTAAATTAATGTGTAAATAACATTAATCTAGCTAATAATCAAGTATATTGAGAAATGTAATTTCGGGATGAAAAATAACCGAGGTTAAAGCATGGTGATTTAGGCTACAAAATCATCACCAAATTGAGGTTTAATTAGGGATCTTACTAAATTAATGTGTAGATAACGTTAATCTACCTAATAATTAAGTATATGAAGAGATTTAGTTTTGATATGAATACTAATCGAGGTTAAAAGCATGATGATTTGGACCTAATAATGCAAATAAATTCAAGAATAGGGTGCTTACCTTGTTGAGAGATGAGAGAAGATTGAAAATCACTCAAGAAGATGGTGCACAACCAAATTTCGGAGGTGCAACAAGGTTGCAATGTGGAGAAGAGAGTAGCACAAGGGAAATGAAGGAGAAGAGGACAGTAGACAAATCGATATTGCCGACATATCCCTTGTATTGAGCACATATTTCCCATATTTAGGAAAATTTGCACTAATGAACATTAGATTTAATGATATGTCGACGACATATCAGCCAACATCATGAAAGAAGATACTCTTTTGGTGTTGACATCTGATGGGCCAACGATATCAACATATCGATGATATTTTGCCGATATCTTGTCGCATGTATTTCCTTGCCACTAACATGAAGAGGTACCTTAAGGCAATCCCCATTCAAGGAAGCATAATCGGTGGGAGCGAGTTCTTTAATACTGGTGAGGGGCTCATTAGTAGAAGGTAATGGTGGAGGTAGATGCTTTGTTTGCTTATAAAACTATAAAGACAAAGGATGGTTGTGGTGGTTTTGTAGGTATGGGTAAAGGTTTCTTACCAGGGAAAAATTGCATTACTTATTCAAATAAAGTAATTTTGCACTTTTATAGGGCTGATAGGTGTTAGGATGATAGCAATAATACCCCCTCCTCGAGAACAACCAAAAAAATGCACTCTTTACATTCAAGGAGCTAGCTTAAAAAGGTGGACAAAGCACACAACCAAAAACTTATGTGGGTAAAGGAAACTTCCTTCCAGAGGCATAAAAGTGAATATGGAATCTTCTTGCTGAATGAGATCTTGTTCATAAGAAATGGATTGATAAGAATTACATGGAAGCAAAAATAAAATGGAACATTCATTTGGAACAAAATAGTATAGGAAAAGATCACTGAATCTTACTATTGATGATGGTGGACTTGGCTTCTCAATCACTCCACCTTAGGCTTGCTTATTAAAGGAGCATTGGCAGAAGATTGGACTTAGCCTCTCATCCAAAGGAAGGGGAAGTCGGTGGACAAGCACCTCATGCTTTTGTTGCTCATCCAACTATTCCCCTCAGATATGAAGAACAAAGTCACCAGAGCTGTTGGCTTGCAAATGCTAGCGATGTATTGCTTGTGGTAGATTGTGTAGAGCAAATGCAATCCAGAGGGTTGCTACTCCATTGCAAGGAAGATACTAACTTGGAACGTAAGGAGATTGATGGATAAGTAGAGAAGTATTTTGGGAAGTACATCATGGAGTGAAAGGTGGACATTGCTATTACATGAGACAAAACTAGAGTATCGACCATAACAACTAGGTAGGATTAACATGGTAGCTTGGATGAGTTTGTTGCTCTTAATGCTATTGGTTAATTGGGAGGATTGTTTGTTGGTTGGAGCAAGGAGAATCTATAATGATAGGTGTATCTAGGTGATCCTTTTCTGTGGCAGTGTATCTTAAGAAATGGTGTGGTGGCTTTGCTTTTAGGGTTATTAATGTTTATAGCCCCTATTCCAGCTTTCTGGGCCGAGCTATTAGAGTAAGTGATTGAAGATGCCTGATCGTGTACAGGAAACTTCAACACTGCCTTGAGTTCTGTTGATCATTCGAGAAGCTCCAAAGGCAGGGATAGGGCATCTAACAACCTCATTAATTGGGTCTCTACTATTAGTGCTATTAAGCTAGAGATCATAAACTATATATTCCCTTGAAGGATCTTTGAGGAAGGTGAAGTTAGATCCAAGCTAGATAGAATTTTTGGCTTCATTAACTTCTGTAAATTGTTTCCTCTTAGTTTGCCTAAACACATTTTTGGAGTGGAATGTTATGTTGGCACTTTAAATTTGGGACGTTTTGGTTGCTCAATGATGGCTTCCATGGGAAAGTGGACCAATGGTGGATGGATTGTGATGCCTTAGGTCACCCAACTTAGGTGTATCAAAAGACTTTTTTTTGTAGAAAAGGCTGTGGGAGTTTAAGAAACAATTGAGGAATTAGGAGACTATCCCAGAATTGAAGACAATCATGACTTATGCCTAAAGAAGGAAGAGGACTTGAGCTCCATCGAAAGGTTCACTTAGAGGAAAAAAGGAGGAAATCAAGTAGAGACAAAGATTGAGGTAGGTGTGGCTGAAAGAGAGTGACTTGAACATTAGGTTCTTTCAGACCTTCACCAATGAAAGATGGAGAAAAATTTTGATTGATTTTATTTTTGATGAATAGGAAATGCACTTAGGTAGTGGGGAAGGCTTTTGCAAATTATTATCACCAATTTTTTTATTAGTAACAAGAGAGGGTGTGGCACTTGGGAGTATATTGCCCAAGATGCCTCAAAGATGATGACATTGCATCTTTGACCCATGCATTCATGGAAGAAACATGACCGTCCCTCCTTTCCTTTAAAGCAGGAGGGCTCACTTGAACTGGTTGGGTTCCATATTCTTTTCCTTAAGGAATTTTGCCAACTGTGAAAGGGGTAATGATGGATATCTTTGAGGCTTTGATGTCAAGGTGACATCTATCCAAGATAAATTGCATCTTTTTGTTCCTGATGATTTGAGAACCTCTCTGCTTAGATAAGAGAAGGAACATGAGCGTTTTGTTAGAACATTTTCTCAGAGGGTTATGACGATCTTGATTAGAAATTCCTTTGGTCCTTCAAAGTGAAAGGATTCCCTCAAGCCTTGGATACTGGATGAAGATGTGTGTTACATCAACTTCTTACTTTGTATTAATTAATGGGCATCTTAAGGGAGGTTGGATATAACCTAGAAGAGGCATTGGATAGGGGTACCTTCTTGTACCTATGTTTTTTTGTCCTAGTAGTAGACTTCATAGTTGATGTGTGTTATCATATTGCAAGATAGGCTATATGAAGGGCTTTGGATCTAGGGAGGGCAACATGATTGTTCCCATTTTACAGTTCCAATTACATGATTCTCTTTGTTAAAGGCTCCACCGCTGAGGCTAGGAAGGTTTTGTTGGAATTTTTTTGTAAGGAGTTTGGACTCTAGGATAACTTACAGAAGTTAGGCTTTTTATTGTTTGGCTTGTTTGAGGATAGGAAGGTTTTGTTGGAATTTTTTTGTAAGGAGTTTGGACTCCAGGCTAACTTACAGAAGTTAGGCTTTTTATTGTTTGGCTTGTTTGAGGATAGGGTAGCCTAGTGTAGTAAGGTCCTTAGGGTAGAACTAGTGCAGATGCCATTTGATTATCTTAGTTTTCTCTTTTATGCTACATCATGGACAAGGATTGTACTTTAGTTACGAAAGGATGGAAAAGTAGCTTTAAGGATAGGCTTCCTAGCTTCTCTTCTAGGGGAGGTTGATTCAATACTTTCATCACTTTTGATGTACTACCGTTCAGTTCTTAGGATACTTGTGATTCTAGAGTGAATAGATTCCATAAGGAGAAAATTCTTATGGACCTCCGGTGCCGGTGATCATTTTCCTCCTATAGTGGCTTAGGAAGACATTAACAAACCTAAAAAATATTGAGTCTTGGTATTCTGAATTGCTTTGTAATGAATAAAGCCTCACTTTAAAAGTGGATCTTTCATCTCATGGGGCCGTAGACCCCTTTTTGAAAGACTATTTTATGCGACTCCTGACTGGGATGGAAGGAGGGTTCCTATGAGGGGTTCATCTTACTATTAGATGGGGTTGTAGAAGACTTTAAGGAGAGTTAAGTCTCATCGGTGAAGCTTCTTGGTGATGGTACCAAGTGTAGATTTTGGACAAATGAATGGTCCTCCCCCAGCATTATTGCTTAGATGTTTCCTAGACATGTGGCTCTTGCCACTAATCCTATAGACTCTGTTGCAAATTACTTTCATGACCGTGTTTAGACTCCCGCTTTGTTGTTCTCACTTTATGAGTCTAGTTTGGAGGATTTGACCCTTGTTGCAAGCAATGTACAAGCTAAAATTAAAAGTTGGAAGAGATGGTTGGGTTTGGCGGCTTTGGGTTTTTTTCTTAAAAAAATGTTAGCCCCTACGGTCTCTTATTAGCTTGTTATTTCCTTAGTTGTATTATTTTTTTTTCTTTGAGAATTCATGTAATTTTTCCACCTTTATATATTGACAGCTAAGGTCATAAAATAAATCATCTGATTCATTTGTTCTAACTTGATATTAGAGCCAAACTCCCTTTAGTAGGAGGAGAAGGCTACCCTTGGGATGACCAAAGAGTGCATCATGAGGTGGAGCTGCCACCACTACTAGGAGTATATTGATTGATTAATTAAACCCTGACGAGGACGTTAGGATTTCAAGAAGAGGAGGTTGTAATAGCCCCAAGAAGAGTCTCTGTTGAGAGGATTGTGTTGGTTTAGTGCTACATTGGAAAATGTGGACTTTGTGTGTGTGATGGCCTATAAATAGGCATGTACTCCCATTTCCATTGAGAAGAAATACAGAGAAAACACGCCCATAGGGTGCTTCTCCCATGATTTTCTCCTCCCTCCTTGTGAGTGGGGTTTCCACGTAAACCCAAGTGTTTTGTGATGCTTATGTGCTTTGATATTTATGTTTCCGCGTTATTTAAATATTTTAACTTGGTATCAGAGTTGTTCATTTCTTGGGTTATCTTGATTATCATGTCTTATCTTTTTTGTTCTTGTGGTAGATCTGTCATGTTCATGGCATCCACTTCGATTTGGAGGCCTTAATCATGCGTAAGGAAGAGAAGGTGTAGTCGGCGTATGCTCTCAGACGGCGGTAGCACCACGGTGGCAGTGGTAGCGGTGCTTTCCGTCTACAAGGTGACAGCGACGGGATCTCTAGGGCTTCGAGATCTGAGTGCGAGGGTTGGCGGTGCTCTATTGTTGTTCATCGCCCTTGTGAAGCATTGACCCTAGGGCTTGCATCCTTTGTGAGGAGATGAGATCCTCCTAGGTGTGTGTGGTGGTGATGGCGGAGTCGATGTCGCCTACGGAGAAGAGGCGAAGCGGTGTTGAAGTGGCAAGGAGATCGGTGTGAGGACTTGGGAGGATCATGGTGACGCACTAGTAATGCAGAGGCTGCATCAGGTGGCGCTGTGGCACCCTCGCATGCCTAAGCGTCAACGACGGTGTCGTTCTCGATGAAGGCGATGCACGCGACAACGAAGACGAGGAAGAGGTTGCGGTGCCGTGCTTCTCTGACTAGGCATTGATGGTTGAGGAGCATCCATTGGAAGACGCTCGGTGGTGGAGCTTTGTGGGCAGCGTGACCTTGCAACACAGCATTGGCGGCGATGAAGATGGAGGCGGAGTCGATTACACTGAGATCTCTTGTGAGATGGAGATGAAGCTGATGTGGTCGGAGGTGGCAAGCGGAGCGGTAGCAAGAGTTGGTAGCGGGAGGATCAGCTGTGTCTTGTTGATTTGGTCCCCCAAACCCTAAAGGGTGCTCAAGGGTGCGTTAAAGGAAAAATGAAGAAAAAAAAGGGGTGAAAAAAAAGGAAAAAGAGAAACAAAAAAAGGAAAGAGAAAAAAAAGAGAATGAAAAAAAAGGAGAAAACAAAAAAGGGAGAAGAAAATTTCAAAAAAAAAGAAGAAAAAGAAAAAAGAAGGAAAAAAAGAGAAGAAAAAAAAAAGAAAAATGAGATTTATGTTTGAGAGATGTGAAGTCTTCTCTAGCTTTTATTATTTTATTTTATTTTATTTTTTTCTTGCTATTATTTTTCCTTCTCCCATACGAGTATGCGAGAAAGGGGGAGTGTGGGAGCCTGTTGTCGTCACTCCCATTTGGGAGTCTCTTTTGTTCATGGACTCCACATGAGAAACTCAACTCTGGGAAGTCCAGAGTTTTGAGTTCCTCAGAGGTAGGACTCATTTCTGGTTTCTATGTGGGAGATCCAATTTCGTGGACTCCAGAGAGGGAGATCCACCTTCGAGGTCTTCAGAGGACGACCCAATTTCATGGATACTGAACGGGAAGCCATCATCACCAAATCTTCAGAGCCAGCTACAGTTTGTCCAGCAACTCCAGCTCATGTTCCCGCCTACAAGAAAAACTAGTCCAAAGTGTTGTTTGGTTTGCTGTGTAGAGTGGATTTGTATTACAAGCTGAGCATTCCATGTTCCAGCTTGAGGGGGAGTGTTGAGAGGATTGTGTGTTGGTTTAGTGTCACATTGGAAAACGTGGACTTTTTGTGTGTGTGATGGCCTCTAAATAGGTGTGTACTCCCATTTCCTTTGAGAAGAAATACAGAGAAAACACGCCCATAGGGCGCTTCTCCTGTGGTTTTCTCCCTGCTCCTTGTGAGTGGGATTTCCACATAAACCCAAGTGTTTGTGATGCTTATGTGCTTTGATATTTATGCATCCGCGTTATTTAAATATTTTAACTATCTCATATAGTAAACTCATAAAAGTGAGTAGTGGGATATAAGAGGATTAAGAATTACTACTTAACAACTTGGGCTCAAGCATTTTGAGTGGTTGTTTGGGTTTATGAGGTCTATACTCAACAAGTTGTCAAGGCTAGTTTTTCTTGATTAAACTCGGGTTTAGGCCCGAGTCGTTACAAATGGTATCAAAGGTGCGGTCCTAGGCTGAGGTTCAATAGCCACCTTGATTGCCATACCTCTTTCCTCTCCAACGAAAAAAAACCTAAGGCCAAGCGTTGCGCGTAGTGCTTCTTGCTGCCGCTGCTGACTTGTAGGCCGATTGGTTGGCTACCACACACCCTCCTCACCTCAAGCACTACCCAACAACCTCTGCTAGCAGATCTACCATGCTTTGTTGGGCTTCATCCCCTGCTGGGCTTCATTTACAATGATGCTTTGCTTGAATCGAATTTGTAGCTTCACCCCTTTTTTGGGCTTCATCTGAAGCGTCACCCCTGCTGGGATCGGATTTGCAGTGTTGCTCCCCTTACTGGGTTACATTTGTAGCACCGCCTCCTACTGTTTTTTTGCATCACCACCTCTTGTTTTTTGATTTGTAGCACCACCCTAGTGGCAGTTTATGGTGCCTATAGCAAGGTTAAGTTCTAATATGCAAGTTCGGGCTCTTACCTGCATTGCCTAGCAGATCTTCATCACCCGATTTTGATTTGCAGGGACTTAATGGTTTGATTTTCTTTCTCCTGTGTCCGTAGATGTTGGTTGGTTCTGGTTGAAGTTGATATGGTGTTTGGAAATTTGTTTGAGGTGACATCAAAGAGCATCTCTAAGTTTGGGGTTTATGAGAGCCTCTTTTTTGGTCTCATGGTGAAGCCAGATGAGATCAATTGCACCTGATGGTCACAGACGTGTTTGATGACTGCAGAAGGTCATCATAAGGAGCATACTTTGCTTCGACCAGAACCAGAGAAGAAAGTTCCTATCGTGTAGTATAAGGCCTTTACAGTGCCTGGAGGGACACATGATACTATCACTATTCCTAGGGGTGAGTATGAGATACTGCTTCGATATTTAGTCAACATGGTGAGTCTCAAGTGGGAGTCGTGTGTCACTCTCAGGTAGGAGTCGTGTTTCAGCCTCAGGTAGAGGAAGCACATTGGCTTGTTGACTCAGGCGCATCTTGACACATTTGTGGTGATATAAGACAATTCTCCACTATTTGTTCAGTTCCATCATGCAAAACTGTGTAAGTTGCTGATGGGCAACATTCTCCCATATCTAGTTTGGGGGAGGTTGTGTGACTACGTACATAAAGTTTGTGAATGTTCTTTTAGCTCCTAATTTCTCACTGAGTCTGGTTTCCGTTAGCTAGATCACAAAGGAGTTGAATTACAGAGCAGTCTTCGATGCGGTTTCTTACATGTTGAAGGATTTTCTTACAACATGCACCATTAGGTGTGGTCGTGAAGAAGGTAGAGTCTATCATCTTTTATGGTCACCTTATACAAGCCATGTTTCTCTCCCATCGGGGAGTGCTTCCAGTACTTGTGGCATCTTCAGTTTGGTCATCTTCTCCTACCAAAACTTCGGTGGATGTTGTCACATATTTTTCCAATTGCGACCTTCTAATTTGAGGTATGTTAACTCGGGAAGCACTATAGGAGTGCCTTCCCAAGGACTCGACATGGGGGGTCCCAAGCCTTGTTTTAGTTACTTCATCTTGACATCTAGGGGCCTAGTAGGACTTTGGATTGTCTGAGGCATAGATACTATCTCGCGATTGTGGATGATTTCTTTTGTCTCACTTGGAGATTTCTGTTGAAGGTGAAGTTTGAAGCTGGCAATATGATTCGTGCTTTTTTGGCGGAGATTCGAAATCCGTTTGAGTCGAAAGTGATCATTCGATCAGACAATGCTTTAGAGTTTTGCACTACCCCTTTGCGTGCTTTCTATGGAGACAACGAAACATCCATCATGCAAGTTGTCCCTATATGTCCTAGTAGAATGGTGTGGTAAAACGAAAGCATCGACATATCTTAAACATTACACACTCTTGATTCAGAATATTGTACTAGATAGATATTAGGGAGACGCATGTTACTATTTGCTATCTCATTCATCAGGTGCTGTCTACGGTCCTTGACAAGCAAATTCCTTATTATATCTTATTTCCAAACAAAGATCTATTTGGAGTGTCACCCAGAGTCTTTGGCTGTGTTACCTTTGTGCATATCCATGGGCCCAATAGGGAAAGGCTTGCTCCCCATGCTGTCAAGTTTGCCTTTCTTAGATATTCGAGGACATGGAAGGGGTATGATGTCATGATTTGGTTGGAAGATGTCACTATGTCAGTGTAGATGTCTCTTTCGATGAGTTTATCCCATATTTTTCCTTTGCCACAGAAGTCTCTCTCCAGATGTTGCTGAGGTACCTATGCTTATCCCTCATACTCCCCTTGAGGTAATCTCGATCACTGATCCTATGCCACCACCATTTGAACCAGAGAGGTTTCGCGAGCCCTCGATCACATACTAGCTTCCTGTTAACCTACAAGCAACGACCCCCTCCTACCTCTATGTTAGTGCCTCTCTTGCCTTAGGTAACTACAAATACTTTACAGATAGATGAGATTGTACACAGTGATGATGTAGGATACTTACAGGGTGATAGTGGTGTTCCTCCTACATGTTCTAAGAAATAAGGGAAGGTTAGTGGTGATAAACACAATTCAGATGATTTGAATCTTTCAATTGCAGTTCGCAAGGCTCCACGAAGTTGTGCAAGATATCCCATTTCTAATGTTGCGTCCACTATGTAGGTTCCTACAACTCACCAGCAAGTCATGCTTGATCCAAAATGACGTCAGGCCATTGAGGATGATATAGGTGCACTTCGCTCACAAGAGACATGGGAATTGGTTGACCTATCACTTGGTGCATCTGTTGTGGGGTGTAGATGGGTCTTCACCATTAAGTATCACCTGAATGGAACAGTTGCGAGATACAAGGTCCATCTTGTGGCTAAAGAGTACACATAGACCTATGGTGTGGACTTCTTTGACACATTCTCTGTAGTCGCATGACTCCCTACCGTGCGTATACTTATATCTATTATAGTGCAGTGTGATTGACCTTTTCATCAGCTAGATGTGAAAAATGCATTTCTGCATGAGGATCTATAGGAGGTTTGCATGTAGTAGCCACCTGGTTATGAGGCTCAAGGGGAGTGTTCCGGAGTCTGTCGATTGCATAAGGCTATTTATGGACTAAAATAGAGCCTTAGGACTTGGTTTTAGAAGCTCTTTGAGTTGGTTAAGACACTTGGCTTCTGTAAATCGCATCAGATCACTCACTATTTGTTAGGAAAACCACAAGGGTGTGGCAACACTTCTTGTTTATGTTGATCTTATTCTCACATGAGATGATGGGCCTGGTATCAATGTCTTGCAAGGAATTTTGTTATGGACCTTGGATCACTCAAATAGTTCCTTAGGGTAGAGGTTGCCCAAAGCAAAAGAGGTGTTGTGCTTTCCTAGAGGAGATAGATGCTGGATCTGCTACAAGAGACTAGCATGTTGGGGGTGAAGCCAACGTATATTCTTATGGATCCTAAGGCACATCTATATGATGAGGAGGAACAAGTGGTTGATAGTTGCTAGTACAGAGGGCTAGTTGGCAAGCTTTTGTACCTGACAATTATGGAACCTGATATTTCCCTTACAGTTAGGAAATTGAGCCAGTTTATAGATAGGTCCACTAGGCAACACTAGGAAGCTGCAATGATAGTGCTGAGATAATTAATAAAGGCACCAGGGAAGGAGATCCTATTCATGAGGGGGACCTCCATGAGTATCGTGGCCTACTTTGATGCTGATTATTTAGGGTGTCTGGCAAATAAGAAATCTACCACTGGCTTTTATACTTATGTTGTTAGGAACTTGGTGACCTGGAAAAGCAAGAAGCAGGCTATTGTTTCCAAATCTAGTGCAAAGTCTGAGTACAAGGCTATGACACATACAATTGTAGAGCTGATGTGGGTAAAGTTTGTCTTGGCAGACATGCATGTTACGGTTGACACTGCTATGGAGATGAGGTGTGACAACAAGACAGTTAGCTACATTACCAACAATCCCATGTTTCATGAGAGGACTAAGCATGTGGAGGTAGGTTGTCATTACATACATTACTTAATCCAGAGAGCTTATTCACACTTCACATGTTTCTTCTGAGGATCAAACAACATACATCTTCACTAAGGCATTGCCTCGACCTTCGTTTGATAACTGTTGTTCCAAGTTTAACATGATTGACATCTTTGCTCCAACTTGAAGGGGACGTTAGCCCCTACAGTTTCTTATTAGTTTGTTATTTCCTTAGTTGTATTATTTTCTTTTTCCTTGAGTAGTATTCATGTAATTTTTTCACTTCCATATATTGAGAGGTAGTGTTATAAAATAAACCATCTGATTCATTTGTTCCAACTAAAAAGCCTACTTACTTCTGATGGAGGGTCTTGATCAGGTTGACTAACCCTTAGCCTTAGATTGTAAGAGGATTTGGAAATAGAAAATTCCCCTAAAGGTGAATTGGATGAAATGACTCGATTTCTTATTGAAAACCTTAGGCTGAGACCAAAAGGGTAAAAGTATACTAATGCTCCTGAGGGGCTAAAAGCCCAAAAATCGTACAAACAACAAATAATAACATATGCTAACACTCCCCCTCAAGCTGGAGCATAGATATCTATCATGATCAGCTTGGATACACGTGAATCAAATAAGGATCTGGCCAAGGGTTTGGTAAAGATATTTGCAATATGCTCCTTAGATGTGACGGTGTGGTATATAGCAACTCCTTCTGAATGATGTCTCTGGTATAATGGCAATCAACCTTAACATGCTTGTTCTATCGTGAAATGCTGGATTGTTGACAATGAAGGTGGTTGCTCTGTTATCAGACCGCATCTCCATTGGGTTAGAGAACTGTATCTGCAAATCAATGAGTAGGGACCTGATCCATATCATCTCAGCAGTCATTTGAGCCATGGCCCTGTACTCAGATTCGGCACTCGACCTCACAACTATGCCCTATTTCTTGCTCCTCCACATGCGTAATCCGCATCAGAATAGTCAACCAAGGTCATAGAAGACCCCTTGGAGAAGAGGAGACCCTTCCCAGGAGCCTTCTTGAGGTATCGAAGCACCATCAATGCTGCATCTGAGTGTTGCCATGTTGGCTTGGTCATGAATTGACTCAACCTCCCCACTACAAAGGAGATATTGGGCCTCATGATAGTGAGATATAGCAACTTGCCCACAAGCTTCCTATACTGCCTATTGTCCACCAACTGTGCATCCTTATCATAAAGTGGCATTTTGGGGTCCATAGGAATGTTGGCCTCCTTGGCCCTAAGAATACCCACCTCCTTTAAGATATCCAATGCATGCTTCCTCTGGGACATGACTTTGCCTTTTTTTCTGCGAGCAACCTCAATACTAAGAAAAAATCGTGAAATACCCAAATCTTTCATGACAAACTGCTCTGCTAGAATGCGCTTAATCTTAGTAATACCCTGCTCATCATCTCTTATGACAATTATGTCATCAACATAAATAAGAAGTACCACAGTACCTCGTTCAGTCCTCTTGTTAAAGAGAGGGAAATTAGCTGTTGATCTCCTGAATCCAGTTGCCTCCACAACTAGTGACAACCTCTAGAATCACGCTTTGGGGCTTTGCTTAAGGCCGTAGATGGCCTTCTATAGTCGGCATATGCACTCCCCCTGAGTATCAAATCCACTTGGCTGCTGTATGTGGACTTCCTCTTGGAGATTACCATAAAGGAATGCATTCTTCATGTCCAACTGATACAAATGTCAATTTAGCTGAACTGCCACTGCAACCATCACCCGTATCGTAGGAAGTCTGGCAACCAGTGAAAAGGTGTCAAAGAAGTCTATCCCATAGGTTTGGGTGAACTCCTTTGCCACGAGGCGTGCTTTATATCTGGCAATACCTCTATTTGGGTTGAACTTCACAGTGAACACTAATCGACAACCAACAAGTATAGCACCATCTAGAAGTGGAGTGAGCTCCTAAGTCCCATAGCCTCTAAGAGTTGCCATCTCATCCTCCATGGCTGCTTGCCACTTTGGATCAAGCATAGCCTCACTATGAGTTGCTGGAATCTGAGTAGTAGCCAAGCCTGAGTAAATCCTGCAAACCTAGGAGCTAAGCTGTCAATAGCAAGTGCCCTGCCCGTGGGGTAAGTAGTGCAGATCCGTGGTCTCTTCTAGTAGCTATCGGAAGATCTAGATCATCACTTGCCACATCATCTATCCTATCCCTATGATCAACACATGGAAAACACGCGTCAGTGTCCAAAAGACTCACTTGAGAATCCGATGGTAAAGGCGAGGGTGGGGGCCCTGAAAAGTAGGATGAGGGCGGACATATGTCTAAAGTGATTCAATCAGATGAGGAAAGGACAGCGTAACAGGTGATGGTGGTGGTGTAGTAGGGACAGAAATCTTGGGAAAACTCTCGAAGTGAATGGGTGTAAATGGTATAGGCGCCATATCACCCTCAGAAGGCATCTCAGCAAAAGAAGTAGAAAAGAAGGGTATTACCTCATAAAAAGTGACATCCACCGAAACAAAATGCTGAGAGGTAATCGGATCAAAACATCAATATCCTTTTTGCGTCCGAGTATACCCAAGGAAAACACACTTTACTACTCTCGGTGCTAGTTTATCCCGACCCAGTCCGAATAGGTAGGTAAAGGTAATACAACCAAAAGTTTGAAGGGTGATGTGAATAGGGGTCTATCAGGATAACCTGCAATGAAATCCGTTCATGTAAAGTAGCATTAGGCAGTCTATTGATCAGAAAATAGACAATCAAAATAGCGTCACCCCAGTACAGAGGAGACCGAATGGTGAATTAACAATGTACGAGCAACATCAAGAATATGGTGATGTTTCCTCTTAGCAACACCATTTTGCTGAGAGGTGTGAGGGAACATGGTCTCATGGATAATGCTGCATCTGGAAAAGAAAGTGCGTAATCGAGTAGTATAAAACTCTAAGGCATTATCAGAACGAAAATGTTTCACCAAACAGGAATGTTGAATTTTTATTTTTTTAACAAAATTCTCAATAATTTGTCTCAAATCAGACTTATTCTTTAAGAGAAACATCCAGGAAACACGAGAAAAATCATCCACTAAAATAAGATATTTGTTCCCAAGTCGTTTGGGTTGTTGGGCCTGATGATATTCCTATAGACGTTTGGAGAGTGATGGGAATATGGGGTATAACTTAGCTCACAAAATTATTTAATACTGTTTGGAAAGGTAAGAAGATGTCAGAGGAATGGAGGAAAAGCTTTGTGGTACCTTTATACAAGAACAAGGAAGACATACAAGATTGTTCCAACTATAGAGGTATTAAATTGATGAGTCATACGGTGAAACTTTGGGAGAGAATAATTGAAAGAAGGGTGAGGCAAGTCTCTGTAATAATTGAAAATCAGTTTGGCTTTATGCCAGGCCGGTCTACTATTGAGGCAATACATCTCTTGAGACATATGATGGAGACTTACAAAGTCAAAAAGGATTTACGTATGGTTTTTATTGATTTGGAGAAGGCTTATGATTCTGTCCCAAGAGATATCTTGTGGAGAATTTTGGAGAAGAGACAAGTGCCAGTTTTATATATTAACCTTATAAAGGATATGTACTATGGAGCTGCAGCTTGTGTAAAGACTAAGAATGATTTGACAGACTACTTTGATATCATCATTGATCTACATCAAGGTTTGACTTTAAGCCTTTATCTTTTTGCCTTGGTCATGGATGAGTTGACGAAGCATATCCAAGCTGAGGTGCCATGGTGTATGCTTTTTGCTGATGACATTGTGTTGGTTGATGAGACAAGAGATGAGTGAATAGAAAACTTGAGCTTTTGAGAGAAACCTTGGAAGATAAAGGATTACGCCTAAGTAGGACGAAGACTGAGTATATGGAATGCAAGTTTAGTAGTAGAGGGAACAATGAAGGGATGGATGTAAAAATTGGAGTGCATTCCAATGAAAGATGTTTTTAAGTACTTGGAATCCATTTTCCAACAAGATGATGGAATTGATGGAGATGTTACACATAGAATTAATGCAGGGTGGTTGAAATGGAGGGGTACATCTGGTATTCTCTGTGATAAGAGGGTTCCTTTAAAAGTCAAAGGTAAACACTATCGAGCTGCGGTAAGACCAACCATGTTGTACGGTTCTGAATGCTGGGCTATCAACTATAGGCATGTACAGAAAATGTCTGTGGTAGAAATGAAGATGTTAAGATGGATGTGTGGTAATACAAGAAAGAACCGTATTTCAAATAAGATTATTAGAAAAAAGGTTAGGGTGGCACCGATAGAGGATAAAATGAGAGAGGCATGTCTAAGGTGGTTTGGACATTTACAAAGAAGGTCACTAAATACTCCAGTTAGGAGATGCGAGAAGTTGGAGGCTGAACCCGCTAAGAGGGGGCGAGGAAGACCAAACAATTGTTGGAAGGAAACTATTAAGTATGGCCTCAATTACTTTAATTTAAGTTCTGAAATGATTGAAAATCAATCTGTGTGGAGGCAAGGAATCCATATAGCCGACCCTACTTAGTGTGGGAAAAGGCTTGGTTGTTATCTGTTCCTAAGTCGATCAGGAGTACGACTGGGATTCCAAACATCCATATGAATCAAATCAAATGTAGTAACTGAAGAAATTGAAGTAGAACTGGGAAAACTGGCCCGTGGTGCTTGCCCAGTTGACAAGCATCATAGGTGAGAGCAGTAGTGGAGGGTATGTGTGGTAAAACATGTTTGAGGCGATCAATAAGCAAGTGGTCAAGGTGGTGATGCCACTGGAGAAGAAGTCCAGTAGAAGCAAGGCCCTGGGTAGCAGAAGCAGCAACAACCGTACGACTCAGACGATACACCCCTCGTTCCTCACGCCCTCCACTAATCGTCTTCCCAATGAACTTGCCTTGCAAGACACAAGAAGCACCAAATATAGCCCGACAGTTCAGATCTTTAGTAATTCTGCTAACAGAATGGAAACTCAATGGAAAGTCAGGCACATAGAAAACATCTGTCAGTTGTAAAGTAGGAGATAAAGACATCTACCTTGCCAACAAGTGGTGAATGTCTCATGTCTGCCACTTGTACAGTCCTGGCTGGAGTGACTGGCTCTAACTAAGAGAAAGATCCCTTGTCGCCACATAGGTGCTTGGATGCATCAGAATCAATCTGCCAATCACCAGAGGATAAGAGTAACAACATACCAGTCGCAGGTGCCTTAGAGGTGATGGCAATAGCTGTAGTATCTAGAGGTTGAGAAGAGGATGCCTGAGATTGAGTCAATTGAATAATTTGCTGCCGTAAGGTCTCAATCTCTGTGCTAAGGGGGCTAACATCAGGATTGGGCAGAGCTCCATTAGTGATCTCAGCTGCCTGATTGGCCACGGGCGGCCTACCATGCTTTTGCCAGCATGTAGCCTCAAAGTGGCCAAGTTTGCCATGGTAGGCACACGGAGTCCTAGTGTGTGTACCAGAAGAGCGTCCGCGTCTATGACCACGTGTAGGGGGAGGAGCACCCCTGCCACGTCTAGGTATCGCAACTATTGCAGACGTTTGATACCAAAGTTAGGTGCAGGAGTGCACATTGCTACTCTGTTGAGTCTGCTATAAGCCTCCTCTAGGATATAAAGCTTCGGAGCGGTGATGATTTGATCTTTGGCTGCCGTATACTTAGGTCCGAGACCTGCTAAGAAAAGGGAGACTGCCAACTGTCTCCTAAAACTCTTCCAGGACTCACAGGCACACCCCAACAGATAAGAGTGGTATCTCTCCAGCATTCCCTTCATGAGGGAGTAGTATTGTGGCAACGTGTGCCCTTGACGAAGTAGAAGAGGTCATAAAAGACCTGAAAAGCCTGTGTGGAATTCTTGGCATGTAAGTCTCACACATGGACTCCTACTTCTCCTTCACGGTAGTGTAATACATGATCTCATCCCCTATTCGAGGAATGACTGTTTGCATGAGCCATGCATAGACTATGGCATTATCCCTGTCTTAGTTGACATTTGTGCTAGTCTTGTTTACAGGCTCTGGATTTATAAAGATGTGACTCTTCCCATGACCCCTGACAATCATGATGAAGGTCTGGGACCATTGTGAGTAGTTGGTCTCATCTAATTTGATGGGACTGAAGAATTGACTTTTAAGTACCCCAATGTCCAAAAGAGAGCCCGACGACACCTTAGACTGATCATCTGAAGCCATCTTCGCAATCCGGAAGCTGCAATCAACCTTCTATGACCAAGAAAACATCAATAGATCTAAAACAAGATGTGTTCAGATCTACATCTTCGACGGAAAGCCCCCTTGGATGGGCATTGGCCTAACTTAGGTGCAGGGAGAACACTCGAGACGACTCTAAGGGGACCAGGTCTCTTTCTCCCTGCGATATGAAGGGAAGTAGCCTTAAGAAGGGGCTACAAACCCCTCACAAGAGCAACGTCGCCGCTGCATGCTGCTTCTGGTTGCGCGTCGCCGCTACTCAGCATAGCCACTACTGCACCACCTTAGATGGATAGGATGGTCGCCGTGCACCCTTGAGCTTCACCGCTCATCGCCTTTGTCGCATGCACTACAGCAGCTGCGTGTGTGTGCTACCGCACACCACTGAGCATCATCGGTGGAGGAGGGCCAGCACAGATCAGGGAGAGAGAGGGAATGGGGTTTGGTGGTTGAGTTTCAGAGGCCTTCGGGGTAAGATAAGAGCCACGGTCTAGGACTAGTGCTTTGATACCAAATTGGGTGAAGTGACCCAATTTCTTATTGAAAACCCTAGGCTCTCTTATATAGAGAGATCAAAAGGGTAAAAGTACAATAGTGCCCTTGGGGAGCTAAAAGCCCAGAAATCGTACAAACAACAAATAATAACATGTGCTAACAAGGTGAAAGTTCTTTTATGGCTTTCAGGAAGGAAAAAAACTTATGAATTCAGGAGAAGATGGGCAATGGATGTAAATTTTGGTTGTGCCTTTAGGAGTAGAGAATTCGAATCACCTCTTGTCTTCTTATGCAAATGTACCTATTGAGTTGTATGGGGTCCTATTATAATTGTTTATTTATTTATTTATTTAAGGGTGTGTCATGTTATTTCTTCTTTGTACCTCTCTATATAAAGGTACCTAGGACTTTAGGGGATAGTTAGATCATTTGTTTTTCCCAATATGATATTAGAGCAGCGGTCCTAAACTGGTAGTCCGGTACCTTGCCAACCCTAACCTTCCAACACCTCCACCGAAACCCCTACTCTTCTCTCTCCTATGCCACCAGCCTTTTAGTTGGCACTCCTCCAGATCCCCGTCGTTAGCGGCCTTCTCACCTCCCTACACTGCTTCTCGATGCTTGGAGGCTCCTTGCGTCACCTCCTGCACCGTCGCCCCTCCACCACGTCGTTGTTGGGAGCCATCGCAGGCCCCTAGTGATGTTGCTCTTGCCTCCATGAGTGTTGCGATGCTTCCTACAAGGTTGTGGCACCCTATGCGTACGTAGGGGGGGAGGGGGTGATCAACTTGGCAAGGGTGCTATGCACCCTCCTTCCTCGACTGACAACAATTTAGGAGGGAGAGGTTGCCCTGTTCGGGGCTTATCATGCCCCAATAGGTGTAGCTATGCCTTGTATGTCGTGAAAATCGATTTTTTAGATTGTTATGCTTCTTTGAGGAGTAGATGATATGATTTTATGGTGGCAGCATATCTGGGGAGTGATTCCATGAGCTAGGTACATATTGTAGACCAAAAGGACTCGATAAGTGACTCAATGGGGAAATCATTCACCATGAGCGCTTCCCCACACATGCAGGGGACTTCTGTTAAGTTGGACGGATCCAACTTCTTATGTGGTTTACATCTTTTTCCCAGTTTATGGATGTCATCGCAAGAAATATATTCTTACCAAAGATGAGCCCACTATGAAATTTGTAGATTGGGAGGTAGACAATAAGTGGGTAGTGACGTGCCTCTTGAATAGCATGACCTAAACGATTGCAAAGTAGGTCATGGCATATGTTTCGGCCAAGAAGATGTGGGACATGTTACATGCGATATACTCCCATAAGAGCAACATCACTCGACTTTATCGAGTTGTGGAGGAGATACATACACTCAGCAAGGGTTTCACTCCCCTAGCCAAATATTATGGCACAATGAAGAATTTATGGGATGAACAGGACGTAGATCAACCCATATCTACTAATGCTATAGTTATAGAAAAACAACAAGAGGCAATTCGATCCATTCAGCTACTATTTGGTCTTGGCCTTGAATACAAGGGGGTCAAGGACTAGTTTATGACAATGGATGAGATCCCTACTTCAGCCTAGATCTATGCTCGTTTGTCGAGATTGGAGATCTCTGACCCTGTACCTATGTCAGATTCCTCCACTATGGCTTCCATAGGCCGTGGTTGTGGGAGTTTTGCTCTTGGAGGTCGAGGTTGTCGCAGTCGTGGTGGTTGTGGTTGTGGATGGAGCACCCTTTTCTGTGAATATTATCACTGGAATGGCCATACTATTAATCGTCGTTGGGTGAAGCATAGTTATCCTTAGGGAATGGACCTACATGCTCATTAAGTTTCTATAGAGAGCACTACTCAGGCACATAAGGATGATGATCAGATTACTATTTCGAAGGCAAAATATAAGAGATTTATTATGTCCTAGGCCTCCACCTCAGCTAGGGCATTAGTTTAGGAGTCCATAGGTACCTTTGCCATGCCTGTCAGGTCCAATGCTTCATCCTAGATTGTTGATTCAGTTGCTTCTTCCCATATTACTAGTGATATTGGTTTATTTTCTTCCCTTTGGGATCTTCCTACCCTATTCTAGGTGAAGGTAGCAGATGGGGATTTGTCAGCAATTACAGGACTTGGGAATATTTTCCTGTCTCCTATTCTACCCTGTCTAATGTTATGCATGCTTCGAAATTTTCACTTAATTTGATGTCTATTAGTTAGATTACCAAAGCTCTTCGATGCCGAGCTATTTTTTGTGTCCAATACTTTTTGTAGGACCTCCAGACAATGAGGTTGATTGGTGAACTTGAGTAGAACGACCTATACTACCTCTACATTCCACCATCTGTTGCTGCTGTTTGTGCCACCACTATTCTTCAGTAGCACTTTCATCTTGGCCACCCTAGTTCGCCCGTGCTTCATCGTCAATTTCCAAATTTATCTTTTCCGGAGTCTTTTATTTGTGAGGCTTGCCAACTTAGCAAGCACCACCAGTCATCCTTTCCATCTCGAAATAGGCATACTAAGTATATTTTTGAGTTGATTCATGTTGATGGGGCCAGTGTAGGGTCCACAGTACCAGTGGTTTTTGCTATTTTCTTTTGCTGGTTGATGATATGTCTTGGGTTTTTACAATGAAAGAGAAGTCTGAAGTTCTTGTTCTTATGCAAAATTTTATTTAAATAAAGATTCGATTTTCTATTATTATAAAAAATTTCAGGAGTGATAAGTCTTGAATTTGTGAATGCCAGGCTTACTCAGTTTTCAGTCGATTAGGATAATTCATCAACCTCTTGTGTTTATACCTTTTAACAGAATGGGGTGGTTGAACGTAAATTTCGTCATCTTCTGGATGTTGCTTGTACCATTATGTTTCAGATAAATGTTTCCTCATTTTTTTAGGTTGATGTGATTTTGACTGTTACTTTTTTGGTGAATCGACCGTCCTCTTCAATTTTGGGTGGTAAAACACCCTACCTTGTGTTGTTTCTTAGCAAAGATATGTTTCCTATCACTCCTACTGTGTTTGATTGTGTATGCTTTATTTATTTGCTCAAGGTGGACAAAATTTCTCCATGGTCAGTTAAGTGTATCTTTTTGGGCTATTCCATGACATAGAAAGGATATTGTTATTACGACTCTATAGCACAACATTTTTATGTTTCTACGAATGTCACATTTTCTGATGAGATTCCCTATTATGCCAAAAGGGGGAGCCTTACACACAGGTTATACTCCGGGAGGTGCCTCTTCCTATGCCTTCTGAGCCACCAGAGCCCTCTGAGCCTCCTATATCGAAGGTTAACTTGCTTGATCCTGGTGTCTTTCCTAGACATCTAGATGTTACAGATACCTTCCCAAGACATTTTTAGTGTAAGACTGTGGATACTCTGTAGGTAGATGAGCCTTTGTCTACCATTCTTGCTCAATCCTCTCCAGTCGTTAGTGACTCGTTTGAGGACCAAGTGCCCTCTGCTATTGACAGCATAGATCTGGACCTTCCCATAGCCCAACGAAAGGCCCAACGATCTTGTGCTAAATATTTGGTTTCTCACTTTATGATGACGCCTTTCTTTAGCTGTTGACAGTCACTAGGTACCGCGGGATCATCGAGATGTGTTCCAGGATCCATCTTAGACACTTTCTATGGAAGAAGAATTGGCCACCCTGTAGTCTCATGGAACATGGGACCTAGGTGACCTACCCCGAGGGGCTACAGTTATGCAGTGTAGGTAGGTGTTTACTCTGAAATGTCATCTTGATGGATTGTGGAGTGCTACAAGCTTGCCTTGTCGCTAAAGGTTGTACACAGACCTTTGGGATAGATTGTTTTGAGACCTTTCTTATGGCACATCTTAATTATGTTAGAATCCTGTTGTCTATGGCCGTCAACAAGAAGTGAACTGTTTATCAATTGGACATCAAGAATGCCTTTCTACATAGAGATCCGGAGGAGGTCTACATGCAACAACCCCCAAGCTTCGTCAGTCAGGGAGTGTCAGAAGATTTATAGGCTAAAGAAGGCCATTTATGGCCTTAAACAGTGTTCGAGAGCGTGGTTTAGCAAAGTTGTACATGAATAGGGCTTTGCTAGAGCTTCTATAGATCACTCAGTATTCACATTGCACAGGGAGACAAGTTCAGTGATTCTTATTGTTTATCTTAATGACATTCCTTCGACTAGCAGAGGAAAGACATAAAGGGTACTAAAGCTCTGGTACATATACAATTTGTTACTAAGGATTTGGGCTCCATTAATTATTTTCTTAGTACTGAGGTGTAGTAAATAGGACTTACATTGTCTCAGCGTAAATATGTACTAGTCATGTTGAAGGAAACTAGTATGCTTGGGTGCAAACTAGCATGTATGCTTATGGATTCCTCATTAACTCTTACAGATGATAGTCCTTTGTTGCAGGATGTGACCAGATATCTTGTTATGGTTGGGAAGCTATTATACCTGATGGCTACTAGGCCTAACATTGCTTTTGTTGTTGGAAGGTTGAGCTAGTTTATATAGACACTTAAGGAGATCCACTGGGATGGAGTCTGTTAGGTGCTGAGATACTTGAAGCGTTCTCTTGGGAAGGGGCTTCACTTTCAGACCCATGGTCATGTTGATGTGTGGCTATTCTGATGTCAATTATGCCGGGGAACATGAGGACAAGAGGTCTACCACTGGGTACTGCACTTATGTAGGAGGCAATCTTGTCACTTGGTGAAGAAGCAGTAGTTTCTAGATCAAGGGCTGAGTCTGAATATAGAGCCATGGCACACCTACTTGCGAGTTATTATAGGCTCGGTCTATTTTGCAGGATTTTGGTGTCTATACTTTAAAGCCTATTCCCATGTTTGTGACAACATGGCTGCCACATTCATTGCAAATAATCTTACACTTCATGAACAGACGAAGCACATTGAAGTGGATTGTTACTTCATTAGAGATGTCATTGCAAGTAAGAAGATCTACACACCTTACGTTAGCATTGAAGATCAGATAGTAGATATCTTCACAAAAGCACTCTCTAAGAAGCAGCTTAACGTCTTATGTTCGAAGTTGAGTATGCTTGATATTTATGCTTCATCTTGAGGGAGAGTGTTGAGTTGTACTAGGTTTTATTATAATTGTTTATTTGTTTAAGGGTGTGTCATGTTAGTTCTCCATTGTTCCTCTTTATATAAAGTTACGAAGGGTTCCAGGAAATAATTAGATCATTTATTTTTCCTAACAGGTACACCATAGTGCAGTGGTTGCTCAATTATTCCTTTGAGGTCGACCTTCGATTTGGCTTACATGGTGTGCTTGTTGATTTCAGAAAAAGCAAATAGAAATAGAAAATTAATTTTTATTTTATAGAAAAATTCTTTATGAATATAGGGATTTCATACTTTTCCTTTAACAGATAGACCCACAATAGGAAATGATAGCCCTTGAAACTTATTCAACATAACCCCCATAAATTTGCATGGATCAAAGCAAAATGACTAGACTCTTTATTTTATTGAGATGGGAATGTCAACTTGTGATTTACCAAATTGAAATACCTCCCACTTGAGTGATTCGAGGAAGATGCCTTGAAAAACTCTTGATGAAGAATAAAAGGACTTGTTGTGGTAAACGAAGATGTCATTGTAGAAGGGAGGTATTGAGTGTTGCAAAGAACATGGGCTCTGAGACTGGAGGCTTAGTAAAGTTCATCTTGCTTAAATCCTTCACCAATTTACTTTATCGTCTAGAGATTCTATAAGACAAAGAAGGATCAATAAAAGATGCTTAATAGTTTACGGCTTTAAAGAAGTGACTTGGGGACATATGTTACAGAGAGACTTCCAGAAAGGATATTGTGTCTAAACAAGTGATAGGAGACAATGTTGCATTAACAACATTTACATTAAAAGGGTTAGCCAGGGATTTAAGAGATTTAAACAAGGATGCATTACTTGTGATGTGAGAAGAAGTGCCAGAATCTACAATCAATTTTGAAGTGTTAAAGTATGTTATGTTTAGGGGTATTTTCATTAATTGTTATTTTCTTATAGGTCATCCCTATACTTTACCCATAGCCTTCTTTATATAGGGAGAGGATATGGGTAAAGTACAGGGAAGACCCGCAAGAAAATAACAGTTAACCAAAATACCCTAAAACATAACATACTCTAACATTGAAGTATGAAAATTATAAGAAAGAATGCAATTACTTATTAAACATAACGTACTCTAACATTGTAGTATGAGAATTATAAGAAAGAATTCGATTACTTATTTGGCTTATTACAGTAGCATTGGTGAATGGAGAAGCAGTGTAAGGATTTTCCTTATACCGAGAAATAATTTGTAGTATTCCTCTAGAGTTGGTAATATATTATGATGAGGTTCCTTTAATTCCTTCGCATCAACATGGTTAACCCTTGGTAGTCGAGAGCTAGTCGAGTACCCATGTTTCACTCAACAATGATCGACCACAAGTGATTTATGACTAGGCTTACATATAGGTTCCCATGATCACCTCCATGGTTAGGACCCAGATGTCCTTTCCCCTTTAATTGAAGGTCCTCCACAACCTCATCTAGTACCAGTTGGTATAGCTAATAAGTTGGTTTGAGAGGAAGAGTCCAATGCCCTAAGGCTAGATTAGTGAGCATAGATTTGTGTATTAGTTCTTTTAATGTTATCAACTGATCTTTTACCACACGATCCTTATAGCCTAAAGCAGCAAGGTATGGTACTGAATGACTAGCTTTTCTTTATTACATTATTGCTGCTATATTGGTAGATATATGTTGGAATCTTTCTTGCTCATCTTGTAAATTCTTTAGAGGTCCATGGCATTTTGTCAAGGTCATAATCCATTCCTAAATGTGTGAACATCCTTAATGACTTTATATAGTCAAACATTGTTACTTTTATGTGAGTGAATTTCATGTAGGACCTTCTATATCTTCTGAAGAAAAAAAAAGGTTACAACTTGTTTGGCAATGGATTCTTTCATGCTACTTAGTCTACAGGTAGCTATCTAGTCATCGTCTACTACCTAATCCTTGTCCTTTTGGAAGCTCATTCTTAGAGGGGATGTATCTCTTCTTGTGTGGTTCTTGAATGAAATTGCCTATACCAGGAAGTTGGTATCATCCAATTTGATAGCGATACCTTGCATATGCAAAGGGTGCTCGTGGCAGTAGCTTGCCCTTACAGAGTCATTAAGAAACTTATATGAATCGGCCATAGGGGCATAATTGTCATGGGAGTGAAGATGCATATGATGGAAAAGATTGCCAAGAATATATACTTTTTACTTAAATATCCAAATAACTAGTCCAATCAAATGAGTTTTAAAGGCTACCAATACAGCAACTAAAACCTATGGGCATTTAAGATCAAGCATCATCGATCCAAGTTACAGTGGATAAGGGCTTATCATAGCTGTAGAGGGCCTTGTGGTGACACCTGTCGTAAGCAACAATTAGAGGAATGTAAACAACATTTGGAAGTTGGAAGGTACTTACTAGAGTGTTGATAGTGACCTTCCATGTGGCTGCCAAAGTAGGATTGATTCCTATACGAGCCACCAGAGGTGGGCAACACCTATTAGAAGGTAAGGGTGTACAGAGTTCAGGGTTTCTCGCCTTTTTTTTGCCTTCACTACTCTGACATTGTATTGAGAGAGAAGCCAAAAATTCTATTTTTTAGGGGGTTGCTCTATTTATAGTCTATAGAGTTCTAATAGAAATATGATTATGTACATAAATAATAACATAGAATGGATTATATATAGGAAGGCTCAACAAAGCAATTCCCAATACATGATGTGGCATTTACACTTACGAGCAAAAAGGAATTCCTAGTATACCAATTTGTTAAAGGCCATTCTTGTGTTTTACTTTTACAAGACACTATTTCAATATAAAAAAAATTTGACTTAGGAGAAATAAAAAGTCATCTTATTCAGAAACTCTACATCACTTTATATAGAGAGGTGGGATAAATTACAACACAACTCCAACTGAAAAAATAAAATTACCAAAGCACCCTCACAAACAACAGAAAATTATATGGAGTACAATATTTCTCAAGTTGGAGCATAGATATCTATCATGCTCAGCATGGAACAACATGCATCAAAGGTAGACTTTGTAAGTGGCTTGGTGACTATCTGCTGTCTGGTTATTAGTAGAAATTTGAGTTGTGTAGAGCATCCCTTTCTGAATGATATCTTTAGTGTAATGATAGTTGAACTCCACATGCTTTGTGCGCTCATGAAACATAGGATTATTGGCAAAATAAGTTGCTGCTCTATTGTTACATCATATCTCTATAGGTCTATTGATCTCAATATGCAAATCAGCTAGCACGAATTAAATCCACATCATCTCAGCCGCAGTTTGGGCCATTGCCTTGTACTCTGACTCTGCACTGGATTGAGACACTGCTGCTTGTTTCTTGCTCTTCTAGAACACAAAATTTCCAGCTATATAGATGTAGAATCCTATAGTAGATTTCTGATCCAAATGGCATTCAGCAAAATCAACATCAGAAAAACCCACTACTGTCAAAAGTTCCTCTGGTAAATAGAAGAGCTTTTCTAGGAGCCTTCTTGAGAAATCTAAGCACCATCACTGCAGCATCCCATTGGATGCTGCCTAGTGGGTCTGGTCTAGTAATAGTGAGAAATAACAGCTTTCCAACTAACTGTCTATATCGCGTGCAATCCACAACATCGGCCTCAGTATCATGCAGATGCCCCTTAGGGTCCATGGGTATATTGGCTGCCTTGGCCCCTAGCATGCCAACTTTCTGTAGAACATCTAGAGCATATTTCCTTTAGGATGGTACAATACCACTCTTATTGCGAGCTACTTCTATCCCAAGAAAGTATCTTAATAGACCCAGGTCCATTACAAACTGATCAGCCAAACATCTCTTGATTTCTGTTATCCCCTCATAGTTATCTCCTGTAACAATCAAATCATCCATATATACACGAAGAACAATAACACCTCTCCCTGTTTTCTTGACAAATAGGGAGTGATCTGCTGAGGATCTCTGAAATCCAACAAATTCCACCACTTGAGATAATTTTTGGAACCATGCACGGGGGCTCTATTTAAGGCCGTAGATGGCCTTGCGTAACTTACACACTCCCCCTGAACCTCATAACCTGGGGGTTGTTGCATAAAAACCTCTTCCTGCAAATCTTCGTACAAAAATGCAATTTGACATCAAGCTGATGTAATGGCCAATCCATATGCACTGCAACTGCTACAAGGATACGCATAGTAGAAAGACGAGCAACAGGAGAAAAGATGTCAAAAAGGTTTACTCCGTAGGTTTGAGTAAACCCTTTTGCTACCAGTCTAGCCTTATACCGTGTAATGGAGCCATCTGGATTATACTTCAAGGCAAAAACCTAGCGACACCCAACAACAGTAGATCCCTGTGGCAAAGAAGTCAACTCCCATATGCCCTTACTCTGAAGAGTGGCCATCTCTTCCTCCATAGCCTGATGTCATTTTGGATTAAGCATGGCCTTATAATATGTTGCAGGAATATGAGTAGTTGCCAAGGCCTGACAAAAACTCGCAAATTCTATCCCGAGACCATTTGTAAAAAGACTACCTACAACTGAATATCGGGCACATCTCCGTGGAGCCTTTCGAATGGCTATTAGAAGATCAAGATCATCCTCATTAGAATCTATAAGAGACCCATCTGCATCACTAAGCACATAATCGTTAGTGTCTAAGAGTGCAGAGCTCACCTTTTCTGAGGAGGCCGGTGGAGGAGGCGAAGGAGGGGGATCCTACAAGGTAGTATGTGGCCTGGTATAAATACGAATTGGCTTAGTATATCTCTATTTCTCGACAATGTTTTAAATGTCGATGGCATGCTGTCGGCAAGGCCTTTTTTAAGAAAGCTCCATGCTGATATGAATATGTTGTCGAAATACTGGGATTTCGCCGACATGCTAACCATAATGGCAGCATGCTGTCTTTATGGTCGGCACGGTGGTATGTCAATGCTGATAACTGCCTGAGCGCTTGCTGCAGGCTATGTGCTAGTCCGCTCCGTTGGTGCCAGATTGCCAGCTCTGTTGCTGCTGTAAGCTGCAACCTACAGCTAGGAGAGAATCGTTATGGGGCTTCTCGGTGGTGATATCGCTTCTGGGAGAGGACCATCCTGCAGAGAGGACCTGCTGGGGAGGCGAGGCCTCGGGGGAGTGTCTCCCGGTATCAGGTGGCTGCCGTACGTCTAAGGTTTCCTTTGGTGATGACTCTTTCGATGGGAAGGGGAAGGGGACGAAGGGAACGGGAGGTCGTGCGGTGCCGGTGGGCGGTGTCATGGTGTAGTGGCTTGGGATTAAGGTGTGTGGTGGACGGTGGTGGACCTGGTGGTAGAGAATGGGCAAATTGTGGTGTGTTTCCTTGCTTTCGCACAAATGCCATTATCCCAGGAATAGATGAGTAGTGTGCTCACTAAATCCTATAATCTAGAGTCTAGATTAAAGAATAATATTTACTCTAGGGAAAGCATAGAGAGAGGAGTTAGTACCTACATAAATGTAGAGCTCCACACGAAGCATGATTGAACAATTATTTAGGTGTACAATGTACAATGAGTTGTACTTGTACATTCACATAGTGTGTAACTCCTTGACGGACATACACATAAAAAACTTATAAAATATTAATCGACAATTTGCACAGTACGTCATCGATGGCGTAATCATAAATGTATTGAATCAAATATTTGCACAGTACGTCACCGACGGATGTAATCTTAAAAAACATAGAAAATATTAATAGAAGTTTTACATAGTACGTCACCAACGGATGTAATCATAAATATATCGAATCAGATATTTGCATAATACGTCACCGACGAACATACTCATAAAAAATCCATAAAATAATAATTGACTATTTGCATAGTACGCCAACGAACATAATCATAAATGTATCGAATCAAATATTTACATAGTATGTCATTGACGAACGTAATCATAAAAATCTCATAAAATATTAATCGGCGATTAGCACAGTACGTTATCGACGGATGTAATTATAAATGTATCAAATCAAATATTTGCATAGTACGTCACCGATGGGTGTAGTCATAAAAAATCCATAAAATATTAATCGATGATTAGCATAGTACGTCACCGATGAACGTATTAATAAAAAACCCATAAAATATTAAACGATTTCGTTCGCATCGCACTCATCGATGGCGAATGGACTTAATTATAAAAATCACATAACTTATTCGAAATGATCGGCTATAAATATGGACTATCTTTTTTCGCAATTCATACTCAGTCATAGACACATTGATCGAGCTTACAATCCTAATTCACTATATGATTTGCTGCTGCCTGTTCCTGCGTATTGATTACTGACCAACAGTGAGTTAGTGACTTGGTTAGAGTTTTTTTAAAAAATCATCAAGTACAAGGTTTCGGTTACAGCTTTCAGGTAAGGACATATTATGCTATGAATTTATATTGTTTCAATTTCAATTTCTAATTTACTTATATACTAGCATATGCCATATTTTTTGTAATTATTAAATTTTTGTTTGAATCTTTGCTTTTGGAAAATTATCTAAACATGTGATTAAACTTAATTGTGGTTGTTTGGCACGTACTTTATAATGCTTTAATTGATTAATAAGGGTATCACTCTTTAATGCCCCTGACATTCCAAAAAGCACGATTCTACCCAAGCTTAAAAAATAGTAGACGTGCGAACTAGGTTGAATAATTATCTAAGTCAAATTAGACTTAATTGGATCATTCTGGAGCCATGTCTACCTGGACCAACCGGTGACAAGATGGGTCAGTGCGGTAATCGCGTTAACCCCTAGTGGTGTCCCGCCGTGTGGGATGTCTGAGGGGGTCCCACTCATCTGGCTGGCAAGGTAATTCAAGGGTCGGGGTAATCCAATCGGGTCTAGTAGGACTTGGATTAGATCCAATAGGTGCAACCCTTTAAGGTAAAATTTACTTGATTGAATTAGATAGGGACATAGATACGTCAAAAGTATAATGTGATTATGACCTCTTCCTTTATTGTATGTAATTTGTTTTATATTAGTAGTTAGTACTTATTAGCTAATAATGCATTATATTAGTATTACAATGCATTATAATATATTATACAATGATTATAAATTATGTAGTAAATGTAGTGTAGTGAACGGTATGTCTGGAAAAGGCAAGGGTGTTGTTGAAGTGAGAGCGATAATGTCAGGAAGGATAAAGAAGACATTAGATAGTTGATTGCACTAAGTGGTGGATGGAACCAAACATATGATAGAATGTAATTTATGTGGAAAACAGATAAGAGGTGGTGGAATTACACGATTCAAGCATCACATAGTTGGTGATGACAAGAATGTTATAAAATGTGAGGATTGTGTAGATGATGTTCGTGATTTGATTGCTGAGTCAATAATGTCAAGGCGAGAGAAGGAAGTAATAAAACAGAGGTCAAAATAAGCAGTCCGTGAGGCCTTGTTTGGTAGCTATCAAGATTATTACGATGTAGACTCTGACTCGGATGAAGACTATAAATATCTGAGTGATGTGGAGGCAGATCCAAGGAGGAGGAAATTCAGGAAAGTAATGAAAGACTCACTCAGAAGTAAGCACGAACGATGAGCTCTAGCAGGTGATCGAAGAACACAGAGCATGAGGTATACATATGCTGGTGGTAGTGGTTCAGGTTTAGGACTGCCTCCACATCCATCCAAAAAAATAAAAAATGGGTTTACGTGGTTTATTTCGATCTGGTAGCACTAAGGGGAGCCTGAGGGGGAAAGCCGACCCGAAACAAAAAACCATTAAGGGAATGTTTGGGAATGCAAGGGAAAAAGTTGGTAGAGCAGTAACGACCTTAGTTTCGGCTCATGGGCCGCCAACTAACATTGCAGACGAACCATGGTTGCAAAATGTTATTGACGTCAACACTCAATATAGGACGGGAGTTAAGGCACCTACAACATATGAAATAATGAACAAATGCATGCTTATGGAGAAGGTAGATTTAGGTGATTATTTTTGAGTTGAAAAATATGTGGCCCAATTATGGAGTTACACTGATGGATGGTTGGACTAGCTATACAAGGAGGATAATCATTAACTCCTTGTATATTGTGATGGACGCTCCATGTTTTTGCAATCTGTAGATGCATTGGATAAACTGAAAGATTACAAGTACTTTTATTCCTTATTGAAGGATGTGATTGATGAAGTCGGGAAGGAACAAATCGCTCAGACTATTACGGACAATGGCATCAACTTTAAGAAAGCGGGAGAAAAGATTATGAAATCAAGTAAATATGGAATATTTTGGACACCATGTGCTGCACATTGTATATATTTAATTTTGAAAGATTTTGGAAAAAGGAAGTCAGTTTCGTCTGTTATGGATAAGGCCTGATCGATTACATCATTTATTTACAATCACGAGCATGTCTTGTCATTAATGAGGGAGCATTGCAATGGCAAATTGGTGCGTCCTAGGATAACATGATTTACTATAAATTACATCACCATGCAAAGTATTTTAGACAATAAAGTTGGGTTGAAGTCAATGGTAAATTTTAGCAATTGATTTGGCATTTTAGAAACTAGGACACAAGGTGGGAAGAATGCAGAGGGCTTGATAAACAATGCACAATTTTGGATGATTATAGCCACGTTACTTGTATTATGGAGCCCGTCGTATTAGTTTTGAAGTTGGTGGATAAGAAACTAACGATGGGCTACATATATTAAGCATTAAAAATAGTGTATGAAAAGGTGGAAGAAGTTAAAGAGCCATTCTTAAAGATAATAAGAGAATGAAGGTAAAACATGGTATCCCACACACTCCACATTGCTGGTAAGTATATTTCATTATAAATTTATCTTATTTGAGTAATTTTTTATTCCTTTAACTATTTATCTTTTATCATAGGCTATTATTTCAACGCAAAATTTAACTATAAACACCACCATGGCATGCGCAAAGATCTCATTCAAGCTATGCAAATAGCGTGCATGGATGAGGTAGGCAAATTTAGTTTGAAATTTGAAACTTAAATAAGATATTCGACATATTTTTTGTCAACATGTTGTATATTAAATTATTTAGAGAAATAATAGGATCTTTTGGGAGTTATATGACACAGCTGGCTATTATATATATAACACTTCCCCTTAAGATGGAGTATATATATATCAACTATACTCAGCTTGGAACAACATAGATCAAACATAGGTCAAGGAAGTGGCTTTGCGAATATATCCACAGTATGATCTTTAGAAGTATCTGAGGTGGTGCAGATAATCCTATGATGTATCAAATATTTAGTGTAATGGCAATCGACCTCAACATATTTGGTATGCTTATAGAACATTGGGTTGTTTGCAATATACATGGTAGTACAATTATCACAACCCATTTCTATTGGCCCCTCTACATGGACATGTAAATCCTGTAACACTAATCTTACTCAGATCATCTCTGCAGCTGTCTGTGCCATGGCATGGTACTCTAACTCTACACTTGATCTGGATACCACCTGCTGCTTCTTTTTCGTTTAGGTCACAAGATTGCTTGCTACATTAGTACAAAAATCAGTTGCTGACTTTCTATTTGCCATACAACTGGCATAATCTATATCAGAATAGCCAACAATACTCATAGATGCACCCTTGCGAAATAGAATGCCTCTACCTGGTGCATTCTTCACATATCTAAGCACCTGCATGGCAACATCCCAATGCTACTTGGTTGGTTGGCCCATGAACTGGCTGAGTTTCCCCATTGCAAGAGAGAGATCAGGACGAGTAATAGTAAGATGCAAGAGTTTACCAACAATTGCCTATAAGATTTACTGTCTATAGGTTGACTCTGTATTATTGAGATGCCCTTTTGGATCCATTGGTAGATTGACAGGTTTAGATCCGAACATCCCTGTCTCCTATAATACATAAAGTGCATACTTGCATTGACTAAGGACAATGCCATCCTTGTTGTGCGCCACCTCAATACCTAAGAAATATTTGAGTTCACCCAGATCCTTTTTCACAAAAGCTTTAGCTAACTTCACCTCAGCTACACCTGCCATGTCATCTCCTATATGGATGAGATCGCCAACATAAACAAGGAGTGCCACAACTCCCCTTGTACTCTTCTTAACAGAGAGTGAATAGTCAGCTGAAGACCTCAACAGTTCCATGGCCTGAACCTCCTCTGATAGTCTCTGGAACCAAGCCCTCGGACTTTGCTTCAGGCCATAGATAGTCTTCTTCAGACTACACACACTCCCCTTGAGTCTTAAACCTCAGAGGCTGTTGCATGTAGACTTCTTGAAGATCGTCGTAGATAAAGGCGCTCCACATCTAGCTAGTGAAGAGGCTAGTTGTAGTGTGCAACCACAGATAATAGGATGCGAACAGTAGGAAGTCGTGCCATAAGAGAGAAAGTATCAAAGAAATTGACCTTATATGTCTAAGTGAATCCCTTTGCTACTAATCACAACTTGTGATGAGAGATGGTGCCATCTGGATTGTACTTGAGAGCAAAGACCCAGCGACATCCCACTGTCTTGGTGTGTCTAGGTAAATCTGTAAGTTTGCACATCCCTCTAGAGTGTAAGGGCAACCATCTCTTCCTCCATGGCCTGACCTTATTTTGGATCAAGCATGGCTTGTTGATAGGAAGTGGGAAGCTATGTTGCAAAGAGAGCATCTATGATCATAGCAAACGAGCACCCAAGGCTAGCAGTAGAAACTGCTCCAGTTGCATGATAATGGGCACAACTCCAAGGAGCCTTCCGTATAACAATAGGAAGGTCAAGGTCCTCCTCCATAGGCTCAGTAACAATAGGAAGCGAAGCTTGCTCCTCAATAAGAGGAGTAGAATCATCTGAATTACTTACATGATCACCACTAGGACAACTCATGTCACTATCAACACATACTTGACTAGGGGAGGAGACAGGTGGCTGAGGTTGTTGGGGGGGTGTTTTTGACGCCAAGCATGTTGTTTGTATGTAATCGGAAATCTGTAGACATGAGTTGGCTCTGTCTCCTGCTCAGTAGAGGGCTCTATAGTACCATCCTCGGTATGAGTGATAGGAATTTACTTTAAAGGAAGTGGTGGCACTGGCATAGGAGATGGCTTTCCTTCAAAACACAACTAATTCTCATCTATGGAAAAATATTTAATAGGCTCATGAAAGGTGACATCAATAGTCACATAATGCTTCCTGACTCGTGGATCATAACATTTGTATCCTTTCTGGGTACTACTGTATCCCATGAAGACACACTTCACTGCTCTTGGGGTAAGTTTATGTCTGCCAAGTCCTAAAACATGGACAAAGGCTACACAACCAAAAACACGTGGTAGCACAATAAATAAGTCCTTCTCTCGGTGAAGAATTTGCCATGGAACCTGTTCTTGAATAGTTGAGTTGAGCAATCTGTTAATCAAATAGCAAGCAGTCAACACTGCATCTCCCTAGGAGATCTATGGCACATTATGATGAGTAAAGTTCTAAACCACATCTAACGCATTACAATGTTTTCTCTCAACCACTCCATTTTGTTGTGATGTATGGGTGCATGATGTCTGATGGACAATCTCAAGAGATCGATAAAATGATGCAAACTTGGCAGTCCAAAACTCTAAGGCATTGTTAGAACGTACAATTTTCACAACAATAGAGAATTGAGTCTTTTTTTGCAAAATGAATGTCTCAATCACGGAACCAACCTCAGATTTATTCTTTAACAAAAATAGCCACGACATCCTTGAAAAATCATCAACAATAAGCAAATAGGAACGATAACCCAGCCTATCTGACACTTTACTAGGATCCAATACATCCATAGGCAATAAATCAAAAATAGCTGTAGAACTCTGAGAAGAACTGAAAGGAAAATTAGCTCTGTGATGCTTCTCCAGCTAACATGCATTACACAAAATCTCTGTGGTAGGCAAAATGTAAGGGATGACATGTCGTAGCTTGTCCAGTGAAGGGTGCCCAAGTCGACGATGCCACTGAAGAGCTGTACCAGCACTAAAAGCGACCTTGCCCTGACACAGCAGCAAAAGGAGCATGGATCAGGCGATACACACCCCCTCCTTATGTCCGTCACCAGTCATCTTTCCTTTGAGTTTGTCTTGAAAGATACAGCCTAACTCATCAAAAATAGTACGTCAATGCAAGTCTTTTGTGATTCTGCTAACTAACTAAAGGCTAATAAGGAAATTAGGAACATAAAGAACATTAGGCACTTTCAGTGAGGGAGTCATTGCCACATCTTCTCTACCATACACTCTGCAATGTTTGCCATCTGCCACCTGAATAGATCTACCAAGTGAAATTGTCTGAACCTGTCTAAATTATGTCGATCACCACTGAGATGGTGAGAAACTCTTGAATCTACTAACCACAAGGTGCCATCAGAAAGCTATACTTGAGAAGGCTAATGCAGCGGTGTCAGTAGTAGTAGGCTCCTGAGTCAACTAATTAAGTCGTTGAACCACAATGTCATAATCAACACGTGACACCATGTCACTCACCTCCTCAGAAGAAATAGCTTTGTTGGCCACCACCAACCACCAATCAGCCACCTGAAATGTTGATCTGATGGGCGGCGGTAGACTGGTGCCTTGTGCAGCCGGTCTGTCGTTGCTGCCCTTTGAAGATCAATGCTGATAAAGATTTCGGCAAGAGGGAATGAGGGATTTGGTGGTTGGGATGGGAGGCTTGTGAGGGTGGGATACAGAAGTCTCGATCTAGGATCGTTGCTCTGATAGCAAGTCAAAGGAAATGAATGTTCTATTTCTCAATAGAAACCCTACACCTCTATATAGAGAGAGGTGTTTGAGTATATTGCAACATAAGTCCACAAGGAAAAAATAAATAACAACATAGTCCAAAATAGGAAATAAAGATAATTAGAGTGCTACACAAACAAATTTCATATGCCATTATTTAACCAATAATTTTTTAATTCGTGGTTGGATTTTCCGTACGAGGTTCCGGGTAAATTTGGCTCAAATAAGTCAATTGAGCCTATGCTTATTGGATAACTGTTATATATACACAGGTACATATGTATCTATATGTGTTTATGTATGTATGTATAGACACACACATAATATGATGTGCCTACTGAAGTTTGTGTGGGTTGGCATGTTTCCTGTGTTATCAGCATTGGGTCAGTTTTCCTTTACTATGGCCAGAGCAAGTTTCATAAGAGCACTTCTACCACCTTGGATTTCGTTGTGAGCAAGGCAGATTATACAGTACAGAATCTAAGAAATTTGTCAGGTAGCTTGGAAAGTGCTCGGAGCATCCGTGTGCGTCAGATTTCTCTCCCACCTGATGTCCAGAACAATATTGGCTTGCTACAAACAAAAATTACTGAATCAGCTGATGAACTTGATGGCCATACAAGAGATAATTCAAGGAATATCAATCATGTATTGGATATAGTGTAAGAGCAAGGAAGCTATTTTCTTTTGTAGCAATTTTTAACGAAACAATTCTTTTTTAGTAGTTATGTAATTGGCTTTTCAAAGAAAGTAGCAATTAACTGTCTACTGTGATCTCCTATGGATTTGATGCATGCAGGAGGATAACTCTGATAGTAATTGCGGCCGTGATGCTGCTTTTGGCATTCCTTGGATTCTGTGCGCAATTTAATTTGGTGCTTGAGCATAGATTTGTTTTTTGGGATGTTAATATTCTGCAGTTGGTCTGAACTTTTTACTTTTGTATGCTTTTTTCTCCTGCAGTTTTCTCTCTACTTGGCCTGCAATTTCTTGTCTCGATGTGAGTTTAACATATAGAAGTACTTATTGCCTCTTTTTGATATAAATTAAAAGATGATTTGCAGCTCCTAAGCTGACAAAGATTTGAAAGTCACGAGATCTTACTGATTGCAGCTTGGTGATCATTGGGTGGATCTTAGTTTCTGGAACATTCATCTTAAGTGGTGTTTTCCTTCTTTTACACAAGTAAGTTCCTTGACTGTCATGCCTGTCATTTGCTCAAACATGATTGGAGTTCTTTGCAATGCAGCTGCTATTCCTCCCCCCCCTTCCCAAATATTTGCTGTTGTCTGGTATAAAGACTAGTCTACTGACGGCATTATTACTGGCTTGTCCAACAATTCTCTCTCATGATTTTGTTTCTGCTGCTTAAATTGTTTTGAAATTATCCAGGAAGTACTTTAAATTATCGAAAGTTTTTGAGAAGGAAGCATCATTACATTTTCTGTGGGAAATCATTCACTATTATGATTAAGAAATTGACATATTTAGTTTATTTTCTTATGTTCCCTGTAGTGTTATTTTCCCACACCTCTTTTCTATATAAAGGGGTGTGGGGTTCTTTGGAATAAACTAAGTCATTTGTTTTCTATCAACTTGATATCAGAGTGCAGTCCTAGACCAGATTTTGGTATCCCACCAAACAAGACCCTCCAAATCCTAACACCCAAACCCCCCCTCTCTCTCTCTCCTCTCTCCACCGCTGCCGACCCTCAACAGCCACTTGCCGGGTTGTAGTAGCAATGCAGGTTTTCTTCCGATGGTGCAGGACTGGTGGGGGGGGGGGGGGGGGGGGGGGGCTCTTCCCAACGACACGATAGAGGGGGAGTAGGCCCTACGCACGAGTGCTGTTGGGCCTGATATAGGTCTCAACACATCTTACTACAGTGCATGGGGGCCTCTATGTGGTCTTAGACATGAGTTTTGGGTCTCTAATCTCTCGGATCTTCATGTCTCTAAGGCTTGATCTAGTGTATTTGTATTTTTTTGCCCTTATGATCTGAAACTATCTTTAGATCTCAGATCTCTTCTCTTGGTTCCTTGGTTCTTGCTAGGCACAATGTCATTTTTAGAAGGATTAGAGATGGCATTGGATACTACTATTATGATAGAGATGGAGTATACATGCTTGATGCATCGGGAACATGATAGGAGTCACCATGGTGCAGGATAGCTGGTTGAGTTTGGACCTTCACAGCACCTTTGTGGCAAGGTTCGAAATGTCAATTTCGACATCGTGCCGACGAATTTTAAGTGTGCATTTCATGGGCATGTCGAGGGCACGTCATGGAAATGTTCGTATTTCGGTGATTTTGATGGCTCGAAAATAGGCCATTTCGGAGGTATGCTGAGGGCATGTTGATGTATGTCGAGAAAAATGACAGAAGTAGTCAAAATTATATAAATTTTAAGAAAATCAAATGCTTAAGCTGATTTATGTAAGAATAAGAGTGTTATACCATAATATGCAACATTACCATATCATGTTCAAACTCAATAATCAAATATCAAAACAACTAAACGGTAAGAAGAAACCCGAACAAAAGTGGTGGGGTGTCAATCTGCAACTTAGACATGGAGCTTACAAAATCCATTTCTCAAAACAACATGAGGAATCGATAGGGAAGGGGAGGTAAATTCGCAACATAGACACGAAACCAACGAAACCCATTTCATTAAAGAGCAAAAATAACAAGAAGGGGAGACTCTCACCTTATGATCTTGTCGAGGTAATCGAATAGAATGGTTTGCCAGAAGGGCCCCATGGTGGCTGTGCCTTCCACCACCAACATCACTCGCTTTTGTTGCTGTTGCGCCATCTCCCTCTCTCTCTAAGCCGGAGCGTAGCAGACTAGCAATAGCACAAAGCATGTGCCAGTAGCAGCACGACAGCAGCAGCACAAGTGGAGCGCAACAGCAGCATAGTAGCAGGCAGCGACAGTGCAACAGTAGTAGCCTCTATAGTTGACATACCGCATCGTGCTGACCGTATCGATAACATGTTGGATCTTCAACATGCTGATGAAATCCCTGTTTATCGACAACTAAACCATGTCGATATGAGGACCCTCCCAAAATGGCCATTTCGGCGGGCATGTCGATGGCATGCCGTTGGCATTTCAAGCACTGCTTTGTGGTGATCAGAGTTGTTTTTGGTTGCTTAGTTTTGTTGCACCAGGGAGAACAATGCAGGTTGTTGACGACAGACATGCTTCCATTGTTGGTAAGGATGAGGTGTCTGTAACTCCTACTTTGTGGCTACTGAGAGAGTTACATGTGCTTGACTTTCTAGTGAGTCTATTGTCGGTGAGTAGGATTAGGAAGGAACTTAACTGCAAAGTTATTTTCGATGATGTTGGATGCATCGTCTAGGATAAGTTCACAGGGAAGACTATTGCCAGAGGCACAGAGGAAACTGACGTGTATCATCTTGGTTAGGAACCATTTGCAGGAGTCGGCAGGTTTGATAGTGGAAGTGTCTCGCAGTGGCACGTTTTTCTCGGTCACTTACCTTTGGATCGACTCAGGAGAGTGATTCCACATCTCTCCTGCCACTACTATTAGATGTGATGCTTGTCAATTGGGTAAGTATCATCGATCTTTTACTGTTAGTACCTCTTTTGGATCTATAGTTGTTTTTGGGTTACATCATAAGAATGTTTGGGGAATGAGTAAAGTTTCGGACAAGATGGGACATTGATATTATCTTGTGGTTGTAGATGGATTCTTCAGAATGTCTTGGGTATTCCTTTTGAAGAACAAAGCAGATGTTTGAGGTGTTATAGAGACTCTCTGATTGGAAATCAAGACAAAGTAAGTGGGACAAAATAAAACATCTTATTATTTCAACAAACCATACACCTCTTTATATAGTGAAGAGGTGAGGGAAAAAATACATCACATGTCCAAAAAAGAAATAGAAAATCATAACCACAAAATATGATAATAGAAGTAAATAAATGCAAGTAGTATAAATAAGTCAACACTCCCCCTCAAGATAGAGTATAGATATCTATCATGCTGAGCTTGAAACAACGCATGTCACATGCTCCACGTGGCAGTGGCTTGGTGAATATATCAGCAGCTTGGTCCTCTGAAGCAACAAATGTGGTATGCAACTCTCCCTGCTGTATCGGATCTCTGGCGTCATGGCAATCCACCTCTACATGTTTCATTCTCTCATGAAACATGAGATTATTAGCAATGTAAGTGGCTGCCCTGTTGTCACCTCATTTCTATAGGACCATCAATCTGGACATGTAAGTCTCGTAGTAAGGATTTAACCAACACCATTTTAGTCGCAGTATGAGCCATGATGCGATACTCAGATTCTGCACTAGACCTAAAGAGAGCTTGCTTTTTACTTTTCTAGGTGACAAGATTTCTATCTACAAAGGTGCAAAAGCCAATGGTAGATTTTCTATCTGCTATATCTCGTGTAGAATCAGCATCTGGATGTCCCATAGTAGTCATAGGAGCTCCCTTGAAAAGTATTCCACGCTCAGGTGCTTTCTTCAAGTATTTAAGCACCTGTATAGCTGCCTCCCAATGCAACTTAGTGGGTCTATCCATAAATTGGCTTAACTTACCAATGACCAGAGCAATATCAGGTCTTGTGATAGTTAAATATAATAATTTACCAACTAGCTGCCTATATGAATAATTATCCATTACTTCTGTCACTCCATCATACAAGTGTGCCTTGGGATCGATAGGTATGTTAGTAGGTTTGGATCCCAAGATGCCTATTTCTTTTAATTCCTCAATGGTATATTTCTTTGGTACAAAACTATCCTATAGCTACATCAATTCCTAGAAAATACCATAACTAACCAAGATCTTTCATAACAAATTGCTCCGCCAAAGATCTTTTGACTTATGCAATTCCAACTTTGTCGTCTCTTGTAATAATTACATCATCAACATAAATCAAGAGAACTACTACACCTTGCTCTGCCTTCCTAACAAACAATGAGTGATCTGAGGAGGATCTCTGTAAGCCCATCTTCTCAGCAACTTCTGACAGCTTTTGAAACTAAACTCTCGAACTCTGCTTAAGTCCATAAATTGCCTTCTTCAACCTGCATACACACTCCCCCTGAACCTTGAACCTAGGAGGCTACCGTATGGACACCTTTTCCTGAAGATCACCATACAAGAATGTATTTTTAACATCAAGCTGGTAGAGTTTATAATCCTTGAGTAGCCACAGATATAACTATCCTGACAGTAGATAGATGAGCAAATGGAGAAAAGGTATCAAAGAAATCCACCTCATATATTTGGGTGAATCCCTTTGCTACCAAGCGTGCCTTATACCTTGAAACAGACCCATTTGGGTTGTACTTCAAGGCAAAGATCCAGCGACATCCAACAAGCGTAGCACCAGGCGAAAGGGAAGTAAGCTCCCATATCTATTTATCTTGTAATGTAGCCATCTCATCCTTCATAGCCTTTCGCCATTTTGGATCAAGCATGGCTTGCTGATAAGTAACTGATAACTTAGTAGCTAACAATGCCATAGTGAACAAGCCAAAAGATTTCCCCACTTTGTCAATGGAGATTGAAACAACTGTTTTATAATGTGCACAAGATTGTGGTGCCTTCCAAATGGCTATTGGAAGGTCATCCTCAGGAGTATCATCACTTGCACCTGCACAATCACCCTAGCACACAATTGGTCAGATGGCTCAACACATACCTGATATGAGGGAGGTAGGACAGAAGTAGGGGGTATGCTACCTGATGCATTGTGCTGCCTATAAGTCATTGGCTTATGATAAACACGTCCAAACCTATTGTTATCACTCAGGTGCTCAGAAGATGTAGGTGAAATCTCTGTGTCAATAACTCCATCCATGGGCACTGGAGGAATTGGCATAGGAGCGAATTTAGCCTTAGGAGTTAACTGTTGAGCTGCTAAAGAAAAATAGGGTACTGCCTCATGAGATGTCACATCAGCACTCATGTAGTTCTTTCTTGCCATTGGATCATAACATCAATGTCCTTTCTGAACTTGAGAATATCCAAGAAATACACATTTCACAGCACATGGTGCCAATTTATCCCTTTTAGGGCCCACCAACTATACGAAAGCGACGCATCCGAACACCCATGGCGGTAACTAGAACAACTCAGGATAAAGCACATGCTAAGGAGTTTGCTCATGTAGAATGGAGGAAGGCATTTTGTTAATAAGATAGCATGCTGGAAGGACATCTCCCCAATATAACTGTAGAATACAATATTGTATCAACAAAGTCCATGCCACATCCAATAAGTGCCTGTATTTCCTCTCTGCCACACCATTTTGTTGTGAGATGTGCAGGCAAGAGGTTTGATGCACAATCCCACATGTCCTATAAAATCCAGCAAGCCGAGCAATACAGAATTCCACAACATTATCAAGTCTCACAATTTTCACATTCACATGAAACTGTTTTTTTAATTTCAACCAAAAAATTCTTGATAAGTTATCGAACATCGGCCTTGTTCTTCATTGAAAACAACCAAGATAAGCGAGAAAAGTAATCCACTACAACCAAATAATAATGGTGGCCCTGCTGGTAAGGTATCCGACTAGGGCCCCAGACATCTAAATGTGATAGCTCAAAGAGAATAGAGGAACTCTGACGAGTAGTAGCAGGTAAAGATGAACGGTGATGCTTTCCCAGCTGGCAAGCATTACAATGTATCTCAATGGCTGGTGACAAGTTTGGGGTGATGCATTGTAGCTTGTCTAGAGATGGATGCTCATGACAACGATGCCACTGCAAGGTGCTCCCAGAAGTGAAGCCTGAACTCCTTTGACATGCAACAACAAAAGGAATCTGGACAAGGCGATACGTACCCCCTTTTCATGTTTGCCACCAATAGTCTTCCTCGTTAGCTTGTCCTAAACAAGATTTTAAAAAATGTGAGGCGGTATCGAGGCGGTTTGCCTTCATCGAGGCGAGGCGTTAGCCTCGAGGCGGTCGAGGCGTAAGCCTCAGGATTTGCATAAAAAATATAGAAAATGAAATGCAATATACTTATCAAGTGCTAATAAGGAAATAATAACATAAATGACACAGTTCCATAACATTTTTTCTCTATCACAACATTGAAAGAACGAAACTAAACGAGAGATGACGTTTAAATGAAAAGATAAACATCTATATAATATAGAAGATTAGAAACCATAACAAAAGCACAAACTAAACCAACTTCCCAAACCATTGGGAGATTTAAGAGTTAAAGCATAGATTAAAATGAAGGTACATGAAACATCCACATCAAAAACTCTAAAGAACTACAACACATTGTAGACTCTAGTCTCCTCCTCCTTGAACACCGTCAAGCTCATCAATGCTGTCGCTAGGGCTGGTCGCATCATCCCAAGAGTCATCCATAAACTTCATCCTAGCCTCATTATCATCTTCCTCAGTATCTCTATCACTCTTTTGGAACTCTTCCCCCTCAACGTCAATAACAGTTTTGCTTAAAAGATAAGTCATTTTAAACAATTTCTTAGAAGTTAGAATCTTAGTTTGTAACTTTAAACATTATAGTTCAGCAAAAAAAAAAATACATATTACCTTTACTCTTGTCCTTTCTCTTTTGCCTATTTTTTCTACTTCCTACTACTTGTATTCCTCCCTCTGCTCCTACTAACTGCTCAAGATCAATAGGATCCTCTTTTAGAGCTATAGTTGCATCAAGCTCCTCATAAGCATCAATCTCTGTTTCGCAAAGTTGTAGCTCAGCAATCCACTCATCATCTGAGTCCACTTCCTCTAAGCATAGAGGATCATCCATTGTCTTTTTCTTCACCTCCTTGTGTTTCAATTTCAAATTGAACATACAATAAACCAAGTCATTGAGTTTATCTTGTCTCAGCCTGTTCCTTCTCTTAGTATGGACCTACTCAATGAAAAGTTCACCATTAAATTTTATAGCCTAATTATTATATATTACTCTAAATTTAAAATGCAAATTTAGATTTTTTACCTGATTAAAAGCACTCCAATTTCGCTCACATGCAGATGCACTACAAGTCAAACTTAAAATGCTCATGGCAAACTTCAACTCAGGTGTTTCATCACTAAATGCTCTCCACCAATCCGCTGTAATGGAAATTTTGTTTATAGTATATAGGAAAAAATTAACAAAATTTATTAATTTAAATGATAGAATCATTGAAAGAACTTTACCAGGACTCCTCTTAAAATGAGTCTCAATGGCATTGGACCATCCAAATAATCCTCTTCTATTAACAAATGCATCTGTTTGGAGATTCACATTCAACCTCTCATCCTTGTCAGGAATCAACCTCCGAAAGCATGAGTACAAGCCCATCTTTACTTCTGAATCAACTTTAAAAGTTGGTTCATACTGGCATTGGAGATTCAGAAAATAGGCAGCAGCATGCAAGTGTGTGTGCAATTACCTGTCCCATCTTGTGTCAATGATGTCCCAGATTGCCTTGTACTTCTTTTCATCATTACCCAAATTTTTAGCAATAGCTTCCTTAGCCCTATCCATAGCCTCATAAATAAATCCCATAGGTGGATATTGTTCAGCGTCCACCATTCTTAAAACCAACACCAACGGTTTGATTGTCCTTATCACATAGGCTACACCAGGCCAAAATGTTCTACTTTTGAGGATAATATTTTGTACAGCTTGCCCTTGAACCTTTAATGCATAACTGCTACACTTCCACCTTTTTGAGGTGAAAAGACTCAAGAGCATCTTTTGCTGTTAGTAATTTCTGCAAGGTAAGAAAAGCAGTAGCAAACCGAGTGACGGCAGGTCTCACCAAGTCTCCTTTTACATGCTTCCTTATCATGGCCACCACCCAAGCATATGCATATATTTAATTAATTATTTGTTTAGCCTTCTTGAAAATAGAGTCATGAAGAGGTAGCTTCATGATATCCTCCAACATAAGGTCAATGCAATGAGCAGCTCACGGAGTCCAATACAAATGTTCCCTTTTTCCATTAATCTCTCCAGCTTTTTTATAAGCTGATGCATTATCTGTTATCACTTGGATAACATTGCTTTCACCCACTTCTTCAACATCATCCATCAATTTGAAGAGATAGTCAGCATTCTTGATCTCATCAGAGGCATCAACAGATTTCAGAAATCACGTACCTTTTCGGTTAACAAAAAAATTGATCAAGGTGCATCCTTTTGTATCTGTCCAACCATCAGACATTATGCTACATCCAATCTCTTTCCAAGATGTTTTCGCTTGGTCCATCATAGTAGCTATTGTCTTCACTTCTTTTTTCAAAATCCAAGTTCGTAACTCATGCATTATAGGACCTCTGAATCCCCTTTCATAGTTACATACATCTTGAAGCATTTTTCAGTAAGATGGACTAGTGGCCAAATTGAATGACAATCCATTCTCGATGAAGAATCTACCAATACTAAGACACATTCTAATTCTTTGTTCTTTCTTCCAAGAAGAATTCAAAGTAATCTGCTTTGGAGGACATGGAGGAGCATTATCAGGTCTATCACTTCCAGGCTATACTTTCTGTTCAACTCCTGCAACAAATAAATCCATAGGACCCTTCACCACTTGTGCACCACTTGATCCTGTAGGTGCATTTTCATCATGCCCAGATGGACCTTCTATTGTATATGCAGCTATGCGATGGATTTCTTCCATTTCTTCAAGTGCTCTTCTTCTACCAACTTCCTTCTTTGCTAAGAATGCCTTAATTTCAGTTTCAACTTAAGGTGGCACCTTTGCACATGCTCCCACATTTTGTGGGTCTTCGTTAAGTGCTCCTTCAGTCTTGCAATGCCACCTGTTATAGTTTTCCCACAGAAGTTACACTTTACATACTTATATCCTTTCTCCCTTTGAGATCCTTGAAGGTCAATTTCCGTGCAATACTTCCATCCAGGATCAGACCTGCCAGTGCCAGTGGATCCTTCTTTTCCTCCTATTCTTGCCTTTGGCACCATGTCTAGAAGCATAAAAGAGATTGGTAATCAAATCAACCTAAATGACCTAAACTTGAAAAGTAAACCTAAATGAAATGACCTAAACTTATAGTTAACATACTAAGCTCAACCTCAACATACTAACCTCAACTACCGCTGGAGTTGGAGCTGGACCACTACCGTTGGAGCTGCCTGGAGCACTGCCTGCAGCGCTGCACTGGAGCACTGCCTCAACTGCCGCTGGAGCACTGCCTGGAGCATTGCGCTGGAGCACTGCGATGTTGGCGCACTGTGTTGGAGTGCTGCGCTGGAGCCTACGCTACGTAGAGCGTTGTCGTTGCGTGTTCGTGCTGCTGGCGCTGGAGCACTGCGATGCGCTGCGAGGATCGCTGCCGCTGCGTGCAGCACTGAACTGCGCTGCGTGGAGCTGCGTTGCGGTGGAGCAGGCCTGTAGGAGCTGCAATGTGGAGGCTGCAAGTCTTCTTGAGGTTTGGTTCAGGGCTAAAGCCAAAGATTAGTAAAAAAAATGGTCATGTGACTAGCACATGACCATTTTACAAAGTAGCATACCCGAGGCGGCGCCTCTCCAATGCCTCAGCGCCTCGGCCACGCCTCGACAAAGCGAGGCGCATGCCTCAAGCGCCTCGAGGCACATTTTTTTAAACACTAGTCCTAAAAGATGCAACCGACATCATCAAATGTACCTCTACAATTAAGATGCTTGGTGATCTTGCTGACAGATAAAAGATTTATTGAGAAATCATGAACAAAAAACACATTAGGTGAACACATGGTAGGGGTAACCGACACCTCCCCCTAACCATCGATCCATGCATGCTTGCCATCTGCCACCTAGACAGTCCTTTCTTGTGGTACAATCTGTAATCTCCCAAAACATCCTTGATCACTAGACAAATAATGTAAAGCATCGGAGTCCACTAACCAGGACATATCTGTATGTGATGAAGAAGCGAAAGTAGCAGTCTCGGTGGTAGTAGTTGTCTCCTGAGTGAGTTGTGAAAGGCGTTGAATCACAACATCATAGTTAGTGCAAGAAACCATGTCAGACTGCTCAGAAGAGATCATAGAGGCCTGATTGGCAACGGTGGCCTCTCATGCTTAGTCGCACAAGAGACATCAACATGCCCAACCTTCCCACAGAAGGTGAGAGTGGAAGAGTCCTCCCAGACATACCACGTCCTCTTCCTCAACCTCGTGTAGACGGGGTACCTCTGCCTCCATGCCCAGTAACAACAGGCATAGCAGATGCTTGTCAAGTATTTTGTCTAATCTCAGGCTGAGGCAATACAAGCTTACTCAAATGACTATGAACCTCGTCCAAAGTAAGGTGCTCAGACAAAGTATCTGTGAACGAGTAGCAACATAATTGGGACCCAGTCCAGATAGGAAGAGGTGAACAACAAACTCCCTACGATGATCTCCCTGTGTAAAGCAAGTACACATCGGTCGACATGCATTATATTTCTCCAGGAGCCCGTTTAAGGCTGAATGACACTGAGAGAGAAAAACCTTCCTATTTCAACTCAAATAGCTCATGGTGTATTTGGGAAACCATGGAGGAATTTTTCTCATGAGACTAGGTGTCCTTAAGACTGCCCCACATCTGTTTGGCTGTCTTGTAATACATGATCTCGTCTCTAATATGAGGAATAACACTATTCATCAATCGAGCACGTATCTTAGTGTTATCCTTCTTCCAAGATGTATTCTTCCCTGCCTTATTCGTAGGCTTTGACTTAAGTAAAATATGTTCCTTATCGTGCCTCTACTCTCATAAGGAACGTTTGAGACCATCTTGGATAATTGGTCTCATCAAGCCTGACTATGGGCCCAAAAAACACTCTTATAAGTTACGCTCTCTGATCTGGCACCCGAAGTCACCTCAGATTCAGAAGAAGACACCATCACAAGCCTCTAGATAGTGAACAATGCCGCAAACCAATATCCGAAATTATTTTCAGATCATAATAAATAGTAAAACCTGGAAATTAGTAGATGAACATGGATTTTTAGGTACTAGGTCACCCAAAAAACCACGTTTAGAACTCCAATAACCCCTGCACGATCAGATCATCGTAGTAAGAGTCAAGATTGACTCAAACATGATGAGTAGGACCCATAATGCTATCCAACAGGGACCCGAGCGATGCTGGGTGGTGTTGGGCGGTGTTAGGTGACGCTAAGCGGCGTTAGGCGATGCTGTGGGGGGATGTGTAGGGCACCGATGATGCTTAGAGGCAGTGCTGAACCCTTGGCGGTGCTGGGAAGTAATGTTGGGCTCAGGGTGAAGGTGTTGGGCGATGTTAGGCGGCGGTGGGAGCCTTGGAGTAGGCTGGGAGGATGATGCTAGGCCACCAACAAGAGGTTTAGTTGCTACCGGTGGCTACTGCAGACGCTGCCGGTGGCTACAGTAGCCACCAGTGGCTATGGTTGCTGTTGTGAGAGGAGTAGATTGAGGGTTTTGGTGGTGATTTTTTGGCTAGGTATTTGGTGGGATATCAAAACGTGGCTTAGGACCATGTCTGATGCCAAGTAGGCCAAAATAAAGCATCTTATTCTTTCAATAAACCCTACACCTCTTTATATAGAGATGTGAGGGAAAAATTATATCATGTCTAGAAAAGAAATAGAAAATAATAGCAGCCACAAAACGAGATAACAAAAATAAATAAATGCAAGGAGTATAAGTCAACATGGTACTTTGCCACAGTGAAAGTTGTGCAGATAGATAATGCCCTCAAGTTCTGTACTGCGAGACTTACAGAGTTATATAGGGCTATTGGGATTATCCACTAGACTACTTGCCTGCATACCTCGCTGCAGAATGGGGTTGCAGAGCAGAAACATAGACATCTGTTGGAGGTTGCTTACTATAGAGATGTTTGCCTTTGCAATTTCTTGGGGGTGTGGTACTACTGGCTATGGCATTGGGGACATGGATGAGGCCGGGGACGGGGTCGGACGCATGACCCGTGCATTCATTATTAGAGGACCAATTATCCTTTTAAGAAATGTTGGGCCAAGTTTGGTCGTCTCGATCGAGCAACTGCTGTTGTGGTTCAGGGGAAGCCTGCTCTTACTTCTCTTGGCCTGTCTACTAACGGTGGATGACTGTGCCCACCTTATACAACTTTGACAGGTTGCCCTCCAGATACTACTACATTGGCTGTGATTGGTAGTTCTGCAAACCTGGACACTACTATTTCTAGCACATCTTGGGTGGTTAACTTAGATGCCTCTAACCACCTTACTGGTAAGAAGGATGCCCTCTTGTTTGTGCGCTAGGCTTCCATTGTTACTTTGGTTTGTCTAGCAAATAGATCGTATTCACCTACCACTACAGATGTTCATTTTTTTGACTCGTTGAGATTGCTAGATGTTTATTGTGCTATAGAATTCCGTTTGAGTTTACTATCTGTCTATAGATTCTGTAAAGAACTTGCCTGCTGAGAAATTTTTGATGAGTATTTTGTCTTTTTCCAGGACATTCGGACGAGATGATTGGTGGAGGGATTGAGCATGATGGCCTCTACTATATTGATGTTTATCACGTTTTTGCTAATGTGCGTCTATCTCGATCGATCCTATTTTGTAGTCATTGTCGTCTGGGTCATCCATATGTCTTTAGTCTTCGAAAGATGTTTCTCGAGTCGTCTGTCCTTAATAAGCTAGATTGTGAAGCCTTCCAACTAGGCAAACATCACTTGGTTTCAATTGGTTGAAATGACTTAGTTTCATTAGAAATCCTAACGTTCTCTTATAGAGAGAGACTGTAGAGTCAAAAGTACAGGAATGCCCCTAAGGGACAAAACACCCATAGCTCTTACAATAAGAAAAAAGACCACACAACATATGTTAATACTCCCCCTCAAGCTGGAGCATAGATATCTATATGCTTAGTTTGGATATACAAGAATCAAATGAAGATCTGGTCAAGGGCTTGGTGAAAATATCTACAGCCTGCTCCTCAGATGCAATAGAAGTAGTATATAGCAACCCCTTCTGGATAATGTCCCTGGTATAATGACAGTCAACCTCAACATGCTTTGTTCTCTCGTGAAATGCTGGGTTGTTAGTAATGAAGGTGGCTGCTCTATTATCACATCGCATCTCTGTAGGTTTAGAAAACTACACCTGTAGGTCAATAAGTAAGGATTTGATCCACATCATCTCAGCAGTCGTCTGAGCCATAGCTCTGTACTCAGACTCGGCACTAGATCGTGCAACTGTGCCCTGTTTCTTGCTCCTCCATGTGATCAAATTTCCTGCTAAGAAGGTGCAGAACCCAGTAGTTGATTTACGATCCACATGGCATCCAGCATAGTCTGCATTTGAGTAGCCAACCAACGTCACAGAGGACCCCTTTGAGAAAAAGAGACCCTTCCTAGGAGCATTCTTTATATATCTAAGCGCCATCAATGTTGCATTCCAATGCTGATGTGTTGGCTTGGCCATGAACTACTTAGTCTCCCAACTGCAAAGGAGATATTCGACCTCGTGATAGTAAGATACAACAGCTTGCCCACAAGCTTCTTGTACCGTCTGCTGGCCACCTATGCATCGTCATCATAGAGTAGCATCTTGGGGTCCATAGGAATATTGGCCTCCTTGGCTCGAAACGTATCAACCTCTTGCAAAATATCTAAAGCATACTTTCACTGAGACAAGATCACACCCTTTTTGCTGCGAGCAACCTTAATACCAAGGAAATACCGTAAAGCGCCCAGGTCCATGACAAACTGCTGTGCTAAGATGCGCTTAACCTCAGCAATACCCTGCACATCGTCCCTTGTGATGATCAAATCATCAACATAAACAAGTACCACAGTACCTCGTCTAATCCTCCCGACAAAAAGTGAAAAATCAGCTGTCGATTTCTTGAATCCAACTGCTTCTACAACCTGTGACAATCTCTGAAACCAGGCTTTGGGACTGTTTAAGGCCATATATAGCCTTCCATAATTGGCATACACACTCTTAACTCTCAAAGCCGGGTGGCTGCTGCATATAGACTCTCTTGGAGATCACCATAAAGGAAGGCATTCTTCACATCTAACTGGTGTAAGGGCCAATCTAACTGAACTGCCACTGCAATCAACACTCAGACTATGGGAAGTTTGGTAACTAGGGAGGTGTCAAAGAAGTCCACCCCATAAGTCTGGGTGAACCCCTTTACCACGAGGCGAGCTTTGTACCTAGTAATACCACCATCAAGATTGAACTCACAGTAAATACCCATCGACAGCTAACGAGTGTAGCACCATTAGGAAGTGGAGTAAGCTCCCAAGTCCTACGTCCTTGAAGAGCGACCATCTCATCCTCCATGGCTGTTAGCCATTTTGGATTAAGCATGGCCTCATGGTAAGTAGCTAAAATTTGCGTAGTAGCTAACACTTGAGTAAATCCAGCAAATCCAGGAGCTAGAGTATTAGTAGCAAGTGCCCCCGCCGTGGGATAAGTAGTGCAAGTCTGTGGTCGCTTCTGAATGGTTATCTGAAGGTCAAGATCATTGCCTGACACATCACCTAGCCTGTCCCTGTGACCATCACATGGCAAGCATATGTCAGTGTTTAAAGGACTCACTTGAGAAGCCGATGGTGAAGGCGAAGATAGGGGTCTCTTATAGGTAGTATGAGGGTGAACATATGTCTGGAGTGACCCAGTTAGGCATGGAAAGGGATGCATAGCAAGAGGTGGTGGTGATGTGGTGGGGACAGGAATCTTAGGAAAGCTCCCAAAGTGAATGGGAGAATATGACATAGGCGCCATATCACCCTCGGGAGGCATCTCAGTAGTCACAGAAAAGAAACATACAGCCTCATGAAAGGTAACATCTGCTGAAACATAGTACCGAGAAGTAAGCGGATTAAACAACGATACTCCTTTTGTGTCCGGGTATATTCGAGAAAAACACACTTAACTGCTCTCGGTGCTAGTTTATCCCGACTGGGTCCCAACAAATGGACAAAGGCAACACAACCAAAAGTCCAAGGGGTAACGTAAAACAAGGGACGATCAGGATACATGACCTGAAGAGGAATTCGTTCATGTAATGTAGCATTAGACATCCGATTAATAAAAAAACACACAGTTAAAATAGCGTCACCCCAATAGAGAGGTGACAGAATGGTGAATCAGTAAAGTGCGAGCAACATTAAGAACATGGCGATGTTTCTTCTCAGCAACACCATGTTGTTGAGAGGTATGAGGATATGTTGTCTCATGGATAATGTCACAACTAGAAAAGAAATTGCACAAACATAAAGTACAAAATTCCAAGGCATTATTAGAACGAACGCACTTCACCAAACAAGAATGCTGAGTTTTTATTTCTTTGACAAAGTTCTTAATAATTTGTCCCACATTGGGTTTATTTTTCAGGAGAAACATCTAAGAAACATGACAAAAGTCATTAACTAAAACAAGATAATATTTATTCCCAAGTTGATCAGGAGTAGGATTGGGACCCTACACGTCCATATGAACCAAATCAAATGTAGCAACAGATGAAACAGAAGTAGAACTAGAAAACTAACCCTGTGGTGCTTGTCAAGTTGACAAGCATCACAGGTGAGACAATAGTGGAGGGGATGTGTGGTAGAACACGTTTGAGGCAATGAATGGGTAGATGGCCAAGGCAGTGGTGCCATTGGAGAGGAGATCCAGCAGAAGCAAGGCCCTGGGTAGCAGAAGCATCAAATGCATTATGGCTTAGATGGTACACCCCATGTTCGTCATCATGCCCTCCACCAATCATCTTCCCAGTGAATTTGTTCTGCAAGACACAAGAGGACGCATCAAATATAGCTTGGTAGTTCAGATCTCTAATGATACTGCTAACAGACAATAAACTCAAAGGAAAATCAGGCACGTAATAGACATCTGCAAGTCTCAAAGTAGGAGATAAAGACATATCTCCCTTGCCAACAAGTAGTGAGTGTCTCCCATTAGCCACCTGTACTGTCTTGGCAAGTGTAATAGGTGCTAATTAAGAGAAAGAGCGTCAGTTGCCGCATAGGTGCTTGGATGTACCAGAATCAATCAACCATTCACTAGAAGACAAAAGTGACGACATACTAGTCGCAGGTGTCTCTGAAGAGGAAGCCACAACTGCAGTGTCTGAAATCAGAGAGGACATCTGAGTCAACTGAGCAATCTGTTGCCGCAAGTTCTCAATCTCAGTGCTCAAGGAACTAATATTAGAAGTAGGAAGAGCTGCATCGGAGATCTCAGCTGCCTAATTGGCCATCAGTGGCTTACCATGCTTCTACCAGCATGTAGTCTCAGTGTGACCAAGTCTGCCACAGTGAGTACATGGAGTCCTGGTATGTGTTCCAGAAGAGCGTCTACGTCCATGACTACGTGCAAGGTAAGTAGTACCCCTGCCACGTCCAAGGATCGCAGCCAGTGCAGACGATTGAGCAACAGTGTCAGGAGTAGGAGTGCATACTATAACTCTGTTGAGTCACTATATGCTTCCTCCAGAGTAGCAAGCTCAAGAGTAGTGAGGATCTGATCTTTGGCTGCTGCATACTCAGGTTCAAGGCCAACCAAGAAAAGAGAAACAACCAATTGTCTCCTAAAACTCTTCCAGGACTCACAAGCACACCCTGACAGGTAGGAGTAGTGCCTCTCCAACATTCTTTTCATGAGGGAGTAATACTGGACAGCGTGTGTCCCTTTTGATGCAAATAGAAAAGGTTACAGAAGACTTGAAAAACTCGTGCGGAGATTTTGGCATGTGAATAGGTATCATGCAAGGACTCCTACATCTCCTTTGTAGTAGTGTAGTGCATGATCTCATCCCCTATGCAGGGAATAATCGTCTGCATCAACCATGCACAAACCATGGCATTGTTGCTATCCCAATTAGCATTTGTACATGTCTGTTCTCAGGCTCTAGATTTGTAAGAATATGGCTCTTTTTATGACCCCTGACAGTCATAAGAAAGGTCTGGGACCACTGCGGGTAGTTGGTCTCATCCAACTTAACAACAGGACCAAAGAAAGGGTTCTTGAGTACCTCGTGTCTGAAACAGAGGTCGAAGACACTTCAACTGATCATCTGAAGCCAAAGGTCTGGGACCACTGCGAGTAGTTGGTCTCATCCAACTTAACAACAGGACCAAAGAAAGGGTTCTTGAGTACCTCGTGTCTGAAACAGAGGTCGAAGACACTTCAATTGATCATCTGAAGCCATTTTTTGCAATCCGGAAGCCTTAATCAAGCTTCTTTCACCACGAAATCATCCACAATTTGAAATCAAACAGATTTAGACCTGCATTACGAACTTATGTTCCTAGATTAGGGCAAAAAGCCCATCATAATCGCTGCATAGTGATCAGATCACTGCGCATCGCCTCCCTGTCGATCTGAGCTGCCAACCGTCGCCGCAGATCACTATAGCGACGTCGCTGGAGGCCGCTGTGTGGCTGCTATGGATCAGCACTGCCGCCAACTGCTTGTAGCACTGTCGCAGGTCTAAGCTGCTGCTGTGTTGCCGCTGGAGGGTAGATCAGCCTCCAAGGGCACTGCAGCGCCACTGCAAGCGACCCTTGGTGCTGCAGCGCCATCGTCGGTGGCTAAGAGAGGCCCCAAAGCCACTGCAGTGTCACTGTAATCAACCTAGACGCTACAGCGTCGTCGCCGGAGGCTGGGAAAGCCTCCAAGCTCATCGCAGCGCTACCGCAAGCGCCACCTGAGCGTCGCTGACGGTGCAGGAAGCTCACTCACGCCGCCGCAGCACTGCCGTGCGTGCTGTGGCGTGTCGTTGGAGCTTTGCTGAGAGCCACTACCACTCACGAGGGAGAGAGAAGTGATTAGGGTTTGGTAGTAAGGGTTTTGGAGGCTGTGAGGGGTGGGATACCTAGAGTCATGGTTTAGGACCGGTGCTCTAATATCAAATTGGTTGAAATGACTTAGTTTTATTAGAAATCCTAGGGCTCTCTTATATAGGGAGAGACCGTAAAATCAAAAGTACAAAAATGCCTCTTAGGGATAAAGCACCCATAGCCCTTACAATAAGAAACAAGACCACACAACATATGCTAACAGTTTCCTTTAGTTCCTGACAGAATAAGAGTCTAGCTCCCTTTGATTTGATTCATTGTGACATATGGGGTCCATGTTGAAAAAGTCACTGATCTATTTACCGCTATTTTGTGGTTTTCATTGATGAATATAGTTGGATGTTGTAGACTTTTTTGTTGAGGGATTTGGCTTAGATTGTTTATGTTATTCCTAAGTTATTTAATGAGGTTCAACATTTTTATTCCATGCGCATTAAAGTGTTTCGCGGGGACAATTCTTTTGAATTTATGCAAAATGATGTTGATTTTTTGTTTGCAAATGGCATTCTCCATTAGTCTTCCTGTGCTCACACATCTCAAAAAAATGAGGTTGCTGAGTGTAAACTACACCATCTCCTTGATGCGGCTTGAACTTTGATGCTTGCTATGTGATGTGCATACATCTGATTAACCTAAAATGTCTATTAATGCATGTTCTTAGTGTCACATTAGCATCATATATTGTAAATAGTGCATAACATGCATAATCATACATTCAGATCAAGTTGTATACATTGTATAGTAATTGTCTCCTTTTTATGGTCAGGGATAGGATGACTTTTTATCGGGACCTCAGATTGAAGATCCAACCGTACGGATCTGATCAGGGTGACAATTAGAGTTTAACGACTCCAAGATCGCTCTAATCGGACATCCGTAGCACTAGATAGAGACTGAGGAACCCTGAAGATCAAGGGCCAAGATGGTGTTAATCTGTATCTCAGACGACAAATCCGACCGTACATATGGGTTCGGATCGATGATCTCAGCCTAACGGTGCAAAAATCTGTCCAATTCGACACTTGTGGCACCATCTACAACACTCAGAAGATGGACGGCCAAGATGGCACCACGTGGTGCCATCCCAGCCGCCCAACCGTCCCCAAGGACCCGCCTCCACTTCTGGATGCTCATCCAATGGCCGCAGAGCTGCGCGCGCAAAAACATCCTCTTGCCTCAAGAGGAAGCGTAGTGCAGCGGTCGAGCGCCCCTTCGCGAGCGAAGTGTGCGCATTCGAGCCGCGCTGCGCTTCAAATTCAGAGGGGGTGCGGGCGCAGGCGCAATTGGGCCGTCTGATCAAGATCGGGCGATCGAGGGGAGAAGGCGTGGTGCGCGGATGTTCGTCGATCGCGTGCGCAATGATGCGCGTTTGCATGCCTTATCGCACGCAGGCGAGCGACAGGGCAGATTTGCAAGGCGCTGGTGAGGCACGTTTTAAGCCGTCCGATCTTGAGATCGGACGGCTAATAACGCCCAAACGTGCGTAGGTGTTTTAGGCGGAGAAGAGCGGGCATGCGCAGTGCGCGGACACGTCGCCCACGACGGACCTTTAGTGACGTTTAAGTCCACTAAAGGTCCTATATTAATGTTTTTGAAATTAAAATATCCAAAATGCCCCCACTCCTTGCAACTATAAAAGGAAACCCCTACCATACGAATTTTTCATCCCTTCCTCTTCTCTCCTCCAAAGCTCAAGAGAAACTTGTTCCGCACCTGGGATGCTCCTTAAAAGCTAAAACCAAGCTTTCACCCCCATTCCGGAAGTGGATCCCGCGACGACGACGATGTGCTACCTCGTTTCCGTTCCTCCTTTGACCTCCTTTTCGCTCCGTTTCTCGTCTTCCAGGCGTTGTCTCGTCCGGCTCGTCCTCTAAGCAATCATCGAGGATGATAACTTCTCTCTCCCATTCCTTTTTCTTGCTTTTTAGAGTAGAATTTTCCTACTTTCTAATTGTAATAATCTCGCTTTCTAGTGTAATCTTCTCGCTTTCTTAGTTGTAAAAATATTTTGTAACATCAAGTGAATGTTTTCCCTCACTCTCTTATTGTCTATATTTATTTTATTTCACCGTGATTATTCCGCTCTTTAAATAAAAACACAAAAAAATATAATTACGAATTTTTATCGACGTAGCCTCTCTGAGTTTGACCCGAGATTTCTTTATAGATTTTCGATATAAATTTTATTTGTTACACCTGAGTTCTTCACTACTCGAACTACAACGACAGGTTTTCAAAACCAACTCCGATAGAGTAGTCCTCCGTCGTTCAACATTTTGGCGCCGTTGCCGGGGAGGCAACGATTTTTCCGTTCTTTTCACATTTCACGCACTTTACTGTCTTCCAACTTGCTTTCTCTCGTGTCTATTGTTTTGCAGATACCTCTATCAGGGAATCGTCAAGCGGTAGATCGGAGTAAAGTGCAGTTGAAGACGACTGTAAGTGCTCTCCATTCTTCCCCCTCCATAGATTTCGTTCATCACATTAAATTCAAATCCCAATTAACCTAGGTGTTTGCATAAATCCTACGATTAGTTTGGTTGTTTAGATTCCACTCATATTTCACCCTCGCATAAAAAAAATTAAAAAAATAATTTTGTGGGGTAATTCAACACACACAACATACACCCACATTCAAGGCACTTAACCTAATTGATTTTCTTCTACACAACCGGATTCTGATATGTGGAATCGGTATACATAAATCAACACATAAAAGAGTAGAAATCATTCTAGGTTAATCATTTCTGTGTGCCTAACCCAGTGGTGCAATTATGGTCAATTGTTTGAGTTATTTAGGCCACACCACTCAACATAAAATCAACTCACCAAGTAGTTTCCTCTTAGGGTTTTCAATCTAGGTTCATACCAGACACTCCACTTGATTTCTAATTTCAAAAGGAAAACAATTTTCACCTGTGCGTGAAAACCTGGTTTGCCTCAAACTTGATTGAAATCAACCTAATTTTAAACCCTAAAAGCTACTTAAGCAAGATTTGAACATTAAAATTTACTCATCATAAATAATCTTGCTTGAAAATCTTGGTTGTGCATGCACTTACACAATTGATTATTAAGGGCACAACCCATTTTAAGGGCCCACCACATTCTATAAGCACTACAATCTCATGCCTCAATAAAATCGAGTAGACGGTGGCCGTAAGGACTGATTTGCTCGTCGGAGCCTAGTATGAGATTATTTACGATTAACCTGCTTGTACTGATCAATCTGATGTCTAGCTAGGGGAGTAGTGTTAAACGACCGCGGCTGGGGGGTACACTAGGAACCGGAGGTGCAAGCCGAAGGAAGAACCTTCTCCCCAGTCCCTTTCTAACTGGTTGGATTGAGCAGACACAAGTATAGTAAATCGTTTATAATCTTAAGGCGGGTTCTGGGAGTCTGTAGATCCTTAGGCTACCCCACTTAAGGACGGGCTTGTTTTGTTGTGCTGCAGGGTTCTTATCCCCAGTCCTTCTGACCTTTTCCTAGTTTATGCTGGGAAGGTCATTGAATCCCCGATTGGAAGGACCACTAGAGTATTCTAGGAGGCGTAGATTGGATTTTGGCCAAATTGATCCCATGGCCGATCAACCTCCTCTTCCTCAGGATCCACAAGAGGTATTTCGAAGGTAGCTGGAACAAATGCAGAGAATGCAGGACGCTCATCCCTTGAAGGATTTTTATGCTGCTTCAAATTACGGGGAACGTCTCGACGTCCAGATTCCTGCCGGAGACGTAGAAATCAAGCTCCAGGTGTTAAGCCTGATCAAACATTTTCATGGGCTTGGCTCTGAAGACCTGTTTCAGCACTTGGTGGACTTCACCACTTTGGTCCAGACCACCAATGCGCGAAACGTGAATGAGGAGCAAATGATCATGAGGCTCTTCCCCCACTCTCTTACGGATAAAGACGCTCATTGGTACAGGACTATAGGAAGACCAATTGCAACTTGGAATGAGTTGAAATCGACCTTTCTGAAAAAATTCTTTCCTGTCGGACGTACCAATGCTTTGAGACGGGCAATCACTACCTTTACTCAGCGGCCGGGGGAGCAGTTTCATGTGGCCTGGGAGCGATTCCAGGACTTATTGCGGATTGTCCATACCACGAGGTGCCGAAATGGCAACTCGTGCATATTTTCTACCACGGGTTGACTAAGCAACTCAGAAATCACGTGGACGCTTCTTGCGGAGGCAATTTCCTCAACAAAGACGTAGATAGCACACACGATTTGTTTGAGGAGATGAGCGAGAATTCGATCAATCATGCCTCCATGGATACTTTTAACCGGTCCCAGCAGCCCAAATCGAATGTTAATGAAGTCCACGACTCTCATTTATTCGATATGGAATTGATTTGTAATACAGTTGATAAGGTGGACTTGGTTGCTAAGAGAATGGAGGAGTGGATTGCTGAAAACTCAATGAACAACTCTCGATCCACTTAATCCTAGAATTCGGGATTCCATTCGTCGCGAGCTCCTTCTGGATGGGAGTTCGTGAATCAACTCGATGCGGCTCAACCTGCGAGCCAGCATTATTTGGAACCCCACGGGTTCCAAACTGGGGCCTTTGATCACAGTTTCTTTGATCCTTCCCTTTCTCTCTCCATCCTCACCCTATGAGGATGTTTGTGCTGTACAGGAGAATGTTAGATCCAACCCCTACTCCAATGCTTATAATCCGGGTTGGAGAAACCACCCTAACTTCTCTTGGAAAAATCTGGGGCAGCAGAACCAATTCCGACCCAGCAACTATGCTCCGCAACGACCAATGGGTTAGGGTCATGTTTATACTCAGTTGCTCCCAAATCAGGTCAATCAGCCAGTTTGGAATGCCCGTCAACCCGTAGGGCAGGATGATTTGAACCGACAAATGGTAGAGATGCAAGGATCCATGCTTCAGCTCATGCAGCAAATGAAAACCTCACTGGACAACTTGCAAATCGGGCTCATAGCTAATTCTTGTCAACCCGGATCTTTGCCATCTCAACCCGTACCCAACCTACGAAATATCTTGAATCTGGGCAATCAAGCCCATGGGTACGGAAATCAGAGGGACTCACACGCACATGCTCAGGTGGTTGAGCAGGATCCTTCCTTTTCTTTTGCAAATCAACGATTCTTGGCTAATGAAGCCCCTCCAATCTTTCCTAACCCTCCCCAAGACCCAAATTTGTATGCATCTGCAAATTCTGTTACTTTGAGTAGTAAACAAACTTAGGATCCACAACCACACTGTTTTGATTTACCGAATCTTGAAGAACTTGAGAGAAAGGAGAACTTTAGAGAAGAAACCAAGGCTCAGGAACTTGATTCCAAAGATCCGACTCATGTTCCTTTTCCTGAAGCCTTGATCAGATCAAGGAAGAAGTCTGTTGATAGTAATGAGGAGCTTCTGAACATTTTCAAGAATGTCAAGATCAATATCCTGCTTCTCGACGCTATTAAGCATATACCGGCTTACGTGAGATTTTTAAATGATTATTGTACACAGAAGCGTAAGTCGAGAGAATATGTTCCGAGGAAGGTGGTACTCTCGAAGCAGGCTAGTTCTATTATCCTGCACCACCTCCCTTAGAAAAAGAGAGATCTAGGTGCTCCTTTGATTTCTTGTGTCATCGGAGATTACACTTTTGATAGAGCACTACTGGATTTGGGTTCATCCATCAACCTAATTCCGACTTCTCTTTATGAGAAGTTTGGATTAGGTGAACTTCGACCGACTTCAGTAACGTTGCAGTTAGCAGACTGTTCGGTCACAAATCCGCGAGGCGTTATTGAAGATGTTATTGTTAAGGTTAATGCTTTCTGTTTTCCTATAGGTTTCGTTGTCCTTGACATGGATGTACCTGAAAATTTGAGGAACACGCCCATCATTCTAGGGCGTCCGTTCCTGGCTACCGCTAAGGCCAACATTAACTGTGAAAGCGGTAGCATGGAAATCGCCTTTGGGGATCAAAAAATGAAATTTGATATTTTTAAGGCGATAAATAAATTTGAGGATTGTGGATTTATTGAGGAACTTGACAATAATATGAATATTGAGACTTGTATGATGGTTTTTGCATTTGAAAGTTCCTCTGATGATGAATTGGACCCGCAACCCTCTATGGCAGATTCGCCATCTTCTGAAGAGGTTATTGATTTTTGTTCACTCTCAACCTCTTCCTCTTGATGAGTCTTCACCAGCATCTTCCTTCAATTATCAACCCACCCCAGCTTGAACTGAAACCATTGCCTGAGAATCTGAAATATCAGTTTTTAGGACCACATAAGACGCTCCCTATGATTATCAATGCTAAATTAACAAAGGAGCAGAGATTAAACTGATTAAGGCCCTAAAGGAACACAAGGAGGCAATTGGTTGGACCATTCATGATCTTAGGAGGATCGAGCCATCTTATTGCAATCACATAATATTTTTGGAAGATGGATCCCACCCTTCTCGCCAAATGCATAGGAGATTAAATCCAAATATGCGAGAAGTGGTCAAGAAGGAGATTATTAAGTGGCTTGATGCAGGAATCATTTATCCGATCTCTAATAGTCCTTGGGTAAGTCCCGTGCAGATTGTTCCCAAGAAAGTCGGGATTACCATTGTGACTAATGAGAAAGGAGAATCTGTCACAACTTGTTTAGCTTCCTCTTGGAGGGTTTGCATTGATTGCAGGAGGCTGAACACGACCACGAAAAAAGATAATTTCCCTCTGCCTTTCATTGATCAAATCTTGAAAAGATTAGTCGGACAGAAGTACTTCTGTTTTCTTGATGGCTACTCGGGATACAACTAAGTTGCTATCCATCCTGAGGATAAGGAAAAAACTACTTTCACCTGTCCCTACGGAACCTTTGCTTTCCGTAGGATGCCATTCGGCTTATGCAATGCACCTACGACTTTTCAAAGGTGTATGCTGGCCATATTCTCTGGCATGGTGGGAGAGTTTATGAAAGTCTTCATGGATGATTTCTCTATTTTTGGAGAATCATTTGACTCTTGTCTAACTAATCTTGAAATGATTCTTAAATGATGCATCAAAACAAGATTGGTCCTTAGCTGGGAAAAGAGTCATTTCATGACACAAGAAGGCATCGTCTTAGGTCATGTAATCTCTGAACGGGGAATTGAAGTGGATAAAGCTAAGGTTGATGCTATCGCTAAACTTCCTCCTCCCACATCTGTTAAACAAATTCGATCATTTCTTGGTCATGTGGGATTCTACAGGAGATTCATCAAGGACTTTTCGAAGGTTGCTCGTCCTCTGAGCAATCTTCTTGCCAAAGAAATGCCGTTTGATTTCGATGAATCATGCCGTAAGGCATTTGATTTTCTTAAAACGACAGTCACTTATGCTTCGGTGTTGCAACCATTGATTTGGACAGCCCCTTTTGAGATCATGACCGACGCTTCTGATTATGCGGTTGGGGTTGTTTCGGGTCAGAAAGTTGATAGGAAGCCCTCTGTCATCTCCTATGCTAGTAAAACTCTAGACGAGGCCTAGAGGAATTACACTGTTATTGAGAAGGAATTACTAGCCGTAGTATTTGCTTTGGAGAAATTCAGGGTTTATCTCTTAAGGTCTCACATCATTATATATACCTACCACTCAGCCTTGAGACATCTCTTGGCCAAAAAGGATGCCAAACCTCGACTTATTCATTGGATTCTTTTGCTTCAAGAATTTGATCTTGAAATCAAGGATAAATCCGGGGTACAGAATGTGGTGGCGGATCATCTGTCGAGACTTCTGAGTGATTCTTCTCATTCGGATATTCCGATTGCTGATACTTTTCCAGATGAAACCATTCTTACAGTTTCAGGCATCCAAACCCTGTGGTTTGCTGACATTGTTAATTATTTGGCCGTTGGTCAAATCCCCTAGGATTGGGCCAAGCAACAACGAGATATACTCAAATCTGAGGCCAAATATTACTTCTGGGAGGACCCTGAACTATACCGCATCGGCTCTGATCAAATTATTCGTCAATGTGTTCCGGAGAGCGACTTCAATAGTATACACGAGTTCTGCCATGCATCTGCGTGTGGTGGATACTTCTCCGAGAAAAAGACAGTTGCAAAAATTTTGCAATCTGGATTCTATTGGCCATCTTTATTCAAGGATGCCCAGAAATTCTCAAGTTCGTGTTCCCGATGCCAGGCACTCGGGAGCATAACTAAGAGATGATGCCCTTAAACCTGATTCTTCCTATTGAAATCTTCGACATTTGGGGCATCAATTTCATGGGACCCTTCCTCCCTTCGTTTGGACATCAGTACATTCTTTTCGCTATTGATTACGTGTCCAAATGTATCGAGGCGATTCCCACCCGAACCAATGACCATAAGGTGGTCATCTATTTTGTCAAGAACATCTTCAGTAGGTTCGGGATTCCGAGGGCCATCATTAGTGATGGTGACACTTATTTCACTAATGCCCAGTTTCGTAATTTGTTGGCTAAATACGGGGTTAATCACCGAATCTCCACACCTTACCATCCCCAGACGAATGGACAGGCCGAGATCTCCAATCGGGAGATCAAGAATATTCTGCAGAAAACGATTAGGCCTCATCGCAAAGACTGGACTCAAAAGCCTGAGGACACTCTTTGGGCCTACAGTATGGCGTATAAAACGCCCATCGGCATGTCTTCGTTTCATTTGGTGTATGGAAAGGCGTGCCATTTGCCCGTAGAAATTGAACATAGGGCATTCTGGGCAATCAAGCAGTGCAATGTAGATCTGAGTTTAGCCGGGAAGACTAGGAAACTCCAACTATCTGAGTTGGAGTAGCTTAGAAATGATACGTATGAGAATGCCAAGATCTACAAGGCTCGAACCAAAGCTCTACATGACAATTGATTTCCCGCAAGAGCTTTGAGCCGAATCAGAAGGTTTGGCTATTTGATTCTCGACTTAAGCTCTTTCTCGGCAAACTTAGGTTGAAATGGAACGACCCGTTCATTATTGACCAGATTTTTCCCGAAGATGGGTAATTCATTCAAAGTCAACGGTCAACGTCTAAAGCCTGTTATTGACCGTACTATTCCAGAACCCATCTCAGACATGGTTGTTCTAGCCATGTTGTGACTTCTTTGGTTGGACTTCGCCTAGCTGAAGGCATTAAACTCAGCAATTGTACAGCCTGACTTAGAGCTGACCCAAGCTTCATATTCAGGTGATATCTTCCGTACTCTACCCTTCCTTTCATGTCTCTTCTTAATGTGGACATTGCATCAGCTAGACATGGGGTGTGGATTCATTTTTGAATCATTTTGTCAGCTCTGTGAAATTCTTGTAAATTTTATTTCTCTTCTTATACATACATAAAAAAAAATTGAATTAGGAAGGAATACTTGGATATTAGGACTTTTCAATCTTAGAAAATATTACAATAGGATCTGAACACTAAGACCCTTTAGGTCTTTGGGCTTAGTCTACCTGGGTATCCACTAAAATGTTGATTTGTTTTTCGAGTCCTCGCTATCCTGAATTCTATTTTAATTTGATTAAATAAGTTTGGGTGATAAGTATACGACTTATCAACCCGCCCTCTGATTTAAGGGAACTTAATGTCTAAGCATCTACACACTATCTTGTCACTGACTCATTGTTCGACGGTTTTAACGGAAATTGGGTAGCTAATGAACCTTCTAAGGTGATATGGCTGGCAAGTTATCGTGGGTGACAGCCCATAGGTAGGTTGTCCAGAGCCCAGTTACTGGACTATTCTTTTCTTACTGCCTTTAGGTAAATCTTAGACCAGGGAAGCCACCTACTTAAAAAGAAACAAAAAGTCAAAAAGAAAAGAAAAAGAGAGAAAAAGGAGCAAAGAAAGAAAAAAAAGAAAACAAAAGAAATAAACCACACTTCGTTACATGAGTATGGCTGGCAAGTTGTCGGTGGTAACAGCTTATCGACCGGTTGTCCAGGACCCAGCTCAAGAAATGCACTAAAAATCCCCAAAACACTTAGGAATAAGCGGAGAAGTAGAATAAGTCGGGGAGACCCTTGTGTTGACCCCATAAAAATAAAAGTAAGGAGAAAGCTACCGGTCGTAAAGATACACCTTTAGGCAGAACTCTCTTTTTAAGGTCACCTAGAGGCATAGAAACCCGAAGTTCGTTTTAATTGCCGATTAACGAGTCTATCACATTCACAATAAGATGCTTAGAACTTAGGGTTTTCATCAAATCTTGGGTGGGTTGAGTGGCCGTAGAAAGCCACTCTTTAACCCTAAACTCAAAAATTCAAAAAAATTAGAAAAGAAGAAAAGGAGAAAAAGAGATTTTTCTTTGAATAAGGCGAGTGCTTGAGGTGGTCTGCATTTTGGCAGATATCCGGACGCTGTTGTATCTTTGAAAGTTCAGATCCTGAGTAAAAATTTCTTAATGTTGAAAATAACTTATGCCTAAGTAATCCAACCTAATTCTTTTATAAATAACATATAGTTTTTGCTAGAGACTAGCAAAAGATAGGCATGTGGGTGTGATGTGCATACATCTGATTAACCTAAAATGTCTATTAATGTATGTTCTTAGTGTCACACTAGCATCATACATTGTAAATAGTGCATAACATGCATAATCATGCATTCAGATCAAGTTGTATAAATTGCATAGTAATTGTCTCCTTTTTATGGTCAGGGACAGGGTGACTTTTTATCGGGACCTCGGATCGAAAATCCAATCGTATAGATCTGATTAGGGCGACGATTGGAGTTTGACTCCAAGATTGCTCTAATCAGACATTCGTAGCACCAGATAGAGACTGAGGAACCCTGAAGATCAAGGGCCAAGATGGTGTTAATCCGCACCTCAGATGACAAATCTGATCGCACAAATGGGCTTAGATCGATGATCGCAGCCTAACAGCATGAAAATCAATCCAATCCGACACCTGTGACACCATCTACAACACTCAGATGGAGGGCCAAGATGGCGCCATATGACGCCATCCCAGCTGCCCAACCGGCCCCAAGGACCCATCTCCACTTCTCTTGTTCACTCGCTCGTCGAATCCCCACCGTTGGATGCTCATCCAACAGCTGCAGAGCTACGCGCACAAAAACATCCGCTTGCCTCAAGAGGAAGCGTAGCACAGCGGTCGAGCGCCCCTTCGCGAGTGAAGGGTGCGTGTTCGAGCCGCGCTGCGCTTCAAAGTCAGAGGGGGCATGGGCGCAGGCGCAATTAGGCCGTCTGATTGAGATCGAGCGACCGAGGGGAGGAGGCGTGGCGTGCGGAGGTTCGTCGATCGCGTACGTGTGCAATGATGCGCGTTTGCACGCCTTATCGCATGTGGGCTCGCGACAGGGCAGATTTGCAAGGCGCTGGCGAGGCACGTTTAAGCTGTCCGATCTTGAGATCGGACGGCTAATAACGCCCAAACGTTCCTAGGTGTTTTAGGCGGAGAAGAAGAGCGGGCGTGCGCAGTGTGCGGACACGTCGCCCACGACGGACCTTTAGTGACGTTTAAGTCCATCACTAAAGGTCCTATATTAATGTTTTTGAAATTAAAATGTCCAAAATGACCCCACTCCTTGCAACTATAAAAGGAGATCCCTACCATACGAATTTCTCATCCCTTCCTCTTCTCTCCCTCTCCAAAGCTCAAGGAAGCTTGTTCCACACCTGGGATGCTCCTTAAGAGCTAAAACCAAGTTTTCACCCTCATTCCGGAAGTGGATCCTGCGATGACGACGACGACGTGCTGCCTCGTTTCCGTTCCTCCTGCTTCGACCTCCTTCCCGCTCCATTCCTCGTCTTTCAGGCATTGTCTCGTCCAACTCGTCCTCCAAGCGATCGTTGAGGGAGATAACTTCTCTCTCCCATTCCTTTCTCCTACTTTCTAGAGTAGAATTTTCCTGCTTAGTAGTTGTAATAATTTGTCGCTTTTTAATGTAATCTTTTCTCTTTCTTAGTTGTAAAAATATTTTGCAACATCAAGTGAATATTTTCCCTCTCTCTCTTATTGTCTATATTTATTTTATTTCATTGTAATTATTCTGCTCTTTAAAAAAAAATACAAAAAAAATATAATTGTGAATTTTGATCGACGTAGCCTCTCTGAGTTCAACTTGGGATTTCTTTATAGATTTCCGGTATAAATTTTATTTGTTGAAGCCGAGTTCTTCGCTACTCGAATTACGACAGGTTTTCAAAACCAACTCCGATAGCGTAGTTCTCCGTCGTTCAATACTATGAATGTACCTAAATATTTTTAGGGGATGTGTTTACTGGCACTTACATGATTGATTGAGTCCCCTCACCTATGCTAGATGGTGATACGTCTTTTCTTTTGTTACAACCTGATGCCTCTCTTTTTGCACTACTAAAATGGATATTTGAATGCACGTGCTTTGTCCATCTATTTGGGGTTGCTGATAAGTTTACCCCAAGGATTGTCAAGTATGTTTTTTGGGTTATTTTAGATCTCAGAAGTGGTACAAATATTTTGACCCAGTGGGTAAATGCTATTTTGTGTTTGCTGATGTCTCTTTCTTTAAGAAGGCTCCTTATTTCTCTGAGAAGGGTTCCTCTCTTGGTTAGTTTATTGATACCTATGTGCGTCATTTGATGGATCTGGTATTTGTCCTCTTACCTTCTATGCAAGTTGAGCTTACTGAGGAGAATCAGGTTGATCAGTCCTCCTCGCCAACATCTGATCTGGATGTCCCGCCTAACAGTCTATTGACTTGCCTATTGCTCTCAAGAAAGTTGTAAGAACTTGTACTTTGCATTCAATGTCTCACTACACTACTATTGATCATCTTAGTCCAACGTTGCAATAGTTCTCTACAACTCTACTACAGTCGTTCCTAGACATCACCATGAGCATTATAGGATCTTGGTTGGCGACAAGCTATGGATGATGAGATGGCAATGATTGAGGGAAATTTTCACTTTGCAAATAATAATGCTAATAGTGATGTGCTAATAATGTGTCGTCGCAGTACAACTCGTGGTGGAAAAATCCCAGATCAAATATAATCAAGTAGACTTGCACGAATCAAATAGGTAATCAGTTTAAACTTGCATCAATCATTCACATATGTTAGATGGTGGTGTTATGTTTTGTTTATTTTATGTTTCTTTATTTCTTATGGATTATGGTGTTATTTTCCCACACCTCTTCTCTTTATAAAGAGGTGTAGGGTTTGCATAATGAAGTTAACGAATTCTATTATCCTACTTGGTATCAGAGCAACGGTCCTAGACCAGGGCTCTAGGTATCCCATCCTCAAGAGCTCCAAAGCCCAAACACCAAAACCTTAACACCTCCACTGTCTCCACCACAGCCACCGACAGCGAGGTAGGCTGTTGCAGCAGCAGCCGCAGCCACCAGCGGTGAAGCCGCAGTGGTAGCAGGGCTACTGCACTGTAGCGCTGCTACTGCGCATAGCAAGGTAGGTAAGCTATTGCAGTAGCAGCTGCAGCCATCGGAGGCGAGGTAGGCCGCAGCAACAGCAGCAACAACCACCGTAGTAGCCACAGCCACTGGTGGCAAAGCCGCAACAGCAGCAAGCCGCCGCAGCAACAGTAGTAGCGCTGCCACCGCACTGTAGCGTCGCACTATAGCACTGCTATTACGCCTAGGGGCAGGTCAACCTCGCTCAGCTGTCGTGAGTCTCTCTCTGATAGCTCTAGGAAGGTTCTTGGTACTGTGGTGATGGATTTCTAGATCAAGAACCTTCTGTGGTATGATTTTTTCTCCTAAATCTAATGATCTAATTTTTTTTTTGGGTGTGTATTCCCCTTATTGGATGGCTCTTGGGGTGTGTATTCTCTTGTGGTATTGTGTGAGGATTACAGGGTGTGTATTCCCTGAACGTTGATGTTTGATGCAGGGATTTAGATCTGTGTTCTTGTTTCTCTGGGTGTGGTCTGCTTGACATCAATGGCAGAATATGTGAGTTTGGTGCACCAGGAGCAGTGCAGGAGCCACCATGGAGCAGGGTGGTTGATCAACTCTGGTGCATCACAGCATCTGTGTGGTGATCAGACCTACTTCCGCTCGTTACAGTCTGTTTCTCCAGGAAGGATGGTATAGGTAGCTGATGGCAGATACACTCCAGTTAAGGGTAAGGGGGAGGTGTCTGTGACCCCTAGTTTGCAGCTGTCTACCATGTTGCATGCCAAAATTCTTGCTCAGTCTGTTGTCCGTGAGCAGAATCACGAAGGATCTCAACTACAGAGTGATCTTCGATGATGTCGGATGGATTGTTCAGGACAAGCTCACTGGGGGGATTATTGTCAGAGGCTCTTCTTCTGGAGATCAGCACACATTATTCAGTCGCAGTGAAGATAGTGCGGACTGATAATGCTCGAGTTCTGCACGTCAGACTTAAGGAGTTCTATAGGACCCATGGAATTGTCCACCAGACCACTTGTCCTCACATTTCACAGCAGAATGGAGTCACAGAGCGGAAGCACAAACACTTGTTGGATGTTGCCCGTACATTATTGATTCATTACAATGTGCCGTAGAGATACTGGGGGGACGCAGTTTTGACAGCGACTTATCTCATCAACAGGATGCCTAGCTCAGCTCTTCATGAGCAGATACTGGTTCTTCTGCATCCAGATGATGAGTTATTTCATGTGCCTCCCAAGACTTTAGATGTGTTGCATTCGTTCATGTGCCGTCACTTGGTCGTGACAAGCTGGCTCCTTACGCTATCAAGTGCGTATTTTTAGGGTACTCTAGGACACAGAAGGGATACCGTTGCTATGATTCTCTACAGAACAGACATTATGTTAGCGCCGATGTGACTTTCCATGAGGATACACCATACTTCTCAGTCATTGGACAGAGGAGTTCTTGTGATGATGTTGCCTTTCTTCCCCTGCTTGTTCTGTGTGTAGAGACTCAGGTGTCTACTTCTCAGTCCAGACCTTCAGCTGATAGACAGATGAGCCCTTCCTCCCTGGATGTCTTTAAGAGATTGTACGGGTCATTACGTACCTGTCACATGCATCACACTACTTTTTAGAGGCCTCCTCCCTCACCAGCGGTTGATGGTTCATAGGTAGTTGAGAGTGTCCCCAATGGTAGTGACAATTTGGTTAGACCTGAATCCCTTGATAGTGTTGATCATCATAGTAGTGAGGCTCCTTCTGCAGTGACTCAGTCTGAGATACCAGATGATTTAGATCTCCCTATTGCCATTAGGAGGGCGCCACATACCTGCTAGTTCAGATATCGGGTTGTTGGCAGTTTGGTTACCGATGGTCTTGCTCCTCAATTTAGCAGCTTTTGTTAGGCACTTACAGCGTCGCACATTTTGTCTACATACCAACAGGCCATGCTTGATCCAATGTGACATCACATCATGGAGGATGAGATGGCAGCACTTCAAAGTAGACAGACTTGGGATCTCACCTCACTTCCTACCGGTGCACGACTAGTTGGCTCTCGATGGGTCTTTACTTTGAAATACAACCCTGATGGGTCCATTTCGAGGCGTAAGTCCAGGTTAGTAGCAAAGGGGTTCACCTAGACATATGGGGTGGACTTCTTTGATACTTTCTCCCTCGTGCGGCTTGCCACTGTCTAGATACTTGTTTCTGTTGCTGCTCACAGAGATTGGCCATTGTACCGGCTTGATGTGAAGAACGCTTCTCTATGGCGATCTTCAAGAGGAGGTTTACATGCAGCAGCCCCCGGGTTTCGAGGTTTAGGGGGAGTGTGTGTGCAGATTGAGGAAGGTAATCTATGGATTGAAGCAGAGTCCAAGGGCCTGGTTTCATAAGTTATCAGAGGTGCTCCACCAGATTGGTCTGAGGTGTTCTACTTCAGATCACTCCTTATTTACCAGGAAGACTGATAGGGGGACTGTGGTGCTCTTGGTATATGTTGATGATCTTATCATCACTGGAGATGACAAATATGGGATAGACGAAGTCAAGAGGCACCTATCAGAGAAGTTTGTCATGAAGGATCTGGGACAGTTAAGGTATTTCTTGGGTATAGAGGTTGCACGTGGCAGTAATGGAGTAGTACTCTCGTAGAGGAAGTATGCTCTTAATTTTCTTCAGGAGACTGCCATGTTAGCAGCTAAGGCTGCAAATATTCCCATGGACCCCAAGGTCCATTTATATGATGAGAAATCTAAGGTGGTTGATAGTAGGGCTTACAGGCAGCTGGTAGGTAAGCTCCTTTACCTCATAATCACTCGTCCAGACTTATCTTTTCCTGTTGGTAGGCTTAACCAGTTTATGGATAAGCCAACTAGGCATCACTAAGAGGCTGTAATGCAGGTGCTTAGGTATGTGAAGAAAGCACCAGGACGAGGATTATTATTCTGTAAGGAAATGCCCATGGAGATTGTAGCATACTCTGATGCTGATTATGCTGGCTATGTTGGAGACAAAAAATCTACCACAGGGCTTTGCACCGTTGTTGCGGGCAACCTGGTTACATGGACGAGTAAGAAGCAAGTGGTCGTATTTAGATCCAGTGTGGAGTTAGAGTACAAGGCCATGGCCTAGACAGTCGCTGAGATGGTTTGGGTCAAGTTAGTTTTGTTAGATCATCATGTTCCTTTGGATAGCTCTATGGAGATGTGATGTGACAATAGAGTAGCGATGTACATTACCAATAACCCTATGTTTCACGAGAGAACAAAACATGTAGAGATTGATTGCACTACACTCGGGATCTCATTCAGCGTGGGACGTTACATACCGCGAGTGTCACTTCTGAGGAGCAGGTTGCAGATGTCTTCACAAAGCCCCTGGCGAGATTTACCTTCGAGGTGTGTTGTTCCAAGCTGAGCATGATAGATATTCATGCTCTAGCTTAAGGGAGAGTGTTAAATGGTGGTGTTATGTTTTGTTTATTTTGTTTCTTTATTTCTTATGGATTATTGTGTTATTTTCCCATACCTCTTCTCTTTATAAAGAGGTGTAGGGTTCCCAAAATGAAGTTAACGAATTCTATTATCCTACTACATAAAACTTTAAACAAAATGAACCACAAAAATAAATGTTGTCTTCACAGGGAGGGAAGTACGCGCATAGGTTCAGTAATTGACTATAAAGATGATAAACCGTAATTCCAATAATCAGAGAAAAATCAATGAACTATTAAAATCAAAACAAACACAGTAAATCACGGTGGATGCGGATTCACGGTGAGAATACGTGGTTATGGATGCGGTGCGATGACGAAGATGAGTGTGTTGTCACCACGCTCTTCGGAGAGGACACGGTCGTGGTCGAGAATGAAGTCGTAGTTGTGGTTGCTCGCGGTTTAAATGCAGTAGAGGAGCTCGTGGTGGTAGACGTAGTGCACTGAAGGGACAAACGTGCTGCCACCACTCTCGCCTAAGCGGAGGCGATGAGGAGGGAGACGGTCTGTCACCATCGACTGCGGTGGTGTAAGGTCACGGAAGCGAGTGGTTGTAGTATATGAGCTCAAGGTCATGGATGCTGTCGAGCAAGAGACATCGAGGCATGGTAGCTATCATGGTGGGGGCGAGCACAGTTGAGGAGGATGTGGTCATGGGTTGCTGTTAGCACGATGGTGAGTCTCTGTCGCTCGTGTGAGGGAGAGGATGGAGGACACAGTGGTGGAGGTCGCAGTCGTTGAGAGGCTTGAGGGTGCGGTCATGAGCTGCTTCGGTCGGCGGTAAAGAGCTCGGTCAGCGAGACAAAGAACTGTTAAGCGCGGTGGGGAGCTCGCGGTAGTGGAGAGGAGCAGGGGTGCTGTCGAGGAATCTGCCCCTGCTGCTATGGCGAGTCTAGGCAGTCGTGAGGAGGTAATGACGGGTTGCGGTGGTTGGAGTCGAGGCGGAGCGCAGTGGTCATGGTGTTAGAGAGGGTCGGCGATGAGGTTGTCGCGTGGTGAGCATGGCATGCAGAGCTGAGGGAATGTTGCTGAGGTCGCAGTGGTGAGCAAACACGGTAGGTCGTGGTGGTGCTCTTGGTTGAGAGGAAGCAGAGGGGAGTGGAGGAGGTGCTCTATTTTGGAGGTGGAAGCACGGTTTCTGTTTGGTAGAGGAGAAGACGAGTACCGGGGGCGATGTGTGTAATGGTCAAGGTGCTGTGGGTGGTCTGCGGTGGTGGAGAGGTCGTTGAGAGGAGGGGCGCGATGGGTTGATGAGTGGTGAGGAAGATCGAGAGGGATAGCGGGTAGGAGTTTGAGGAAGAAGGCTTGTGTGTGGGTGGCGCCCTTTGTTTCGAAGGTGGAGCTCTGTTCTTCAAGCGAGGGAGAAGATGCTCCTCTGTTCTAGTCGAGGGAGGAAGAAGATGAGCCGGGCGACCAATCGTGAGAGGCCCCCTTGGCCTATGCACGGTGAGAAACAAAAGGAGGGGGGTCGATTTTTTGTAGGTGTTGTTCCCCTCGTAGTTAATGAGAGAAAGAGAGGGAAAGATTGATGGCGATGGTGGGTTGTTGATTTAGAGGAAAAATGGAAAGGCAAATCACATATTAAGAGAGTGAAGTCCCATTTAGGAATGGCATATGCATGATCTAGAAAATGGTGGGGAGCTATAGGTATCAACCAAAAAAATATATTCCTCACACTCTTTCTTTCCTTTTTAATTGAGTTTGCCAAAATCAAGAGCTCAAAGAAGGCAAGCCTAATGTTGATTTCGTTTGCTATTTTTGTTGGAAAATCAAATGCCAAGGGGGCATTCCAAACCGTGGTCCTCAGGTAATTCCTGCAAGAAAAATGTGTATACGTAAATATATACATTAATTAACGATATGTATGCATGCAATGTACATCAATTAAAGAAAAATGTAGGAATATCAAAACACGAGGTTAACTAATTTCTCAAAGTAATGCATGCTTGAAATCTATTCTAGCCTCCAAATTGAATGTTCTTAGGCATAATTATAGTCCACTAAAGTGGACTTATCAGGCAACACTTATCTCGTGTAGTACCTTGGAGCTGACAAACCACTTAGGTGGTGCTAAGGTGGTTGACTATAGATGGGTGTACACCGTGAAGTACAACCCTAATGGGACTATTAAATGTCTAAAATCCAGACTTGTGACGAAGGGCTACACTCAGACTTATGGTGTAGACTACTTCAAAACCTTCCCTCTTGTGGTGTGCCTTAACTCTGTCAGAGCTATTCTTTCACTTGCAGTCAATCAAGCCTGGCCATTATATCTACTTGATGTCAAGAACACCTTCTTGTACGGGGATCTCCAGGAGGTCTACATGGCCCAACCACCAGGATTTGTGGTTGAGGGGGTGAAACTATGCAGACTTTAGAAAGCTATTTATGGCTTGATGCAAAGTCTACAAGCCTAGTTTGAGAGACTCAGTTTAAAGATCCAGAAGATTGGCTTTCACAAGTCTACCTCTGACCATTCTATTTTTGTGAGTCATAGGGAGTTTGGTGTTGTGATCCTTACAGTATACGTGGATGATATGATCCTTATTGGTGATGATGCCCTGGGGATACAGAAGACGAAGAACTTGTAGATGACATTTGTTACCAAGGACTTTAGCACATTGAGGTACTCCCTAGGCATTGAGGTGGCCAGAAACTCATGTGCGACGGCTCTCTCACAAAGTACGTGCTAGAGCTTCTGGAGGAGACAATACTATTAGGAAAAAAACCCTCCATTCCTATTGAGTCGCAAGGGAGACTCGACGAGAAAGATGATCCATTATTTGAAGATAAAGGGAGGTATAGGAGCATCGTTGGCCAACTGTTATATGTGACTGTTACTAGACTAGATATCAGCTTCGCTGTGAATAGAGCAAGCCAATTTTTGGAGAACCCACGCTATAGCCACTGGTAGGTAGTGTGTCTCATCCTTAGATATCTCAAGGGTAGTCTAGGAAAGGGGCTCTACATGAAGAATAATGGGCATGTTGAATTGCATACCTATTCTGGTGCAGAATATGCAACTCCATGGAGGACAATGGATCTACCACTGGGTACTCCACCTTTCTTAGTGGATATTTGGTTACTTGGAAAAGCAAGAAGCAGAATGTGATCTTTAGGCCCAGTGTAGAGGCCAAATGCACGGTTATGGCCCTTACGGCCTGAGATTGTCCTTGGTTCACTTTTTTGAGGGTCTGGTGTTTAGGTTAAGCTTCCAATGCCTATCTTCTGTGATAATCGATTAGCCATGTTTATTGCATCCAATCTTGCCTTCTATGAGCGCACATAACACATTAAGGTGGACTGCCACTTTGTACGGGACATGATCTCTACAGGGAAAATATGCACCCCCACTACTTTGTCAGAACAATAGGTTGCAGATATCTTCACTAAGGCTCTCTCCAGAAAGCGTCATGATTTCTTATATTCCCAATTGGGCATGTTAGACATATGTGCTCCAACTTGAGGGAAAGTGTTGGAGTTATGTGAGGGGATATCTTCTTATTTCTTGATGGCCTCTTATGTAATCTTTCTGAAGCTTTTCTCTATATTAAGAGGCCTAGGATTCTTTTCTCAATAAGACATTTTATTCTCTTCTCTCAACAGAGTTAATCGTTTGATAGCTCCTTTGATCAATTAATGCTAATTTTCATCGATCAATTTGTGTGAAATTCTACCCTTTCAAAAAATTGAAACCAGTCGATTAATATACAAAATAAGTTTCAAAAATAAAATACAAAATCAAAATCTCATTTTAATTGATTAAAAATGCTTTATTTTGTGAATTTTGAAAGATTAGCAATTTTGTTTGGCATATAAATCACCTTGATACATTTTAAAACGTTTAGGAATGAAATCTATAATATATGTTAGGAAATAAAATCAAAGAGATATTGTTGAGTTATTCTCCATTTAGATAATTGCTATTTTTAGTAAGTGTTTAGTTGTATTTTCATGTATGCCAGGGCACTCTCTTTAGATAAAGAGGGTCAAGGCCTCTCTTTTCAGATCAATAAAGTTTATATTCTCTTCAAAATTTTAACATGGTCTTAGAATAGGTTTGATCTTGTAGGAAAAGAGAAGAGGGGAGAAGAAATCCTAGAGGGAGAAGGTCCTCCGGTGGCATCGCCGGTCTCTAGCAAGCCACCGGAGAGGTCCTCTCCTCTTCCTGACTCTTCATTTTCTTCTTTCTTCCTCTTCTGCTACTGTTGTTCTCACTGCTGCCAGAGAAGAAAAGCTCGTCGGTGTCACCAATGATTGCGCATTGGCAAAGGACCACCATAAGAGTGGTCGTCGGTGGCCAAGCCCCCGCACTGACCTACTCCGGTGGCCATTAGACCGACCACGCGTCACCAGTGGCCTTATCTTTGTCTGATGCCGCTCATGAAGGCGATGGACCAATCCCCTATTTTGGCCTCCTAAACCTTGTTTGATTGATGATGTGAGGGTACCATCGTACTCCTTCTGGGCCATGCTACTAGATCGAGGTAGTCTGATCCTTCCTCGACCTTGTTGGAGTGCCGTTGCGCTGCTCTACTATGTCGTTGCTCGAAGAGAAAGAAGATAAGAAAAAGAGAAAAGAAGGAAAGGGGGAGGCCCTCCGGTTTGGGATTTTTATGAAAAAAAAAAGGTTACTTCTATGATTTAGTCTAATTTAAAGTTAAGACCTTTGTTTTGGGGTACTTGTATGTAAATCCTGAAAGTCTTGAGTTTTATTGTTTGGGTCCTCACATGTTTGAGTGGAAGACACAAGGAAGATGGGAGTCACCTCAAGATGTCAAGATTATGAGTAGTGCTCTCACACACCTCAAGAGAAACCAAACGTAGACTGGCTCTATAAGGGTGTACAAGAATAGACACCTAAGGTTGAAGATACAAAGAAGGGACTACCATGTCAATAAGAGTTGATCCCTACTACCTTAAGGATCCAAGTCTTTATCTCTCACGTCTCGACTTAATGGGGAGTGTTAGGAAATAAAATCAAAGAGATATTATTGAGTTATTTTCTATTTAGGTCATTGTTATTTTTAGCAAGTGTTTAATTATGTTTCCATATATACCAAGGCCTTTTATATAGAGTTAAGGCCTCTCTTTTCAAATCAATTAAGTTTATATTCTCCCCAAAATCCCAACAATATAAAACATCCTTAAGAACTCATTCATTAATAATAATATAAGAAATCTTGCATGAGTGAAGAAGGATAATGTTGCTTGTCAAGCTCTTTTGGCAAGTGCACGATCATAATAGGACTTGAGGAAGAAGCCCTGGCTAACTTCATATGAGAAAAACCCCCTCAGACCACTATGGAAAACATTTATTTTGAAGGTTATTACCAGGTTGGATTGGATGCCAACTAATGGAGGCACCATCTGTGACTATTGGACCAATTTTTGTGTTGGATATAAAGATGTAGCTTTCCATCCTGTTCCCTTTTGATCTCTTAAGTGCTGCCAATAGTCTTTGTCTTGTTAAAGTATTAAAGGGTTAGGTGCATAAGCTATTGATGTGAGGCTTGAGACCAATACTCACCTTCCGATCCGGACTTCAATATGGCTTGACACAAGACAAACGTATAGATGTATTTTAGTGAAGGCAGGAATGGGGAAGGGCCCCTTATGTCTGTGGCTTTCAATAAAGGGGTGAGTTTACGTAGGAATGGGTTCCATCAATATATTCTAGTTCTAAATGTCAATTTCTATGTTGTTTCAATGATTTTAAAATGTCTATTTCAACGGCATGTCAAGGAAACACCAAAATTTTATTTTTTTTTTTTGAAGTGAAAGAGAAGAGTTAACAAGGGTTGAAACTCCCCCAAATTTCATTGAGGAGAGCTATTTACACCAGAAATTGCAAAGGGAGTTCTAATGATGTAAAACTCTTTTAAAGAATCTTTCCCATCTAAAAATGCCCTATTACGCTCTAGTTAGATGGCCCAAATGAGAATGAAAGCACTACTAATGGCATCCCTGTCAACAAGAACATCACGAGTACTTTGCCAAAACCCTTCCTGCGAAGATGAGTTCAAGGAAATGATGCCTAACTTTACCCAAATGTCCACCAAGAAAGTGCATGAAAAAGGTGTCAAGTATCCTCTGGCCTTCCACCACAAAAAATGCATGAATTGATGTTGAATTGTGATGATCGTGACACCCCTAAAAATGGGCATTTTGGAGGCACATCGGAGGCATGTCGAGGAAATCTCGAAATTCTATAAGAACGATTAGGATTGTATTGAATTCATATAGTTATATTAGGAAAACTTGGTAAACATTAAACATTAATCCTATCAAGTAAAAATTTAAGCATTGAATATAAGATCCAACAATCTAACTCCATAAACATATCGACCAAACAACCATAGAATTAGTTAATCTACTATAAACTCATGTATCTACAAGTATAATCATTAAAATCCATGTTGGGATAAATAAATCTTAAGCTTAAATGTAGAAATGAATACTATTTAATTTTGTAGAAGCTAAATTATCTTAAAGATCTAAAAAATAGGGAGAGAAGATACTTGCAAGAGTTTCATCACTCCAAGAAGCATGCAACAATAGTGATGGATAGAAATGGGTTATTAAGCCACCTATGTTGACATTAAAATATGTAAGCAATCTAAGAATTATACCTAATGCCACTCATTTTGCTAAAATTATCGACATATTATCGATATCTGGCAAAATATCGTTGATACTTTTGCATTTCGACATTACATGTGTGTCAAAATGGCCCCACATCAGGAAAAGGCCATTTCGTTGGCATGTCGTGTGCATTCAAAACACTACAATATGAATTAAAGTCTAAGTTCGGCATCATCAATGATGGACTTTAATACTCCCCACTTGCCTCCTATGACTAGTGGAGCTCCTTATACGAAGAAGAGTGAAACAAGGCACGAGTGTAGGAAGTATCATGGCATTTATATATAAATCCTTTAAAAAAACCCAAAATACAATCTTCTTAACACTTGTTTGTGGACAAATTCAAAGCAATGAAACTATCAAGAATTGACACAATGTGGAGCATGGAGGCTTTACTTGCATGGGAAAATACTCCACGTGTGGACTATCCACGCCTGTGTGGTTCGGAGGCGTGGAGGAGCTTCACCGGTTGGCTGGTGGCCGGTGGTGGTCGATGGTCGGCCAAGGTAGCTGGCGGTTGAGAGAAGAAAGAGAGAGAGAGGAACCTTGAATAGTTGGAAATATTTGTATTGCTCAAAATAAAATACAAGGGAAGACTCTTTTTATATAGAGAACATATCTCAATATTTGGAAACAAAAGATCTTATCCTTAATAAGAAAATCTCTTTTCTTTTAAGGAAAGATCTTATCTCTAATAAAAAATGAATCCCAACATATTTTCCTAAAACCACATTTACTAAAAATAACTAAACTTGTATTTTAAGCAAAAACACCAAAATTGGTCCTTAGACCATGACCACCAGCCCCCTGTGGGCCCTTTATTGCGTGCCACGTGGCATTGCAACGTGGCCCATCTTTATTTCCCAACAATCCCCTTTAAGTCGAAGGCCGACGACTTGGTCTTCCAGTTGTGAGGCTAGACACCCACCATTCATCTTCTTTGAGAGCCAAGCTCTCGATCTTCTCTTCTGATAAGTCAATGGAGAATCCTCTTGCGACCTCTAGAGTCGTTGCTTCTGTGGTAACCTAAGTAGTCGTCGCGATGGCCGCTGTGGACTTGTCTTCTCTCAGAAGAGCACACAGCTTCTCAAGGTCTTCTTGAGTTAGGGAGTCCACGCGTGAGGTGCTAGTAGTCCCACGTGGTGGCCTCCCAATCTTCTCCTAACACTTGTCATGTGGATGATTGTTGCATCCATAGTGTTGGCACTTTGGGTAGATGCATCAAGGTTTACGTCCACGTCCTCGTCCTCACTCCGCACTTGCTTTTGGAATAGTAAGTGCAGAGCTCTTGCCTCTTGGCATGTCTTCCTCCTCGAGGGACTCCATTTTGAGGAGACGGCAGAAGATGGTCTCAAGATCTATCTTCCCTTCTAAAGCAAGGATCTAATCTCAGGCAGCTTGATAATGGGAATGCAATCCCGATAAAAAGTTAGTGGATTGCCAGACCGCCCGTGTCTCCCCCTGCTTGTCGCAACAAAGTTGCTCGTAGATCTCCAACTCCTTAAGTAATGGCTCTATCTTCTCATAATATTTGGTCAAGGAGAGATCTCCTTACTGGCTGTCCAGATACGAGTGTAGAGTTCGGTAATGTAGGCATTGTTTGAGGTTCGAGCATACCTCTTCTTGAGGGCCGTCTAAATCTCAAATGTGCTCTTCTTGTAGAGCATATTTGAGGCTATATATGAATCCATTAAATTCATGAGCCAGTTTATGACGACGCAGTTCTCCTTCTCGAATTTCTTTTTCTTCTTGTCAGTCATCCTTGAATTCTGGCACCTCCTCAAGGAGAATGCTCAGTTTCTCCTGGCCTCCAACAAAGATCTTGAAGGCGTGAGCCCACAAGACGTAGTTGAAAGCGCTACTTAGCTTGATGGTTTTTCCTTGCTTTCTCCGGGTCGAGCGTGGCATCTCAGACTGTCGTGGTTGATTCCGTCATCTTCTTCTAGTCTTCCTTCTCTGCGTAAGGTGTCAGGTTTGTTGAGGATGAGTTCTTGGATGCGAGAACCACTAACGTGTGGTCAAGATATCCACGCGTACAAGAGAGCCTAGACCAGTGACTCTGATACCATATCAAGAAAACGTAGTGTGGAGGCTCTACTTGACGTGGGAAAATAATGTGTGTGTGGCCCGGAGGCATGGAGGAGCTTCACTGGCTAGCTGGTGGCCAGTGGTGGCCAATACTCAGCCAAGGTGGCCAGCGGTTGAGAGAAGAGAGAGAGGAGAGGAGCCTTAAATAGTTGGAAATATTTGTATTGCACAAAATAAAATACAAGGGAAGACTCTTTATATAGAGAGAACATATCCCAATATTTAGTAACAAAAGATCTTATCCCTAATACGAAAAGATTTTATCTCTTAAGGAAAGATCTTATCTCTAATAAAAAATAAATCTCAACATATTTTCCTAAAACCACATTTACTAAAAATAACCAAACTTGCATCTTAAGCAAAAATACCAAAATTGATCATTGGACCATAATCACCGGCCTCCTATGGGCCCTTTATTGCATGCCACGTGGCACTGCCACATGGTCCATCTTTATTTCCCAATAGAAACATTTTTGGGCCTAAATTATTCCAATACATCTTATCGATCAAGCAACAAGTTGACGAATGTTGTTTGCAAACTTGTAAGGCATACCCTTCTAAAACTTTTAGGTGGGTAAAAATGACCAATCTAGACATAAAGTATGGAAAGGTAACAAGTTATTTAGATTTTGAAAATGGCATTGGATGTATCAAGTGGTGTGCAATAAGCAAAGCATCTACCTAGTAGGATGGAGGTATCTAGAAATGGAGCGTGAATTGTTAGATGGCATAAAACATATTCCACCTTGTGGAGAGTTGCACAACGTGCTAAAGGCTCCTTAGCGTGGAAGATCACATGTGAAAGCCCTAGGTGTGGACTTGTGGCGAGAGAGTAGAGAGAGAGGAGAGAGTGTTCGGCGAGAGAGATGAGAGGCAGATGGTGAAAATAATTGCATTCAACTCAAAGCAAATAACATAAGATACGCTTTATATATAGAGAGATTATACTTTATGCTAAATATAGAAAATAGAAAATCAGGACTCAATAATTGACTAAAAATAGTAACTAAATATTCCCTTAACAACTTTAATTATCTTGACAACTAACATAACAAACTTGACTAACTTGGACCCAAAGCAACCTAACTTAATCCCTAAACAAAATCCACTAGGGTTTGCACCCTCTTGACTGGCAGGACTGCCATGTGGACAGTCCATGTGGCCATCTTCTTCACACTCTGCCTCAAGTCGAGGCTAGAGTAGGTCGATGACTTGCGTAACTTGTGGTGAGGCTAGAGCCCCCACCACTCTTCATCATCTTCGAGCCTGGGGCTCCCAAATGTGGAATTGTTGGAAGTCACAATGTAGTCTCTTGCGGCCTTCAAAGTCGCTGCCTCTTAGGCAACCTCAATAGTCGTCACGACGATTGCCATGGTCTTCTCCTCTTCTTGGAACATGGCTCGAATCTTTTCAAGATCTACAGGTGTAAGTCCACTCGTGGGTGCTAGTAGCCCCATGTGGAGGCCTCCTGAACTTATCCTAATATCTTTCTTGTGATTGATTGGTGTGCCCACATTGTTGACATGGGGGATAGACTCAACCTATGCCTTGGCCTCGTCCTCTCCTACGCCTGGTGCCAACTTCAGTTGTAGCAAGTTTAGAGTTGTCGGTCTTCGTAGTAGTCTGTACCTCTGGTGCTTCCATCTTCTTGAGACGGCTAATGCAGGGATTTTGTCAATTGGTAGCAGGGATATAACCCTAACAAGAACTTGATTGTCTACCACTTGGCACGTCTCTCCGTTTGTTTGTTACAACAGACTGGCTCATAGATCTCCAACTCCTTGAACAATGCCTCCATTTTCGCGTAGTATTTGGTCAAGGAAAGATCTCCTTGACTGGCTATTCATATGCACGTGTAAAGATCAGTGATGTGCACCTTGCTCAATTTCTGCGAGTACCTCTTCTCTAGGGCCTCCTAGATTTTACATGCACTCTTCTTGCATAACATGTTCGAGGCTATGGCTGGATCAACTGAATTCATGATCCAATTCATCACGATATAATTCTCCTTTTTAAGCTTCTTCTTGGTTCCATCTTTAATCTCGGGTGCTTCTTTGAGTAGAATATTGAGTTTGTCTTGACTCTATGAAAATCTTGAATGCTCGAGCCCACTATACATAATTACGTTGTCTTCTCCAATTGACAACTGAGCCTCAATGTTAGTCATCTTCTTCGATATACAATCTTTCTCCTACTTCAATACTCTATGTAAGACGCTGGATGTAGTGGTAAGAGGATTTGTCAAGAACCCCCACTTGATTCCTTGGGCATTGTGTAAGGTGCCAAGATCTTCTAAGGAATTCGTTGAGCGAATTCCCACGTTGGAGAAGGCCACGCACCATGTGGCCTTGATGTCGATGTAGAGAACTCACACACAAGAGAGCAGAATTCTCCTTGTGTGTGAACTCTTCTCCTGGATGTCTTCTCAATTCACGCACGCTCAAAAGCCTAGATTGAAGGCTCTGATACCATGTGGAGAGTTGCGTAACATGGTGGAGGCTCCTTGGTGTGGAAGATTACGTATGGAAGTCCCAAGTGTAGATTGGTGGTGCAAGAACAAAGAGAGAGGAGAGTGCTTGACGAGAGAGAAGAGACGAGTTGAGAGGGAGATGGTGAAAATAATTGCATTCAACTCAAAGCAAATAATCCTAACAACTCTAATTATCTTGACAGCTATCATACTAAACTTGACTCACTTGGACCCAAAGCAACCTAACTCAATCCCTAAACAAAATCTTCTAGGGCCAGTGCCTTCTTGACCGGTAGAACTGCCACGTGGATTCCACATGGCCAGTCCACGTGGCCATCTTCTTCACACATCTAATGATTCTATTATAAAGAATATGCATAAAATTCTCTCAAGAAAAGATGCATATGTATGAAATTTAAGAGCACCATTGGAAATAACTTTAATTGACAAATAAGACTGATTGAAACTTTATCTTATTTTGCTCATATGGTGCAAAAATTTTCCACCTTGATCTCTTTAGTTAAGAAAATCCATGGCAAACAAGAAAATATTTTCAACTAAAACAACATAATATATGTACCTGAACAACATGATATGTGATTCAGACCGCATACATCAACATGAACCAAGTCAAACAACTTGGAACTAGGACATTTTCAGCAAACGTTGCTCGGTGATGCTTTCCTAGTTGATGACTCATAATCAAATGATTGCTGATTGACAGATCTGAGAGAGATAGTCAGGCAAAGATTCTGAAGTTAGAGATAAGCAAGGTAGCATGCCATTAATATAGACTGATATAAAACATTAGCTGGAAAACTAGAATTGGCAGGTACTGTTGTAAGCAGCAGCTTCCTTTGGCTGCTACAAATTGTTTACCTGAATAACCATGAAAACACACATAAAATACATTGAAAGAATAGCCAACATTAAGCTTCTAAATAGTGCAGCTAACTGATAACGAACTGAAAAGGAAGTCATTAGTATATGAAATATGGGAAGTCATTAGCATATCACATATATAAATTTGGGTGATATATAAGCATTTACTCAAACTTCAAGGTGAAAGTCTGGCATCAGTCAATCGTGTACAGTTCCATTAAAGTGCCTGAAGACTGGGGAACCTGAGAGCTTCTCCAGATACACATCTAGCCATGCCAGTACCAGAGAGGCACTCTGAATTGTCTTGTCATATAGATGTGGAACACTTGGTAGATATACATTTAAATTGTGCAAGTGGAAATGATCAATGCTGGAATGCCAACATAGTCCCTCGGACAAATGCATGTTGGAGTACCGGACAGTATCGCACTGTTGAAAACACAGCAACTTAATGAGTATGGTAGGCTTTTCATCCTTTTCCCAATGCTTATTACACCATGTATCCCTGCTTACAGAACCACAGGAAATCCAGCGGCCTTAATTGAGTTTTCTTTCGTCCACCATTCATTGTCTCATGGAGGATTTCATTCCATGTATCATCTTAAATAGTTTAGGTATTGGATCATCAAGATCCATATAGTGGCAATGTCTGAATTTCGTTTAAGGCCCACCTCACCTATTGAGATTATTTTATTTTATTTTATTTTATGAGGGACTATATATAGTCCACTACTAATTTTGTTGAGTAGAAATAGTATATTCATACAGTGCAGGGGGGAATAATAGTCTTATTTATCATAGAAATCTTATATTTCTTTATATAGAGAGAGGTTGAAAAAATTATACAAGAGAATCAAATAAAAAAAACTAAGTAGTCCCTACTCAACATAAAATAAAAATAACTAAGAAAGCTCAACACTCCCCCACAAGCTGAAGCATAGATATCTATCATGTTCAACTTGTCACAGTAAGCCTTGAAAGCAAATTTGGCAACATGCTTGGTAAACATGTCTGTAGTCTAGTTTTCTGAAGTAACAAATGTAGTACAAAGAAGTCCTCTTTGGATTAGGTCTTTGGTATATTGATAATTAATCTCTATATGTTTTGTACGCTCATGAAACATGTGATTATTGGCTACATAGGTAGTCACTCTGTTGTTATATCTCATCTCCATGGGCTCCACGATCTTGATATGTAAGTCAAGTAACACAGATCTGACTCACACAAGCTCAGCAGTTGTCTGTGCCATGACTCTATATGCTGACTCTGCACTAGAACGAGATACTACACTCTGTTTCTTACTTCTCCATGTTACCAGATTACCAGCTACATAAGTACAAAATTCGGTAGTGGATTTCCTGTCGGAGAGACATCCAGCATAGTCAACATTAGAGTATCCTACTATAGTCATAGCCCTGTCTCTCCTGAATAGCAATCCACGTCCTGGTGCTCATTTCAAGTACCTAAGCACATGCATAACAGCATCCCAGTGTTGATTAGTCAGTCTATTCATAAATTAGCTAAGTTTGCCAACTGTAAGTGAGATATCTAGACGTGTGATAGTAAGGTAAAGCAGCTTTCCAACCAACTGCCTATATCCTCTGCTGTCAACAGTGTTGGACTCAAAATCATACCGATGCATCTTAGGATCCATAGGAATGTTGGCAGACTTTAATCCCTATTGGTGCAAGGGCATTATGATCGTTGATTTTGATGATAACAAAACACTTAGTATTTAATATTTGCATTGAGTTTAAGATTTCGGGATAAATGCAAATGGAATCAAGTGTGAAGGAGCTCAAGCTCTCATCCATGGCAGATCGAAGGAGCTTGATGGAGGAAGAAGTAAAGACAGAGCCTTGCATGGAACGAGAGCTTAAAGACGAATAGGATAGATGTCTTGTTATCTTATTCTTTATACTTGTTTATGTTCTTTGCTCTTTATTTTCTTAGATTACATGTTAAAGAAACCAAAGTAGCATATCTATAGTCCTATGAACATTTACACTACCCTACGATACTTAGACAAACTTGAAAATCACGTAGAAAACCAAAACAGTAATCAGACACCTTGATCAGATGTCCAATCTGGACTTCAGATGTCTGATCTTGGACTTTAAGACATCTAATAGTTTGTATAGATGTCCAAACACTTAAGCTGGACTCAGTACTCTCTGTTTATTACCTTCAGATGACCAACCTATAGTCCAGATGTCTTAGAAGACGTCTGATGACCTTGACAAATATCCAACAATAGAACCGTTGGACTGTCAGAATATAATATTCGAGGATTTCCTTTTAATCATATTTATAACACTTTCCAGACATCCGTAGAGCCTCCCAGACGTCTAATACATAAACGTTAGGCTAAGATCTGACCCAAATCTACTTTTATCAGACCTAGTAGCCATTTGAGCCTCAGGAAATCAATTCCCGCAGAGATTTGTCTTTCTAGACGTCTAGAGACTTTGCTAGACGATTGACCTATTGTCTGACTTAAATTACCTAGAACCTTGTTTTGATCTTGTCAAAATAGGAACTAACCCATCTTAGAATTATATGTATGATAATCTTCCCAGACGTCTTATAAATGACATCTTAGGCATCCGTCTTGATCAACACCATCCAGATGATCAACCCTTCTAAATTATACAACCGATCTTTTGATCAGACGAAGACCCAGACGTCTAATAACCATGTCAGAATCATAAATGACTCTGATTTCGGCCTAATTTGCCTTGGATCTGATTCCAACGGCTATGAAAGCGTTCAAAGGCCTTCTAAACCTTCTTAAGGCCTCTATAAATAGAGGACCCTTTATTAAACATACCTTGACATACTACTTCAACATCATATTGTGTCCAAGTGAAGAAATCATCTAGAAGTGATCTTGTTCTCCAAGCTTTAGTCTGCACATTTGAGAGCACCATCCTAGCTGTGCACCCGCTCTCTCGCCTTCACATATGAGAGTGTTCTTGTGCCTTGCGTGGATCACACACACTGCGTTGCTAGCCAACGTACTTCCATCTATGAGAAGTTCCTTTTGCCTATAAAAGTTCGATTTTATATATATTTATTTTAGACTCTATAGTATTGTTGTAACTTTGTTGTTGGTTGGGTATTCGCCTTGCGAATTCTCGTTTCTTTCGAGAGACATACTCGTGAAGAGGAGGGGATTTGAGGCACGTTACCCTTATTCAAAGTAGTGTTGTTGTATTGAGGTTGAGTCACCCTCGTTTAAGTGACTCGGATAGTAGACTTGATTGACTCAGTTGATCGGGAAATCCTAAATCGAGAGGTTTAAGTGGTGGTTTTTACTCGGGTTTGGGTTTCCACTTAAAAATCTTTATGTGCTTGTGAGATTGCATATTTGTATGATTATTACATTATTTCCTCATTACTTTCGTATCACGCTCGATCTCACCTCCTCCGCCAGGAATTACAATTGGTATCAGAGTTGGTTCTTGCATTCATTGAGTCACACCCAGCGAGATCATGGAGGGGAGCATCTTCGCCACAAGACACGTGAAGGGGCAATCTACCGTCCGACCACCCTACTTCGACGGGAGCAACTATGGCTATTGAAAGTTGAGGATGAGAATGTGACTTCAAGCCTCCAACTTCGCGTTATGGGGACGATGCGAAACCCCATTCGAAGTCCCAGCGAGACCCGAAGGAGACTACTTGCAGCAGCAGACCCATGAGCTTTCTCTCAACACGAAAGCGATGAACTTGTATTGCACGTTAAGTCCAGAGGAGTTTAACCAAATCTCGCAATGCACCACCGCATACGAGATATCACACACTTTTGGTAACTCACGAAGGTACCTCCAAGGAAAGAGCTTCTAAGATTAATGTTTTATCTCAAGAATTTGAATCTTTCTTTATAAAATCTAATGAATCCTTGAGTGAAATGTATACAAGGTTCGCTCTTATAGTGAACAACCTAAAGGCTTTAGAGAAAACCTTTATAAAGGAGGAGCTTCAAAGAAAGCTTCTTCGTTCCCTTGAATCGTAATGGGAACAAAAAGTCACTGCCATCGAAGAGATGAATGAAATAGAGGAGCTCAACATAGAGGATCTCTTAGGCAATCTCATGACCTATGAGATGAAGATGAAGCAAAAGGATACAACAGAGCCAAAGTCAAGGAAGACCCTCGCCTTCAAAGCTACACCAGATAGCGAGGTAAGTTCCGACACGAAGACCTTAGGATTTTAATTAAAAAAATCTCTAAGTTTTGCAGGAACTCAAAGAAAGAGGAGTGAGATAGCCTGGTACATTGCTATCATTGCAACGAAAAGGGGTATCTTCGACCCGAATTCCCTCTTCTCAATGAGAAAAAGAAAGGGAAGGAGAAGAGATATAAGAAGGTTGTTCAAGCCACGTGGGATGATACAACCTCACAGGAGGATCTCGAAACAAAGAATAAAACCGCTTGCATGGGTTTCATGGCATTAGTGGATCCTAGTGACGACAACTCCGACGACAAAGGGGTAAATTCTTTTACCAATTTAGAATTACAAGAAGCACTAGAACTTTATGAAATTAGTAAATCATTAAAAGTAGAAAACAAAAGTATGAAAAAGAATCTTAATTTTCTAAAATCTGAAAATGAAAGGTTAGAGATTAAAATTAAGGATTTAGAAATTAGTTCTAGTCCTAACATTCCTGAAAAGGATAACTTGTTGTTAGAGAATAATAACCTAATCAATGAAAATAGTAAATTGATTAAGGAGAATAATAGTTTAAAAATTGAAATCTCTAGTTTGAAAATCAAAAGGAGCTTTATGGAAAAAGATCTTGAATGTTTTAAGGAAAATTCTAATAATTTAATGAATAAATTTGATAATTTCTTTAATGAAAAAGTTGGATTTAGCCAAAAGATTGAGAAAGAATTTCCATCAAAGAGACCAACTAACAATCCCGTATCCAAATTGACTTGGATATTGAAGATAGAACTTGAATCTTGTTTTGTAGGTTTAAATGAAGATTTCAATGTAAAAGATTGGACCTACAAGATCAAGAATGGTCAACTCAAATTGGGAGGACTAAAAAGTAGACCAAAGAAGATGAGAAGACCGACGAGATGACCGGCAGGTGATCAAACCGCTATGTGTCAACCGCTTGGTTGGAGACTGGCACTGATGCCTGGACCTCCAAGCTTTGGATGGGAATCTCATCAATTCTGGCATCCACCTCAAGGGCCATTTTATTAGTCATGGTAAGTGAGGTAAACCCTTTACCCTATTCCTTTCAGCATTTAGATAGGAGGATTTTTAAAAATTTATATGCTATTTGTCCATCATTAGGGGGAGATAGATATACATTTCTTATATGTTTGGACTCTTTTAACAAGGGGGAGAAAGATTTCCTTCAATTAGAAATGGAAAGATCTTAAGAGATAAACATAGTTATGTTTTCATTAGAAAGGGGGAGTCAATAGATAAAATGAATGAATAACTTGTAATGACAGAAAGGGGAATTAACCTGAATTTGAAGAGCATGTATTAAAGGGGAGTTTAGGATAAATAATTAAAAATAATTAAATCTTTTTGATAACGTCAAAAAAGGGGGAGAAATTTTTTATTATGTATGGTTTTGTCATCATCAAAAATGGGGATATTATTGGTGCAAGAGCACCACGATCATTGATTTTGATGATAACAAAATACTTGGTATTTAAGATTTTTATTGAGTTTAAGATTTTAGGATAAATGTAAATGGAATCAAGTGTAAAGGAGCTCAAGCTCGCATCCATGGCGGATTGAAAGTGCTTGGTGGAGGAAGTAGAGACGGAGCTTCGCGTGTAGTGGGAGCTTGAAGACAAGAACAGGATAAATGTCTTGTCTTATTCTTTGTACTTGTTGTTTATGTTCTTTACTCTTTATTTTCTTAGATTGCATGTTAAAGAGCCCAAGGTAACGTACCTATAGTCCTAGGAACATTTACACTACCCTACGATACTTAGACAATCTTGGAAATCCCTTAGAAAACCAAAACAGTAATCAGACAGTCTGATCAGATGTCTAATCTGAACTTAAGATGTCTGATCTTGGACTTTAAGACGTTTGATAGTTTGTACAGACATTTAAACACTTAGGCTGGATTCAGTACTCTCTGTTTATTACCTTTAGACGGCCAACCTACCTAGAACCGTTGGACTTTCAGAACATAATATTCGAGGATTTCCTTTTAATCATATTTATAACACTTTCTCGACGCTCGTAGAGCCAGACGTCTAATAAATAGATGATAGGCTAAGATCTGACGCAAATCTACTTTTGTCAGACCTAATAGCCATTTAAGCCTCGAGAAATCAATTCGCGCAGAGATTTCTCTTTCCAGATGTCCAAAGACTTTGCCAGACGACCGACTTGTCATCTAACCTAAATTACCTAGAACCTTGTTTCGATCTTATCAAAACAGGAACCAACCCATCTTAGAATTAGACGTCTGATAATCTTCCCATACATCTTATAAATGACATCTTAGATGTCCGTTTTGATCCAACACGGTCCAGATGATCAACCCTTCAAGATCAGATGACTAATCTTTAGGTCAGACAAAGGCCTAGACATCTGACCTTAAACTCAGACATCTGATAACCCTGTTAGAATCCTAAATGACTCTGATTTCGACCTCATTTGCCTTAGATTCGATTTCAACAGCTATGGAAGCCTTCCAAGGTCTTTTAAACACTAATTAGGATCTCTATAAATAGACCCTTTGTTAAACACACTTTGACATACTGCTTCCACATTATATTATGTCCAAGTGAAGAAATCATCTAGAAGTGATCTTGCTCTCCATGCTTTTGTCTACACATTTGAGAGCACCATCCTAGCTATGCACCTGCTCTCCTGCCTTCGCATATGAGAGCATTCTTGTGTCTTGTGTGGATCACGCACATCGCGTTGCTAGCTGACACACTTCCATCTAAGAGAAGTTCCTTTTGCCTATAGAAGCTAGATTTTAGATATACTTATTTTGGACTCTATAGGATGTTGTAACTTTGTTTCTGGTTGGGTATTCATCTTGCGAATTCCCATCTCCTTCGAAAGACAAATACTCGTGAAAAGGAGGGGATTTGAGCTATGTTACCCTCGTTCAAAGTAATGTGGTTGTATTGAGGTTGAGTCACCATTGTTCAAGTGACTCCGACAGTGATTTGATCGACTCGGTCGATCGGGAAATCCTAAACCAAGAGGTTTAGGTGATGATTTTGACCTAGGTTTGGGTTACACCTAAAAATCTTTGTATTTGTGAAATTGCATATTTGTGTGATTGTTACATTATTTCCGCATTACTTTCATATCACGCTCGATCTAACCCCTTTTGCCAGGAATTACAATCCCAACATCCCAGTCTCCTGCAGTAAATCAAGAGTTTATTTTCTTTAGGTAAGGACAATCTCATTCTTTCCTCTTGCTACTTTTATGCCCAAGAAGTATCTCAGTGAGCCTAGATCCTTCATCACAAATTTCTCTACTAGCTTCTACTTTACCTCAACTATCCCAGTGGTATCATCACTAGTGATGACGAGGTCATCTATATAGACAAGGAGAGCCACAATCCCCTTGTCCGTCTTCCTCACAAATAAGGAATGATCAGCAGAAGAGTGAATGAGTCCCATGTCTTCAACAACCTTTGACAGCTTGTGGAACCAAGCTCGCAGACTCTGCTTAAGGTCATATATCGCCTTCTTCAGCCTGCACACACTCCCCTTAAGCTTTAAATCCCAGGGGTTGCTACATATACACTTCTTGTAAATCACTATACAAGAAAGCATTCTTCACATCTAGCTGAAATAAAGGCCAATCAATGAGCAGCTGCAAAAATAAGAATCTAGACTGTAGGAAGTCGAGCCACAGGAGAGGTGTCAAAGAAATCCATCCCATATGTCTGGGTGAATCCTTTTGCCACAAGCTGAGCCTTATATTGAGAAATCGACCTGTCTGGATTGTATTTTAGGGCAAAGACCCAACGACACCCAACTGTGCGTGCACCAGGTGGCAACAGAGTAAGCTTCGAAGTTTGGCGAGATTGCAGTGTAGCCATCTCTTCCTCCATAGCGCGATGCCATGTCGAATTGGGCATGGTCTGCTGATATGTAGCTGGTATCTGTGGAGAAGTGAGGGTATTTGTAAACAAGGCAAATGGCTGACTCAGGCCATCAGAAGATAGCTCCTGCCATCTGATACTGCCCCTCCCAAGGAGGGGGGCATGCGCTCTTGGGGGCCTTTCGAATAGCAATCAGAAGATCCATGTCATCAGAGGTAGACTTTGGCTCAGATGATATTGCTCCCTCATCACTAGATATGGCCTTTGAAGTGGCTAGTATAGCACCTGCAGAAATATCACTAGAGACACAGAGGTCAGTCGTCTCAACACATACCTATTGTGGGGGTCATGATGTTGCTGAAGAGGGGGGGTATGCTTATGATATGTGATTGGTTTACTGAAAACCAGTGGAGGTTTTCTAAACCTATCCTTATCAGTAACTGTAGTATCTGATGATCCTATCGGAGAAGTTAGAAAATCACCAAACTAAACTAAATGAATGGGCATGGGAGCCCACTCAATCTCAAGTACCAACTGCCTCCCAGTAATAGAAAAATATGGAACCGCCTCATGAAAAGTGACATTGGCACTGACAAAGTGCCTCTTCTGTAGGGGACTATAATATCTATATCCCTTCTAAGTGTGACTGTAACCCAGAAAAAACATATTTGATTGCCCTCAGGGCCAATTTGTCTCTATTTGGCTCAGCAACATGCACGAAAGCTACACAGCCAAAAATCCAGGGTGACAACTGAAACAACTTCTGGTCTGGATGTAATATCTGCTAAGGCACTTGCTTAGATATAACAGAAAAAGGCATTTTGTTAATCAAGTAGCATGTGGTCAACACTGCATCTCCCCAGTACTGTGAAGGCACATTATGATGTATCAAAAGGGTCTGTGCCACATCCATAATATATTGGTGTTTCTACTCTAGTACTCCATTTTGCTGCGATGTATGGAGACACTTGGTTTAGTGGACCACACCATGAGATTTGTAAAAATTCTTCATGCGAGTTGTGTAGAATTCTAATACATTATCAGTACGCACAATCTTGGTAGTGAAAGAAAACTGGTTCTTTATTTCTATGATAAAATTTTGAATTACAGACCAATGTCTAACTTATTCTTTAACAAAAGCAGCCAAGTAACTCTGAGACAGTTATCCACTATCACCAAATAGTACCTATGTTCCAGTCAATCTAGAATTCGACTGGGACCCCATACATCTAAGTGCAACTAAGCAAATAAAGACTCAAAAGCCGTAGAACTAGCAAGATAAGTACCTCTATGGTGCTTTCCCATCTGACAAGCATTGCAGTGAATCTCGGTGGTTGGTGAAATATGAGGCATGATTCGACGTAACCTGTCCAGAGAAGGATGAATAAGGCGATTTTGCCACTGCAAGGTACTCCCAGCAGCTAAGCACACATTTCCCTGGCACTATGCAGCAAATGGCATTTGATACAGGAGATACATACCTTCCTCTTCATGTCTGCTACCAATCATTCGCCCCGTGAGCTTGTCCTAAAACACATAACCAATATCATCAAATATCACCCTGCAATTGAGATCTTTGGTAATCCCTCTAATAGATAATAGGCTCATTGAAAAATCAGGGACAAACAAAACATTTGGCAACTTCATATTGGGAGTACTAGCACCTCCCCCTGACCATTCACCTTGGAATGTCTTCCATTTGCTACCTGAACTATCCTACCAGGATGTATAGGTTGAAGGTGCTGAAAGTCTCTATGATCGCCACTTAAGTACTGGGATGCATCTGAATCTACTAGCCAAGTAGACCTGTTAAACACAGTAAACACAGATTCTATACCTGAGGTGACAACAGCAGCAGCATCTGAAGAAGATAGGGTCTCCTGAGTAACCTGAGCTAGCCTTTACACCACAGCATCATACTCAACATGTGACACTGTGTCAGAGTTGATCTCAGAAGTAGCCACCTGATTGGCCACAGGAGGTCTCCCATGCTTAGACCAGCAGGAAGCCTCCACATGACCAATCTTGCCACAGAAAGTGCACGTGGGCCGTGGTTTGCCTATTTGTGATTTGCCACGACCCCGTCCACATGTAGAACATCCCCTCTCATGCCTCGACCTCTACCAACAGCTAATGCAGAGGTCTATCCAGTCATCTTAGTAGCAGGAGACGCCATAGGAATCCGGCTCAGTCTGCTATACGTCTCAAGTGTTGGTAACTTCGACAACGTCAGAATTTGAGACTGTGCAGCATCATATTCTGGGCCTAGTCCAGAGAGAGAGTGAAGCATTGCCGTCTCCTTGCGATACTTTAGATGAGTACCACATGTGCTCACTGCATTATATTTCTCCAAAACTCCTCAAAGTGACATAATACCGAGTCAGGGATTGTCCCTCTTGTTTGAGGGAGAGCATGTAATTGTAGATTTGATAGACCTTGCTTGAATTCTTTTTATGGGAATATGTATCCTGAAGCGTATCCCACATCTCCCTCGTAGTTTTGTAATACATGATGCTGTCTCCAATCTGAGGTGACACGACATTCATGATCCAGGCTCGCACTAAGGCATTGTCCTTCTAGAACGAGTGCTTCCCAGTTTTGTTTTGAGGCTCTGGCTAGAGTAGGTGTTCCTTTTCATGACTCTTCATGATCGTCAGGAACGTTTGAGACCAACGAGCATAGTTGGTCTCATTTAGCTTCACGATAGGCATGAAGAACGGGTTCTTGTAATTCCTGCTCTTCGGAGGAGTCTCTGAAGACACTTAGGATGATCAGGAAGCAGCCATGGCTCTCAAAAATGCTGAGAATTCACAGAAATTAGATATGAAATATCTCCTTCAGATCTATGGAACCACGATCATATCACGTGAGCATAAAATCTGGGTGATTTGATCCTCGAAAATCACTTCAAATGATCATGAGATCCCTCCAATTGATAGGAGGGACATGCTAGGGTCAGGAGGGACCCTTAGCAGCCCTCAAGGACCAACGGCGATGCTGTGGGCGAGAACGATCTAGCTTAGATCCACCAACAACGCTCCTGCTGGCCAGTGGACTACGCCACACCCACTGGCTGCTGCTCCTACTGACGAGGACTTTGCTTCCTGCAGCGCTACAGGCCTACGCTACAGGGAAGTGTCGCCTCTACAAATAGCCACTGTCGTTCCCGACGAGCACCGCTCGCTCCTGCACACGCTACAGGGTCGCGTTGCCGCTCGTGGATCCTCCGCCGCACACTGTTGTCACTGTAGCATGCTGCTACCACTGCTGCAAGTCGCTGCTACACCGCTGCTGCTGCCTAGAATGGCTGTTGCGTGCCGCTGCTGCCAAGAACGGCCGTCGCGTGCCACTGCTGCAAAGAATAGAGATTAGGGTTTTGGTGATTTTGGTTTGGAGGCTTGTTTTGGTTGGATATCCGAGCATCGATCTAGGATCGTTGCTCTGATATCAAATAGGAAATAATGAAGTCTTATTCATCACAGAAACCCTACACCTCTTTATATAGAGAGAGGTGCTGGAAAAATCATACAGAGAACTAGACAGAAAAGAAACCAACAAAGTAGCCCCTACTCAACATAAAATAAAAATACCTAGGAAAGCTCAATTTGGCTGCTTTTCTTGTGGATATAGGGTGCCACTGTTCTGTGATAAAGCATGTTACGTCTTGATTTTCTGGTTGCTTATTGCTGCAAATTTATTTTATCTATTATTTCAATGAAGCTGAAATAACATGCTAGTGCATTTTTTGCAGTTTACATGTCTTACATATTAACTAATTTTTGTCATTTTGCTTTCTACCAGTGTGGTCTCCGACACTTGTGTTGCTATGGATGAATGGGTGCAACGCCCTAGTGCACACACTGCTTTAGATGATATACTTCCCTGTGTAGACGTGAACACAGCCAATGAATCCTTCAATCAGAGCAGAAGTGTTACTATAAATTTGATCACTAACATTAATCGGGGCATTGAACTAGCCAACACGGATTTCCCACCTGGCGTTTCTCTAAGCTACAACCAATCAGGACCTCAGGCACCATTTCTTTGCAGTCCTTACACACCTGACCTTGGGAATAGAACCTGTGCCATTGGAGAGGTCGAACTTGAAAATGCCCCAAAGGTAAACATTATTGTAACATGTGGCGTGATGACCTAACAAGATAGAGGTGATTGAGTATATGGAGTATTCTAAGTATAAGCAGAACTTTGTTTCCTCAGGGGCAAGATTACAACGGAAGTTTCATGCACGTATAATCTCAATTCACAAATGGAAGCGAAAGAAAGAATATTGTGTTTTATTAGTATCATAAATATTACAACCAAGATTTAACTACAGGGATGCTTTATCACCAAGGAACTTACTCCGCTCTAGATGCAAATCAAATGTTATTTTACATTCATATAATCAAATTACAAAATGTCCAACTAATAAGTGTCATGTAGCTATTTGGATTTCACTAGCTTATTGCTTTTGTATTGCTATTATTGTATAATCAACTCCTAGTACAAGTCAAAATAGCTGCATGGATTTTGCTAGCTTATGAAAAAATGTTAATTTGTCTCATTATTTATTTTTTCACCAAACATATTGTTCTTATTCTGTTGCTAGCTACTAAGGGAAAAGAAAGCAGTTAGCAAGTTAGGGGGGAATTTTCAGGACGTTAATTGAAAACAAGCAAAAAGGAGCAGTTTAATACTTAATCAAACAAAGAGCTGAAAGCAAGTAGGGAAAGTGGAAGGCATCAAACTCAGAACCTATAAAACGTCAAGACATCATTATATCAACTGAGATCTATACATCATACCAACATATTTATTGGATCACAACCCCTACAAAAGGAACTCCACTTGTGATGTTTCTCATGTTCTACTTCTTCAGGTATGGAATAATTTTGTCTGTGAAGCTTTGGGTGAACCAGGATCTCAAATATGTACTTCCGTCGGTCGCTTCACTCCAGAATTGTACAGCCAGTTAATAACCGCAACTAATGTGAGCTATGGCTTGTATAACTACAGCCCATTCCTCAAAGATGTAGCAGATTGCACCTTTGTCAGAAAAACATTTTCCACCATTAGCAGTGACAAATGCCCAGGCCTCCGGCGTAATAGTCACTGGGTTTATATTGGTCTTGGAATAGTTTCTGCTGCTGTGATGTTCTCTCTGATTTTTTGGGTCATATATGCCCGCGAGAGGCGGCACCGGAAATATGGAAAGCAGTTTGCATGTACCATGTGACATCACACTGAATTGTTGCATAACTCTGTGAATTAATTTCCTGTGATTATGTCTGAACTGTGCTAATGTGTTTACACTTTTATGGTTAATGGAAATTTGGAGTGGTTTATACTTTATTTATTTACTTCATTATATTATATATATGCCCATAATAGGATTCCAATGAGCTTCAAACAATTTGTTGTCTGCTTGATGAGTAACAACACTTGGAAATCTGCATTTCATAAGATATCTTCCAGTGATTGCACGACCACCTTTCTGATTGAAGGTTTTTACAGAACTTTTTTCATGTTTGTAATATTTCCATTAACAGAATTGGGTAGCCTTTTTAGTTTGCACCCGTTTATTCTCCCATTGTACCACTCATTTGCGATTGTTGGATCAATTGCAATTACCGTATGTAACTTCTTGAACTTTGGAGTACTTTGTAGGGAAGTGCTATTATTTGGGAGAAAGTAAGTTTGAGGGTCCTAATGGGAGTGTTTTTACACTTTGTTCGTATCAGAATGCTTTCGTTGTTTTATTATTAGGATGGAACAAGGAACACCGAATTCAACCTTGAATTTGTTTCCATTTTCTAACATAAAAAACAAACGAGTTTATTTCGAACAACAATGTCGTCATCTAACTAAATAGACATTTATTCTCTTTGCATGTCCATTTTTCCTCTGCAAATATTGCCTGTATAATGAAAATAGAGGTGTTATTCACGGGAAAAAAAAGAAGAAATAGAGGTTCTACTGACCAGACCATCAGCGTAATCAGTGTATTAATTAATAACGCGGTGCAGGACGACCGGAAAGAACAATATTCAATTTATAGAGACGCCTCAAGAAGCAACATTATACCAATGAATAAAACAAAAATCAAGCGTTTTTCCCCACTAAATGAGCTTCTGTTCCTCAATTTCTTTATACCCATTTAGAATTTTGTGGATAAAATCCTCAGGGTGCATCTTATATCAGGTTAACTTGGTTGTGACGAGGCCATGTTTTCTTCGGATTCCTACGAGATCCACCCAAGGGAAGTCTTGACCCAAGATCTGGTGCATGATGAGTTCCCTGAGTGACTTAGCCCATGAACTGCCCAGGTTGGCATGCAAGAGCGAACTCAGCCGAAAGATTGAAATGCAAGGTAAGACCCACGCATATGCTTCTAAGTATCAACTCGACACAGAAACCTCTAGTTGAGTCAAACAACCAAGTCGGCTGCAAAGAAAGGAATCTTGAGCCCCAGAAAACCTCTCATAGCAAGACCAATCCTCCATCATATACTCTCAATCGTAAGCATAGGGGATTTCCTCATGTAGCACAAGAATGTAGAGCCGCATATGGAAAGGTACGAAGAAAGCTTACCCATGGAAAGCATGGGGTATTTCCTCAATTAGCATATCATATAGCAAACAAATGTAAAGGCACATAGGGGAAGGTATGAAGAGAGCTTACACATGGAAGGAAATTGCCACAGCACCTTGGGAAACAATGTGCCACTTGGCATTGACGACTTGTCCCCAATTAGCATGTCGGGATTACTTGGCATATAAATATAATCTTGGTGTTTCAAAATTGAGGTGTCAAGATTCTCTCCATTTTTGATGATAATAGAATTATAATTATGCAATGATAACAAATGCATATATAGGAGAGAAATAATGATACAGGACTTTGCATTTGAATAGAGAGTAATGTTAAAAAAAGATAACTTGCATAATATCTCCCCTTTTTGTTTCAGCAAAAAGGAAACATAAAAGCAGGCCGATAGAATTCTCCCCCTTTAAAGAGTAATTAATGCTATGATAATGAAGATTAACTTGCACATTTGAGAACTAAGTAGTGATGATGAAAACTAACATTCTATCATTGAAAGCATGAAGCAGAACAAAGATCACATAAGTACTCTCTAATGTCATGCATAAGGAAATATAAACTGCGACAAAGAAAACAGTGTTTCCAATAGAATCTAACATAAGAAGTCCTAAGAAATCATCCTAGATTTGCCAAGAAGGCATTTAGGCTAGCCTAAAACTCATTATCAATCTTGAGATCCATGAGGTCCATGGAGGTCGAGCTAGATGGTCCTGTAGAGGATGAAGGGCGACCAAGGCAAAGGCTGCGCTGTGCTGAAGGAGTCAGTGTAGTTTGTCAAGTTGCCTGTCGAGGAGGAGTGATCTACTGGTCCTATGGATTTGATCCATGAGGAGGAGGTGTTGCTGTAGATCGGCGATGATGAAGAGGTCAATGTGACTGATGTTGCAGAGCATGTATAGACTCTCCAAGTCTATCCAAGAATGTACCTTGTGCATTCAGGTAGTCGGCTACCTGATGTCCATGCTCCATCAATACTGTGTCTGTCTTATGCTAGCAGTGCATCAGAAGAGAAATCCCATCTGTAACATCCTGAACATTAATGTGATCCTATCCAAAGAGCTACTTGCCTAAGAGACTCCACTCTTGCTCATACGAGGGTGTAGGACGCATCGATGGAGGGCAAGTCGTAGTGAAGTGCTCGTATGGAGGGATGGAAGGAGGTACTGTAGAAGAAGGTCTACCCTAAGTAGAAGAAGCTCCAGCTGTCTCCTAAGGTGGCTGGGGATCAACATCCTCACCACGTGTTCCTTGTGCTTGCTCCATCTTAGTGTATGTGAGCTTATCGAAGATGGAGGCATGAGTAATAAATTGTTTTGGTTTATTTCCATTGGGACATTAAAATGGAGGAAGATGTGAGATAAAAGAGTCCCAAACTGGAAGGAGCTGATGGGTTTCTTGTCCATTAAGTAGAGGATCAATTGGTTTCAATTGAACCACTTATTTTTCATAAAAACATATAAGGTAATTAGCATGATCCACAGGTAATTTTCAAAAGATGTCTTTGACATGAAATTCCATAAGAAAACACGATTAAGAAAATGAGGAAGATGACGAAAATAAGGAGATTTAGTAAGACAACCCAAATCAAAGTGTGTGGGAGTGAGCAGAGTCTCCCTAAGAGTGTCGGTTTACATCTGCTGGTAGAGATCAAGAAAGGTAGGACCTACAAACGGGCAATCAAGAATCTTAGAACTAATGTCAGGATTGACCAGGACCTCGATCCCATAGACGTTAGATGTAAGTTCCATATTGAACCCTTCACCTATGTTTTTAAGGTTGGTATAAAATAGGTGACAGGCCATGGGATCTACCCCAAGAATGTGACTCGTCTTGGCTCCAGCATAAAAAATTCTTTCAAAGAGGCGTAGAATTTTATGATATGCAAATTTATCCCTAAAACCTGGAAATATGGTCTCAAAATAGGTAAAGTCCGCGAGATGACCAATGTATGGCGAGAACTTGGCTAGAAGAGAGAAACAGTCACATGCAACCTCAGTGATAAAATAACGATTGAACATATCATCGCGTGAACTCGAGGATGAACCACGTGAATGTTTTGGCGCCATTTGATCGGCCAAAAAAGTTAAATTGATCGATCAAAGAGAAGATTTTGATCGATTAGAAGGAATGATTGATTGATCAAATACCATCGAGGATAGGTACTAGAAATTGTCTTTTTGATGAATCAAGAGAGAAAATTTATCGATCAATGAAAAATTTAGGGCAAAAAAACCAGTGCGATTCATGAGTCAATAAGCTCACAATACCATAGGAAACATGCACAAACAAGCCTACAACACAGAGAAATAGAAATCCATATTTCTAAGCACTTGAATATAAAAAAAAATTCAAGAGAGGAAGAGGGTTAGGAGATATACGCAGATCAATTTTTGTGAAAAACTGATCAAAAGGAGCACTAAAGGTGGAAGAGAGGAAGATGGCAGCCATAGGGAGTTTGGTTGTCAAGGAGGTGAGGTTGGGGGGGAGGGGGGGTGTGTTCGACAAGGAGGAAAGGTCCGGTCAAGGAGGTCGGAGAGGTGAGTAGAGGAGGAGATGGTGGTTAGTGTGGGGTTGAGGATGAGACTACTTGGGGCGTGGGGCAAGGCTTGGTGGCGAGGCCGGAGAGGTGGGGTTGGAGGCGATGGCAGCTTTGGTCGATGACGGTGGTTGGTGGTGGGGAAGCTTGGTCGATGATGATGGTTAGTGGCATTGGTTGATGGAAAGGGAAGTGGTCGGTGGTTGTGTGTTGGGTAGGGTATGAGTAGTGGGGTATGCTTGGGTAAAAAGTAAGGTATTTAGGTGGGTAAAAAAATGGTTTTATAGTTTTGAAGAGGATAAACATGGTAAGAGATAAAAATGGATACTTTGGATTCGCTTTTGGTCAAAGGAATCAAGATTAGAGATTAAGACCAAAATGGCGAAACAAGATTTAGCACAGGATTGGTCAATCAAAACGATGCTTTGATCGATCAAAATAATACTAGATTGATCAAAGATAAAAGTTGATCAGTCAAAGCAAAAACTTTTTGAGGGAAATTTGCCACCCATACAATTGATCAATTAAAAATTTTTATTGATCGATCAATTGACCCAAATTTTGGTGGGAATTTTCCTACCAAGATATTGGTCGATCAATTTTTATAATTGATCGATCAATAGATTTTGGTCGATCAAAATGTATATTTTGATTGATCGCTCAAATAGTTAAAGCATAGTTTTTCAAGGTCTTTCTATTAGCTCTTTTAGTCGTAATAATCCTAATTCATGATAGATGTGATTAAACCTATCTTTGGGTAAGGATTTTATGAAAATATAAGCTAATTGATTTGCAGTTTGTACAAACTCTAAGTTGATCTCATTTTTCAGTACATAGTCTCATAAAAAGTAATGTCTAACATCTATGTGTTTTGTTCTAGAGTGTTGTACAAGATTTTTAGAGAGATTAATGGCACTAGTGTCATTACATAGGATCTTGTTTTTATAAGTTATGCCAAAGTCTTCTAAGGTTTGTTTCATCCATAAGAGTTGAGAATAGGCTAAGGATGCAGCTATATATTCAGCCTCAGTGGTTGATAAGGAAACACAATTTTGTTTTCGAGAAAACCGAGACCAAAGAATTTCCAAGAAATTGACATGTTTCGCCGATGCTCTTATGGTCTATATGACTACCTGTATAGTTAGCATCACAGTACAAGTATAAGTCAAATGTGCTTGACTTGGGACAAAAAGGTCCTTGGTCTAAGGTGTGATTTAATTATCTAAGGATTCTCTTTACTACATTCAGATGGGTCTCTTTAGGGTCTACTTGAAATTGTGCACATAGATAGGTGCAGAAAAGAATATCATGTTTACTTGCAGTTAAGTATAACAAAGAACCTATCATGCTTTTATATAATTTTTGATCTACTAACTTACCTGTTTCGTCGCTTTTTAGTTGTGTCGAAGTGGCCATAAGTCTCTTTTCCACTCATCTCTTCCATGAAGAATTTCTTCAGTAACTCTGCGGTGTACTTGGTTTGGGATATGAATATCCTATTCTTTAGTTGGTCAATTTGGAGACCAAGGAAGAATTTTAGTTCTCCCATCATGCTCATCTCAAATTATTCTTGCATAACCTTCGTAAACTCTTGGCATAGAAGATGATTAGTAGCATTGAAAATGATGTCATCAACATAGATTTAGATTAGCAGGAGATCAGTGTCTTTTTGCTTAGTAGAAAGAGTTGGATCTATCTTTCCAATTTTAAATTCAATTTTTATTAGATAGTTTCTTAGCTTTTCATATCAAGCTCGTGGAGCTTGTTTACGTCCATATAATGCTTCAAGTAATTTGTATATATAATATGGATGATTGTTATTCTCGAAACCTGGTGATGAGTCTAATTTATTGGACTAATTTTTAGCCTAAGTTGGTTAGTTCCTACATTTTAAAGTGTACTAATATTTGCATTTGATTATAAAATAAATGCAGCATTATAATTTATATTTGCAAAGTTTATTTAGTATTATAAATAATTATATGCATTTATTTGATTTCAGGAATTCAAGCGCTGCCAAGTCTCATTTTTAAGACGTCTAGAGATTAATTTGGACGTCTGACGACATTGACGATATGCACTACCACCATCTTCACTACCTATCTACACCCTATCCCTACTCGCATCCCAACCACTTGCGATCTTCGCCGAGTGGTTGGAGATGATATCGACTGAAGAAACGAATAGAAGATATCTTTAAAAGAAGAGGCATAGTGATCGATCTTAGGATCATCTTTCCCCCTTGCGGAGATCGATCATCCATCACCGTGAAATAGAGCCTACCCTGTGGACCTCAGCAAACATGATGGCCTAAGCATGCTCCACCTTCACCTTCAACGTCGCCTACACCCCGATGGTGCTCCGTGACAGAGAGCACCACCACCACCACCAGCCATCTCCAAACCCAACACCACCACTTTCCCTCACTACGAAAGCCTCGCTAGCATCCAGCCACGCTGCCCCTTCCTCTCCTCCTTTTCTCTTTTTCTTCTTCTTCCTACTCCAACGTCACCGTTCACCTTCTTCCATGACTAACAGAACCCATAGCTTGCTCCATTGCTCCACACTGCCCGCCCTCCTCCAGCCTCCTCGAGTCACGCCATCACCACTAGCACGCATATCGTGTGCTTGCCAACAAGCCCCACCATCCACGGCACCTTCCCGGCCATCTCCACTTTAACGCTAAGGACCCATCGCCGTCGACGACATGCCCTCCAACCGACCATCGGTAGCCATCTCAGCCCATGCTGAGATCGTCAACGCGAAGCCCTCATCGAGATGCACCTTCCCCTCGATCCTTGCAGCCAACCATGCTCGGCCCTTCTTGCGAGGAAGAGCGAGGAGAAATCCTCTGTTCTCTTACACAGAATGCCATTGTGAGGTTTACCATTCCTTTATTTATTGAATTAATTTATTAAAAGGAATTTGCATGAATGTCCCTCTATTCTATTTGAATTACCTAGAGTTAAATTCCTCTCATAAATAATATAGCATATGGGTTCATGATTATATGAGCGGGCTCTGCTCCAAAGGAGATAAATATTAACGGTTTTTACCAGTACCAATATCAAAATTCTCCTATTCCCATGGTGGTGATTTTTGCATGTGCACACCTATATTCTTGATTAATTATCTAGATCAAGAATTTATGTTGGAAATGAGTGCACCAGTTAGTATGCACACGCATTAAAATTTTCGAATAAACGAGGCACCACTCACTAGTTTAATAGACTAATTCCTCCCTATGGAGATGACCTAACTATTTTCATGGTTAGATTTTGAGAATTAAATATATTGAAAAGCGATTTTCTACCATGCAACAAACTATAATGACACGACATTTTATGTTATAGATTTTATCAAAAATGAGAATCGCTCTTTCAAATGGTGCTATTGTCGGAGATGAAACATGCTTATTAATTTTTTTAGGGAATTTGTACTATTTTTATGCTATTTATAAAGCTTTTCTGACTTACTGACATTGGTTCTGTTTGTGTGCAAAAACGAACAAACGAATGCGACGGGTGCGCACGACGGAGAAAATATTGTTGGTGGACCTTGTTGCCACCTCGAGGATAATCACGTGTGCATGTGGGCCTTGATCCCACGCATGTGGTGGGAGGATTGGTGACTGAAAACCTATTTGCTTCTTTTAGATTTAGATTAGGCTAGATAGACTTTAGAATTTAATTTCAGTCTTGTAGACCCGTGTTGGGAATTTTTGGGAACGTGTTCCCAATGCTTTTATTATTTATCGCTCTTGTATGTAGGAGAGTCTCTTTGGGAGAGTATTCCAATTTTATTTAGATTATAGGTTTATTTGAATGATTGGAACTACATGTTAATTAGTTTTTTTTTTTGAGATGAAAAGGAATGCTATCGAATCACCGATAGCAATCTAGAAGAGATTTTATTGATAAAAATATAATGAAAAAGGTTACATGATTGAACCCCATTGGTGTATGAGATTCTAGCAACTATTGACAATATTATCTACATTTACTAGACTCTCTTGAAACAAGCTCTCATTTCTAGCTCTCCATACAGACCATAAAACAACCATCATAGGCAAGTATGACTTATTCGCCCTCAAGAAAGAACTCCAGAGGTTCTCCCACATGGGAATAGATTCCCTACACACCTTCCTCCAGACATAATCTGTAATCACACAAGTAGAAAATATATGAGTACTAGAGTCATTATGCATCCCACACAAGTGGCAGAAGTGGGTAGGGGTTCCCATTCTTCTGTGCCTCAGGTCTCCAGTTATCAGGCCATCTCTTCTGCATAACCAAAAAAAAATTTGTATCTTCAGTGGTACCTTCAATTTCCATAGCTTTTTCCTAACCTCATCCACGTCTGCCATCCTGGATGAGTCGACAAGCTTGTTATAGGCAACCGCTGAGGAGAACTTACCCTCCCATTTGTATGTGTCATATTTCTCATGTGTGGGTTTAAAAGCAACAAGTTCCTGTATGAGACGCTCATTTTCTGCTCATGTTCTTGTTTCATGACCATTACACATCACATTGTTCAGAGACCAATTTTCAGAGGCCATGTCCCAGTAATCACATACCACAGCATTTTTATCAGAAGCGGCTGAAAGTGCAAGAGGGTACCTATCTTGTATCACCCCACCAGGCAGCCACTTTTCCAAGTAGAATTTGAAGGTTTTCCCATCACCTAAGACAGACTTGAACAGGCTCCAATTATCTGCCAAGGCACGCACTAATGATGACCAAAAAGGAGATGATTTGTGTGGATTTAGACGGTTCTTCTCGTCATTGGCAGCCCCATAGCTATCCCGAATGATCTCTGTCCACATTTTTTTCCCCTTGTAGCAGCCGAACAGCCCACTTCAGAAGCAGGGCATCATTAAATTCTTTAAGGGATCTGATTCCCATGCCACCGAACTTCTTTGGCAAACAAATTGATTCCCACTTTACAGGTTGGAGGAAAGCCCCATGATGAGAAGCCCCTTTCCAGAAGAACCTCTTGCACATCACATCAAGTTTTTTCCAAATTGATTTTGGGGCTCTAAGAACAGAGAAGAAAAAAATTGGAATGGATGTAATGACCAAGTTTAGTAAAATATACCTCCCACCTTTTGATAAGTAACGACTACTCTAGCCCTCTAGTTTCATAGCCACCTTTTCATATAGGAAGGACCAATCTGCTTTCCTCAGTTTTTTGCACTTCAAAGGTAACCCCAGATATTTGACAGGCAGTGAAATCACAGGCATGCCCAAGATGGTGGATATGTCATTCTGGACCAATCCATTCATACCAAAGCAAACCAAGGAGGACTTGATTCCATTAAGTTTTAAACCAGAAATCTCGCCAAAAATTTTAACCATATAATATAGCGCTTGCGCTTCCCTCTTCCCCCCTTCCACAAAAAAAATAATGTCATCCGCATATTGGAGAATGGGGGCCAAGGCCCTATTATTAGACATAGAATACCCCCTTATCAACCCATCAGCTGCTAGTTTGCATGCATATCTTGCCAATGTATCCACTGCAAGATTGAAGATCAGAGAGGCAAGTGGGCACCCCTGCCTTACCCGACACTGGGCTGAATCCAGGCTCGACATGGTTTCCCATTTATCAGAGGGGTGTATGAGGCAATTGTGATACATCTCTTCATCCATTGTATCAAATGGGGGGGAATTTTCTCCTTTTAAGGATTTCCCAAAGGTACGGCCAGGAGATTAAGTCACAGGCTTTGGTGAAATCAACTTTCCAAAGAAAGGCCTTGGACTTTCACCTGTGCCACCCCATCACCATCTCTTGCACCATGATGAAGGATTCCTGCAGAGACCTCCCAGGTAGAAAGGCAGATTGGACAGGCATTATCAAATCTTGTAGTACATCATGCATTCTGCTGGCTAAAATCTTGCTGATAATAAGGTAAATGGAATTTGACAAGGCTATGGGTCTATAGTCTGAGAAGTTCTCCACACTCGACTTCATTGGTAGCAAGAACAAGTAGGACTTATTCAGTCTCTCAAACCCAAAGTTGCCTAATTCAAATTCATGGATAACATTCATCACATCTTTTTTAATGACATTCCACATTTCTCTGTAAAAAAATACCTGAACCCCATCCAGTCCAGGAGCCCCCTCATTATTCAAGTCTTTAATTGCTTTCATTATTTCTTGTTCATAAATAGGAGCAATTAACATGGCCACCTAATCATTACTAACACTTGGGAAGTCTGCTAATGACATCCTCCAAGAACCCCTTGGTGCAGCCTTGGCAAGCTCTTTGAAATACCTGCCAGCTTCACATCTGATTTCATTGATAGATGTGATAGTTCTCTCACCCATTTTAATTGATGAAATAAGATTGAACCTCCTCCTAGCACTAGCCGCAATATGAAAGAACTTTGTGTTGGCATCACCTTCCTTGAGCCATAATTGCCTAAATCTGTCACGGTAGTCCATTTCTTTTTTCAAATCCTCCTCAACAACCTACTGCATCTGCTGCCTTTGTTGCTGTTCCTGAGAACTCAGTGGCTGCCTGCATTCCTTCAAATCTAGACTTTGGATCACTGCCAGTGACTCCACCCTCCTCTGCTCCCTGATTAGTGCCATTGTTTTCCCATACTCTTTCAACATAGATCGCATGCCTACCAACTTGGAAGCCAACTGTTGTGTGGCAGATCCATGCACAACCTTGTTCTGCCACCAACTAGATAACATCTCAACAAAGCCCTCTTCCCTAAACCAAGATTTCTTGAGTTTGAAGTATGACCCGATGCTAGAGTTCACCCCACTATCCCACACAAGTGGAGTGTGGTCAGAAAAAGGCCTATCAAGGCTCATAGCAGATGACAGTTGGTATCTCTCTAGCAAGCTTGGGTTACCAAAGAATCTGTCCAGTTTAGAGGTCTGTCCACTGCCATTTCTCCAAGTGAAATCCAGGCATCCACTGATAGGATACTCAGTGATACCCAAATTCTGCACAGCCATCTGAAATCCGGGCATAGCACTATCAGTTCTGCCCCCAGGTCTATCATCACTTGAAAGGACAATTGAAGTCACCTCCTATGAGCCATGGTAGCTCCTGCACTCTTTGATGCATAGCTGACATCTCATCCCACAATTCTACCCTATCAGCAGTTGCACATGGGCCATAGATGAAAGAAACATACCACTCCAAATTCCCTTAGAGGTTTTGGCATCTGCAGGTGAGCACAAGACTATCACGAAAGACTTCTGTTACCTTGAGACAAGATTTTCTCCACCATATGGCCATTCCACCAGACCTTCCAGTTGCTCCCTTCACCACACAGTCTGCATTCCTTGACTGTCTAAGAAGATTCCAAATCTGGCCATTCTCCTCCTCCAAATGTCTCTTGGATGAGAGCACAGTCAATTTCCCACTCAGAGAGATATCTACTTAAAGACGCCCTTCTCACCTTGTTACATAGCCCACGCACATTCCATGTTAGCACTCTCATTCCTTGCATGGCTGATCCCCTTGAGTCAGACTATCCACATACTCAACCATGATTGAGTTTGCGACAGTTTCCTCCACTATAGGGGTCAGGTTCTGCTTCCTTCTTCTTCTGAGCATGTAAGGGGAGCGACTCTGCCCCCTTTTCTGATTTGTCCCACTTCCAAACTTCATATCACCAGGGATAGTGAATTGCACTTGGTTCACCTCCTTGAGGGCCCTTCTACCACTACTGAGTACTATTTCCATACCAGATTTCCCCTCCTCTAATCTAAAACATCTGCATCATCCATAGAACCATTGCCTTTGGCCACAAGGGCTTGGCTGCTACATCCCAAGGCAGTAACATCTTCCATGGGCATCAAGTCCCTCTCTGCAGAGTCCAGGTGACAATCCTTCTTCTTCTTTGATTCAGGGGCCTCATTTGATGATTCACGACCTAGAAGTTTAGTCTATTGCACCTCCTTAGATCTAGCCACAGATGTCTTAACATAGCCCTGTTCTGGTAGCCCAGAGACCTGCCCAACCACTGCTATGTGGATGAGCCACGATGATCCCCCACACCTGAGAGTAACTCTGTCAAGAATTGACCCACTTTTAAGGACTTCAGCCTCAAGTCGAAGTGAATGAACATTACCCTCTCCAATCATGATTTCAGAGCCTTCACAAATAGATGCAAAGCCTGCAAACATCTTGACGACAACCCCTTTAGATCTTAAGTGCAGTGGCAATCCTTTGATCTCAAGAATCACCCTCTTAGTTCCCATCCTCTAGGGGGGTCGATCAGGGAGAGCCCTATCAAAGGGGGAGACCATCCTCCAGATCACATTGATGTCTTTGAAGGAGCTCGACCAAAAATGCAACCTTTCCACATCTATCATCCCTAGACCAAATACAAGAAAATGGGACTGGGATAGCATTGCCACCTTCCAGCCCAATGACATAAGTTGCAACGAACTCACCAGTTGTTGAAACCTCTTGATCGAGGGTTTGCCTGTCATGATCTCACCGATTAGCACTCCCTTCAGCATGATCTCCGTAGAAAGAATCTCCTCAGATAATGGAATCTTCACTTCTATTGAGTGACTGCCAAGCGCCGGCAGTGGTGGTAGTCGAGGCTCCTTCACCGCCTCCTGAATCGGGCGCTGAGGGGTCATCTTTGTGTGCGGTGGCTTCACCCTAGGGCATGAGTGGCACTTGTGCCCTTCACCCCCACAAGCTAGACAGACAAGAGGGTTTCTACACACCGCGGCCATGTGACCCCTTCGTTTGCATTTGAAGCACAAGATCTCACCATTGGCTCTCCTCCAGGCCCCTCTTGGGTTGAATCTGACTGCCATACCATCATGCGCTTGCCATCCCCTCTCCCTCCTCCTCCAGTTTCTCGATCTCCAGGTTTTCCACTCTCCCCCATCCTCAGCCCTAGCCACTTCCACGCCATCGCCCCTGTCGCCCGATGCCACACACCTTCTCTTCCTCTCTCCCTCATTTTCTTAGGAATGTTAATTATTTTGCTCCATCATACCCACATGTTAATTAGTTAGCTAGTTAAATTAGATTAGGTTTAGTTGCCTATTATAATAATAAAAAGAATTTTGAGCTGCCTACTAGAAGCTGTATATCTATAGGGTGAACATCTAGGATTGAATGAGCAGCATCTAGTTTATCTTTATTGCATCGCATACATCCCTGCATTGAAGAGAGATGGAGTAATGTACATCTTCTCTTTAGCATTAAATACCTGTCATGCATCTACATTGGACTTAAATCCAAGACCACTAAAGTGTTTGAATCTAATTAATTTAGTGGTCACTTTTAAGAAATTAGGACTGCTAAGAGGTTGGACCTTAAAATCAATGACTTTAAATTACGTGCAAAAGGATTTAATTACGAGATTTCAAAATATAAAATGCATACATGTGTTGCACACCTGGGACACTATGTACATCACACATAAGGTCACTAGATAACTTTCTACCTCTCCTTTTTGCACCACAAGGGAAGTTAGTCAGAAATCAACAAGCCTATCCACCAAGTTACTACGGTTCCTCGTGTGTGGGCTCGATTTGAGACTTCCATCCCTTGCGAGTAGGTTGTAGGCACCAACGAAGGTCGGCCTAGGAAGCGTAACTCTTGCAAAACTTGTTTGACCACTAACTGAATAATTAATTCTAAGACCTAGAATCTACAAAAAGCTGTTGGTGCTAGAGCACCACGATCATTTGTTTTGATGATAACAAAACACGTGTCATTTAACATTTGCACTTGGAGTCTTAGATTTCAGGCAAATTGCAAATGCAGACGTGACCAGACGGAGTTCGAGCTCGCATCCAGGATGGATTGAAGGAGCTTGATGGAAAACAGAGGAGATTCGCGAGGAGCGATAGATTGAAGAAGGAAGGAGATGAAGAATAGGATAGATTTCCTTCTCTTGTACTCCTTGTATTTTTCGTTTCTTTTGTTGCTATTTATTTTTGTTACTTAGATTCATGTTAAAGAGCCTTAAAGTACCCTAACAGTAGTCCTAGGAACACCGGCACAACCCTAGGATACTTAGGTTTTCTATAGAGAACTTAGAAAACCAATATAGGGTTCAAACAGCATTTCCAGACGTCTAATTCCAAAATCAGACATCTGACATTGTGCTTTAAGATGTCTGACTGTTGATTCAGACGTCTGATAACATTTAGGCTGGACTTGTTAGTTGTCTGATGAAATCAGACGTCCAGACCTATGTCCAGACGTCTTAGAAGACGTCTGATGACTTTGCCAGACGTCCAATTAGTGGACTGTTGGCTGGCTTAGCAAACACTCAAGGAGATGACCGTTAGAGCCTTATCAGACGTCCTTAGGCCTTTCCAGACGTCTAATAAATGACTGTTTTGCCTCGGCTGACCCAAAATCTCTTCTCAGAGATTTTCTAGCCGTTGCACTCTCTTGGAAATCCATTCCCACGAAAAAATAGGTTTCCAGACGTCCAGACATAGTGCCATACGTCCTGTATGTCGTCTGATGGACTTGCACTAGAACCCTGTTTAAATCTGATTCAAGTCAAGAAGAAACCCGCCTAAAATCAGACGTCTGACATTTTTCCTAGACGTCTTAAAGTGATCTTCCAGACGTCTGATAAGCCTGTCAGTGCAATCATTGTTCCTGATTTCGGCTTGATTCTCTTGGGCTTTGCACCCAATGGCTATGGAAGCTTTCTTAAGCCTTCCAAAGCCTTCCTAAGGCCTCTATAAATAGAGGGGAACCTTTTACACACTAAGACACACCCAAGCAACATACTTTCCACTCTTTTGTGTCCAAAAAGCAAGCTCTTGCTCTCCAAGCTCCAGTTCTTCATCTAGAGAGCATCAAACATCTACGCACCCGCTCTCCCGCCGTAGTTCACGAGAGCGATGTTGCGCTGTCGCGTGGCTCACGCACCCGCGTCATTGATTCGACGCACTCCTTGCAAAGGGGAGTTTCCTAATTCCTATAGAAGCTTAGGTTAAAAATTACTTTGTTGGCTCTATAGGATTATTTGTTATTTTATCTTTGTTATTTGGTTGGGTATTCGCTTTGCGAATTCCCGTCTCCTTCGAGGGACAAAATCCTTCTCGTGAAGAGAAGGGGTTGAGGAACGCTACCCTCGCACTTGTAGCATGGTTGTAATTGAGGTTGAATCACCCTCGTTTAAAGTGATTCGTTTAGTGGATTTGATCAACTTGGTTGATCGGAAAATCCTAACTCGAGAGGGTTAGGTGGTGGTTTTCACCCGGTTTGGGTTTCCACCTAAAAATTATTGTGTACATTGTGTGTTTGTCTATTTTGTGAGATTGGTATTTTTTTCAATTCCGCATTTTTTACGTCATGCTGATCTCACCCCCTCCGAGTAGGGAATCCACAATTGGTATCAGAGCAGGTTCTTGCTATTCGGAGTAACACCCAGCAAGAAGATCATGGAGGGGAGCAGTTCCGCAATCCGAATCTCCGAGGGGCAGTCCACGTCCCGTCCGCCATTCTTCGACGGGAGCAACTACCCCTACTGGAAGCTGCGAATGAAGACTTGGCTTCAAGCCAATGACTTCACGATTTGGGCCAGGTGCGAGACGCCATTTGAGATCCCAGGGAAACCCGCGGGAGGCTATTCGCAACAACAAATTTGTGAACTCTCTTTGAACGCGAAGACCATGAACGCCCTCTACTACACGCTCAGTCCAGCGGAGTTCAACAGAATCTCGCAATGCGCCACCGCATACGAGATCTGGCACACACTTGAGGTAACTCACGAAGGGACCTCTAAGGTAAAAACTTCTAAAATTAATTTACTTTCACAAGAATTTGAATCTTTTTCTATGAAGCCTAACGAATCTTTAAGTGAGATGAACACTAGGTTCACTCTCATTGTAAATAATTTGAAAGCCTTAGGGAAGACTTTCATCAAGGGGGAGCTTCAAGGGAAGCTTCTTCGTTCCCTCGGACTGGAGTGGGAACAGAAAGTCACCGCCATCGAGGAGGCGAACGAAGTGGAGGAGCTCAACATGGAAGATCTCTTAGGCAATCTAATGGTCTACGAGACTAAGTTGAAGCAGAAGAAGAAGGATACACCGGAGCCTAAACCGAAGAAGACTCTCGCCTTCAAAGCTACGTCGAATAGCGAGGTAAGTTCCGACGACAAAGACTTTAAATTTTTACTTAAAAAGTTTTCCAAGTTGTGTTGGGAATTGAAGAAGGAGAAGAAGGAGAGCCCTAGACGTTGCTACCACTGCAACGAGAAAGGGCACCTGCGACCAGAGTGCCCTCTTCTCAAAAAGGAGAAGAAGAAGGAAAAGGAGAAGAAATCTAAGAAGAAGGCGTTCCAAGTCACTTGGGACGATTCGAGCTCGGTGGAAGAAGAAGAAAAAGAAGAAACTGCTTGCTTTGGTTTATTGGCCAGAGGAAGCAATAGCGGCAGCGAAAACAGAAGCGACTCCGACAACGAGGTAAATTTCAATTTACAAGAAGCTTTTAATGAATTATTTGATGTTAGAAAATCATTAAGAATAGAAAACAAAAGCATTAAAAAGAACCTTAGTTTTCTTAAAAATGAAAATGATAGGTTAGAAAAACAACTTAAGGACATAGAAGCTAGTCCTAAAATTGATAACCTATTATTAGAAAATCATAACCTCATCAATGAAAATAATAAATTGATTGAGGAAAATGATAGTTTAAAGTTAGAAATCTGTGATTTAAAAACTAAGATGCATACTATAGAAAAAGAAATTGCATGTCTTAGGGAAAACTCCAACAAATTAATTAACAAAGTAGATAATTTTTATAGCCCTAAGGTTGAGAAAGGATCTCCATCAAGGAGACCTGCTAACAGATCTGGATCCAAGCTTACTTGGATACCGAAGAAAAATTTGGAATCTTGTTTTGTAGGTTTCAGGGATAACTACAACACGAAGGACTGGACCTACAAGCTCAAGGCCGGTCAACTCGAGTTGGGAGAACAAAGGAGTAGACCAAGGAGGAGAACAAGAAGACCGACGAGACGACGAACAAACAATGAACCCGTCGCACGTCCACCGAAAGACTGGAGACCGGTGCCGATGCCCGGGCCTTCAAGCTATGGATGGGAGCCCCATCCGATGTGGCATCCACCACCACCATTTAGGTCATTTTATTGGCCATGGTAGGTGAGGTAAAAATTCTTCACCCTATCTTTTTATCATTAGCATTTAGATAGGGGGAGTTAAAAAGATTTATGAGCTAATTGTCAATTTTTAAGGGGGAGATGCAAGTTAGCTAAATTTCCTTTAGTAAGGGGGAGAAAATAATAGCTATCTTGTTGTTACAGAAAGGGGGAAAACATTACTTTTGCAATTCATAGAAGAGCATGTTTTAAGGGGGAGTTATAGGAAATATCAATTAAACCTTTTTGATAATGTTAAAAAGGGGGAGGATTTTTTGCATTATTATTTATGGTTTTGTCATCATCAAAAAGGGGGAGATTGTTGGTGCTAGAGCACCACCATCATTTGTTTTGATGATAACAAAACACGTGTCATTTAACATTTGCACTTGGAGTCTTAGATTTCAGGAAAATTGCAAATGGAGACGTGACCAGACGGAGTTCAAGCTCGCATCCAGGATGGATTGGAGGAGCTTGATCGAAAACAGAGGAGATTTGCGAGGAGCGATAGATTGAAGAAGGAGGGAGATGAAGAATAGGATAGATTTCCTTCTCTTGTACTCCTTGTATTTTTCATTTCTTTTGTTGCTCTTTATTTTTGTTACTTAGATTCATGTTAAAGAGTCTCAAAGTACCCTAACAGTAGTCCTAGGAACACCGGCACAACCCTAGGATACTTAGGTTTTTTGTAGAGAACTTAGAAAACCAATATAGGGTTCAAACAGCATTTCCAGACGTCTAATTCCAAAATCAGACATCTGATATTATGTTTTAAGACGTCTGACTGTTGATTCAGACGTCTGATAACATTTAGGCTGGACTTGTTAGTTGTCTGATGAAATCAGATGTCCAGACCTATGTCCAGACGTCTTAGAAGACGTTTGATGACTTTGCCAGACGTCCAATTAGTGGACCATTGGCTGGCTTAGCAAACACTCAAGGAGATGATCGTTAGAGCCTTATCTGACGTCCTTAGGCCTTTCCAGACGTCTAATAAATGACTGTTTTGCTTCGGCTGACCCAAAATCTCTTCTCAGAGATTTTCTAGCCGTTGCACTCTCTTGGAAATCCATTCCCACGAAAAAATAGGTTTCCAGACATCCAGACATAGTGCCATACGTCCTGTATGTTGTCTGATGGACTTGCACTAGAACCCTGTTTAAATCTGATTCAAGTCAGGAAGAAACCCGCCTAAAATCAGACGTCTGATATTTTTCCTAGACATCTTAAAGTGATCTTCCAGACGTCTGATAAGCCTGTCAGTGCAATCATTGTTCTTGATTTCGGCCTGATTCTCTTGGGCTTTGCACCCAACGGCTATGGAAGCTTTCCTAAGCCTTCTAAAGCCTTCCTAAGGCCTCTATAAATAGAGGGGAACCTTTTACAGACTAAGACACACCTAAGCGACATACTTTCCACTCTTTTGTGTCCAAAAAGCAAGCTCTTGCTCTTCAAGCTCTAGTTCTTCATCTAGAGTGCATCAAGCATCTGCGCACCCGCTCTCCCGCCGTAGTTCACGAGAGCGACATTGCGCCGTCGCGTGGCTCACGCACCCGCATCATCGATTCGACGCACTCCTTGCAAAGGGGAGATTCCTAATTCCTATTGAAGCTTAGGTTAAAAATTACTTTGTTGGCTCTATAGGATTATTTGTTATTTTATCTTTATTATTTGGTTGGGTATTCGCTTTGCGAATTCCCGTCTCCTTCGAGGGACAAAATCCTTCTCGTGAAGAGAAGGGGTTGAGGAACGCTACCCTCGCACTTGTAGCGTGGTTGTAATTGAGGTTGAATCACCCTCGTTTAAAGTGATTCATTTAGTGGATTTGATCAACTTGGTTGATCGGAAAATCCTAACTCGAGAGGGTTAGGTGGTGGTTTTCACCTGGTTTGGGTTTCCACCTAAAAATTATTGTGTACATTGTGTGTTTGTCTATTTTGTGAGATTGGTATTTTTTTCAATTTTGCATTTTTTACGTCATGCTGATCTCACCCCCTCCGAGTAGGGAATCCACAAAAGCAGGTCCCACTGTATTTACGTTTGTTTTGGCAGTGGTAGAGCTCTTTGGGAAGTTTCTGGTTTTAATCTGATTTCTTTTAAGTCCTAAGAGAGTTAAAGCTATTTGGCTTAAAAGAAATGGATTACCTTTACTCCTATCATTTAGATTATCAGAATCAATACTTCCCATCTTTTAACTAGGATCCCATGCCCCAAGCATATCCCTCCTAGAGGGGTACAATGACAATTCATGGGATCAATCCTATTCCTATCTTGGGAGTGCTAGCCTGATAACTCCCACTTTTGAGTAGAGCCTTGGAGCAGGATTTTCCACCCCTGGAATCCCCACTACTATGCAAACACCCAATCCTCCCACCCTTCATGATTTTCCTTATCAAGGTTGGACCGATACCCTTGGGCAACCTGAGCCTGAGATGAACTACTCTCCCCAATCTAACAGTAGCTTCTCCTCTTTTATGATAGAAATGCAAAAACAACAAAAAAAATGATGAAGTCTATGGGAGAAATGTTGAGGAATAGTCAACAACTGAATGAGGAAATTAGTCAGCTTAGCTACCCTCCTACTATTGATTCTAATCCCTACCTGTACAATCATGATCATCAAAATAATTCTGAGGAAAGTAATGACAATGGGGATTCTATTTTGATGAGTAGCTATTCATTAGACAATCCCCATGAGACACGGCGACTAGAAGAGAATGATCCTAGTGATTATCCACCTAAGCTATATTGAAGTCAAAAGAAAGGGAAGATGGTACCTGATGAGAACCTCATCATGAGCCATAACTAGCTCATTTTGACCCAATACAAAGGATAAAAGCTCCTACATATCTCAAGGAAAAGCTTAACTCAGAGAATTCTGAGTTTGAGAAGAAAACAAGTCATAAGGGGTAAAAGTGCAATTTTACCAGTATAATCTGCATACAGGGTAATTCAGGGCCCAAACATAGGTCAAAACAGCTTAATAAGAATAAAAGTGGGATGAGATGATCTAGCAAGGGCTACAGCACTTCCAAGGAACCAAATGATAATCTGTAACCCTAAAACAACCCACTTCAATTCACAAGGTTCGAGGCAAAGTAAAAATAGAATAAACCCTCTAAAATTCATAGAAAAATAATCTCTAGGGTTTAGAACCTTCAATTTGGCCTTTAGAACCCATTTTGACCTACATTGAGAACCATGCCCAATTAATAACTTAATTTGGGTTTTTGCGCAAATTGACCGGTCAAACAAGGTTTAATATGAAAATAAAATTCACCATCAGATTCCTTAGGTCCTAATTAGTCATGTATAAAAACTTGAGCCTAAGAAGAAACCTCCTTGACCGACTTCACACTTTGGTCCTCATATATTTACTCTTTGGCCCTCAACTTTTGAACCCTCGCATTTTGGCCCCTAACTCTCCTTCGTTCTTTGCAAACAGGTCCCTCCTGCAAAACCCTGCCAGCACCATGCTCCGGCGACCTTGCGCGGAGCATGGCGCCGCGCAGGGTGAGGTGGAGGACCTGGCAAGTGTACCGGGGGTGCCCTGCGTCGTCAGCCGTCGCAGGAGCACCCCCATGGTCATTGTAGCCCCCCCATACCGGCCGTGCGAACGCACGGACGGTATGGGTTCGTATTCCGACCATTCTCCGGCGAGGGAGACACGTCGTCTCCCTCCGCCTTCCTCCCTGCTTCAACCCTATAAATACCCCCCGCCGCTCCACCGACCAAAGCAGCCTGGATCTGACGGAGAAAACCCCCAGCTTTCTTCTCTTCTTTCTCCGGCAGACGCTCACCAGCTCCGGCGACTTCCTCCCCCTCCACCTCTTCGCTCTGCCGCACTACCAGCAGCAGAGACTTCCTCCCCTGCTCTTCCCGCGCCACGCCGCACCCAGCTGGCGCCTCTCCAGCCCTCTGCTCGCCGCCGCCCCTCTCCCTGAGCATCGTCTTCTCCGGCGACAGTCGATACGACTGTCGCCCTGTTCCTCCCCCTTCGTCCCTGCAGTTAAGTTAGACCTACTCCCCTTCTCCTCCTCTTTCTTTCCCCGCTTTCGATTTAGTCAATTAAGCCCTCTACCGACCCTGTTCACCCTCACCCTCTCCGCCTCCGACCACCCTCCGGCGAGCCGCTCCCATCACCTCAGCGACCCACACGGCTCGCCGACCACCGCAGAACCTCCGCCTCCTCACCCTGATCCTCTTCCGCCCCTCCACTTCCCACCAAACACCCTCTGCAGATCCACCGAACACACCCACTCCCTCGCTCACAGTTTGACCTAGGACGACCTGATAGCTCCATCTCGCCCCCTGCAGACCCCCTGACCACCTTCGCCGTGCCACGGCGAAGGTCCCCCGCCTGTCTGATTTGGCCGAGAGGCCGTTCTATTGATTTCAGGTTCCAGGCCTTGACCGCCATTGGCGAGGAAGCTCGAAGCTTGCTTGAGGTTGCTCCAAGCCTAGATATCCCAGGTTGAAGAGCCACGGCCAGCGCGAAAGAGTCTTGCGCACACACCCTGGCCCTCAATTGGAGTTGCGCGCCTCAACAGCTGATGCAATTGGAAGCACCATCCCTGCTGCAGGCGTGAGAGAAAAGGGGTGCGCGGATAGTCCCACCTCGGAACCTTCTGAAGCCACACACCCACATAAATTGCAAAAGTGCCACCATCTGTTTGCCTCAGTTACCACGGGGTGAGGTCCCTCTCACCCGACCCGACCCGACTCGGCCTCGTCCGTGACCACGCTCCGCGGACCTGGCCCGACCCGATTAGACTGACCTGCACTCCTCGCCCACCACGCATGCCGGTGGGCCTGGACCCGGGCCTGACCCGAACCCGATTACCCGATAGCGCTCTGGGAGAGCTTCCGAAGAGTGATTTCAGAGAGAGAGATACGCGGGGGAGGGGGGTAGAGTAGGTTTTTGCCTCTTGACGAAAAAAAAAAACTCTGAAGTGTGCAGGCCAAAGAAGAAGAAGCAGACCCGCTGAAGAAGAAGGAGCTGCTGCACTGTAGCGAAGGCATCGTTAAGTCGTCTCAGCACCGGGGCAGACGACGGAAGGTCAGCAGCCAGAGCAAGAAAGAAGACAGGCTGAAGAAGAAGGAAGAGCAACGGCCATCGCGAAAGAAGAAAAAGAGAGGTCAAGGCAGGTGAAGACAAAGAAGAAGAAGGAATGAAGAGAAGCAAGAAGCAAGAAAAGAAGAAGACGATCTGACGAAAAGGAAAGAAAGGAAACAAGGAAGAACAGAAGAAGAAGAGCACGAGGGGAAGATCTGAAGAAAGCAGAAGAAGAAGAAGAAGAAGAAGAAGAAGAACAGGAAGAACCAAAGACAAAGAGGAAGAAAGAAGAAAAGAAGAAGAAGCCAAATTTTCATCTCTCTCTCTCTCTCTCTTTATTTTTGTAATAGAACTTGTATATCTCTAGAATACAACTTGCTCCCTGAGTTCGACCTCGGGAACTCTTTTATTTTTCCGAGTAAAAAATTTTATATGAAACGTTGGTAACAACCGGCTTTACTACAACGATATAACTGAAAGCCGAAGCTACCATTTTGGCGCCGTTGCCGGGGAGCAACGGCTATTCTAGAGGTAAACATTCCTGTATCTTTTAATTTCTGATAATCTCCTCTCTTTTGTGCAGCTACAGGAACTCAAGAAGACAAGCAACCACACGACAACCACTCCGAAGACAGGTAAATCTTTTCTCTCACTATTAACCCCTACACTCTAAAGAAAAAGAAAAGAAAAGAACAAAGCAATATAGGGCTAACCTGTCTTCCATACTTAGTAACCATAAAAAGTTGCATGTTTTCAACTCATCACTCCTGCACACTATTAAGGGTATTTAAGGGCTAACACATTCTTGCTTGAGCCCTAATTGCCCAACAAAGAGTTAAATGGACCAAGTAGAGCCAACATAAGGTCAAACATTAGGATTTCAGTAGAGACACACCCCTTAATCAAGAATTGAGGAAATCCTAAAGAGGTGTGCCCAAGCCATTGATTGAAAATAATTAACAAGAAAAATCCTAAACAGTTGGCTCTCTCTAAACACTTGAACCCTAAAAGACAGGACCTAAAAAGCTCTTAAAGAAAACAATAGGTAAAGTTGACCCCTTGGGTTAACCAACCTTAAATTAGGTCACTCTTTGCACTTAAAAGGACTAAAGTTCAAGTGAAACCTTAAGCACCCTGATCTTAAAATTGGTAGACTTAAGAGGTCAAGATCCCCATTCTGGTCTACCTGGAACCGCAGTGACAAGAGAGGTCGGGTGGGGGAAACCCTGTAACCCGTGGGGACGCTCTACCGTGTAGGGGTCTTCGCGGGACTCTCCCTCTCTGGCTGCCCAGGTAATTCTCAGGTGGACGATCTTTCTGATCAAGGGGTCCATCTGCCCCGCACCTCTATAGTCACCCAACACATTTTTGGGTGTCTTGATTGGGTCCAGCACCTTCTAAACTTACCTCTCCCAACTGTGCATGTACGGAAGGAGGTCTCTAAGACCACCCTTAAGACCTCCTTTAGAAATTCACTCTCGTCAAGGCCAAGCCTCGACGCCCGTGTTTGTGCAGCAACACCCTCACATTATTCTCTCTTCTGATTCAGAACCAAGTTCTTCTTCTTCCCCCATCATGGCTCAGCCAGTTGAGGAAGAAAATAATCTGGAACACCAGCTCCAGCGACTCAATGACCTCTTCCAAAACTTCGTGCACCCTCCACAGCGTCCTATGATGCGGGACCACTACAATCCTGCTGCGGTGGCCATTGAGCCTCGAGTTAGAATCCCGATTGGAGGACCTGATTCCGAACTAAAGCCCAACATGATTCATGCTATACCTAAATTCCATGGGCTTAATTCTGAAGATCCCTTCCAGCACATCAAACAGCTTAAGCATCTGGCCCACACTTTTGATCAGATGCGCAAAATCGGGATATTCTTCTCATGAAGATGTTCTCCTTTTCTCTTATGGACAAGGCCGCCCATTGGTATCAAACTCAGACCCGGCCGATCAACACTTGGGAAGAACTTCAATCCGAGTTTTTGAAAAAGTTCTTTCCCGTTGGTCGGACCAACGCCTTGCGCCATCAGATTACACACTTCACTCAACAATCAGGAGAACCTCTCCATGAGGCATGGGATCGTTTTCAGGATCTCATGAGGAAGTGCCCCCATCACGGAGTTCCTAAATGGGAACAAGTCCAATCTTTTTACCAGGGACTCCGTGAGGACATCCGCCTTTTCGTCAATGCAACCTGCGGAGGAAACATCATGGGTCAACATGAAGACACCGTATGGGAGATTCTCGAAAACATGTGCGAGAACTCCATCAACAATGACTCCATGGGATTATTCGACAGGACGAATACCCGCGCAGCGACGAATCTTAAGGGAGCACATGAGACGCAGGGCCTGTCCGCATCAGTCGACCTGGAATTAATGGCCAGTCGATTGGACAAGGTCTCAATTATTGAAAAGAAGGTGGATGAGCTGACCCAGCACTTGCAGCGAGCCACCTCTGCGCGTAACTCCTTTGCACAACCTCCTTCCACACAGGAGACTGTGCAAAACATCCTACACCGATCCTCCCCTGGGATGGATCCATATCCATCCCCATCTGATTCTTGGACTGGAAGATCATCCGATCCTTTCTTCACCAGCCGGGGGAACTCCATTCCCCCTTTCCCTGATTCTCAGGAGGTTCCTCAGACCTGCGAGGACCTCAATGCCATCCAGAACGACCCATTCTCCAACACTTACAACCCTGGATGGCGAAACCATCCCAATTTTCAGTGGGCGGGAAATTCCCAAACCCAAAGACCACCTTTTCAGTCCCGCCCACAGCCCTCTCATCACTACCAGCCGCCTCAGCCTCGGCCCAACCCTACTTATCCATCAGGGCCAAATCAAGATCAAATGTCCTTAATCCTTCAGACTCTGGCTGACATTCAAAAATCGAATGCGGCCATTCAAAAACAGCACAAGGACGAGCTTACTGAAGTTAAAACTCAGCTGGCCCAGTTGGCAAATTCTCGCCAGCCAGGCACACTCCCTTCCCAACCCCTTCCTAACCCAAATAACGTGCCAACCCAGAAGCGCGTTATGAATCCAAATTTAGGCCACGCTCAATGGATTTATCAGGCCCCTACTGCCCCATCTCCAGACGAGATGGAAGCCTCTACTTCTCGTACGGGATTTCAGCAGCAGCCACCCCTCCTACCAAATCCAAACCAAAATCAGGCCGGATTAAATTCTGTAACAACACGTAGTGGTAAGACAACTCAGGACCCGCGTTATCCAAACCACTCCCAGCCTGATAATCATGACCCTAGGATAGTTATCCAAGGTACCGCTGTTCCAGACCCACAACCTGGACCTATCCTAGAGGAACCAACCAAGATCCCGTTTCCCGAAGCCCTGACCAAGGGAAAGAAGACCACCAAACCCGTGGCCCCTGAGGAGGACCTGGTCAAGCTCTTTGAGCAGGTCCACATAAACATCCCCTTGATGGATGCAATCCGCCACGTACCAGCTTACGCACGATTTCTAAAGAATATATGTACACCCCAGCGTAAGCCGCGAACCAAGGGAGGGAGCCCAATTGTTCTGTCAGAGCAAGCCAGCTCTGTAATCCTTAGTAGACTCCCACCCAAGGCAAAAGATCCTGGAACTCCCCTGATCTCCTGTAAGATAGGTGGTACCCAATTTGACAGAGCATTGTTAGACTTAGGTGCATCTATAAATCTGATACCCACATCCTTACTTGACCATCTGGAAGAATCTGAGCTGAAACCGACTGAGGTGACATTACAATTAGCAGATCGATCTATAAAGTCACCAAAAGGGATTCTCGAGGATGTTATCGTAAGAGTGCGGGATTTCTATTTTCCAGTGGACTTTATAGTCTTAGGCATGGATGCACCTGAGAACCCTAGGGATACACCAATCATTCTAGGAAGACCTTTCTTGGCTACTGCTAGAGCCAACATCAGCTGTGAGGAGGGCCAAATAGAGCTTAAGTTTGGAGATCAAACACTGAAAATTGATATATTTAAGGCCCAACAAGGAATTAATTGCGGCGTCATCGAGCAAATTTGTGACATCAAGACTTTGGTTGATGAATCACACCTCCAGAATGACTTGAGTATGCCTCATCAACCACAGAAGGATCTTGACCCGCAAACAGAGGAGTCCAATCCGGATGTCAACAACCCAGTAACTCCCACCCTTGAACCTCACATCTATACTGAACCACCCGCTGCTGCTGAAAACCCCATCCTTGAACTGAAACCCCTTCCTGCTCATTTGAAATACATCTTTTTGGGTTCTAATCAGACCCTTCCTGTGATCATCAATTCCAACCTCAATCCTGAACAGGAATCCCGTCTGATTGTTGTCCTCCAGCAACATCGCAGAGCCATCGGATGGACCCTCGATGATTTGACTGGAATAAGTCCCTCTTATTGTACTCATCATATCTATTCAGAAGAGGGCACACGACCTTCTCGTGAAATGCAGAGACGCTTAAACCCCAATCTGCAGGAGGTCGTGAAAAAGGAGATCATCAAGTGGTTAGATGCCGGGATCATCTACCCGATCTCCGATAGTCGTTGGGTGAGCCCGATTCAGGTCGTGCCTAAGAAGGCAGGACTCACCACTATAACGACTGAGACCGGAGAAATCATTCCTACCCGATTAGCCAACTCGTGGAGAGTCTGTATAGATTACCGTCGACTCAATTCCTCCACGAAGAAGGATCATTTCCCACTACCCTTCATTGATCAAATTCTCGAAAAATTAGCGGGAAATAGGTTCTTCTGCTTCCTTGACGGGTACTCCGGTTATAACCAGGTGGCAATCCATCCTGAGGACCAAGAAAAGACCACATTCACCTGCCCCTTCGGAACGTACGCTTTCCGAAGGATGCCTTTCGGTCTTTGCAATGCACCCGCTACTTTTCAGCGATGCATGCTTGCCATATTCTCAGATATGGTAGGTGATTATCTGGAAGTCTTCATGGATGACTTTTCAGTTTTCGGAGCATCATTCGACGATTGCCTCCAACACTTGGTCCAGATACTCAGGCGGTGCATCGACGTGAATTTGGTTCTTTCCTGGGAAAAGAGCCATTTCATGGTGCCTGAGGGAATTGTCCTGGGACACTCAATTTCGGAGAAAGGTATCCAAGTGGATCGAGCTAAGGTTAATCTGATTTCTCGCCTTCCTATGCCTAGCTCGATCAGGGACATCCGATCCTTTTTAGGGCATGTCGGTTTTTATCGACGATTTATCCCTGATTTTTCAAAAATCGCACGCCCCCTGACCACTCTTCTCTCCAAGGATGTTCCCTTCGAAATCTCCAAGGAATGCACTCAAGCATTTGAAATCCTGCGTGACCGAGTCACCCAAGCCCCGATCCTACAGTCCCCTGATTGGTCTCAACCCTTTGAGATCATGTGTGATGCATCCGACTTCGCTGTAGGAGCGGTTTTGGGGCAGAAAAATGACAAGAAACCTGTGGTCATTTACTACGCCAGCAAAACACTCGATGAGGCTCAGCGTAACTATACAGTTACTGAGAAAGAGCTGCTAGCTGTAGTATTTGCCCTTGAGAAGTTCAGATCATACCTTCTGGGTTCCCATGTCATCATATACTCGGATCACACGGCTGTGAGGCATCTCCTTGCAAAGAAGGACGCGAAACCTCGATTGATCCGATGGATCTTGCTGTTGCAAGAATTTGACCTCGAGATTCGCGATAAAGCGGGAAAACAAAACGTGGTAGCTGATCACTTGTCCCGTCTTCCTTCTGAAATGATAGACCCTTCCGGACCCATCACTGAGCATTTTCCCGATGAGCACCTGCTGACTATTGGTACTAGCCTTCCATGGTTTGCTAATATTGTAAATTACTTGGCATCTCATCAGACCCCGTCCGATTGGCCGAAGGCCAAGAAAGACAAATTACGCTCCGATGCCAAGTATTACATTTGGGAAGACCCGTACCTCTTCCGCATAGGTGCCGATCAGATCATCCGGAGATGTGTCCCGGAAGGGGAAGTCAACAATATCCTCTCTTTCTGCCATGACCAGGCATGCGGTGGCCATTTTGCCGGGCATAAAACCGCATCAAAAGTCCTCCAGTGCGGCTTTTACTGGCCCACACTGTTCAAAGACGCATACAGTCATTGCAAGGCATGCAGTCGTTGCCAGACTTTGGGCAACATGAGCCATCGCGACATGATGCCTATGCAACCGATTCTAGTATGCGAAATCTTTGATGTTTGGGGGATTGATTTTATGGGCCCCTTTCCTATTTCGGATGGTTTCGAATACATTCTGTTGGCTGTGGACTACGTGTCCAAATGGATCGAAGCCATACCGACCCGAACCTGTGATCACAAAATCGTTCTCAAATTCATTCATCAACACATTTTCTCAAGGTTCGGGATTCCTCGTGCAATAATCTCTGATGGGGGGACCCATTTCACAAATGCTCAGTTTAGGTCACTGATGACCAAATACGGGGTGTCTCACCGAATCTCTACTCCTTACCACCCCCAAACTAATGGTCTAGCTGAGCTGTCGAATCGGGAGATCAAGAAAATCCTGCAGGTCACTGTTCGACCTGACAGGAAGGACTGGTCGTCCCGACTTCCGGAAGCATTGTGGGCCTATAGGACCGCCCACAAGACCCAATTGGGCATGTCTCCCTTTAGATTGGTGTACGAAAAGGCATGCCACCTTCCCGTCGAACTGGAGCATAAAGCCTATTGGGCAGTACGGAACTGTAATCTAGATCTTTCCAAGGCTGGGACCCACAGAAAACTCCAAATCAGCGAGATCGATGAATTGCGCATAGACGCGTACGAGAACTCGCAAATCTACAAGGAGCGGGTTAAAGCCTTCCACGACAAACACATCTCAAGAAAGATCTTCCATCCTGGTCAAAAGGTCCTACTCTTTGATGCCCGACTCAAACTCTTCCCAGGAAAACTGAGATCTAAGTGGGTCGGACCATATTTGGTCCGACAGGTTTTTGGAAATGGAGCAATCGAAATCAGTCCACTCAGCCACGATTCTGAACCTTTCATCGTGAATGGTCAAAGACTCAAGCCGTTCATTGATGTAACTTCTACTGATTTGGCTGAGGCATCTTATATCCTCCGTTCCCCTTGAGCTTATTGCGCCCAGCCGATGGCGTAAAACTCAGCGCTTAACGGGAGGCAGCCCGTCATTCTCTTTGAAAACCTGAAACTTGTTCTGACACCTTTCAGCACTCGAAGTTCACCCTTATAGACAGCCGACCCCAACTCAGATGTTCGCATCTGAAATTTGAAATCGTCCGCAAAAATTCAACCCGACCCATCCACTCACCCAAATTTCTGTCTTAAGGAATGAACTAAGACCCCCTAGGTTACAATGAGGACATTGCAAATCTTAGGCATGGGGGGGTAGGAAAGTGCAAAAACTTGTAAGAAAAGGTTTCAAACAAAAAATTCACATATGCCAAAAATACCATAAAAATTAAAAAAAATTTTCGAAAAAGAATAAGAGGAAAAGAGGAGAAGGAAAATTTTGTGAAGGAGAGAACAAACAAAATGAAAAAGGAGCACAAAATTATGAAAAAAAAAAAAAGAGTGATAGTCATTAGTAAGAAACTAAGGAATTAACCTAAGTTCTAGACCTCATTCAAGAAAATAACTGAAAAGTGCACAATAAGATTAGTAAGAATGCAAACCTTAGGCATTCTTGAATAGACTCTTAGTACTCATTAAGATCTGGACACTCCTCAAGAGGTTGAGGAAAATGAAAAGCTGAAGTATTAGGTCTAAGGCTTAGGAAGTATTCGGCCTCGTTAACTAATTTTTGGTTTACGGGACTCAGTAACCTAAGCACCCTAATCTCACACACAGCCTGGTTCAGTAAGCGTAAAAATCAGAATCACGCAGAAGCGTCGCAAAAATCTGAAAAGAACACCTAGAATAGGAATGGCCGATCAACACAAGTTGATTTGGACGAGTTCCCAGCGCGGAGAGGCGGGAAATCCCCTCAAAGATGCGTAACAAAATATCATCTCCTCGGTGCTTGTCTCTTAGGATATTTACATATCCTACGGGGGGCATGTAAGCACTCTGCTGGTTCAGATTCCATGGATGGCATTATCTCGAAGTGTCAATTGCCAGGGTCTGGATTCGGCCACGGAATACCATGGATGGGATTATCTCGAAATCTCAATAGCCAGGGTTCCGGGGGTTGCCATGGGCGGTGCTATCTCGAAGCATCGATCGCCAGGAACCCTTGAGGATTGATGATGGGAGCAAGGAATCTGATACAGACCGTGTTGAAAAGCTAATCCTAGGCTAGAACTAAAAAGAAAAAGAGAGAGAAAACTCTCCAAACAGAAAAAACTTTCTATCTCTCTCTTACAAAACGCACTGCGAACTGGGCCAGGGCTAAAATCATTTCAAGCACGGGTGCTTTAACCACGAAGTCCAATAAACCTTAGGTTAGTTCTTGCGGGCCTTAAAAACCTTTGCTAAAAGACTGAGGCTAAGGCTAGACAGATTTGGATCTTGATTGGTACTAGAGTATCTTTTAGGCCTATGGTCAGCATCCTAACCTAATCTATGCTCAAATAAAAAGGCACTTATCTAAAACCATTGAAAACTTCATGGTCTAGAACAAGGGTTGAAACCTTAAGTTTTTTTTTGCTAAGGGACTAGCAAAAGCTAGGCATGGGGGTATGATGAGAACCTCATCATGAGCCATAACTAGCTCATTTTGACCCAATACAAAGGATAAAAGCTCCTACATATCTCAAGGAAAAGCTTAACTCAGAGAATTCTGAGTTTGAGAAGAAAACAAGTCATAAGGGGTAAAAGTGCAATTTTACCAGTATAATCTGCATACAGGGTAATTCAGGGCCCAAACATAGGTCAAAACAGCTTAATAAGAATAAAAGTGGGATGAGATGATCTAGCAAGGGCTACAGCACTTCCAAGGAACCAAATGATAATCTGTAACCCTAAAACAACCCACTTCAATTCACAAGGTTCGAGGCAAAGTAAAAATATAATAAACCCTCTAAAATTCATAGAAAAATAATCTCTAGGGTTTAGAACCTTCAATTTGGCCTTTAGAACCCATTTTGACCTACATTGAGAACCATGCCCAATTAATAACTTAATTTGGGTTTTTGCGCAAATTGACCGGTCAAACAAGGTTTAATATGAAAATAAAATTCACCATCAGATTCCTTAGGTCCTAATTAGTCATGTATAAAAACTTGAGCCTAAGAAGAAACCTCCTTGACCGACTTCACACTTTGGTCCTCATATATTTACTCTTTGGCCCTCAACTTTTGAACCCTCGCATTTTGGCCCCTAACTCTCCTTCGTTCTTTGCAAACAGGTCCCTCCTGCAAAACCCTGCCAGCACCATGCTCCGGCGACCTTGCGCGGAGCATGGCGCCGCGCAGGGTGAGGTGGAGGACCTGGCAAGTGTACCGGGGGTGCCCTGCGTCGTCAGCCGTCGCAGGAGCACCCCCATGGTCATTGTAGCCCCCCCATACCGGCCGTGCGAACGCACGGACGGTATGGGTTCGTATTCCGACCATTCTCCGGCGAGGGAGACACGTCGTCTCCCTCCGCCTTCCTCCCTGCTTCAACCCTATAAATACCCCCCGCCGCTCCACCGACCAAAGCAGCCTGGATCTGACGGAGAAAACCCCCAGCTTTCTTCTCTTCTTTCTCCGGCAGACGCTCACCAGCTCCGGCGACTTCCTCCCCCTCCACCTCTTCGCTCTGCCGCACTACCAGCAGCAGAGACTTCCTCCCCTGCTCTTCCCGCGCCACGCCGCACCCAGCTGGCGCCTCTCCAGCCCTCTGCTCGCCGCCGCCCCTCTCCCTGAGCATCGTCTTCTCCGGCGACAGTCGATACGACTGTCGCCCTGTTCCTCCCCCTTCGTCCCTGCAGTTAAGTTAGACCTACTCCCCTTCTCCTCCTCTTTCTTTCCCCGCTTTCGATTTAGTCAATTAAGCCCTCTACCGACCCTGTTCACCCTCACCCTCTCCGCCTCCGACCACCCTCCGGCGAGCCGCTCCCATCACCTCAGCGACCCACACGGCTCGCCGACCACCGCAGAACCTCCGCCTCCTCACCCTGATCCTCTTCCGCCCCTCCACTTCCCACCAAACACCCTCTGCAGATCCACCGAACACACCCACTCCCTCGCTCACAGTTTGACCTAGGACGACCTGATAGCTCCATCTCGCCCCCTGCAGACCCCCTGACCACCTTCGCCGTGCCACGGCGAAGGTCCCCCGCCTGTCTGATTTGGCCGAGAGGCCGTTCTATTGATTTCAGGTTCCAGGCCTTGACCGCCATTGGCGAGGAAGCTCGAAGCTTGCTTGAGGTTGCTCCAAGCCTAGATATCCCAGGTTGAAGAGCCACGGCCAGCGCGAAAGAGTCTTGCGCACACACCCTGGCCCTCAATTGGAGTTGCGCGCCTCAACAGCTGATGCAATTGGAAGCACCATCCCTGCTGCAGGCGTGAGAGAAAAGGGGTGCGCGGATAGTCCCACCTCGGAACCTTATGAAGCCACACACCCACATAAATTGCAAAAGTGCCACCATCTGTTTGCCTCAGTTACCACGGGGTGAGGTCCCTCTCACCCGACCCGACCCGACTCGGCCTCGTCCGTGACCACGCTCCGCGGACCTGGCCCGACCCGATTAGACTGACCTGCACTCCTCGCCCACCACGCACGCCGGTGGGCCTGGACCCGGGCCTGACCCGAACCCGATTACCCGATAGCGCTCTGGGAGAGCTTCCGAAGAGTGATTTCAGAGAGAGAGATACGCGGGGGAGGGGGGTAGAGTAGGTTTTTGCCTCTTGACGAAAAAAAAAAACTCTGAAGTGTGCAGGCCAAAGAAGAAGAAGCAGACCCGCTGAAGAAGAAGGAGCTGCTGCACTGTAGCGAAGGCATCGTTAAGTCGTCTCAGCACCGGGGCAGACGACGGAAGGTCAGCAGCCAGAGCAGGAAAGAAGACAGGCTGAAGAAGAAGGAAGAGCAACGGCCATCGCGAAAGAAGAAAAAGAGAGGTCAAGGCAGGTGAAGACAAAGAAGAAGAAGGAATGAAGAGAAGCAAGAAGCAAGAAAAGAAGAAGACGATCTGACGAAAAAGAAAGAAAGGAAACAAGGAAGAACAGAAGAAGAAGAGCACGAGGGGAAGATCTGAAGAAAGCAGAAGAAGAAGAAGAAGAAGAAGAAGAAGAACAGGAAGAACCAAAGACAAAGAGGAAGAAAGAAGAAAAGAAGAAGAAGCCAAATTTTCATCTCTCTCTCTCTCTCTCTTTATTTTTGTAATAGAACTTGTATATCTCTAGAATACAACTTGCTCCCTGAGTTCGACCTCGGGAACTCTTTTATTTTTCCGAGTAAAAAATTTTATATGAAACGTTGGTAACAACCGGCTTTACTACAACGATATAACTGAAAGCCGAAGCTACCAGTACCCCTTGAGGACCTTGACCTTGCTGACAGTATTTTTCTCACCTATGATGATCCAGGTCAAGGTTGTGCTAGCCATACCACTTCCCCGATTGATCATGTGGTGGAGCCCCATTCTACTCGTAGTAAGCCTAATCTTGATTCTCCACGTAGGGAACCAACACCTACCATACAACATTCTGAGGATTTACATATGGCTAATGTAGGTCACACTAAGGGAATGGAGGATGAATTGGATCAATTTTAGTCTCAGGGATCCAAAGAGTCTATTTTAGAGAAGGATGATGACCCAATGGAGGAACCTGGACTAAAAGTTTGGAGTAAATCTCGAGGGGATTATGTGCTATTTGAGGACTTACCCCCTGAGGATATGAATGATTTGGTGAAATTTGGATTCCTCCCTACTTTTGATTTTGAAAATCATCCTCTGCAAAATCAAGAAGATATGGAGTTGATGTTGGAGGAGGACGAACACAATATTGAGAAGCCTAGGAGAGACTCTCAGGGACAATACATATCAATTAAGGATTTATGCCCCAAGGAGAATAAAAAATTGAGCGATATAGGCTTACTTCATAACATTGAGACTAATCCTCCTTCAGAAATAATTGAGGATACTGAAGCAACTCCTCTCCTTACTGGTGAATCACATATACACCTCGATAAAAACTTAAGTGAACCAAAAGAATTCGATGATGAAATTAATAATAATGATTCTGTTGCTTCAACCCTGCCATCAAATAAATGTGATTTGGAGTCCACCATTGAAAGTGAAAATATGACTCTCATTCTTGAGGAAATCATTAATGATAGGCAGGGTGACTTGAATTTTTCTACAACAACTATTAGGGAGAATAATACAGAATCAGAATTGTTGTTGGAACTGGACTTGATATGGACTAAGCCCTCCTTGGACTTAATCATTACCTCCCAACACCACAAACAACCCTTGCACTCCCTAACAAATTCTTGGCTCAAGTCTTTGCTCACATACATTCTTTCTGGGGAGAATATCAAGGTAGTACATCCTCAAGTGGAATGGCGAGTGTGGATTGATTCTTGTACTTTTAGTCTCACCATTCAAGGGTTTGAAATAATTATGCATACTGATGTAAACATGTTTACATCAACGATGCCAAAATGTTGAGGTGACGGGTTACTATGCTATCGTGTTTGGTTTTGAAAACCTGTCGTTGTAGTTTGAAAGCGAAGAACTCGTGTTCAACAAATAAAATTTATACCGGAATAGAAATCCTAGGTCGAACTCAGGGAGGCTACGTCGATCTATATTCGCAATTATATTTTTTTAGAGTTTTTGCTGAAAAGCGAAGCGACGTAATTACAATGAAGCAATATTAACAATCAGAATAAATGAGAGAGAGAGAGGGAAACATGCACTTGATATTCCAAAATGTTTATACAATAAAATCAGAGAAAAATTACACTAGAAAGTGGGTAATCAATTACACTAGAAAGTAGTAAAATTCTACTCTAGAAAGCAATAAATCTCCTCTAGAAAGTAGTAAAAAGAATGGAGAGAGATATCCTCCTCGATGATCGCTTGGAGGATGAGCCGGACGGGACGATGCCTGGAAGAAGGGGAATGGAGCAGGAAGAAGGAGGACGAAGCAGGAAGAACAGGAACGAAGCAGCACATTGTGTCGTTGTAGGATCTGCTTTCGAAAGGGGTGCAAATATTTGACTTTATCTCTTGAGAAGCATCCCGGATGTGGGACAAGCTTCTCTTGAGCTTTGGAGAGGGAGAGAAGAGAATGAAGGGATGCCCATTTCGTATGGAGGGGGTCTCCTTTTATAGTTGCAAGGAGTGAGGGCAATTTGATCTTTACAATTTCAAAATATTAAATTAGGGGTCTTTAGTGACGGAATTAAGCGTCACTAAAGCCCTAGTAGTGGGTGACGTGTGTTGCCCGCTCACCTCCCACACCGCCCACGTTCATCAAGTCTCGGCTGTTCGATTGTGAGATCGAACGGCTAAGATTTGATAACCGCTGCACCTCAATGCATGCCTAGCTCGTGCTATCCCGCGTTACGCACGGGCGTGCATGGGCGCGTGATCTGGATTGAGCGCTCACAGCCGCTAGATCACCATTGGGTGGTCAATCGCGCTCGCACCTCCACACCTCAGTGCCTGCTCCTTGCGACTCGAATGCGTGCCCGATCGCGAGCGAGCGCTCTACCCACTGCACTACGCACGTGGATGGACGGGCAAGCTGACTTAGGCGCACGCGATCAGGACCATTGGATTGAGATCCAACGATCGAGGCAGCTTTTCAGTTGATGCTTCAGAGAATGGGCGCACCGGTTGGGATGCACTCTCAGCTGTTGGATCTTGATCCAACAACGGAGATTCATGGATGCTAGCGGCTTCAGAAGTTGAGGATGGCTAGTTGGGCGGTCGAGATGGTGCCATGTGGCACCATCTTGGCCGTCCATCTTCTGGATGATGTAGATGGTGCCACGGGTGTCTGATTGAGTCGATTTTCACGTCGTTAGGCTGCGATCATCTATCCGAATTCATCCATGCGGTTGGATTTATCATCTGAAGTGTGGATTCACACCATCATGGCCCTTGATCTTCTAGGGTTCATTTATCTCTATCTGATGCTACAGATGTCTGATTTGGGCGATCTTGGAGTCGTTGAACTCCAATCGTTGCCCTGATCAAATCTGTACGGTTGGATCTTCGATTTGAGGCCCCAATAAAATTTTGCCCTATCCCTGAGCATAAAAGGAGATAATTAATCTCCATTTTATTCAAACTAATCTAAATGCAAGATGATGTATGCTATGCAATATTTATAGTATGTAATGCAATTCTATTCTTAAGAACATGCATAAATAGACATCTTATGTAATGTAAATATGTTTACATCACACCCCCATGCCTATCTTTTGCTAGTCCCTAGCAAAAACTATATGCTATTTATAAAAGAATTAAGTTGGGTTATTTGGGCATAAGTTATTTTCAATCATTAAGAAAATGTTTACTTAGGATTTGAACTCTCAAAGATACAACAGTACTTGGGTATCTACCAAAATGCAGACCGCCTTAAGCCCTCGCCTTATTCAAAGAAAAATTTCCTTTTCTCTTTTTCTTCTTTTCTAATTTTTTTTGGATTTTCGAGTTTAGGGTTTAAGAGTGACTTTCTACGGCCATTCAACTCACCCAAGATTTGATGAGAACCCTAAGTTCTAAGCATCTTATTGTGAATGTGATAGACTCATTAATCGACAATTAGAACGGACTTCGGGTTTTTACGCCTCTAGGTGACCTTAATAAGAGAGTTCTGCTTAAAGGTGTATCTTTACAACCGATAGCTTTCTCCCTACTTTTATTTTTATGGGATCAACACAAGGGTGAATCCAGTGTATATCTCCTCGGTTTATTCTACTTCTCCGCTTCTTCCTAAGTCTTTTGGGAATTTTAAGTGCATTTCTTGAGCTAGGTTCTGGACAACTGGTCGATGAGTTGTTACCACCGACAACTTGCCAGCCATATTCGTGTGGCGAAGTGTGGCTTATTTCTTTTGTTTTCTTTTTCTCTCTTTTTTTAAGTAGGTGGCTTCCTTGGTCTAAGATTTACCTAAAGGCAGCAAGAAGAGAATGGTCCAGTGATTGGGCTCTAGACAACCTACTTATGGGCTGTTACCCACGATAACTTGCCAGCCATATCACCCTAGAAGGTTCATTAGCTACCCAATTTCCGTTAGAACCATCGATTAATGAGTCAGTGACAAGATAGTGTGTAGTTACTTTAGACTTAAGGTTCCCTCAAATTAGAGGGCGGGTTGATAAGTCGTGTACTTATCATCCAAACTTATTTACTCAAATTAAAATAGAATTCAGGTTGGCGATGACTCAAAAAACAAATCCACATTTTAGTGGATATACGGGTTGATTAAGTCCAAAGACCTGAAGGGTCTTTGTGTTCAGATCCTAATGTAATATTTCCTAAGATTGAAAAGTCCTAATGTCCAAGTATTCCTTCCTAATTCAATTTTTTTAACTAAATAAAAGAAAATAAAATGAATCTACGGAGCTGATGAAATAATTCAAAGATGAATACACACATCTTTTAAAATCGTTCCTACTTTGGAGGACCCTTGTTATCCTCCACTTATTCTATTTTGGGAGGTCCCTTCTCATGTTCCTTTTGTTATTCCTAGACCTCCCCAAGTAGCTATGAGGTTCTCTGCTTTCATGTCTTCTGGCGATCATTTGGAATTACTCTGCATCATCAGCTCTCCAACATCCGGGGCTACTTGTTCTTTAGGCCAGCATTTTTATGCATATTTTTAGGCCCTACCTCTTTCTGTTTGGAACTAGACTTACAGGTTCCCTATAAGTCAAGCTGCCGATAGAAAATGCAGTGCTTGTTGGGAGGCAACCCAATGTTTAGAATAATGCATTCATTAGGTGATTTCCTTCCTTTTTCCCCTTGTTTTAATTCTATAATGAGGATATTGTAGGATTTAGGCATGCGGGGGGTACATTTTGCATTTTTAGGTAGTATTCATGCATTTAGGTTAGGTGCATTAAAAAAGAGAAAAAAATTCTTAAGCTGAATTGGTTAGTCCCTAGCAGAAGATTTTTGTCAAAGAGGTGCCATTGAAGATTTTCTTCTTTAATTGTTTCTTAAGTTTAGAATCCAGTACATTTACTTCACTTGCACGTAGACTGGGTAATGGATCTTTTAAGAAAATCAATGAACATTTTTAGCTTGCTAATCCCTTAAATAGTTAGTAAGGAGTCAGGCAAACTATCTTCTATTAGATCCACCTAATATTTGTAAGGAGAAAGTAGAGTGACTACTTGTGTGCTAAGTCTAGTGCAAGGACTATTAAGTTTTGGATAATTGAATGATGATACCACAGAGTTAGGCATAGTTTTCTCTCTCTATTCCTGCTTGTGAACATTGTGTGTGAATTCCTAAGAGTCACCAAATAAGGCAGATACATAGAGATTGAGTTCTAAAATAACCATGACTATGGTGGATGATTACGATTGTCCTTTATAGAATTCTCGATTGAAGGAAGGTATTATTGTTAAAGGTTTGAAATATGCTTATCCTATCCATCCTGTCTGGTGCCGAGAGTAGGCACTTCCACCAAATAAGCCACATAATATCCTCTTGAAAATCATCATTCCCAATAATGCCTCATGAATAAAAGTTTGCATCATGTTGTGTTAGTAGTTATAAAAAAAAAAAGAGAAAAAAATGAAGAAAAAAATATTTATAGAAAAATATATATATATGAAAAAAAAATGAAAAAAAGGAAAAGAAAAAAAATGTTCGAGTTTATAGCTATGTCTTTATGTCAATTTCATCATATGTTGATATCATTGAGGCAACAAAAGCACCCATTGCGATCCATCAAATTTGACCCATACCTACTTTTTCATTATTTCTGATTGCCTAAATATTAGCTGAGGAATTTTGACTTAGTTATAGGGTTATTAAGATTCTAATTAAAGTGTGAATGTCATGTGAGGCCACCCAACCTTGAATATATTTATAGAATCTGGTAAGATTTGTGATCTCAGAAAGAAAAAAAAGGAAAAAAAAAGAGTGAGCGCAAAGGAACGTGAAGAGAGTACAGTTTTTTATCCTCTCTCTAGGTTGACTTATTTGATAGTTTAAAGATTTAGAGTCTGCAGTACTAGACTACATGTAGCATTAGATGAGTGTGAGACACTAAATATAAATCCATTTGACTCAGTATCTTCTACCTAAGCCAAAAAGCCGGGGTCAAATCACAAATTATTTTCTACTTTATCCTCGAGGGAAGTAGTTGCCTATCCTAATAGAATCTTTACTAAGGGTTAAGTACGAACTTTAAATGTAAGTTGACTTTTCACTTAAATTCGTTACCTGAGTTATTCATTTTTTACATGTGTCTGGATCTCTAAATGTTTGGAATAAGGAAATAAGAAATCTTTTGGTCACTTCCATCATTTTGCACTTTTGCTAGAAACTAGCAAAACTTAGGCATGGGGGCATTTAATGAGTTCTAAGTTGTACATTTTAAAGTGTATTAATATTTGCATTTGATTATAAAATAAATGCATGCATTATAATTCATATTTGCAAAGTTTATCCGGTATTATAAATAATTATACGCATTTGTTTGATTGCAGGAATTCAAGTGCAGCCAAGTCTCATTTTTAAGACGTCTAGAGATTAATCTGGATGGCTGATGACGTTGATGATACGCACCACCACCATCTTCACCGCCTATCTGCACCCTATCCCTACTCGCATCCCAACCACTCGCGATCTTTGCCAAGTGGTTGGAGATGATATTGGCTGAAGAAACGAACAGAAGATGTGTTTAAAAGAAGAGGCACAGTGATCGATCTGGGGATCATCTTTCCCTCTAGCAGGGATCCATCATCCATTACCATGAAAAAGAGCCTACCCTGTGGACCTCAGCGAACACGATGGCCTAAGTGTGCTCCACCTTCACCTTCAATGTCTCCTGCACCCCGATGGTGATCGGTGACAGAGAGCACCACCACCACCACCAACCATCTCCAAACCCAACACCACTACTTTCCCTCACCACGAAAGCCTCGCTAACATCTAGCCACGCCACCCCTTCCTTTCCTCCTTTTATCTTTTTCTTCTTCTTCCTCCTCCAATGTCACTGTTCACCTTCTTCCACACCTAAAAGAACCTATAGCCTGCTCCACCACTCCACACTACTCGCCCTCCTCCAGCCTCCTCAAGTCATGCCATCACCACTAGCACGCATATCACGTGCTCACCGATGAGGCCTACCGTTCATGGCACCTTCCCGGCCATCTCCATGTCGACGCTAGGGACCCATCGCTGTCGGCGGAACGTCCTCCAATCGACCATCGGCAGCCATCTCATCCTGTGCCAAGATCATCAACGCGAAGCCCTCATCAAGACATGCCTTCCCCTTGATCCTCGCATCCAACCACGCTCGACCCATCACACGAGGAAGAGAGAGGAGAAATCCTTTGTTCTTTTCTTAATTAGATATTACAGAGAATGCCATTGCGAGGTTTACTATTCCTTTATTTATTGAATTAATTTATTGAAAGGAATTTGCATGAATGTCCCTCCATTTTATTTGAATTACCTAGAGTTAAATTCCTCTCATGAATAATATAGCACATGGGTTGTTGATTATATGAGCGGGTTCTGCTCCGAAGGAGATAAATATTAACAGTGTTTACCAGTACTAATATCAAGATTCTCCTATTCCCATGGTGGTGATTTTTGCATGTGCACACCTATATTCTTGATTAATTATCTAGATCGAGAATTTATGTTAGAAATGAGTGCACCAGTTAGTATGTGCACGCATTAAAATTCCTGAATAAACGAGACACCACTCACTCGTTTAATAGGCTAATTTCTCCCTATGGAGACGACCTAACTATTTTTGTGGTTAGATTTTGAGAATTAAATATTTTGAAAAGCGATTTTCTACCACGCAACGAACTATAACAACGTGACATTTTATGTTACGAATTTTATCAAAAATGAGAATCGCTCTTTCACCTGGAGGTTGTTGGACATAAACCTCTCTTTTATAAATCCATTTAGGAATGCGATCTTGATGTTCATTTGGAATAGTTTGAATCCTACGCCAAAAGCATTCAAATGGATTCTGGGAAAGCTATTGGTGCATATGTCTGATCAAAATCTATTCCTTCTTCTTGGTTGTAACCTTGGGCAATAAGTCTAGCCTTGTTTCTAACTACTTCCCCTTATTCATTTAGTTTGTTCCTAAAGACCCATTATGTCCCTATTATGGTGTGAGATTCAGGTCCTGGTATAAGTTCCCATACTTCATTCCTCTCAAATTGATTTAACTCATCTTGCACAACCACAAACCAGTATTCATCATTATAACCATCCTTTATATTCTTGGGTTCTAGTTGGGAGACAAAAGCTATAAGTGCTAAGGTATTGAGTGAAGACTTAGTTTGCACTCCTTTGGATAGGTCTCCAATCATTAGATCTTTAGGATGATCCTTTAGATAAGCCACATCCTTTTGTAATTTAGTCATTATATTTTCTTCTGGTATGCATGAAGGATCCTCTAAATGTTCATCATCTTCATTTGTAGGAGATCTAGGTTTAGATAAGGTTTTGTCAAAGGATACATGTAGTGTCTCTTCAACAATGTAAGAGGTCTTGTTGTAGACTCTATAGGCTTTACTTCTTGTGGAGTATCCTAGAAAGATTCCTTCTGTACTTCGAGCATAAAACTTGTCTAGATTATCCTTGGTGTTCAGGATAAAGTATTTACACCTAGAAACTTTGAAGTAAGATATTTTGGGAGTTCTACCAAAATATAGATCAAAGGGTGTTTTGTTTAGAATTGGTCTTACTAAGGATCTATTTTGAATGCAGCAAGTAGTGTTTACTGTCTTGGCCCAAATATATCATGGTAGCTTTGACTCTCACAACATTGTGTGGGCAAACTCTTGTAGAGTCCTATTTTTTCACTCAACTACTCCATTCTGAGGAGCTATTCTAGGAAAGGCAAACTCCTGTTTAATTCCCAAATGATTGTAGAAATAAGAAAACTATTAATTTTTAAATTCTCCTCCATGATCACTTCTTATTTTGGTAATCATATATCCTTTCTCAGTTTGTAATCTTTTCAAAAGTCTAATCAAAGCATCAAAAGTTAAGTTTTTGTTCTTGAGAAAAGATACCCAGGTGAACATAGAGAAGTCATCAATAATGACGTAAGTAGCGACAACCACCTAGACTTTCAGATTTGGTTGGTCCAAACAAGTCTAAGTGGAGTAACTCCAGGGGTCGAGAAGTGTTGACCACCTTTGTTTTAAAGGAAGTTCAAGTTAATTTTCCAAGTTCACAAAACTCACAAACTGTTACGACCCGATTCCCGAATCCCTACGATACACGAGAATCGAACCGACTCGACTGATCCCAAGACCCAGAAGTCCAACGAGAAAGTAACAAAAAAGCAGCAAAATAGACTACATTCACTATGCAAGTAACTAACAGTAACAAAAGTACAACAGTAAAGAAAAAAACTACTATAGTACATACCATCACAACAATAGAGAATTTAAACAGGTACAGAAATATGATGCTTACAATAAAAGAGTACAAGTGTAACAGAATATACTCACTACAACAGAAAAATGGTACAGCAAGTACAACACAAGTGGAACTACTGGGCTCTACCTGGCCTAGCACCCTTCGCAGCCGCAGGCTCTGGCTGCTCAACACTTGGTCCTGAAAAGGTGACAAAGGTGACACGTCAGCGAAACGCTGAGTAGAGTGGCAACCAGCTAGCTAAGAAAACATTAAAGGTAAACAAGTAGCTGTTGTTTTAATTTCTTTCTTTATTTTACACTTTCTTGACTTATTGCTCAGGTCTTTCTCTTGATCTCGAATGTTCCTCGTGGGAACGATCTTGATTGCAGTCTTTTCCGAAAAGTAGAAGTAGCAGGTGGTGCTCTCCTGGCCGGGAGAGTCCCCCGTGGTGGTCCTACCCTCAGCCAACCACCCCAAGGTCGCTAACAGACATAACAGTGACTACGGTACGCGTGATAAACGCACGAGTAGCTACCCTGCACTGGCATGCGGTCAGTCGTTTCCGTTAAAGGGTGCGCCCGAGTACAGCACGAAACTAGTATAGGGTAGAGCCCTCTTAATAACAGGGGTCTAGCACCTCCACAGTAATCAAACAGGGGTCTTGCCCCTCTATAGTCCGCGTACCCTCGCCTAACTACCCTGGTTTGCCCAGTGGGCCTAACAAGTCAGTGTAGGAAGGCTAGCAGAACGCCGGGGCCCGTGGGGTGGCTGGCGCTCTCCCTACACTAGTAGCTCTCCCCGATACTGTGTACGCGAGGGCCAAAAGTCGGTACAAAGTGGCCAGACCTAACCCCGGGTCCCTGGGGTGGCTAGCTCCGCTCTGCACTAAATCGGGGGACAGTCGCTCTCCTTGGTACTCCGTACTCAAGGGCCAGCTCACTTCCCCAATTTCATTCCATTTACCTTTCAGGAGCTCTACTCCTAATTCCCCGTAGGGTTCATGCTTATATTTCTTTAACCAAGCCAATTTAGATTTCATCATTTCAGTTTTATTTTCATATAGCCCATGTTCCCAATAGTTAATATCCATTCATATACAAGCAGCTGTTATCCAATTTCAGGCAATTATCATTGTTCTATCTACTTTTCCAAGACAGTAGTTCATGTATTTACGACATTCGTTTCAGTGTTTTTGTTCCTAGGATTCATGCCACACCCTAGGATCTATTATTCAATCTAGTTTTCCAGTCCTAGGATTCATGCCATACCCTAGGATCTATCATTCAATCTAGTTTTCAAGTCCTAGGATTCATGCCATATCCTAGGATCTATCATTCAATCTAGTTTTCAGACCCTAGGATTCATGCCATACCCTAGAATCTATTATTTATCTCAAAGGTGCATTAATGTGTGTAATATCCAAGGGGAGCCACTCTATCTGCAAATCGGAAGTAGTGGGGACGTAATCGGCAAGTCCGCGTGCCTTCGCAACCCCTAGAGCCGCAACGGGACGAGGTCCTAATACAAGGATCAATCACAAGGAACCACTCAGAACAGATAAAACTATTTTAAACAAGTAGAGGAACTAAATCTGAGAAGAACGAAATCTTAAACGTGGAAATCAGACTTCGAACGGACCCTAAATGGGTCAAAAACGATAACTCTGCCCCAAATCAGACGTCTGGAACACCTTCCAGACGTCTTAAAAGATGGTTCAGATCATACCTTACTTCTGCGCTGCTCTTCAAACGTCCAAGATCCTGCTGAACCGTTTGGACCTAGTTCCAGTCGTCCGTCGATCACTCTGGACGTCTGGAGACGCTCTCCGCCGTCTGGTGACTTGCCCAGACGTCTGATCTGTATGGGAGGGCATGTCCTCGTGCCTTCCCGAACGAAACCTGCATGCGTACGTAGCCACTCTCAATGCGACACGTCTCAAAACTTTCGGCGGAATGGCCTGCATGGCCGTGTCCGCAAGAAAGAGAAGGATGAGAATATCGTACCTTTTTGACGTCTGGATCTCACTCCAGACGTCCCCCGCGCCGTCTGGACGTAGGTCCAGACGTCTGATTCTGGAAAATTCTCCCAGAATTAGGACCTCCTCGCCTTCCACCTACTACGCACGGCCACGCCGCACCGTGTCCACCTACTGCCTGAGCTACAGCAGCACCGAGGTAACTTCCCCCAGCACCACGCTCCCGCTGCGCACTCGTCGGCCAACCTTGGGTAGCTCTGGCGAGTTCGCTCTCTCTTCCTCACGTGCTCCACCTCTTCTCCCTCTCGCTGCACCTCCTCCTCCCCGCGTGCGCCTAGCAGTAGCTGCTGTCCTCGCTCTCTCACTCTCATGCCAACACTGGAGAAGGAGGAGACGGTGGAGTGGTGGTGAGGGAGAGGGAAGGGGGTTTGAAGGCGTCGGGAGAGAGAGAAAAGAGAAGGAGACGCCTGCAGGTCGACGAATGCAGTCTGCTCGCGCACGCACGCAGACTCGCAATCGTACGTCGAAAAAAATTAAATTCTAGACGTCTGGGAAGGCGTCCAGACGTCTGACCAGACGTCTGGACCAACTCCCAGATGTCTTAAAAACGTTTGATGTCATGGGTCCTAACAACATAACAAACTCAAAGGAAGTTTCATCCCCGAAACTTGAGCTAACTAGAGTGCGGAAAAAAAAATGATATACGCATAACAAACTCGAAGAGGACCGAAGTCGGTCTGAAAAGGCGTACCCTCAAAGAGCTCCGGGTACCGCTTCCGCATAGCCGCCTCAGGCTCCTCCACAAAACCTTCACCAGGGGTACTTGCTTTCGTCTCTGCCTCCGGACGGCTCTGTCAAGAATCTGCACTGGCCGCTCTGGGTTGGTCAGGTCGTCACCCACCTCGATGCTCTCGTGGCTCAGGACATGGTTGGGATTGGCGACGTACCTCTTGAGGTTGGACACGTGGAACACGTTGTGCACACCAGAAAGCTGGGGAGGAAGGGCAAGCCTGTAAGCTACGGGTCCAACCCGCTCCAGGACCTCAAAGGGTCCCACGAATCATGGCGCGAGCTTCCCTCTCACCCTAAACCGCTGTAGGCCCTTCATGGGCGAAACGCGAAGGAAGACGTGGTCCCCAACCTCAAACTGTACCTCTCTGCATTTCCGATCTGCATAGCTCTTTTGTTTGCTCCTGATAGTGCGGAGTCACCTGTGAATCTGTTCGATCACCTCCTAACTCTGTTGGATCAGCCTGGGCCAACCTCCCACTTGGTCCCCACCTCAACCCAACTCAATGGTGCCATACACCTCCGTCCATATAGAGCCTCGTAGGGTGCCATGCCGATGCTTGAGTGATAACTGTTATTATACGCGAACTTCGCCAGGGGAAAGTGCTCCTCCAGTCCAGTACACACGTACGCAAAAGGTCCTCAAGTGTCTGCATCGTGCGCTCAGACTGTCCGTTCGTCTAGGGGTGGTAAGCTGTACTGAACCTCAACTGTGTCCCCAAGGCCTGTTGAAACTTAGCCCAAAATTGGGACGTAAAACGGGTATCCCGGTCGGATACGATCTCCCACGGAACTCCATGTAGATGTACCACGTCGCGGATATACCTCTCTGCCAACTGTGCTGGTCCCAAGGTGACTCGGATCGACAAGAAATGTGCCATCTTCGTCAATCTATCAACGATTACCCAAAATGTGTCATGTCCTCACTGGGTAACAGGCAAGCCCACCACCAAGTCCATGGTGATGCTCTCCCAATTCCACTTTGGCAGTGGAAGTGGCTGTAATGGCCCTGTAGGCCTCTGATGCTCGGCCTTCACCTACTGGCACACTAAACACTGTTGTACGAATTCACCCACATCCCGCTTCATCCCCCTCCACCAAAAGTCACATCTCGAATCATGGTACATCTTTGTGTTTTCGGGATGTATGGCGAACCTAGAACCGTGTGCCTCAGTCAGGAGATCTCTTAACAGCTCCTCGTCTTTGGGAATGCACAAACGTCCCCTCATGTGCAGTACCTGGTCTGTAAAAGAGAAGTCTCCAGGGTCTCCTGACAGCACTCTGTCATGCAATGACTGTAAGTACGGGTCGGCCATCTGCCCTGTGATGATGCGGTCTATCAGCTCTGACCATGTCTGTCGTGTCACAATCACTACCCCACAGTGCCCCAGTAACTCTAGGGGCCGCCAACTGCCCATCTCTTCCATGAGGCTCCAACTCTACTCCTGTAAACTGGCCAAGTGGGCGGGCGCCTTTCGGCTTAAGGCGTCAGCCACCACGTTGGCCTTTCCCGGGTGGTAGGAAATGATGCAGTCATAGTCCTTCAGGATCTCCAACCAACATCTCTGTCTCATGTTGAGCTCCTTTTGATCAAACAGGTATCTGAGGCTCTTGTGATCTGTGAAAATCACAAAGGTCTCACCGTACAAGTAGTGCCTCCAAGTCTTCAGCGTGAAGATGACAGCTGCCAGCTCTAGGTCATGGGTAGGGTAGCTTTGCTCATGGGGCTTTAGTTGCCGCGAAGCGTAAGCGACAACGTGACCCCTCTGCATGAGCACACCCCTTAATCTCTGCAAGGAAGCGTCCGTGTACACAACGAACCTGCCACTACTGTCTGGGATGGTGAGCACGGGAGTCCAAGTCAACCTCTCCTTCAGCTCCTGAAAACACGCCTCACAGGCATCTGTCCAAGTAAAGGGCACATCCTTCCGGGTCGGCTGTGTCATAGGATGTGCAATCTGCGAGAAGCCCCTGATAAACCGCCTGTAGTAGCCTGCCAGTCCCAAGAAACTACGGATCTCTGTAATAGTACCTGAGCACTGCCTCGACCTTGGCTGGGTCCACAGAAAAGCCATCCCAGGAGATCACATGACCTAGGAAGGTCACCTCCCTCAACCAGAACTCGCACTTGCTGTATTTGGCGTACAGCCTACGTCGTCTCTGTGTGTCCAAAACCATCCGCAAGTGCTGTCCATGCTACGCTTGATCCCGAGAATAGATGAGCACATCATCAATGAATACCACCACGAACTGGTCCAAGTACGGTCTAAACACCCGGTTCATCAAATCCATGAAGGCAGCGGGGCATTGGTCAGCCCAAACGACATGACCAGAAACTCGTAGTGTCCGTACTGGGTGCGGAAAGCTCTCTTGGAGATGTCTGCCTCCTTGATCCTCAACTGGTGGTATCCAGACCTCAAGTCGATCTTGGAGAATACCGTGGCACCTCACAGCTGGTCAAACAAGTCATCAATCCTCGGCAGCGGATACCTGTTCTTGATGGTGACCCTATTCAGCTGTCTGTAGCCCACACAAAACCATCCTTCTTCTTTACAAACAATACCGGGGCTCCCCAGGGAGACGTACTGGGTCTCACAAAGCCCTTCTCCAGAAGATCCTGCAACTGAGACTTGAGCTCTCGCAGCTCAAGTGGTGCCATCCTGTACGGTGCTGTGGAGATGGGACTGGTCCCTAGTATCAGTGAGATCTCAAACTCGATCTCACGCTCGGGTGGTAGTCCTGGAAACTCATCTGGGAACACGTCGGGGTATTCTCTGACCACCAAGATACTCTGGAAGTCTGCCACAGGGCTGGGCTCCGCCACCACACAAGCTAGGAAGCCCTCACACCCCTGACTCAAAAGTCTCGCCGCTCGAAGTGCAGAAATGCACCTGAAGCCTCTATCCACTGGCTGCCCGTGGAACTTGAAAGAAGGCAACTCCGGTATGGAGAAAACAATCTTCCTCTCAAAGCAGTTCACCAAGGCGTGGTAAGCGGATAGCCAGTCCATCCCCAAAATTACGCCAAAGTCCTCCATCTGTATCATAATCAGGTTAGCGGGAAGGCTGTGTCCCACAACACTGACCTTGCAACCTATGTACACCTCAGCTACAAACAGCTGACCACTTGGACCTTTGATCATGAACGGATCCTCTAACAACATACAGTCCTGCCCCAAATTAACCGCAAAACTGGTAGCGACAAACGAGTGCGTAGCATCGAAATCGAAAAGCGTGTAAACAAGTCTGCCAGAAACTGAGACCATATCTACCACCACTGATCCTGAAGCTCTAGCATCCCTGTGTGTTAGGGCGTTGATACGCCCCTCAGCCCTAGTTGCGGACGAAGCAGCCATACTCTGCGTCGGATGGGTAGTTGCTGGCCAGTATCCTCCCTGTGACCGCTGTCCTCCTCTTCGCGCCTGGAAACCGCGGCCTCCTACTCGCCCTCCAGTGCTCGACGCGAGAAGCATTTACTGACCTCCTGCCCTAGACGGGCAGTCCTCCTGATGTGGCTCGGCTGGCCACACTGGTAGAAAAGGGGGACTCGACTCCCGCCCTCAGTGGGTCCCTGCTGACGGCTGGGCAGGGGTCCGGTGCTAGCAGCTGGCCCCTGTTGGGGGCCCCCAAAGGCCACTGTTGGCCCCGCAAAACGTGACGGCTCTCCTGCGGGCGCCACGTGTCTCCTCTATCGTCGGCCCTGTGAGAAGTCTTGCTGATAGGGCCTCTTCCGCCCGCTGTCAGTGTCGCGTGCGGACGGGTTGGTCTCTTCGTGCGTCATAGTTGCCTCTACCACCCTCGAGAACATAGGCAGCTTCAGGGGTTTAACATACCCCCGAATCGTAGGCCGGAGCCCCTCGGTGAACCTCCAAAGGCGCTCCTCCTCAGTAGCCACGGCTGTTGCTGCGAAACGAGACAGCTCCAGGAAACGCGTACGGTACGCGCTCACCATCATCGTCCCTTGGTGGAGAGTGTGGAACTCTGCCTCCTCTGGTCCTGCCACGTTTGGGGAAAGTACTGCTCGCAGAAGAGGGTGACAAACCGGTCCCAAGTCAGCTCGTCCCTCTCCTGTCCCCTGACCCCCCTCCACCACCTGTGTGCCGCGCTCTTCAGCTGGTACGTGGCAAAGGCCATGCAGCACTCCACAAGGGGGCGAAGGGTGTCAAAAACCTTCTCAATCTGCTCGAGCCAATACTCTGCCTCGGTCGGGTCCTCATCCCCTTTGAAGGAGGGGGCTTCGGCTTCCGAAACTGTCCGAAAAGCTCAAAGTGGCGCTGAAGTGGAGATGCTGGTGCACCTCCAGGTAAAGAAGCCTCGTGCTCGGAAGTGCCGGAGGAAGGTGGGGGCGGTGGAGGCCCATCCCCTCCCCCGTGCCCAGCGCCATGTCCGTCGCGTGGTCCCACAGAGGACTCCCCTCCGCAGCACCAGGGAGAGGCGCTCATGGCGGCGGGTGGAGCTCCTCTCGCACGATGTCTTGTATCAGCTGGGCGAGGTCCTGGGCCTGGATGCTCGGGAGCAGTGGCTGGTCCACTGAGGCGTCGACCTCAACGCGCCCGCCCCTCCGACCTCATCCTTGGCTGCATTCGCGACCCACCTAGCTACCTCCTCGTCGAGGCATCTCCTGCAAGGAGACACGAACATGGAACAGAAAAGACATCAATATGAATCGATATCTAACGAAGAAGCCTAAAAACAGATGTCAAAAGATATGTTGTGGTGGCTACTCTAGTTACAGGCACATGAATTGGTTATTTTCCAGCCAGTTGGTTCACTTCTCGGGATGACCTTGCTCTGATACCATCTTGTTACGACCCGATTCCCGAATCCCTACGAGACACGAGAATCGGACCGACTCGACTAATCCCAAGACCCAGTCGTCCAATGAGAAAGTAACCAAAAAGCAGCAAAATAGACCACATTCACTATGCAAGTAACTAACAGTAACAAAAGTACAGTAGTAAAGAAAAGAACTACTACAGTACATACCACCACAACAGTAGAGAATTTAAACAGGTACAGAAATATGATGCTTACAATAAAAGAGTACAAGTGTAACAGAATATACTCACTACAACAGAAAAATGGTACAGCAAGTACAACACAAGTGGAACTACTGGGCTCTACTAGGCCTAGCACCCCCCGCAGCCGCAGGCTTTGGCTGCTCAACACCTGGTCCTGAAAAGGTGACAAAGGTGACACGTCAGCGAAACGCTGAGTAGAGTGGAAACCAGCTAGCTAAGAAAACATTAAAGGCAAACAAGTAGCTGTTGTTTTAATTTCTTTCTTTATTTTACACTTTCTTGGCTTATTGCTCAGGTCTTTCTCTTGATCTCGAATGTTCCTCCTGGGAACGATCTTGATTGTAGTCTTTTTCCGAAAAGTAGAAGTAGCACGTGGTGCTCTTTTGGCCGGGAGAGTCCCCCGTGGTGGTCCTACCCTCAGTCAACCACCCCAAGGTCACTGACAAACGTAACGGTGACTACGGCACGCACGATAAATGCACGGGTAGCTACCCCGCACTGGCACGCGGTCAGTCGTTTCCGTTAACAGGTGTGCCAAAGTATAGCACGAAACTAGTATAGGGCAGAGCCCTCTCAGTAACTGGGTTCTAGCCCCTCCACAGTAACCAAACAGGGGTCTTGTCCCTCCACAATCTGCGTAGCCTCGCCTAACCACCCTGTTTTGCCCAGTGGTTCTAACAAGCCGGTGTAGGAAGGCTAGCAGAACGCCGGGGCCCGTGGGGTGGCTAGTGCTCTCCCTACACTAGTAGCTCTCCCCGGTACTGTGTACGCGAGGGCCAAAAGTCGGTACAAAGTGGCCAGACCTAACCCCGGGTCCCTGGGGTGGCTAGCTCCCCTCTGCACTAAATCGGGGGACAGTCGCTCTCCTTGGTACTCCGTACTCAAGGGCCAGCTCACTTCCCCAATTCCAATCCATTTACCTTTCAGGAGCTCTACTCCTAATTCCCCGTAGGGTTCATGCTTATATTTCTTTAACCAAGCCAATTTAGATTTCATCATTTCAGTTTTATTTTCATATAGCCCATGTTCCCAACAGTTAATATCCATTCATATACAAGCAGCTGTTATCCAATTTCAGGCAATTATCATTGTTCTATCTACTTTTCCAAGACTGCAGTTCATGTATTCACGAAATTCGTTTCAGTGTTTTTGTTCCTAGGATTCATGCCACACCCTAGGATCTATTATTCAATCTAGTTTTCCAGTCCTAGGATTCATGCCATACCCTAGGATCTATCATTCAATCTAGTTTTCAAGTCCTAGGATTCATGCCATATCCTAGGATCTATCATTCAATCTAGTTTTCAGACCCTAGGATTCATGCCATACCCTAGAATCTATTATTTATCTCAAAGGTGCATTAATGTTGGTAATATCCAAGGGGAGCCACTCTACCCGCAAATCAGAAGTAGTGGGAACGTAATCGGCAGGTCCGCGTGCCTCCGCAACCCCTAGAGCCGCAATGGGACGAGGTCCTAATACAATGATCAATCATAAGGAACCACTCAGAATAGGATAAAGCTATTTTAAACAAGTAGAGGAACTAAATCTGAGAAGAACGAAATCTCAAACATGAAAATCAGACTTCGAACGGACCCTAAACGGGTCAAAAATGACAACTCTGCCCCAAATCAGACGTCCGGAACACCTTCCAGATGTCTTAAAAGATGGTTTAGATCATACCTTACTTTTGCGCTGCGCTTTAGATGTCCAGGATCCTACTGAACTATCTGGACCTATTTCCAGACGTCCGTCGATCACTCCAAACGTCTGGAGACGCTCTCCACCGTCTGGTGACTTGCCCAGACGTCCGATCTGTGTGGGAGGGCGTGTCCTCACGCCTTCCCGAACGAAACCTGCACGCGTACGCAGCCACTCTCAACGCGACATGTCTCAGAACTTTCGGCGGAACGACCTGCATGGCCACGTCCACAAGAAAGAGAAGGATGAGAATATCGTACCTTTCAGATGTCTGGATCTCACTCCAGACGTCCCCCGCGCCGTTTGGACGTAGGTCCAGACGTATGATTCTGGGAAATTTTCCCAGAATCAGGACCTCCTCGCCTTCCGCCTGCTGCCTGAGCTGCAGCAGCATCAGGGTAAGTTCCCCCAGCACCACGCATCCGCTACGCACCCGTCGGCCAGCCCTGGGCAGCTCTGGTGAGTTCTCTCTCTCTTCCTCACGGGCTCCTCCTCTTCTCCCTCTTGCTGCACCTCCTCCCCGCGCGCGCCTGGCAGCAGCTGCTGCCCTTGCTCTCTCACTCTCATGCCAACACTGGAGAAGAAGGAGGAGATGGTGGAGTGGTGGTGAGGGAGAGGGAAGGGGGGAAGAGGATATTTGAAGGCGTCAGGGAGAGAGAGAAAAGAGAAGGAGATGCCTGCAGGTCGGCGGGCGCAGTCTGTGCGTGCATGCACGCAGACTTGCAATCATACGTCGAAAAAATTAAATTCCAGATGTCTGGGAAGGCATCCAGATGTCTGGACCAACTCCCAGACGTCTTAAAAACGTTTGATGTCGTGGGTCTTAACACAAACTTTACTTTTCTTGAAATTAATTTTTAGCAAACCTTTAATTAGATCATGTTTCACCAGCTTATTTTCCATGTGAGCATGTCTTAGTCTTTTATGCCAGAGTTTTGCCTCATTGTCAAATGCGACTCGACAATTATAGGTGTCACGTTTATCAAAGTCAACAATATAGATGTATTTATATCTATGACCTTTAAGTAAACTTATTTTTGTTTGTTTGTCTTTTATTTCAAAATCTTTTGATGTAAAATTAATTTTATACCCTTTATCACAAATTTGACTAACTCTAAGAAAATTATGTTTTAAGCCTTTAACTAAATAAACATTATCAAAAGATGTTGAGGAATTACCAATTTGGACAGTACCAATAACATGGCCTTTGTGGTTGTTACCAGATGTAACTATTCCACCTTCCTTGCGTTAGAGCTCTAGTAATAATTCTTCTTCACTAGTCATATGCTTTGAACAACCGCTCATCATTGAATTTGTAAATGGGCTTGAGACTTCCATTTCATTCTTGATATGTCCATTGTTTATAATCTACTTAGTCTTTGTGACCTACAAAGCAGAATTTCAAGGTATCTTTTGGTGCCCATTTTTTCTTAATGGGCCCACTTTTGTTAGTTTGGTTGGCCTTATAATATGTGGTATAAGGCGGATACCTATTCCCAACCTTTTGGCTAGAAGGCTTATGTGTGCCCTTTTGTTGTTTGGAGCGAGAAGATTCATAATCAATTTTAGGTGTATACCCTAGACCAAACTTTGTGGTGTTTTGAGTTTGTGTTCCTAATAGCTTTTCAAGATTGTGCCTTCCCTTGGTAAACTTTGCTAGATCATTAACAAGAGTAGCTAATTTGTTTTTGAGTTTATCAAGATCTAACTTCAAGGAGTCTATATGTGCTTTTAGTGCGGTGATTTCAAGAGATAGCTCATAGTTTTGAGGTGCATATTTGTGTTTAAGAGCATTTTCATCTTCTAGGGTTTTTGCTAGCCTTTTGTTCTCAGCCTTAAGTGATTTAACAAGATCATGCATTTCGTAGAAAGCTTCTAATAATTCATTAAGTGTAAAAGAAGTTACCTCATCTTTTAAAGACATGAGTTTGAGAAGAGCTTCTTCACCTGAAGTTTCTTCTTCTTTTGAACTTGATTCAAAGTCATCCCAAGTGGCGTGGAATGCTTTCTTCTCCCCTTCTCAAGGCTTTCTTTATCTTCTTTCTTTCCGACTCTTTCTTAAGAAGTGGATAATCCTTTCAAATGTGTCCCTTCTTTCTACAATTGTAGCAGATAACAACTTCTTGTTTTGATTCCTCCTTTCTTCAGTTCCTTTTGGTTTTCAAGCATTTTCATAATTTTCTAGAAAGAAGAGCGATGTCATTTTCGTTTTCACTGCTTAATTGTTCTGAGCAATCATTCACTTCTAGTGCTATGTCCTTCTTCATCCCTTCACTTTCATTTTCCTTCATATGCTGGAGTTGGACTTCATAAGCCATTAGGCTACCGATAAGATCATCCAACTGTAGTGTTGACAAATCCTTAGACTCTTGTATTGAGGTAGTCTTTGTTTCCCAATCACTGGTGAGGGATTGAGGAATTTTTTTTATGAGAGCTTCATTCTTTCTATCCTGATCGAGACTTCTTAAAGAGTTTATAACATAGTGAATCTTCTATACATCTCTTTGATCATCTCTTCTTTCTTCATTCCGAATAACTCATATTTTTGAGTCAACAGATTGATTCGTGTCTCTTTGACTTTGGAGGTATGTTGTGGGTGACTTCCAATGTCTTTCAAATTTCAAAGATAGTCTTTCAGGAAAAAACAACTACCTAAGCTTCCCAGCTTAGGATTTTTTCGACTAGGCAAAGCTAGTCAATCCACTAAGAAATGTACCACTTAAAATGAGGGTAGCACAACCTCTTATAATAGCCCATCTCTTTTTTATCCTGAAGAGAAGAATAAGAAAAATAATAAGGTCTCCCAAACAACTTAGGACCCTAAACAAACTGATCGAAAAGAAATAGTACAACTTATTTCCTAAGGAACCTCAAATAAGCATATAGTTTCAAACCAAATATTTCATAGAGGCTCAGGACAAAGTGCTTAGAAAGCGGGGCAGAAGGGGCGTAGAAGCACTTGAAAGAGACAGTAAGAACACCTTTAGAGTAGAAGATTTTCTCTTTGAAGTTGTATATCTAAGAGGCTACATAGGTGCCCTATTTATACTTGAAATCCGAGCAATTTGGAAAACTACTTAAAAGCTGTTGGTCGATCAAATTAATTTATTGTTCAATCAAAAAGCCTATTGATCGATTAATTAAATACTGTGATCGATCACTTATTGATCATTTAATCTAATATTTTGATCAATTAATTGTTTGGATTAAGACTTCCTGATTTGCTGAAATTTGATAGATCTATTTTAGTAATTGATTGATCAATCTACTTTGGTTGATCACCTTTATATTTTGTTCGATCAAAGGCCCAATAACATGGATTTTAACGTTTATCAGTACTTCGAAAAAATATTTGAGGTTCTGTACAATAAATCTAGACTCAAGAAAATAAAAGATAAAGGACTTGTCTTCTGAGATATCCTTTCACTTGCCAAGATCCAAGATAGATTTCTTGAAAGATTTGTTTGCAAATAAACATAATTTTGGTGCATCAAAATTGAGGTGTCAACAATAATCTTAGGACACCATTATATAAGGAGCCTCAAGGAGTATGTGTAAGAGCACCTACTTCTCTTGCTTGCAAGACTTGTAAGCCAAAACAACGCTTTGATTTGTAATTCAAAACATAGAGTGAATAGAAGACCTAATCCTTCCAAAGGTGTAGCCCAGGTTTTTTGCAAGGTTCCAGATTTTGGTATCAACATTGTATCAACTCAAAATATCCCCGATATCCTAGAATTTAATGCAAATGGCTCAAAATAAATTAAATGTCACAAATTTTATGAAATTATGATTTTAATTACTTCTACATGCATGGAGAAATGTCTATAAAGATGAAATCATACATTTTAAGTGAAACATAATATGAAAAATATACTCGAAGACCACAATCCAAGTGGCAGATTAATTCGTTATTTAACTAATAGGATAGATTAAAACCCTTAGTCAAGCCAATAATTGAAGAAATCTCATCAATCAAATTCAAAATGGACAACAAATATGGTTTTGAGATGGGATTTGGAACTACAAAATTACTATAAAACATAATATTATTTCATTATTTGACTAAGATAATAGGTAGAGAATGTTAATCTAAGAGATCAAACTCAGAATGAACAATAACACATGTTTAAGGTTGAGATTAAGAGCCAAAAAGCTAAAAACATCACAAAAGAAGAGTTTATATGAAGATTAACTTTAGAAACTCAAATCATAAATAAAATGATTATTTTAATGAAAGATTTGAGTTGAAATGGGATATCTATCCTTTAGTCGTGAGCAAAGAGGGAAATGGGACCAAATAGCATCTATAATGCTAATGCAATGGGCTTGATTTGGGAATAGTGACATTTCCAAGGGATATATCCCCATATTGGTGTTATATCCACCGATATATAGAATATTCTATTACAACCTTTGTTGATATATGTGATATCGTTGATACCATCAATATATCAACAATATATCATCGATATCTTGGAATAACAATATTCCATGGGTATTTCTTTGGGCTTTATTGGCAATACATGATATATCGATGGTATGTCGCGATATTTGATTCCTTGGTTTTATGGATGAATTTGACCAAAATCTTTGTTTCCTTTCTTTGCTTTCTTGTTTTGAGCTTTGTCATGATTGGATATTGTTTGATGAAGCGATGGTAACACTATCATTTACCATAACTAGCTTGAATTAGTTGGAATAAGGAGATAAATGCTCTTGAATAATCGCCTGAGGATCGTAATTCCACTCAAATATGTTTTGAGGAGAGAATAATAAAATAGGGTTACATTTGTAGTTTTAACATCACATCATGAATGTAGAGTAACCACGGGATCACCTAAGGGTTAATTAGAGGTTAATTAAGCATTAAAGACTAAAAAGTGGGTCAACATTGATAGAAATAGGGTTTCACGTACTTCGAGAATGAAAACAATACACAAAACCCTAATTCTCAACTTGCTTAAATTGAAGATGTTCTTGTCAGGATAAAATTCATCTAAACCTTCTAAAATTCATAAAAAAATATTATAAGATGTTTGGTACTCTTGATTTAACCATCTGAACCAATTTTAACCTAGAATAGAGTTTTAGATGAGATTCTACCCTAATTTAGGTTTCTATGCAAATTTTCCAATCAAACATGGTCAAAATTCAAATCCAAGTTCAGCATTAGATTTCGTGGGTCCAAATTAAATTAATACCAAAATTTGGGCGAAATCGGAGTCCATTTTAACTTAGTTTGCAATTTAATCCCTAAAATCTCTATTCTTCACATCTAAGCCCCTAACTTTCAAATTTATTTTATTTGGGTCCCTAACTTCTCATCATTTTCTTCAAACAGATCCTTACCACCATTTTTAGCTCAACCGACCTAAGCACGTTCTTTGACCGAACCAAAACAGTATCAAACCTACACCAAATCCTACCAAATTTAGTGGGATTAATGTTCACACGACAGGGAATCACATGAATGTGATTTGGGACTCGAATCTTGCAAGGAAAGCCCCCACTGAATCTGATAAAATGTGGAAATTTCTTGTTCCCAAAATTGACTCGAGTGCACCTAATTTCCTATTTGGAGCTTGAAACCAAGATCTATAAAAGCTCCTCGTTTTCCCAGCATCAAGAGGAGTCCGGTTTGGCCATAAAATTCTTCTTCCTTCTCTCCCTCTGGCTGCCTCCACCGTGACTCTGACGAGCTCCAAAAATCCCCTTCATTTCCCTTTGCCACGTATAATAAGCAGAGGGAATTTCTTCCTCAGCTTCCTTCTCTCCTCTTCAGCCACAGTAGGAGCTGCTTCGACCCCTTCCTCCTCTCTGGCATCAACCAATCACAGTTGACGCCAACTCCCCTCCTTTCGTCCTTAATTTAGGTTCCTTCTCTCCCTCTCTTACCGCAGCTTAGGTTCCAATCCCTAGTTCCCTATTTTGACCATTGTCCACTACCTCCCCCATCGTCTTCTCCATCGACAGCCATGCCTCCAGCGAGGCCACCACCCTGCTACACACCACTAATTACCACGCTACCACCTCCATGAGCTCTACCTCATCTTACTCATCAAAAGCCCTCAATAAATTTCACCTTCCATCCACCCTTCTACTCTACCGAACAACACTTCCTCCACTCACCTTCTCCCTCTCTGATAGCCCATTGCCAGGCATCTTACACCCTAATTCCACCACCATCATCCTCGCCACCACTTGGCAAAGCTTTTGAACGATCTAAATGGGGTGATAAGCCCATATTCATGGATTTCAGGTCACAATTGGATCTCTGACATTGCCGTCGTCACCTCTACGTCCAACCGCCGTGATCCATTCGTCTCCAGCCACTATTTCGCATCCAATAGCTATAGTTTGATCTCGTAAGGACATCAGCTTCACCAATCAAGCAAAAGCGAGATAGCAATAGCAATAATTACATTCCCTTCCATCATCAGCTGCACACAAGGGAGGAGAAGGGGACTTAGTCCCACATCGTCTGCGAAAAATTCCCAGAGGCACATAAAAGGAAATCTCACCGTAGCCTCCGTGCCCAAGACATGGGGGTCAGGTCCCCATGCATGCGCTCTCATACGCCCTTACACACTCACCCACTACACCTTGTCAGTGGGTTTGGACCCTATATTCGACCCGATTACCTGATTAGATCTGATTAGGAGAAATTTCTAAGGAGGGTAGGGGTAGGTTTTGCACCTTGATATTCATGCCTAAATGCTCAACACTTAGCAAGATTTGGAGATGCTGACTCTGTGCTGGTGCTCTTGTGCCTTGTGATACTTGGAGGCATTTAAGGCATTTGCCCCTTGTGGTCGACATTTGATCTTGGTCGCTGTTGACATATTGAGATGCTTATCTGACGTGGATATTGGAATAAGTGGTTTGAGACCACTGTAGCAATTTTGAGTTGGTTAAGAAGTTGATTTACTTGGTTTATATGCTTAATGTGGGAGATTAAGTGGTGATCGAAATCACCATTTTTGGGGTTTCTAATCATCTTTTTGTCCTTTATTTCTTGAGATACAATTTGGGCTATTATTGAATATATTTTGATTGATTGATTCTCATTTGTTGTGCTCATTATTTCTAAATTGCGATTAGTGTTGTGAATTCCAATTTGCTCCCTGTGAACGACCTTGGACTCACCTTTGTTTTCCAAGTTTATAAATTTAAGTGTTGTTGCAATTTTTGTCCTATATTATGATGCTATATTTTAAACGATGATTCTCACATGCAACATGAAGGGTTGGACTACTCCATGATATCAGCTCAAGCAAGTCAACCCAAAAGCTAGATTGGGCATTAAACTTGCAACCCTTCATTTGGCATCATTGTGGGAATGATTCCCATCTAATGATGATGGATCATGCTCATGGAGGAAAATAAGGACACTAGTTGCTGGCCCATTTGGCTTGTTAAAGGATGAAGTCCCTCAGTGTATGAGGGGAACTCCTTTAGAGCAAAAGCCAAAGATTGTGCCTATGTAGCCCAACCCTCCTGAAGGAAAGGAGAGGCATGTTTCAAATGGAAGCTCCTCCCAGCCAACCCCTACCCTGGACAATATCTAAGAGATGGAAGTGCTCCGACACTACCTCTAGGCCTAGAAAAGACTTTTAGGAAGAAGGCAGTTGAGAAAAATAGTTGAAGTATGGGCTGGAGTGTGACGACCTGAATCTCGCCAAGTGACGAAACCCAGGTCATTGTGTGCTACCAACTAGCACGAACACCCATAAGATCGCAGTCACCCAACACATAGCCATAAAATGTCAATTGCCAACATTCATTCATGATGCATTAAATTAAAGAGAACTAAAATGCTGACAATATAATTAAAATTCACCATAAAGCAGAAAGTAAAGAGAGTCTCCTACAATCACCAAAAAGACAAGAAAATTAAATCTAACAGCAGAAAGAACCTACTACTACAAGCCACTGCCTTAAGACAGACTGTCTTCTCAGGTAGGACCCAATTCCAGCAACACTTGACTACGAAACTCGAAACTATACGTCAGTGAAAATTGAGTAGAGTAGACAACGAAACAAGTGGTAATAGTAACAGGAGTACAAAAAAGGGCACTGCATCAATAGTTCATCCATTTATAATTTATTTCTTAGCTAATTCTGTTCACGTACCTTATCCATGTTCTTATAGTTCTCAATCCGTAAATTGATGTCTTGGGGCACCAGACGATCTTGTGTAACTTCCTATAGTGCAAGATCGATATAAGCCATCCTCCTGGCTAGAAAGATCGATTATACCCATTGAGTCTCCATACTCCATCACTCTGGGGTCATTGCAAAACGAGGTGGTGCTTAATTGTGTAGCATGAACACGTACAAACTCTACGTATGATGAATCACTGACAACCAATGACCCACCCTCTGGTCGAGAAAACCAAATCTTGAGCCTTGCATCCCGCTACCCCAGTTGGCCGCTAAGTCTAACCAAAGAGTCGTAGGGAGGCCACCAACTCCCTAAACTAGCCCCTGCAACCTATATGAAAGACCAAGCTATAGCCAAACTTCAGCGAGTAGTGGGGCTAAAACCAGTTATCTTATTCTTTTAATTCTCAACATATCCGTCATGTTGATTATATAATCAATTCTAGATAACTATATCTCTTATTTTTGTTAATTCAGAAAATCCTTAGTAATTTTATATTACTAATTCCAGTATTAACAGATATCCTCATTATCATCCAACCTATCTGTTTACAGGTAGTTTTTCAGTAGAGTACGGATTCGTACTCGGGTCCCTAAGAAAAAGTTTTTGATTTAATGAAGGAAAAGCTTTTCCTTCTCTCTTCCTCTCTTAATTTAAGAGACTTGGAGAAAGATGACAACCCAAGGACCCAAAAGGGTCCTTATATAGGCCCAAAGGTTGCAAATAGGTTTAGTAGGGTGAAATACCCAAAATACCCCTAGAGTTGGGTCCACCTTACATTTAGGTCATTGTTGACTTGTTTTGGCCATAACTAGAGTTATACACCTCAGATTCGCGTGAAATAGGAATTGTAGGAAAGCTTGCGACTAGAGGAATCAAAAGGTACTATATATGGAATCCTTTTGATAATGTTTAGCTAGGGGTTGACTTGAAATACACACTTTTGGCAATTTAAGGAGGTGCTGACACTAGTACCGAACCACAACCAGGTTTCCTGGTTTGAATTGACTTGAATCACCTTGAAATGACTCAGAGCCTAGATTTTGGGATGTTACATGGAGTCATGGCACCCACTCTTAAAAGAAAAAAAGCTACACAAAGGGAATCCTATCCAATGATAATCCTAGTTTGTACAAGGATGCTTGAATGTATTTTGAAAGGAAGATGAAGAGGTTGTCCCATGACCATTCTCATAAACCAATACCAAAAATGTGTTGAGGTTGAAGATTCCGGACAAGTACGAAAGATCTCAATACAAAACCTATGATGGTGACTTCGATTTGATCGACCACTTCAACTACTTTAGAGGTGTGATGTGCTTAGAAGAGGTAGAAAACAAGGCTTGCTACCAAGCCTTTCCCTGTGACTCTTAAGGGGAAGAAGTAGGTGTGGTTTAAAAAGTTTCTAGACAACTTAATTGACTCTTACAAGTAACTTGAGGTCCTCTTCCTAGACCAATTCAAGATTTGTTAGAAGCTACAAGATGATCTTACAATACTCTCGATGATCATACAGGGTTGAGGGGAAAGTCTAAGGGAATACCTCATGTAGTTTAAAGACCAGTACCTCAACTCAAAGGGATCGGTGAAGATGTCGTCATATGTAATTTCATGTTGGGTTTGCAATGTGGTGACTTCTACAAGAAGTTGAATTGCCACAAGCCCTGATTTGTGCGAGAGGCCTTGATGCATGTAGGCCCCTTCATTCAAGAAGAGGAGATGCTACATCTAAAGACCAAATGCCACCAGACAATCACCGCACGGTTGGGTGCAAGGAGGAAGGACATTTTGAACCCTAATCTCCTTCCAATTAGTCAAGGTCGTGGCTGGAGATGGTCCAACAGCTAGGAGAGAGTGAACAACCACCTTGCTAAACTACCAGTCCCTTTCGTAGCCCTAATGGTTGAGGTGAAAAAGAACCCACAAGTCATGCTCCTAGAGTGAAAAGGGAAGCCTTAGAAGAATGGAAAGTTTTATGAGTTCCATGGGAGGTTAGGCTACTTGAGCAACCAATGTCATAATGATGGAAACACCATCATGAGCCATAACTAGCTAAATTTTATCTATTTAAGTCATTAAATGCTCTTACATAACCGCCAGAGGACTGCAATTCATTGCATAATCATTCTAAGGAAAAGACAAGAAACCAAGGTTAAAACTGTAATTTTACCATCACATCATGAATGCAAAATAACCACGGGTTTTCTCAGGGGTTAATTAAGGGTCAAATGGTCCTAAAAGGCTAACAAGTGGGTTAGAATAGACAGAAAAGGATTTTCACGTGTTTTGAGAATTAAATGACTTCTGAAACCCTAAAAACAGACCTGCTTAATTAACTGAGGTTCTGGTCAGGATAAAATTCACCTAAACCCTCTAAAATTTAAGATAAAATTCACCCAAACCCTCTAAAATTCATATAAAAATATTCTCTAGGGTTTGGTATCTTCAATTTTACCATCAGAACCTGTCTTGACCTAAAATAAAGTCTCAGACTGACATTTACCCTTATTTGGGTTTTTACATAAATTACCTAGTCAAAAGTGGTCAAAACCAAAATCCAACTTCATTATTTGATTCCTTAGGTCCAAATTAGGTTTATACCAAAATTTGGACCCAATCTGAGATTGTCTTGACCTAGGTTGCAACTTGGTCCTCTTTGATCACACATATGCCCTTAACTTTCAAAATCCTTACAAAAATCCCCCTAACTTTGTCGTTGTCTTTGTCAATAGGTCCCTAGCACCATTAAAGGCAATGTTGAGCTTCACCGTTGAGATCGAGCAAGGATTTCTCACTCGATTCTCAATCAATTAGTCCCAAAATAGATACTCAAATTCTTGACGAAGTTGCCTTCCATTTGAGCCACGTCTTGGGCTCCAAGTCTTGCCCAAATCCTAATGCGAATTCATTAAAAATTGGGTTTCCAACTCTGTGACCTTCTAAGCTTGGGAAGCTTGCTTCCCAAGATCTAATCACCCTCTAACGGCCTATATAAGACTCCCCAGGGCAAACGGTTCTTCCCACACTCGAATTCGGCCTTGAACACCTCAAATTCCTCTCTTCTTTCTTGGTCGAATTGCTCCTCGACATCTGGCGACCTCCTCCGTCTCTATTCTTCCTCCATTTGCAATACTGGAGATGGAGCTATCTTTCTCATCTTCTTCCGCGTCGAGCCGTACCTGCCGATGCCCCTTTCGCCGTTTCCAACCCACCGGAGCAGCCTCCTTCTCCGACTTCGGCCATACCGCAACCGGCACCATCTCCGCTCCCCTTCCTCTGCTACCTCTCTCGAATGACTCCTCAACTTCCCTTCATCACGACAATACCATCAACACTCCGTTTCAACCCCCGCACAGTCGTCCACGACTCCACTTCCATCTCGCTGGCATACCTCCAACGAGCCCTAGGAGCCACCACACATGCCCAAACGAGTTGATACCACCTCCCACACCTCCGCCGTTTCCACACGGGTAAAACCCCTCAAGAAATTGAGGGGATTACTTGCCCAAACACTCCCCCAAACACCATCACCTTCACACGCATAGTCCACCTCCGCCAGCACCCACAGACCACACTCGCACCACGCTGACCCCCTCATCAAGTTCACCGTGGTCCGGCGAAGCCTTTAAGCTTTTTGATGTGGCCAAAAGGCCTTATTATTGATTCTAGGTACCAGCCTCCTCCGCCATTAATGCCAAGCTTCGAGCATGCTCAGAGCTTGCTTCCCAGCCGATAGCTCTAGGTCTTTGACTACAGACGAAGCGGATTTGGTCCAGGAACATGCTTGCCCAATAAATTGGAGCTGTTGACCGCTCCTTGCACACGAATTGGACGAAGGCATCAGCAGGCAGCGTGCATGAGGAAAGGGGAACAGATAGTCCCACATCGTGAGTTTTGGAGCAGGTATGGTTGCATAAATTGTATTTGTGATACGGGCTTATCGCCTCATACACAAGGGGTGAGGTCCCTCACACCCTTCACTCGGCCTCGTCAGCGACATTGCCCCTGCGGATCTGGCCTGGTCCGATTACCCGCCTACGCTATACACTCCTCACTCACCACCCACTGCAGGTGAGCCTGGACCTGGGTGCGCTCTAGGTTTGATTACTCATATACCCGGTACTATTGAAGGCCTTGGGAGAGTGTGAGCCAAGGAGAGAAAGAGAGGAGAGCATGTGGGGGTCAGGAGGGTTTTACTCTCTGGAGAATTGGCTCAACACTTAGCCAAATTTGAGACCCCTTCCCCCTCTGTGTGAAGAAGAGAAGAAGAAGAGAAGGAGAACGAAAAGAACAGAGAATGAAGAAGAACAGAGGAAGAGTCTAAGAAGAAGAAAAGAAGAAGAGGAAGAGAAGAAGAGCCGCAGGAGTAGAAGAGTTTGTGAAGAAGGAAAGCAAGAGAAGAAGAGAAGAAGAAGAAATCAAAGAAAGAAGAAGCAGAGCACTGTTCATCTAGACGTTTAAGACATCTAATCATTCAATCAGACGGCTGATTTGAGTTGATTTCTACATAGTTATTGAGTTCCATTTGATATTATTGTAGGGAGTAATTGGTGATTCAAATCACCATTTTACTCCATTCTTTTTTGCAGTCTGACACTTGACATTATTGCCACATTATTCTGAATCAATTCTTGATTATAATTTCTTATCTCTATTGTTTTAAATTGCAATCTTGAGAATTGAATTCCTACTTGCTCCCAACGAACGACCTCGGACTTTTCGAGTATAAATTTTATCTATTTTTCGCAAGATTTTGACTATACTGCAACGCAACGATTTAAAACCCGATCTCGAGCGACTAACACATAGCTTATGCTTTTGGATAAACATACATTTGCTCTGGAGAGCTAGATCTATCTAACTTTATGTTATAGGAGCCCTTAAAAGCACTAGTCACATATCAGGAGGACAAGGAACTTAACAAGGGGAATCCATCGACTGGCTATGACCTCCTTAAGGCCTAGTTTGGCAAACGGGTTAATCCATGAAAATGGGGGTTAACCCTACTTGGTAGATGGGATATCCTAACATGGGTTAAGGGCACTTAACTCGAGATAAGTTGTTCTTGGATTCATATAGGATAAGAATTTTGAAGGGTTATCCCATGAATTTCCATGGGTTAACCTTGGGGCCCTATCCCTCCTACATCGTTCCCAACATATGGTTGTTAGAGATAAATACCATCCTTGCCCTTGTTGATATCCCATTGATTGGGGTTCTCTTTCAATGAATCCCTAAAAAATAAAAAAAGCAAAGAAAGAAAAAAGAAAAACACCACAATTTGATATTGCCATACGGGGTTAACCTTTTATGTACAATATGAATCCCTCGTTTCAATAGTTTTATGGTTGTTTGCTTTTTTTTTTTGCTTTCTCAGCTTAATTAAAGAGATCTAAAAGTCATATATTAGTAATTATCGCCATAAACTAAAAAGAGTAGAAAGCAACCTAGAAGATGTTCATCCCTTCTGAGAATGCCTCCTCAAGTTATTAAAAAAATTCAAATTGAACTCATATTTACTAAATTCAAAAGAGAGTGACATGTACATGGTTACTAAAAATTAAGGTCCCTTTACTTAGATGAACTAAGAAAGAAAGATATCAGTTATATTAATTAGAAATGTAGTTAATAAAACATTACCTCTCAAGTTATACATAATGACAACTTATTTTAATTAATATAATTTTAACTACAATTAAAACAAATAAAACTTCTTACATCAAATAAAATATTTATTAGAAATAATAAATTATAATTGTCTTATTAGAGCTAACTACCATGAACAATCAACTAACTTTCAAACTAATAACTACAAGGACAAAAATGTCATTATGCAGCTTATCTCATCAACAAACTCCCAAACAACAAACTTCTACACACAGGATAACCCTCCAGATTATCCCTCTGCATTCCAAATAGCCATAGGTTAACCTTCTAGGATAACCCTTATCACTTCCAAACAAAAATATAGGATAACCCATTTGTAAAAATGTTATCCCACAAAATCTATCCCTTCATCCAAGCTAAGCCTAAGGGGATGCTAGTAGTCCAAGTCATCCACCGAAAGTTCAATGACGTTGACGCCACAAACAATGTCTGGTGTGTGAAATCTGTCAAGTGATAAATACATTGTCGTAGCGTGAAAGTCGCAGCCATTTTAAATTTATAAATCGAACTTGTAAAAAGATTTTAGTGAGGGATGGGAGTCTAAGTCATCTCATAGGGAGTCACAGGTTCTAATCGCTTTCTAACTAGACCTAACTAATGTATTTTCAGTATTTTGGGTTTTTCTATCTTTTTTTGAAATGTTAAATAGGGAAGAAGATAAAGGGGACTCAAGATAGGGACTAAATAGAAGAATTAGGAGCTCAATATAATTCATGAATAAAAAATTTTAGAACAATGTAAAAATTATAATAAAATAAATATTTTACTTTATGACCTAACAAATATTCCTACCAATTTTTACACAAAAATAATGTCTATAGTATACATAGTAAAATTAGGAAGAAAATACAAGGATTGGATTGCAACAATTTTAGGACCCAAACATAAAATGCTTCTTAATATTTATATAGAGCGACTTTTGGTATGAAATATGAACAAGCACCAAAACTATTATGGAGTAACTAAATATAATTTTTTGATAATTTTTTGTCGTACAAAAACAAATGTAGAAACTCAGGAATTTAACTAAGGTAAGCAAATAAACTAACAATTAAGATTAACTAAGAGAAAGAGATAGCAATTGTAAAGGAGACTAGAACCAAAAATATTATCATTCATTGAAATAAGCTTGCTAGTTCATGAACTATAATTGCTATTAAAAGAAAGAACTACATAAAATGAAGAAAATAGAAAATTAAGAAGAAGAAGGATAGAGGCTCAAGTAATGGAGAGCGGAAGGGTCGTGGCAGAGGTGGAGAGTGCTATCGCTAGCCATCGAGATGCAGCTTACATGGATAAGAAGTGGAAGCTAGAGAGTTGGAGATGCTGAGGACGATAGAGAAGCCCTGATGGTGGTAGTTGGGAAGATGGTGGTGGAGGGGGAGGACTAGGGTTCCTAATGGTGATGGAGGTGGCATGGAGGCTAAGGGAGATGCAGGTGGAGTTTAGGGTTTATGGAGTGGGAGAAGGGACAACTATGAAGGTAGAGATGGTGAAGGAGATGATGGAGGAAGTAATGATGCCTATTATAGCGTGGAGGGGGGGTTTATAAAGAGGGAGGGTAGGGTGGAGTAAAGATGTGGTGATGTGGAGGTGTTGATGTGGCAAGATGGGATTGGGTGAATGAGGTGAAGGTGATGTGGCCTTATGTCATTAGTGGAAAGAGCTGGCATGAGATCATTGGTTGAAAGCAAGGGCCATAGATTAATGTGATATGGATGGTGGTGATGGAAGTAGGGAAGAGTGGATGACTAGGATTGGGTGGACGTTAGATGGCTAAAATTGGGTTGGCCTTAGATGGAGGGCTTAGGATAAGTGGTGGATATGAAAACTAAAGGTGGCACCACTTTTAGGGTAGGGTAGGGTTGTTAAGAGGTGGCAGAACGGTGGCAGCAACTAGCTTTTCTTAAGTCGTTGTAGTACAGATAGTTATTGCCATCATTTGCTAATATTTGTTACTCGGAAAATACAGTTCTCCCGAGGTCGAACTCAGAGAGCAAGTCGTATTCTAGAGATATACATGTTCTATTACAAAAATAAAGAGAGAGAGAGATGAAAGTTTGGCTCTTCTTCTTTTCTTCTTTCTTCCTCTTTGTCTTCTCTCCACTTTGGCTTTTGTTCTTCGTGTTCTTCCTCTATTTCTTGGTTGGACGATCATGTCTTTTTCTTTTTTTTATTTTCTTTGTTTCTTCTTTTCTTGCCTCAGATCTTCCTCCCGTGCTCTTCTTCTTCTTTTCTTCTTGCTTCTCTTCTTCTTCTGCTTTCTGTTTCTGCACTTGGCGGCTCTGTGTTCCTCTCTTTCCTCTGCTTCGCCTTCCTTCTTCTTCTTTATCTTCACCTGTCTTCAAGACGTCGTCTGATTTCTAAATCAGACGACTTAAACCGCTTGTTGCTACAGTGTCTCCCTTAGCTTCCTTCTTCACCTGTGCCTGCATGCTCAAGAATTCAGAGTCAGAGGGCAAAACCTACTCTACCCCCCTCCCTCGCGCGTCTCTTTCTCTCTAAGTTCGCTCTTAGGACAGCTCTCCCAGAGCAACCGGGTAATCGGGTACGAGTCGTGCCCGGGTCCAGGCCCACCGGCGTGCGGTGGTGGGAGAGGAGTGCAAGTCGGGTTAATCGGGTCGGGCCAGGTCCGCGGAGCGTGATCACGGACGAGGCCGGGTCGGGTGAGAGGGACCTCACCCCGTGGTCAGGAGGCAGACAGCATAAGGCACTTTTTGCCTTTATGCGCCCACGCGCCTCTGAAAGGTTCCGAGGTGGGACTAAATGTCCCACCCCAATTGAGCGCTCGTCGCGGAGGGAGCAGCGGGCGATCGTGGCTTCACACGCGGCCTTCGCCCCAACTGCGAACCTGGGACGTTTTTGCGGAGACGCCCCGCGCAACCTGGGAGTCGAACCTGGGCGAAGGTGTGCCTGCACCTGCAGGCGAAGGAGCTCTGCCTGCTCAGTAATGGCGACGGCGGGCGAGTCACCTGGTCACAGAAGAACGGCCTTTCGGCCAAATCAGACAGGCGGGGGACCTTCGCCGTGGCACGGCGAAGGTGGTCAGAGGGTCTGCAGGGGGCGTGGTGGAGCAAACAGATCGCCCTAGGTCAAACTGCGGGCGAAGAAGTGGGTGTTTTCGGTGGGTCTGCAAAGGGAGTTTGGTGGGCAGTGGAAGGGCGGAGGAGGATCAGGGTGAGGAGGCGGAGGTTATGCACCGGTCGGCGAGCCGTGTGGGGTGCTGGAGCGATGGGAGTGGTTCGCCGGAGTTTGGCCGGAGGTGGAGAAGGTGAGGGTGATCGGTGGGAAATAGGTGGCGACAGTAAGGGTTTTCAGTATAGAAAAGAAAGAGGGGAGGAAGAGGAGAAGTTCTACCTGCTAAGCTGGACGAGGAGGGGTTGGCGCAGGCGACAGTTGTATCGACTGTCGCCGGAGAAGAAATTGCCCAGAGGAAGGAGCGGCGGCGAGGAAGGGACCGGAGAGGCGCCAGCTGGGTACGGCGTGACGCGGAAAGATCGAGGGAAGGTAACCCTGCTGCTGGTAGTGCAGCAGGGCGACGAGGAGGAGGAGGAGAGGCCGTTGGAGCAAGGGGGCGTCTGTCGGAGTGGGAAGGGAGGAATTTAGGGGGGTGTCTCCGTCAGATCCGAGCTACCGAAAGCGGCAGACGGTGGTGGCTTTTATAGAGGTGAAATCAGAGAGGAGGGCGGAGGGAGACGACGTGCCTCCCTCGCCGGAGGATGGCCGGATCGCGACCCATACCTTCCGCGCGTTCGCACGGAACGTGTGGGCGATGGCAGAGATCGTGGAGGTGTCCCTGCGACAGCAGACGTCGCAGGAAACACCCCGTTGTCTTGGCAGGGGGTCGCCCTCACCCTGCGCGGCGCCATGCCTCGCCGGAGTATGGCGCTGCGCAGGGTTTTGCAGGGAGGACCAAAATGCAAAAAATGATGAAGAATTAGGAGCCAAAATGCGAGGGTTTCAAAAGTTGAGGGTCAAAAAGTAATGGATGAGGACCAAAATGAAAAGTTGGTCAAGAAGGTTTCTTCTTAGGCCCAAGTTTTTATACATGACTAATTAGGACCTAAGGATTCTGATGGTGAATTTTATTTCTAGATTAAACCTTGTTTGACCGATCAATTTACGCAAAAACCCAAATTGAGTTGTTAATTGGGCATGGTTCTCAATGTAGGTCAAAATGGGTTCCTAAGGCCAAATTGAAAGTCCTAAACCCTAGAGATTATTTTTATATGAATTTTAGAGGGTTTATTTGATTTTTACCTTGCCTCGAACCACGTGAATTGAAGTGGGTTTCTTTTTAGGGTTACAGGCTGTTATTTAATTCCTTGGAGTTGCTATAGCCCTTATTGAGTCATTTCATCCCACTTTTCTTCTTATTAGGTTATTTTGACCTATGTTTGGACCCTGATTTGCCCTATTTTCAGATCGGATTGGTGAAATTGCATTTTTACCCCTCAGTTTATGTTTTCTTTGCAAACTCAGAATCTCTCTGAGCCAAGCCTTTCTAAGGTTATGTAGGAGCTTTTATTCTCTGTATTAGGTCAAAATGAGCTAGTTATGGCTCATGATGAAGTTCTCATCATACCCCCATGCCTAGCTTTTGCTAGTCCCTTAGTAAAAACTTAAGGTTTCAACCCTTGTTCTAGACCAAGAAGTTATTTAATAGCTTCAGATAAGTGCTTTTTCATTTAAACTTGGATTAGGTTAGAATGCTGACCGTAGGCTTAAAAGGTACTCTAGTACCAATCAAGATCCAAATCTGTCTAGCCTCAGCCTCAGTCCTTAGCAAAGGTTTTTAAGACCCACAAGAACTAACCCAAGGTTTATTGGACTTTGTAGTTAAAGCACCCGTGCTTGAAATGATTTTAGCCCTGGTTCAGTTCGCAGTGCGTTTTGTAAGAGAGAGGGGTAGAAAATTTTTCTATTTTGGAGAGTTTTCTCTCTCTTTTTCTTTTTAATTCTAGCTTAGGATTGGCTTTTTAACACGGTCTGTATCAGATTCCTTGCTCCCATCATCAATCCTCAAGGGTTCCTGGCGATCGATGCTTCGAGATAGCACCGCCCATGGCAACCCCCAGAACCCTGGCTATTGAGATTTCGAGATAATCCCATCCATGGTGTTCCGTGGCCGCGTTCAGACCCTGGCAGTTGACACTTCATGATAATGCCATCCATGGAATCTGAACTAGCAGGGTGCTTACATGCCCCCAGTAGGATATGTGAATATCCTAAGAGACAAGCACCGAGGAGATGATATTTTGTTACGCATCTTTGAGGGGATTTCCCGCCTCTCTACGCTGGAACTCGTCCAAATCAACTTGTGTTAATCGGCCGCTCCTATTCTAGGTGTACTTTTCAGAATTTTTTCGATGCTTCTGCGTGATTTTGATTTTTACGCTTGCTGAACCAGGCTGTGTGTGAGGTTAGGGTGCTTAGGTTACTGAGTCCCGTAAACCAGAAGTTAGTTAGCGAGGTCAAATACTCCCTAAGCCTTAGACCTAGTACTCAAGCTTTTCATTTTCCTCAACCTCTTGAGGATTGTCTAGATCTTAATGGGTACTAAGAGTCTATCAAGAATGCCTACGGTTTGCGTTCTTACTAATCTTACCAAGCACTTTTCATTTCTTTTCTTGAAAAATGGTCTAGACTAAGGTTAATTCCTTAGCTTCTTACTAATGACTATTACTCTTTTCTTTCATCTTTTTGTGCTCCTTTTCATTTTGTTTCTTTTCCTTCTCAAAATTTCCTTTCTCCTCTTATTCTTTTTATTTTGAAAAATTTTTAATTTTTATGGTGTTTTTGGCATATGTGAATTTTTGTTTAAAACCCTTTTTTTTTTTTAGTACAAGTTTGCACTTATACCCCCCCATGCCTAAAACTTGCAATGTCCTCAATGTGATTTAGGGGTTTTTATTTAGTTAATTTATTCCTTAAGACAGATATTTTTGTGAGTGAATGGGTCAGGATGAATTCTGCGGACGATTTCTAATCTCAGATGCAAGCATATGAGGTGGAGTCGGCTGTCTCAAAGGGTGAACCCTAAGTGCACAATGGTGTCAGAAAAAAGGTCTTAGATTTTTAAGAAATGACAGGCTGCCTCCCGTTAAGCGCTGAGTTTTACGCCATCGGCCGGGCACAGTAAGTTCAAGGGAAATGGAGGGTGAGGGATGACTCAGCCGAATCAGTAGAAGTCACATCAATGAACGGTTTGAGTCTTTGACCGTTCACGATGAAAGGTTCGGAATTATGGCTGAGTGGACTGATTTCAATGGCTCCATTTCCAAAAACCTGTCGGACTAAATACGGTCCGACCCACTTGGACCTCAGTTTCCCCAGGAAAAGTTTGAGTCGGGCATCAAAGAGTAGGACCTTTTGACCAGGATGAAAGATCTTTCTCGAGATGTGCTTGTCGTGGAAGGCTTTAACCCGCTCCTTGTAGATTTGCGAGTTCTCGTATGCGTCTAGGCGTAATTCATCGATCTCGCTGATTTGGAGTTTTCTGTGGGTTCCAGCCTTGGAAAGATCTAGATTACAGTTCCGTACTGCCCAATAGGCTTTATGCTCCAGTTCTACGGGAAGGTGACATGCCTTTCCGTACACCAGTCTAAAGGGAGACATGCCCAATTGGGTCTTGTGGGCGGTCCTATAGGCCCACAATGCTTCCGGAAGTCGGGACGACCAGTCCTTCCTATCAGGCCGAGCAGTGACTTGCAGGATTTTCTTGATCTCCCGATTTGATAGCTCAGCTAGACCATTTGTTTGGGGGTGGTAAGGAGTATAGATTCGATGAGACACCCCAAATTTGGCCATCAGTGACCTAAACTGAGCATTTGTAAAATGGGTCCCCCCATCAGAGATAATAGCACGGGGAATCCCGAACCTTGAGAAAATGTTTTGATGTATGAACTTAAGGACAATCTTGTGATTGCAGGTTCGGGTCGGTATGGCTTCGATCCATTTGGACACGTAGTCCACCGCAAGCAGAATGTACTCGAAAGCATCCGAAACAGGAAAGGGGCCCATAAAATCAATCCCCCATACATCGAAGATTTCGCATACGAGAATCTGCTGCAAAGGCATCATGTCACGATGGTTCATGTCGCCTAAAGTCTGGCAACGACTGCATGCCTTGCAGTGACTGTATGCGTCTTTGAAAAGTGTAGGCCAGTAGAAGCCACACTGGAGGACTTTGGATGCGGTTTTATGCCCTGAGAAATGGCCACCGCATGCCTGGTCATGGCAGAAAGATATGATATTGCTGATTTCCTCTTCCGGGATGCATCTCCGAATAATTTGATCAGCACCTATGCGGAAAAGGTACGGGTCTTCCCAAATGTAATACTTGGAATCAGAACGCAATTTGTCTTTCTTGGCCTTCGGCCAATCAGACGGTGTCTGATGAGATGCCAAGTAGTTTACTATATCAGCAAACCATGGAAGTCTAGTATCAACAGAAAGCAGGTGCTCATCAGGAAAATGTTCTGTGATGGGTCCGGAAGGGTTGATGATCTCAGAAGGAAGATGGGACAGATGGCCGGCTACCACATTCTGCCTTCCTGCCTTGTCGCGAATCTCAAGATCGAATTCTTGCAACAGCAAGATCCAACGGATTAGTCGGGGCTTCGCGTCCTTCTTGGCAAGGAGATGCCTTACAGCCGTGTGATCCGAGTAAATGATGACATGGGAACCCAGAAGATACGATCGGAATTTTTCAAGGGCAAATACTACGACTAGCAGCTCTTTCTCCGTAACCGTGTAGTTACGCTGAGCCTCGTCAAGTGTCTTGCTAGCGTAGTAGATGACCACGGGTTTCCCGTCAGCTTTTAGCCCCAGGACCGCTCCTACAGCAAAGTCAGACGCATCGCACATGATCTCAAAGGGTTGAGACCAGTCAGGGGATTGTAGGATAGGTGCCTGGGTGACTCGGTCACGCAGGTTTTCAAAGGCTAGTGTGCATTCCTTGGAGATTTCAAAAGGTACATCCTTAGAGAGAAGAGAAGTCAAGGGACGCACGATTTTCGAGAAATCTAGAATGAAACGGCGGTAAAAACCGACGTGCCCTAAAAAGGAACGGATGTCCCTGATCGAGCTAGGTACGGGAAGGCAAGAAATCAGATCAACCTTAGCTCGATCCACCTGGATGCCTTTTTCCGAAATTGAGTGTCCCAGGACAATTCCCTCAGGCACCATGAAATGGCTCTTTTCCCAGGAAAGAACCAAGTTCACCTCAATGCATCGCCTGAGTATCTGGACCAAGTGTTGGAGGCAATCATCAAAAGATTCTCCAAAGACTGAAAAGTCATCCATGAAGACTTCCAGGAAATCTCCTACCATATCTGAGAATATGGCAAGCATGCATCGCTGAAAAGTAGCGGGTGCATTGCAAAGACCGAAAGGCATCCTTCGGAAAGCATAAGTTCCGAAGGGGCAGGTAAATGTGGTCTTTTCTTGGTCCTCAGGATGGATTGCCACCTGGTTATAACCGGAGTACCCGTCAAGAAAGCAGAAGAACCTATTTCCCGCTAGTTTCTCGAGAATTTGATCAATGAAGGGTAGTGGGAAATGATCCTTCTTCGTGGAGGAATTGAGTCGGCGGTAATCTATACAGACTCTCCACGCATTGGCTAATCGGGCAGGAATGATTTCTCCGGTTTCAGTCGTTATGGTGGTGAGTCCTGCCTTCTTAGGCACAACCTGAATTGGGCTCACCCAACGACTATCGGAGATCGGGTAGATGATCCCGGCATCTAACCACTTAATGATCTCCTTTTTCACGACCTCCTGCAGATTAGGGTTCAAACGTCTCTGCATTTCACGAGAAGGTCGTGTGCCCTCTTCTGAATAGATATGATGAGTACAAAAGGAGGGGCTTATTCCAGTCAAATCATCGAGAGTCCACCCGATGGCTCTGCGATGTTGCTGGAGAACAGTAATCAGACGGGATTCCTGTTCGGAATTGAGGGTGGAATTTATAATCACAGGAAGGGTCTGATTGGAACCCAAAAAGATGTATTTCAAGTGAGCAGGAAGAGGCTTTAACTCGAGGATAGGGTTATCAGCAGCAGCAGGTGGTTCAGTGTAGATGTGAGGTTCAAGGGTAGGAGTTACTAGGTTGTGTATGTCTGGATTCGACTCCTCTGTTTGCGGGTCAAGATCTATCTGTGATTGATGAGGCATAATCGAGTCATTCTGGAGGTGTGACTCATCAACCAAAATCCTAACGTCACAAATCTGTTCGATGACACTGCAATTAATTCCTTGTTGGGCCTTAAATATATCAATTTTTAAGGTTTGATCTCCAAATTTAAGCTCTATTTGGCCCTCCTCACAGCTGATGTTGGCTCTAGCAGTAGCCAAGAAAGGTCTCCCTAGAATGATTGGTGTATCCCTAAGGTTTTTAGGCGCGTCCATATCTAAGACTATAAAGTCCACTGGGAAATAGAAATCCTGCACTCTTACGATAACATCCTCGAGAATCCCTTTTGGTGACTTTATAGATCGATCTGCTAATTGTAATGTCACCTCGGTTGGTTTTAGCTCAGATTCTTCTAGATGGTCAAGTAAGGATGTGGGTATCAGGTTTATGGATGCACCTAAGTCTAGAAAAGCTCTATCAAATTGGGTAGCACCTATCTTGCAGGAAATCAGGGGAGTACCAGGATCTTTTGCCTTGGGTGGGAGTTTACTGAGGATTACAGAGCTGGCTTGCTCTGACAGAACAATTGGGCTCCCACCCTTGGTTTGCGGCTTACGCTGGGGTGTACACACATTCTTTAAAAATCGTGCGTAAGCTGGTACGTGGCGGATTGCATCCATCAAGGGGATGTTTATGTGGACCTGCTCAAAGAGCTTGACTAGGTCCTCCTCAGGTGCCACGGGCTTGGTGGTTTTCTTTCCCTTGGTCAAGGCCTCGGGAAACGGGATCTTGGTTGGTTCTTCTAGGATAGGTCTTGGTTGTGGATCTGGGATAGGGGTAGGAACGTCCTGGATTACTGTCCTAGGCTTGGGATCACTACCAAGCTTGGAGTGGTTTGGATGAGGTGGGTCTTGGGTTTCCTTACCACTACGGGTTGTTACGGAATTAAGTCCTGCCTGGTTTTGGTTGGGATTGGGTAAGATAGGTTGCTGCTGGTAACCTGCAAAAGAAGTGGAAGCCTTTACCCCGTCGGATGAAGGAATAGAGGGGGCCTGATAAATCATATGGGCTTGGCCCGGGTTTGGGTTCATAACATGCCGCTGGGTTGGCACGTTATTAGGATTAGGCAGAGGTTGGGAAGGAAGAGTACCTAGCTGGCGGGAGTTTGCCAACTGGGTCAATTGGTTTCGGACCTCTGTAAGTTCGTCCTTGTGTTGTTTCTGGATAGCCGCATTCGTTCTTTGAATGTCAGCCAGGGTCTGAAGGATAAGGGACATTTGATCTTGATTTGGCCCAGATGGATAAGTAGGGTTGGGCCGAGGCTGAGGCGGCTGGTAAGGATGAGGAGGTTGTGGGCGGGGTTGGAAGGATGGTCTTTGGGTTTGGGAATTTCCCGCCCACTGAAAGTTAGGATGGTTATGCCATCCAGGATTATAGGTGTTGGAGAACGGGTCGTTCTGGATGGCGTTGAGGTCCTCGCAGGTCTGAGGAACCTCCAGAGAGTTAGAGAAAGAGGGAATGGAATTTCCCTGGCAGGTGTAGAAGGGATCGGAAGGACCTCCGGGCAAAGATTCGGATGATGGGTCCATCCTAGGAGAAGATCGATGGAGAATGTTTTGCACAGTTTCCCTTGTGGAAGGAGGCTGTGCGAAAGGGTTATGCGCAGAGGTGGCTCGCTGCAGATGCTGAGTCAGCTCATCCACCTTTTCGATAATCGAGACCTTGTCCAATCGACTGGCCATTAACTCCAAGTCGACTGATGCGGACAGGCCCTGCGTCTCGTGTGCTCCCCTGAGATTCGTCGCTGCGCGGGTATTCATCCTGTCGAATAATCCCATGGAGTCATTGTTGATGGAGTTCTCGCACATGTTTTCGAGAATCTCCCACACGGTGTCTTCATGTTGACCCATGATATTTCCTCCGCAGGTTGCATTGACGAAAAGACGGATGTCCTCACGGAGTCCCTGGTAAAAAGATTGGACTTGTTCCCATTTAGGAACTCCATGATGGGGGCACTTTCTCATGAGATCCTGAAAACGATCCCATGCCTCATGGAGAGGTTCCCCTGTTTGTTGGGTGAAGTGTGTACTCTGATGGCGCAAGGCGTTGGTCCGTCCAACAGGGAAGAACTTTTTTAGGAACTCGGACTGAAGTTCTTCCCAATTGTTGATCGGCTGGGTCTGAGTTTGGTACCAATGGGCGGCCTTGTCCATAAGAGAAAAGGAGAACATCTTCATGAGAAGAATATCCCGATTTTGTGCGTCTGACCCAAAAGTTTGGGCCAGATGCTTTAGTTGCTTGATGTGCTGGAAGGGATCTTCAGAATTAAGCCCATGGAATTTAGGTATAGCATGAATCATATTGGGCTTCAATTCAGAATCAGGTCCTCCAATCGGGATTCTGACTCGAGGCTCGATGGCCACCGCAGCAGGATTATAATGGTCCCGCATCATGGGGCGCTGCAGTGGATGTACAAAGTTTTGGAAGAGGTCGTTGAGTCGCTGGAGCTGGTGCTCCAGATTGTTTTCTTCCTCAATTGGCTGAGCCATGATGGGGGAAGAAGAAGAACTTGGTTCTGAATCAGAAGAGAGAATAATGTGAGGGGGTTGCTGCACAAACACGGGCGTCGAGGCTTGGCCTTGACGAGAGTGAATTTCTAAAGGAGGTCTTAAGGACCTCCTACCGTACATGCACTGTTGGAAGAGATGAGTTTAGAAGGTGTTGGACCCAATCAAGACACCCAAAAATGTGTTGGGTGACTATAGAGGTGCGGGGCAGATGGACCCCTTGATCAGAAAGATCGACCACCTGAGAATTACCTGGGCAGCCAGAGAGGGTGAGTCCCGCGAAGACCCCTACACGGTAGAGCATCCCCACGGGTTACAGGGTTTCCCCCACCCGACCTCTCTTGTCACTGCGGTTCCAGGTAGACCAGAATGGGGATCTTGACCTCTTAAGTCTACCAATTTTAGTTCAAGAGCAAGGTGCTTAGGGTTCCACTTGAACTTTAGTCTTTTAAGTGCAAAGAGTGACCTAATTTGAAGGTTAGTTGACCCAAATGGTCAACTTTACCTGCTAGTTTTGCTTATTAGGTCTTTGTCTTTTAGGGTTCAAGTGTTTAAAGAGCCAATCTTAGTTTAGGGTTTCTTTGGATAGGTATTTTCAATCAATGGTTTAGGCACACTTCTTTTGGATTTTCACCATTCTTGATTTAAGTAGTGTATCTCTAAAACCCTAATGTTGAATCTTATGTTGGCTCTATTTGGTCCAGTTAGTTCTTTGTTGGGTAATTAGGGCTCAAGAAAGAATGTGTTAGCCCTTAAATACCCTTAATAGTGTGCAGGAATAGTGGGTTGAAAACATGCAACTTTTTATGGTTTACTAAGTACAGAAGACAGGTTAGCCCTATATTGCTTGTTCTTTTCTTTTCTTCCTCTTAAGAATTTAGGGGTTGAGAGGATAGAAGATTACCTGTCCTCGGAGTGGTTGTCGTGCGGTTGCTTGTCTTCTTGATTTCCTGTAGCTGCACAAAAGAGAGGAGATTATTAGAACTAAAAAAAGAATGTTTACCTCTAGAATAGCCGTTGCTCCCTGGCAACGGCGCCAACTGGCAGAACGGTGGCAGCAACTAGCTTTTCTTAAGTCGTTGTAGTACAGATAGTTATTGCCATCATTTGCTAATATTTGTTACTCGGAAAATACAGTTCTCCCGAGGTCGAACTCAGGGAGCAAGTCGTATTCTAGAGATATACATGTTCTATTACAAAAATAAAGAGAGAGAGAGATGAAAGTTAGGCTCTTCTTCTTTTCTTCTTTCTTCCTCTTTGTCTTCTCTCCTCTTTGGCTTTTGTTCTTCGTGTTCTTCCTCTATTTCTTGGTTGGACGATCCTATCTTTTTCTTCTTTTTATTTTCTTTGTTTCTTCTTTTCTTGCCTCAGATCTTCCTCCCGTGCTCTTCTTCTTCTTTTCTTCTTGCTTCTCTTCTTCTTCTGCTTTCTGTTTCTGCACTTGGCGGCTCTGTGTTCCTCTCTTTCCTCTGCTTCGCCTTCCTTCTTCTTCTTTGCCTTCACCTGTCTTCAAGACATCGTCTGATTTCTAAATCAGACGACTTAAACCGCTTGTTGCTACAGTGTCTCCCTTAGCTTCCTTCTTCACCTGTGCCTGCACGCTCAAGAATTCAGAGTCAGAGGGCAAAACCTACTCTACCCCCCTCCCCCGCGTGTCTCTTTCTCTCTAAGTTTGCTCTTAGGACAGCTCTCCCAGAGCAACCGGGTAATCGGGTACGAGTCGCGCCCGGGTCCAGGCCCATCGGCATGCGGTGGTGGGCGAGGAGTGCAGGTCGGGTTAATCGGGTCAGGCCAGGTCTGCGGAGCGTGATCACGGACGAGGCCGGGTCGGGTGAGAGGGACCTCACCCCGTGGTCAGGAGGCAGACAGCATAAGGCACCTTTTGCCTTTATGCGCCCGCGTGCCTCTGAAAGGTTCCGAGGTGGGACTAAATGTCCCACCCCAATTGAGCGCCCGTCACGGAGGGAGCAGCGGGCGATCGTGGCTTCAGGCGTGGCTTCGCCCCAACTGCGAACCTGGGACGTTTTTGCGGAGATGCCCCGCGCAACCTGGGAGTCGAACCTGGGCGAAGGTGTGCCTGCACCTGCAGGCGAAGGAGCTCTGCCTGCTCAGTAATGGCGACGGCGGGCGAGTCACCTGGTCACAGAAGAACGGCCTTTCGGCCAAATCAGACAGGCGGGGGACCTTCGCCATGGCACGGCGAAGGTGGTCAGAGGGTTTGCAGGGGGCGTGGTGGAGCAAACAGATCGCCCTAGGTCAAACTGCGGGCGAAGAAGTGGGTGTGTTCGGTGGGTCTGCAAAGGGCATTTGGTGGGCAGTGGAAGGGCGGAGGAGGATCAGGGTGAGGAGGCGGAGGTTATGCACCGGTCGGCGAGCCGTGTGGGGTGCTGGAGCGATGGGAGTGGTTCGCCGGAGTTTGGCCGGAGGTGGAGAAGGTGAGGGTGATCGGTGGGAAATAGGTGGCGACAGTAAGGGTTTTCAGTATAGAAAAGAAAGAGGGGAGGAAGAGGAGAAGTTCTACCTGCTAAGCTGGACGAGGAGGGTTTGGCGCAGGCGATAGTCGTATCGACTGTCGCCGGAGAAGAAATTGCCCAGAGGAAGGAGCGGCGGCGAGGAAGGGACTGGAGAGGCGCCAGCTGGGTACGGCGTGATGCGGAAAGATCGAGGGAAGGTAACCCTACTGCTGGTAGTGCGGCAGGGCGACGAGGAGGAGGAGGAGAGGCCTCCTGAGCAAGGGGGCATCTGTCGGAGTGGGAAGGGAGGAATTTAGGGGGGTGTCTCCGTCAGATCCGAGCTACCGAAAGCGGCAGACGGTGGTGGCTTTTATAGAGGCGAAATCAGAGAGGAGGGCGGAGGGAGACGACGTGCCTCCCTCGTCGGAGGATGGCCAGATCGCGACCCATACCTTCCGCACGTTCGCACGGAAGGTGTGGGTGATGGCAGAGATCGTGGAGGTGTCCCTGCGACAGCAGACGTCGCAGGGAACACCCCGTTGTCTTGGCAGGGGGTCGCCCTCACCCTGCGTGGCGCCATGCCTCGCCGGAGTATGGCGCTGCGTAGGGTTTTGCAGGGAGGACCAAAATGCAAAAAACGATGAAGAACTAGGGGCCAAAATGCGAGGGTTTCAAAAGTTGAGGGTCAAAAAGTAATGGATGAGGACCAAAATGAAAAGTTGGTCAAGAAGGTTTCTTCTTAGGCCCAAGTTTTTATACATGACTAATTAGGACCTAAGGATTCTGATGGTGAATTTTATTTCTAGATTAAACCTTGTTTGACCAATCAATTTACGTAAAAACCCAAATTGAGTTATTAATTGGGCATGGTTCTCAATGTAGGTCAAAATGGGTTCCTAAGGCCAAATTGAAAGTCCTAAACCCTAGAGATTATTTTTATATGAATTTTAGAGAGTTTATTTGATTTTTACCTTGCCTTGAACCACGTGAATTGAAGTGGGTTTGTTTTTAGGATTACAGGTTGTTATTTAATTCCTTGGAGTTGCTGTAGCCCTTATTTAGTCATTTCATCCCACTTTTCTTCTTATTAGGTTTTTTTGACTTATGTTTGGACCCTGAGTTATCCTATTTTCAGATCGGATTGGTGAAATTACATTTTTACCCCTCAGTTTATGTTTTCTTTGCAAACTCAGAATCTCTCTGAGCCAAGCCTTTCTAAGGTTATGTAGGAGCTTTTATTCTCTGTATTAGGTCAAAATGAGCTAGTTATGGCTCATGATGAGGTTCTCATCAAGAGGCTTAGGTGGCATGGCTATGATGTGGAGATGCTTATATGTCATGATGTAGGTGGAGGGGAAGGGAGGACATGGATTGGTGATGTGGATGGTGCTAATGTTGCTGGCCATGATGTGGTTAGTAGTGGCGTGGACTAGTGAGTAGGCTATGGTGGTAGTGCCACCTGTGAGGTTTAAAATTAGGGTTTGGTGTGTGCTATTGGGTTAAGTGAGCCTAATTACATGGTTGAGTAGGTTATGGATTGAGGTAGCATGATGTGGGGATTCAATATGTCAACTCCATAATTATTCTTGCATAGAAGATCAATGTAAATTAATTTAATGTTTAGCTAGGTCAAAGGTGCATAATTAAACATAAAATGCATTGCTAACACTAACATGCACTAACGTCTAAAATGCCCTAACTCTAATGCAATTAAGCATCTATTGTTAGTACTTAGGTTCTAATTACATTTATTTTGATGTTTTATGCATTATTATATCATGTCATAAAATTTTTTGCAGATACAGATTTGAAGATCACAATAATGATGAAAGGAACTTCCATTATTATTAAAAGATGTCGATTGTAGCAAAAGGAGACATTAGAAGATTCAGTTTGATGATTCCTAGTTTCTCCTACATTCAATTTAATGCTGTATTGCTTATTAGAAATTTTTGTTAAGAGCCAAATACATTTATTCACACACACAAACTAATTCAAGTATTTAAATGCAATATTTCTAATGTTAAGTATGTGCATAAAATAAAAAGAAGGATTCTAGAATGTTGGTTATAATTCTTATAACTTAATCTTATTCCAAAAATGTGTAAAACATTTAATAAGATTCTAGAATGGTAGTTATAAGTTCTAAAATATTGAAATTACTAAAAAATGTGTAAAATACTTTTTAAATATATCTTAAAATAATAATTATTCTTCTAAAATGGGTGTTACACTTTCTAGAAGGGTAATTACTAATTTCAAACAATACATCTCTTCATAAGGGAAGTTACAAATTCATGTGCATCTTTTCACAAACAAAAACTACCCAATAACCACCTCTTTCATCATTCTGTCGGTTGCAAAATTAATCGATTGGTTAATGGATTAATTTTGCTGATCAATTTTCTACAACTTTTTCATTGAGTAATTCTGACTTTATTGATCAGTCAACTAATCAACCCTCCTGTAGTTATACTCGAATTTTAACATGCGCAAACAGTTAGATGATTGACACCCTTTGGATTCATAGCCTTTCATAAAATCATAACTTCCTATTTTTATTCTATAAATACCATACATGGGTTCCTTCATTCTTACATCAACAAAAATACTTTTGATACAATATTCTCATACATTCTACTTCCAAAAAACATTCTTGAGATCTTACATTCAATCAAGCCTCCACGCCAGCTTTGTGCTTTCACTGAAGCATACATCTACACCATCTAAAGTGCTTCAAGAAAAGGCTTCAAGCTTCCACTTCCTTGTGTGTGCCAACTTTGTGATCCTTGAAGAGGATCTCCTTCTTTGCTTCCCTCATGCCTACTTATTGCATTTGAAAGGGAAGTACAAGGGAGTATTTTGGTTACTTGATATTGCTTCATATATTCATCTAGTTATCATTGGAAGCAATTCTTTTCAATCAAGTTTCTTTCAGTTAGATTCACGTACTTACGTCTTTAAATATCTTTTGATGCTAAACATTCTAAGATACATTTCCTAAGTATAAAATTTATCTTTCTATCAAAAGGAAGTTGTAAGAAAATATTTATCAAAGTTCTACTTGCATATCAATTACATAAAATTCTGTTTCCCTTACATGAAGATATAGTCAAAGGGAATTGAAAAAGAATATTTCTAAGTCCTATTACATTTGATTAAAATACTTACACATTGGCTCAATAGGACTTGTATCAATTTTGTTAGTCTCTACTTGTTGTAATTTGGGTGCCAAGGTTGTTGGCTTCCCATTCTTCCGATGAGTGAAGAATAGATTACCTTCTGTGGGTTGTACAAGAAGGGATTTTTGATTGAGGTACACTACCCTCGGTTGAAGTAGTAAAGGTTAGTGGATTTCTTGCTTGGAGAATAAGAGGAAAATCCTGGTTGGGGATCAACTAGGTAGAGGTTTTTCCCGATTTGGGTTTCCTCTATAAATCATGGTGTTATTTGTGGATTGAATTTTTGTGTTTAACATTATCTTCATTAAATATTTGAATTATACAATTCACCTCCCCTCTTGTAGAATTATCATTTGGTATCAAAGCATGTGTTTCACAATTTTTTTGAAGTAAATTTCACATGACAAAGATGCATGGAGACTAGAGAAATTGTCGCTACTTCTAGCAACAATGGATTTTCTATTTGAAAGCCACCACTATTTGATGGAAGAAATTATGCATATTGGAGATAACGCATGGAAATATTTTTGTAGTCAAGTGACTATGCCATATGGGATATGGTTGAAAATCCTTTCAACAAACCTACAAAGACAGAAAATGGACAATATACTAATGACCAAAAGAAATATTTAGTGCTAAATTCAAAAGCTATGAATGCACTTTATTGCTCTCTTAGTCTTAAAGAATTCAACAGGATTTCTTAGTGTACTACTGCTCCTGAAATTTGGAAGACACTCTAAGTTATTCATGAAGGAACAAGGAAAGTAAAAAATTCAAAGATTATTTTTCTTACTAATGAATTTGAGAAGTTTGAGATGCAGGAAGGAGAAACAATTAAGGCTATGTATTCTCGCTTCATCGATATTGTCAGCAATCTTAAAGCTTTAGGCAAAAACTTTGTAAGAGGTGAATTAGAAGGTAAAATCTTACGTTCACCTACAAATGCTTTTGAATCTAAAGTAACTACTATTGAGGAGGAAAATGAAGTTGAAAATTTAAATATGGAGCAACTCATTTGAAATTTGATGGCTTATGAGAGTAAAATCATGCAATAGAAAAAGTTTGAAGAGGCAAAAGGAAAGCAATTAGCTTTTCAAGTTGATGATAAAAGTGAAGACTCAGCAGATGATGATGATGAAGATATTGCTTTGTTATCTAAGAAGTTTAGGAAATTCTTGAGAACTAAAAAGAATTTCAAGAGAAGAAAGGAAGAAAAGAAAGAAGATTCTATTACTTGCTACAATTGTAAAAGGACTGGATATATGAAAAAGGATTGCCATCTTCTCAAGAAAGAAAGCCTCAAAAAGAAGAAAGAGGCATTCTCAAAGAAGTTGACATAGAAGTTCAAGAAAAAGAAAGCTTTGCAAGCAACTTAGGATGATTCTGAATCAAGCTCAAGTGAAGATGAAGATGATACTTCAACAAATGAAGAAATATCATATTTTGGCTTGATGGCATTGGAAAATGAGGTGTATGATTTTTCTTTTGATGAATTATTTGAAGCATTTTATGATCTCTATGATTCTTATAAAGTGCTCAAATCTAAGAATAAAGGATGCATTACTAAAAATAAAAATCCTAGTGATGAAAATTCTATTCTGAAATTTGAGATTCATTCATTGAAAGATAAGATTTCTACTCCAGAAAATGATATTGTTATGTTGAAAAATAAATCTAAGCAACTTGTAAATGACCTTAGTAAGTTTACAAAAGGTAAAGAAAATCTTGATAAATTACTTGCTTTGCAATGACCTATAAATGATAAAAGTGGTCTTGGCTTTTCTAAATTCTCATATTCATTTGGCAAAAATCATTTTCTTAGACAAAATGGAAAGAGAAGAATTTCTTTCATTCCACAAAAGGAATGGAAGGAAACTAACAATGTTGGACCAAAGAATATTTTGAATTCTTATTTTGTAGGAAGAAAACATCTTGATTACAAGGAATGGATTTATTATAAATCAAAAGATGGATTCGAAGTGTTAAAGAAAGGGCCTACTCAAATTTTTGTAGGATTCAAAAGGCAAATGGGTCATGGACAGTAGATGTTCAAAACATAGAACTAGCAATCAAGGTTTATTCACTCATCTAGAACACAAGAATGGAGCTATGGTTACATTTGGAAACAATCATAAATGTAAAATTGTTGGTACTAAAACCATTGGAAAAGGTAAATCTTCTTTTAATAATGTTGCATTAGTTAAAGGTCTTAAGCATAATTTATTAACCATAAGTCAAGTATGTGATAAAGGATTTGAAGTTGTATTTAATTCCAATGTCTTTAAAATTATTGATGAAATCAGTAAAGAAGTATTATTAGAAGGAAAAAGATACAAAAACATTTATATTGTTGTAATAGATAAACATAACACTTTTGATTTTCTAATTGCATCAAATGATGAAATTTCTTTATGGCACAAAAGATTAGGACATCTTCATTATAAATAGATGAATAAATTAGATAAGTTTAATCTTGGCAAAGGATTACCAAACAAAAGGTATAAAACACATTCTTTATGTGATGCTTGTACATTAGGCAAAATTAATAGAAGCTCATTTAAAAGTAAGAATAAAATTTCAACTAATAGACCTCCATAATTAATTTATTTAGATTTATTTAGTCCAACTAAAGTTGGTAGTTTAAATGATTATAGGTATTGCTTAGTTTTAATTTATGACTATTCTAGGTTTACTTGGGTATATTTCTTAAAATACAAAGATCAAGTCTTTGAATATTTTAAAATATTTTCTAAAAGGGTACAAAATGAAAAAGGTTATTTAATAACCCGAATAAGATGAGATCATGGAGGTGAATGTGAAAATCAATAATTTACTAATTATTGTGAACATGAAATTAAACATAAATTTTCTTTTCCTAGAGCACCACAACAAAAATGGAGTAGTTGAACGTAAAAAAAGAACTTTACAAGAATGTACTTGAACTCTGCCTGGATTACCTAGATATTTTTGGCCAGAAGCAACAAAAAATGCATGTTATGTACTAAATAGGATGCTAATTAGACCATTGACAAATAAAACTTCTTATGAATTATACTTTGATAAAAGACCTAAAATAAATTACTTTAAAGTGTTTAGAAGTAAATGCTATATTCTTAACACTAAAGAAAATTTAGATAAGTTTAACCCTAAAGGAGAAGAATGTATATTTGTTGGATATTCAACTAGAAATAAGGCATATCATGTATTTAATAAGAATACATTAACCGTGGAAGAAAATCTTCATGTAAAATTTAATGAAGATCCACCAACTCTTAATCAAGAAAATCTAAGTGATAATGAAGAAGATGACAATCACTTTCTTGATGTATCAAATATAAAATAAAATAATATACATAATCTTCCTAACGAGTGGAAATTTGGTAAAAATCATCCAAAAGATCTTGTAATTAGAAAAATAAAAGATACAATTAAAACTTGAAGTCAATTGAATAATTTTGCTTTTAATGCATTTGTATCTCAAGTGGAACCTAAAAATGTTGAAGAAGCTCTTAAAGATGAATCACCAATATTTGCTATGGAAGAAGAATTAAATCAATTTGAAAGAAATGACATATGATACTTAGTTCTATAACATGAAAATTCATCATTAATTGGAACCAAATGGGTATTCAAAAATAAAATAGATGAAAATGGAATAATAACTAGAAATAAGGTAAGACTAGTTGCACAAGCTTACAATCAAGAAGAAGGTATTGATTATGATGAAACCTATGCACCAGTTGCAAGACTAGAATCAATTTGTATACTTCTAGCTTTTGCATCACACGTTGATATTAAATTTCATTAAATGGATGTAAAATTAGCTTTTTAAATGAATTTATAAAAGAGGATGTCTATGTAAAACAAGTACCAGGGTTTATTGACAAAAATCATCCTGAATATGTATTTAAACTTAAAAAGGCTTTATATGGTTTAAAACAAGCTCTTGAGAGCTTGGTATGAAAGATTAAGAGATTATTTAATTAAATCAAATTTTGAAATGGGAAAAGTTGACACTGCACTCTTCATTAGAAAGGAAAATTCAAAAATGCTAATTGTTCAAATAAATGTAGATATTATTTTTGGTGCTACTAATGATCAATTATGTCAAGAGTTTGCTAAGATTATGCAAGTTGAATTCGAAATGAGCCTTATTGGAGAACTGAAGTTCTTTCTTGGACTTCAAATTTATCAACTCCAAGAAGGCATCTTTATAAATCAATCAATACATCTTAGATAGATTAAAGAGGTTTGGAATGGAGAATTCCAAAGGCAAGTGTACTCCAATGGCTACACATACTAGTCTGGATATGGATGAAAGTGCTAAGGATGCTGATCAAACTCTTTTATCGAGGTATGATTAGAACTTTACTCTATTTAAGTGCTAGATATGAATCAAAACCTAACGAATCACATGTAAATGTTGTAAAGAGAATTTTTAGGCAATTAAAAGATATATACAACTATGGTTTATTTTATCCTAAAACACCTTTACTTGATATTTATGCATTTGGTGATGCTGATTATGTAGGAAGCAGTTGACTGTAAAAGTACAAGTGGAACATGTACTTCTTAAGCAAATCTCTTATTTCTTAGTTTTCAAAGAAATCAAACTGTGTTGCCTTATCCACTACATAAGTTGAACACATTTCGGCTGCTATAGCATGTTCACAAATGTTATAGATGAAACAAACATTAAATGATCTAGGATTAAATTTCTCAAATATGAAAATATTTTATGATAACACAAGTGCAATTAATTTATCAAAGAATCATGTTCATCATGCAAGAACTAAACATATTGATGTTAGACATCATTTCTTAAAATATAATCTATTAAAACATAACATTAATTTAGAATTTATCACTACAAATGATCAATTGGTTGATATATTAACTAAACCTTTACCCTTAGAAAGATTCTCTACAATAAGAAGAAAATAAGATATATGTACTTTGAATGATATTTGAATGTATTGATTGGTTGTTTGATTTTTGGATTGTTGGATTGTGTTAAAAGATCTTATTATTACTCTTAATTATCTAATCTATCTTGATTAATGTTTTAAAGACTCTTTAGAGATCAAAATCAATTATCTTGATTTGATAAATCATTAAGATTTTTTTCGATTATCTAAATTAATTGATTACTTAATCAATTAATTTCTTGTTCAGAACTTTTTGCAACCACCCAACACCTTCTTTTTGGATGGTTACCTATTCTTTTTTAAGAAAGAATTTGTTGCATTCCCTCCATTTTTCTCTTGGCCGTGAACACTCTTTAGTGTACTCCGATCTTGTTGCAACCTACAGATAGTTTCTATTCTTGAAAACTTTTTGTTTCTTTGTAATCAAATGATTATTATTTTCTAATTACTTGTTACTCTTATTTTTGTTTTTCAGAAATTTGACATCATGAGTCCCAATACTCGCTTCATAAGATCTCTTTGTGATGTTGATTACATTTCTTCTAGAGTAAAATCATGGTCTTCTAGTCATTACTCTCAGATTCTTCCTTAACGCCTTATTTTGTTTGATGATTTTAAGAATGTTAATCATCACAATATCAAATCTTTGTTTAGTTTTCAAAAGATGCTTCACTTCATTGGTCCAAATTTCTCTAGAAATTCATCCTACGGAATTTATCTTTCTTTGGTTAAAATCTTTTATGCCAACATTAAACTCTTACATAAAACATCAGAAGATAAAATTCTTTCTCTTAGATCGGTTGTTCCCGGTTGCCAAATGATGATTAATATCCAAGCTATTGCCTATATTTGCAAAACTAACAAGAAAGGTCAAACAAGGGATGATATTGAAAATGGAATCTCATTTAAAGATTGTAAAGACCCATCACACTTTTAGCCTTTTAAGACGTCTAGAGTCTCAGTCAGACATTTGTTCAGACATCTGGACCTTTTTTCGGACGTCTGAAAATGAAATTTTTGTACGCACACTGCACCCTACGCGTGGGCGGCACGCATGACCTTCTTCCTCTCTCTCCTTTCCCTTCTTTCCCCGAACCCTAAAACCCCCCACGCCATCTATTTAAGCCCCTCCCCTCTTCTCCTCTCCATTCCACACACCACCACCATCACCTTCAGTGCTTGCGGGAGTGGCGAGAGGAGGCGAGTGAGGGAGAGCGAGAGGGAGAAGGAGAAGAGTACGGGAGGAGGAGCAAGAGGCCGAGGTTAGAGAGCTTCAGTGGAAGCTCGACAGAGCTCGCATGGCCACTGCGGGCACGTGAGAGAGGAGAGAACTCGGGGAGGCAGCCTCCCGACCATCTACAGCAGCTGGAGTTGAGGTAATGCGAGGTAGAGCGCAGTGGAGAGCGCTGGGAGGAGGTTCTGGTACTGGAAGTTTTCAAGTATCAGACGTTTGGAATGGAGTCCAGACGGCTGACGGAGCACCTGGACGTCTAGAGTTAAGGCCAGACATCTGAAAGCTCATTTATCACGAAGGTATGTTCTTTTTCGCGGTTACGGCCATTAGGGCCTCACCGCAGATGCATGCTTGGTCTAATTTGGGGGCTGCGGTGGTCGTATGCAGGAGCAGCCTTGGGAAGGAGCATGGAATGCTTTCCCACGCACTTTTGGACGTCTGATCAGATCACCAGACATTCGGAGGTGCTTCCAGCTGATCGGAGGCATTGTCCGATGTTTGGAACTACCTTCAGACGATCGCAGAGAAGGCCTGGATGACTGAGGACACCTCAGGGACTTAAGGTAAGGTTCTGGTACCTTTTAAGACATCTGGACTTACTCCTAAATGTCTTATTTTGAATAGTAGGCACGTTTTTGACCCGTTTGGGGTCCGAGCGAGGTTCGTTTTACGCAAACGAAGTACCTGTAGTTTCCTTGCGAGTTTCTCTACGTACTAGAGACCTTTGTACACTGTTCTGAATCCTCCTTTTATGATGTATTCCCTGGTATAGGGTTTCAGCCTGTTGAGTGTTTGGGGCTCGCAGAGACGCCTAGGTCTGCAGTTCGAGCCCTCATTACTCCCGAATTGTCTGGTAGAGTGGTTAATTTTGTTAATGATATTTAAATAATAAAGTGCTTATGGAAATAGCCAAATGGAACCCTAGGATATTGCATGACCCTAGGATAGAGAAATGAATGAACCGTTTGTACTGCATGATGTATTTGTATGCATGATTGAGTTAAACTGCTAGTAATTGCTTGTAATATAGTTGTGAGCTGCCTGTTAGAATATGAGCTGCCTAAGATAAATGAATAATTACCTGTGAAATCATCAGTTGCATGTATCAAATTATGAAAATTCGAGCTTCCTGTATATGGACGAGAAATGAATTGTGAATGTGAAATCTGGATCAAAATAAATGGGGTGAACATGAGCATGAACCCTACGGGAATTAGGAGTAGAACTCCTGTGGTTAGATGGAAATCTGGAATGTAGACGGGAAGTGACTTGGCGCTTGAGTACGTGGTACCAAGGAGAGCAACTGTCCCCTTTTCGTGTAGAGCGGAGCTAGCCGCCCTTGGGTTGAGACCCAGGGTTAGGATTGGCCACTCTACACCGACTCCTGTTGGCCTTCATGTACGTGGTACCGAGGTGAGCTACTAGTGTAGGGAGAGATCTAGCAACCCCATGGGGCCCGATGTTCAGCTGGCCACTCTACATCGACTTGTTAGGCCCTCTGGGCAAATTGGGGTAGTCAGATAAGGGTGCGCAGACTATGGAGGGGCGAGACCCCTATTTGGTTCTGAGGGGTGAGACCATTGTTCTGAGAGGGCAAGGCCCTATACTGTTTCGTGCTGTACTTTAGGCGTACCCGCTAGCGGAAACAATTGACCGCGTGTCAGTGCGGGGTAGTTACCCGTGCGCTTATCACGCGTACCGTAGTCACCGCTATGTCTTGATAGTGACCTCGGGGTGGTTGACTAGGTGTAGGACTATCACAGGGGACTCTCTTTGCCAGGAGAGCACCACGTGTACCTTCTACTCTACGGAAAAGACTACAATCAAGATCATTCCCATGAGGAACATGCAAGATCAAGAATATCTGAATGTTTGAGAAAGACGGGTAAAAAGGAAAGACACATAAAACAGATAAATAGAAAAGAGAATTAAACCTGTTGCTTTTACTATTTTAGATAGTATAGATACTACTTTACTCAGCGTTCGCTAACTCTATCTTTCCATAATACTATTCAAGACCAGGAGTTGAGCAGCCCGAGCTTCTGGCTGTGGAGGGTGTTGGGCCCAGTTGAGCCCAACCGTAGTTTTCAGCACTTCCTTGTTGTTCCTTTACTGTTGTAGTGAGTATTAGACTTTTAGTTACTGTTTGTCTCTACTATTTACTTTCATTCCGTTGTTTTATTGTTGTGGTGGTATGTAATGGAACAACAGATTTACTTTCCTTTACTACTTTGTACGTTTCTTCTGCTTAGTTATATTGCATATGTGAATGTGGTTTACTTTCTTGCTTTTTGGTTATGTCTTGTTGGATGACTGGGCCTTAGGATTAGTCGAGGCGAGCCGGTCTAGGGTCCTGTAGGGATCCGGGAATCGGGTCATAACAAGTTGGTATCAGAGCAAGGTCGTCACAAGAAATGAACCAATTGGCTTGAGAATAACCATTGACGTGCATATAACTAGGATAGACACTACAACGTATCGCTTTGATATTCGTTCCGAGTCATTTCTCAAAGAAATTCGATATCGTTGATCCTTTTGTTTTGTCTTTCACGTCTCCTTGCAGGAGATGCCTCGTCGGGGAGTTCTCGAGGCAGGCCGTGGTCGCGGCCATGGACGAGGTTGGAGGGGTGGACGTGCCGGGCCTAAGGTACCAGTTGACCACCTCTTCTCCCGAGAGTTTAGGCCTAGAATCTCACCTAGCTGATTAGAGATATTGTACAAGAGGAGCTCCACCAGCCTCCACGGGCACCTCTCCCTGAGGATGTGGAGGGGGAGTCCTGAGTGAAATAGAGAGACTGCCGCAGTGTCGGATGAACAAGAGGGGGAAGGGGTGGTCCTCCACCGCCCCCACCGCACTCTGACACTTCTGAGCACGAGCCCTCCTTGCCTGGAGGCATGCTCGTTCCTCCACTGCAGCCGCACCACGAGCTTTTCGGACAGTTCCAGAAGCTGAAGCCCCCCTCCTTCAAGGGGGATAAGGACCCATCTGAGGTAGAGGATTAGCTGGAGCTGATAGAGAAGGTGTTCGACACCCTTCGCCCTCCCGCGGAGTGCCGTGTGGCCTTTGCCACGTACCAGTTAAAGAGCGTAGCACACAGGTGGTGGAGGGCAGTTAGAGGTCAGGAGAGGAGAGAGCTGACGTGGGACCAGTTCGTGACTCTCTTCTGCGAGCAGTACTTTCCACAGACCTGTTAGGACTAGAGGAGGTGGGAGTTCCACACTCTCCGTCTGGGGACGATGACTGTTAGCGCGTATCGCACGCATTTCCTGGAGCTGTCACGTTTTACCTCGACAGCTGTGGCTACGGAGGAGCGCTTGTAGAGGTTTACTAAGGGGCTCCGACCTGCTATTCGGGAGTATGTCAAACCCCTGAAGCTACCCACCTTCTCATGAGTGGTTGAGGCAGCCATGACCTACGAGGAGACCAACCCGGTCGCATGAGACACCGACAGCGGCCGGAAGAGGCCCTACCAGCCAGAGTACTCTCAAGGCCGTCGGGAGAGGAGGCACGCGGCATCCGTAGGAGAGTCGTCTCATTTTACGAGGCCATCAGTGGCCTTTGGGGTCCCCAGATAGGGGCCAACTGCCAGCACAGGACCCCCGCCCAGCTGCCAGCAGGGACCTACTGAGGGAGGAGGTTGTGTTCCCCTCTGCTACCAATGTGGCCATTCAGGCCACATCAATAGGGACTGCCCATCTAGGGCTGGAGCACAGCAGATGCTCCTCTCACCGAGTGCTGGAGGCTGAGCTAGTGGTCGTGGTCCCCAGGTGCATGGGGGAGGGCAGCAGTCATGAGGAGGGTACTGACCAGCGGCTGCTCGCCCGACATAGAGTGTAGTTGCTTCATCTGCACCGAGGATTGAGGGGCAGATCAACGCCCTAACACAGAGATGCCAGGGCTTCCGGTTTCGTGGTGGCAGGTATGGTTACCATTTTTGGTAGATTAGTGTACGTACTTTTTGATTCCGGCGCCACACAATCTTTTATTGTTGCGAGTTTTGCCATCAGTTTGGGGCAGGGTAGTGTACTGTTAGAGGATTCATTTGTGATCAGAGGCCCAGGTGGCCAGTTGTTTGTAGCTGAGGAGGTTTACACGGACTGTGAGGTCAGTATAGGGGGACACAGCCTCCTCGTTGACCTGATTGTGATATCGAAGGAGGATTTTGGCATGATTCTAGGGATGGACTGGTTGTCCACCTACCACGCCCTGGTGGACTATTTTGGGAGGAAGATCGTCTTCTCCATACCGGAGTTGTCTCCCTTTGAGTTTCACAGACAGCCGGTGGATAGAGGTTTCAGATGCATCTCTGTGCTTCGGGCGGCGAGGCTTTTGAGCCAGGGGTGTGAGGGCTTTTTAGCCTGTGTAGTGGCAGAGCCTAGCCCTGTGCCTGACTTTCAGAGTATTCTGGTGGTTTACGAGTACCCCGACTGTTTCCAGAGGAGCTGCCAGGACTACCACCCGAGCGGGAGATCGAGTTTGAGATCTCACTTGTACCGGGGACCAGCCCCATTTCTACTACACCGTACCGAATGGCATCGCTTGAGCTGCAGGAGCTCAAGTCATAGCTACAAGACTTGTTGGAGAAGGGCTTTGTGAGGCCCAGTGCATCCCCGTGGAGAGCCCCTATGTTTGTGAAGAAGAAGGATGGTACCCTACGACTTTGTGTCGACTACCGACAGCTGAATAGGGACACCATCAAGAACAAGTATCTGCTGCTGAGGGTTGATGACCTTTTTGACCAGTTGCGAGATGCCATAGTGTTCTCCAAGATAGATCTGAGGTCAGGCTACCACCAGTTGAGGATCAGGGAGACCGATGTCTCCAAGACAGCCTTTCGTACCCGATATGGGCACTACGAGTTCTTGGTCATGCCGTTTGAGTTGACCAATGCCCCCGCTGCTTTTATGGATTTGATGAACCGAGTTTACAGACCGTACTTAGACAAGTTTGTGGTGGTGTTCATTGACGACATACTCGTTTACTCGCAGGATTAGGCACAGCACGGACAACATCTACGGATGATTCTGGACACTTTGAGGCGACGCAAGCTGTATGCCAAGTACAGCAAGTGCGAGTTTTGGTTAAGGCAGGTGACTTTCTTAGGCCACGTAATCTCAGGGGATGGTATAGTTGTGGACCCAGCCAAGGTTGAGGCCGTACTCAGGTGGGAGAGGCCACGTACAGTGACAGAGATACGTAACTTTTTGGGATTGGCAAGTTACTATCAGAGGTTTCTCAGAGGATTCTCTCAGTTTGCCCGTCCTATGACCCAGCTGACTCGGAAGAACGTGCCCTTTGCCTGGACAGATGAGTGTGAGGCATGTTTTCAGGAGTTGAAGGAGAGACTGACTTCAGCTCCTGTGCTTACCATCCTAGACAGCAGTGGTGATTTTGTGGTTTACATAGATGCTTCATTGCAGGGGTTAGTGGGTGTGCTCATGCAGCGGGGTCACGTTGTTGCTTACGCTTCACGACAACTGAAGCCCTTGAGCATAGCTACCCTACCCATGACTTAGAGCTGGCAGTTGTTATCTTCGCGCTGAAGACATGGAGGCACTACCTTTACAGTGAGACTTTCGAGATTTTCATAGATCATAAGAGCCTCAGGTACTTGTTTGACTAGAAGGAGATTAACATGAGACAAAGACGTTGGTTAGAGCTCCTGAAGGACTACGATTGCAGCATCTTCTAACATCCAGGGAAGGCTAATGTGGTGGCTGATGCCTTGAGCCGGAAGGCGCCTACCCACTAGGCCAGTCTATAGGCACAGAGTTGGAGACTTATGGAGAAGTTGGGCAGTTGGCGACCCTGGGAGTCACAGGGGTATTGTGGGACAGTGAAAGTGACGTGGCAGACACGACTAGAACTGATAGACCGCATCATCGTAGGGCAGATGACAGATCCATACTTACAGACACTGTAGGACAGGTTGTTGACGAGAGACCCAGGAGACCTTTCCTTCACAGATGAGATACTACGCATGAGGGGATGCTTGTGCATTCCTAGGGACGAGGAGTTATTAAGAGAGCTCTTGACTGAGGCGCACGGGTCCAGGTTCACCATACATCCCAGGAACACAAAGATGTATCATGATCTGCAACGCGACTTTTGGTGGAGAGGGATGAAGAGGGATGTTGTTGAGTTTGTACAGCAGTGTTTAGTGTGCCAGCAGGTGAAGGTCGAGCACCAGAGGCCTGCAAGGCCATTGCAGCCACTTCCTGTGACAGAGTGGAAGTGGGAGAGCATCACATGGACTTGGTGGTGGGTCTACCTGTTACCCAGCGGGGACACAGAGCAGTCTGGGTGATAGTGGACAGGCTGACAAAGACGACGCGTTTCCTGTCGATCCGAGTCACCTTTAGACCAGCACAGTTGGCAAAGAGGTACATTCGTCATGTGGTACGCCTGCACGGAGTTCCACATGAGATTGTATCCGACAGGGATACTCGTTTTACTTCCCAGTTCTGGGCTGAGTTTCAGCAAGCTTTGGGGACACATTTGAGGTTTAGTACCGCGTACCACCCCCAGATGGATGGACAGTCAGAGCGCACCATACAAACACTTAAAGACCTTTTACGTGCCTGTGTACTAGACTGGAGAGGCTCTTAGGAGGAGCATTTACCCCTTGCAGAGTTTGCATATAATAACAGTTACCACTCGAGCATTGGCATGACACCTTACGAGGCTCTGTACGGACGGAGGTGTACTACACCCTTGAGTTGGGTCGAGGTGGGGACCAAGTGGGAGGTTAGCCCCAGGTTGATCCGGCAGAGTCAGGAGGTGATAGAGCAGATCCACAGACGACTCCGCACTGTCAAGAGCAAGTAGAAGAGTTATGCTGACCGAAAATGCGGAGAGGTGCAATTCGAGGTTGGGGATCACGTCTTTCTCCGCGTTTCGCCCATGAAGGGCCTGTAGCATTTTGGGGTGAAAGGGAAACTTGCGCCAAGGTTTGTGGGACCCTTTGAGGTCTTAGAGTAGGTGGGACCTGTTGCTTACTAGCATGCCCTTCCTCCCCAGCTTTCTAGAGTGCACGATATGTTCCATGTGTCCAACCTCAGGAAGTACATCACTGATCCTTGTCACGTTCTGAGCCATGAGAGCGTCGAGGTGGGTGACGACATGACCTACCCCGAGAGACCAGTGCAAATACTAGACAGAGCCATCCGGAGTCTGAGACGGAAGCAGGTACCACTGGTGAAGATCCTATGGAGAAGCTAGTGGTACGAGGAGGCTACCTGGGAGCCTGAGGTGGCAATGCGAGAGCGGTACCCAGAGCTTTTTGAGGGTACGTCTTTTCAGACCTACTTCGATCCTCTTTAATTTTGTTATGTGTTTTATGTTCCCTTTTCTGCACCCTAGCTAGCTCAAGTTTCCGGGATGAAACTTCCTTTAAGTTTGTTATGATGTAAAGACTCGTCTCACTTTTAGCCTTTTAAGACGTTTGGAGTCACAGTCAAATGTCTGTCTAGACGTCTGGACCCTTTCCCGGATGTCTGAAAAAGAAATTTTTGTATGCACACTGTGCCCTGTGTGCGGGCGACGTTAGGACCTCCTTCCTTTCTCTCCTTTCCCTTCTTTCCACAAAACCCTAAAACCCCCCCACACCATCTATTTAAGCCCCTCCCCTCCTCTCCTCTCCACTCCACACACCACCACCATCACCTTGAGAGCTTGCGAGAGTGGCGAGAGGAGGTGAGTGAGGGAGAGTGAGAGGGAGAAGGAGAGTGCGGGAGGAGGAGGAGGAGGAGGCCAAGGTCGGAGAGCTTCGATGGAAGCTCGGTGGAGCTCGCACAGCCACCGCGGGCACGTGCGGGAGGAGGAGAGAACTCCAGGAGGCAGCCTCCCGACCATTTGCAGCGGCTGGAGCTACGGCAGTGCGAGGCGGAGCGCAGCGGAGAGCGTTGGGAGGAGGTTCTAGTACTGGAAATTTTCTAGTATCAGACATCTAGAGTGGAGTCTAGATGGCTGACGGAGCACCTGGACGTCTGGAGTTAAGGCCAAACATCTGAAAGCTCATTTACCGTGAAGGTACATTCTTTTTCGCGGTTATGGCCATGCAGGCCTCACCACAAATGCATGTTTAGTCTGATTTGGGGGTTGCGGTGGTCGTACGTAGGAGCAGTCTTGGGAAGGAGCGCGGAACGCTTTCCCACGCACTTTTGGATGTCTTATCAGATCACTAGACATCTGGAGGTGCTTCTAGATGACCGGAGGCATTGTCCGACGTTTGAAACTACCTTCAGACGATCACAGAGAAGGCCTGGATGTCTGAGGACACTATAGGGACTTAAGGTAAGGTTCTGGTACCTTTTAAGACGTCTGGACTTGTTCCCAGACGTCTGATTTTGAACAGTAGGCACGTTTCTGACCTGTTTGGGGTCCGATCAGGGTCCGTTTTACACAAACAAAGTACCTGTAGTTTCCTTGCGAGTTTCTCTACGTACTAGAGACCTTTGTACACTATTTTGAACCCTCCTTTTGTGATGTATATTCTGGTATAGGGTTTCAGCCTGCTGCGTGTTTGGGGCTCACAGAGACGCCTGGGTTTGTGGTTTGAACCCCCATTACTCCTGAATTATCTGGTAGAGTGGTTAATTCTATTAATGATATTTAAATAAGAAGGTGCTTGTGGAAATAGCCAAATGGAACCCTAGGATGTGGCATGAACCCTAGGATAGAGAAATGAATGAACCGTTTGTACTGCATGATGTATTTGTATGCATGATTGAATTAAACTACTAGCAATTGCCTATAATATAGTTGGAGCTTCCTGTTAGAATATGAGCTGCCTAAGATAAATGAACAATTACCTGTGGAATCATCAGTTGCATGTATCGAATTATGAAAACACGAGCTGCCTGTATATGGACGAGAAATGAATTGTGAATGTGAAATCTAGATCAGAATAAATGGGGTGAACATGAGATGAACCCTACGGGGAATTAGGAGTATAACTTTTGTGGTTAGATGGAAATCTGGAATGTAGACGGGAAGTGTCCTGGCCCTTGAGTATGTTATACCAAGGAGAGCAACTGTCCCCTTTTCATGTAGAGAGGAGCTAGTCACCCTTGGGTTGAGACCTGGGGTTAGGATTGGCCACTCTACACCAACTCCTGTTGGCCCTCGTGTACATGGTACCGAGGCGAGCTACTGGTGTAGGGAGAGATCTAGCCACCCCACGGGGCCCAGGGTTTAACTAGCCACTCTACACCAACTTGTTAGGCCCTCTAGGCAAACCAGGGTAGTCAGACGAGGGTGCGCAGACTGTGGAGGGGCGAGACCCCTGTTCTGGGAGGGCAAGGCCATATATTGTTCCATGCTGTACTTTAGGCATACCCGCTAGTAGAAACGACTGACCGCATGTCAGTGCGGGATAGCTACCCATGTGCTTATCACGCATACCGTAGTCACCGCTATGTCTTGATAGTGACCTCGAGGTGGTTGACTGGGTGTAGGACTACCATGGGGGACTCTCTCGACCAGGAGAGCACCACGTGTACCTTCTACTGTATGGAAAAGACTGCAATCAAGATCATTCCCACAAGGAACATGCAAGATCAAGAATATCTGGATGTTTGAGAAAAATGGGTAAAAAGGAAATACACATAAAACAGATAAATAGAAAAGAGAATTAAACTTGTTGCTTTTACTATTTTAGATAGTATAGATACCACTCTACTCAGCGTTTGCTGACCCTGTCTTTTCATAATACTATTCAGGACCAGGAGTTGAGCACCCCGAGCTTTCGGCTACGGAGGGTGTTGGGCCCAGTCGAGCCTAGCCGTAGTTTTCAACACTTCCTTGTTGTTCTTTTACTGTTGTAGTGAGTATTAGACTTTTAGTTACTGTTTGTCTCTACTATTTACTTCTGTTTTCGTTGTTTTGTTGTTGTGGTGGTATGTAATGGAACAGCAGATTTACTTTCCTTTACTGCTTTGTATGTTTCTTCTGCTTAGTTATATTGCATATGTGAATGTAGTTTACTTTCCTGCTTTTTGGTTATTTCTTGTTGGACGACTGGGTCTTAGGATTAGTCGAGGTGAGTCGGTCTAGGGTCCTGTAAGGATCCGGGAATTAGGTCATAACAAAGATGGTTGTCATTCTCTTTTGATTACCACTTTTGATACTTCCAATCAAGTGCTTCCAACCATGAATCTTTCTCTTGTTACACAATTTCTTGCTTTCATTATTGATTGGAATTTCTTTGGCAATAATTCCAATTTAAATATTTGTTCCAATAGAATCGCTTACATTGTCTTTTTTATATTATTCATAATGTTAAATTAGACTGGCCATTGATGATCTTTTACCATATGATTGATTCCCATGATGGTTTTCTACCATTTGGTACATTGTTGTCCCATCTATTTATTTTTCATCATGTTCCGTTAGCATGTCATTATGTTGACAAGTTTATTCATCTCATTACTCACTCAGACAATTTTCATCAAAATAATCCTCCTATTGAAGATGGTCCTCCAATTGAAGAAAATTCTCCCAATTCCCCACACGGTACAACTATGATTAAGATTTCATGAAGGATGACAACACTAATCCTGCTTGCTTGAATAGGATTGCAAATCTTATGCTAAGGATGGAAGATGACTGTGAGAAAATGACGAAAATTATTGCAAACTTTCAAGATCATTTCATGAAGTTCAAGTTATACATAGACTAAAGGTTCTTAAGTCTGGAGCAAAACATTGAAGACATAAAGAATGCAATTGAAGACTTGAAGAAGAAATAGTTCTTTATTATGCATTTATGTTTATGCTTTCTATGTTGTCTTTTTGTGAGAACATTTGAATATGACTTTAGTTTGTAAGTTATTGCACAACAATCATAGGCCTTAATCAACCTAAATAATGTTAGAAATCTAGCTTAATCTGTAAATATGGCATTCATATCATGTATATCATGCATTGCCTCATTTTATATTAATGTACATAGGCTAATGTGAAATTATCTTGCTATTTAATACTTTTATTGTTATTTGCAGGTAATAAAGTAATCTAGGATGTGAAATAAAGTGGGATAAAGCAAGGAAGAGAGGAATATGAAAGAACTTGGATCAAGGCAATGGAGAGAGGAGGATATCCCTATCCATAACCTTAGGAACCCTAGGAAACTAGTGCCTAAAACCTATTTAGGATACCCAAGTACTTAGGAACCTAAACCTACCCTAGAAAACCCTAAATTCACTTTCCAGCATACTTCTGGACATTCGACAGTGTGATTGGACGTCTAATCTTTGTAGAAACCCTAGCCAAAACCCAACTCCAATACTGATACATAATTGGACGTCCAACCTATTCTTCAGACGTCCAACTTTGAAGTATAAGTCATCTGACCACACCTCTAGATGTCTAAAGGTCCTCTCTGGTTCCTATTTTTGGAATCAGAAGCCCTATCTTGCTCCTTTGACCTAGAAATCCTACCATACACCTTGGGAAAACTATTTAGAGACCTTGTAAGCCTAGTCCACTACCATTAATCCTAATCCAATAACCTAATTAGGAATTCCCTATCCCAATCACACACACAACAATTCAATTAAACTTGTGTTAAGTTTGATTAAACTTACTACAATAGTTAATAGGTTAATTGAACCGATTTTAGGAACCTACTCTAAACCTATTGCCTAGACCTATTAGACCCAACTTAGGACCCATTAGCCACCCACTCTAGAAGACTCTAGAATGATATACAGCTCCCCCAACCTAGTCCAAGCACACTACCCACCACCCCCCAAAATTAGGATCTAGGAAGACCACTTCCCCATCCTAAAGATGGTGCCTAAGGCCCCCTTCTAGAACCTTCCAACGCCCACTTTAAGGGTCCTCATCTCCTTATAAAAACCCTTCCCATTTGGTCTCCCATCATCATCATCTTCCTCCTCCCTCATTCGACCATTAGATCTCCACCTCCAAAGTGCTCTCCTCCCTTCCTCAAGACCATACCTTGTGGTACCTCTCCACGAGTACTCCTCCTCCTCCATCGACAATTAGCAAGGAGAGAAGCTTCTCTCTAAGGGCTTGGGTGTGCTCTCTCCTCTTTACCAAGCTCCAAGGCCGCCGTTGCACTCCCTGCTGGAGCACCATCGGCGCCCCCCTTTCTAATCATCCCTAGATTCTATTCTCTATTCTCCTTTCTGCATTTTATATTTATAGTCAAGCATGTCTCTAGGATTAGTTTTGTAAATCCCTATCACTTTTGTGAATCTGTTAATCGAATAAGGGTTTTTATTATCAAATAAATTATGGAGATTCCTCCAAATATCAATGATTATATGTTGCACCGTAATGATCTTGATAGCATATACATATTGAAGAATATCACAACGAAAGATTCATGTATACATACTATTGCTACTTGACTTGTACGATGACCCTTCGTTTCAAATTCGCCACCGGTGAATATTCGATGCTGGAAATCCGCCATGTTAGTAATTAGGTTTAGACTTTAGATTAGTTAGTTTAGTTAGTAAATCAAGTTAGGAATTCATTTTGAAATTTGCAATCACGCCTCCCTGAGTTCGATCGAGACTTACCATCTCGTTATCTTTTATTTGTCGACATATTTTTGTACTATACTACAAATCCAAAAATGTCTAAAATGTGAAATTATGCCAAATAAATTCGCGCTATTGCTGGGGGAGGCAGCACATTTTTCTTATTAATTTCTAACTTGATTTCGTTGTTTTGTTGTTTGTGTGTAGGAATTAAGCAGGTGTGGATCTTCTCACACGCCGATCTGTGGTTAAGAACTAGGTGCACACAATTTTAGCTTTGAAATTTTATTTCAATTAAAAAAAATCCAAAAAAGAAATCTCTTTAGGTCATTTGAATCATTTGCAAATTGCTTTGAATTTTTGTTTTGAAAAAAAAATAAAAAAAACTCAAAAATATAAAAATAAACTTAAAATTTTGAATTTAGGTTTATTTAACCATATTTTTGATATTTTTGTCAAGGGTGGGTGATTACGCAGCAATCATATAGCCTAATCAACCTAAATTAAGTTAGATCCTAGCTTAATGTAGGAATAATGGATGCATGAGTATCATATTTGCATCTTAGTTGATTTATTTAGCTTTGTGTAGAGAATAATGCTATTTTGATACACTAATTTATAGGTAATAATAATTGTAGATGAATTGGGGCTGCGGATGATCAATCTAACCATACAGATGGAGTTCGAGCAATGATTGTAGTCCAACGATGTAAGAATCACCTCGATTGGAGCCCTATAGCACCATCTACAAAGGAGAGAAGACGAATGGTTAGGATGGAGCCACATGGCACCATCCTAATAGCTCTCACCCACGACCACATCTTCTGAAGGCAATCACACATGCTTTGTGGGTTGTTGGATCGTCATCCAACGGCCACAAACGCACCATGACGCATGTGCCCAGCGATTCATCAAAAGGAGCCTTTATCTCAACCGTTGGATCGTCATCCAATGGTTGAGAGTAATTGATCAATAAAGCATCCGCTCGACACAAACGTGCATGTAGCCCGTTGGTCAAGCACCTTAAGGTGAGAGGCTGGCCCCCATTAGAGATGCATGGATAGGCGAAATCATGCTCGATGTAAGGCACACTAAATTTGAGCGTTAGATTTGGATTGAATGGCGAGTAGCGAGCCACGCAATGTAGTGGGTGACAGTTGGATGCACACGTGCGTGTCGACGCGTAGATACACGCGGGTGCTCGATCGGTGCGCATTGAGCGTATAACGTGGAATCATCAGAGTCATTGATAATCATGATTAGATAGCCGTGATTGAGCTTGCACAATGTGCGTGATGAAAACAAAGGTGATGGCTTTGGCATGCTCTCGACCACAAGATGGCGATCAGACCTCGTGGTAGCAGCGGGTGGCCTCGAACAATAAGCACGTGATTTGAACGCGATCTTGACAAGATCATGACCATCTGATCATGATTAGACAACCACGATGAAGCCAGGACTTTTTGAGCATGATGAGATAGCGATGAGGAAGTGATTTGAAAGTAATCAGAGCCATAGATCTCCAAATTGATGGCTCTCATTGTTCCAGCTTGCTGGCATGGTTGGGGTTTCCAAATGACCCATTTTTGCCCTCATTTTGGCTATAAAAGGACCTAAGACTCCCCATTTTGGAGGCAATGGGACCATCGAGAAATCTCCCTCTCTAAAGCCACTCCAAGAGCCTTTCTCCAAGTTCCTCCAAGCCACCCCCTTTCCACCAAAGGGGTCGGTCTTGCTGCTCTCCCTGTAGCTCTTCAAGGCCGTCAAAGCACTCCTTGCTGGAGTACCATCAGTGCCCTCCTTTCTAGCCCTTCTCTTTTTGCATTTTGTTTTCACAATAGTGTAGACATGTTCCTGTTAAGCATTCCTTTATAGTTGATTTGCATTTGCATGAGAGATTGGGAAGGAATCAGGGTTCATGGTTGGGTTCATTTGAAAGGGAATTTCTCAAGGAATCTCCGACTCAAATTTGGAAGAGTTTGATTGAGAATCGAGCGAGAAATCCTCGCTCGAATCTTGATGGAGCTCTTGTGTTCACACTATTGGTAGCAAGGACCCATTTGCAAATAATGATGAGAAAGTTAGGGACCAATTTGCAAATAATTCAAAAGTTGTAGGGCTAATTGAGAGAGAAAGAGTCTAACTGGACTAAAATGCAAAATAGGTCAAGATGATCTATGATTGGGATCAAATTTTGGTACAAACCTAGTTTATACCCAAAGAATTTGATGGTGAGGTTGGATTTCAGTTTTGGCCAAGTTTGACTGGGTCATTTGTGTAGAAACCCAAATTAGGTCAACTTTCTATCTGAGACTCTATTCTAGGTCAAAATAAGTTCAGATGGTCAAGCCAAGGACACCAAATCTTATGAAATATTTTTATATAAATTTTAGAAGGTTTAGATGAATTTTATCTTGACCAGAACCTCTATATTTAAGCAGGTCTGAAATTAGGATTTTAGGTTATGAATCAGTTCTTGAAATATACGAAACCCATTTCTGTCTGCATGGACGCTTTTATTAGTCATTAATGAACATTTGACCTTTAGTTAACCCCTAGGCAAACCCTGTGATTATTCTGGATTCATAATATGCTATTAAAACAGTAGAATTAACCTTATTTAATGTATTCTTCTCAGAATGGATATTCAGTGAATTACGACACTTCGACGATTATGTAGGAGCATTTATCAATTAATCCTAGCTAATTAAAGCTACTTATGGCTCATGATGATGTTATCATCATACCCCCATGACTAACTTTTGCTAGTCCCTTAGAAAATTCTTTTGGAAAAAACTAAAGTTCTAGACCATGCTCAGATGTTCAGATGCCTGATTTGTTCTACTTTTCTTTTTTAGAAATTAGGTGAGAATGCCAACACTAGGACTAGAGATACTCAAGTATCAATCAAGATCTAGATCTGACTAGCTTCATCTTGAGTTTGCCGCGAAGGTTTCTAAGGCCAGTAAAAACTACCTAGAGGTTCATTGAACCCAGCAGTTAAAGCACCCGTGCTTAGACATAACATGTCTAGGTTCAGTTTGCCAGTACATTTTTGTAAGAGATAGAAGGATTTTTATTTGGATACTTTTCTCTCATTTTCTTCTTAAATTTCCCTAGATCCAACCTAAAATTGGCCCTAAACACGGTCTATATTGGATTCCTTGTCCCCACCATCAATCCTCGAAGGGTCCCTGGCAATTGATGCTTTGGGATAGCACTACCCATGGAAACCCCCAAAACCCTGACTTTCGACACTTCGAGATAATGCTGCCCATGGCGTTCTATAGCTAAATTCAAGCCCTGGCAATCGACATTTTGGGATAATCCCGCCCATGGCACCTGAACCAGCATAAGGTTCTTACATGCCCCCAGTAGGATATTTAGATATCTTAGGAGACAAGCATTGAGGAGATGGTATGTTATTACGCATCTTTGAGGGGAATTTCCCACTTCTCCGCATCGGGAACTCGTCCAATCAACTTGTGTTGTCCAGCGGCTCCTAAGTTAGATCTTCAAGATGTCTTTTTAGAACAGAAAATTTTTAGCAGATTTTTCTTTATTAAGTGCACTGAACCAGACTTAGTGTGTGATTTTGGGTGCTTAGGTTACCAAGTCCTGCAAACAAAAGGGCAAGCAACGGGGCTGAATAATCCCTAAGCCTTAAACCTACTACATCAGCTTCTCATTTTCCTTAACCTCTTAAGGATTAATCTGGATCTTAATGGATATGTGAATGTTTAAGCTCTAAAACAAGCCGAAGAGGCCTAAGATCAGCACTCGTACTAATCTCCTTGTCTCTTTATTCTTAGAACTTAATTTTTCTTTTGATTAGGTCTAGAACTTAAGTAACTTCCATAATCAGTTGCTAATGATTAAAATTTTTGTTCTTGATTTTTGCTTCTTTTTATCATTTAAACTTTCTCCTTTCCTCCTTAAGAAAGATTTTCAATTTAGTTCATAAAATTTCCTCCCCTTTCTCCATTTTTTTCTTTTTTCAATTTTTTATTTTTTTATCAAATTTTGAATATGTATATATTTTTGTGAGAACCCCTTAGAGAGTTGAATTTCCATATGTCTGCTCTTTAACATCCCCCCATGCCTAAGTTTGTAATGTCATTATAAACTAGGAGGGTACAAATTCAATTTGGTTTAAGGATTAGAGCAGGATCAAAGGGTGGGTGAACGGGTCGGGATGACTGTTGCGAACGTTTTTGAGCTTTGATACAAGTACCAAAGGTGGAGTTAACTGTTCTAAAACTAAACTCAAGAGTGCAGTAGGAGTGTAGCTCAAAAGAATAATCAGAAGAGTCTCAGGTTTTTGGAATGACGGGTTGCCTCCCGTTAAGTGCTAAATTCAATGCCTTCAGCTAAGCAGAAGGTGGTCAAGGAGAAGGGATGGTTAAATCAAAAGAGTTTTGTAGAACAAGCACCTTGATCAAAAGCCTGGTTGGTCCAACCAGGTGCTTGTTTAAATTAACAAGCTGATGGTGCAGTCTAAACCCAATTAGTCTGGTGGGTTGATGGATGTGAATCAATAGACGTGGAGTCCACCAAATACTTTAAGGCTCAAATAGATATGGAAATGAGAATCTAGGGTTTGGCTGAGTCATCTCAGCCTAGTCAGAATAGGTATCCTCAAAAGAAAACAAAGCTGTAGAGGATGTAAGAACCCTACTGGTAGGATTAGAAAAGAGTAGGAAGTGATTAATAGTCTGATTAATGTCCAAACCCGATCAGAAGATGGAGGAGAATCATATGCAACTGGATCAAAGAGGGGTGAATTTGAGTAGAAGTTGATTCCGGTGGCGAGTAGGGGTTGAGATCGGATTTTGGAAGGCTTAGTATGTGGATCAAAAGGTATGGCTTCTTTGAGGTCCAAATCTGGGTGTGGAGAAGGTTCTTCTAGAAATGATTCAAAGATTGATTCATCTAGAGAGTCTTCTTGATGCTCATTCAAATCAAATGTAAATACCTGGAGAGTGCTTATAGGATCATGGAATTCTGAGTCAGTAAAAGATTCAAACTCTGGAGTGTATGCATTCTCGGCACTTACTGTTTTTGATTCCTGAAGATCATAATAGAATGATTCTAATTCAATGGGACAAGATTTTGAATCAATGATCTTGGGAATAGGGACCTCAGAATCAGAATCAGAATCAAAGAGCAAGTCATAGATACTGAAGTTGTAGATTAGCTCATAGTCGTTAGGAAACAAAGGTTCTCTGAAATCAGAGTAAGATTCAAAATCATCAGAGAATTTGTGAAGATCAGTTTCTGAACCTGATTCCAAATTGGGATTTCCACCATAGAATGAATCATTATGTATAGAATCAACAACCTGACTTGGATCTAACCTAATTTCCAATTCTGAGCTCAAAAAGGTGTCCTTATTAAGTATAGGCTCAGGTTCTTGGTTCTTAGGATAGACCTAATCGAATCACAGCTCTTCCAACTCCTCGGTTTCTGTATCATAAATCGGTTTGACTTCTGAAAATTCATTCTATATCTCTGAGGAGGTTGGAGAGTTGTAATCATTAACATAGGCCCATGATCATAGTCTAGATCCAAAATCTATTTTTCATCACATTAGGCCTCTTGATCATCCCAACTAGGCTCAAATCTAGATTCTAGGTCAAAGGTGGGTATTGGGTCACTAGAATCTAGACTAGGTTCTATTGAGATGTCAGAATCATTCTCGAGAACTACCTTAACAGGATAAGGCTAGGGAATTACATTCTCGAGAAGTTCTAATTCAGGCTTATCATTATAGGTGTCTGGGGAATCTACGCTTGATGGGCCAGCTTCAAGGTTTTCTAAGGCTGGCTCAGAATTGGGAACACTTGCAATTGCATCCTTCCAACTCTTATTAAGATCAGGCATGTCCATTGTTATGAAGTTTGAATCTGATTCCATTTGGGTTGGGGGTCCACAACAACCTCTATTCTCAAACCTAGGTTTTGGGAGATCATCAATTTCTGACTTCTGATATGGGTAAATTTGATTTATGACCTATTTCAACATAGTTATCAAGTTTTCCCGTTTCTTAAGGTCATCTTGGTGCTTTTCCCAAGGTCATGGATTTGTCAGACATTGAAGATACTAGACATTATGAAATCTTCAATGAATCTTGTCATGAGAATACCATAGGTTGAACCATTTGTCATTTGTGTTATTATCAGTTGGGCACGATTTGTAATGAAGGTTGTTGTTGCTGATACATTAACCTGAATATGTCTAGATGGATCTAAGTTTTTGTAATATTCATCATGATGTCTCAAAGCATCCTCAATAATCTTTTCTTTCATGCTCATTTGGGATTCAGATTTCCTAAAAAGTCTTCCTAATTTATCAGGTTACATTTTCAAATCAAGTGGGTGAATCAAGATGTATAATCAAATTCATGTTCAGATTGAAGTGATTGGATTAGATCAGAAATCCCCAAGAAGATCAATTCTAATGAGGCCTTTAGGCTAGAAAGCCTAGGGACCTTTCCTGTGTATGTGCTCTAATAAACAGATGAGGGACTGGATATGAATTGGACCCAATCAAGACACCGAGAGATTTTTGGATGACTAAGGCTTGTTTTGAGGCGGATGATACCTCTGAATAAAAAATCCACACACTTGAGAAGTACCTGGGCAACCAAGAAGGGAGAGCCCCGCAAAGACCCCTACATGGTAGATCATCCCCACAAGTTACAGGGTTTCCTCCACCCGACCTTCCTTATCACTTCGGTTCCAAGTAGACCGGAATGTATGAATTGAGACCTTAAGTCTACCAATTTTAGCCTAGTTTGTGCCTTGGATTTCACTTGATTAGAAATTAATTCAAATTGTACCCTAATTTGGAGGTTTATTGGCCCATAAAGTAGGTCAACTTCACCTGACCAGCCCTAAAAGGTGAAGAATGAAATCTGAGTCAAGACCCAAAGATCACCCTGAATTGACTCTCAGGTTATTAGGTCCAAAGTTTTATGGTTTAAGTGAATTTAGAACTTGATTTTAGGGTTTTTCTGATTAGATCATTTCAAGCAAGGATTTAGGTAGCACACAAATGCGGGAGGGTTAATTTCCTTTAATTTAGGCAGGTGTGAACTAACACTTCAAAAGCCTAGAGTAGAAACCCTAATTGGTTCTATTTCAAGTCCAATTTGATCTTTAGGTGTACACCTTGGACTTCAAACAAGAAGTGCGTAGTCCAAGATGATTAGAAATTAAGCGTAAATCCCTAGTAGGTACAAGCAATTTGGGCAGGGATCTCTAAATAGAATCGCCTCAATCTTCAATCAAATATTGATTCGAGATTGCAAATCAGGAAACTTGCCTTTAAAAATGATGATTACTAAGAAAATAAGGCAGATGAATCCTAATTGATTTGTTTCCTTTTTTCTCTTCCAAAAGATGAGAAGGTTGATTAGGAAAGAAGAAAGAGTTTACCTTCCCCTGGAGTGGTTGATTTCACGGAAGATCTCTTCATGATGTATCTCACAAAAATCACAAATAAAGCAAATAGGGGAAGTTAGTGCTCAGATAAATAACAAGAAAGATAAGACTAATGTGTGAATTACGTGTTGCGCCTCGGCAATGATGCCAAAATGTTTACGGGCTATTGAGGAGTTTTAAGTCATTTCGTTGTAGCAAAGCCTCAATGCTCGAAAATAATTAAATTTATAACTCAGATTCTAAAATGGAGTCCAAGGTCGAATATAGAGAGCAAATATGGAATTCACAACATTAATCTTGAATTAAAAGGAATGAGTACAACAAACGAAGCACAATAGAGATATTCAATGAATAATATATGCAGAAATATATTCAATAAGAACCAATGTATGATGAAGCAAAAAGGAAAGAGAATAAAAACAATGGTGATTTGAATCACCACTTATCCTCTTTAATTAAGCATGCATTCAATTACTCAATTCATTCAAATCAGAATTCAATCTTAACTTAGGTTCTTAAATTATTCAACAATAACTCTAATCAATCATTCAAATAATGCCACAGTGTTCACAACCAAATCAGACGAAGGCTTTCTCTTTCAGACGACTTAACAGCACAAGCACGTCTCTCAGAAAGCCTTTCTCTTCTTTTTTTTTCTTCTTCAGCTTCCTTCTTCACAAGCCTTCTCTTTCAAAGCCTTCCTCAAGACATAGTTACGGCCTCTCCTCAGAGGCTAAGTGTCGTACAAGGCTTTCTTTTTCTTCAGCACAAGGTAGAGAGGGACGCAGCAAAACCATCCCCCGCTCTCTCACAAATCCTTCTCCTCCTCTCACAAGACCCAGTTTATAGTCGGATCTGGGTATGGGTAATTGAGCCTAGAACAGTGTCCAGGCCTACGTGTGCGAGTTGCAGGTGAGGAGTGAGTAGGCAGGTTATTGGGTGTAAGGGTGATGAGGGACCCAACCCCTCGGTGCTTGGGTGAACATCTCACTTCACAAAAATAATATATCCGTTGTTGCCACTTTGTACGTGCACGATGTGGGATTATTCCCACTGGCTTCTTCACTTATGCTAGTAGCAGGGGTTGCTACTCAATTGGAGCTACTGAGGGCTTCGCAAGTCCAATTGGTGTTGCTGTTGGCTACTAAGGTGAAGTCCGCATCGCTTGGAAGTGGAAGCAAGGGAGATTATTGCCGGAAAGAGGCGGACATCATCGGAGATGTTGAGGGTAGTGGCAGAGAACGGAGGGTACCTGAAACACGATATAAGGCCTCACGACCGCATTAAAACATCTAAGGAGGATCGCACGGATGTGGTGGATGTGATGGTGGTGGTTTCGTGTGGTGAGGAGGTATGTGGAGGTCGAGCGAACTCGGAGGAGGTGAGCGGAAGTAAGTGTGTTTAGTGGGGTGTTCGAGCCGGTGAATCAAGGAATTAGGTGAGGGGTTTTGTGCGGTGAGGCGAGGCGGAGCTTTTGGAGGTGGAGTGTCAGCATTTGGTGGTGTGTGGCGTTGGGGAGGCTTCGTTGGAGAGGGGGAATAAGGTGGCATTGAGGGCATATCGACGGTCGAAAGAGAGAAAGAAACGACTAGGGAGATTGAAGAGGATAAGAGGAAGAAAGTGACCTAGCTATAGGATGAAGAGGAAGTAGATTCCCATGCTGGTGTGATGGTCGGACATGGGGAGTATGAAACCTCCGTTGAGGGAGACGACAGCGAGGAAAGAGGGAGGCTGCCCTCTCTGTGGCTGGAGAGATGTGGATGGGCGTGAGGAAGAAGAGGGATGGGCCAATTTGGCCATTGGCTGTCCATCGGACGATGGGGAGGGAGGTTATCGGAGTTTAGGTTGGAGAAGGCCAGAGATAGGGAAAGAAGAGGGATTGTGTCCTTGTTAGTAGCTAAGGAGAAGCGGATTATTGTCCGGGGTCTTTTTATTGGCTTTAGGGAGAAGTTCCAAACTTGGAAAGAAGCTTTCAAGAAATGACTATTTCATGCACATATGACACCCGAATCTTTCATGCCTTCGCATGAGAGATTGGGAAGGAATCAGGGTTCATGGCTGTGTTCATTTGAAAGGGAATTCCTCAAGGAATCTCCGGTTCAAATTTGGAAGAGTTTGATTGAGAATCGAGAGAGAAATCCTCGCTTAAATCTCAACGGAGCTCTTGTGTTCACACTAATGGCGGCAGGGACTCATTTGCAAAGAATGACAAGAAAGTTATGGACCAATTTGCAAACAATTCCAAAGCTGAGGGGCTAATTGAGAGAGAAAGAGTCTGACTGGACTAAAATGCAAAGTAGGTCAAGAAGATCTATGATTGGGCCCAAATTTTGGTACAAACCTAATTTTAACCCAAGGAATCTGATGGTGAAGATGGATTTCAAGTTTGGCCAAATTTGACTAGGTAATTTGCGTAGAAATCCAAATTAGGTCAACTTTCTGTTTGAGACTCTATTCTAGGTCAAAATAGGTTTCGATGGTCAAGCCAAGGATACCAAACCTTATGGAATACTTTTATATGAATTTTAGAAGGTTTATATGAATTTTATTATGACCAGAACCCCTGTTATTTAAGTGGGTCTAAAATTAGGATTTTAGGTTATGAATCAGTTCTTGAAATGTGCGAAATCTGTTTCTATCTACGTGGACCCTCTTATTAGTCATTAATGAACTTTTGACTAGCAGTTAACTCCTAGGAAAATCCCATGATTATTATACATTCATGATATGCTGTTAAAATTGAAGAATTAACCCTATTTTAATGTATTCTTCTCAGAATGGCTATTCAGTGAATTACGACTCTCTGGCGATTATGTAGGAGCATTTGTCAATTAATTCTGGCTAATTAAGGCTAGTTATGACTCATGATGATGTTATCATCACTAGTGAGGGTGGTCCTTTTTCTTGTAGTGTACCTGAATTTGTTTCCTATGCTATTCTAGATGCAAATGTGCAAGGCAGCCATCCCTACCATGAAGATTGGGATTATGTGGAAGCTGATTGCAACCCCACCTGCATGTTTGGACTTTGACTTCTCATGCAATGCCAAGAAGATGATAGAAGACAAATGGTGAAGGCCATTGATAATCTTCAAGAGCACATCTCTTTTCTTCACATGGAGATCAAGGATATCAAGAAACATTTACCTTAGTTCTTTCTATATTTGCTAGTTTGGTTGGTAGTTTGGTTGACTCCCTACTTAGTTTGGTTGTTCCTTTGATTAGCTCTTGTTATGTAATGAACTTATTTTACTTTCTTGGTTATGTCTTTCTTTTAAACTCTTCTCCTTTAGCACGTACTAAACTCTTTTTATGTGCTTACTGTTGGAACCTTGTTCCACATCTTGTTTTGGTGTTAACAAAATTATTATGGATTAATGTTTGCAATTAAGTGTTTTTCATATTTAGGTGAAGGAGGAAGGCAAACAAGAAATGATGGAGGCATGATGGTGAGAAGAAAAAGATCATGTCATGGAGGATGACAAGGATGAGTCGAGGAGAAGAAGATCATCTTCGACCTTAGTTTCTATAGTTTAGATTTTATATTTATTGATTGTATATTCCTTTTAACAAGAGAATTTAACTTAGATCATAAAAATCAATTAGAGAAAAATTAGGATTTATATGGCATTCATTTTCAAAGAACGTAATGAATTAAAATACTTAAAATAGGTACTTGTAAGCAAGTACTGGTACTGTTCATCAGTACTGGTATTTGCAAGGCACAGGTTTGAGAATTCGTCTCAAACTGTGAACAACAAGTACCAATACTAACCATGAGTATCGGTACATGTTGGCCACAGGTTGAAGGCTTAATTCTGGCCTGAACCTTACAAGTACCGGTACCCATGATGAGTACTGGTATAGGTAAGTTACTGTGGCCAAGGAATTCCAAACCTGGGAGCCATTGGCCCAAAACAGAATGGCAGAAATATTAATTCCAACAATGTGAATGTTGGGAATTAAATCCCAACGTCTAGTAGATGAGTATCCTAGGTTCTAAACTCTATAAAATGACCCTAGAACTCTTTGTTTGCACACAAGAGACATAAGAAATAGAGAAGAAAAATTCTAGAGCTATATTACATTTTTCCACCACATATTCAAGAGAAGGAATAGTTTGCTGCTCTCAATCTCTCTACGCTTTTGCAAACACTTCAACGATGTGTTTTTCTCATGCATCTATGAGGTGATTCACGTCCATCCTAGGCTCTCAAATTAGTAATATTATTTTAATTATTGTTGGGAGGCATAGGAATTCTTGTTGTAAGATTTTTCTTTCTTACACTAGTTCTTATTTGTATTTTGAGCTTATTACTCGTTGGGTTGTAACAAACCCATTTTTGTACTTAGGTTGAGGTAATCCGTTAATTACCTCGATTTAGTAAATTGATTCTCTCGGGGTTGAGAGAATCGGGTTAAAAACCCTAAGCTGGGAGGCTTAGGTAGTGGAGTATCTAAGGGAGGGGAACCACTATACATCTTGTGCATTTTCTATGGTTTGATTATTTGTACAAATCTTTTTTTGTTATTACTGATATTGTTCTTGAGTGTTTGTGCGCATAGATAGCCAGATATATTCCATATCTTTACATCCTACAATTGGTATCAGAGCTTAAGAATCTATCAAGTGGTATTAGAGCCCGGTTGCAAGAAGACGTAACAACTCGACTTGCGATGGCATCCACATCAAGGCGCATCGAAGGACAATCATCCACCTGTCCTCCCTATTTCGATGGGATAGACTATGGGTATTGGAAGAGGAGGATGCAAGTCTTCCTCAAAGCAATGGATGAGAAGTCTTGGATTCTCATTCAAGAGAAGTACAAGGATCCGGAGCCACATGAAGGTGTAGCCTGGACAATGGATCAAAAGAAACAGATTGCGGGAAACGCAAAGGCAATGAATGCACTCTATTGTGCATTAATAAGGGAAGAGTTCAACCGGATCTCCGCATGCGAGTCCGCCTACGAGATATGGAACACTTTGAAAATCACCTATGAAGGTATAAGTAAGTTTGAAGAAACAGAAGTTGCACATCTTTAGTTAATGGCAAACAACGAAAACTCAGAAAATGAGGTAGATTATGAAGTCACCTTTAATGAATTAGTAGAAGCATATGAAGAGTTATATCATAAAGCTAAGTCATTTAAAAAGGAAAATAAGGTTTTGCATGATAGTTATAGAACTCTAAAAATAGAGAAATCTTGTTTAGAAATAGAATTAGATATGTTCAAAGAAACTAACAATCAATTACATGCAAAAAATAGTAGAATTAGAAGATATTTATGAACACTTTGAGGACACTTTGAATAATTTAGAAACAACTAGGCTGAATACGGAATTTTGTAATAATTTAAAAGCCAAGTTCAATAATAAGAAGAATACATAAAATAAATCACATGTACCCAGACATGCATGGATTTATCAAAAGGTCAAGAATCCTAAGAATTATAGATCTAACACTAAAGTGATCTATAAACATAAGGATTTGAAAGGTACCAACCATCAAGGACCTACAAGAAAATGGGTACCTAGAAAAGATATTTGTTTTGTAGGAATAGATCAAAGAGACCAGTGGGTGTTCAAGGCACACAACGAAACATTTCAACCTTTGTATAGGTTGAATGAAGACCAAGAACGATGGACAAACAGAGCTTGGTACCCACATTCATCATTTTACTATTGGTAAACTTTATGGTATAATATTTCTTCATTTTTTTTTGTGATTGACAAAAAGGGGGAGAAAAATAAAGGGCAAATAGTAATATTTTTAGGGGGAGCTTATATTGAGGCGGAGGATTAAAATGAAAAATTTTCCTTCATATAACATTGTTAAATTTTTAATTATCTATTTGCAAGATAATTTTGTTAACACCAAAAAGGGGGAGATTGTTGGAACCTTGTTCCACATCTTGTTTTGGTGTAAACAAAATTATTATGGATTAATGTTTGCAATTAAGTATTTTTCAGATTTAGGTGAAGGAGGAAGGCAAACAAGAAATGATTGAGGCATGATGGTGAGAAGAAAAAGATCATGTCATGGAGGATGACAAGGATGAGTCGAGGAGAAGAAATCATCTTCGACCTTAGTTTCTGTAATTTAGATTTTATATTTATAGATTGTATATGCCTCTTAACAAGAGAATTTAACTTAGATCATAAAAATCAATTAGAGATAAATTAGAATTTATATGGCATTCGTTTTCAAAGAACGTAATGAATTAAAATACTTAAAACAAGTACTTGTAAGCAAGTACCGGTACTGTTCATCAGTATTAGTATTTGCAAGGCACAGGTTTGAGAATGTCTCAAACTATGAACAACAAGTATCGGTACTAACCATGAGTACCAGTACATGTTGGCCATAGGTTAAAGGCTTAATTATGGCCTGAACCTTACAAGTACCAATACCCATGATGAGTACCAGTACAGGTAGGTTACTGTGCCCAAGGAATTTCAAACCTGGGAGTCACAAGTGCCGGTACCCATGATGAGTACCGGTACCAGGATTCATGTACTGGTGGCAGTGAGTGCTAGTATCGGTACAGGTACTTTAGTACCGGTACCAGCTAGCCGTTGGCCCAAAACAGAACGGCAGAAATATTAATTCCAACAATGTGAACGATGGGAATTAAATCCCAACGTCTAGTAGATGAGTATCCTAGGTTCTAAACTCTATAAAATGACCCTAGAACTCTTTGTTTGCACACAAGAGACATAAGAAATAGAGAAGAAAAATTCTAGAGCTATATTACATTTTTCCACCACATATTCAAGAGAAGGAATAGTTTGGTGCTCTCAATCTCTCTACGCTTTTGCAAACACTTCAACGACGTGTTTTTCTCACGCATCTACGAGGTGATTCACGTCCATCCTAGGCTCTCAAATTAATAATATTATTTTAATTATTGTTGGGAGGCATAGGAATTCTTGTTGTAAGATTTCTCTTTCTTACACTAGTTCTTATTTGTATTTTGAGCTTATTGCTCGTTGGGTTGTAACAAACCCATTTTTGTACTTGAGTTGAGGTAACCCGTTAATTACCTCAGTTTAGTAAATTTATTCTCTCGAGGTTGAGAGAATCAGGTTAAAAACCCTAAGCTGGGAGGCTTAGGTAGTGGAGTACCCAAGGGAGGGGAACCACTATACATCTTGTGCATTTTCTATGGTTTGATTATTTGTGCAAATCTTTTTTTGTTATTACTAATATTGTTCTTGAGTGTTTGTGCGCATAGATAGCCAGATATATTCCATATCTTTAGATCCTACAATTGGTATCAGAGCTTAAGAATCTATCACTTACTAGTTATGGATTTTTTTGGCATGACCTCTCTTTTTCAAATTTTATGTCAAAAAGAGGGAGAAGTATGAGAAGTAGATGTTAGCATTAAATAGATATTAAAAGAGTTAGATAATTAAAGAGATATCAAATTATGTCTGATAAGGGAAGCAAATGAAATAATAAATGTAATCGATTAACATATTCAACACAACTTTATATTTTGACAAAAACATCAAAAAGGGGAAAATTGTTAATACTTAGGTTCTAATTACATTTATTTTGATGTTTTATGCATTATCATATCATGTCATAAAGTTGTTTGCAGATACAGATTTGAAGATCACAATAATGATGAAAGGATGCTCCATTATTATAAAAATATGTTGATTGCAGCAAAAGGAGATATTAGAAGATTCAATTTAATGATTCCTAGTTTCTCCTACATTTAATTTAATGTTGTATTGCTTATTAGAAATTTTTGTTAAGAGCCAAACACATTTATTCACATGCAAAAATTAATTCAAGTGTTTAAATGCAATATTTCTAATGCTAAGTATGCACATAAAATAAAAATAAAGATTCTAGAATGTTGGTTATAATTGTTATAACTTAATCCTATTCCAAAAATGTGTAAAGCATTTAATAAGATTCTAGAATGGTAGTTATAAGTTCTAGAATATTATAATTACTAAAAAATGTGTAAAACACTTTTTAAATATATCTTAAAATAATAATTATTCTTCTAAAATGGGTGGTTACACTTTCTAGAAGGGTAGTTACTAATTTCAAACAATGCATCTCTTCATAAGTAAAGTTACAAATGCATGTGCACCTTTTCACAAACAAAAACTACCCATTAACCACCTCTTTCATGATTCTGCTGACTGCAGAATTGAAGAATTAATTGATTAATTTCGCTTGTCAGTTTTCTGACTTTTTCATTGAGAAATTCTAACTTTATCAATCAATCAACTAACCAACTGCTAGATGATTGACACCCTTTGGATTCACACCCTTCACTAGATCATAGCTTCCTATTTTTATTCTATAAATACCATACATGGGTTCCTTCATTCGTACAGCAACAAAATATTTTTGATACAACATTCTCATGCATTATACTTGCTAAAAACATTCTTGAGATCTTGCGTTCAATCAAGCCTCCATGCCAACTTTGTGCTTTCATTGAAGCATACATCCACGCCATCTAAAGTGCTTTAAGGAATGGCTTCAAGCTTCTACTTCCTTGTGTGCGCCAACTTTGTGATCCTTGAGGAGGATCTCCCTCTCAACTTCCTTCACGCCTACTTATTGCATTTGAAAGGGAAGTACAAGGGAGTATTTTGGTTACTTGTTATTATTTCATATATTCATCTAGTTATCCTTGGAAGCAATTTTGTTCAATCAAGTTTCTTTTTATTAGAATCATGCATTTACATCCTTAAATATCTTTTGATTCTAAACGTTCTAAGATACACTTCCTAAGCATAAAATTTATCTTTCTATCAAAAGGAAGTTACAAGAAAATATTTATCAAAGTTTTACTCGCATGTCAATTACATAAAATTTTGTTTCCCTTACATCAGGATATAGTCAAAGGGAATTGAAAAAGAATATTTCTAAGTCCTATTACATTCGATTAAAATACTTGCACATTGGATCAATAGGACTTGTATCAATTTTGTTATTCCCTACTTGTAATTTGGGTGCTAGGGTTTTTGGCTTCCTGTTCTTCCAGTGAGTGAAGAACAAAATACCTTCTTGTGGGTTGTATAAGAAGGCATTTGTGATTGAGTCTCACTACCCTCGATTGAAGTAGTGAAGTTTAGTAGATTTCTTGTTTGGAGAGCAAGAGGGAAATCCTAGTTGGGGGTCAACTAAATAGAGGTTTTCCCGATTTGGGTTTCCTCTATAAATCTTGGTGCTATTTGTGGATTGGATTTTTTTGGTTGCCATTATTTTCATTAAATATTTGAATGATACAATTTGCCCCCCTCTTGTGTAATAATCACCTATTGCTACTAACTGACATGAATTAAGTATGATTTAGCTAATAAAATATGAGTTCGTCACACCCCCATACCTAACTTTTGCTAGTCCTTAGCAAAACAAAGCTAGAAAAATGAGTTTGAAAAGAGAAAATTATTCAATAATCGAGTTTGAGCTAGGATATTATAAGGAGACAACCGTCCTTACCAAACTAAAGGAAATTGTGCATTAGACCTTAACTACAAAGACTCAAGAGTTTCAAGGTATCGACCAAAATACAAATCTCCTAATTCTATCAAACCTCTATTAGCTGTGGGTTGGGCCTCAAGAACAACTTTCTATGGCTTGTCAATCCACCCAAGGTTTGAATAGAAAATGAAAGTCTACAAATCTGTGCTCGTGGTGCTGACTTGACTAGTGGGAAACTTACTCTAGAAAATTGAATTTTTCTTAAGATACGAAACTACTTTTCACTTCACTCAAACCTTGTCTTTAGTTCTGCCTTACTACAGATCAGTAGTATTCTAGCTCCCTTTTTCTATCCCAAGGTCAACACAAGAGTGTATATCTCTTCGACTATTCCATTTGACATTTTTTTGTTTATTCCTCACTACTTAACTTCCTCAAGATATTTTTCTTTTGAATTTTTGTATTCTTTTCTTCATCCTGCTACTTTATTTCTCTCTTTTTTTTCTTCATTTTTCACTCATTTTTCTAGGGTAGGTGGCTCTTCCAAATCTAGCTCAAGAACATCCCCTAAACAAGTATTTGAGGAAGATCAAAGTGCAAAGCTAGGCTCTGAACAAATTTCATTTAGGGAGCAAACCTAATGCAACGTGACAGTCATACCTCGCAAGGCTCTATAAGATTCAGTCTAGTCATTATATTAGACCCTTGATAGGTGTACTTATCATTGAGATGGGTACTTAAATTAAAGCATGCATTACATTGAGAAAATTATTTAAGCTTTTGCATTATCATTCCCTTCATTTCATCAATTGTTACATAATTTGATTGATTATTTATTTTATGCAGGGCCATTTTTGGAAACTACCATGGCATCACATTAATTGGGAATGTAATCTTGGCTAAGGATTTCATTGGATTTTTCTTGCTAATCCTTCTCTAAAAAAGTACACAGAGTATGGCCCTTGATAGCGAAAAATACGTGATTGTTAAAACAAGGGTTTTGAATCGTTGTAACACGCAAATTTGCAATCACTTTTGAATTCATAAACCTAGATAGAGGTGGTATCTAGGGTCATCCAAGGAGGTAGAAATGCACTTTTAAACACTTTTGCTCAAAATCGGGAAATCAACTTTCTTTTTATGATTTTTTAATATGATTTTTTTTTGGAATTTTGAAATAACAGGCAGCAACAAGATAGTATGCAAGGAAAAACTGCACCTAATTGCTACAACTTAAGTGACATGAGTAACCTCTCTCTAAGCTCACCCTAGGTACATGAAGACCTAGGATAATTAGAGAGAGGGAGTGAAATGTACTAAAGTAAAAACGATCAAAAAGATGCAACAAAATTTTAGAAGGGCAACTTTGATTAAGGAGAAAAATGTTTTACAAGATTACTAGTAGAGGAATTCTTCTACTATTAAAAAGAAATAGAAAAATAATGAAAACACAAATCCTCCTGGTGATGTTGGTGAAGAGAAGATCCTTGCTCCAAGCTCAGCTGCTCCTAGGCTTGAAAAGGATTTCTCCTAATCCTTTTCTTTGAAGTAATCCTCAAAAGATGCTACTTTCTCCTTGGCAAGCCCTTGGTGGGAGTGCCCTAGCTCCTCCAAAGGTGGAAAGATTCCAGCTTAGAACCTCCTCCATGGGTGGACGTGAACCACCCTAAAGACCTCCTCTTTGTCCATCCTCCTGCCTGGCTTTCCTTGGAATGGGACCCCTTAGCTTGGGTACAAGAGAGAAGGGAAAAGGGGAAGGCACCAAGGGGACAAAGTGTCCCCTTAATCTTCTTCTCCATCTTCTCTTGGCCGACTATGGCTGGTGGATTATGGTGGAAGAATCACTTGAATAATGTAGCCAAAGGTGAGTTTTATGTGGTGGTTATGTGGGTATATAAAGAGTGGTAAGGTGGGTAGGGTAGGCATGCATGGCAATGGATGCTTAGGATAGGATTTTGGTGGTGGTTAGATGATCTTAAGGCCTAGGTTAGTTGGTGCCAAACCAAGGGATATGTAGGGGGTTTGGTGGCCTTTGGTTGGATGGCTAGGATGGCATGATGGAGGTGGTTGAGGGATCCTAAGGAGGGGATAGATTGGTGCCAACCCAATGGGTGTAAGCGGGATGATCATGGGCCAAAAGGTGGCCGTCCAAGGTGGTTGGCAACCACCAAGTTGATACCAATTTGGGAGTATTCTAGAAAGTGGTTAGGTGGAGGGTTAGGATGTGTTCAGAGGGTAGGTGTAAGGTGGTGATGATGGGGTTCTTGGAGGGAAAGAGTGAAGGCAAAAGTAGGTGCCTTTTGGTGATGGTTGAGGGGTGAAGAGGAATCATTTTTGGCGCCAATGTGAAGGGGTGCAAGGAAGGTGACATTGGTGCCAAAGGTAGGAAGGCTTAGGTGGTTAACTTAGGTGGTATTTAGGGTTAGGTGGATGGCCATGAGTAGAGAGCTTAGGTGGACCTAACCTAAGCTAGCTTAGCTAGCTTAGCTTGTAGGATAGTGGTGAGGGAGCTAGGGTTTTGAGAAGAGAGGAGCTGGAATTAACTATCTAGATCTGCACTGGAGCTGCACTAGACCTGGTGGTTACTGAAGAGAGCAACAAGGAGCTACCTTAGCTGGCTTAGCTTGCTAGTTCTTTGCTAGTTGCTAAGCCAAGCTAAAGTGAGCAAACTTCAGCTGAATTGAGTTGGGTCTGGTCTTTTCAGAGATTACCTAGCTAGCTGGAGTATCTAGCTTAGGTTAAGTCGCTCAGCTCAACTAAGTTGAGCTGAGTTGAGTCTCCAGGAGTTGGACTTGAGCTGGCCTGATCTGGTTGAGGTCATCTTCAGCTGACTAGAGCTGAGTGGAGCTAGAAAGAGTTGGACCTAAGCTGAGGTGGACTCCTGTCAACTAAGTTGAGCTAGCTAGAGCTCCCAGTGAACTGATTGGACCTAAGATAAGCTAGACACATCTAAGTTGAGCTAGATCTAAGCTGACTTGAGCTAAGTTGAGCTATCCTGAGTTACCATCCAGCTAAGATGAGTTGAATGGAGCTTGAGTGAGCTAAACCTAACCTAGGTAAGCTAGTGTCAAGCTATGATAAGATGGATCTAGCTGCGGTCTAGCTAAATTAAACTTCCACTTCACCTGTTGCCTTCCTGAATGTTAGGGTTTCAGTGATCTAGTTATCTATTCATCCCTAGCACTCAGATAAACATGTTAAAAATACAAAAAATCATGCAATTCAGGCCTAACCTAATTGATGCCTAAATGCAGCCTAGAAACTCATTTGCGAAGTTAAAATCCTAAGAGCTAAATCTGTTTTAGGGCAAAAAAATGATGATAAACTAACATTTTTTAGCCCTCAATCACACACTTTACTTCCTCCCTCTTTCTTAATATTCCACCTTAAATCCCAGCCCTCTCTCCTCAATTACCTAAATCACCATCTTCTTCTCTGGGATTTCTTGCTCTAAAAAAGGCACCACCCCCTGTGCAAGAAGAAAAAGGGCCCTGACCTCCTTCATTCTTCTTCCTCCCCCCGCTTCCATAAGGGAAGCTCATCTTCTTTCTCTTGCTTCCAACATAGGACCCTCTACTCACAACCGCAAGCCTACCCTCACCTTCATCTCCTCCTTAACGCACCAACAGCAGCCCACCAACTCATCCACAACTGCTAGCCTCCATCTCCATTGCGACTCTTCCCTCATGACCTAATAGAACCACGTGCCCTCCCTCACACACCATTGCGAGCCACATCCACGACTGTGCCAATGTTGCCACTGCGACCGCCTCGACTTCTATCACCATTTGATCTCCCTCGATCGCTTCGACCGCTAACTGTGACTTTTCTCGACTGCGACCATCGCAAGGTACACATCACCAACCTCGACCCTCCTCGCTACAGCAGCCACGTCTGGCCACCGATCCCTTCGTAAATGTGATGGTAACACCATCATTAGTCATAACTAATTGAAATTGGTCATAATCCAGTGTTAAATACTCCAGGAATATAATTTTGTATTGAACTGATTTGAGGAGACAGGAAAATGGGGTTAATTCTGCTATTTTACCTTCTCATCATTAATGCAGATTGACCAAGGGGTTAATCAAGGGTTAATGTAGGGTCAAATGGACTTAAATATCTAAAAAGTGGGTTCAGATTAACTAAATCAGGGTTTCACGCATTTCGAGGATTAAAATAATACTAAAAACCCTAATTATCAAGAACACTCAAATTGAAAGGATTCTAGTAGAGATAAATTCAATATAAACCTCCTAAAAATTATTGAAAAATATTCTAAGAGGTTTAGTACCTTCACTTTGACAATCTGAACCCATTTTGACCAACAACAGAGATTTAGACGGGAATTTACCTTGATTTGGGTTTATGTGCAATTTACCTATTCAAAGGTGGTCAAAACTCAAATCCAAGTTCACCACTAGATTCCTTAGGTCTAAATTAGGTTAGCAACAAAATTTGGGCCCAATCAAATTCCATCTTGACCTAGTTTGCATTTTTTGCCCTTGAAATCTTTATTTTTCACATCTCAAATCCTAGGTTTCACATTTCCTTACATTTATGCCCCTAACTTCTCATCATCTTCACAAAAATGCCCCTACTTCCATCGTCATCATCTCCTTCTTCACAACCGGAACAAAGCTTCAAACCCAATCACGTCAACCTTCAATCAAAGATTTCTTCCTCGAATCTAGTCTAACTCCTTCCAGATTTAAAAGAATTGGTCACAAAATCAAGACCAAGTGATTGAGCTAGATCCTAAGCTTCGATTTTAGGAGAAACAATCCCAATAGATCTTACAATTTCCAAATTTGAACTTGCTAAATTTGCAAGTCCAACATGGGAATTCTCTTAATCTAAGCTCGAATTCGAGCTCTATATAAGCTCTACCAGATTTCTTAGCAAAGGGCAGTTGATTTTTGACCGGATTTTCCTCTAATTCTTCCTCTTCGGCCAACTCCACCACCGGCTTAGGTGAGCCCTGAAGGTTTGGCCCTACTACGAGGGGTGACGTAATAAATGCGAAAATAAAATATAAAGCAATCTCACAAAAAAATCAATCGCACAAGTACACAAAGATTTTTAGGTGGAAACCCAAACCGGGTGAAAACCACCACCTAACCCTCTCGAGTTAGGATTTTCCGATCAACCAAGTTGATCAAAATCCACTAAACCGAATCACTTAAAACGAGGGTGATTCAACCTCAGTACAACCACGCTACAAGTACGAGGGTAGCGTTCCTCAACCCCTTCTCTCCACGAGAAGGATTTTGTCCCACGAAGGAGACGGGAATTCGCAAAGCGAATACCCAACCAAAAGACAAAGATAAAATAAAACAAGTAATCCTATAGAGCCAACAAAGGAATTTAAACCTAGCTTCTATAGGAAATAGGAAACTCCCCTTTGCAAGGAGTGCGTCGAGTTGATGACGCGGTGCGTGTGCCACGCGATGGCGCAATGTTGCTCTCGTAAACAACGGCGGGAGAGCGGGTGCGCGAAGCTTGATGCTCTCAAGAGAATGGAGCTTGAGCTTGGAGAGCAAGAGCTATCTAGGACACAAGAGAGTGGAACTATGTTGCTTAAGTGTGTCTTGTGTTTCTCTTAGTGTATCTTGGTGTGTCAAAGGCTCCCCTCTCTTTATAGAGGCCTTGGGAAGGCTTTGGAAGGCTTAGGAAAGGTTCTATAGCCGTTGGGAACAAAGCCCAAGAGAATCAGGCCGAAATCAGGACAATGATTACACTTGACAGGGTTATCAGACGTCTAGAAGGCCACCTTAAGACGTCTGATTCTGTGCGGGTTTCCTCCTGACTTGAATCAGATCTAAACAGGGTTTTTGCGCAAGTCCATCAGACGACATACAGGACGTCTAGAACTATATCTGGACGTCTGGAAACCTACTTTTACTGTGGGAATGGATTTTCCAAACGTTGCAACGGCTAGAGAATCTCTGAGAAGAGATTTTGGGTCAGCCGAGGCAAAACGATCATTTATCAGACGTCTGGAAAGGCCTAAGGACGTCTAATAAGGCGCTAACAGTCATATTCTGCAGTGGCTGCTAAGCTAGCCAACGGTCCACAATCGGGACGTCTGGCAAGTCCATTAAACGTCTCCTAAGACGTCTGGTCTAAGGTCTGGACGTCTGATTTCATCAGACAGAACTAACTATGTCCAGCCTAACAGTTATCAGACGTCTGAAAAAATAGTCAGACGTCTTAAAACACTTTATCAGACGTCTGATTTGGGAATTAGACGTCTGGAAGTGCTGTTTGAACCCTATATTGGTTTTTTAAGTATTCTACAGAAAACCTAAGTATCCTAGGGTTGTGCCGGTGTTCCTAGGACTACTGTTAGGGTTCTTTGAGGCTCTTTAACATAATTTTCTAAGGAAAATAAAAAGAGCAAGAAAATAAAGACAAGAGATACAAGAAAGGATTAAAAAGAATCTATCCTATTCTTCTTGTCTTCTATCTTCAATCTGTCGCTCCACGCGAACCTCCTCTGTTTTCCGTCAAGCTCTTCCAATCCATCCTGGATGCGAGCTCGAACTCCGTCTAAACACGTCCACATTTGCAATTGACCTGAAATCTAGGACTTAAATTGCAAATGTTAAATAACAGGTGTTTTGTTATCATCAAAACAAATGATCGTGATGCTCTAGCACCAAAAATCTCCCCCTTTTTGATGATGACAAAATCGTAAATAATAATACATAAAAATCCTCCCCCTTTTTGACATTATCAAAAAGGTTTGATTGGTTTTACATTTCTTATAACTCCCCCTTAAAACATGCTCTTCTATGAATTTATTTTAACAAAGGTGATATTCTCCCCCTTTTTGTAACAACAAGATAGCTATTATTTTTCTCCCCCTTACTAAAGGAAAATTAGCTACCTTATATCTCCCCCTTAAAAATTGACAATTAGCTCATCATTTTTTAACTCCCCCTATCTAAATGATTATGATAAAAAGATAGGGTAAATGGTTTTACCTCACCTACCATGGCCAATAAAATGGCCCGAATGGTGGTGGTGGATGCCACATCGGATGGGGCTCCCATCCGTAGCTTGGAGGCCCGCGCATCGGTGCCGGTCCCCAATCTGGTGGTCGACGTGCGGCGGGTCCGTTGTTTGTTCGCCGTCTCGTCGATCTTCTTGTTCTCCTCCTTGGTCTACTCTTTGGTTCTCCCAACTTGAGTTGACCAGCCTTGAACTTGTAGGTCCAGTCCTTTATGTTGTAATTATCCCTGAACCCTACAAAACAAGATTCTAATTCTTTTTTCGATATCCAAGTGGGCTTGGATCCGGATCTGTTAGCGGGTCTCCTTGATGGAGATCCTTTTCTCAATCTTAGGGCTATATAAATCATCTACTTTGTTGATTAGTTTGTTGGAGTTTTCCCTAAGACATGCGATTTCTTTTTCTATAGTATTCATTTTAGTCTTTAAATCAGAAATTTCTATTTTTAGACTGTCATTTTCCTCAACCAATTTATTATTTTCATTGATGAGGTCTTGATTTTCTAATAATAGGTTATCAATTCTAGGACTAGCTTCTATGTCCTTAAGTTGTTTTTCTAACCTATCATTTTCATTTTTAAGAAAACTAAGGTTCTTCTTAATGCTTTTATTTTCTATCTTAAGTGATTTACTAATCTCAAATAGTTCATTAAAAGCTTCTTGTAAATCGAAATTTACATCGTTGTCGCTGCCGTCGCTGTTGCTTCCTCTGGCCATGAAACCAAAGCAAGCGGTTTCTTCCTTTTCTTCTTCTTCCTCCGAGCTCATCTCTTCATGAGTGTCTTCTAACTTCCTCCATATCTCGTGGGCGGTAGTGCACTCTTGGATTTTATTGAACTCTTTCGGACTCAATGCGCAATACAGGGCATTCATTGCCTTTGCGTTGAGTGAAAGCTCCCGAATCTGCAGCTGCGAGTAGCCTCCTTGGGGTCGCTTCGGGATCTCGTATGGGGTTTCGCAACATCCCCATACCTCGAATTCAATGGCTTGGAGCCACATCTTCATTCTCAACTTCCAATATCCGAAGTCCCTCCCGTCGAAATAGGGTCGTCGGACGGTGGACTGCCCTTCGGAGATTCTGATTGCGGCTATGCTTCCCTCCATGATCTTCTTGCCTGGTTGTTACGCCGAAACAGCAAGACCTGCTCTGATACCAATTGAAGGTTTGGCCCTACTAGGAGGGGTGACGTAATAAATGCGGAAATAAAATATAAAGCAATCTCACAAAAAAATCAATCGCACAAGTACACAAAGATTTTTAGGTGGAAACCCAAACCGGGTGAAAACCACCACCTAACCCTCTCGAGTTAGGATTTTCCGATCAACCAAGTTGATCAAAATCCACTAAACCGAATCACTTAAAACGAGGGTGATTCAACCTCAGTACAACCACGCTACAAGTACGAGGGTAGCGTTCCTCAACCCCTTCTCTCCACGAGAAGGATTTTGTCCCACGAAGGAGACGGGAATTCGCAAAGCGAATACCCAACCAAAAGACAAAGATAAAATAAAACAAGTAATCCTATAGAGCCAACAAAGGAATTTAAACCTAGCTTCTATAGGAAATAGGAAACTCCCCTTTGCAAGGAGTGCGTCGAGTTGATGACGCGGTGCGTGTGCCACGCGATGGCGCAATGTCGCTCTCGTAAACAACGGCGGGAGAGCGGGTGCGCGAAGCTTGATGCTCTCAAGAGAATGGAGCTTGAGCTTGGAGAGCAAGAGCTATCTAGGACACAAGAGAGTGGAACTATGTTGCTTAAGTGTGTCTTGTGTTTCTCTTAGTGTATCTTGGTGTGTCAAAGGCTCCCCTCTCTTTATAGAGGCCTTGGGAAGGCTTTGGAAGGCTTAGGAAAGGTTCTATAGCCGTTGGGAACAAAGCCCAAGAGAATCAGGCCGAAATCAGGACAATGATTACACTTGACAGGGTTATCAGACGTCTAACTCTGGCATCAGACGTCTGGAAGGCCACCTTAAGACGTCTGATTTCAAGGTCAGACGTCTGATTCTGTGCGGGTTTCCTCCTGACTTGAATCAGATCTAAACAGGATTTTTGCGCAAGTCCATCAGACGACATACAGGACGTCTGGCACTATATCTGGACGTCTGGAAACCTACTTTTACTGTGGGAATGGATTTTCCAAACGTTGCAACGGCTAGAGAATCTCTGAGAAGAGATTTTGGGTCAGCCGAGGAAAAACGGTCATTTATCAGACGTCTGGAAAGGCCTAAGGACGTCTGATAAGGCTCTAACGGTCATATTCTGCAGTGGCTGCTAAGCTAGCCAACGGTCCATTATCGGGACGTCTGGCAAGTCCATCAGACGTCTCCTAAGACATCTGGTCTAAGGTCTGGACGTCTGATTTCATCAGACAGAACTAACTATGTCCAGCCTAACAGTTATCAGACGTCTGAAACAACAGTCAGACGTCTTAAAACACTTTATCAGACGTCTGATTTGGGAATTAGACGTCTGGAAGTGCTGTTTGAACCCTATATTGGTTTTCTAAGTATTCTATAGAAAACCTAAGTATCCTAGGGTTGTGCCGATGTTCCTAGGACTACTGTTAGGGTTCTTTGAGGCTCTTTAACATAATTTTCTAAGGAAAATAAAAAGAGCAAGAAAATAAAGACAAGAGATACAAGAAAGGATTAAAAAGAATCTATCCTATTCTTCTTGTCTTCTATCTTCAATCTGTCGCTCCACGCGAACCTCCTCTATTTTCCGTCAAGCTCCTCCAATCCGTCCTGGATGCGAGCTCGAACTCCGTCTAAACACGTCCACATTTGCAATTGACCTGAAATCTAGGACTCAAATTGCAAATGTTAAATAACAGGTGTTTTGTTATCATTAAAACAAATGATCGTGGTGCTCTAGCACCAACAAGCCCCTCCATCCTCCTACTTTCGCGCATGCCAAGGCCAAATTGGTACCATCGTCACCTTCCTCACCTCCTTGCGACGGTAGCTAGTCAAAGCACAATTGTTTTCGACCCCATCTTCCTTGTCGATTCCTTTGTTGATCCTCGTCATCTTCCTCGAGTTCGACTGACCAACGCTAGACACTCTTTACCTCTATTCTTCCTGATAAGTCCTCTCTCTCTCCCTCTCTACCTTTAGACCCTTTCTACACTTTAGGTTTCTAAGTTCACCCACTGCACACGTCGATCTGTCACCGTCTTCCCCGACTCCAGCACGAGATCCGGTGAGCTTGCATTAGCTCCTCATTACACCAAACCACAAAACACAACCACCACAACCATCCACGAGTTCTAGCGACCAAAAGCCTCAAGTTTGTTAGGGGATTTGGCCATTGAAACCCACCCCCGAACACACCCACTCTCCTCCTACAACACCAACATCGCCAAGCCTCCATACACCTCCAAACACTTCAAAACCATCGCCAGCACCTTCCTCACTTCACGGCGAATCATCTGAGCTTTTTAATTTGGGCTTATAGCCCGTGTTTCATGTTTTATGTGCTCATCGAACCTCAATCGTACACCTCCTTCTCCTACTGTCATCCGATCACCACTGCTCTCCAATCTACCTCCAGGCAGTGTGGAATCCACTCATGAAGCCACCTGCAGTGTCAATTGGAGAAAAGATCAGCTGCAGCAGCTCAATTGAACCCAAAGACACTTGCAGCTGCACACGAAGGAGGAAGTGCCTTGGATAGTCCCACATCGTGGGAAAATAGAAAAGATTTTATTTCATAAAGTTTTGGGTGCAGCTGTTGTTTGCCCAAGCACACGGGGGTCGGGTTCCCCATGCATGCCTCACGCACACCTTGCCAGCGCTCATGCCATGCAGGTTAGGTCCTAGGTCCAGATCCAATTAGGGTTTGATTAGGGAAAGAGAAAGAAAGGTTTATTCTAAGAGAGAAGGGAGGGGGGCTTTTCCCTCGAGATTTGTGCCTAAACACTCAGGCAGGTTTGTGAAGGCTTTTGGCTGAGAGACACATCTGAAGGCTTGGGAATTAAATGGCTGATCGACTGAGTTAAACGATTAATTTGAAGTTTAGAAAAGCTTAAGTGTTCAAGGGCTTCATTGGCAGTTCCAACCACCATTCTTTTTGCTTGTTCTCTATTATATTTTTGTCCTTTGACTCTTGAGATACATTTTGATGCTCATTGCATATATCTTTTCATACATAGAGAGTTTTGATTGATCATTGTGTTCATCTTCATATCATTTGACTGGTGATTGAATTTCAATACTTGCTCTCTGTGAATGACCTCAGAACTCACGTTTTTTGAACACTATAAATTTAAATGTCCATTCAGCTTTAGTTGCTATATTACGATGTGATTCTCTCCTAAACTACAATGAATTTTGCTTCAACACTCACCTGGAGCTCGTAGACACTGCCCTGATAGCTACGTTGCTTGCTGATCGCTCCACTATCCTCTCGACCACCGATCGATGCCGGCGTGATCCTCAAAGTCCGGTCACCACCTACAGCCGTCAATCACTCTATCACCACCAACACGATGCCCTTGCCACCACTGACCTCCATCGAGCTTCTTGCCAGCTACTGAGCTTTCCTCATTGTGCAACCGTGCGCAAACTCGTCTCCCCTGTTTTGCTATAGTGGGGGGGCTATTAGATGCAATGAAGATGATTGAAGATCTAATTTTATTAGTTTCATATATATATTGAGTGCATTTTGCTTTTTCACCCCCAACGTTATTTCGTTATCTCTAATTCTCTATTTCTTTGCACTCTCTCTTAATTATTTAGAGAACGAAATAATTTCTCTCACTTGAGAAACAAGAAATGAATGAAAAATTCTTGTAGGTTTTATTCTATTTTATGCCTCCCTGTGATACGACCTGAAGTTGTGATATAATTTCAGTATATTTCTATTAATCTTTGATTGAGGGTTTTCCATCACATGAATTATTGCAATGACATATTGCTCGATATTATCGAGTTCAAGCAAAATTTCCTCGATCAAATGGCATCCTTGCCGGGGAGGCAACAAGTGCAATAGGTTCACTTGATTTATTTCTGGTCTATTTTGAGTTGAAATTTGTCGTGACTCAATTGATTTTTCTATGCAAGGAATTGACGGGTTGAGACAACACATGCGATAGAGCCCCAGCGTGGACCTTGAGCTGTGCCTACGAGATAATGCGAGGAGACAGAAGGAGACCTGGATCCTGCAGGGGATTCTCCTTTAGCATGGATTGACTTAGGAGCTTAGTTCATTAGCTTCATATTTCAGTTTTCTAGCCCTTGTAGCATTAGGGCTGGTTTTTGAGGGTCTGCCCCACTTTCTATAGCTATTAGGATTATTCTATGATAGACCTAGACTTTAGTCTTGTATTTTGCTTGCCTGCTTATTAAAAAAAAAAAAATCTATCAAGATGCTTGCATAGAAGTTGCATACTCTTTGGTGGGTGCATTTAAGGCGATTGAGCAGTACAATAGATCTATTTCTTTGCATTGCGTGCGTTATCTGCATGAAGATTGGTGGAGTCAGGTATATTTTTCTATCTTTGTGATGTGCACACATCTAATTGACCTAAAATGCCTATTTATGCATGTTCCTAGGTCTATAGAAGAATCATGCATTATAAATATTGCATAACATGCATCATCATGCATTTAGGTTAGATTGTATAAATTATAGGTTAAATTTTCCCTTTTTGTGGTCAGGGGATAGGGCAATATAATTTCAGGGCCTCGGATTGAAGATCCAATCGTACGGATCTGATCAGGGTAATGATCGAAGTCCAATGCCTCTGAGATCGCCTTGATCAGACTTCTGTAGTACAGATACAGTCCGAGAAAGATCAGAGGTCAAGGGCCAAGGTGGTGTTAAATCCATACTTCAAATGACAAATCCAACCACATGGATGGGTTCAGATCAACGATTGCAGCCCAACGACGTAAAAATCGGTCCAATCCAACATCTGTGGCACCAACTACAAGTCAAAGAAGATGGATAACCATGATGGCACCACGTGGCACCATCACAGCCACCCAACATCGGCCAAAGCCTCTTGCAGCATCTCTTCACATGAAGATCAACTCATCTCAACCGTTGGATCATCGATCCAACGGTTGAGATTTCATCAAGGCGACCTGCTTCTCTCAGGTGAAGCCCAAGCTCACACATCCACAGTTGTTGGATCTTCATACAACGGTTGAAGATGTGTGAGTGTTAAAATATAAACGAGACAAAGCAACAGCCTTAGCATAGAAGTCACGCGCTCCTCTCAGCAACGCAAGGTGCATGTTTGAGGCGTGCTTCGCAGCCAAATCAAGCGAGTGCGTGGGTGCACTAAAATTCAGCCGCCTGATTTAAGATGAGCACCTGCGGAGGCAAAGACGTGGTGGCGTGGATGAGCAAGTGTGCTGAATGCGTGTGATGACTCACCGATTCATGCCCAATCTGACGCAAGCGCTGCGTGCATGAAGAGGCACTCGTAGTTTCTTAGTTGTCCGATCTCTTGATCGGATGGTCGAGATGATCTGTACATGGTGGGCACACTCAATGGTTGAAGGAGAAGAGGTGCACCCTTCACCAACGTTGACATTTAGTGATGTTTTTATCCATCACTAAAGACCCCAGCATTTATTTTTTAAGACTTGTAAAAAGACCTCTATGCCCCCATTCCAACAACTATAAAAGGACACCCCTACCACTTCATTCTTCGTCCCTTACTTTCTTCTCTCACCCCCTCAAAGCTTTATGAGCTGGTCCCATACCCTAGAAGCTCCACTAGAGTTTTAAAGATAATTTTTCCATCTTCTCATCCCCATTCATGGGGTGCCCACGGTTGTCCTCTAACCACCATTCGAGAAGCGAATCCCACCATGACTACACCCTGCTTTTTCCTCCGTCCTCCAGCTTCGTCCTCCTTCGTCCAGTGACAAATATCCATTTATTCATGATAGAATGCCAACTTATGTAGTTCCTAATCGTAACATTGCAAATAGCATTGTGAATAATACATAACATTCATTACATTGCATTTAGCATAATTTGTGTAATTTGTATATTAATATCCACATTTTATATGTCCAAGGGGCATTACGACATCTTTACGGGCTCCAGATGAAAAATCTGACCGTACGGATGAATCTGGAACGACAATCGTAGTCCGTCAGTGTAAAAACCACTTCGGTCAGAGCTCCGTAGCACCCTCTACAAGAAGAAGAAGTTGGACAACCATGATGGTGCCACATGGTGCCATCGCAGCTCTCTAGCCTGACCACAACTGCTCCTTCCCAACCGCACCTGTGAAATCTTGGCTGTTGGATTCGAATCCAACAACCATCAAGAGGCCACGTCGCCTGCCTCAAGCCAAGCGGAGAAGAGCTTCGCGCAATCTTGGTCGTTAGATCAAAATCCAACAGTCGTTGGTGCATGGGCCTTAATTTCTAAGTAGGACTCAAAACCTTCCTTAGCACAATGGTTAAGGCTTCTACTCACAACATGCGATCGTGCGTTCGATGCCCGCCCGTTGTGCCTAATTTTGCGAGTGCGGGCGCAATTCAATTGCGCCCATTGGATACCATCAAGCGTTGGAGGCTTCACCACATGGCACTACTAGATGCGTGCGATTTGCACACGTGATATTTGACGTGCATATGGACACGCTATAATATGCACGGGCGGTCACGATCTCAAGTGCACGATGCATGAAATCTGGAGCATCCATTGGTGATCCGACGGTTGGGATGCATCCTCGCCTGATCTAGCCTGCATGCACAGATGATAGCAGTGGCGAGTGATGCCTTCAGCGATGTCCAAGGCGGGTCTTCAGCGACGTTTTAAATGTCGTTGTTGACCCATACCAGCAAATACACCCCTCTCCACCACTATATAAAGCCCTACACCTCTCCTATTTCTCATCATCCCTTCCTATGCTCTCCTCACCTACTCTAGAGCTCAAAACACACTTTGAGCTTGTGTCCCAAGCATTTGGGATGCTCCATTAGAGAAAAGAAAAATTATTTTCTACCCTTTAATCACCATTCGAGGAGCTCTCATTGACCACCTTCTCAACCCCATTCCGGGAAGTAGATCACGCCACGACGCCGCCCGTCCTCCCCTCATCTTTCGACGTTGTTCTCCTTCCTTCAACTCAATTTCTTCATTCGGGCCATGTCAACACAGCTTCATCCTCCGAGTAGTCGACAAAGAGGATTTCTCTCACCCCCTTTCCCTTTTTACTACTTTCATAGTGTAGAAGAATTTGCAATAAACATTTATCAAGCATTTATCTAGAAGTAGTTATTTATTCTCTCTCTTCCTTCATACTTAGCAAGTAGAATAGTTCCTTCCTACTTTCTAGATAGCTTAGTATAGATAATATTCCTGCTTGTTTCCACACTATCTTAAAACGTCAAAAAAAATAGCAAATACAAAACACCAAAAAGAAATAAAGCTATCAGCATGTTCGATCCAGGACTCCCTTTCGAGTTTCGGTATAAATTTTATTTGATAGCGAGTTTTGCGACTACGACGATGGGTTTCTCAAAACCCTAACTTTTCTTCGTGAAAACCCGCTCATCATTTTGGCACCGTTGCCAAGGAGGCAACGAACTTTGATGCAATTTTCGTGTTTCTCTGCACTACTTACATATTTTTCTAACCTATCTTTCTTCTTCGATTCACTGTCTTCTAGGAACCTGATTGAGGAGCTTAAGGCAATAGATTGGAGAAATTGCAGGTAGAGATATTTGTAAGTTTCCCCCCAGTTCCCCACCCACTAGTTCATTTTGCCACCTTAATAATCAAGACCTAATCTACCAAGGTGTTCTCATGAACCCTAGGATAGGAATTGCTTATCTTGTTTGTCACCTTCACCTACTTCATCCTCGCATAAAAAGAAAATTAAAAAATATATCTGATCTGATTGTGGGACGAAAGTAACACACATACTATACACCCCCACACTTGAGGCACATAACCTCTTTTGATTTTTACTCAACTGGGATTTCGACCTGTGGAACCGGTATATGCATAAATCAACGCATAAAAGAGTAGAAATCAAATTAGGTTAATCACTTCTGTGTGCCTTAATTGGTGGTGCATTTGGGTCACTTGTTTGAGTTGTTTGGGCCGCACCACCTAATCAATTTTAAACAGATTCATCTTGTAGCTGCTCTATAGGATTCAAATAATTAGGTCAAGCCAGACACTCCATATTTTCTTGATTTATAAAGCAAAGTACTTGAACTCGTGCTTTCAAACTTGTTTGCCTCACAAAACTTAGTTGAATACGCCTAATATTTGAATCCTAAAAGTTACTAAGTAAGATTCGAACCTTAAAATTCACCTTACAAAAATTTAATCTTGCTTGAAAAACCATTGGTTGTGCACATACACACTCACAAATTTATCATTAAGGACATAACCCAATTAAGGGCCCATCACATTCCAGAAGCACTATTATCCCAGACCTTAAATAAAATTGAGTAAACGTTGGCCCTAGGATTCATTGAGTCCATTTCAGGGTGATCTCTTGAACACATTTTGAATTAGTGACGTTTTCTTGCTTCAAAAGGTGCTAAGTTGGGGGGCCCGATTGTCAAATGACTTAAGCAAGCAAGGGTTTGGCATAATTAGCGACCTTCAGGACATGCTCCCCCTAATTCGCTGGCTCAACTTTACCACCTTCGGGAGTAAGGATAACACCAAATTCGTTGTATGGTTAGAGTTTATTTTTGAAGAATAGGTCCTTAAGCTACCCAATTTAAGGACAAGCTTGTATTTTTTGTGCTGCAGCGCTCCAGTTTTCCCGTCCTTCCGACTTCCTTCCAGTGCATGCTTGGAAGGAGGTCATTAAATCCTCGCTTGGAAGGACCTTTAGACCATTCTCGGAGGTGGAGGTTGAGTTATAGCCAAGCAGTACCCATGGCTGATCAACAACCACCTCCCCCACCCCTGAACCAGCAGGAGCTAATTCAGAGACAGTTGGAAGAGCTGCAGCAAATGCAGCAATGGTTCCAACGGATGAATGGTCAGGGTGCTCGGCCTTTGAAGGATTTTTATGATCCTTCAAATTACAAGGATCATCCTGGCGTTGTGATCCCCGCTGGTGATGTTGAGATCAAGCCCCAGGTTTTGAGTTTGATTAAACACTTTCACGGGCTTGGCTCAGAAGACCCATTCCAACATTTAGAGGATCTGATCACCCTGGTTTAGATCACTAAATCACGGAATGTGGATGAAGAACAGATGCTCGTGAGACTTTTCCCCCATTCACTTAGGATTAGGGCCACACATTGGTATTGTGCCATTGGAAGACTGATTACTACCTGGACAGCTTTGAAATCAACCTTCCTAAAGAAATTCTTCCTAATTGGACGAACCAATGCTTTGCGACGAGCAATTACCACTTTCGCCCAATGGTTGGGGGAACCGCTTCATGGGGCCTGGGAATGATTCCAGGATCTGTTGTGGAAATGTCCACACCACGAGGTGCCTAAATGGCAACTTGTGCAAATTTTCTATCACAGGTTGAATGATCAACTCCGGCATCGTGTGGATGCTTCTTGCAGAGGCAATTTTCTCAACAAAGATGTAGATAGCGCATATGAATTGTTCAAGGAAATGAGCGAAAACTCTATAAACCATGCCTCCATGGAAACCTTCAACCAATCCCAACAAACTAGATCAAATGCCAATGAGGTCCAAGATTCTCATACATTTGATATGGAATTGATCTGCAATAAATTATATAAGGTGGATCTGGTTGCTAAACGAATGGAAGAGTGGATGTCTAGAAACTCTAATACTTCTAGATCCACTTAATCCTAAAGCTCAGGATTCCATTTTTCGCAAGCTCCTATGAGATCGGAGTTTGTGAACCAACTTGAGTCGGCTCGAACTTTATGCCAGTACTTCTCGAAACCTTATGGGTTCCAAACTGGGGCCTTTGATCCCAATTTTTCTGATCCTTTTTACCCTTCATCCTCATCTTATGAAGGTGTTTATGCTGTACAAGAGAATGCTAGGTCCAACCCTTACTCAAACTCCTATAATTCTAGTTGAAAAAATCACCCTAACTTCTCTTGGAAAGATCAGGGGCAGGAAACCCAATATCGACCCAACAACTATGTACTGCAAAAACCAATGGGTCAAGGTTATGTATATACTCAGCTGCCCCCGAATTAGGTTAATCAGCTCATGTGGAATGCCCAACAACCCGCCAGGTAGGCTGATTTAAACCCAAAGATGGTAGAAATGTAAGGGTCAATGCTCCAACTCATGCAACAAATGAAAACTTCACTAGACACCTTGCAATCTGGACTTAGTGCAAACAACTGACAGCCCAGATCTCTAGCATCACAGCTTGTACCAAACCCAGGGAATGTGCAAAACTAAGGCGCTGGGCCTCAAGGGTTTGGTAATAGTAGGGAGCTACATGCTCAAGCTCATGCTATCTATCAAGGTACCCCAACCCCTCCCGGAGCTAACCAAGTTCCTACCATAATCAACCAGGAATCTCCTATTTTTCCTAACCCTCCCCGGGGCACTAACCAACAGCACTTAGCTACTGCAAATACCATTACCTTGAGGAGTGGTAGTAGATACAAGGGTCTCACCTAAACCCACGTCAATACCATTAAGACCCATGATAAGAACTCTAGCCTCCCAACTAAGAATGTAATCAACAAAACATCAGAGTCTGATTTGGGAGTATGTTGTTGTTGTATGGGCAAACAGAAAAAGCCAGAGGAGAAATTAGAGGAGAGGATGTCCTTACTTCAGGCTTTCAAATTGACAATCATTTTACTCCTCGCGGCTATTGGATTAATCCTTGCCTATGCCAGAGCTTTATTGAATTCATATAAAGAGAAGCATAGAGCGGAATCTGAAAACACTAGGAGAGTAGTCTTGTCTAACAACACAAGCACATTAATCTTAAACAAGCTACCCCCTAAGAAGCAGGACCCAGGAGCCCCATTGATTTCCTACACAATAGGAAACATTACTTCTGATCGGGCCCTGCTCAACTTGGGTTCTTCCATTAATGAGATCCCTACCTCACTTCATAGGAAACTAGGTCTAGGCCACCTGAAACACTGGCATAACCCTGCAGTTGGTCGATAGATCTATTACAAAACCAAGGGGTCTATTGGAAGATGTTCTAGTCAAGGTTAATGATTTGCATTACCTTGTTGATTTCATCATCCTTGATGTGGAAGCACCAAAACAGCTCAACCACACCCTGATTATTTTGGGAAGACTTTTCTTGGCCACCTCCAAGGCAAGGATTAATTGTGAATCAGGAGATATAGAAATCACCTCAGGGAATAAAACAAATCGATTTAATATTTTCAAGGTCTCAAAGAAGGAACAAGTTAAGTGTGGTTTGATGGAGGAGCTTGGCAGAATAGAGGAGGTAATGGCCATACACACATTAGACAACCCCTTAATGGCTAACCCAACCCAAACTCAAGAAGAAAATCACAAGGTTGCAGAAATAATTGAGGACAATGAAGACATCAACCAACTATGACAAACTGGGATGAGGAAAATATTCACACCAACGTCCTCATTCTGAATTTTTAGAGTTTGAGGTTCAAATAATGGGTGGAAATCACGAAGATCAGAATGGTTGGATCAAGCACCCAGATTTTGAGGATGTAATTGAACTTTGGGGAGAAACTCCTCAAAAGCTTAGTATTCTAGAGTACACACACACATTACAAACCCCCAACACATCACAAAAACCTCATCGTCCTTTTTCACCCAACCATTGCACAAATCCTACACCCACCCAAGCCTCCTCTGTATTAAGTCAACAAAACTCTTATTGGAGACCATTCGGGCTCTCTTTGCATCACCAGCTTGCCACTTTCATTGATCATCTCTTTGGCAAGTCCACTTTCACTCTTTGGGACCCATATCTTGGGGCCCGGAAGCTTTGTTCTTGTAGCCTCAATGTTTATAATTTTTGTTTGAGGATTATGCCTAGCTGAAGGCAATAAACTCAACACGTGTATAGGCTATTTTGGAGCTAACCGGAGTTTCACGGAATTCAGGTGATATTCTTCCTATTCTTCCCTCCTTTATGCATTTATTTTACAATGAGGACATTGCATTAGCTAGGGATGGGGGGGTGGATACTTTGTGATTTGATCATTTTGTCAGCCCATAACAGTAATTTCTTGTTATTTAAAAAAAAAACTAGAATTAGGAGAAGAAAACTTAGGCATTAGGAGTTGTGAACTTTAGGAAATGATACTTTAGAACTTGAACATGAAGACTCTTCAGGTCTTCGAGCTTAATCAGCCCGGGTGTCCACTCGAATGTGGACTTGGTCTTGAGTCCTCAGCAAGTAATTCTATTCTAATTTGGTCAATAAATTAGGGTGTTAAGTACATGACTTATCAACCTACCCTCTGATTTGATGGGACATTAAGCCTAAGCATCTGCACACTATTTGCACTGACTCACTTTTCGATAATTTTTACGGAAATTAGGTAGCTAATGAACTTTCTAAGGTAGTATGGCTGGCAAGTTGTCGTGGGTAATAGCCTATTAGCCGGTTGTCCAGAGCCCAGCTACATGACCATACTCATTCTACTGCTTTTAGGTAAATCTTAGATCAGGGAAGCCACCTACTTAGAAAAAGAAAAAAAATGATACTCAAAAATAGAAAGAAAAAAAAAGAAAAATCAAAAAAGGAGAAAAAATAGAAAAATAAATCACACTTCACTGCACGAGTATGGTTGGCAAGTTACCGTGGGTAATAGCCCATTGGCCGCTTGTCCAGAGTCCAACTCACAAAAATGCACAAATAATTCCCAAAACACTTTGGGAAGAAGCGGAGAAGTAAACTAATCCAGGGAGATATACACTGGGTTCGCCCTTGTGTTGACCCTATAAAAAATAAAAAAGTAGGGAGAAAGCTACCGATCAGAAAGATAAACCTTTAGCCAAAAACTCTTAAAGTCACCTAGGGTCGTAGAAACCTGAAGTCTATTTTAACGGCCGCCTAGTGAGTCTATCACCTTTCACAAGATGCTTGAACTTGAAGTTCTTTTTGAGTTTTGGGTGGGTTGGGTAACCGAAGAAAGCTACCCCGAAACCTTAAACTCAAATTAAAAAAAAAATTAAAAAAGAAGAAAAAGCAAAAAAAATGTATCTTCCCTTTTTAAATAAGGCGAGGACTTAGGTGGTCTGCATTTTGGCAGATACCCAAGCACTATTGAGATTTTGTAATTAGGTCCTTAGTAGAGATTTTCTAATGTTAACCAACAAATCTTGCCTAAGTGATCTGATCTTGATTCTATTTTATACATAGCATTTATGTTAATTTTGCTAGGGACTAGCAAAAGATAGGCACGAGGGTATGACAAATACACATTTATTCATGATAAAATGCCAACTTATGATAGTTCCTAAGCTTAACATTGCATATAGCATTGTGAATAATGCATAACATCCATTATAATGCATTTAGGATAATTTGTATATTGATATCCACATTTTATATGGCAAGGGGGCATTGCGACATCTTTTGTGGGCTCCGGATGAAAAATCTGACCGTACAGATGGATCCGGAACGACGATCGTAGTCCATCAATGCAAAAACCACTTCGATCAGAGCTCCGTAGCACCCTCTACAAGAAGAAGTTGGACAACCACGATGGTGCCACGTGGCGCCATCGCAGCCCTCCAGCCTGACCACAACCACTCCTTCCCAGCCGCATCTATGAAATCTTGACCATTGGATTCGAATCCAACAGCCATCAAGCCAAGCGGAGAAGAGCTTCGCACAATCTTGGCCATTGGATCAAAATCCAATGGTCGTGGGCACATGGGCCTTAATTCCTAAGTGGGACTCAAAATCGCCCTCAACACAGCGGTTAAGGCTTCTACTCACAACATGCGAACGCACGTTCGAAGCTCGCCCGATGTGCTTGATTTCGTAAGTGCAGGCGTGATTCAATTGCGCCCATTAGATGCCATAAAGGAGCGGAGGCTTCACCACGTGGCGTTGCTCGATGCACGCGATATCTAACGCTTAGACGGACGCATGGGCGGGCGCGATCTCAAGCATGTGATGCGCGAAATCTGGAGCGTCCATTGGCGATCCGACGGTTGGGATGCATCCTTGCTTGATCCAGCTTGCATGCGTAGATGACAACAATGGCAAGTGATGCCTTCAGCGATGCCCAAGGAGGGCCTTCAGTGACATTTTAAATGTCGCTATTGACCCATACCCACAAATACACCCTTCTCCACCACTATATAAAGCCCTACAGCTCTCACATTTCTCATCATCCCTTCCTATGCTCTCCTCACCTACTCTAGAGCTCAAAACACACTTTGAGCTTGTGTCCCAAGCCTTTAGGATGCTCCACTAGAGAAAAGAAAAAGTATTTTCCACTCTCTCATCACCATTCGTGGAGCTCTCATCAGTCGTCATCTCAACCCCATTCTAGGAAGCAGATCCGCGATGCCACCCATCCTCCCCTCATCTTCCGACACTGTTCTCCTTCCTCCAACTCCTCAACATCTTCGTCCGAGCCACGTTAACGCAGCTTCATCCTCCGAGAAGTCAACAAAGAGGATTTCTCTCACCCCCTTTCCCTTTTTACTGCTTTCATAGTGTAGAAGCATTTGTAATAAACATTTATCAAGCATTTATCTAGAAGTAGTTTTTTATTCTCTCTATTCCTTCATACTTAGCAAGTAGAATAGTTCTTTACTACTTTCAAGAATAGCTTAGTATAGATAATATTCCTGCTTGTTTCCACACTATCTTAAAATGTAAGAAAAATAGCAAATACAAAACACCAAAAAGAAATAAAGCGAAACATGGATTTCAAAGAAACAAACGTTGCCTCCCCGTGTTCGACTCGAGACTCCCTTTCGAATTTCGGTATAAATTTTATTTGATAGTGAGTTTTGCGACTGCGACGATGGGTTTCTCAAAACCCTAACTTTTCTTCGCGAAAACCCGCTCATCATCAGCATCTCATCACACTCGTCTAGGCACTCCGTCAACACAACTCGTCCTCCAAGCAGCCGTTGAGGAGGATAACTTCTCACCCCTTTCTGTTTTTATCACTTTCTAGTGTAGATTGCCAATTTTCTAGTGTAGCGATTAGATGTAATGAACATGAATCTGTAGTTATGAAATATTGGTTCTCTTTCTCTCTCTTTTTCTCTGTATTGTTCTCTATCTTTTCTATTATTTATTCTTTAAGTAGAATAGCTAGTAGATTCATTTCAACCAACTAACCTGCTTTCGTAACAATAATTCCTACGTGGTTTTTGATGAAATGTTTGCTTCTCAGAGTTCGACCCGGGACTCACCTTGAGTTTTGGTTAAATTATCTATTTGACGGATTTTTACGCAACTACAACAATAAGTTTTCAGACTCAACTTTTAGTGTAGAAATCGCGTTCAACATTTTGGCACCATTGCTGGGGAGGCAATGCTCTTTGATTTCTCTCGTTTTCCACCTTACTGATCGTTTACCTCCCTTTTCTCTTTTCTTTCTATGATTGTAGGTACTCTTTTGAGGCGAGCCAGAGCTGTAAGATTGGAGTAAAGTGCTGTTGAAGGGTCTGTAAGTATACCCCACCTCCCACCCACTAGTTTTCATTCCACCACCTAATAACACAAACACTAATTAACCTAGGAGTTTGCATAAACCCTAAGGTTAGTCTTGGTTGTTTGTTTGTTACCTCCACCTGCCTCACCCTTTGCTTATAAAAAAATCTAAAAAAATCCTACAGAGGTACACAACCTCTTCTGATTCTTCATACTCAACCGATAACCTGATCTTTGAAACCGGTACACTTATCAACATATAATTGAGTAGAAATCAGATTAGGTAACCACCTGTGTGCCTAATTCAGTGGTGCATTAGGCCAATTGTTTGAATTGTTTGGGCCGCACCACCTCATCTAAAAACAACTTATCAAGTAGCTGCCTCTTAGGATTAAACTTTTAGGAATTAACCAGGCACTCCACATTCTTTTTAAGTTTTAAAGGAAGACATCTTCACCTGTGCTTTCAAAACCTGGTCTACCAACTGAACTTGGTTGAATACACCTAAAGTTGAACCCTAAAAGCTAGTAAACAAGGTTGAACCCTAAAAGACAAATCATCAATAAGCCTTATTTGAAAGCCCTAGTTGTGCACACACACACACACATTTTAATCAATCTTTAAGGGCACAACCCAGATAAAAGGCCCATCACATTCCAAAGCACATTCAAACCTAAGCCTAATTAAAATAGAGTAGACACTGACCTTAAGGCTTTGACTCACTCTTTGAGGCCCAGATCGAGATTATTTTTTATTAATCTACTTCTGCCATTCAATTTGATGTCTAGCTAGGGAAGTAGAGTCAAACGACCGCGGTTGGGGGGTATCAAAGAAACCTGAGGCGAAAGCCAAGGGAAGAACTTTCTCCCAATCAGAGGAATCTAACTGGTTGGATTAACCAGAAAGAAGTAGGTCAAATTGTTTCTTTCATCTCAAGACGGGTTCTGGGAGTTTGTAGATCTTTAGGCTACCGTACCTAAGGACAGGTTTGAGTGTTTGTCTTGCAGGGCACCTTTCCTCCTCCTGTTTTGTCATGGATCCTTCCATAACCAACACACATTTCCACTCCTACCCTTCTGACATTTCTTGTCCCTAACATGATGATTATTATGCCGACCCATGCTGTAATCAACCATCTACTAGTTGGGATAACTCGAATTGGGGATACAATTCTGGACCTTCGTGTTCAGGGTCTAACCCTAGACACCATGATTTTGATCCTTCTCCGAGCTATAATGATTATAGATCTCCGCCTCTATATGATCAACACAACTCGATCTACAATCAAGAAGGATATGCTGATTATAACCCACACCCTCCCCAAGATTACACTGCATATGGGCCACCACCCCTTTATGAACAATCAGAAACAACTTATTATCAGGGAGGGTACCAAGAACCTCAATTCCTTAACTCCCCTGAATGGAATTGACTCCCCCGAACTGAACCCAAACCCACCCAACCCTGAACCAAACCATTTGGCTCAAGTGAACCAGGTCCAAGATAGAGTGTTGGCTAATTTAAGGAACACCATTCAATCTTTAGAAGCTCAGCCAACACCCTGCATTGAAGAATTGGAGCCTCTAATTCAAATGATTGATGATCTTAACAAATATTTGTTGGATTGGCTCCAAGAAGTTAAGGATAAGGACCCGGGTGAGTTTTTACTTGGGAAGTTGTCAAAATTGAGGATGAGATTTGTGGTTGCTTTAGTTCAATCTTGGGATGATTCTCACGATGAACCCCCTGCAGGAAGGCCAATGTCAGAATCTGCTCAGGTACTTATATGGGGGGACACATTTTACGAAATCGAGGATGAACAAGTTGTTCTACAGCAATCAATTGAGGATGAATTGATTTCTTCACCTAAGATCCCTAAACCAGGGTATAAGGAAGAGTATGTCTTGTGGACTAGGCAATAATAAATAATTTTGAGACATACATAAACGCGAATCCAGAATTCTTTGATTTTGAAGGTGAAGAATTGGTATGTGAAGTCTCATTTGAGTTTGAGAGCAATGATTTCAGTGAGACGACTGGGCCTAAGGAATTCAATGAATCATTTGATGGCCCTATAATTGAGGAAATTGATCCTGTTGGGGCTAGCTTGGAAGATACAAATCCTGTTTTCATGGATGATTCAATTTATAGCCACATTCCTCAATTGCACCCCATTTAGCATAATGATGATTTTGTTTTTGAGATCACTAGACCCAAGTCAATTCTGATTCAGCCACAAATCTTCGACTTGGATACTTTAGATGGGGTGCATAACATGCAGGAGGTCCCAGAATCCAAAATTATGATTATGGAGGATAGGAACTAGGAAATGAAGATTTGGGAAGCCAATTCTGGGGGAAGTAGAAGTCTGAGTCTAAGGGTTCCTATATACCTGAAAGCACCAACCTTTTACAGGACCCTTATGACATTTTTTATTTTGGGATGTGCAACTCAAGCACAAATTCATTGATTATCTTTTTGATCTTGATTTTCCTATTATCTGACTTTTTGGACTTGGGTTGCTTCCTCATAAATCGTAGGCCCGGCCCCGCTTGCATACTGATCTCAGGTTCTGGGTAATTTTTATCCAGAACCTTAGATACATACGATTATGGGGCATGGGTCTACACCATACCCTCATCCACATCTATGGACATTCTCTACTGCCAGGTCTTGAGGTTAATCTTTTTATTCTGTTTCTGACCTGCACCTGTGAATTCTTTATTTCTTCTTTATTTATATAGTGTGCCTAGCTGAAGGTAATAAATTTAGCACATATACTGTCTCTTTTTCATCTTGGAGCCTACCTATTAATCACGAAATTCAGGTGCTTTCTTCTCTACTCCACTCTTTTTCATGACATTTAATACAATGAGGACACGACATTAAATAGGCATGGTGGGGTGGATATTCTTCTCTAAATCATTTTGTTAACTTCATAGATTCTTTTTATTCTCTCTTTACTTTTGGAAAAGAAATTTGAACTAGGAAAAGAGAACTTGGGCTTTAGAAATTTGTCAACAATAGGAAATAAGACGATAGGACCAGAACACTTCGATTCTTCAGGTCTTCGGGCTTAATCAGTCCAGGTGTCCACTAAATTGTAGACTTATTTCTTGAGTCCTCACCATTCATTAATTTATTTCTAATTGGTTAGTAAGTTGGGGTGATAAGTGCACAACTTATCAACCCACCCTCTGATTTGAGGGGACTTTAAGCCTAAGCATCTACACACTCTTTTCACTAACTCACTTTTTGGCAGTTTTAATGAAAATTGGGTAGCAATGAACCTTCTATGGTGATATGGCTGGCAAGTTATCGGTGGTAATAGCTCATTGGCTGGTTGTCCAGAGCCTAGCCACACGACCATTCTCTTTCTATTGCCTTTAGGTAAATCTTAGATCAGGGAAGCCACCTACTTAATGGAAAAATAGAAAAACATACAAAAAGAAAAGAAAAAGAAATATAAAAGAATAAAAAGAAATAAACCACACTTCACCGTGCGAGTATGGCTGGCAAGTTATCGGTGGTAATAGCTCATTGGTCGGTTGTTCAGAACACAACTCACGAAATGCACGTTTAATTCCTAAACACTTAGGAAGAACTAGAGAAATACATTAAGCCGGGGAGATATACACTAAGTTTGCCCTTGTGTTGACCCCATAAAAGTAACAAGTAGGGAGAAAGCTACTGATCAGATAGATACACCTTTAGGTAGAACTTCTTTTCAAGGTCACCTAGGGGAGTAGAAACCTGAAGTCCATTTTGATTGCCGATCGGTGAGTCTATCACATTCACATAAAAAGATGCTTAGTACTTAGAGTTCTCTTCGAGTCTTAGGAGGGTTGGGTAGTCGTAGAAAGTTACCCTGAAACTCTAAACTCAAAAATCCAAAAAAAGTAGAAAAGAAGAAAAAGAAAATGATCCTTTTGCTTTTGAATAAGGCAAGGTCTTAGGCGGTTTGCATTTTGGCAGATACCCAGGTGTGGTTTGCATGTTGGCCCTACCCCGAAGCATCATGCATTATAAATATTGCATAGCATGCATCATCATACATTTAGGTTAGATTGTATAAATTATAGGTTAAATTTTCCCTTTTTATGGTCAGGGGATAGGGCAATATAATTTTGAGATCTCGGATTGAAGATCCAATCGTACGGATCTAATCAGGGCGACGATCGGAGTCCAACACCTCCATGATCGCCCTTATCAGACTTCCATAGTATCAGATATAGTCCGAGAAAGATCAGAGGTCAAGGTCGAGTGGATGTTAAATCTGTACTTCAGATGAAAAATCCAACCGCACAAATGGGTTCGGATCGATGATCGTAGCCCAACGACACAAAAATCGATCCAATCTGACATTTGTGGAACCATCTACAAGTCAAAGAAGATGGACGGCCATGATGTTGCCACGTGGTGCTATCACAGCCACCCAAAATCAGCCCAAGCCTCTCGCAGCATCTCTTCACGCAAAGATTAATGCATCTCAGCTGTTGGATCATTGATCCAATGGCTGAGATTTCATCAAGGCGAGTCGCTTCTCTCAACTGAAGCCTAAGCTCACACATCCTCAGCCGTTGGATCTTCATCCAACGACCAAGGATGCGTGATCGTTAAAATGTAAATGAGACAAAGCAACAGCCTTAGCGCAGTGGTCACGCACTCCTCTCAGCAACGCGAGGTGCGCATTCGAGGTGCGCTTCATAGCTAAATCAAGCAAGCGCGTGGGCGCACTAAAATTCGGTCACCCGATCTAAGATGAGCGGCTGCGGAGGCGAAGACATGGCGATGTGGATGAGCGAGTGCACTGAACGCGCGTGATGATGCGTCGATCCACGCCTAATCTAACGCAGGCACTGCGCGCATGAAGAAGAAGAGGCGCCTGTAGCTTCTCAGAGATCGGACGGTCGAGATGATCTGTACGTGGTGGGCGCACTCAATGGATAAAGGAGAAGAGGCACACCCTTCACCAACGCTCACATTTAGTGACGTTTATATCTGTTACTAAAGACCCTAGCATTTATTTTTTAAGCCTTGTAAAAAGACCTCTATGCCCCCATTCCTACAACTATAAAAGGCCACCCCTACCACCTTATTCTTCATCTCTTCCTTTCTTCTCTCACCCCCTCCAAAGCTCTACGAGCTGGTCCCATACCCGAGACTTTCCACTAGAGTTTTAAAGATAATTTTTTCATCTTTTCATCCCTATTCGTGGAGCACCCGCGGTTGTCCTCTCACCGCCATTCAAGAAGCGAATCCCACCACGATGTCACCCTGCTTCATCCTCCATCCTCCAGCTTCGTTTTCCTTCGTCTAGCATCTCACCACCCTCATCCGGGCGCTCCGTCAATGCGGCTCATCCTCTAAGCAGCCATTGAGGAGGATAACTTCTCACCCCATTCTCCTGTTATCACTTTCTAGTGTAAATTTCTAGCTTTCTAGTGTAGAGATTAGATGTAGTGAACATGATTCTGTAGTTATGAAATATTGGTTCTCTTTCTCTCTCTTTTTCTCTGTATTAGTCTCTCTCTTTTCTATTATTTATTCTTTAAGTAGAATAGCTAGTAGATTAATTTCAACTAGCTAATCTACTTTCGTAACAATAATTCCTATGCAATTTTTGATCAAATGTTCGCCTCCCCGTGTTTGACTTGAGACTCACCTTAAGTTTCGGTTAAATTATCTATTTGATGGATTTTTATGCGACTAGAATGACGAATTTTCAAACTCAACTTTTAGCATAAAAATTGCATTCAACACTTTGCATCCAGCTCCTATTCACCCATTGTATTTGGACTAAATTTTAACACCACCATTTACCTAATTTAGTGGTCGCCTAATTGAAATTGGGACTTCTAATCAAATTTGGCCTTAAAAACAAAATCACACCTGATCTAAACAAAAGGACTTGTGTACGACTCTTTACAAAAATAAACTGATTTTCGATGTGATGCACACTTACACTAAGCATGCACTATAGATACTGCACTAGGTCATGGTCCCTTAAAGCTATAGGCACCGATCTCTTTATTGGTACAGACCCTCCTATTTCACTTTGTGGTGGTGGTATTATCCTGTGACCAAGTGTTTTGATACTCTTAGGAGGGGGACACCCCTTAAAGGAACAAAAGGGTAGTTAAGAGGCACCGTATACGCATTGCCTCAAAGGAAGGGTTCTCCCTACTTGCATCCCTGAGTTTCATCCTTAGAGTAACTTCTCACTAGATCACTTGAGAATATTATTCAAGCAAGGTAGAGGTCTTAAGGCACTCGAAGGTTGGCTTAGGTCACATAACTGATTAAATAACTTGTTTGGCCATCTATATCAACTAATTAGACCTCAACCTCCTTCAAAACAAAATTGGTCAGGATCTCAAGTAGCCCCTTTCCTCTTATATGACTTAAGTGGGAATGGAGGGATGCCGCCTTGACCCTATTCGACTGATTTGTGAAGTTGGGTTGGATGTGGCACCTACTTAATTGGCAAGACCTTGAATTGTGTGTTGTATGCTTATGGCAGATGCTCTCGTAAGGGTAGTTTAGTATTTAATCCTAAGCCCGAGAGAATCCTTTGGAGAGCCCACCAAAGAGAGAGGAAAGAAGAGATGGCTGATCAAGGAGCAAATCAACAAAGGACTCTGAGAGACTACTTCATTCTGACCAACCAACTTGCTTAAGCACTGAGAAGACTGGTAGGAGATAATCCATATGAGATCAAGAGCAGTACCATATCCTTGTTGCCTTCCTTTTATGGTACTACTATGGAGGACCCCTACTAGCATTTAGAGAAATTCACCGAGGTCTGTTCCACGATGAAACTTCATAACTTTATTGATGAAGCTCTAATGAGAACCCTTTTTCCTTTCTCCCTTAAGGACAAGGAAAAACACTTGTATCACACCTTAGATGCGAGAGTGAATGATTGGAATGCCCTTAAGGGAGAATTCTTGAAGAAATACTTCTCGATGAGCAAAACCAACCACTTCAGGAGAGAAATCATAGGTTTTACTCAGTTAAATGGGGAACAATTCCATGAGACTTGGGAGCACTTTAATGACTTGATTTGGTTATGCCCCCATCATCAACTGCCTAAATGGAAATTAGTAGAAAGGTTCTATATTGAAGGACTATCTGATAGGCATAGGCAAACAGTGGGTGCTACTTGTGTTGGAACCTTTCTTACCAAAACGAAGGATGAGGCCTAGACATTATTTGAGTCACTAAGTGATAATTCTATCCACTTGACCTCATCCTATCAGGATAGAAAATCATCCATCCTCCAAAAGAAAGTGAAAGCTAGCGAAGTTGGGGCTACTCAAAATTTAGCCTTCCAAACCCAATTGTTGAACCGGAATTTTGAAAGGCTCATGTCAAACCACAGCACATTCCCGCAATCAGCTTCCTAAGTCTAGGCTATTTCTGAATACTCCATTTGCCAAAGCACTCTTCATGCCACTGTTGAGTGTCATTTGGCTAATCAATTCTCGAGTTAGTTCAAGTAGACTTGAATGCTGCCTAAGGGTTTCGTCCACCCCCTAGGAACAACCCTTTTTGAAACACCTACAATCCTGGATGGAGAAACCATCCCAATTTCTCGTGGAAGTAAGGTGATGCTTCCAACTCAGGGAACTCAAGAACCCAACCCACCCAACCCTTTCAGGCACAACAATACCAACCTCCTCCTTAGCCCAACAATTCTGAGTTGGATGACCTTAAAGCAATGATGAAGGCCATGCAAGAAAGCCAGAGTATGATCATTCAATTTCAGAATAAGGCAATCCAAGAAATGCAATCTCAAATTGGCCACCTTGTTGAGGATGTTAGGCAACGTGATCCAGGGAAATTGTCCAGCATATCTGATGAGAATCCTAGAGGTAAAGGGCCGTTCATAAGGGGGAATGCTAAGGTTGTGACCATTCTGAGGAGTGGAAAAGAAATTTCCAAACCTGAAATCACTCCTATGGTCACCCCTCCTACCAACCCAACACCGACTTACACATCCACCAAGGAGGAGCCACTCAACCCCTCTCGCTTGAAATCACCCATCCGGAGGATGTTGTCACATTCCACCTTTGTCCCCCCATGACAACCCCTCCACCCAGAGGCTAAGAGTGCCCTTCCCTGAGCGCTTATCCGCCCTTGAGGCATCTTCTACTGGCTCATCTGGAGCCAAAGATAGGGTGGAAGAGATTATGGAGACATTCAAGCAGGTTCACATCAGCTTGCCTTTGTTGGATGCTATCAAGCATATTCCATCCTATGCTAGATTTATGAAGGACCTATGCATGCAGAAGAGAAAATCACGAAAACATGTCCAGGGTAAGGTCACCCTAGTCGACCTAGTTAGCTCAGTCCTACAATAAGGTACACCCCCCAAAATGAAGGACCAAGGAGTCCCTATATTTTTGTGGTCATTACAAACCAACACATTGATGTGGCTCTCCTCGATTTGGGTACGGAGGTTAATATATTGCCAAGCTCAGTCTATGAGCTACTAGGAGGAGGTGAGTTGAAGCCTAGTCTTGTTATCCTCCAAGTAGCTGATAGATCACTCAAGACACCATGCGGGCTTTTAGAAGTTGTCCTGGTGAGAGTGGAGGACTTCTTTCCCATTGATTTTCTAATATTGGACACTGACCCATTCAACATGCCCACCAAACCTTCGATTATCTTAGGACGTCCCTTTTTGGCTACTGCCAATGCCTCCATCAATTGCAAATCAGGGGTGCTAAAGATTGGCTTCGAGAATTGGAAAATTTGATTGAATGTGTTTGATGCCTATAAACAACCCAGATTGGAAGATTGTTCCCAAATCGAGGTGATTGATCAGATTATAGAGGAGACGACACCAGCTCTTTTGTGTGATGTTCCCCTCCAAATGGTCATTTCTAAAGACCATACTCCAACTCTTGAAGGAGAGGGAGATATGCTGGAATTAAAAGAGCTACTGGGTTTCAAGGCCGAGTCCCTCTCCCCACCATGGACAATCAAGGTAGATCCGCTACCAGAGGCGGGGACATCAAGCCTAATTGCCTCAATTCAGAAAGCTTCTGACTTGGAGCTTAAACCTCACCCAGAGTCCCTCAAGTACATTTTCTTTGGACCTAATAATATGCTCCCTGTCATCATCTTGATTGCTTTATTTGAGACACAAGAGGGAGCATTGATCGAACGCCTAAAATGACACAAGGAAGCCATTACTTAGACTATAACTGATATCAAAGGGGTTGACTCAACTCTCTACAGGCACCACATTTACACGAATGACTCTATGAAACACTTCTGAGATATGTAGAGACAGTTAAACCCTAACATGAGGGAAGTGATGAAGAAGGATATCTTGAAGTGGTTGGATGCTATGATAATTTATCCCATTTCTGATAGTAAGTGGGTCAATCTTATTCATGTGGTGCCTAAGAAAGTAGGATTCATTGTTGAGACAAATGGAAAGGGGAGAAAGTCACCACCAGACGCACAACTAGCTGGAGGGTTTGCATAGATTACCGTCGCCTAAACACCGCAACCTAGAAAGATCACTTCCCATTGCCATTTATTGATCAGATACTGAGAAATTGACAGGGAATAAATATGTTATCGCGCTAAAGTCGAGTTTAAGCTACACATTATAATATAGTGACTAAAGCGACGAAAACACTTAAATTTGTATCTTGAATGTGAGTCCAAGGTCATCTCAAGGAGCAAATTATCTCAATATAAACCACTAATCAAGCAATTAAAATGAAGCTCAAGAGATTGATATGAAAAGAAACATATTTATTCAATGTAATGCAATTTATCAAACTCCAAAAAATATAAACTAAGTATTTGAAGCAAAAAATTGGTTTTCAACTATATGTAAAGCCTCAACACTCAATGAGAATTTAGGCCCAATCAGATGTCTTAAAGCAAGCCACACCACAAAACTAGCTGAACTCCTTATTACAAAGGCCTCAGATATTCAGACTTAAAACCCAGCCCAAAGGACCCAAAATTGGCCCAACCGCACGCCCAGGCGGACTTGCGTGTGTATGGGCATGTGCGTATGGTGGTGATAGGATGGGGAACCAACCCCCTGATTTTTAGTAATGGGTAGGGGTTGGGTTTCCTTATGAAGGTGTTTAAAAAATGTCTTCCCATGATGTTGGACTAATGTCTAGGCTCTCCTTCGTTGTCTTCATATTCTTAGTTGCGAGGGCTACTGCTCGATCGATCGTTAATTGGCCATTGGATCTTCAATCTAATAGCCCAAATCGATTCCCACAGTGTATCTATGCGAAGAGGAGGTGGCTTCCTTATCGATTGTTCACCGGAAGAGATGATCCACATCGAAGAAGAAGACCCAAATCTAGCAACACTTGCACTTGCAAAATATGGCCTTTCGGCTTAAATCAGAACTACACGAAGGTCCGGTGCACTTCACTGAACAAAAACCTAAGGTAATTTGGTGCGAGGGTAAATGGTTGTGGTCAGTGATGAAGCTTCGAAGAAGCTCCACTGACAGCAATGGAGGGGGATGAAGACAATGATATGGGGTTCAATTGAGTTAGGCAAAAGGTTTGTGGAGGTGTAGGTGTCCTTTTGCCAAACTCAATTGGGTCAAAGGAAGGTGGAGAAGATGGGTCGATGATAACATGGGTGGTGGTCGTCACAGTAGTCAAAGAAGGAGGAGGAGATGATGGATGGAGCTCAAGAGCTCTCTAAACCTAATTGAGGGGTAGAGGATTAAAAGCCCTAAAGAAATTTGGGGAGAGGAAGAGTGGAGGAGTTCATTAGTGTTTGCCGATGATGAGAAAGAAGGAAAGGTCAGCCAGAGTGATTGAGGGGGTTACAGAGGCTGAAGCTTCGCAAGAAGCTTCATGGAAGCTCAAGGAAGAAGAACCCGCTACCTATTGTACGTGATAGAGGGGGATGAAGGGGGTTCAAGAAGCTCCAATGGTGCTTCCTAAAGATGCTGGTGACAAGGAGGAAGATTGGAATTCCGGTGAAATTGGGTACCCCCTTGACTTGAGGACATTAAGGTCTTTATATAGGGAGGATTGGATCCAGTTGACTCAAAGAAATGCAAGCTTTGCTTGTGTTTTTTGAGGTCCACAAAATCCACTCACTGGCATGGAATCCGACCAAATCAAAGCTTGAGATCGAGCTCATCGGATCAAGCTTGCCGTGATTGAAATCTCACCAATTTTGGTGAGAATTGGTGGAGATTTGATCCATCAATTCTCTGATTGAATCTTGTCAGTTTGGGTTTGGATGTTGCAGCTACTGCATTTACACGACGAAGAAGGAGAAGGCAGCGGGGACCTAAATGCAAGGAAACATTGAAACCTAGGGGCCATTATGTGATAAGTAGAGAAAAATGGGCAAGAATGCAAACTAGGTCAAGATAGACTCTGATTGGGCTCACAACTTAGGCTTAACCTAATTTAGACCCAAGAAATCTAATGGTGACCTCAAATTTGGATTTTGACAATGTTTGACTAGGTAATTTACACTGTAGCCCAAGAAAGAAGTAAATTCCCGCCTAAGTTTATTTTTGGTCAAGATGAGTTCCTTTGGTCAGTAAAGGTTCCAAACCTCATAAAATATTTTAAAATAATTTTTAGAAGGTTTAGATCACATTTATTTCTACTAGAACCTGTTTAATTGAAGTAAGGTTGTGATTAGGGTTTTTATTAATAAAGTAATCCTTAAAATGCAAAAAACCCTTTCTCAGTTAGTTCGAGTTCATTTGAACATCAATTAACCCCTAATTAATCTCGTAGTTAATCTACAACTGTGATTAGATGGTAAAACCACATAATTAACTTATTTTTCTCTTCTTATTCTCAAATCCAGCTCAGAACAACATTATGACGTTCTGATAAGTATTAAGGAGCATTTATCACTTAAATTAGGCTAGTTATCATAGATGATGGTGCTACCATCAAAATACATCTATTTTCTCAATGGATATTCTGGGTACAATCAGATTGCTGTCTTTCCCAATGACTAGGAGCGTACTACTTTCATGAGTTCTTATATTTGCTTTTCGCAGGATGCCATTTGGACTTTGTAGGCCTCTGAGAACATTCCAGAGGTGTATGATGTCCATATTTTTGAACATGATTGACAAGTTTGTAGAGGTTTTGATGGATGACTTTTCCATCTACAGCACGTCATTTGAGCACTATCTCCCGCATTTAGAAAAAGTTCTCACCCACTGCAAAGAGATAGGATTGGTGCTCAACTAGGAGAAAAGCCATTTCATGGTTAAACAGGGCATTGTTCTTGAGCATGTAGTGTCTAAGCGAGGTTTAGAAGTGGATAAAGCCAAGGTTGAGTCCATTTCCAATCTTCCACCACCTACCAATGTCAAGCAAATTTGATCATTTCTGGGCCATGCAGGCTTTTATAGGTGCTTCATTAAAGACTTTAGCAAGATTTCTAGACCTCTTTGTGACTTACTAGGGAAGGACACTATCTTCATTTTTGATGCAAAGTATGCTGAGGCCTTCCAAGTCTTGAAGGAGGCCCTCGTAATTGTGCTTATCCAATGGGCACCTGATTGGACCCTCCCATTTGAGTTGATGTGCAATGCCTCGGATTTTGCCATGGGAGTGGTCCTTGGTTAGGCTGTGAAGACATCATTATGCCTTGAAGCATTTGCTTGCTAAGAAAGACACCAAACTAGGCTTATTAGATGGATTCTATTACTACAGGAGTTCGACCTTGATATCCATGACAAGAAAGGGGTTGAAAGCGTAGTAGCAGATCATTTATCCAAGATATCAGTTGAGGCTTCAACCCTGTCAGAAGACATTCATGACACCTTTCTTGACGAAACTGTGATGGTGATACACTCGACAACCCCTTGGTATGCTGAAGTCGTCAACTACTTGGTCATTGGCAAGACCCCCAGTACTTGGAATAAGCAGAAACAAGATAGATTTCTCGCTGACATGAAGCATTATAACTGGGAGGACCTTGAGCTATTTAGAATAAGCTATGACGAAGTCTTCCATAGGTGTGCTCCAAAGGAGGAGCAACTGAGTATTTTGAATTTTTGTTACACTACACTATGGAGGACACTTTAGTGCTATGAAGACTACTTGTAAGGTTCTGTAGTCTGATTTCTGGTGGCCCTCACTATTCAAAGATACTCATACTTATATGGGGGCATGTCTTTGTTGTCAACAAACTAGAATAATCAAGAAGCAGGATGAGATGCCCCAACAGCCTATTGTTCTTGTCGAGATATTCGATGCCTAAGGCATAGATTTCATGGGCCCCTTCCCATCATCCCACGGCTATGAATATATCCTTGTGGCAGTTGATTATGTGTCAAAGTGGATAAAGGTCATTCCAACTAAGACCAACGATCGCTCTGTGATCCTGAATTTTGTTAAGGCCAATATAATTTCCTAATTTGGCTGCCTGAGGACAATCATTAGTGATGGGCGACCTCTTTTCAGGAATGCTCACTTCATCCATCTACTTAAAAGTCTTGGTGTCACCCAAAAGGTGGCAACCCCGTATCATCCACAGATGAGTGGACAGGTCGAGGTGTCCAATAGGAAGATCAAAAGAATTCTTGAGAAAACTGTACGACTCGATAGGAAAGATTGGTTGAAGAAATTAGATGATGCACTATGGGCTTACAGAACTGCATATAAGACCCCCTTGGGTATGTCTCCCTTTCATATAGTGTTTAGCAAAGCCTGCCATTTGCTTGTTGAGATTGAGCATAGGGCTTATTGGGCTATCAAGAATGTCAACATGGATCTTGAGAAAGCAGGCAAAGCACGCTTATTAGAAGTGATCGAGCTTAAAGAGTTGAGGAATGGCACCTATGAGACTGCTTGAGCTTACAAAAAATGCACTAAGACATTTCACAATAAACACGTCCTCCGAAAAACCTTTGAGCCCAACCAACGAGTCTAGTTGTTCAATTCCAAACTCAAGATATTCCTTGGGAAACCTACATCCTGTTGGGATGGACCGTACACTATTATGCAAGTGTTCCCTCACAGTGCTATTGAGATCCAAAATCCCTCATCTGGTGAGATTTTCAAGGTAAATGGTCAACGTTTGAAACCGTATGTTACTCTTTCTGATGGCTAGGTTGTGGACACCTACAGGTTGGAAGAGCCTTAGCTCCAATCACTCTCTACCTCAGGTAATATCTTTCCTTGCTTTTTCTTTCCAATGAGGACATTGTCAGATCTGGGCATGGGGGGCTATAACCTGAGGTTGTACATAGCATTTATACGTATTTTACATGCATGTAGTTAGGGCATTCGTAGTTATATATATATATATATATATAGGAAAGGAGAGGAAATCTTTTTGAGATGAATTGCAAGTTTATATTGAGGAGCAAAAAGAGGAGGAAAACACAGAGAGAAAAAGAGAAAAAGTAAAAATTGTGTTAGTCCCAATAGTTAAGTATGAAACATACCTAAGTTCTGGGCTAAATCGGATGATAAATTAAGTTTTAAAGTGCTAAAGAGAAGGAGCTAAGTGAGGGATACCAACTTTAGGCCACTTGGGCCTGTTTGAGCTTAAACATTCAAGTATTTGTTAAGATCTAGACTATTTCTCAAGGGGTTGAAAGAATTTCGAAGCTGATGTGTTAAATCTAACGTTTAGGGACTATTCGACCTCGTTATCTGTCCTTTGGTTTGCAGGACTTGGTAACCTAGGCATCCACATCTGACACATTGGTCTAGTTCAATGAGCTTAATGAAGAATATGCCAAAAAGTGTTCTACTCTGACAAAAGAAAATGGTTTCTCAAAGATCTGACTTAGGAGTGATGCGAAAACACAAGTTGATTAGAGGAGTTCCCAGTACTGAGAGGAGTAAATAATCCCCTTAAGGACATATTATAATATATTGTCTCCTCAATGCTTGTCTCATATGATATTTAAATATCCTACCGGAGGCATGTAAGCTTCTTGTGCAGATTCAGGTGTCATGGGAAGCATTATCCCAAAATGTCGATTTCCAGGGCCTGGATTAGCTGCAGAATGCCATGGGTAGCACTATCACGAAGTATCGATTGCCAGGGTTCTGGGAGTTGCCATGAGTGGTACTATCCCGAAGCATCGATTGCCAGGGACCCTTCGAGAATTGATGATGGGAACGAGGAATCTGATACAGACCGTGTTGAGGGCTAATCTGATGTTGGATTTAGGGGAATCACAAAAGAATTACTAAAAAAGAAAAAAATCTCAAAAACCTCTCTCTCTCTCTTCTGAATAATATACTGGCAAGTTGAACCTGGACCTTATTGCACGAACGCACAGGTACTTTAACCGCTGAGGTCAATGAACCTTTAAGCAAATTCTAGGGCCTTAGAAACCTTTGTTGCAGAAACAAGGCTGAAGTTGGTCAAATTCATATCTTGGCTGATACTTTAGTACCTTTAGACCTAGAGTTGGTATTTCGATTTAATTTATAGAGGTGTGGCACGATAAAGCATCCTGACGATAAAATCTAATCTAGAGATCTAGTCTGTTCCATATAATTTTGCTCAGAACTAGCAAAACTTAAATATGGAAGTATTTAATAGGTTCACTTTAATGGACTAAATTAAGTCTAAATATATTATCATTGAGACAGATATTTAAATTAAAGTATGCATTACATTGAGAAAATTATTTAAACATTAACATTATTATTCCCTACATTTCATTAATTGTTACATAATTTGATTGATTATTTATTTTATACAGGGTCATTTTTGGAAACTACCTTGGCATCACATTAATTGAGAATGTAATCTTGTAATCTTGGCTCTGCATTTCATTGGATTTTCCTTGCCAATCTTCATCTAAAAAAAAGTACTGACCATGGCCCTCAATCACACACCTTATTTCCTCCCTCTTTCTTAATATTCCACCTTAAATCCCGGCCCTCTCTCCTCAATTACCGAAACTGCCATCTTCTCCTCTGGGATTTCCCGCTCTAAAAATGGCACCACCCCCTGCGCAAGAAGAAATAGGACCCAGACCCCCTTCGTTCTTCTTCCTTCCCCCCGCTTCCACAAGGGAGGCTCGTCTTCTTCCTCCAGCTTCCAGCACAGGACCCTCTCCTCACAACCGCGACCCTACCCTCACCTTCATCTCCTCCTCAACGCACCAGCAGCAGCCCACCAACGCATCCACAACCACGAGCCTCCATCTCCACCGTGACTCTTCCTTCACGACCCAACAAAACCGTGTGCCCTCCCTCACCACGCCACCGCGAGCCACATCCACGATCATGCCAACGTCGCCACCGCGACCACCTCGACTTCCATCACCGTGTGATCACCCTCGACCGCTTCGACCGTCGATTGTGACTCTTCTCGACCGCGAACATCATCGCGTCACCGCCATCGTTCTTCTCCTTCTTCGTTCTTGTTCTTCCTCTGCAACTACAGCAAGGAACCCATCACCAACCTCAACCCTCCTCACCGCAGCAGACACATCTGGCCACCAATCCTTTCGTCAATGCCACCAGCAGACTCACCTGGAGCTCGTAGACGCTGCCCTGCCAGCTACGCAGCCCGCCAACCGCTCTGCCGTCCTCCCAGCCACCGATCAACGCCGACGTGGTCCTCAACGTCCGGACACCACCGGCCGCCGTCGATCATGCCGTCACCACCAACGCGACGCCCTCGCCATCGTCGACCTCCACTGAACTTCTCGCCGGCGGCCGGGCTTTCCTCATTGCGCGACTGTGCAAACTCGCCTCCCCTATTTTGCTACAGTAGGGGGCTATTAGATGCAATGAAGATGATTGAAGGTCTGATTTTATTAGTTTAATATATATATTGAGTGCATTTTGCTTTTTCGCCCCCTGCATTATTTCGTTATCTTTAGTTCTTTATTTCTTTTGCACACTCTCTACATTATTTAGAGAATGAAATCATTTCTCTCACTTGAGAAATATGAAATGAATGAAAAATTCTTGTGAGTTTTTTCGATTATATGCCTTCCTCTGATACGACTTGAATTGTGGAATAATTTCAATATATTTCTATTAATCTTTGATTAAAGATTTTCCACTACACGAATTACCGCGATGGCATATTTTCTCGATATTATCTTGTTCAAGCGAAATTTCCTCGATCAACCCTCAGATCTCACATCTCTTAGAAACCTTAGCTTTCTATTGTTGATTGCCCACAAGATAATCATTGTGTAAGTGTGAAAAGTGAGCTACTTAGGTTTCAAAATCACTCAAATTAGAGGGTGGAAAGACAAGTCACATACTTATTACCCTGTTAGTTTAAAAACTTTAGCTAATAAAATTTCTCAAGGACTTGGAAAATGGATTCTCATTTTAGCAAATACCCGAGTTGATTAAGTTAAAAATAACTTGAAGAGTTTAGGTGAAAAATCCTTAATTATACTTTTTCTAAGCGTGGCAATTCCTAAATGCCTAAGTATCGTCAATTTTTCCTAATTCAAGACTCTAGAAACACTAATTTTTTGTTTTTGAAATACAAAAGACGAGAGATAAACGAAAAACAAGAATAGCTAAAATCCACAAGAATAGCTAAAAATAAGAATAGCTAAAAAATAAGATTCACTCAATGTATGCATGAAGTAATAAATAAATGAGATAGTGTAAGAAAAGGAACATCACAACCGAGTGTTTATGTCGATGAGTTCTGCTAATCTAACTCAGTCTATACACTACTTTAACCTAAGATGGAATTAAGGAAAATAATTAGTAATATCAGCGTTGGGTTGCCTCCCAACAGTGCTGAATTTAACGTCCATAGCTAGACGTAGTCAAAGGTCACATATCCATGAGGGCCACTTTTTAAGGGATAGGTCCAGGTGAAATATTTTCTATATATGGTTTCATCCTCAACCATTCAAAATGGTCTAGTATGTCTTTAGGTTAGAAATCTCAATGGCTCCATGTGCAAAGGTGCGCACAACAATGTAGGGGTCATTCCATCTAAATTTGAGATGTCCCAGGAATAGGCATAATCATGCATCAAAAAGTCACACTCTTTGATTGGGTTCAAAGCTTTTTGGAGAATTGTGTTTACCATGAAAAGCTTTAGCCCTCTCCTTATAAATATTGACATTTTCGTATGCGTCATTAACAACCCAATAAGCCCTATGTTCAATTTCTATGAGGAGGTGGCAAGCCTTACCAAACACTAGATGATATGGTGACATTCCTATGGGAGACTTATAGGCTATGCAGTAGGCCTAGAGTGCATCATCAAGCTTATTAGCCCAGTCTTTCCTATTGAGTTTGACCTTTTGTGATATGTTCTTAATCCCCTTATTTGAAATCTTAGCTTGACCATTCATCTATGGGTGGTAGGGTGTAAAATTTTGTGCGTAATTGATTGCAAAGCAATCATGGATCTTAAAATGTCGAAATTAGACTAGAAACCTAACTGCATTGTAAATATTATATTCATTTTATGCATATTTTGCGTTCACATTTGTTGTATATAATTGTATATAAATGATATCTTGTGGTGATATTTTTGATATAATGTGATAAACTTATAATACAAGTCCATAGATAATAATAGAGCAGATCTTGATGTAGAGTAGGAAGAGTGCAGTAGAGGATCCAGAGTCCCTAAAAGATAATAGGATGAGAGGAGGAAAACCTAATTTTCGAACCCAATTCCTAAACCTAAAACCCAAACCAAACTCCTCCAAATCCAAACCAAAGCTAAACATACCATAAACCAAGTCTAATTACCCTCCACCCAATCCCTTAAGACTTTAGCCTAAGCCAATTGTCCTTAGCCACCTACCTACACATTCAGTTTCACCTTTAGAATCTTCAGAAACCTAATTAGGCTACTTGGCTAACCAATTAGACTACCTAGATCAACTAATCAACAAATTAGTTGCACCTTTCTCTAATTAGGTGCAACCTTAACCTAATCCACCACCTAATCCTAAGTTTTACCCTCATCAACCTATTCCTAAACCCCACCTAAGGTACGACTTAATCCACCCAACCTCTGTAAAAAGAACCCAACAACACCACTTCAAAAAAGTTTTCCTTTCTTCTTCCTCTCCACCTCAAAGTCATTCCCCCTCTCCTCAGAGTTGTTGGTCACCCTCCTCCTTCCAAGGCCGATGGCCACCTCCACCACCACCATCCTCCTCCTCTCTTCTTTCTCTCCTCCTCCACCTGAAAGGCATGCCTTCTCCACTCCTCTAAGACACCCCATGGCCTCCCCCTCCACAAGCCTTGAACATCCACTTTTAGATGGTGTGTATGTCAGTGCTTGTGACTAAGGGCTAATCATCACCACCACGCAATAGCCGAAGATCCTCAGGCACTCTTGGCTGATGGTAACATCATCATCTACCATAATTGGCCTAATTTAGCCCAATCCCAAGGTTAATTGCTCCTTAATAATCATCAAAAGGGCGTAATTCAATTCTGAGTTAAACTTAAGACGAAAGGAAATTCCATTAATTCTGTTGTTTTAATTAGAAATCATAAATGCAGATTAACTAAGGGGTAAATTAACGGTTAATCTAAGGTCAAATGAACTTAAATTCCCAAGAAATAGTCTTGAACTGAATGAATCAGGGTTTTCTGAGAATTGAAGATTATTTTAATAATAAAAATCCTAATTATTGCCTCACTTAAATTGAATGAGTTTTGGTGAAAATAAATGTAATCTAAACCTCCTAAAAATCATTGAAAAATATTATATGAGGTTTGAAACTTTCACTTTGACCAAACGAATCCATTTTGATCAAATATAGGGACCTAGGTAGGAAATTGCTTCATTTTGGTTTACAGTGTAAATTATCCAATTAGACATCATCAAAACATAAATTTAAGGTCACCATTAGATTCCTTGAGTCTAAATTAGGTTACCCCTAAATTTTGAGCTCAATCAAAGTCCATATTGACCCAGATTGCATTTTAGCCTATAAGTCTATTTATTACATCAAACCCCTTAGGTTTTGATTTTTATTACAATTAGGCCCTTCTCCTTCTTCCTCATTCTAGAAAAGGCAACAACAGCAACAACCAATGAACCTAACTCATTGATCTTTGATTGGAGATTTGCTCCAGTAAGTCTCCACCAAATCCCTCCAAATTTGGAGGGATTGGTTATCAGATCTTGGTCTACCAATTGCACCCAATCTCGAGCTCCAAGTTAGAGCCAACCAACTTCGACGAACCAAGATACTCGAAATCTAAATTCACCAAAATTGAAAATCAACCTTGTGAATTTAACGCAATTCAAGGCCAATTCCTCCTCTATATAAGTGCTTGGGTGTTCCCAAGCACAATATACTCGATAATTGGCCGTGTTTTTCCTCTTTTTCAATGCACAGTCACCTCATCCTCTAACTCTGGTGACCTTCTTCAACCTCCCTCTTCCTTTCTTCCCGTAGGTTAGGTTAGAAACCTTAAACTTAGGATTTAGTCTCATATTTCCTCTGTTCTCCTTCCTCATGATCGACAAGAGTTCCGGTGAGCTCGAACCTGGCCACCTCCCACCTCGCCATTCACTCCACAAGCATTGCACGGATCTATTGATTAAAAGCCCTCAAGAAATTGAGGCTTTTGATCAACAAATCCTTCCATTGAACATCGCCTTCATCTGTTGTCCTCCTCGCGTCTGGCCGACATCTTCAGGCCACCACACACCAAATTACCACCACCATCACCTTCGTCATCCCATGGCAAAGCTTTTCATGTATTTAATTGGGGCCAAAAGCCCATATTTTTCTTTTAGGTGATCGCTATCGTCGTCGTCTTCTCTGGCGTCGTCAACCCTTATCCAACGAGCAATCCACACTGACATCACCCTCCCCTCATGCAAAACTTCCTGGAGAAGCCTCCTACATCGTTGGATTCAAGATCCAATGGCCATTGAGCTCCAATTGAAGAGCACCCTCTTGCAACCAATAAGACGTTGAAGACGAAGAAGAGTGGGACTATTTAGTTGCACATCGTGGAGATTAGGGGCTCAAACTCAGGCTTAAAAGGAATTTCTTGCATAGGCTTATCGCTCATGATCCAGGGGGTCAAGTCCCCACCTCACATGCACGCACTCCTGCACACGTGGGCATGCCTAAACTAGCTTTGGGTCGAGTTTTGAACCAGTTTGGGGTGGCTTTTGGTTCAGATTTTGGCTTGCATTGAGGTTGAGGCTCTTTAGCTAAATTTCTCTAAGTGTTGTGGCTGGCTTAAGCTTAGTTGAAAAATAACATTTTTTTGGCTTCCAACACTCATTTATTTTTGAGTCTTGATAACAACATTCATTGACTAATATATTTACTTTTGCATCAAGATCTTATGTTTCATTTTATTCAATTGATCAGTGGGTTGAATTGCGATTAATTTGCCCCCTCAGATGACCTCGGACTCACAACTTCGAGATATAAATTTAAATGTTTGCATCGCTTTAGTCATTTTGAATGCGATTGTGATTGCGAAGAATTGCTTTTCGTAGTAGTAAATGCATACAGAAATTCTTGAAATTATAGGTGAAACTAAACTTGTAAGATTTTTTGAATAGAAATAAGGAAATCCAAGTCGTTCACAGGTCAGTAAATAGATCAAAATCTCTTTCCTAATTAGAACTAGAAGCAAATATCAAATAGGATGATTATTAGAACTAATACTAAATCTAATGGCATGTAACTACTAGAACTATAATATACTACTACTAGAAAGCATACAACTTGAAGGCAAGTTAAAAAATAAATACTATAACTTTTATTGAATAAGATAAAAGTTTAACACAACTAGGGGAATGCTTGGAAAATTACAACTAAAACTAGAATACTACAACTAGAACTAGACTAGAGATATGCAGAAATTATGAACTTCAAAGGTGAAGTTCAAAGCGTCAGCATAGATCGATGTGGATGCGAAGGTAGACCCGCCAGAACCACCAGAGTTGCCGTGAACTAGCACTAGTTAGTAGAGATTACGTGGAGGTAGGAAATTCTAAGTAGGAGATGGCTCTAAGGAGGGGGTGGCTAGGAGTTTATATAAAACTCTAGGAGGCTTCCTATTGGTTGGTCTAAGGTACTTAGGATCACTAATTTTGATGACTAGGATTAATAGGTTAAGGATCAAGGGTTAAGATTAAAGGCTAGGTGATGGATATTTTAGGTTTTGTTTGGAAATAAATTAAAGGTCTAGATTAGATTGAAAACGTGATGGATGGCTTAGATTAAATAATAGGAATAGGTAATTAAATAATTGGGTGGTAGGGATAAGAGAGATATTTGTTTTGAATTAAAAGGGATTAATAGTTGGAGAGAGAGATCGGAGTGGATTTGTGTGGCTGTGGATAAATGATGGAGACAGAGAAAGCCGATGGTGTTGGTAGAGAATGGGAGCGGGATTATTTGTTAAATGGGATAAGGGATAGAGTGGAGTGTGGAATTTGGAGTGTTTCGGTGGTGGGATTTTGCATGGAATTGGCGTGTGATTTAGTTTGGGACGTGAGGGTTGTTCCGTGGAGGGGATAGAGGTGTTTAGGTTGGATGGAGATTGCATGGATTTAGGGTAGACCTTGTGTAGGGTTTGTTTTGTTTGGTGGTGTACGTGAGTTGCAGTGCATAATGCATGCATTACCGTGTAGTGGAGTGGGATTGCGTCGTGGGGGGTTGAGTTTTGCATGGATAACGTAGGGTGAGTACGGTGGAATGGATTTTTATGATGGGATTAACATGGATGTGGAATTTGTATTTGGGATTTTTGAGTGTGGGTATTTATTGGTGGGGTTTTAAATTAATACGTGGCTAACCAATGAATGTAGAAAATTAATGTCCTTAGCCTAGTCACATTAAGGTTAAGTAGGATTGAGTTTCTAAATAGGCTAAGACTAAGGTCTAATTGGGTCTCCAAATAGGTCCTCCCACTACGTTAGTCCTCTTCCAAATGAGCTCAATTCAGAAAATCCAATCAACCTTGCTCCGATCAACCTAAAATTTTGTTCCTGCACATATAAAAATAAACACATCAAGGTACCAGATACAATTGTGGAAAAAATTGCATAAAAGTCAAAGAGTATGCATTATTTATAAAATGACATAAAATGCCAAATCTGGCCTAACTAAATGCAATCTAACCCAAATTACCCTTAGGCCAACATTAGTTAGGCATTAATTACATAAATAATTAAGGAAACATCAATCTCTATACTACGATGTGTATTTTAAAACCCGATTAGAGAAACCTAGCATTTTGACGTCGTTGTCAGGGAGTAACGTGCATTTTGACCACTACTCATATCATCTTATTCTGACTTGATTTCTAACTTGTCTTCATTTTATTATTTCGAGGTGAATCAAATGCTCAGGATCATCGACTTGGACCAACCACACCAGAGGTAGGTTAGTCTTCTTCTCTTTCTTCCCTAATCCCCTCTCTCTCTCTTGGGAAGATAAAAAAGGAAACAAACAGAAATTAGGAATCCAACCCTACCTTATTGTTCTAGTAATATCATTAAAGGTAAGAGTTTCCTAATTTATCTTGATTTTATTGCGATCAGATTTGATTGGATTGAAGTTGATTAGAAGTACCCACTTCCTTGCTACTTGCACCTATTAGGGACTCACAAGCACCTTGGACCACTCACCTTCATGTTTGAGTTGAAGGTGCCATATCTGGAATCAATTTAGACTTGGAAACAGAGCTAATTAGGGTTTTCACATTAGGATTGAAGTACTAGTACACACTTGCAATTTATAACAGAAACAGATCTTCCCGCATTTGTGTACTACCTAAGCCTTTGATTGAACTGATTTAATCTTCAAACCCTAAAATCAAGGCTCTAAGTTCACTTGAATCATAAAAGTTGAGACCTAATAACCTGTTGAAAACCAAAATATGGTGATTTAGGGGACTTGACCCAAATTTCATCCTCAACTTTAGGGCAAGTCAGGTGAAGTTGGTTCACTTTGTGAATCAACTAACCTTAAATTAGGTCACAATTTGAATCAATCTCTAATTCAAGTGATAATTCAAGGTACAATTAGGCCTAAAATTGATAGAGTTAGGGCTCAATTTGCACATTCCGGTCTACTTGGATCCGTGGTGATAAGAAAAGTCTGGTTGGGGAAACCCTGTAACCTGTGGGGATGCTCTACTATGTATGGGTCTTTACGCGGCTCTCCCTTCCTGGTTGCCTAAGTAATTTTCGGGTGTGCGAGTTTTTAATCTAGAGGTTCATCTACCTCGAACTACCATAGTCACCCAATTCTTTTGGGTGCCTTGATTGGGTCCAGAACATTTCCAGTCTCTCATCTCTTCTGTAGTGCATGTACGGGAGGAGGTCTTTGAGACTTATCTTGAGATCTCCATTAACAAGGCACACCTGTCGAGGTCAGACCCCGACCCACTTGTTTGGGTCTCCTTCTGATCTATTCGATATCTCTTCTGATCCATCTACATCTAATCTCGGTTCTCCATCCTCTGCTTCTATGGAGAATCCAGAACAAGAAGGGGGTGATATCAACACCTACAGGACCAGTTGCAAACTCTCACCAACCTGATTCATACACTAGCCAACCCCCGACCACGTCCACATATGCGAGATCACTATAATCTCGCAGCTGTGACGATTCAACCCAGGGTACAGATTCCAGCTAGGGGACCTGATACAGAGTTGAAGACAAATACTATCATCCTAATCCTTCAATTTAATGGATTGGGCTTTGAAGACCCTTTCTAGCACATTCAAGAATTGAAACATCTGGCCCAGACTCTCAAGCCAAATGTTCAGAATTGGAACACCTTACTCATGAAAATGTTCCCCTTCTCATTGATGGATAAGGCTACCCATTGATATTGGTCTCTGACTCGACCGGTCAACTCCTGGGAGGGTTTGCAAGCTGAATTTCTCAAGAAATTCTTCCTGGTAGGGTGCACTATTGCCCTGAGGCACTAAATCACGCATTTCATATAAAATGTAGGGGAACCACTTCATGAGGCATGGGATTGCTTTATGGATCTCATGCGAAAATTCCCTCATCACGGAGTGCCTAAATGGGAACAGGTCCAATCCTTTTACCAAGGACTCTGTGAGGACATCAGATTATTTGTCAATGAAGCCTATGAAGGTAACTTCATGGGTAAAAATGAAGACACCGTTTGAGAGATTCTCGAGAATATGTACGATTATTCGATAAATAATGAGTCTATGGGTATGTTCGACCGGATGACTACCCGTACATTGACAAACACATGAGGGACATACGAAACACGAGACCTATCTGCATCCATCGGTCTGGAGTTAGTGACCAGTTGATTGAATAAGGTCTCTATCATTGAGAAGAAGTTAGACAATTTGACTCGCCAACTCCAAAGAGCCACTTCTCAACAAAGCACGTATGCGCGTCCACCCACAGGGAGGGAGGCCATGCTTAATATTCATGATCACTCATATCAGGGGATGGATGTGTGTCCACCCCCATCTGATCTAGGTTTCGTACGAAACTTTGAACCTTCCTACTATAGTTGGGAGATCTCTGAACCCCGTATCCTAATTACTCTGGAGCTACTCAACCCTGCGAGGATCTCCACGCCATCCAGAATTACCCATTATCTAACTCATACAACCCTAGATAGCACAATCATCCGAATTTCTCCTAGTCGGGAAATAATCAGAACTCTAAACCTCAATTCCAACCCTGACCACAAAATCTGTGACCATATTAGCCCACTCAACCTAGGCCCAATCCGAACTTTCAAATCGGGCCTAGCAAGGAAGACCAAATGAGCCTGATTTTATAGACCCTAGCGGATATACAAAAGACCAATGCTGCCATGCAGAGGTAGCATAATGCAAAGATTACAGAGGTTCATAATCAACTCGCACAGATGGTTGGGACTCGCCAACCTGGTGCACTTCCTTCCCAACCTTTGCCAAAGTTGAGCAACGTACCACACTAGAGGCATGTTGTGAAACTAAATCAGGGCTAAGCACATTACATTTATCAGGCCCTGATAAATGCCAGTTTATCATCATTCTTATGCCCTAAAATAGATCTATCTCTTAGGTTTTTAACTTTGCAAATGAGCTTTTAGGTTGCATTTAGGCCTTTACTTAGGATAGGCATGCATTGCATTTTATTATATATTTCTTGATATGTTTATCTAAGTATCAGGAATAGGCAAAATTTCAGATCCTGCATACCTTGGCACTCAGGAAGGTAGAAGATGAAGAAGAAGCTCCAATCAGCTAGATCCTAGCTAGATCCAGCTCATCCTAGTTGGATCCCAGCTCATTCTAGCTAGATCAACTTATCTTTAGCTCCATTCAGCTCATCTCAGCTGAATGGTAGCTCTAGCTAGTTTCTCTCAGCTCCATTCAGCTCACCTTAGCTAGATGGCAGCTCAAACTAGCTCAAGACAGTTGATTCCAGCTCCTCCAACTTAGAGCAGTTCATTGGAAGCTCAACTTGACTAGGATTAGCTATTGCTATCAACTGGCTAGATCTAGTCAGCTGAAGAAGTCATCAACTAGCTCAGGTAGCTCAAGTCTAGCTTCCGAAGGCTTAACTCAACTCAACATAGTTGAGCTGAGCTACTTGACCTAAGCTAGCTACTCTGGCTAGCTAGGTATTCTCCGGGAAGACTAGCCCCAGCTCATATCAGCAGAAGCCAGCTTATCTTAGCTTGGCTTAGTAGTTAGTAAAGAATTAGCAAGCTAAGCCAGCTAAGGTAGCTCCCTGCAGTTCTCTTTAGCAACCACCACCTCCAGTGTAGCAAGGCAGCTCTCTCCAACTCTTCTCCCTCAAAACCCTAGCTCCCTCTGCCTCCTACCCTACTCTCTACTAGCTAAGATAGCTTAGCATAGCTAGTCCACTTCCATGGCATCCCTACATAACCCTAAAACCCACCTACCTTAGCTCCACCAACTCGCCCTAAACCTAGTCCACCTCAGCTTCCCTATTCCCAATCCTTTTTGGTGCCAAAACTAGGCATCCTTTGGCCCCTCAACATCCACCAAGAGACACCTACAATTGGTGCCAACACCTTGTTGGAACCTAGTTCCACTTCTCTTTTATGTTTTGGTGTTAACAAAATCATTTTATATCTAATGAGTTTATGAAGTGTTATTTTCAGGAAATAACAGGATTTAGGAAGTATGAATGAAGCGATGATGGTATGAAGATTGAAGACTGTTTATGTAGTGTTATTATTCATATATTTTGTAATCTAGATTGTGTATGTCTCCTAACAAGATAAATGACTTAGAAATTAAAACCAAAATAGAGATAATTAGGAATCATACTCCCATTTAGTTATTCGGTTGAAAATTCATATCGTTTCGTTGTCGTATTGATCATGTTTTTACGGTCATGTTTCACTTAGATTAATGATCAAAGCTCATTCTTGGTACTTGGCACAGGTTTGGGTTCTAGTCTCAAACTGTGAACAAGTACCGGTACTCATCATGAGTACCGATACTAGGTGCTCACAATTCGAAGACTTGAGAGGTGCCTGGACCTTACAAGTATCGGTACTCATCATGAGTACCGGTACATGTAGGTCATAGGACCCAAATTTATGAGTCACAAGTACCGGTACTCATCTTGAGTACCGGTACCAAGTGACTTAGTTGGTACTCAACTGTAAGTACTAAGTACCGGTACCCATGATGAGTACTAGTACCCAGGCTTTGTTGCCTGACTGCTGGTTTTTTGTGAGCAGTCAGTATTGATATCACAACTTTAGTACCAGTACCAACTAACCGTTGTGCCCAATCTGAACGGCTATTTCTTTTTTTTGAAACAATAAGGAAAGCTATCGTGCAACAATTGCAATCTGGGAGAGCATTTTATTGATCAAGATAAAGATAGGGTTACAAAATAGATCCCTACAGATGTATGAGAGACCAACATACATTTACAATTTGCTCCACACATACTGGCCTCTCCTGAAATAAAAAGTCATTTCTCGCTCTCCACACACACCACATAACATCTGCCATATGACAGGGCAATTTGTCATGCAGTAAAAAATTTATCCACAGATCATCCCAAATGGGGAGCAGTTCCCTGCAAACTCTTCTCCACACAGCATCAGTGACCACGCACGAAGAAAAGATATGAGTGGAGCTATCAGTGGGCAAACCACATAACAGGCACGATTGTAAGGCAGCACCCATTCTTCTATGTCTAAGATCACCTGTCACCAATCCATCTTTCTGGCATAGCCATAGAAAAATCTTAACTTTAATTGGGATCTTTAATAACCATAATTTTTTCCCTACCGCATCTGCCTCCATAGAATTGGAATGCCTCATGATCTTTTCATATGCTCTAGCGGGACTGAAAATTACATCCCACCTATATTTATCTTCAGTACCAAGCGACGGCCTAAAGGCCAATCTGAATGGCTATTTTGCAATTAATCCTATCTCTAATCTTCCCATTTTGCCCCTAACGACTAGTAATCGTAGGAAAGGTGTTTAGTGGCTTATATAAACACCTTGTGTGTGCCATTTGCACACAATACAAGCAAAAAATTATCTCCTTGCTCCTAATTCCCAGACTTCACATTTCTAGCTGCAAGGATTGTTGTTTTGTTGCAATCTTCAAGGCGATACTCTTTGCAACAAACCTCTTTCAAGCGATCTCGTTCTTCTTCGTAAAGTCTCTTTTTCGCTTTTGTGTGTTTTGGTTAGATTAGTATATAATCATTTTATTAAGCAAATTCTTGTTGGAGACTTAGGATCTTAGTTGTAAGCATTATTGTTGCTTGCTTACACTTGTATTATTTTGTTCTTATTCAATCTTGTAATTGGGTTGAGGTAACCCGTTAATTACCTCCATTTATAATAAATTGATTCCCTTCGGGTTGAGAGAATCGGGTTAAAAATCCTAAGTCGGGAGACTTAGGTAGTGGAGTACCCAAGTGAGGGGAACCACTATACATCTTGCGCTATATTTTGCAGTTTGCTTTATAATTTTTTGTTTACCACACTATTCATCCCACCTTCTAGTGTGCTTGTGTCTTTTAAATCCTACACACCTCCCTTTAACCACCCTCCAATTGGTGACAAAGCACCAAGCCATCTCCACCCTACACATCACCTCCCAATTCATCCTAACCATCCCTTTTCCCTCCAAAACCAATCCTTCTAGAACCCACTCCTCTTTGGTGCCAAATGCGTAGATCCCTACACCCATGGACGTCCACAGAAGGTAGCCTCCAACCCATAACCACAAACCCTAGCATCCCTTTAGGTGGTGACACCTAAATCTAGCCATTCATCCCATAACCACCTCCTTAAACCTAATCCCAACCCTCCATCAATCCACGCCAACCAACCCCCTCTCCATTCCTATTAATACCCCTTCTAACCACCACCATATCATCATCTCTTCCATTAGTTAGGTTCCACCATAGCCACTACATCTTCACGCCAAGGAAGAAGAAGAGGAGAAGAAGATCAAGGGGGTACACACCTGCCCCCTTGGTGTCTTCTTCCTCTCCTTCTCCCTTAGCCATGCCAAAGGAGAAGGTCTTCACACTTAGAGGGGATGGCCAGGCAAGAGGAGCAAGGTGGCTAACGCCCACCTTGAAGGACTACTTGGAGGAGGACTACTTCAAGAAGAAAAGGAGAACCCTTTTCAAGTGTGGGGCAACTGCACTTGGAGCAAGGGCCAACCAGATCTTCAACCAGAGGATTTCCCCTTCTTCAACTTTATTTTATCTTTGTATTAGCTAGTAGGTTACTATTTTTCTTGTAGAAGCATTCCTCTACCTATAATCGACTTACTAGTAATGCAAATTTCAATTGCCTTCCAATTTCTATTTTCTAGCTTAGTGTGTTTCTCATGATATTAGTTAATTAGTGCACCACATCTTCTTCTTCTAATTGCACTAGGAGCACTTGCTTAGGGTGAGCTTAGAAGAGAAGACTCATTCATGTCACTTAGGTTTAGTGATAGGTTTACTCTTTAGGGTACTCTTCTCTTGCGAATACACGATTGTTTTGAAATTTATAAAAACATCAAAATAAAAAATACATGTGTTGATTAACAAATTAGCCTCCTTGGACAACCTTAGATATTCACCCTATCTAGGTTATAAATTTAGGAGTTGATCAATTTTACGCATCTCAATGATAAAAAAACCCACTTTTAGCAAACCATGTATTTTTCGTATCAGGCCCCTTCTGCACATCCACTTGATGAGTCGGAGGTTTCTACTTCGTACACAAGACATCAGCAGCAACCTCCTATCTTGCCAACTCCAAATCCAAACTAGGCAAGTCTAAACTCCATCACTACTCATAGTGGCAAAACTACTTAGGACCCACCTTATCCTAGTCAATCTGGTCTGAGTAGTTCAAGACCTAAGTCAAGGATGGATATCAAGGACAAACCCACCCCAGACCCAGAGCCTAAACCAATCCTAGAAAAGCCTAAAGATGTTTCATTTCCAGAGGTCTTGACCAAAAGAAATAGGAAATCCAAACTCGTGGCACTTAAGGGGGACTTGGTCAAGCCCTTTGAGCAAGTTCAAATAAGCATTCCCTTGATGGATGCGATCCACCGCATACCAACTTATGCATGATTTTTTAAGGTACTTGTGTACACCAAAGCATAAACCGCGAAACAAAAATGGGAGTTCGATTGTGTTATCAGAGCAAGCTAGCTCTATAATTATGAGTAAACTCCCACAGAAAGTGAAAGATCCTGGCACTCCTTTGATCTCCTGCAAGATAGGAAATTTAGAGTTCTATCGAACTTTATTAGATTTAGGGTCATCCATAAACCTGATTCTTACCTCCCTGCTAAACTTTGAGGAAACTGAGCTTAATCGATTGAGGTGACTCTGCAATTACCTGATAGATTGATTATGTCACCAAGAGGAATTCTCGAGGATGTGCTGGTTAAGGTGAGAGATTTTTATTTCCCGGTGGATTTCATTGTTCTGGACATGGATACTCCCGAGAATTTGAGAGACATATCGAGCATCTTGGGGAGACCGTTCCTAACGACTACTAGGGCAAATATCAATTGCAAAAAGGGCTAGATCAAGTTGAAATTCGGGGATAAAACATTAAGGATTGATATTTTTAAGGCCCAGAAAGGAATAAATTGTGGGGCGATTGAAGAAGTGTGTGACATAGGTTCTCTAGTTGAGGATCCGATTCTCGAGGTGAACCCAATTCTCCAAGGACCTCAACCACAAAATTATCTTGATCCACAAATTAGGGAGCCTGAATCTAATTTAGACCTATCCCTAGCTTCCACCCTGTCTTCTAAGGCTAACCCCGAACCCCCCACCCATTGCTGATAACTCGGTCCTGGAGCTGAAACCACTCTCGAGCTATCTGAAGTATGTGTTTTTGTGTCCAAATTAGACATTTCCTCTGATTATCAACTCTCGACTAACCCCTAATCAGGAAACGAAGTTGATTTCTGCCCTCTAGCAACATCATAGAGCCATTGGTTGGACTTTAGATGACTTTGCTGGAATAAGTCCCTCTTATTGCACTCATCGTATTTACGTTGAAGAGGGCTCACGACCTTCTCGTGAGATGCCAAGAAGGCTTAACCAGAATCTCCAGGAGGTCATGAAAAAGATCATTAAGTGGATCGATGCAGGAATCATCTACCCCATCTCTGATAGCCACTGGGTGAAATCCTATTCATGTTGTGCCTAGAAAGGCAGGACTCATAGTGATTACTACTAAATTTGGAGAGATCATCCCAACTCGGATTGCAAACTCGTGCAGAGTCTGTATAGACTATCGAAAATTGAACACCCCCATGAAGAAAGACCATTTCCCTCTCTCGTTCATTGACCAAATCCTAGAGAAACTCGCGGGGAATGTATTTTCTACTGTTTGGATGGGTACTTCAAATATAACAAAGTGGCAATTCATCTTGAAGATTAAGAGAAGACCACCTTTACCTAACCCTACGAGATGTACGTGTTACATAGGATGCCATTTGGGCTATGCAATGTGCCTACCACCTTTCAGCGGTGTATGCTCACTATATTCTTCGATATGGTAGGTAAATACCTTGAAGCCTTCATGGACGACTTCTCAATTTTCGGTCAGACATTTGATGATTGCCTTCTACACCTGGTTCAGATCCTCTGACGATGCATTGAAATAAACTTGGTTCTCTCCTGGGAAAAGAGTCATGTTATGGTTCCTAAGGGAATCGTACTTGGACACTATTTCTCTAAGAAAGGTATCCAAGTTGACCGAGCTAAGGTGAATTTGATTTTCAAACTTCTTGTGCCTTCCTTGGTCAAAGACATCCAACCCTTTTTGGGGCATGTCGATTTTTATCGACATTTGATATTTGATTTTTCCAAAATTTCATGCCCCTTGACTAATCTTCTCTTAAAGGACACGCCCTTTGAGATGACGAGTGTGTTCGTGCATTCGAAATCCTGTGCAATCGAGTCCAATCGTACAATCTCCTAACTAGTCTCAACCATTAAAGATCATGTGCAATGTGTCTAACAACGCAGTAGAAGTGGTACTTGGACAAAAGATCAATGGGAAACTAGTGATAATATATTACGCCAGTAAGACATTGGACAAGGGTTAGCGTAATTATACAATTACAGAGAAAGAGTTTCTAACCGTAGTATTTCGTCTAGAGAAATTCAAATCATACCTCCTTGGCTCCTATGTCATCGTCTACTCGGATCACACTGCTGTGAGGCACTTACTTGCGAAGGATGCTAGATCGAGGCCGATTCGATGGATCTTACTCTTGCAAGAATTTGACCTTAAGATACGTGATAAGGCAGGAAAACAGAATGTAGTTGCTAACCATATATCTCTTCTGCCTTTTTCGATCACCGACCCACCCGGACCTATTATCAAGCATTTTCCGAATGACATCTTTTGGTCATTAACGGACTTGCCTAGTTCGCTGATATCGTGAACTACTTGGTCACTGGGAAAGTCCCATCTGATTGGGCCAAGACTAGACAAGACAAGCTAATTTTCGATGCCAAGTACTATTTCTGGAAAGATCTCTATCTGTTCCAGATTGGCAATGACCAAGTAATTAGAAGATGCATTTCTGATGATGAGGTCAATGATGTCATATCCTTCTGTCATGACCAAGCCTGCGGTGGCCATTTCTCAGGGTGTAAAACCGTAGCGAAGATCCTCCAGTGTGGGTTCTTTTGGTTCACACTGTTCAAAGGCGCACAAGCTTATTATAGGGCATGTGACCGTTGCCAGACGCTCGGCAACATGGGCCAACGCAATATGATGCCCTTAAATCCGATCATTGTGTGCAAAATCTTTAACATCTGGGGGATTTATTTTATGAGACCTTTTCTTGGATCCAATGACTTTGAGTACATCTTACATGTTGTTGATTACGTCTCGAAATGGATTGAAGCCATTCCCATGAGAACTAATGATTATAAAGTTGTTCTCTGCTTCATCCAAGAGAACATCTTTTCCATATTTGGGGTTCCTAAGGCCATCATCAGCGATGGAAGGTCTCACTTTGTGAATGTGCACTTCCAATCCCTGTTGAAGAAATATGGGGTGTTGCATCAAATTTCTACTCCATATCACCCGCAAACCAATGGACTGGCTGAGCTCTCCAATCGAGAGATCAACAAAATTCTTTAGATCACTGTCAGACTTGATAGAAAAGATCGGTCAACCCAACTTCTGAAAGCACTATGGGCTTATAGGACCGCCCATAAAACCCAACTAGGGATGTCTCCATTCAGATTAGTTTTCGGGAAGGCATGTCACCTTCCTATAGAGATGGAGCACAAGGCCTACTGGGCAGTATGGAAGTGTAATTTGCATCTCAGGAAGGTCGAAATCCACCACTGTTTGCAAATAAGCAAGTTCAAGGAACTACGTAATGATACATACGAGAATTGCGTATCTACAAGGAGCGGATTAAGTCCCCTCATGGCAAGCACATTTCACAAAAGAATTTTTATCCTAGTCAAAAAGTGCTTCTATTTGATGCCCAACTTAAGCTCTTCTTAGGAGAGCTAAGATCAAAATGAACCCAACCTTTTTTAGTCCGAAGGATCTTTGGAAATGGAGCAGTCAAAATCAGTGAACTCAGTCACGACTCGAACCCTTTTGTAGTGAATGGTCAAAGATAAAACCATTCCTTGAGCATGCCGATTTGAATCTGGCTACTAAATCTTTTGATCTCCATTCCTCTTGAGCTGCATTACGCTCAGTTGATGGTGTTAAACTTAGCACTTAACGGGAGGCAACCCGTCATTTGAAAACCCAAGACTCTTCATATCCATTTTTAGTTGTATTCCTATTGCACTTTAGGGTTCATACTTTAGAATAGCCGACTCCACCTCCGATACCCATATTGGAGCTTGAAATTAGTCACTGTTGTATTCGGAAAACTACGCGATTGGAACTGGATTTTGAAAACTCGTCGTTGTAGTTTGATTTATGAAGCAATTCGTCAATAGATAAAATTTAACCGAAATTCGTAAAGAAATTCCGGGTTGAACATAGGGAGGCTATATCGATCTAAAATCTGTGATTATATTTTTTTGGTATTTTTGTTTGAAAGCGAGATAATTACAATGGAATTGATATTAGCACTAAGAGAGAGAGAGAGAGAGAATAATCACTTGATATAAGAATACTGCTTTTACAACTAGAAAGTGGGAAATGATTACAGCTAGAAAGCGAAAAATTCTATTCTAGAAAGTGATAAAAAGAAGGGAGAGAGACGTTATCCTCCTCGACGATTGCATGGAGGACGAGCTGGACGGAGTGACGCCTGGAAGACGGAGGACAGGGCAGGAAGGAGGACGAAGCAGGAAGAAGCGGAACGAGGCAAAGTGTCATCATCGTCGTGGGATCCACTTCTAGAATGGAGGCGAGAAAACTTTGGATTTGGCTCTAATGGAGCATCCCGGGTGTGAAACAAGCTTCTCTAGAGCTTTGGAGAGGGAGAGAGGTGAAGGAAGGGATGGGAATTTTGTAGGGTAGGGGTCTCCTTTTATAGTTGCAAGGATTGGGGGCAATTTGGTCATTACATATTCAAAACATTAAATGAGGGGGCCTTTAGTGACGGAATTAAGCATCACTAAAGACCCCATGTCGCCGCAACTTCACACGCGCCTACCGCCTCCTCCTCTCCACGCGTCTAATGCACATGCACATCCAAGCAGTCTCAGCCTTCCGATCGTGAGATCGAATGGCTCCGATCACTCCTCTCCAGCGCCCATTTGTCATCTCAACGCACGAGCACGCTTCTTCTCAACCGTCCGATCTAGCATCCAATGGCTCAGAATGCATCGTGACCCCCGCATCTGATCGGGCATTTGAATCTGCGTGGGATCACACATGCGTGAATCGCACGCATCTGTTGCTCCACGTCGCCCGCTCCTCGCCTGCACGATCTGCATCGAACGATTGAATTGAATGCACTCTTGCGCCCACATCCTGATTTGAGGCATAGTGGGGATCAAAACTGCACCTCTGCCTCGCGAAGAGACACTCGCCCGCTGCGCTGTGCGTAAGTTTGAGGTGCTCGAATGGTTTTCTACATGAGTGACCATGGCTGTTAGATTGAGATCCAACGACCTAGATCGTTCGCACCTTTTGCCTTATGAAGATGAGAGCGGGCGCGTCTGAGTAAATCCTGGCCGTTGGATCAAGATCCAACAACTAGGATCGCGCAATGAATTGTCCTTTGAAATGCAGCGACAGGTCTTTAGGCTGATTGGGTGGCTGAGATGGTGCCACAGATGTCGAATTGTACCGATTTTCATGCCGTTAGGCTACGATCGTCGATCCAAACCCTTCCATGCAGTTGGATTTGTTGTCTGAAGTACGGATTGACACTATCTTGGCCCTTAATTTCTGAGCTTCCTCGGACTATATCTGGTACTACGGATGTCCGATCGGGATGATCTTGGAGTCATTGAGCTCCAGTCGTCGCCCTAATCAGATCCGTATGGTTGGATCTTCTGTCTGAAGCCCCGATTAAAAGTCTCCCTATCCCTGGTCATAAAAGGAGACAATTACTGTATAATTTGTACAATTTGACCTAAATGCATGATTATGCGTGTTATGCAATATTTACAATGCATGATGCTAATATGGTACTAAGAATATGCATTAATAGATATTTTCGACTATTTAGATGTATGCACATCACATCCCCATGCCTATCTTTTGCTAGTCCCTAGCAAAAACTATATGCTATTTATGAAAGAATTAGAATTGGATTACTCGAGCAAAAGTCATTTTCAACATTAAGAAATTTTTTACTTAGGACCTGAATTTCAAAGATACAATAGCGCCCGGGTATTTGCCAAAATGCAAATGCCTCAAACCCTCGCCTTATTTAAAGAAGGATATCTTTTTCTCTTTTTCTTCTTTTCTAATTTTTTTAGATTTTTGAGTTTAGGATTTTAAAGCGGCTTTCTACTGCCACTCAATCCACCCAAGACTTGATGAAAACCCTAAGGGTGTGTTTGTTCGCATGAATGGAGGTTGGAATGGAATAAAAAAATCCTCGTCAATTCCTTTCGGCAGTTTGGATGTCAAATTTATAATGGAAATATTATTCCCATGGTATTTTTAATTACCACAAGCGGTGGAATTTCAAATCCAAGCCCCCCCTTGAAGTGCTCTTTCCATTCCACCACAACCGTTCTTCCGATTCCCACGAGAACTACCCAGCGCTCATACCACGTCTCGCAGCTGTCCCCCTCTCTCGCAATCGCGATACAAGAGCCCCTCGCTCCCAACGTCTACCCAGATCCTTCTCCCAGGCCCCCCGCTCTCCAGCACTCCACTTGCACGACCTAGCGCCCCTCCCTCACGACCCTCTCTCATGACCAAGCACCCCTCGAGCCCGACGCCCCCTCCGCATGCGACGCCCCCTCGATCCTTCTCCCTCTGCACACAACGCCCCTCGATCCTTCTACAGGTGATGAGAAAGAAATGAGTTGGCTTTTCTTGATCTTTTAAAAGGGATCCATATGCATTTTTTTTTTTAAAGGGAACCCATCCTCTGCTCTGCTGCACCCTGATTTATTGCCATTCATTCTCTGTGAGGAGTTCATCCATATGCATTTTTTTTATCAAAAGATTTCTAAGATCTGACTCTCCAAGATGAACCAAAAAACAACACATCCTCCAGGAAAGTAGGAGAAACTCAACTCAACAAAAGCCTCCAACATCTGAAGTTGTCTATCAATAAAAAATCCACAGGAAAAAGGTAGTCCATGGTGAAAACCCAGAGTCCCAATACATATAATGGCCAATGAAAAGATATCTCATTCGGGCAACCTCTTGTTATAATTTTTTTTTTTTTTAGACAACTAGTAAGCAGCATGTCTATTGAAGCATAAAGGAAATTCTATTACATTTTTTTCCCTCTCATCAAATTGTAATTTCTATCCTTGCACTTGACCCACAAGCAATCGAACAAGCTTGAATGCCTGTTTCTCCAACTGGGGCACCCAAAAGTGGAAAGGGTGTCTTCTGAAATAGAAACCATTGGCATGCCATTTGCTCTACAACATGCCCCAAAAAGGCCAAAATAATGACTTACAAGATGGATTTCAACTACCGCAAATGAGTTGACATCATACCTCTAATATGTAGGTTGGACAATGTATTTTGAGAAGATAAAAACCATGTCTGTTTACCCTTTTCCTGGCTATACCATCAGCAATAAAACAAAGTTAGGAGGGTGTAGTATGACTTCTTGCAAATGAAAATGGAAAAGAATCTTCAATAAGTAATCCGCTAAGATGCCTGAAAATCATGGCATACTTAACAGAGAACACATCCGCTGTTTGTAGAAACGTTGCATCATTTGTTTGGGAGGTGGAGGTAGGGGAGAGGTAATGTACTCAATTTTAACAACATTTGCAACAAATTTCTAGTACAACCTGCCAGTGCACTCGCGAGAGCCACAATGGCATTCTTTACTTTTCATGTTACCATTGCCATCACGAACCTGGCCTATTGTATAGTTGTAAAGATAAGTCAGTTCCTATAAAGGAAGGATGTTCTCAGCAGCAAACAGCATTATATGAGGCATTCTCTGGTCATCGTGATCACAAAGAACATTTTGTGCATAAAGGTTTGGGGAGCAACTATGGCTGATGAACCTTCCTATATGAACCTCTTGTTATAATTATTTTTGGCATCAATAATTGTGGATGTTTACAATTAAATAGGTTCTCTTGTTAGTTGATAGTCCTTCCAAGTTTACCAAGTTTTCTAAGACTTTGCTTTCAACTTCCCAAATCGAGCACTCACCATTTGGCAGATAGTTTCTAATAGAAGCTACTCTGTGCAATTATGTTGGGCTTGGCTTTGCTTGTGATAGGACTAAAGAAAATCTTCACAGCTAAATTAAATATCATTACTTAGTTATGATCTCAACATATTCAGTATCTCTCTTGCTCAAAATAAAAACTGTTCAGCAACTCTGAACAAAACATTCTTATGAACTATATATAGATAATTGATTAAGCTTAAACATGTACATAATTCTTTTACTGAACAGGAGTTTACCTATGATGGAATCGAGGAGACCTATGGTGGATGGAAGCAGTCATTTCAAAGTTAGGTGTTCTATCATTTTCAGGTTGTTAAATGGTTGGGCCCCATCAATTGTTTGTGATAAAATAGCTTTGGATGTCCATTTCGCTTAGCAGGCTAAAAGGCCCAATAACTAATTAGTTTACACAAGCACCTTAAATGTGTTTCCAATAATTATTTAATCCCAATCATTATATAGAGTTCCAATAGCTGCCATTACACTAGGAATTGGGACTTCTTATATATGTATATGTATCTCTAAAGGCCATCATAAAATTGCAAAGATCTGTGGGCTTCCCTGGCTTCGACCCTTTAATAACAACAATGGATGGCTTCTTCTCAAATTTAAATAGCATTAGACTCATATTTTCAAATGTTCAGTTTACGTTCTTGCTATTGTAAAGAATTCGTAGCCTGCATAAATTGCTCATGATATTTTGAAGAAGTCAAAATAATTTAGAAAATTAATATGTAAAAAAAAGGTAATAATAAGTGCCTATTTCTTTTTCAAACAAGAAAAGGGAGTACTGATTTATATTTTCTCATGATGTTTTACGTGATTAGTATTCTTTTGCACCTAATGTAATTAAGCATCTTATGTAAACTGCTTTTATTGTACAAAATTTAATTCATTTTTTCTTTTTTATATCGTGTAGTTATGGCACATTTGCCCAATTCATTAAGGAAGAAGAAACAACGACAGAAAATGATCATAATTATAGTACATTGATTGAATATACTATAATTGGTACACCTATTTTTCATTATTATGGAAGGGATTGTTCGATGGCATAGAATAAAGCATCTATCGAAGAGAAATAAAATTAATTTAGACTATCAACAAAGTGAATCTCTTCAAAGATTATTATATGATAATGACACAAGTTGTTACAAGATGATAAGAATGGATTGATTTACCTTCTCAAAACTTTGTGACTTGCTAAGAACTATTGGAAATTATCAGATTCTCGAAGTATGAAAGTTGACAAGCAAGTTGCTATCTTTTTACATATTATTGCTCATCATGTAAAGAATAGAGTTATCAAATTTCATTTCATACAATCTAGAGAGACGATCAGTAAATATTTCCACCGTGTTTTGAATGTTGTTTTTCGACTACATAATGAGTTATACAAAAAGCCACAATCAATTCCTGCAAATTCAACTATGATCGTTGGAAATGGTTTAAGGTACATACATATTTGCATAATTTTACATAGTCATCTTTAATTTAGGGTATGTTTGTAATTTTAGTAATTATCAATTCATGTCTTAGGACTGCGTTAGTGCTCTTGATGGAACATACATTGAAGTGATTGTCCTAGAAATAGAAAAATCAAAGTAAAGGTCAAGGAAACAGACAATTGCAATTAATGTTCTAGGTGCATGTTCACCAGATATGCAATTTATCAGGTTGAGAAGGATCTGCAACCAATAGTCATGTTTTGAGAGATGCACTTTCAAGAAATAATGGACTAATTGTTCCTCGCAGTAAAAATACTTTATTAAGTTTATTTAAATTGACTACATAAATACATAAAAAACCTAAAGTCTTAATTTTTACTTACAAGGCAATTATTTGGTTGACTGTGGATATATAAACAGTGAAGGTTTTCTCGCTCCTTATAGAGGACAATGATATCATTTGACTTTGTGGAGAATAAATTATCAACCAAGTGCCCCTAAAGAAGTGTTTAATTTGAAGCATGCGAGAGCAAGGAATGTGATTGAGCGTTGTTTTGGATTACTAAAAAAATGTTAGGCGATATTGAGGAGTCCCTCATTTTATCCAATAAAAGTTCAAAATAGAATTATTTTAGCTTGTTGTCTTCATAATTATGTATGACGTGAGATGCAATATGATCCAATAGAAGATGAAGTACCAGAAGTTCCAAATATGCAAATGAATAGGCAATACTCAACTAATGAATCTGATGAAGAAGACGAATCGAAGTTGATAACAACTATAGAACCATCGGATGCATGGATGTTATGGAGAGATAATTTAGCTAATGCAATGTTTAATTCGTGAATATAGTTGAGTACATTTTTTTCTTTGTTAGCCATTTCCCTGACAATCTTATTTCAAAAAGTAAAATTTTCTTATAATTGAATAGTTAAAGTTGTTTTATATTTTTTTGCAATTTATGAAGATTATTTCTTTTTCTTATATATTTATTTTATCTGATCTAATTTTGTAAATTGTTCTTAAAAGATATGAGCCAAGCAATAGAAACGAATTTTGACCTTGGAAAGAATAAGCAAAAATGGTCAGACGAGGAAGATCAAAAGCTTATCGAAGCACTACTTCATTTGGTTCATGATGGGACCTACAAGGCTGATAACGGATTCAAGTCAAGATATCTTGGAGTATTAGAAAAGACACTTGAACAAAAATTACCAGGTCATGGAATAAAAGAAAGGCTACATATTGAATCACGAATTAAGACATTTAAAAATCACTTTCACATTGTGTAGGATATGTTAAATGGAAGTATAAGTGGCTTTGGATACGTTCCAAATTTAAAGTGTGTGGTTGCTGAGAATGATATTTGGGAAAATTATTTGCAGGTAATTATGTTTTCAACTACTATAATTTTAAATTTTATTATAAATGAAATTTTCTTATAACATTTAGTTATTATTTGATTGCAGAGTCACAAGGATGCAGCTCAATTCAAAAATAGGCAATTCCCATATTATAATGACTTTTGTACTATTTTCGGGAAAGATCGTGTCACAGGAAGCAATGCCCAAGCTGCTGCTGATGTTATTGATGAAGTTGAGGTTGAAACTGCAAATGAGAATGATGTTAATACAGTTGGTTTAGATGATATTGATCTTGGATCCCCTCTTCTTTCAAGAAATCAAGAAGCATCTGAAGAGAATTCTATTCGTGGGCGTAAAAGAAAGAGGTCTCTTACAGATAGCCTAGGAAAATCTATCATCAACGCTGCGACTATGATTACTTCAGAAATTAAAGAAGCAACCAACCAATTTAGTAGAGCTATTGGGATCAATGCTCTTGAAAATAAACTGAAGCTCAATGGAGAGTTATCAAAAATAACTTCATTTAATCAAAGTCAACGCCATCAAATTGGTCTGAAGATTACTCATGATGCTGATGCATTGGATTTTTTCTTTACTCTCCTAGATGATGAGAAAGAAGGCTTTGCTAGAAATTTTTTAGATTAAAATTTTTGAGTTTATTTTTTGTGATTCTTGCAATGAATAATGTAGTTGAATTTTTATTTTTGAGACATTTATATTTCGTAAATTTGCCTTCGATGTTTTCCTTATCTATTGATTTACTATTTTGTTTTGATAGGCATGTTAAATTTCAATTTGCTTAATATATATAAAGTATTGGATTAAATTGAAATATTTCTTTAAATTAAGGGATTTAATGTAAATTAATAATATTTATTCCTTATTAATGGATTAAGATGTAAATAACTTAAATTTTATGTTAAAACTAATAATTACCATATTTTTAGAAATGTATTGGGTCAAATATGTAAAAAAGCTTCGATTCCATTCATCTCGATGACTATGCCTATCAAACAAATGAAATGAATTAAATCCATCCTTAACGATTCCATTCCTACCATATTCCAAACAAAAAGATGGAATCAACAATTCCTTTCCATTCCTTACCTCATTCCATTCTATATTTGATTCAATTCTATGTCCATTCCATTGTTAAAAAACAAACATACCCTAAGTTCTAAGCATCATTTTGTGAATGTGATAGACTTGTTGAACGGCAATCAGAATGGACTTCGAGTTTTTATGCCCCTGGGTGGCCTTAAAAAGAATTCTGCCTAAAGGTGTATCCGGTAGCCTTCTCTCTACTTTTATTTTTATGGGGTCAACACAAGAGTGAATCCAGTGTATATCTCCCCAGCTTATTCTTCTCCGCTTCTTCCTAAGTGTTTAGGAATTAAACATGCATTTCTTAAGCTGGGATCTGGACAGCCTACCAATGGGCTGTTACCCACGATAACTTGTCAGCCATACTCGTACGGTGAAGTATGGCTTATTTCTTCTTTTTCTTCTTCTTTTCTTTAAGTAGGTGGCTTCCTTGGTCTAAGATTTACCCAAAGGTAGAAGGAAAAGAATGGTCCAGTGGCTGAGCTCTGGACAACCTACCTATGGGTTGTTACCCACGATAACTTGTTAGCCATACCACCCTAGAAGGTTCATTAACTACCCAATTTCCGTTAAAATCGTCGAACAACGAGTTAATGCGAATAGTGTGTAGATGCTTAAACTTAAAGTTCTTTGAAATCAGAGGGCAGGTTGATAAGTCGTGTACTTATCACCCCAACTTATTTAACCAAATTGAAATAGAATTCAGAATGGCGAGGACTTGATAAACAAATCCACAATTTAGTGGATACCCAGGCTGATTAAGCCCAAAGACCTGAAGGGTCTTAGTGTTCAGATCATACTGTATTATTTCCTAAGATTGAAAAGTACTAATGCCCAAGTATTCTCTCTTAATTCAATTTTTTTTTTGAGAAAAAAACAAGTAAATTTACAAGAATTCTACAGAGTTGACAAAATGATTCAGAAATGAATCCAACCCCCCATGCCTAGCTAATGCAATGTCCGCATTGAGAATAAAAGACATGAAAGGAAGGGTAAAATGTAGAAGATATCACCTGAATATGATGCTTGGGTCAACTCTGAGTCAACCTATAGATCTACTGAGTTTAATGCCATCAGCTAGGTGAAGTCCAGCCAAAGAAATCACAATGTGATTAGAGCAATCGTGTCTGAGACGGGTTCTGGAACAATACGGTCAACAAAAGGCTTTAGACGTTGACCGTTGACTTTAAATAAATTACCCATCTTCGGGTCAGAGATCTAAATGGCCCCGTTTGGAAATATCTGATCGATGATGAATGGGTTGTTCCATTTTGACCTAAGTTTGCTGAAAAAGAGCTTAAGTCGAGAATCATAGAGCCAGACCTTCTGGTTCAGCTCAAAGCTCTTGCGGGATATCAATTGATCATGAAGAGCTTTGGTCCGAGCCTTGTAGATCTTGGCATTCTTGTATGCATCGTTTCTAAGCTCCTCCAACTCAGATAGTTGGAGTTTCCTAGTCTTTCTGGCTAAACTCAAATCCAAATTACACTGCTTGATTGCCCAGAATGCCCTATGTTCAATTTCTACAGGTAAATGGCATGCCTTTCCATACACTAGACGAAATGGTGACATGCCGATAGGCATTTTGTATGCTGTACGGTAAGCCTAAAGAGCATCCTCAAGCTTTTGAATCCAGTCTTTACGATCAGGCCTAACCATTTTTTGAAGAATATTCTTGATCTCCCGATTGGAGATCTCGGCCTGTCCATTCATCTGGGGGTGATAAGGTGTAGAGATTCTGTGATTTACCCCGTATTTTGACAGTAAATTACGGAACTGGGCATTAGTGAAGTGAGTACCACCATCGCTGATGATGGCCCTCGGAACCCCGAACCGACTGAAGATGTTCTTTACGAAATCGATGACCACCTTGTGGTCATTGGTTCTGGTGGGAATAGCCTCGATCCACTTGGACACGTAATCAACAACGACGAGAATGTACTGGTGTCCAAATGAAGGGAGGAAGGGTCCCATGAAATCAATGCCCCAAAGGTCAAATATTTCAAAAAGAAGAATCAGGTTTAGAGGCATCATGTCTCTCTTGGTTATGCTCCCAAGTGCCTGGCATCGGGAACACGACCTTGAGAATTCCTAGGCATCCTTCAATAAAGATGGCCAATAGAATCCAGATTGCAAAATCTTTGCAACCGTCTTTTTCCCAGAGAAATGTCCACCACACGTAGATGCATGGCAGAACTTGAGTATACTTTTGAATTCATTCTCAGGAATACATCGGCGAATAATCTAATCAAAGTCGATGCGGTACAGTTCAGGGTCCTCCCAGAAGTAATATTTGGCCTCAGATTTGAGTCTATTCCGTTGTTGCTTGGTCCAATCTTGGGAGATTTGACCAACAGCCAAATAATTTACAATGTCAGCAAACCACGAGGTTTGGACACCTGAAACTGCAAGGATAGTCTCATCCAGAAAAGTATCAGCAATTGGAATATCCGGATGAGAAGAATCACTCAGAAGTCTTGAAAGATGATCCGCCACCACATTCTGTGCCCCAGATTTATCTTTGATTTCAAGATCGAATTCTTGAAGTAGAAGAATCCATCGAATAAGCTGGGGTTTGGCATCCTTTTTGGCCAAGAGATGTCTCAAGGTCGAGTGGTCAGTATATACTATGACATGAGACCCTAAGAGATAAGCCCTAAATTTCTCCAAAGCAAATACTACAGCTAGCAATTCCTTTTCAGTAACAATGTAATTCCTCTTGGCCTCATCCAGAGTTTTGCTAGCGTAGTAGATAACAGAGGGCTTCCTATCAATCTTTTGACCCAAAACAGCCCCGACCGCATAATCAGAAGCGTCGGTCATGATCTCAAATGGGGTTGTCCAAACCAGTGGTTGTAACACCAGAGCACAAGTGACTGCTGTTTTGAGAAAATCAAATGCCTTACGGCATGATTCATTGAAATCAAACGGCGTATCTTTGGTGAGAAAGTTGCTCAAAGGGCAAGCAACCTTAGAGAAGTCCTTGATGAACCTCCTATAGAATCCCACATGACCAAGAAATGCTCGAATTTGTTTGACAGATGTAGGAGGAGGAAGTTTAGAGATAGCATCAACCTTAGCTTTGTCAACTTCAATTCCCCGTTGAGAGATTACATGACCCAGGACGATGCCTTCTTGTGTCATGAAATGACTCTTTTCCCAGCTAAGGATCAATCTTGTTTTGATGCATCTTTTAAGGATCATTTCAAGATTACCCAGGCAAGAATCAAATAATTCTTCGAAAATAGAGAAATTATTCATGAAGACTTCCATAAATTCTCCCACCATGTCAGAGAATATGGCTAACATACATCTTTGAAAAATCATGGGCGCATTGCATAAGCAGAATGGCATCCTACGGAAAGCAAAGGTCTCGTAGGGATAGGTGAAAGTTGTTTTTTCCTGATCCTCGGGATGGATAGAAACTTGATTGTATCCCGAGTAACCGTCTAGGAAACAGTACTTCTGCCCGGCTAGTCTTTCTAGGATTTGATCGATGAAGGGCAAAGGGAAATAATCTTTTTTCATGGCTATGTTCAGCTTCCTGTAATCGATACAAACCCTCCAAGAGGAAGTTGAACGAGTTGTGACAGATTCTCCTCTCTCGTTAGTCACAACAGTAATCCCGACTTTCTTGGGACCAATTTGTATGGGACTTACCCAAGGACTATCAGAGATGGGATAAATGATTCCTGCGTCGAGCCACTTAATAATTTCCTTCTTGACCACTTCTCGCATATTAGGGTTTAATCTCCTCTGCATTTGGCGAGAAGGGTGGGATCCATCTTCCATGAATATTTTGTGATTGCAGTAAGATGGCTCGAACCCCCTAAGGTCATGAATGGACTAACCAATTTCCTCCTTGTGTTCCTTTAGGACCTTGATCAGTTTAATCTCCTGCTCCTTAGTTAATCTAGCACTGATAATCACAGGGAGTGCCTTTTGAGGTCCCAAAAACTAATATTTCGAACACTCAGGCAATGATTTCAATTCGAGCTAGGGTGGGTTTAGGATGGAAGGTAAGGATGATGCTGATGAAGATTCATCAAGAGGAAGGGTTGAAAGTGAACAAAATCAATAACCTCTTCAGAATGTGGTGGGTTTGCCACAAAGGGTTGCGGGTCAGATCCATCACAACAGGAGGAACTTTTAATTACAGAAACTGCCATACATGTTTCAATATTCAAGTTATCTTCCTCAAGTTCCTCTATAAATCCACAATCCTCAAATTTTTTAATTTCCTTAAAAATATCTAATTTCAATTTCTGATCCCCAAAGGAGATTTCCATGCTACCGCTCTCACAATTGATATTGGCCTTAGCGGTAGCTAGGAACGGATGCCCCAGAATGATGGGCGTGTTCCTTAAATTCTCAGGTACATCAATGTCAAGGACAAGGAAATCTATAGGAAAATAGAAATCCTTAACCTTGACAATAACATTTTCAATAACGCCTCGTGGATTTGTGACCGAACGGGCTGCTAACTGCAGCGTTACTGAAGTCGACCGAAGTTCACCTAATCCAAACTTCTCGTAAAGAGAAGTCGGAATTAGGTTAATAGATGCATCTGGATCCAGAAGTGCCCTATCAAAAGTGTAATCTCCAATGACACAAGAAATCAAAGGAGCACATGGATCTCTCTTTTTCTAAGGAAGGTGATGCAGGATAACAGAACTAGCCTGCTTAGAAAGTACCACCTTCCTCGGAATAGATTCCCTCGACTTACTCTTCTGTGTAGATAAATCCTTTAAAAATTTAACGTAAGCTGGTATGTGTTTGATAGCGTCGAGGAGCGGGATATTGATCTCAACATTCTTGAATATATTCAAGAGTTCCTTGTTACTATCAACAGGCTTCTTCTTCCTAGGCTTAATCAAGGCCTCAGGAAAAGGAACATGAGTCAGATCTTCGGAATCAGGTTCTTGAGCCTTGGTTTCTTCTTCAGAGTTCTCCTTTCTCTCCTCAGGCCCTCCAAGATTTGGTAGATCAGAACAGTGTGGTTGTGGATCCTGAGTTTGTTTTCCACTCCTCAAGGTAACAGAATTAGCAGATGAATACGGGTTTGGGTCTTAGGGAGGGTTAGGAAAGATTGGAGGGGCTTTATTAGCCAGAAACCTTTGATTCAAAGAAGCAGAGGAGGAAGGACCCTGCTCAACCACCCGAGCATGTGCGTGCAGGTCCCTCTGATTCCCATACCCTTGGGCTTGATTGCCCGGATTCTGGATATTACGCGGGTTGGGTACGGGTTGAGATGGCAGAGATCCGGATTGATGAGAAGTAGCAATGAATCCTGTTTGCAAGTTGTCCAGCGAAGTTTTCATTTGCTGCATGAGCTGGAGCATAGATCCTTGCATTTCTACCATCTGTTGGTTCAAATCAGCCTACCCTATGGGTTGACGAACTTTCCAAGCTAGCTGATTGACTTGATTTGGGGGCAACTAAGTGTAAACTTTACCTTGACCCATTGGTCTTTACGGAGCATAGTTGCTAGGTCGGAATTGGATCTACTGCCTCAGGTTTTTCTAGAAGAAGTTAGGGTGGTTCCTCCAACCCGGATTATAAGCATTGGAGTAAGGGTTGGACCTAACATTCTCCTGTACAACATAGACATCCTCATAAGGAGAGAATGGAGAGAAAGAAAGGGAGGGATCAGAAAAACTAGGATTAAAGGCCCCAGTTTGGAAGCCATGGGGTTCCGAATAATGCTGGCTCACAGGTTGAGTCGCATCCAGTTGATTCACGAATTCCCGTCTAGAAGGAGCTCACGACGAATGGAATCCCAAATTCTGGGATTGAGTGGATCGAGAATTGTTCATTGAGTTTTCAGCCATCCACTCCATCCTTTTGGTAACCAGGTCCACCTTATCTAGTTTATTGCAAATCAGTTCCATATCGAATGAATGAGAGTTGTGGACTTTATTAACATTCGATTTGGGTTGTTGGGATCGGTTAAAAGTATCCATGGAGGCATGATTGATTGAATTTTCACTCATCTCCTCAAACAAATCGTGCGCACTATCTGCATCTTTGTTGAGGAAATTGCCTCTGCAAGAAGTATCCACGTGATTTCTGAGTTGCTCAGTCAACCCATGGTAGAAGATTTGCATGAGCTGACATTTCAGCACCACGTGGTGTGGACACTTCTGCAATAAGTCCTGGAATCGCTCTCAGGCAACATGAAATTGCTCCCTCGGCCATTGGGTGAAGGTAGTAATCGCCCGTCTCAGAGCATTGGTATGTCCGACAAGGAAGAATTTCTTCAGGAAAGCCAATTTCAGATCGTTCCATGTTACGATCAGCCTTCCTATGGTCCTGTACCAATGAGCGGCTTTATCCCTAAGAGAGTGGGGAAAGAGCCTCATGATCATTTGCTCTTCATTCATGTTTCACGCCTTGGTGGTCTGGACCAAAGTGGTCAAGTCCTCCAAATGATGAAATGGCTCTTCAAAGCCAAGCCCATGAAAGTGTTTAATCAGGATTAACACCTGGGGCTTGATTTCTACATCTCCAGCAGGAATCTAGACGCCGAGACGTTCCCCGTAATTTGAAGGATCATAAAAATCCTTCAAGGGCTGAGCTCCCTACATTCTTTGGAACCATTCTTGCGTTCTCTTTGTTCCAGCTGTCTTTGAAACATCTCCTGTGGATTCTGAGGCAAAGGAAGTTGTTGATCAACCATGGGATCAATTTGGCCAAAATCAATCTACGCCTCCTAGAATACTCTAATGGTTCTTCCAATCGGGGATTCAATGACCTCCTTCCTAGCATAAACTAGGAAGAGGTCGAAAGGACTGGGGATAAGAACCCTGCAGCATAACAAAAGAAGCATGTCCTTAAGTGGGGTAGCCTAAGGATCTACAGACTCTCAGAATCCGTATTAAGATTATAGATAATTTACTCTATTTGCATCCAATCAATCCAACCAGTTAGAAGGAGGGATTGGGGAGAAGGTTCTTCCTTTGGCTTGCGCCTCCAATTCCTAGTGTACCCCTCAGCCGCGATCATTTGACACTACTTTCCTAGCTAGACATCAGATTGATTGGTACAAGCAGGTTAATCGTAAACAATCTCAGACTAGGCCATGAAGAGCAAATTAGTCCTTAAGGCCAACGTCTACATGATTTTATTTAGGCTGGGATTGTAGTGCTTATGGAATGTGGTGGGCCCTTAAGATGGGTTGTGCCCTTAATGATTGATTGAATATGTGTGAGTGCATGCACAACCCAGGGTTTTCAAGTAAGATTATTTTTGATGAGTGGATTTTAATGTTCAATTCTTGCTTAAGTTGCTTTTAGGGTTTGGAATTAGGTTAATTCAATTAAGTTTTAGAGGCAAACCAGATTTTCAAGCACGGGTAAAGATCTTTTTCCTTTTGAAATCAAAAGGTAAAGTGGAGTGCTTTGTATTGACCTAAATTGAAAACCCTAAAGGGAAGTTACTTGGTGAGTTGATTTTAGATTAAGTGGTGCAACCCAAACAACTCAAACAATTGGCTAAAATTGCACCACTGAGTTAGGCACACAAAATGATTGACCTAGATTGATTTCTAGTCTTTTATATGTTGATTTGCATGTATCGGTTCCACATATCAGAATCCCGGTTGAGTAGATAAAAGTCAATTAGGTTATGTGCCTTGAATGTGGGTGTATGTAGTGTGTATATTGATTTATCCCACAAGAAATATCTTTTTGTTAATTTTTTTTTTTCGAGGGTGAGATGAATGTGGGTGGAAATCCAAGCAACCAAACTAACCCTAGGATTTATGCAAACACCTAGGTTAATTGGGGTTTGAATTGATGTTGTGAAATGAAATCTATGGAGAGGGAAGAATGGGGAGCACTTACAGTTGTCTTCAACTGCACTTTACTCCGAACTACCACTTGAAGATTCCTTGTTGAGGTACCTGCAAAACAATAGATGAGAAATAAAGCAAGTTAGAAAATAATAAAGTGTGCGAAATGCAAAAAGCAAATCGAGAATCGTTGCCTCCCCAGCAACAGCGCCAAAATGTTGTATTCAGAAAACTACACGATCAGAATTGGATTTTGAAAACCCGTCATTGTAGTTCGATTTGCGAAGCAATTCATCAACAGATAAAATTTAACTAAAATTCGTAAAGAAATTCTACGTTGAATACAGGGAGGCTACGTCGATCTAAAATCTGTGATTATATTTTTTTGGTATTTTTGTTTGAAAGTGAGATAATTACAATGGAATTGATATTAACACTAAGAGAGAGAAAGAGAACAATCACTTGATATAAGAATACTGTTTTTACAACTAGAAAGCGGGAAATGATTACAGCTAGAAAGCGGAAAATTCTATTCTAGAAAGCGATAAAAAGAAGGGAGAGAGATGTTATCCTCCTTGACGATTGCTTGGAGGACAAGCCGGACGGAGCGACACCTAGAAGATGGAGGACAGGGTGGGAAGAAGGATGAAGCAGGAAGAAGCGGGAACGAGGCAAAGCGTCGTCGTCGTCGCGGGATCCACTTCCGGAACGAGGGTGAGAAAACTTTGGATTTGGCTTTAAAGGAGCATCTCGGGTGTGGGACAAGCTTCTCTAGAGCTTTGGAGAGGGAGAGAGGTGAAGGAAGGGATGAGAATTTCATAGGGTAGGGGTCTCCTTTTATAGTTGCAAGGATTGGGGCCAATTTGGTCATTACATATTCAAAACATTAAATGAGGGGGTCTTTAGTGACAGAATTAAGCGTCACTAAAGACCCCATGTCACCGCAGCTTCGCACGTGCCTGCCACCTCCTCTCCATGCGTCTAACGCATGTGCACGTCTAAGCAGTCTCAGCCATCCGATCGCGAGATCAGACGGCTCAGATCACTCCTCGCTAGCACCTCTTTGTCAGCTTAAAGCACAAGCACGCTTCTTCTCAATCGTCCGATCTCTCATCCAACGGCTCAGAATGCATCACGCCCCCCGCATCTGATCGGGCGTATGCATCTGCATGGGATCACGTGTGCGTAGACCTTGCGCATCCGTTGCACCACGTCCCCCGCTCCTCGCCTGCACGATCTGCATCAAACGACTGAATTGAATGTGCTCCTATGCCCGCATCCTAATTTGAAGCGTAGCGGGGATTGAACCCGCGCCTCTACCTCACATAGTGACACTCGCCCGTTGCGCTGTGCGTGCGTTTGAGGCACGTGGATGGTTTTCTGCACGAGCGACCATGGCCGTTGGATCTCGATCCAACGACCCAAATCATCCACGCCTTTTGCCTTATGAAGATGAGAGCAGGTGCATCTGAGTAAATCCTGGCCTTTGGATCAAGATCCAACGGCTAGGATTGCGCAATGAAGAGTCCTTTGAAATGCAATGGTGGGTCTTTGGACTGATTTGGCGGCTGAGATGGCGCCACGTGGCACCATCTTGGCCGTCCATCTTCTATGTGTTGTAGACGGTGCCACGGATGTCAGATTGGACCGATTTTCATGCCATTAGGCTGCTATCATTGATCCGAACCCATTCGTGTGGTTGGATTTTTCATCTGAAGTGCGGATTGACACCATCTTGGCCCTTAATTTTTGAGCTTCCTCGAACTATATCTGGTGCTACGGATATTCGATCGGGGCAATATTAGAGTCGTTGAACTCCAATCATTGCCCTGATCATATTCGTACGATTGGATCTTCCGTCCGAAGCCTCGATTAAAAGTCGCCCTGTCCCTAGTCATAAAAGGAGAGAATTACTATACAATTTGTACAATTTGACCTAAATGCATGATTATGCGTGTTATGCAATATTTACAATGCATAATGCTAATATGGTACTAAAAACATACATTAATAGACATTTTTGGCTATTTAAATGTATGCACATCAGTCACAACAGCCATTCTAACCCAACCACTCACCTTGTTCTAAAATATGAATTATGCTGAATTTGAGCCCACCTTGTTTGCAAGGAGGGCATTGTAAAACTTAGACATGGGAGGTATTAAAGTGCAATATGATTGGAAATTCAATTCTTTTGAAGGGTTCTCACATAAAAAAATGAAGGAAAGGAGTGGAAATCTTTTGGAGTTGAATTGTAAATCTGTATTGAGAAGGAAAAATAGGAGAAAAACACAAAAAGAAAAGGAGCAAAGTAAAAAAGATTGTGTTAGTCCCAATAGTTGAGTATGGAACATACCTACGTTCTCGGTTGGATAGAATGACGAACTAAGTCTTGAAATGCTAAAGAAAAGGAGATAAGTGAGAGATACCGACTTTAGGCCTCTTAGGCCTGTTTGGGCTTAAACATTCAAGTATTTGAGAAGATCTGGACTATTCCTCAAGAGGTTGAGGGAGTTACGAAGCTGATGTATTAAGCCTGTGGCTTAAGGGCTATTCAGCCTCATTGTCTACCCTTTGGTTTGCAGGACTTGGTAACATAGGCATCCACACTGGTCTAATTCAGTGAGGTTAATGGAGAATAATGTCTAAAAGTGTTCTATTCTGAAAAAGATAATGGTTTCTCGAAGATCTGACATAGGAGTCGCTCGAAAACACAAGTTGATTAGAGGATTTCTTGCCGTTGAGAAGAGTAAATACTCCCCTTGAAGATCTATTATAACATATCATCTCCTCGGTGCTTGTCTCCTAGGATATATCATACTGGGGGCATGTAAGCACCTCGTGCTAGTTCAAGTGCCATGGGCGGCATTATCCTAAAATGTCAATTGCCAAGGCCTGGATTAGCTACAGAATGCCATGGGCAACACTATCATGAAGTGTTGATTGCCAGGGTTCTAGGCGTTGCCATGGGCAATGTTATCTCGAAGCATCGATTGCCAGGGACCCTTCAAGGATTGATGATGGGGATGAGGAATCTGATACTGACCATGTTAAAGGCCAATCTGATGTTGGATTTAGGGTAATTACAAAAAATTACAATAAAGAGAAAAATATTAAAAATATATCTCTCTCTTTTGAAAATACATCGGCAAGTTGAACCTGGACCTTGCTATACAAATGCATGAGTGTTTTAATTGCTGTGGTCAATGAACCTCTGAGCAGATTCTAAGGCCTTAGAAACCCTTGTTGCAGACCCAAGGCTGAAGCTGGGTCAATTCTGTATCTTGGTTGGTACTTGAGTACCTTTAGGCCTAGAGTTGATATTTTGATCTAATCTCTAGAGGTGTGGCACGATAAGGCATCCTGATGGTAAAAATCTGGTCTAGAAATTTATTCTGTTACATAGGGTTTTGCTCAAGACTAGCAAAAGTTAGGCATGGGGTTATGATGGTAATAGTATCATCTGCTATAACTGACCTAAGTTAGCCCAATTCCAAGGTTAATTGCTCCTTAATTTTTGAAATTGTATAAATAGGGAGGGAGGGGGAGACCCCACCCCCCTGAGGGTCCCCGAATTTCTCGCTTGCCACGGAGCGCCTCTGTGATCTTAGCCATGGCCACTCTCCGATGCCAAGTTGAGGCAAGGACAACATCAGCGATGTGTCCCCCTATGAGGTCACTATGTGCGTCTGGACATGCTGCGGGGGATCGAACCCGCACACCCCGCATAGGGAGTGCCTTATAGGGAGCGGGTGCACCAACCGTGCTACCCCATGACCCCTAAATTAACCATTCCTTAATTTAGGCGGGAACCCATTTTGATCAAAAATAGACACTTAGGCGAGAAATTACTTCATATGGGTTATAGTGTAAATTACCTAGTAAAACTTAATGAAAACCCAAATTTAAGGTCACCATTAGATTCCTTGGGTCTAAATTAGGTTATTCGTAAATTTTGAGACCAATCAAAGTCCATAAGTTTCTATTTATTACATTAAACCCCTTAGGTTTTCATTTTTATTACAATCAGACCCTTCTCCTTCTTCCTCATTCCAAAAAAGGCAACAACAGCAACAACCAATGAACCCAACTCGTCGACCTTTGATTGGAGAATTGCTCCATTAAATCTCCACCAAATCCCTCCAAATTTGAAGGGATTGGTCATAGATCTTGCTCTACCAATTGCACCCAATCTCGAGCTCCAATTTGGAGCCAACCAACTCTGGCAAACCAAGATACTCGGAATCTAAAATCGCCAAAATTGCAAGTCAATCTCACGAATTCAATTTAATTCAAGGCCAATTTCTCCTCTATATAAGTTCTTGGGTGTTCCCAAGCACAATTTAGTCAAGAATTGGTTGTGTTTTTTCACTTCTTCAATGCATGATCACCTCATCCTCTGACTCTAGTGACCTTCTTCGACCTTCCTCTTTCATGCGTGCTTTGGACAAAAGAGCACCACCACCTTCTTCCTCATATTATTTCGACGTTAGTTGACAAAGCAGTTTTGGCACCCTTTGAAATACGTTGTTGACTTCGTAGTATAGTTACGCTAAACCCTCGATAAAAATTATTTGTTTTACGAAACTCCCGTTGATTTTTATTCGTTTATAACATGAGTCCCAGTTATTCATCTCTAGGAGGCGTAATAAATGATTTTTAGATTTGAATCCACTTTTCTAACCTAAATCTAGCCTAACCTAATCCTTTTGGTCTTTTTTGTATTTTGCGATTTTTTCATGTTTTTTATTTTTGTTTTGAAAAGAGAAGTGAAACCTAGATCTAAATATGCTAGCGAAAACCTAATCTTAACTGGCGTGTATTCACAATGATAGATAGAAGCATGTCACTAATTATTCAAAGAAAACTAAGCATGCATTGACTAATCATATGAAGTGCAAAAGTACATAGAAAGAAACTAGAACCAAGAAAATGCTAGGATCAACCAAGAGAGGCTATGAAGAAGCCTTCTTGGCCGTCAAAGAAGAGAAAGAGAGGGAGGGAATGGGCTCATCTTCCAAGGAGAGAGAAGAGGCCACACCCATGAAGAAGTAGAGGAGAAGAGGGTGGTGGACCCTTTCTCTTCTAGCCATCCTTGAAGCCTTGGAGGAGAGCACCTTGGAGCTTCACTTGGTCATCCATGGAGGAGCACCATGGACCTTCACCTACCCGTCCATAGAGGAGGAGAGTAGACGGCCTTGGGAGGGTGGAAGGGAAGGTGTTGGTGGTCGCAAGAGTGGAGTGGAGGAGAATTTGTTGAATGATGTGAGACACCTTTCTCTTGGCTTTTATGGGAAGGTCCTCTTTTGGTCGCCACTTTTGGTGGCTCCCCAAAATAGAAGTCGCCACCTTTGGTGGCCTTAGTGTTGACGACCAAAAATAGGGAGGGTAGATTAGGAAGGTTGGTTTTGGAAGGTGTGTGTGTGTGTGGTTTGAATTTCATAGAGCAATGTTGTGGATTTTGGTAGGATTAGGTGATAAATAGGTTGGGTCAATCTAGATTAGGTGGGTGTGGACCTAATTAGGTGGGTCTAATTGGATGACAGTGAACCTAATTGGGTCTAGGTCAAATCTAATTGGATGTGTGTGTGATTAGGCTAAGGTATTGCTAATAAGTATGAGTCAATTAGATCCTGGGCGGATCCAATTGGCTTAGGGATAGGATAAGTGAGGGTATGGATAGTGGGATAGGCTTAGGAGGTCTCTAATTAGGTTTCCTAAGGTGTTTGGTGGGGTTTCTAGGTCACAAGAGGCAAGCTCGGGCTTCTAGCACCCAAAACAGGAATCAGGGAATAGTATCAAACATTCAGAGAACATATCATACATCTTAAAGTCCAAAGTTGGACATTTGGATAGTAAATTGGACGTCCAATTCTGTGTCAATGCGAGTTTTGACTTCCTGGATTGATTTTCTGCATAAAGTAGACATCCAACCTAACATTTGGACGTCCAAAAAGGTGCTGGAGAGTGGGTTTTGGGTTTTCTACGGTAGGTTTTGGTTCTTAAGTATTTGGAAGAGGGATAAGGTGTATAAGAACATGGATGGTGTTATCCATGTTTTGGTTTCTAAGGCTAAGATGCCCTAATGGAAGCGGTTTTGGGTTTAGGAAGGCTATCCTAGGTTTCTAAGTGTAGGGATAGAGCTATCCTCCTCACTCCTCATGTCTGGATCAATCTTCTCTCTTTATTGCCTTATTCCACTCTATCACTATAGTACCTACAATTAACAACAAAAATATTAAATAGCAAGATATCTCATGTTATTCTATATAAAATGATGCAATGCATGATATGCATGTTATGAATGCAATATTTACAAATTAAGCTAGGCTTAAATATTATTTACGCTGACTAGGAGCTATGATTGCTACGCAATCATACCCCCATGCCTAAACTTTGCTAGTCCCTAGCAAATGCAAGACTTAAATGCATGACTAAGTTATTTACAAGTTTGGTCCCTAAAGTACTACTTATTCTCTTTATCAAAGAGTTTGACTAAAGATCTTTTTCTTTTTATTTCATCCAGAAATCTAGAAATCCATACTATTGTGAAAGTGCAGCTATCTAGCTTATGTAACGGATTTGAGTGAAAAGCCAATTAACCTCTAAAGCCTGTAGTTGACCCCTGGCAAAATACTAGTAGGATAGGCAAACTTCTTCCCTCAAGGTATCCAAGATATTCTATGATTTCTACCCCGACTTTTAGCATAGGTAGAGAATGTCTGAGGTAAATAGGTGTGTATTTGGTGGCTCACTCTCATTTGGTGCTATATTGAGGTTAGTACTAGAGAATCTAAATTTTCAAATTATTAGGTGAATCAACCTAGAGAAAAGCGAGAAAAACTTTGCTCACTTTGGTTCCTTTGTATTCACTTTCTCTTTTTCTTTTCTTTTCTCTTCTTTTTTTCCTTTTTTTTTTTCTTTTGAGCTCACAATCTCATCGGATTTATACATATAGTCTATATTTGGTGATCTCGCATGACATTAACACTTTAATAGAGTTCCAATAACCCTAACACTAAGTTGGAATTCCTCGGCCAGTATTCAAACGGTCAGGAATACAAAAAAAATGGGTTAAGGCCATATTTGGTGGATCGCAATTATGCTTCCTCAATGTGATTGAAATAAATACTAAAACACTCATAAACTCATCACTCTTTTTTCTGCTTTTTCTAAATTTTTTTTCTTCTCTCTTTATTTTCTATATATATTTTTTTTCTTTCTTTCTTTCTTTTTTTTTCTTTTTTTTCTAATTTGTTTCTAATAAATTTTTTTTCTATATATTTTTTTCACACAACTCAATACAGCACATGACATATGCAAATTTTATTTAGGAGGCATTGTTAGGGATTGGTGGTGTTCAAGAGATATCGGGTGGCTTATTTAATGAAAGTGCCTACTCTCAACACCGGGAAAGAGACGAATAGGACAGCGTATTCCTGACCTCAACATCAATACCCTCCTTCAGCCGAGGATTCCATAAAGATTGGTCATAACCATCCACCTTAGTCCTAGTTTTATTAGAACTCAATCTCCGTGTATTTGCCTTGGTTGGTGTCTCTCAAAAATTCACACAATCAGTTATACGCAGGAATTGAGAGCAAAACTGTGCCTAACTCTGAGTATCATCACTCAATTATCTAGAATTTCAGATTCCTTGCAGTAATCTTAGAGTAGGAGTAACACTCTACACTCAGCTTACACTATTTGGTGGATTTTTAGATGAAGATTCGCCTTGACTCCCTAAATACTATCCAGGGGTTCAAGAAAAGAAGCATTGCTTCCTCTCGACAGACTAAAGACATTTATTAGTTTTCACAGTGAATCCATTGCAAAATCTACATGCAAGTGTAAGCATTGTATTGGATTCTAGATTCAGAATCAACTCAAGAATAGAATTGCTAATAAAACTTCCTTGATAAAAGTTAATGCATAAATATAATATATATAAAGTTGCACTTCGAACATTTCCCTAATTCGGGTTATATTCTGCTCAGCCCTAATTTTAGAACAAAAAGGTAAGTGGATGAGTCCAAAGTGGTTGTTGCGAGTGATTTCTAGCTCCAATGTGAACATTGGAAGTGGAGTTGGTTGTTCTTAATTTAAGGACCCTAAAGTGCAACTAGTATGATGTATGAAAGGTTTTTCCTAGGTGTTGGCAAAAAAATTTTCAGTTTACATGTACTACCCCCCCATGCCTACTTTCTTGCATGTCCTCATGCATGAATACAATGAAAACTAAATTAAGAAAGGGAGTAAATGGGTAGAAATCACTTGAAATAGCTCCTGAATTTTTTCGTTCTGCTTATTCCAACACCTAAGAAGTAAAATAAATATGTAGGAAAATATGCCAAATAAAATATGTTATATATAAGTGCTGAGATTAACGCCTCCAACTAGGCATAAACTTAAAAAGGATATGTCAATACAGTATTGAGAATGATAAGTAAAATGATAAGAATTTTAATCTCATTTGCCAACAACGGGCTGCAAATGCGAGCTAGCTGGCCATGAATTCCGAGCCCAAATAATCAAAAAAATATGTAGATGGGGCTTGGGATTATCTATAGCCAAGTGCTACAGTAGAAAGACAGATAAGTGCAGGTGCCTGGAAGAAATGAAGATGAAGGCATCCCGAAGAGGTGATGGAGAAGATGGGTGGTTGGGGTATGAGCGGAGTCGTGTGGGAAAAAATCATATGGGTCCTGATAATGGTGATAAATGGAAGGCATGACCCAAGTGGTATAATTAAATCTGGAAATCAAGGTCCAGTGATCAGTCTCTATCTCTCCCAAAGATGTTTCTTCCTAAGTATCATCCTCTTCTTCTTCCAAATAATTCAATTCTAATTCCCAATTATCACATAATTCAGCGAAATTTTTAGCTTCCTCAGATAACTCATCATACGTAATCCCCGATAATTTTTTAATCTCTTGAATATCTTTTTCATAGGGGGATATTTCCTCCTTCTCACTTAGATGGAATTGGGCATTAGATTCGGTAGTGAGTCCCTCCATGAAAGTGGAATGGGCTGAATCATTGATTGAGGAGTCATTACAGTCTTTTTGATTTTGTTGTTTAGTGTATGTGATCATCTGAGTCGATTCATCAATGTCTACATGGGTATCCTCAAATACAACAAAATCATATTCAAACTCATTAATGCTTGGTTCTTCAAAATGAAATGATTGATATTCATACCCTAAATCAAGATCAAGATCGTCAAATGAATCTCCCTCCTCAACTTCAATAGGAACATCAATATCATCCACCTTGGGTGCCTGATCTACAAACCACCTTAGAATCACAAAGCTGTTGTGGCACACCCGACCCAAATTCAAACATTTTTTATTTTTGTTGCTCATCCTGGAATCTATGAAGCTCTTTTCTTATATCATCATATTCTCTAGCACTGGCTTCTTTTGTTTCATGAACCATTTTGATCAATTGACTAATCTAGGATTCATTGCAAGGGGCAGGGGTTTGAATTGGGTTAGGTCGATCAAGATAGTCAACCATGCTATCAAAGATTTGATCCTGTATTGATGGTGACTCTTATGATCTAGTAGATTCTTGATTCGGGTCATGTCGTCCTACGTAGGTGTCAATTGCCATGGTTTCTTCCGAGTTACCCTCCAAGTCACTTTCCGTATCATCCAAAAAATACCCTAACTTTGTTTTCTTAGTGGCTGCATAAATATCAAAGTGAATCTTCTCATTGCCGCTACTCATTTCCATACATCCTGAGTAACAGTCAATCCATGCATTGGCCATAGCCCAGAAAGGGCGACCCAGAATAATGGGTGAATCACTCAGCTTCTTTGGTATATCCAAGTCCAAAACAATAAAATCAATTGGAAAGCTAAGACCTTGCACTTTAATGATCACATCATGAACTACCCCCTTAGGTGTGTTGATGGAGCCATCTGCCATTTTAATGGTGATAGGTGTGTGGTGCAGATCTCCAAGTCTAGTGTGGTCAAAAAGGGTGGTAGGGATCAAGCTGATGGAAGACCCTAGATCCACAAGGGCTCTATTAAAGGTGAATCCCTTGATGGCACAAGATATGAACGGTTTTCCAGGGTTAGTCTTTTCAGGTGGTAGAGTGCCAGAAACAAAAGCACTTATGTTAGCAGATAAAACCACCTCTTTAGGTGTGCAAGTCTTTTTCTTTTCTTGAGACTCTTTCTTTAAGGCCCCAAGAAAGGATAAATAGGTCAAATCAACTTCAAGAGCCTTTTTCTTCTTTTTGTCCCTAGAGCCTGAGTCAGAGCTGGATGCAGGTTTAGTCTTAAGATTTTTGGTTTAGCTTGAATCAAATCATTTGGGTGGGCTCCTAGCTTTTCTCTTTCTTTTAGAAGCCAAAGAATTGGCACCTGCACAATGGCACATAAGATAAATTGGAGGAGGGGTCGGAAGAATAGGTGGAGAATAGGAGTGAAAAGGAGTGTGCATATGAGGATAGAATGATTCTTGAAGTCTCTTGATTTGATCCCCTTGAGCTTTCATTTGATTTTCCAACTTAGTCAGCCTTTCTTCATTTTTCTTGTCCAAGTCCAACAAAAGGTTCATGATATCCTCAAGGGTGGTTGTAGGTTGGGTTGGACTAGATGGTTGCCCTAAAGTGGATTGAGTGGAGTACTAGGTTAGCCTAGATTGACCTTGAGTTTGAGTCGATCTCTATGGTGGCCATGAAAGATTGGGATTGTCTCTCCACTCTGGGTTATACGAACCAGGATATGATTCAAAGTGTGTGTCACCTTGAGTGGGGCTAACTATAGAGGGAATTGATTGAGAACCTGATGTGTGGTCCTGTACTTGTGATCCATTGTTTCAATTCTTTAGTAATATATCACCAAGTATAGGTGTATCAGAAATGGTGCATTCCCCAAATGATTTAACCAAATCATGAAGTAGGTCTAAAGGTGCCTTCTGGGTTTGCTGAGTCCAGGATTCCTCCCCCAGGTAGCAAGAGTCAGTAAAGTAGCCATTGGATCCAACTTATGGGTCACCTAATCCACTAGGCTGGGTATTCCAGGTCTTTTGTTCTTGGGAGGAGTGATAAGTTTGAGATTACGCTTTGGTTTTGTCTAATTTGCTCCAAGAGCAAGGCACGTTGATCCTCTAAGCTCTTGTTAAACTCCTGGAATTCAGCAACTATGGTCTTCAATCGATTCTTGATGTGTATGCATCTAAGTAGCCTAAAATGTCTATTTATACATGTTCTTAGTGTTGTAGAAGCATCATGCATTGTAAATATTGCATAACATGCATCATCATGCATTTAGGTCAAATTATACAAATTGTATAGTAATTTGCTCTTTTTGGTGGCCAAGGTCAGGGCGATATTTAATCGAGGCCTCAGATTTAAGATCCAACCAAACAGATCTGATCAGAGCGACAATTAGAGTTCAACGACTCCAAGATCGCCCTGATTGGATTTCTGTAACATCAAATGCAGTCCGAGAAATATCTAAGATCAAGGGGCTAGGTGGTATAAATCCATACTTTAAATGACAAATCCGACCACACGGATGGGTTCAAATCGACGATTCCAACCCAACGACGTGAAAATCGGTCCAATCTGACATCTGTGGCACCATCTACAAGACAAAGACATTGGATGGCCAAGATGGCGCTACGTGGTGCCATCTTAGCCGCCCAAACCACCCAAGAATCGCCGCTACTCTTTCCTTCCTCAACCAGCCATTAAATCTGGGCCGTTCGATCTTGATCCAATTGCCATGGGCACATGTGCCTAAAAACATGAGCGCACCTCCAATGCGAGAGTAGTGCGTTGGGCGAAGGCACTATGCAAAGGCAGAGATGCGAGTTCGAGACCACATGCGCCTCAAATCGAAGGTGCGGGTGAGTGCACGTCAATTAGGCCGTTGGATGTGGCGTGAACGGTGGATGAAGTGACGACGTGGCAACTAGGATGAAATCAGACATGCACACACTTGATGACGGGTCGTTGCATACCTGATCGCACGTGCGGACACACGATGAAGAGCCGGTGCGGATGATCCTAAGCCGTCAGATCTCACGATCGAACGGCTGAGATTGTTTGTACATGGATGTGCATTGAAACAAAGGAAGAGGAGGAGGCGGGCGGGCATGTGCATGCTACACCCGCGATTGGGCTTTAATGACGATTAAAGTCATCACTAAAGACCCTAAGTTAATGTTTTCTTAAGATTGAAATGACCTTTTTGCCCTCAAACCTCACCTATAAAAGGACCTGGGCCCACCACATTTTCTTCCTTCCTTCATCTCTCTCCCTCTCCTAAGCTCTAAAGAAGCTTGTCCCAAACACGGGATGCTCCTCTAAAGTAAAAATTAAAATTTTGTCCACTTCTCACCCCATTCGTAGAGCACCCGTGGTCATCTTCTCGCCCTTGTTCCAGAAGTGGATCCTGTGATGATGATGCCCTGCCTCACCCTCGATTCTTCTCACTTCGTTCTCCGTCCTCCGCCTTCACTCTTCCAAGCATCGCCCGTCCGGCTCATCCTCTAAGCAGCCATCAAGGAGGATAACTTCTCTTCCCCTTCTCTTTATCTCTTTCTAGATTAGATTTCCCACTTTCTAATTGTAGCTGTAATAACATTATTTTGATTATAAAAGTTGTTCTTTCTGCTCTCTCTCTCTATATATCTCTCCCTATCTCTAGTTAGAGTGTTTATATTGCAAGTAGAATAGAATCATTGTGATTATCTCGTCTTTAAATAAAAAAAATTACAAAAAATATAATTGTAAATTTCAAATCGACATAGCCTCCCGTGTTTGACCTGAGACTCCTTTTGAGTTTCAATAAAAATTATTTGATTGTTCGGATTTTCTCGCAAATTACACTACGAGGACGGGTTTTCAAAACTCAAATCTTTTTGCGACAAATTTTTGATACAACAGTTCTGATCCAGATAAGGGTTAGATCCATGAGGTTCAGGTTCTAAATAAGCTAGGGGATAAGGAGTATGAGAAAAATCATATCCCAACTACTAAGGATGAGTCAAAATCATGGTTGGGTTGGGCGATGGAGGACCCTGAGGGTCAAAAGGTTGATATGGGTTCATGGATATTTAAGAAAAGAAGAGAATGGAGATAAGAGAGGGTCTTCCTTAGGAAGACACAACCAACTACAAGGGGCTGGTGAAAATAAGGAAAAGGCCTAAAATGAGAGAAAGCCCCAAATCAAGCAAACAAGCTAGTCCTAAATTGTATACCCTAAATGGACCTAAACTTGGCACCCTGAAATGGACTTGGGTTAAATCAACCCTTGAATTACTTGGCTGGCCAGAAAGGTAGGACCCCCTAGGACACCTCGCACGGCGAGACACCACTAGAGTTTAACACATTTACCGCACCGACCTTTCTTGTCACCAGTTGGTCCAAATAGGCAAGGCCTTGATTTTCACCCAATTAAACTTCAGTTACCAACTAAGTTAATCCTACCTAGGGCACGTCTACTTAGTTTTAGGCTTGGGCTTAAAGTGCTCTTGGAAAGTGATTGGGCGTTCTGGGGGTGTTGCCCTTAAAATTAGATTTAGTAGTGTGAAGTGCACAGACAAAGGGTTTGCAATACAAGCTTTAATTGGTGTAGTGGCTTTTATGGTTCAAGTGCTTATCTTAATTTCTTTTAGGGTTTCCTTATTTAAGTCAATTCAAACAAGGTTGTAGTGAAGCATACAACAGGTTTTGCAAGTCCCAATTTGTTTTATGAATTTCCTTTAAGTATGGAGTACAAATGTGCTCTACCTTAATGTGGAAACCCTAATATCAGATAGGTCTATATGATGATTTTAAGTCCAACAAGGTAGAAGTGGTGTGACCTAATCAGAGAAAACAATGGTCCTAATGCACCACTACTAAGTGAAATAGGCCTAAATGGTTGCCTTAGTTGAAATGTAAACTAGCTTAATTCAGGTAGGTAAGGGGGTCAATCAAGAAATCAACCTCACCTACTAGGCAACTAAGTTGAGTCAAGTCAATTTAGGTCTCTAAGAAAAAATTTAAACCCTAAAGTTTTATGTCCTAGGGTTTATGCTCTTTTAAATACCTGCAGTTAGACCCTATTCGAGCTTGAAATTACTCCCCAAGTCAGTAAAGGAAGCCAAATAAGATGAAATTTGACAAAGCTTCCTTTTTCAATAAGGAATTCAGGGAGTATTTTTTTGAAGATTTTTACTATTTCATACAATTTTTCATGATTTTTTTTGTGTTAGGGGGTCAAATAGGCCAGATGGACCCCCTGCGAGTAATTCAGTTTGAAACAGTATCAAAGGAAATTCAAAAATTCTTGAAAACTTATGTAAAAAAGTAAATTTCAGTGGCTTTCCAACCCCACAAATTTAAAATCAATCTGACTTATATAGAGGTTAGAATTAATGTTTAAAGTTAGATGAAATCAATGTGTAGACCATTTTGAACCCCTCCCACTGTGCGAATTTTTAGTATGAAATTTTCCAAATAAAATATGGCATTGGAAAGCTAGTTTAAAACCCTAATATCAGATCGAATCTCAATATTTTTGAATTCCTAATTTGGCGGCAACTAATTTTTGGAAATCAAAATCAATTCCAGGATGGTGTATTTTAGGTAGTTTCCAAGTCAAATATACACCAAACAAATAATTTCTTTTAATTCAAATCTAAAAATTTGAATTTGAAATTATATATATATTGGTTTTTTTTTTCAAACCTAAGAAAGCAACAACATAGAAACCTGAATCCCTGGAAAAAATGGTAAGTGTGTGGCGACAGGTGATGGGAGGCGATGACCATGGTGCAGCTAGGGCTGGAGATGAGGGGGTCTAGAAGACATGGAGATCGAGAAATTGGCGAAGGAGGGAGAGGAGATGGTAGACCCACGAGGGTAGAGCAACTAGATTTGTTTCGAGTGAGGACTGGAAGAGGACAAATGGGGAGGTTCTAAGCTATCGGTGCAGACGAAGAGGGCACATGGTGGCAATGTGTGGAAATCCCCTTGTGTTTTTGGTGTGTGGGGGAGACGGGCAGAAACGCGACTCGTGCACAACGGTATGGTTGCAGTGTATGAAGATGGACCCTTCGCACCCGAAACAGGAGGTAATGAAGGAGCCTTGGCTACCACCACCGCCGGCGCAAGTTGCCCATACGATTGATGTGGAGATCCCCTTCTCTGAGGATATCCTATCTGCGAAGATGACACCGAGGGGTGCACTAATCGATGAAGTTATGACTGGCAACCCTACTGTCGAAAAATTCCATCAATTGGTGAGTTCTTTATCCCCTGTCTCATCAGGTTGGAAGATTGCTGTGTTATCCCAGACCCATTTTCTTGTTTTTGGTCTGGGCATGTTAGATGTAGAGAGGCTATGCTTTCACTCGAGTACCTTTGAGAACATTAGTGTGCTGTGGAGGCTAGTCTCTCCCTTTGATGGGGCACTCCCTGATCGCCCTCCCCAAAGAATGGGCACCAGGCAGGTGATGCTAGCGATCATGGGTCTGCCTCTACATTTGAGATCAAGAGGGGTGGTGTCCAAGATGATTGCAGTCTTTGCGTCTATTCTTGATGATACTGAGATCACAATTGGGGAAGGCGATGCCCATATACTGCAAATCAATTCTGAGGTTTTTAGAAGTAGGTCGATGCCTGACAAAATCATCCTTAGATGCAGTGGGTGTTCGTGGCTTATTCGTTTGTTAGTGGTAGGGAAGGAATTTATACTTCCAGAACCAGGTCAGAACAAGGTATCTGATGAGATACAGTAGGAGGAGCCGGAGGATCGTAAGCCTTTAGATGAGCACCTGAGCCAAAGAAACGGAAAGACTGCCACGAGGAAGTCCTGGAGAGGGATCAGATGGCTATGGCTGATGACACTGCTATGGGGAGTGAAAACCACCCACATGAGGACCCTGGTCATTCCTCCAATTGGAGGGATGTGATTACGGGTTCTCAAACAGTTGTCAGCAGTGGCAGAAAGGTCCTTAGGGATGTGAATCAAATGCCCCTCCTTGTGCCTAAAGATCTGAAATTTGGGAAAGGAGCTAGCCACAAGAGGGGGTTTGGGTGCTCTCCTTACATGCTTAGGAGAAGAAGGAAGGAGAACTTGAGTCCCATCGAGGAGGAGACTGTTGCAAAATCCATTATGGTTGAATATGTGGAAAATTTGGCTCAGGGAGATCAACAATGTAAGGGATGAGAGTCTTAACGTTGAATGTGCGTGGGTTGCACAACAAAGTGAGAAGAGCTTCCCTTATCTGATATCTTGTGGAGTGGGAGATTGATTGTGCTCTTATTCAAGAGACACACATAGATGACAAAAACAGCCCAGTCCAGAATTCCTTGAGGCAATCTGGGAAAGCTGAGTGCGTAGGGATGGCAGCAAATGGCAGATCAGGTGGGATGGCTGTTTGGTGGAAGAAATCCAGTCTTAAATTGTCTCGAAATACACAGTGACAAACATGTGTTTACCTGTAGATTTCAAAGTCGTCAGGGTGGATTGGATTGGTTCATTTCATGTGTTTGTGGACCATGTTCAGCAGCAAGCAGGGTGGAACTGTGGGAAGACCTCACTGCAGTACATCAGAAGGTCCAAGAGGTGCCATGGCTTGTCAGCGGAGACTTTAATTATTCCCTGTCAAGTGGGGACAAACCTGGTGGCAGCACAGATGGATTGATGAGAACCTCATCATGAGCCATAACTAGCTCATTTTGACCCAATACAAAGGATAAAAGCTCCTACATATCTCAAGGAAAGGCTTAACTCAGAGAATTCTGAGTTTGAGAAGAAAACCAGTCATAAGGGGTAAAAGTGCAATTTTACCAGTATAATCTGCATACAGGGTAATTCTGGGCCCAAACACAGGTCAAAACAGCTTAATAAGAATAAAAGTGGGATGAGATGATCTAGCAAGGGCTACAGCACTTCCAAGGAACCAAATGATAATCTGTAACCCTAAAACAACCCACTTCAATTCACAAGGTTCGAGGCAAAGTAAAAATAGAATAAACCCTCTAAAATTCATAGAAAAATAATCTCTAGGGTTTAGAACCTTCAATTTGGCCTTTAGAACCCATTTTGACCTACATTGAGAACCATGCCCAATTAATAACTTAATTTGGGTTTTTGCGCAAATTGACCGGTCAAACAAGGTTTAATATGAAAATGAAATTCACCATCAGATTCCTTAGGTTTTAATTAGTCATGTATAAAAACTTGAGCCTAAGAAGAAACCTCCTTGACCGACTTCACACTTTGGTCCTCATATATTTACTCTTTGGCCCTCAACTTTTGAACCCTCGCATTTTGGCCCCTAACTCTCCTTCGTTCTTTGCAATCAGGTCCCTCCTGCAAAACCCTGCCAGCACCATGCTCCGGCGACCTTGCGCGGAGCATGGCGCCGCGCAGGGTGAGGTGGGGGACCTGGCAAGTGTACCGGGGGTGCCCTGCGTCGTCAGCCGTCGCAGGGGCACCCCCATGGTCATTGTAGCCCACCATACCGGCCGTGCGAACGCACGGACGGTATGGGTTCATGTTCCGACCATTCTCCGGCGAGGGAGACACGTCGTCTCCCTCCGCCTTCCTCCCTGCTTCATCCCTATAAATACCCCCCGCCGCTCCACCGACGAGGGCAGCCTGGATCTGACGGAGAAAACCCCCAACTTTCCTCTCTTCTCACTCCGGCAGACGCCCACCAGCTCCGGCGGTTCTTCCTCCTCCTCCTCTTCGCTCTGCCGCAATACCAGCAGCAGAGACTTCTTCCCCTGCTCTTCCCGCGTCGCGCAATACCGGCGCGCGCTGCCTCTGCCCCGTCGTCACCGCCGTCCTCCCCCCACTGGGCATCGTCTTCTCCGGCGACAGTCGATACGACTGTCGCCCTGTTCCTCCCCCTTCGTCCCTGCAGTTAAGTTAGAACTACTCCCCTTCTTCTCCTCTTTCTTTCCCCGCTTTCAATTTAGTCAATTAAACCCTCAACCGCTCCTGTTCACCCTCACCCTCTCCGCCTCCGACCACCCTCCGGCGAGCCGCTCCCATCACCTCAGCGACCCACACGGCTCGCCGACCACCGCAGAACCTCCGCCTCCTCACCCTGATCCTCTTCCGCCCCTCCACTTCCCACCAAACACCCTCTGCAGATCCACCGAACACACCCACTTCTTCGCTCACAGTTTGACCTAGGACGACCTGTTGGCTCCATCACGCCCCCTGCAGACCCCCTGACCACCTTCGCCGTGCCACGGCGAAGGTCCCCCGCCTGTCTGATTTGGCCGAGAGGCCGTTCTTCTGTGACCAGGTGACTCGCCCGCCGTCGCCATTACTGCGCAGGCAGAGCTGCTTCACCTGCAGGTGCAGGCACGCCTTCGCCCAGGTTTGACTCCCAGGTTGCGCAGGGACTCTCCGCGAAACGTCCCAGGCTCGCAGATGGGGCGAAGGCCGCGCGGGAAGCCACGATCGCCCACTGCTCCCTCCGCGACGCGCGCTCAATTGGGGTGGGACATTTAGTCCCACCTCGGAACTTCTCGGAGGCGCGCGGACGCATAAAGGCAAAAAGTGCCTTATGCTGTCTGCCTCCTGACCACGGGGTGAGGTCCCTCTCACCCGACCCGGCCTCGTCCGTGACCACGCTCCGCGGACCTGGCCCGACCCGATTAGACCGACCTGCACTCCTCGCCCACCATCGCACGCCGGTGGGCCTGGACCCGGGCCTGACCCGAACCCGATTACCCGGTAGCTCTGGGAGAGCTTTCCCAAGAGTGGTTTCAGAGAGAGAGAGACGCGGGGGGGGGAGGGTAGAGTAGGTTTTGCCTCTTGACGAAAAACTCTGAAGTGTGCAGGCCAAAGAAGAAGAAGAAGACCCGCGGAAGAAGTGCAGGCGAAGAAGAAGGAGCTGCACTGTAGCAACTGCTCGGTTAAGTCGTCGAAGCACCGGGTCAGACGACGGAAAGTCAGCAGCCAGAGCAACACAGAAGGCAGGCTGAAGAAGAAGGAAGAGCAACGGCCAAAGCAGAAGAAGAAGGAAGGAAGACTTAGTAGCTGAAGGCAGAAGCTCTGCAGCCATAAAAAAGAGAGGTCACCACGATTGCAGAAGAAGAAGAAGAGAGGTCAAGGCAGAAAACCAAAGAAGAAGAAGAACAAGGAGCTCTGAAGAAAGAAAAACATCACCAACGCAGGAACAGCAGGAAGAAGAAGAAGAGCATCACCATTGCAGAAGAAGATTATCACCATAGCAGAAACCAAGGAAGAAGAAGAAGGAGATCTGAAGAAAGAGAAAGAAAGAAGAACATCACAACAAATTCTTTCCCTCTCTCTTTATTTTGTAAAAGAAACATGTATATCTCTAGAATACGACTTGCTCCCTGAGTTCGACCTCGGGAACTCTTTCATTTTCCGAGTAAAAAAATTTATATTTGAAGTGTTGGTCAAAACCGGCTTTACTACAACGTTATAACAAAACTCTAAAACCCGGTGAAACCGGACGCTTCTCATGGATCTATGGCAAGGTTTCAATTGACTGTGCAGAGTTTGGGCATCACTGAATATCCGATCAGTGGGTTGGAATTTACTTGGAGAAATGGAAGTGGGCTCTTATCCAAGTTGGATAGGTTCTTTGGCAACTCTAGCCTCTTGGATAAGTTCCAGTTGTCATCTACAATAAGCCTAGATAGGCCATTCTCTGACCATACGCCAATTGTGTGGGATTGTGGGGTGAGTGCTGGTGTTGGTTCTTACTTCAAACTCAAAAAGTCGTGGTTTAGAGAAGAAGGTTTTAGAGACATGCTTTCCAGCTGGTGGAAAAGCAAGATTGTCACTGGTTTGGCTACTCAAAAATTTTCATCTAAGATGGCAGATATGTGTATAATGTTAAAGAAGTATGGGCAGACTGTGACAGTTATCAGGGAGCAGAAGAGAGTTGAGGCATTGGCTGAGGTTCAGAGGCTTGACTCGAAAGAATGCATGGTGGCTCTTAGTTCCCAGGAGTAGGAGTTGAGAAAATTTTGGTAGCAGATTATTGGGGAGGAGGATCTAAAGAAAGAGATGGATTGGTGTGAGTGGTCCAGACAACTTTGGCTCAAGGAAGGAGATGCAAACATGAAATATTTTCACCTTGCTGCCAGTGCTAGAAGAAGAGTCAATCTCATCTCCTCTATCAAAATGGGCGAGAGAACCATTATCTCCACTCGCGAGATTAGAACTGAAGCTACTCGTTATTTTAAAGAAATAGCTAAGACAGCACTAAGAGGCTAGTGGAGGATGGCTTCAGCTGCTTTCCCAGGTGTCAGCGCTGAACAATCTGCTATGCTGGTTGCCCCCTTCACTGAACAGAAAGCTGAAATAGCTATCATAGGTTTGAACAATGAGGGAGCTCTTGGACCGGATGGGGTTCAAGTTCTATTCTACAAGGAGATGTGGAGCGTCCTTAAGGAGGAAGTGATGGATGTTATACATGAGTTTGAAATGGGTAACTTCATATTTGAAAGACTTAACAAGTTTTGTTTTTGTTACCAAAGAAGTCGGGTGCTGAGAATTTTTCATATTATAGGCCTATTGCATTGTCGAATTCTATTTATATCATCATCAGCAAAATTCTAGCCAACAAAATTTGTGTTGTGTTGCAAGATCTGGTGATGCCTGTCCAGTCTGCATTTTTACCTGGGAGGTCACTGTAGGAATCATTCATTATGGCTCAAGAAATGGCTATGGGGTGGCATAGGTGAAGGACTAAGGCCTTCCTATGGAAGGTAGACTTTCTAAAGCGTATGACTCAATATCATGATCATACCTTTGGGAAATTCTTAAAAGGAGAAAATTTCCTCCCCTCTGGATCCAATGGGTGAAACGGTGCATCACGACTGCCTCCTATTCCCCCTTGATAAATGGGAAACCTTGTCGAGCCTGGATCCATCCTCAGTGTGGGGTGCGGCAAGGCTGCCCTTGGCCCCACTAATTTTTAATTTTGTAGTGATACATTAGCAAGATATGCATGCAAGTTGGTAGCTAATGGGATGATAAGGGGTTACTCGATGACAAATAGAAGGGCATTGGCCCCCATTCTCCAATATGCAGATGACACAGTTTTTTTTGTGGAAGGTGGGAAGAGGGAAGCACAGGTGTTATATTATATGGTCAATATATTCAGTGAAATTTCTGGGCTAAAACAAAATGGAAGCAAATCCTCCCTGGTTTGTTTTGGTATGAATGGTAGTGATCAGAATGACATTTCCAACATCTTGTGGATGCCTGTGGTATCACTACCAATCAAATATCTGGGTCTGCCATTTAAATGCAAAAAAAATGAAGAAAACTGATTGGACATTTCTTTTTGAGAAGGTGGCTATGAAGCTTGAAGGCTAGAGCAGCTGTTACCTATCTAAATGGGGGAGGCTTATCTTGCTAATTTCAGTTATCACTTCTATTCCAGTCTTCTTCTCCGTCTTCCGAGCTCCAAAGTCAATTTGGAAAAAACTTGATGTTATGCACAAAAGGTTCTTTTGGAAAGGGGCTGCTCACCAAGGTACCTTCTTCCAACTTGTTAAATGGGATACAATTTGTTTTCCTAAGAAGTATGGTGGTATGGGAATCAGATCTCTCAAAGAGTTCAATGATGCTTTGTTGTTGAAATGGGTGGTTCGACTGCTTCAAGGGGAACAAAATTTTCGACAGAGATCCTACATGATAGCTATGGGGGGGCAAATGATGAGAAGAGCCGTTTAAATCCTCATAAGCCACTCCTTTTTGGGCTTCAGTGGTGTGTGCTTTGGCTAATAATTGGAATCTTTTCAAATCAGTCTTGGGAGATGGGAGAAGCTTTCGATTTTGGTTGGATAAAAGGCTTCCTGGTGGGGTGATAAAAGACAGATACCCTCTTGCATATTCGGCTGCTCCCGATAAAAATGCTATGGTATGTGATTATTGGGACATGACTTCAGAGAACTGGATGATAAATAGTGATGTGGGGAACGACCATGGAACAAGAACACGGGCAGAAAATGAACGTCTCCTGCAAGAACTTGCTGCTTTTAGACTTACGCCGGAGGAATGTGATACATACAAGTGGGATGGGACTTTCTCGTCAGCGGCTGCCTATGAGAAACTCATCTTTTCATCAAGGTCAGCGGAGGTGGATGAAGTAGGGAGGAAAATATGGAAACTGAAAATCCCATTGAAGGTGCAAATTCTTTTGTATCTATGTAGAAGAGATGGTTTGATAACGGGAGATCTGCAGCATAGGAGAATGGGCACTCCTACTCAATTTTGTCATTTGTGTGACTTACATAATGATTGCAGTCATCATATTTTTTCTACATGCATGATAACAGATAGTGTTTGGAGGAGGATCTACAAGGATTCAATTCCCATGTGGGAGGATCTATGGAGCTCTTTTTTAATTTCTAATAAGCCATATGTGCCCATGGTGGCTATTTTATGGTCGGTATGGAGAGCTAGAAATGAGAAATTATTTAAGGAGAGTCCACTGAGTGTGGATAATATTGTAAACAATTGCTGAAATCTCATACATATGTGGGGTTCAATTTTGAAATTCTTTTGTTTCATATAATCAAGCTCTCTTGGATTTCTATCGGTGATTTGATAGCTTTCCTTTTCTTTTCAAAAAAAAAAAACAAAGCAACAACATAGAGTATGGAGAACAATTACCTGTGGTCTTCACCACGAGTCGATGCATGTGCGGATCCTCATCTTGACCTACAATCAAAATAAATGCAAAGGTGTTAAGAAAATCCAAATCTAAAAACTCGCCTGTTGCCTCCTCGGCAACAACGCCATTTGCAAGGCATTTTCGCACGTGTTTTGAGATATGATGTCAACTTCGTAGTATAGTTGTGCTAAACCCTCAATCAAAAATATTTGTTTTACGAAACTCACGTTGATTTTTATTCTTTTATAACATGAGCCTCAGTAGTTCATCTCTAATGATTTTTAGATTTGAATCCACTTTTCTAACCTAATCTAACCTAACCTAATTTTTTAGTCTTTTTTATATTTTGAGATTTTTTGGTGTTTTTGATTTTTGTTTTGAAAAGTGAAATGAAACCTAGATCTAAATATGCTAGTAAAAACCTAATCTAAACCTAACTAATGGGTGTGTATTCACAACGATAGATAGAAGCATGTCACTAATTATTCCAAGAAAACTAAGCATGCATTGACTAATCATATGAAGTGCAAAAGTACATAGAAAGAAACTAGAACCAAGAAAATGCTAGGATCAACCAAGAGAGGCTATGAAGAAGCCTTCTTGGCCGTCAAAGAAGAGAAAGAGAGGGAGGGAATGGGCTCATCTTCCAAGGAGAGAGAAGAGGCCACACCCATGAAGAAGTAGAGGAGAAGAGGGTGGTGGACCCTTTCTCTTCTAGCCATCCTTGAAGCCTTGGAGGAGAGCACCTTGGAGCTTCACTTGGTCATCCATGGAGGAGCACCATGGACCTTCACCTACCCGTCCATAGAGGAGGAGAGTAGACGGCCTTGGGAGGGTGGAAGGGAAGGTGTTGGTGGTCGCAAGAGTGGAGTGGAGGAGAATTTGTTGAATGATGTGAGACACCTTTCTCTTGGCTTTTATGGGAAGGTCCTCTTTTGGTCGCCACTTTTGGTGGCTCCCCAAAATAGAAGTCGCCACCTTTGGTGGCCTTAGTGTTGACGACCAAAAATAGGGAGGGTAGATTAGGAAGGTTGGTTTTGGAAGGTGTATGTGTGTGTGGTTTGAATTTCATAGAGCAATGTTGTGGATTTTGGTAGGATTAGGTGATAAATAGGTTGGGTCAATCTAGATTAGGTGGGTGTGGACCTAATTAGGCTTAGGTGGGTCTAATTGGATATGAGTGAACCTAATTGGATGTGTGTGTGATTAGGCTAAGGTATTCCTAATAAGTATGAGTCAATTAGATCCTAGGTGGATCCAATTGGGCTAGGGATAGGATAAGTGAGGGTATGGATAGTGGGATAGGCTTAGGAGGTCTCTAATTAGGTTTCCTAAGGTGTTTGGTGGGGTTTCTAGGTCACAAGAGGCAAGCTTAGGCTTCTAGCACCCAAAATAGGAACCAGGGAACAGTATCAGGTGTCCATGGAACATATCAGACGTCTTAAAGTCCAAAGTTGGACGTTTGGATAGTAAATTGGACGTCCAATTCTGTGTTAGTGCAAGTTTTGGCTTCCTGGATTGATTTTCTGCAAAAAATCAGACATCCAGCTTAATATTTGGATGTCCAGAAAGGTGCTGGAGAGTGGGTTTTGGGTTTTCTAAGGTAGGTTTTGGTTCCTAAGTATTTGGGAGAGGCATAAGGTAGATAAGAACATGGATAGTGCTATCCATGTTTTGGGTTCTAAGGCTAAGATGTCATAATGGAAGTGGTTTTGGGTTTAGGAAGGTTGTCCTGGGTTTCTAAGTGTAAGGATAGGGCTATCCTCCTCACTCCTCATGTCTAGATCAATCTTCTTCTCTCTTTATTGCCTTATTCCACTCTATCACTTTAGTACCTGCAATTAACAACAAAAACATTAAATAGCAAGATATGTCATGATGTTCTATATAAATGATCCAGTGCATGATATGCGTGTTATGAATGCAATATTTACAAATTAAGCTAGGTTCAAACATTATTTAGGTTGATTAGGAGCTATGATTGCTGCGCAATCATTAGCCGACCAAAACTAGGTCGTTTCGACCCCATCTATGCCACTGATTCCCTCATCGGACCTACCATCTTCCTCGTGTTCGATTGGCCAACATCAGATGCAATTCAACCTCAATCATCCAATTTAGGTAACTCTCTCTCTCTTCCTCTCTTCCTGTAGGTTAGGTTAGAGACGTTAAACTTAGGATTTAGTCTCATATTCCCTCCGTTCTCCTTCCTTACGATCAGCAAGAGCTCCGACGAGCTTAAACCTAACCACCACGCCACCTCCCACCTCTCCATTCACTCTATAAGAATCACAAGGATCTATTAATCAAAAGCCCTCAAGATATTGAGGCTTTTGATCAACAAATCCTTTCGTCGGGCACCGCCTCCATCCGTCGTCCCCTTGCATCCAGCTGGCCTCTTCAGGCCACTACACTCCAAATTACCACCACCATCACCTTTATCATCCCACGGTGAAGCTTTTCGCATATTTAATTGGGGCCAAAAGCTCGTATTTGCATTTTAGGTAATTGATGGGAACACCATCATGAGTCCTAACTAGCTCATTTAGTCCCAATGAAGAGAATAAAAGCTCCTACATAACCAACTGAAGGCCCTAATTCACTGTATAACCTTTCTAAGAGAAAAGCAAGAAACAAGGGGTAAAACTGCAATTTTACCATTGCAGTACAACAATGGGTTTTCTCAAGGGCTAAACAAAGGTCAAAAGGTCTTAACAAGATAAAAAGTGGGTTGGATTTGATAGAAAAGGGTTTGTGTGTACCCTGTGAATTAAATGACTTCTTGAAATCCTAAAACAGACCCACTTGATTAACCAAGGTTTTTGTTAGGATAAAATTCACCTAAACCATCTAAAAATCATAGAAAAATATTCTCTAGGGTTTAGAACTTTCAATTTGGCCATTGGAACCCATCTTAACCTAGAATGGGGTCTCAGACAGATATTTATCCTAAATTGGGTTTGTACATAAATTTCCTAGTCAAATGAGGTCAAACCCAAAATATAGCTTCACCATTGGATTCCTTAGGTCCAAATTAGGCTTATACCAAAATTTAGACCTAAGGGGAACTCGCCTTGACCTAGTTTGCAAAAAGGTACAACCTGATTACATTTGTACCCCCATCTTTCAAAAATCCTTACAAACAACACCCTAGCTTCTTCATCATCTTTGCAATTGGGTCCCTCTACCATTATAGCGGAGGAATCATACTCTGGCAAGCTTTGGAAGGTGGTTTCTCCCTGATTGCTTAGAGAATCCCCTTCAAAATTGGAAGGGAGATTCTCTGAGAAAATCCCTCCAATGTGAATCCAGTTTCATGCCCTAATTTCTTCCTAATCTCACATGCAAATGCATGAGAGATTTGGGTCTCTTTTGAGTTTCCTTCTCCGGCGAGCATGCCTTGCTTGGAAGCTTGGCTTCCAAGCACAAATCCCCCTCAAGAGATCTAGTTAAGAAGCCCCAGATCCAACCGCATTCCCCAAGCTTGAATTAGATCGGAAACCCCCTCAAATTCTTCTCTCCTCCTCTGGCCGATTCGCTCTTCAAGCTTCGGTGACCTTCCCTGCTCTCCCTCGTCGTCTAACCACAATACCAGTGGCAGACTCTTCTTCCTTGTTCTCGTCCGCGTCGCGCAGCACCCGCCGATGCCCTTGTCTCCCCTTCATCCTCGCCGACCATCTCTCTCTTAGCGCCTTCGTCTCTGGTGTCGGCAGTACACACCCGGCGCATCTCCATCTCCCCTTCATCTCCTAACATCCCAGATAAGTTCCCTTCCCCCACTACTTTCTTCTCCACTCTCTATTTCCCCAAACCGACCATTGCCGCCCTCCATCACCCTCATCTCCATCTCTGACCACCACCTCCGACGAGGCTGCTCCACCACCACAGGCCATCCCACTCCTCACCGACAGGTCCATAAGCATCCCCTCACTCCACTGAACATTTCCCCCCACTTCACACACCACTCCACTTACACACGCACCTCACCGAACACACCCACACCTTCGCACACAGTATGCCCTAAGCACGCTTGCACAGGCGTCCCGACGCCATGCCAACCACCGCAGCACATTCACCGTGCCTCAGTGATGCTTCCTGAGCATTTTAACGTGGTCGCGAGGCCATCTTGGTCATTTTAGGTAGCAGGTGTCATTCGCCATTGGTGAAAAGCTTGAAGCAAGCTTGAGGTCGCTCCAGGCTTCGCTAGCTCCAGGTCCCTATCCCAGGTTGCACGAAACACGCTCCCACACGAGTCTAGTCTCTCAATTCCAATCAAAGGACGTGGCAGTTGAGGCAATTGGAGGACCACCTTTGCTGTGAGCACGCGAGAAGAAGGGCATGCATTTACTCCCACATCAGCGGCTGTGAACCAACCGAAGGCGCATAAGTTGAATTTGTGCCCATAGTTCGCCTCCGAATCACGGGGTGAGGTCCCTCTCACCTGACTGACCCGGTCTCGTCCACACTCATGCCCCGTGGACCTGGTTAACCCGACCCGACTTACACTTTGCGCCCACCACCGCACATCGATGGGCTTGGTCCCGGGTATGTACCCAACCTGATTACCCAAATACGTGTGGCTCTAGGAGAGCGGAACCTAAGAGAGGAGAAGAGAGTGCACATGGGTAGGGGGTAGGTTTTGCTGCAGGCTGAAGAGAACGAGAAGCTAAGCTGAAGAAGGAGAAGGAGAAGCAAAGCTAAAGAAGAAGAAGGCGAAGCTAAGGGCCACCATAGAAGAGAAAGGCAGAGAAGGAAGAAGCTGAAGGAAGGCAAAAGGCAGAGAAAGATTGTAGAGAAAGAAGAAGACAGAAGCCAAAGGCAAGGAGAAAGAAGAGGAGTAGAAGCAGAAGAAGGAAGGCAAAAAGGCAGAAAGCTCGCAAAGGCAAAATAAGAAGAAGGGAGGAGAAGACAGAGAAAGCTAAAGACAAAGAAAGAGAAGAAGCAGCAGAGAAAGAAGAGAAGAGAAGCAGAGAAAGAAGAAATCAGAAGAGCACTGTAGCATTAGTTTAAGTCATTTGATTTACAAATCAGACGTCCAATTTTTAATTCATATTTATATACATTGAGTTCTTTAGTATTTTGTGATCTACATTGCCATGTACTCCCATATTTTTGCACTGTGATATTGATATTATTGCATATTCTTTTAAATTCTAAATTGTGATCTTAATTTCTAAACACCAATTTGCTCCCTGTGTTCGACCTCAGACTTTAAATTTGAGTAATAAAATTGTATTTATTTTGAACGCTTTTTTGGCTATACTACAACGCGATACTCTTAAATACTGATTTAGTGCTCACGAACATTTTGGCGCCATTGCCAGGGAGCAACGGACGATTTAGAATTCTTGATTGCAATTCCTTATTTGGTACTAACTTGTTATATCTCTTTTTTGTGGTTGTTTCAGGGAGAAGATTCAAAGAAAAATAGTCGCACATCAAACACACCAGGGGCAGGTAATTTCTGATTACTCTTTCTCTCTTAAGCCCCTCATTCTGAAAAGGAAAAAAAAAGATAAAATCAATTAGGGCTACTTACTTTCCATTCTTAGCTAATCCATCAAGTTTCCTGATTTGATTTCAACAACAAAATTGATTTGTGCACCCATTTAAGGTAACTAGGGCTACCACATTCTTATTTGAGCCCTAGATACCACATTTAGCAAATTAAATTGGACCAAGATTAGAGCCAAATTAAGGATTTCAATTTAGGGTTTTAGAGACACACTTTCATAAGCAAGAATCAACTCTCCCAAAAAGATGTGTGCCTAAGCCTTGGTTGAAGAGATCTATTCAAGCAAACCCTAAAATTCAGGCTCTTAATCTCACTTGAATCCTAAAAGAAGGGACCTAAAACTTCTCAAAGGACAAATAGGTGAAGTTGACCCACCTTGTTGGATCAACCAACCTTAAAATTAGGTCACTTTTTGCACTCAATACATCTAAAGTTCAAGTGAAATCTTAAGCACCCTTGCTCTTTAATAAAACTAGTAGACTTAAGAGGTCAAGTCCCTATTCTGGTCTACCTAGAACATTAATGACAAGAGAGGTCGGGTGGGGGAAACCCTGTAACTCGTGGGGGTGCTCTACCATGTAGGGGTCTTTGCAGGACTCTCCCTCTCTGGCTGCTTAGGCATTTCTCAGGTGGATGGCTTTCTGACTAAGGGGTATCATTCGCTCCGAGCCTCTATAGTCATCCAAAGTTTTCGGGTGTCTTGATTGGGTCCATCACATTCTACTCTCATCCAGACCATCAGTGCATGTTAGGTAGGAGGTCCTTAAAACCATCCTTGAGGCCTCCTTTAGTTATTCACTCTCGTCGAGGCCAGGCCTCGACTTCCGTGTTTGTGCAGCAACCCCATCACATAGACATCTCCTCTGATTCATCTAAACCCAATTCTCCTTCTTCCATCATCATGGTACAACCTGCAGAAGAAGAGAATAACCTTGAGAACTAACTTCAGCGCTTTAACGATTTATTCCAAGCCTTTGTAAATCCACCGCAACGTCCAATGATGCAAGATCACTACAATCCCGCTGCGATGGCGATCAAACCTCGAGTCCAAATCCTGGCTGGAGGTCCTGATTCTGAACTCAAGCCCAACATGATTCATGCCATTCCAAAGTTTCATGGGCTTAATTCCGAGGATCCTTTCTAGTACATTAAATAGCTCAAGCATCTGGCCCAGACCTTCGGGTCAAATGTCCAAAATCGAGATATTCTTCTTATGAAGATGTTCTCCTTCTCTTTCATGGATAAAGCAGCTCAGTGGTATCAGACTCAAACCCGTCCAATCAACACATGGGTGGAACTACAATCCGAGTTTCTGAAAAAGTTCTTCCCAGTTGGTCGGACGAATGCCTTACGACACCAGATCACACACTTCACCCAGTAGCCTGGAGAACTACTTCATGAAGCATGGGACCGTTTCCTGGATCTCATGCAAAAGTGCCCCCATCACGGAGTTCCTAAATGGGAACAAGTCCAGTCTTTTTACCAGGGACTCCGTGAAGATATCCGCTTATTCGTCATTGCAACTTGTGGAGGAAATATCATGGGTCAACACGAAGACACTGTGTGAGAGATTCTTGAGAATATGTGCGAAAACTCCATCAATAATGACTCCATGGGCTTATTCGACCATACGAATGCCTGCACATTGACGAATCCAAGGGGAGCACATGGGACGTAGGGCCTGTTTGCATCCGTCGACTTGGAATTGATGGCCAGTCGCCTAGACAAGGTCTTTATCATTGAGAAGAAGGTAGATGAGCTAACTCGACATCTGCAGCGAGCCACTTCTACGGCAAACCTGTTCGCACAGCCTCCCTCTGGGAGGGAAATTGTGCATAACATCTATCACCAATCTTCTCAGGGGATGGATCAATATCCACCCCTGTCTAACTCTAGGACCGGAGGAAACTCCGATCCTGCTTACACAGGTTAGGGGAACTCTGAACCCTTGTACTCTGATTTCTTTGAGGTTCCTTAGACATGCGAGGACTTCAACGCCATCCAGAATGACCCATTCTCTAACCCCTATAACCCTGGATGGCAGAATCATCCCAATTTCTTGCGAGCAGGAAATAATCAGAATCAAAGACCACCATATCAACCCCATCCACAAGCTCCTCGTCCATTTCAGCCACCTCAGCCTCATCCCAACCCTACCTACCAATCTTGGCCAACTCAGACAGATCAAATGACTCTTATCCTTCAGACTCTGGCTGACATTTAGAAGACCAATGCGGCTATGCAAAAACAGCACAAAGGCTAGATCACAGAGGTTCGCAATCAACTCGCCCAGATGGCAAATTCCCGCCACCCCGGTACACTCCCTTCGCAACCTCTGCCGAATCTAAACAACGTGCCGAACCAGAGGCGTGTTATGAACCCGAATCTGGGCCAAGCCCACATGATTTATTAGGCCCCTGCTGTTCCATCACCTGATGGGATGGAAGCTTCGACATCATATTCGAGATTTTAGTAGCAGCCACTTATTTTACCGACATCAAACCAGAACTAGGCAGGACTAAATTCAGCAACAACCCATAGTGGCAAAGCAACACAAGACCCACCTTACCAAAGCCACCTTCAGCCTGGTAGTAATCCAAGCCCTAGGATAGTCATCTCGGATACCCCTGTCCCTGATCAAGAACCTAGACCTATTCTAGAGGAACCATCAAGGGTTCCATTTCCCGAGGCCTTGACCAAGGGAAAGAGGACAACCAAATTCGTGGCACCTGAGGAGGACCTAGTCAAGCTCTTTGAACAGGTCCAGATAAACATCCCTTTGATGGATGCGATCCACCATGTACCGACTTACGCACGATTTCTGAAAGATGTATGTGCACCTAAACGTAAGCCGCAAACCAAAAGTGGGAGCCCAATCATATTATCAGAGCAAGCCAGCTCTGTAATTTTGAGCAAACTCCCACCTAAGGCAAAAGACCCAGGTACTCCCCTAATTTCCTGTACAATTGGTGATACCCAATTTGATTGAGCTTTATTGGACCTAGGAGCCTCCATAAACCTAATACCTACATCCCTACTTGACCATCTTTAGGAATCTGAGCTTAAACCGACAGAAGTGACATTACAACTAGCTGATTGATCTATTAAGTCACCTAAAGGAGTTCTTGAGGATGTCATTGTTAGGGTTCGGGATTTCTATTTCCTAGTGGACTTCATAGTCTTGGATATGGATGCTCTAGAAAATCCGAGGAATACACCGATAATACTAGGGAGACCCTTTCTGGCCACTGCTAGGGCCAACATAAATTGTGAGGAGGGCAAAATTGAACTGAAATTTGGGAACCAAACATTAAAGATCGACATCTTTAAGGCCCAACAAGGGATTAATTGCAAAGTTATAGAATAGATGTGTGATATCAAGGCAATGGTTGACGATCCGTATATTGAGGAAAACCTGACTACTTCTGATCAACCACAAAAGGATCAAAACCCGCAATCAGAAGAGTCCGAACTTGACCTAGACACACCCATAACTCCTCTTGTTCCTGACACGCACCCTGAATCACCCGCTGCTGCTGATAACCCTGTCCTGGAACTCAAGCCTCTTCCCGATCATCTTAAATACATCTTTTTGTGTTCCAATCAGACATTTCCTGTGATTATCAATTCTAGACTCACACCTGATCAGGAATCCCGTCTGATTACTGTTCTCCAGCAACATCTAAGAGCCATTGGATGGACTCTCGATGATTTGACTAGCATCAGTCCCTCTTACTACACACACCGTATCTATACTGAAGAGGGCACACGACCTTTTCGTGAAATGCAGAGACGTCTGAATCCTAATTTGTAGGAGGTTGTGAGAAAGGAGATCATCAAGTGGTTAGATGCTGGGATCATCTATCCGATCTCCGACAGTCGGTGGGTGAGTCCAATCCAGGTTGTACCTAAAAAGGTAGGACTCATCGTAATCACGAATGAAATCAGAGAAATCATACTGACTTGTGTGGCGAATTCGTAGAGAGTCTGCATTGATTACAGAAGACTCAATACCTCCACAAAGAAGGATCATTTCCCACTACCGTTTATTGATCAGATCCTCGAGAAACTAGCGGGAAATGCGTTCTTCTACTTTTTGGACGAGTACTCCAGTTATAACCAAGTTGCAATCCATCCTGAGGACCAAGAAAAGACCACTTTCACCTGCCCCTTCAGGACATACACATTCCGAAGGATGCCTTTCGATCTCTGCAATGTACCCGCTACTTTTCAGCAGTGCATGCTTCCATATTCTTAGATAAGGTAGGTGATTATCTGGAAGTCTTCATGGATGACTTTTCAGTATTTGGTGAATAATTTGATGATTGCCTCCTGCATTTGGTTCAAATCCTCAGGCGATGCATTGACGTGAATCTGGTTCTTTCCTAGGAAAAGAGCCATTTCATGGTGCTTGAAGGAATTGACCTAGGACATCTTATATCAGAAAAAGGCATCCAGATTGATTGAGCCAAGGTGAATCTGATTTCCAAACTCCCTATGCCTAGCTCAATCAAGGACATCCGATCTTTTTTGGGGCACGTCGATTTTTACCGTCGATTCATTCCTGATTTCTCAAAGATCGCGCACCCCCTGACCACTCTACTATCTAAGGATGTTCCTTTCGAAATCTCAAAGGAATGAACTCAAGCATTTGAAACCCTATGTGATCGAGTTACCTAAGCTCTGATCCTACAGTCCCCTGATTGGTCTCAACCCTTTGAGATCATGTGCGATGCATCTGATTTCGATGTAGGAGTGGTACTTGGGCAGAAAATTGACGGGAAACTCGTGGTCATCTACTACGCTAGCAAGACACTTGACGAGGCTCAGCGTAACTACACAGTTACGGAGAAAGAGCTGCTAGCTATAGTATTTGCCCTGGAAAAGTTCAGATCATATCTTCTAGGTTCCCGTGTTACCATTTACACTGATCACACAGCTATGAGGCATCTCCTTTCGAAGAAGGACACGAAACCTCGATTAATTCACTGGATCTTGCTGTTGCAAGAGTGTGACCTCGAGATTCGCAACAAAGCGGGAAAACAGAATGAGGTAGCTAATCACTTGTCCTGCCTTCCTTCTAATATTATCGACCCTTCCGGACCCATCATGGAACATTTTCTTGATGAGCACCTTCTGACTATCAGTACAGGGCTTCCATGGTTTGCTGATCTAGTAAACTACCTGGCATCACATCAAATCCCGTCTGATTGGCTGAAGGCCAAGGACAAATTACTTTCCGAGGCCAAGTATTAATTCTGGGAAGACCCATATCTTTTCCGCATCGGTGTTGATCAAATCATTCGATGATGTGTCTCTGGAGTGAAAATTCAAGACATATTGTCCTTTTGCCATGACCAGGCATGCGATGGACACTTCTCAGGTCATAAAACCGCAGCGAAAGTCCTCCAGTGCGGCTTTTATTGACCCACGATTTTCAAAGATGCATACAATCACTGTAGGGCATGCACTCGTTGCCAGACCTTAGGCAACATGAGCCACCGTGATATGATGCCCTTACAGCTGATTCTCGTATGCGAAATCTTCGACGTCTGGGGGATTGATTTTATGGGACCCTTTCCTATTTCGGACGGCTTTGAATACATTCTACTCGTTGTTGACTACGTGTCCAAATGGATCAAAGCCATTCCAACCCGAATCAATGATCATAAGGTGGTTATCAAATTCATTCATCAGAACATCTTTTCGTGGTTTAGGATTCCACATGCTATAATCTCTAATGGAGGGACCCATTTCACTAATGCTCAATTCAGGTCACTAATGACCAAATATGGGGTATCACACCGAATCTCTACTCCTTATCACCCCCAAAGTAATGGTCTAGCTGAGCTATCAAATCGGGAGATCAAGAAAATCCTCCAGGTTACAGTTCGACCTGACAGGAAAAACTGGTCATCTTGACTTCCGGAAGCTTTGTGCACTTACAGGACTGCCCACAAAACCCAATTAGGTATGTCGCCCTTTAGATTAGTGTACGGGAAGGCATGTCACCTCCCTATCGAATTGGAGCACAAAGCTATTAGGCAGTACGGACCTGCAATCTAGATCTTTCTAAGGCAGGAACCCATAGAAAGCTTCAAATGAGTGAGATCGATGAATTACGCCATGACACGTATGAGAACTCACGATTTTACAAAGAGCAATTTGAGGCCTTTCACGACAAGCACATATCCAGAAAGATCTTTCACCCTAGTCAAAAAGTCCTACTCTTCGATGCTAAGCTCAAACTGTTCCCAGGAAAACTCAGATCGAAATGGATCGGACCTTACCTCATCCGACGATTCAGTCATTGAGATCAGTCAACTCAGGTATGATTCAGAACCTTTCGTCGTGAACGGTCAGAGACTCAAATCGTTCATTGACCTGATTGATACAAATTTGGCTGAGGAATCCTTTACCCTCCATTCTCTCTGAGCTCATTGCACCCAGCCGATGGCGTAAAACTCAACGCTTAACAGGAGGCAACTCGTCATTTTTGGAAAACTCGAAACCTTTCTTGACACTCCTATGCTGAATTCATATTGCACTTTAGGGTTCATCCATTAGAATAGCCGACCCCACCTCAGGTACCCATACCCGAGCTTGAAATCATCCGCAACAGTCACCTCGACCCATTCGCCCACCTAGAACTTGTTCTAATGAATGATCTAAGCTGAACTCGAACCCACCTAATTTACAACGGGGACATTGCAAATCGTAGGCATGGGGGGGTATGAAAGTGTAAAACACTGTGAAAATCATCTCACAAGAAAAGGTTTCATCAAAAACAAAATCACATATTCCAAAAATACCAAGAAAATGAAAAATTCTTGAAAAAGAACAAAAAAGTTCTAGGAGGAGAGAAAATTTTGAGGCCATACAAATTTTTAGGAGAAAAAAAGGGAAAAAGTGAAAAATGTCAAAAAGGAGCATAAGTTGAAAAGAAAAAGAAAAGAGATAGTCATTAGTAAGAAATTAAGGAATTAACTGAGTTATAGACCATATCAAGAAAAAGAAAATGAAAGAAGTGCTAATGAAACATAGAAGAGATAAGTAGGAATGCTGATCTTAGGCCTCTTGGGCTATACTCCTAGGCTTAAAAATTCAAGTATCCGCTAAGATTTGGATAGTCCTCAAGAGGTTGGGGAAAATGCGAAGCTTAAGTATTAGGTCAAGGCTTAGGGAGTATTCAACCTCGTTAATTAACTTCTGGTTTGCGAGACTCAGTAACCTAAGCACCCCAATCCACACACAGTCTGGTTCAGTGCGCATAAGTATCAAAATCACGCTAATGCGTTTAAATTGTTCTGAAAAAGACGCCTAGATTAGGAGTGACCGATCAACACAAGTTGATTTGGACGAGTTCCCGGTGTGGAGAGTCAGGAAATTCCCCTCGAAGATGCGCAATGACATATCGTCTCCTCGGTGCTTATCTCCTAGGATATCTACATATCCTACTAGGGGCATGTAAGCAACCTGTGCTAGTTCAGATGCCATGGGCGGCATTATTACGAAATGTCAATTGCCAAGGTCTTGATTTAGCTACAGAACACCCTAAGCAGGATGATCTCGAAATCTCGAAAGCCAGGGTTCTGTGGGTTGCCATGGGCAGTGCTATCACGAAGCATCGATTGCCAGGGACCCTTCAAGGATTGATGATGGGGACTAGGAATCCAATACAAACCATGTTGTGAAGCCAATCCAAAGCTAGAAATAAAAAGAAAAGAGAGAGAAAACTCTCCAAACAAAGAAAATCCCTCTGTCGCTCTCTTACAAAAATGCACTGCAAACTGAACCAAGGCTAAAATATGTTACAAGCACAGGTGCTTTAATCGCGGAGTCCAATGAACCACAGGATAGTTCCTGTGAGCCTTAAAAACCTTCGCAGCAAACTGAAGCTAGAGCTGGTCAGGTCCAGATCTTGGTTGGTACTTGAGTACCTCTAGGCCTACTATCAGCATTCTAACCTAATCTACAAAAGAAAGCACACATCATAGTTTTTGAACGTCAAAGGAACTCATGGTCTAGAATCAAAGTTAAAACCTTAAAATTTTGCTAAGGGACTAGCAAAAGCTAGGCATGGGGTTATGATGGGAACACCATCATGAGCCCTAACTAGCTCATTTAGACCCAATGAAGAGAATAAAAGCTCCTACATAACCAACTGAAGGTCCTAATTCACTGCATAACCTTTCTGAGAGAAAAGCAAGAAACAAGGGGTAAAACTGTAATTTTACCATTGCAGTACAACAATGGGTTTTCTCAATGGCTAAACAAAGGTCAAAAGGTCTTAACAAGATAAAAAGTGAGTTGGATTTAACAGAAAAGGGTTTGTGTATACCCTGTGAATTAAATGACTTCTTGAAACCCTAAAACAGACCCACTTGATTAACCAAGGATCTGGTCAGGATAAAATTCACCTAAACCCTCTAAAAATCATATAAAAATACTATCTAGGATTTAGAACTTTCAATTTATCCATTGGAACCCATCTTGACCTAGAATGGGGTCTCAAACAGATATTTACCCTAAATTGGGTTTTTGCATAAATTTACAAGTCAAACGTGGTCAAACTGAAAATCCAACTTCACCATTGGATTCCTCAGGTCAAAATTAGTTTTATACCAAAATTTGGACCTAAGGGGAACTCGCCTTGACCTAGTTTGCAAAAAGGTCCAGCCTGATTACATTTGTACCCCTATCTTTCAAAAACCCTTACAAATGACCCCCTATCTTCTTCATCGTGTTCGTAATTAGGCCCCTCCGCCATTATAGCAGAGGAATCCTACTCCGGCGAGCTTTGGAAGGTGGTTTCTCCTTGATTGCTTAGAGAATCCCCTTAAAAATTGGAAGGGAGATTCTCTGAGAAAAACCCTCCAATATGAATCCAGTTTGATGCCCAAATTTCTTCCCAATCTCTCATGTGAATTCATGAGAGAATTGGGTCTCTTTTGAGTTTCCTTCTCCGATGAGCATACTTTGCTTGGAAGCTTGGCTTCCAAGCACAAATCCCCCACCAGAGATCTATTTAAGAAGCCCCAGATCCAACGGCATTCCCCAAGCTTGAATTCGACTAGAAACCCAATTAAATTCTTCTCTCTTCCTCCGGCCGATTCGCTCTTCAAGCTCCGGCGACCTTCCCTGCTCCCCCTCGTCGTCTGACCACAATACCAGTGGCAGACTCTTCTTCCTTGTTCTCGTCCACGTCGCACAGCACCTGCCGACGCCCTTGTCTCCCCTTCATCCTCGTCGACCATCTCTCCAGCGTCGACAGTACGCACCTGACGCCATCTTCGTCTCCCCTTTGTCTCCTAACATCCCAGATAAGCTCCCTTCCCCCTCTACTTTCTTCTCCACTTTCTATTTCCCCAAACTGACCTTTGCCACCCTCCATCACCCTCATCTCCTTCATCTTCGGCCACCACCTCTGGCGAGGCCACTCCACCACCACAAGCCATCCAACTCCTCGTCGATAGGTCCATAAGCATCCCCTCACTCCACTGAACATTTGCCCCCACTTCACACACCACTCCACTCACTCACGCACCTCACCGAACACACCCACACCTTCGCACACAGTGTGCCCTAGGCACGCTTGCACTGGTGTCCCCACGCCACGCCAACCACCACAACACATTCACCATGCCTCAGCGATGCTTCCTGAGTGATTTAACGTGGCCGCGAGGCCGTCTTGGTGATTTCAGGTAGCAGGTGTCATCCGCCATTGACGAAAAGCTTGAAGCAAGCTTGAGGTCGCTCCAGGCTTCGCCAGCTCCAGGTCCCTATCCTAGGTTGCGCGGAACACGCTCGCGCACAAGTCCAGACTCTCAATTCCAGTCGAAGACCATGGCAGTTGAGGCAATTGGAGGACCACCTCTGCTGTGAGTGCGCGAGAAGAAGGGCGCACGTTTAGTCCTACATCGGCGGCTACGAAGCGACCGAAGACGCATAAGTTGAATTTGTACCCATAGCTGTTTGCCTTCGAATCACAGGGTGAGCTCCCTCTCACCCGACTGACCCAGTCTCGTCCACGCTCACGCCCCGCGGACCTGGCTGACCCGACCCGACTTGCACTCCTCGCCCACCACCGCATGCCGGTGGGCCTGGTTCTGGGTACATACCCGACCCGATTACCCAAATACGTGTGGCTCTAGGAGACGAAACCTAAGAGAGAAAAAGAGGAGAGTGAGCATGGGTAGGGGGTAGGTTTTGCTACAGGCTGAAGAGAAGGAGAAGCTAAGCTGAAGAAGGAGAAGGAGAAGCAAAGCTGAAGAAGAAGGAGAAGCTAAGGGCCACCGCAGAAGAGAAAGGCAGAGAAGGAAGAAGCTGAAGGAAGGAAAAAGGCAGAGAAAGATCGTAGAGGAAGAAGACAGAAGCCAAAGGCAAGGAGAAAGAAGAGGAGTAGAAGCAGAAGAAGGAAGGCAAAAAGGTAGAAAGCTCGCAAGGGCAAAATAAGAAGAAGAAGAAGAAGGGAGGAGAAGACAGAGAAAGCTAAAGACAAAGAAAGAGAAGAAGAGGCAATAGAGAAAGAAGTGAAGAGAAGCAGAGAAAGAAGAAATCAGAAGAGCACTGTAGCATCAGTTTAAGTCATTTGATTTATAAATCAGACATCCAATTTTTAATTCATATTCATATACATTGAGTTATTTAGTATTTTGTGATCTACATTGCCATTTACTCCCATATTTTTGCACTGTGATATTGATATTATTGCATATTCTTTTAAATTTTGAATTGTGATCATGATTTCTAAACATCAATTTGCTCCCTGTGTTCGACCTCGGACTTCAAATTCGAGTAATAAAATTGTATTTGTTTTGAACGCTTTTCAGCTATACTACAACGCGATACTCTTAAATACCAATTTAGCGCTCACAAATAGTAATCGTTGTCATCGTCTTCTCCGACGTCATCAACCTCCATCCATCGAGCAATCCACGCAAACATCACCCTCCCCTCGCACGGAACTTTTTGGAGAAGCCTCCTACGCCATTGGATTTAAGATCCAATGACCATTGAGCTCCAATCGAATAGCACCCTCTCACAACCAAGAAAACGTTGAAGGCAAAGAAGAGTCTAACTGTTTAGTCCCACGTCGTGGAGATCAAGGGCTCAAACTCGTGCTTAAAAGGAATTTGTTGCATAGGCTTATCTCTCATGATACTGAGGGTCGGGTCCCCACCTCACATGCATGCATGCCCGCACACAAGTAGGCCCGCCTGAACCAGCTTTGGGTCAAGTTTTGAACCGATCTGGGGTGGCTTTTGGTTTGGATTTTGGCATGCATTGAGGTTGAGGCTCTTTGGCTGAATCTCTCTAAGTGTTGCGGTCGGCTTAAGCTTAGTTGAAAAATAACAATTTTTTGGCTTTCAACACTCATTTATTTTTGAGTCATGATGTCAACATTCATTGAGTAATATGTTTATTTTTGCATCAAGCTCTTATGCCTCATTTTATTCACTTGATTAGTGGTTTGAATTGCGATTAATTTTCTCCCTAAGACGACCTTGGACTCACAACTTCAAGACGATGGTTTCTTCATTTTATGTTTTTTTTAGTTCTTTTGTGCTTCTATGCATTTTCTATTTTTTGTTGATTAGAATAGATGACAAATTAATGTTTTGAATCTTATATTTGATATTGTGGTTGTGATGTTTTTGGAAAGATAGAATGCAATAATATTTGTGTTTCTTCTTCCTTCTTGTTTTCTTCTTCTTCTTCTTGATTTCACAACACCTCCTGCCTTCGCTTGGTTGGCCATTCCCCTTAGGTCCCTGCCACCACCTCGAAACGACCACCCAATAGAAGCCCTAACACTAGGCTTTCCCCTCTAGATCTTCTCTTCTTTTAGCTAGGTTTGATTTGTTTCCAAATAATGTTGCATAGTTTTGATCACTTAGTGTAGTGTTTTTGCTCATCCATTAGTTAAGTCATCTCCTTGTTTGAAAGAGAAAAAAAGAGACAAAAATAGAATAAGGAAAAATGAAAAACAAATACATCCATCCCATGGTCATCCCTCCTTCATCCTACATCCTGCACAATCGCAATTCTTTAGAAAATACACATCTTGTCGAGGTCATGCGCACATCCACGTACACCTTCACATTATACATCTTCTAAGATATCACCTACATCCTCCATGAGCATAACACCATAGATGAGGTCATGATGTGGGAACTTCACATCCGCTAGATCATTCACTTTAGGTCATTAAAAAAAAAACAAAAAGTAAAAAAATAGAAAAGAGAAAAAAAGGTAAAAAAAAAAAAGAGTAGAGTAGGATCGAAGCAAGGATGAGAAACCGAATTAATAGAGATTGGATTAAAAGTTTCCCCCTTGTGGAGAACACAACCAGACTCACCGCTAGACTCATCAATTAGGAGTTCATTAAATTGATTAAAAAGAGACAAATTCAGGTGTAGTCACACTACAATGATCAATTTTCTAACAATAAAATCACCTAAGATGCTTCTATTTTAGTAACCTGTATTTTGCTAAAAGATTCCTAAATTGGTTGTTTGTAAAATGGGTACCCCCATCACTAATCAGAGCTCTCGGAACCCTAAATCTGCTAAAAATGTTCTTAACAAAAGTCTATGACCACTTTCTACTCATTGGTCTGAGTCGAGATAGCTTTAATCCATTTGGACACATAATCCACAGCTACTAGAATTTACTGGTGTAACGTCCCAAAACTCAGGTCTCGAGTCATTTTAGAGTGGTTCAGGTCACTTCAAACCCATAGACACGATCGCGGTTCGATGCAAGTACAAGCACCTCTTGAAATTGCCAAAAATGCATATTTTGAGTCAACCCTAGTCAAACCTAATCAAAATGGTGCCATTTATGATACCATTGGATTTCTTTCATCGCAAGCTTCGCAACGACGCTTATTTCGCATGAATTTGAGGTGTATAGATCAAGTTATGACCAAAACAAGTAAAATAGGACCTAAATGTAAGGTGAACGTAACCTAAGGGGTATTTTTGGTATTTCACTCCACTAATCCTAACCCTAAATTGAATTTGGGCCTATAAATATGTCCTCTTGGGATTTAGGTCATCATTAGCACTTAAGGGTCTTTAAAACCTAAAGAGAAAAGGAGAAAGAGTTAGATTTTCATTAGAAAAATCTATTTAGGGTTCGCAGGGACCTTTTTGCAATAGCAGAAATTGTGGGCTTCCCACGGAAAATTTCACAAAATTAAGTGACGACTGTGGCTACACACAGCATGGGCGAGAAGAATGGCGGTGGCATGCGACGAGCGAGTAACACGTGGCACGCAGAAGGGTGTTTGCACGCGTGCCTTCTCATAAAGAAGGGATTATGCGGGGGCGATCTGCGCCGCTCAATCACTAACCATGGCAATTTCATGGCTGGAAATGAGAGTGGGAATAGCAATCCTGAGTGCACGGTGGCAGCCAATCAAGTGCTGACATGTGTTAGTGCGTGGACCGGTTGACTAGTCTGACTGAACCAATTGGTTCAGCGACCCCTCACGCTATTTTAAGTAATTCGAGGGCTCCCCAACCTCGGATTTCAACAAATAAGATACCGTTGGAATCGTCTCGACGCGTACTATGCATTGTTATAGTTTATTTCCATTTTTAGTATTATTTTCTTAGTGAAAAATTAGAAACGTTCCTAAGTGATTCTTATCTTATGTATGGTCCGTGTGAATCGAGATTTGTCCCTAGTGCGTGCACAGATTGCAAGGTAAGCGTAGCGACTGCACCCAGGACATATGTGCACAGTTTGGAGTCACCTTGACCCTTCGCTGATGCTAGGTAGAGCAGTTTACCCTCCTTGTATCTCTAGTTCATTTTCAAGTGATTATGGACCTATCTTGCGTGGCTTTCTTCGCATCTATCTCACGAGTTAGCCTGAATCCATCCTTTACTAAGTTGGAACCCTAGTTGAGTATTTCACTCTGATTTTGGGTATTTAATATGAAATAATACAACATTACAAGATTGAATAAGAATAAGTGATCTAATGTACCCCTATCATCACATGCATGAAACAAACTCCATTTTTCATAAAACAAGTTCTGTTGTGTTTGTTAATTAATAAAAAATATAGGACCTCTGGCATAATTTGGAAACTACCTATAAACTAATAAGTTGGAGGATAATGTAAATATTTAGTAATCTTGGACTTAATAAGTGAAATTGTTAGTATGATTTGGTTTGATGACAATAAATGATGTAGTTATCTAAAATTGATTAAATAATCAATATGACAGTTTAGTTGGGACTCAAAGGATGGATAACTGATTTTAGCCCACTACTCGCCGTATTTAGCTATAGTTTTGGTCTATTAGACCAATTTTGGGCTGGTTTAGGGAGTTGTTGGCCTCCCTATGACTCTGTGGTTAGGCTTAGCAGCCAACTAGGATAGCGGGATGCGTGGCTCGAGGTTTGGGGCTAGTTTCTTTCTCGACCGATGGGAGAGTCATTGGTTGTCTGTGGTTTATTGTACATAGCACTTGTACGTGTTCACGCTACACGACATAGAAGCCACCCCTTTCCACAATTACCTCAGGGTGACAGAGAGTGGTGCTTTGATAGACACACGACATCTTCTCGGCCAGGAGGATGGCTTAAACCGATCTTGCATAGCAGGAAGTCACATGAGATCGTCTCATTCACCGAGATGTCAATTGACGGATTATGGATTGTAATAACATGGGCTAAATGCATAAGCAAAATTGAATAAATAATAATTAATAAATGAATTAACTACCGATACAGTGCCCTTTTTCTTTTACTCAAGTCTCTGTTGTTACTTTGTCATAGTTGTTCTACTTTACTCAGCTTTTACTGACATGTTCCTTGAGTTCCATACTCAAGTGTTGCTGAGCTGTCGGGTGCAGCGGTTGCTGTCGGTTCGTCTACTACAGTATCAATCCTACTTTAGGAGACGGTCTATTCTGAGCCAGTGACTTTTTAGCTTTGTTCTTTTCCACTGTTAGATTTTTAATTCATGTCTTTTGGTGATTGTACTAGCACTTGAGCACTCTTTACCTTTCTATTTTCTATGGTGGATTTTATTATGTTTGTCAACACTTTATTTATTTCAATTTAACTCATTATGAATGAATGTTTGGCTATTGATGTTCTATGATTATGTGCCGGGTAACTACGACCTTGTGGTTGGATTGTGCTAGTTATTAGCACACGGTGACTCGAGTTCCGTCGACTGGCAAAACTTGGGTCTTCACAACTTGTTTCCAAAGGAAGGGGTAAAAGGTCCTATGAAATCAATTCCCCAAACATCAAAAATTTCAACAATTAATATGGGGTTTAAGGGCATCATTTCTATCTTGGTCATGTTTCCTATGAATTGGCATCGGGTACATGATTAAGATAATAGGTGGGCATCTCTAAAGGTGGTTAGCCAATAAAATCTTCTTTGCAAAACCTTGGGAATCATGTACTTTCCTGAAAAATGTCCTCCACAAGATGAAGTATGGTAGAAATTCAAAATACTATGGATTTTATTTTCAAGGATACATCTATGGATAATCTGATCAACACAAATTCTAAAAAGTTCAAGAACTTCCAAAAAATAGTACTTAGCCTCAAAATAAAATTTCTCCTTCCTTTGCTTAACCCAAGCCTCAAGGATACTTCTTATGTCTAAGTAGTCCATAATATTACCATACTAGGGATTCTTGACACTTGAAATAGCCAAGATAGTCTACTTCAAGAAAGAGTCAGCAATGGACAAAGTTGGATGAGGATCATCAACTAGGGTCTTGTAAAGATGATCTGTCACTACATTCTAAGTCCTAGTTTTGTCCTTAATTTCTTGGTTGAACTCTTGTAGTAAGAGGATCCTCCTAATCAGTCTTGACTTGCTATCCTTCTTAGCTAGGAGATGTTGCAAGGTAGAGTGGTCAGTATAGATTATAACACGTGATCCTAAAAGATAGGCTCAAAACTTCTCTAGGGCAAATACTACAGTTAGTAGCTCTTTCTCAGTGGTGGTGTAATTTCTTTGGGTTTCATCTAGAGTTTTGCTAGCATAATAAATCACGATAGTTTTCTATCTATTTTCTAACCCAAGATGGCACTTATGGCAAAATCAAAGGCATCACACATGATCTCAAAGGGTGCAGCCTAGTTTTAGGGTTGTAAGATCGGGGCTTGGGTAACAAATTGCTTCAGTGAGTCAAAGGCCTTTAAACATAAATCATTGAAATCAAAAGCCTGATCTTTGGCTAGTATGTTGCTTAAAGGACTAGCAATCATGGAAAAGTCCTTAATAAATCTTTTGTAAAACCCACACATCCAAGAAATGATCTTACTTGTTTTGCAGATGTGGGTGGTGGGAGTTTAGAAATTAATTCCACCTTAGCCTTATCCACCTCAATTCCTTTAGAAGAGACTACATGTCCTAGTACTATCCCTTCTTGGGCCATAAAGTGGTTCTTGTTCCAGCTAAGGACCAAATTCACCTCAATGCATTTCTTTAATATTTTCTTTGAATTGGTTAAACAGGAATCAAATGAATCTCCAAAGATCAAAAAATCATCCATAAATACTTCCATAAAATCCCCTACCATGTCTGAGAAAATAGCAAGCATGCACCTTTGAATGGTCGTAGGTGCATTGCACAATCCAAAGGGCATCCTACAGAATGCAAAGGTTCTGTAGTCTTTTGGACTTATAGGAGATTGATTATATCTTGAATAACCATCTAAGAAATAAAAATATTTTTATCCAGCTAACCTTTCCAGAATTTGATCAATGAATGATAGGGGAAAGTGATCCTTCTTAGTGGCTGAATTTAGCTTCCTATAATCAATGCAAACTCTCCAAATGGAAGCTATCTTAGAAGGTATAGACTCCCTGTGTTCGTTAGTGATCACAATTAACCCAGCTTTCTTAGGGACTATCTGGATATGGATAACCCAAAGGCTATCAGATATGGGGTAGATTATCCCAACATCAAGCCATTTAATAATCTCTTTTTTTACCACTTCTCGCATATTCAGGTTTAGTCGTCTTTGAGGCTCATGAGGTCTTATTCCCACTACAAGATAAATCTTATGGGTACAATAGAAGGGACTACTTCCCCTAAGGTCAAATATGGTTCAACCAATTGGCCTTTTATTTCCTCCCAGAACCTTAATCAATTGGCATTCCTGCTCCGTAATCAAATGGGCATTAATAGTCATCGAAAGGGTTTGATTAGGTCCCAGAAACACATACTTTAGATTATTTGGGAATCAAAAGAAGAGAACTTCAATGCCATTGTAGGCACAAATTTGTTTGTTTTCACACCTTGTTTCAGCTGATAGTTCTAAGGAAAAGATGTCCTTTCTATTCTGGGTATGTTATAACTCCAGAGATATGACTAGACAGAGACCAAACCCTTGATTGCATCTTCACCTTGCAAACTACACAACTGTTAGGATGCAACGACTACCCTGTCTATGCGGCAGCAACCTTAGGAGTGAAGTCAGAGTTGGTGAGTGTACCAGTGGTTTGGGAATACATTAACGTGTTTCCGAAAGACCTCCTAGAACTTCCACCTGATCAAAAGATTGAGTTTGAGATCTCGCTCATTTATGGAACAAACCCAATGTCGATCACCTCATGCCAGATGGAACTTGTAAAGCTAAAGGAATTGAAGACATAGCTTCAAGAACTACTTGAGAAGGTATTCATTACACCTAGTGCTTCACCTTAGGGGGGCTCCTGTATTATATGTGAAGAATAAGGATGGTACCTTATGCCTCTGCATTGACTACCAATAGTTGAATAAGGTGACCATCAAGAACAGGTATCCTCTTCCACGGAATGACGATTTGTTCAACTAATTACATGGGGCCATGGAGTTCTCCAAGGTCGATTTACGATTGGGCTACCACCAAGTCAAGAATCAATGAAGGAAATGTACCAAAGACTATCTTTAGGATGCGCTACAGCTATTATGAGTTCTTGATGATGCCGTTTGGATTGACGAATGCTCTGGCCACACTCATGGACTTGATGAACTGGATCTTTAAGCCGTATCTGGACTACTTCATCATGGTGTTTATTGGCACCGTATTCATTTACTCCCATGATGAGGCACAACATGAGCAACACCTTCGTTTGGTCCTCAAGTCTCTGAGAAGGCAGAAGCTGTATGCCAAGTTTAGCAAGTGCAAAGTCTAGCTAGAAGCGGCATTCTTAGGCCATGTGATCTCAGGCATAGTGATTTCTATTAACCCTGCCAAGGTTGTAGTGGTGATACAATGGGAGCAGCCCATGACCATTACAGAAATACGTAGCTTCTTGGGCTTGGTAGGCTTTTCAAAAATTGCCCTTCCATTGATGCAGCTGACATGGAAGGATACACCTTTTACTTGAACCCATGAGTGTGATGCCAACTTCTAGATGTTTAAGGAAAGCTAACATTTGCCCCTGTGTGTACCATACCTGACAGTGGTGGTGGATTTATGGTATACATGGATACCTCACACTAGGTGAAAGTACATACTAGAGGGGGGGCGAATTGTGTGGGAAATAAAATGTTAAACAATTCACAAAATAAAATTCAATCGACAAAACATTCACCATAATGCATAAGAGATTTTTAGGTGAAAACTCAACCCAGGTGAAAACCACCACTTAAGTCTCTCAACTTAGGATTTCCCGATCTACCGACTTGATCAAATCCAATAACGTATCACTTAAACGAGGGTGATATAACTTCAATACAATCCACACTACTTTAACTGAGAGTAGTGTACCTCAAACCCTCTTCTTTATGAAGAGAATTTTGTCTCATGAAGGAGACTGGAATTCACCACATGAATACCCAACCAAATAAAGAGAAAATAAAAAGAAACCAATAGAGCCCCAAAATGTAGTTTAAACTAAGCTACTATAGGAAAAGTGACTTCCCTATGGTGGAAGTGAATAGGTGTGAGTGGCGCAGCAAGTTAGTGCTCTCGGATGTGAAGTATAAGGCTTTGAGAGCTTGTACACTATCTTCTTTTGATTTCTTCACAAAATGAACCTCATAGTGGAAATTATTATCTCAAGGGGGTGTTTGGCCAAGGAGAAGTCCTCTTCTATTTATAGAGGACTTAGGAAGGTTCATGAAAACTTGGGAGAAGGCTTCTAATCATTGGGACTAATTCCAAAAAAAAATTAGGCTAAAATTAGGGTCATTATTAGGTCTGATAGCATAATCAGATGACTGAAAATATTGCCAAAGGTCTTATCAAGGTATATTGGAAGTCTGACTATAGTTTTGGACATCTAATTCTAAATGATGATTTTCCTAGATTTGTTTGAATTTAAATAGGGATCTTCTCAATATAGATTAGATGTCTGATTGTGAATCTTAAGATGCCTGGGTGAATTATTATACGTCTAAGACTAAGTGGGTTCATTCCTGGAAATGACTAGATCCAAACAGGGATCTAGTGCAAAGTGATCAAACGTCTTATTGGACGTCTTGACAAGCTATTGGGCGTCTGATGATAAAAGTAACTTTTGGGAATTGATTTCCCGAGAAGCTAATGGTTAGACTTGGTCTGACAAGGTCCAACGTCTCTTTATCAAACGCCTAGAAGGCTCTCTAGGAATAATATTAAAATATGGATTAAGTGTCTCGAGGTTATTGGTCTGACAGAGCTATTAATAGGCTAACGGTCTATTATTGCACGTCTGTCAAGGTTGTCTGATGTCTGAATGTGTGTTTGGAAATAGGTTAGGACGTTTGGGAATTAAGTATGCAAACTAAATGTTACAAGTCTTAATTATTGGACATCTGATCTAGACATCAGACGACTTAAAATACAATATCAAACGTCTAGGAAACATGTTGGACATCTAATAAGGTGATCTGATTACTATTTTGACTTTTCTAATAGGCTCAAGGTTTTTCCTAAGTGTCCTAATGAAGGATAAGTGTTCCTAAGACTAAGGTACTTATATTTTGAGTTGTTTACAAAAAATCTAAAGAAATGAAAAGAGCAACAACAACATAAAGATTACAACGATAATTTCTAAGTCCTATTCTTCTTTTTCAAGCTTTAGAGCTCAACTCTCCTTCATCGATCTTCTTCCTCCATAGCTCCTTGATCCTTTTCTCCTCCATCAGGCTCCTCCATGATCTTGAGCTTGAGATCTTTCACCCTTGCTACCATTTGCACTTTGACCTGAAAACTAAATCCCAAATGCAAATGTTAAATCACAAGCATTTTGTTATTATCTAAATTAATGATCATGGTATACATGCACCAACACTAGGGACTGTGTTGTGTGTTGATACAACATGGGCACATGGTCACCTATGTTTTGAAGCAACTAAAGCTACATGAGAAGAACTATCTAAAGCACGAATAAGAGCTGAAGACTGTACTTTTTGCCCTAAAGATTTGGCACCATTATCTATATGGCAAAATGATCGAGCTTCACACTAATCATAAGATCTCGACGAACTTGTTCGATTAGAAAGAGCTTAACTTAAGACAACGACACTGGATGGAACTTCTAAAGGATTATAACTACTCTAATATTTACCATCTAGGGAAGGGGAATGTCATGGAAGATGGTCTTAGTAGAAAGCCTCCAGCTCAATTGGTAGCTCTTCAGGTGCAGAGATGGAACCATATAAGCAAGGCAACTCGTTGGAGACCGTTGTAGGAGGTCGGTTACTTGGGAGAGTTTATGCTTATGAGATGGACATGACCCTCATTGGTAGATCGTGTTATGAACACCCAAATGGATAATGTAGAGTTGCAAACTCTCCGTGATCAAATCCTTGCAAGAAACCCTAAAGAGTTCACCTTCGTAGATGGAGTGCTTCAACTCCATGGCAGGCCGTGTGTTCTGTGAGATGAGTCACTTTGATGGGAGTTGTTATCAAAGGGTCCTGTTAGTTCAACCTCCCCTAAATAATGTTTTGATGATTTTACAAAATAAAGTAAAAGAAATAAATACTGGACAAACCATATTTCTCTATCATAAGTCCATTGCAGGTTCCACCATCTCAAAGTCAAAGTATCAAAGGATGAAGAAATGTTTTATGTGTAGGTCTTAGGTTTTATTGTATGGTCTTACAAGAGTTGTATTTTTCTATTTATTAAGTCTAGAAGGAGTTGTAAAGAGCCCCCAATGAACATATATAATCTCTAGACTTAGGCACTCAACACTTAGGAAAAAATTAGAAACAAAAACCCAACTCAAAAGCATCCATCAGACGTCCAAACTACTTTCCAGACGTCTGATATCTCACTATAAGTCATCTGACCTTTTCATCAGACAACCAAACACACTTATCCTGGCCTTAAAATTTTAAGCACTTAGGCTCTAGACATTTAGACTTAACTCCAGATGTCCATAGAACAATTTAAACGTCTGGTAAGTCTGTCAGATGACCTAAGATCGTACCATTGGTATAATCATTTTCAAATCCCCTTTTGTCAGATCATATCCAATGATAGGATTTCTTTACTCTTTGTTCCAGACATCTGGATATGTCTCCAGACGTCCAATAATGGAACGTTATAGCTAAACACCCTATGAATATTTGTCAGATGAAATCTTGCTTTTTGGATTTGCAAGAAATATAAAGCCCAAGATCAACTTGACATTCAGACATCTAGAATCTATGTCAAACATTTGGTCTGACGTCTGACCCTTAAACACTAGAACCTTTTTTGGACCTGGTTCAATCCAGGAACCGATCCACACTAGATCAAAAGTCTAATATTTTTGTCAGACGTCTTAAAATGTTATTCTAGACATCTAACTTAGAACCCTATCTCCAACCAAGGAATTCCAGGGACTGAACCTCAAGATCACACAACTAATGAAATCATAGGACATCTGATAAGACTTATCAGACGTCTGACCGAAAAATCAGTCGTCCGATTCTGCTGTCAGAGTCATCATGAGCCTAATTTGATTTGAATTTCAACCCAATCTCTTGGGATATGCCTCCAACTGCTAGGAGCCCTCTCCCAAGCCTTCTTGAAGGTTCTTAACATGCCTATATATACCTCCTAACTCCTCTTAGGCTAAACACACCATTGAAAGATAAATTCCACAAGCAAGCACTTGCACTACTCACTCTAATGCCCCATTATTGTGCAAATCTATTCCTTGGGCAAACACCCACTCCTTTCCTACTATGATATTGCTATCATCTCAAGGAGTACTCTCACCATAGTTACTAAACTCTTATATATCTATTTGGGGAGCTCTATAGGGTGTATTTTCATTTTAGTTTTTATATTCTGCTATACTCGGGTATCCAACCTATCGGATCCCTGTCTCTTTCTTGTGAAGGGAGAAACCTGCATTTTGGGATCGGAGGTGAGATTTGTTTTTGAAATACACAACCCTCGTTCAAGTAGTGTTGTTAATGAATTGATCACTAAGTGATCAGAAATCCTAAGTCAATATTTGACTTAGGTGGTGGTTTTCTCTCGATTTTAGGTTTTCACCTAAAAACTATTGTGTTATTTATGTGATTGAATTTTTATTTGCCAATTATATTTTCAATTTCACTATTCATCCCCCTCTAGTTCAATTTCAGCTTCTTGTAGCAAACTCATCATCCATCCAAGGAATAATATGATGTATTAAAACTTCAAGAAGGACTTTTGGTGGTAGGGTTTGAAGAAGGATATAGGAAAATTTGTGAAGCAATGCTTGATATGTCAACAGGTGAAGGCAGAACATCAGATGATGAACAAATATTTATTTATCTAAATAATGGAAAACAATGATAGTAAGGGGATAATCGAACCTAGTTAGCTCATATTCTATATATCTACACTTAGGTCAAATTGCATGCATTACGGGTTATTTTTGTGTTGATGAGCCCATTTTTGGTTTAGTATGGTAATTCATGTTTATTATGTAGGTTGGGCCAGGATTGTAGAGAGAAATGGAAGACAGAGCCAAGGTCGAGCAACAAATGGCTCAAAAATGGTCAGAAATGGAGTTCAGGACCCCAAAAACCTAATTCCATGCAAAACCCTAACCCTAATCCTAATGTGGCCCACATCCAAGATCTTCCACCAAAGCAAATCCACTTGAAACATTCTTCGAACTTAAATCAATCAAGAAGATTCAATTTCCAATCAATTGACTTGATTGATTTGGCCTTCCTTAAATCTCTCCATGTGAACATGCCACCATTTCCACCTTATTGTGTTCACATGGATGCTACTTTAAAAACCCTAAGGAGGCCCCTCCATGCCACCTAGAAAAGCCTCCATGTGTTGGATGTCCACTATGTTCTAGAAGGATTACTTCTCAAGTTCCAAAAGCCAACTTTCCTATTTCATGAAATCCCAATCCTAATAGGAATCCTAATTGCCTACTTTCCTAAATTCTAAAATCCTAACTTAGGCACCAAGGAAACCAACTGTCCACCACCTTATATGGATGTCACTTCTTGCCTATATGTATCCCTGCATGCCACCTTTGAAGCTTCCTACATCTCCCTCACTTCCAACTCCACCACCAACAAAACCCTAATCCACCACCATCATCCAACACCCTCCAAGCATTCCTCCACCCAAGGCCCATCCACCACCATCCTCAAACCACCCTAGCCAACCACCATACTCCACCAAACCAAGCTTGGAAGTCCTTTCCATTGCAGTTGGCTCTACATCTCCACCCAACTTTGAAGGAAGATCTAGTTGCAAGAGAATTTCTACGAAGAGGATTCAATGAGGATTGCAAGGATCTTTGCAATACTTGGATCACATGAGGAAACTACGAGAAGTCTTGCACCACCACATTGAGAAGCCATCAACTTCATCTCAAAGTGTTGTAAGGGTTTTACTTACACTTCTTGGTATTATTTTTGTGTAGAACACTTGGTTTGTAATTCAATGAAGATGTCTATTTCTTTTGAGATGTTGTATTTGGTTTATCTCATCATGAGTGGCTAATTTTGTTTCACGTGCAAGTTAGGGGGTAGAATTGATGTGTATGTAATCGTAGATGGGTTAGATGCTCTTGTATGGTTCCTAAAAAACTAAGTTGTTCCATGCACGCATGTTTTTGTATAGGATAGTCCAAGCCTACAACCTTGAGTTCGAGTTAGATTATAGCCTTAATGGATTCACATGGGATGGGACAAGCCTAGGAGAAAGCAATCATTACTAATTAACTCATCTAATTATATTTTTCTAATCGATTCTACTACCCGAAGCTCCACCTGAACTTTCACATCGATTGGTTTCTGTTTCGCAAACTTCCACTTTCTAACTTCTCATAGTTATTGAAGTTTATTTTTCAAAATTTTTATAGTGGTTTATAGTTATTCAAAAATCTTCAAATTTTTTTTGGAGTTATGTCTTTAGGTAAGGAAGAATTGTAACAAATTTCATAGCTAAATTGTTTGTAGATAAAAAGATAAAATTTGTGTACTAAGGGTCATACTAAAAACAAAACCTGAAAATTATAACTTTTTGTATTTTTAGATAATTAATTATAACTTTAATTTGCGTGAAATTAATGGCATAATTTTCCTCACTGAGTCTAATTTCTAAGAAAAAATCTCTATATTTTTCTAGGGTTCGTGGAATCAGGTTACTGTTGACACAAGCAACAAGGGTCAGAATAGTTCTTTTGCCCTTCTTGCCATAGAAAATCCCACAAAATTATGAAAATACTTCCAAAAATTCTAAAAAAATTCTTAACTTGTCTAATTAATTAGACAACACAACCATATAATCTCTCTGAGGGCTAGACCCAACTCACCCTTTATGCGATATAATTAAGCCAGTTTAAATTTTGGTATGCTATTTTTCGGCTTGAGCTTTGACAAACACAAAATTTCGACATCATTTCCAAGGAGGTTTTACATTGTGTTTATTTGATTATTAGGAAGAATTTTTGTCTATAGCATAGTAATTGCATTCATCTTGCATTCATGGGCCTTAGTTTTGTTTGTTTCTTGCAGGTTCGCGAGATTCATTGCGGTGCGCAAAAGTAGGTCACAAGGAGTTTGTAGGTTTTGTACACGAGGAGGCTCACCTTAGATTAGGATTTTGATTTTTATTTTTAGAAACTTTGTATTAGGTATTTTTTTGTGAAGGATTGACTTTTTGGGACTTGTAATAACTCTCTAAACTCTCTCTCTCTCTCTTCCTCTCCCTCTCTCAAACTCTCTTTGATTGATTGATTGCCTAATTGATTACTTACACATTAAAAGAGAAAACTTTCACGCAAAAGAGATCCACGCATATTGAGAAGTACCATACCCTAGGCATACATTGTAAAATTTCTTGAGTTGCCTCTAGATTTATATTTCTTGTCAATTTACATCTCGAAGAGAGTAGGAGTCAAGTACGCATTCTCTTACTTACTGAGCTGCCTATCCATTCATTTGCATGCATAGTTTTTGGACTTAAGCTTTAAAGGAAATAAGAATCTCACTTTGTGTGCATTGAAACTTATCTTTAAGAGAGAACCCTTAAAAGTCCATTAACTATAGGAGGAACCTTAAAAGATTTCCACGATTTGATAAAGGCCTTGCTTGTGATTTTTATCGTTGTGTTGCTTGCATGCATTTTTCACATGAGCATGCACATAAGGTCACCAAGAGGGAATTAGTCTGAGGTCAACAAGTATGTCTCACCCATATCTCGAGGATTCTAACGGTGATCGGGCTCAACTTGAGACTCTTTCTGTTATTGACTTAGGTCTTTCTACCTCATCTCTCTACATCACAGGAAGAAGTTGGTCGAAGGTCAACATGTCCATCTTACTTACAACTCGAGGAGTCTGGTGGTGAGCAAGCTCGAATTGAGACCTTCTTAGTCCTGTTAGTGGGTGCTCCTAAAGAACGTCATAGATCAGATATTAGGGTGTGTAACTATATTGCTTACTCATTTTATCACCTTCAAATTACATTAATTCTGAAATCAAAAGAAGGTAAAAATAAGTAATCTATTTTGTGTTTGTCCACTGGGTTTTCTTACTATTGTATGCTTGGTAGGCGTTCACTAGCCCTAAGGTTGACATACAGATCTGATCTTGAGAAGCTTTTAAGAAACCCCAACTAAGATCTAGCTATGGTTGAGGAAGAACCCAAAGTACCCCATGTTAGGGAAAACCTAAGAACCTTGAAAGATTATTCCTACCCAATGATTATCCCAATGACAATCTTAGAAGACCTCAAGGAAGCACTCCATCGTACGAAATCAAGAGTAGTACCATTCAGTTTCTCCCATCCTTTTATGGGACAAATCATGAAGACCCATATAGGCACTTGGAAGAGTTTTTCGAGGTCTGCTCCACTGTCAAGATTCAAGGCTTTCTTGATAAAGCCTTAATGAGGAGCCTATTCTCGTTCTCCCTCAAAGACAACGCTACGCACTAGTAACACATTAAATGAGAGCTATGTTACATGGCCGACCCTTAGAGCTAAATTCTTGAAGAAATACTTCCCAATGAGCAAACCAATCACTATGGAAGGGCCATCATAGGATTCTTACAACAAGAGGGGGAACAATTCTATGAGACTTTGGAGAGCTTCAAAGACCTTCTTAAGATGTGCCCACATCATTGATATTTCTATATTTATTAACATTAATTATGCCTAAAAAATGCTAATTTGAGGGTGAATTAGGTTAGAAATCATTTAGTTAGGTCAAACTATTCATTTTGGTACATTTTGTAAATATTACATTCTTTTTTATTTTTATGCAATTTTCCCTAATATATATCTGGTACCTTGATGTCTGTGTTATAATTTGTGGAAGTACCAAGTTTGGAGTAATTTGGAGCCTTATAGATTAGGGATTTGAAGTTGAGCTCATTTATGTGAAGAGGTTGAGCCCATTTACACATGTGAACCCTAGCCTAATTAACCTTAAACCTAGCCCAATTAGGAACCCAATTTTCCCTAACCCAAGACCCAATTAGCTAGCCTAATTTCCCACCTTAGGTGGCCAAGGTTTTTAGACCTGGGGTGGTGATTCCTAAAGGAGATTTTAAGATCAAACCTGCTTTCCTGAACTTAATCATACATTTCCATGGCCTCCCCAAGGAAGACCCATTTAGCCACCTCAAGGAGCTGACCGTCCTCGCCCAAACTACTCGTTCCCGCAATGTGCGAGAAGATCTATGGCTTATGAGGCTCTTCCCTTTGACATTGAAAGACAAGGCCACCTACAGGTTCAGGACTGTAGGTAGACCAATCACTACCTAGCCTCAACTCAATAGCACATTTCTAAAAAAATTCCTTCCTATAAGTCGTACTAATGCTCTTCAGTGATCCATTACAACCTTTCAACAGAAACAAGGTGAATCACTGTGTGAGTGTTATGACCCGACCCGGATCCATGCGAGAACCAGGCCAGACCGTGCCAACTATCCTAAGACCTGGCCATCCAGCAAGTAATAGACCAAAAAATAGAGTAATATTCTCATGCACCATAGCAACAAAATAATTAAATGATAGGAAAGCAGTAAGATAAACCACGACCCGCAAGAGTACCAAGATAATGGAATAGAGTTCACACCTAGCCATCACATCACAAAGATAAAATAAAGAGCGAAAGCAGAAACTAACAGTTCTAAAGATAAAAACATACCACAACAAAAAGAGAAATAGCTAAATACAACTGGGCATGATTGGGCCTAGCTCGATTTGTAGCTAGTAGAGCTGGCTACTTAGTTCCCTGACCTAGGAGCAAGTAGAGCAGGCGTCAGCAAAAAGCTGAGTAGAGCAGCAGTAAACAAAATTAATTCATGTAGCTATTTAAATACAGGTAAGAGAAATAAACATAATGTGTGTCGCATCCGGTTCCCATTTCGTTAAGTTATTCTAGTCAATTTATTTAGTTCCCTCCTACTAGTAACCCTAAGGCTGGATCACCTTTCCTCTTATTACACATGTCTAATGGGAACACCATCATAGGCCCAAACTAGCCACTTTTAGTTGGGATTGAAAGATAAATGCTCCTACATAACCATCTGAGGGTTATAACTCCACATCATTCAATTTTAAGAAGTGAACAGGAAACTAGGGTTAATTCTATAATTTTAACAGCATATCATGAATACAGAATAACCACGGGGTTTGTCAGGAGTAAACTAAAGATCAAATGAGCATTAAAGACTAATAAGGAGGTCCATGCAGATAGAAACAGGATTTCACGCATTTCAAGAACCACAATAGCATATAAAATCCTAATTTCAGACCCACTTAAATTAAAGTTGTTCCAATCATAATAAAAATCATCTAAATCTCCTAAAATTCATATAAAAATATTTTGAAGGGTTTGGTATCTTTTGTTTGACCATCTAAATCTATTTTTACCTTAAACAGAGTCGCAAATGGAATTCTACCCTAATTTGGGTTTCTAGTCCAAATTAGGTTTGTACCAAAATTTGGGCCCAATCAGAGTCAGTCTTAACCTAATTTGCATTTTAGTCCATTTAAACTCTATTGCTCTCAATTAATCCCCTAACTTTCAAAATATTTGTGATCAGGTCCCTAACTTTATCATCATTTTTGCAAAAAGGTCTCTACTGCCATTAGCATGAACGAAGCTCCTCCACCGAGATTCGATTGAGGTTTTCTTACTAGATACTGATAAACATCAGTTTATTATCATCCTTAGCATCTATTCACATCTAGTTCCTAAGTTTTTGTCAACTGCATTGCATTATTTCATTGCATTTAGTATGCATGTGCATTTAGGGTTTAGAGCATACATTAGTATTCATTTCACCTTATCTCTTGCAGTTTCCATTTGATTGCCAGGGATGAATGCATTGGAAATCAGAGAAACCCTGGCAATATGGAAGGCACTTGGAATATTTGTGAAGATAGAAGCTTCAGTAGTTGGACCCCAGCTCAACTCAGCTGGATCCAACTCAAATCCAACTCCTACCCTACTCCCTCTCTACCTTAATGGCCGTCCACCTACATTAAAACCACCAACCATTGGTACCTAAAATACACTCCTTGGCACCCTTTCACATGGCACCAAGGAAGCTTCCCAACCATCCTCCTTGGCACCCTTTCACATGGCACCAAGGAAGCTTCCCAACCATCCTCCTTGTCACCCTTTCACATGGTGCCAAGGAAGCTTCCTAACCACCATCCAAGCCACCCTCCTTGGCACCCTTTCACATGGTGCTAAGGAAGCTTCTTAACCACCATCCATACTAGCCTATAAAAAGACCCCCCTATCCTACCATTAAAACCATCCTTGGCAAGCAACAATACTTCCTATCAAACACCTATAGCCACCATACATCCCACGCCCAAGAAAGGAGAAGGAGAGAAGAAGATTAAGGGAGTAACCTACCTGCTCCCTCAATGCCTTCTTCCTCTTCTCTCTCCTTCCTTGTGCCATGCCAAGGAGCAAGCTTCCATCTAGGGAGGACGACCAGGCAGGAGGAAAGAAGGGTGGAAGACCTCCACCTTTGAGAGGAGCAACTCAAGGAGCTAGAAGGAAGTGTTCTTCAAGTCTGGGAGCCACCATTCTTGGAGCAAAGGCTGCCTCAGCTACTCGGGAGAATTTTCTATCTTTTATTTCGTTGCATTTTAATTCCTGTTAAGCATTCATCTACCTAGGGATTAACTAAGTGGAACCTCTACTTGGTTGAGCTCCCTAGGTACTTTGTAAACATTTCTTCTTAATAGAAAAGTGCCTTTCTTCATTCTTGAATTTTTAATTTCAAGTAGCAACTTTATTTATTTTGGTGCATTTTAGTCCATTTAAACTCTATTCCTCTCAATTAATCCCCTAACTTTCAAAATATTTGTGATCAGGTCCCTAACTTTATCATCATTTTTGCAAAAAAGGTCCCTACCGCCATTAGCGTGAACGAAGCTCCTCCACCGAGATTCGATCGAGGTTTCCTCGCTCGATACTGATAAACACCAATTTATTATCATCCTTAGCATCCATTCACATCTAGTTCCTAAGTTTTTGTCAACTGCATTGCATTATTTCATTGCATTTAGTATGCATGTGCATTTAGGGTTTAGAGCATACATTAGCATTCATTTCACCTTATTTCATGTAGTTTCCATTTGATTGCCAGGGATGAATGCATTGGAAATCAAAGAAACCATGGCAGTATGGAAGGCACTTGAAACATTTGTGAAGACAGAAGCGCCAGTAGTTGGACCCCAACTCAACTCAGCTGGATCCAACTTAAATCCAACTCCTACCCTACTCCCTCTCCACCTTAATGGCCGTCTGATAAGTCCACATTCGTGGATAATTATTTGTCCTAAAGTACTCTTTAATTAGTTGTTCGTAATTGCTAATTGATTTGGAGTTAAATGAGAATTCACCTTTGTCTGCATATAATCTCATGCACTAGTTTTATATTTAATAACCTATGACATGATATGATAATAATTTGGTGGATGCAGGTGAGGTGCAAGACACCTGAAGGCATCAGTCAGACGTCTAAAGTCACATTTTAAGACGTCTAGAACCTAATCTGGATGTCTGGAACCTCCAGCGTGGACTCATTGCTAACCATACATTTTAAGACATCTAGAGTATCAATTAGATGTCAGATGGGAACCACCAGCGCTTATCCTTCTATTCCAACCACTCGTGATCCTCGCCGAGTTGTTGGAGAAGTTGGCGGCCGTAGAGAAATAGACAGGAGGTTTTAAAAGAGGTCACTCCACCAGAATCCAGAGGGTCTTCTTCTTGGTACACTCCACCATGCTCTTCATGTGTGCACCATGAACCCCTGACATACACCGTGGTCTAAAGCTTACCCTACCGCACTTGCCGCCCTCCAGAACCATAGGTGCGCACGGTGACAGCGTGCGCACCACCACGCCCTCGCCTACTGCCATCCTCTTCCTTCTTCTTCTACATCACCGTCAACCTCCTTTCACTGCCCGTCCCACCACGCCAACACCAACACCTGCATCTCAAACCCACAGCCATCACCACCTTCACCTTCTCCATGCACCCACGTCCACCCACAACCGCAAACACCATCAAACCCCCAGCCAAACACATTTCCCCCTGTTCCTTCTTCTTCTTCGTCCTCTTCTTCCTTCCCAACCGCCCACCTGCAAATTCACGAAAGGAACCCAACACCGCCACCATCTCCTCGGTTGTCAACGACCCTCAGCACGCGCCGCCGACCTCCAGCTATCTCCGGTGCACCCTTGCTGACCACCGGGGCCACGCACAGCCCATGCATGCGCCACAGTAGCAAGCAGCCACTTCCACGTCGTTGACGTCCCCCTACCTCCGGTCGCCGTCACTGGCTGCGCCTCTTACGTCAACGTGAAGCCCTCATCGAGAAGCACCTCCACCCGAATCCACTCCTCCGACGAACCTCTCTCTCGTGCACGAGGAGGAGAGAGGAAGAATCCCCTATTTGGGTTTGAATTAGAATTTACGAAAATTACCATTGTCAAAATTTATTTTTCTGATTTCTTTGATGATTAAATTGAGGTGAAATTGCAACCCTATGCTTATTCTTCTACATATTTGTTAAGCCCTTATGATTCATCTCAATATACATCACATTTGAATTCCAATTTACACTTTAGTCTGCATGCAAGTAAAACGTACACGATATACCCCTGCACATGAACTATTTTCTTACGTGAAATTTACATCAACAGCCCTTGACTTCTCCTTAAATTTGGGTTTACATTCAGAGCGGCATATGCATTGTCTGATTTGACGAATACTTCTGCGAACTCGATTTCTACATAGTTGTTATTTTATTAGGCTCAGTCCTCCCTGTGGATACGACACTCGAAAATCAATGTTGTTTATTACATTAATTATTATCTTTGATTGAGAGATTTCCACCCCATAAAATACAACCATAAATCTTTTTATTGCTGTTAGCTTTTTAATTAAGCGAAATTCTCTCTACCACTATCCACCTACATTAAAACCACCTACCATCGGTACCTAAAATACACTCCTTGGCACCCTTTCACATGGCACCAAGGAAGCTTCCCAACCATCCTCCTTGACACCCTTTCACATGGTGCCAAGGAAGCCTCCTAACCGCCCTCCTTGGCACCCTTTCTCATGGTGCCAAGGAAGCTTCCTAACCACCATCCATACTAGCCTATAAAAAGACCCCCCATCCTACCATTCAAACCATCCTTGAAAAGCGACAATTCTTCCTATCAAACACATATAGCCACCATACATCCCACGCCCAAGAAAGGAGGAGGAGAGGAGAAACTCAAGGAGCTAGAAGGAAGTGTTCTTCAAGTCTGAGAGCCACCATTCTTGGAGCGAAGGTTGACTTAGCTACTCGGGAGAATTTTCTATCTTTTATTTTGTTGCATCTTAATTCCTGTTAAGCATTCATATACCTAGGGATTAACTAAGTGAAACCTCTGCTTAGTTTAGCTCCCTAGGTACTTTGTAAACATTTCTTCTTAATAAAAAAGTGCCTTTCTCCATTCTTGAATTTTCAATTTCAAGTAGCAGCTTTATTTATTTTGGTGCATCACATCTCTCTTCTAATTACCCTAGGCATACTTGCCTAGGGTGAGCTTAGAAGAGAAGACTTCTCTTGTCACTTAGGTTCTAGTTGTTAGGCATAGTTTCTTTAATGTAGTTCTATCTTTGCATACGTATCTCGCTTATTTCCAGACATAAAAATTTATAAAAATCAAAATACAAAAAGAGAAGTGTTGATTTGAGAGGCGAGAGAGAGAATCACTTATCTGACTAACAAATTGACCTCCTTGGATGACCCTAGATATCGCAACTATATAGGAATATAAATTTAGAAGTTGATCGATTTTGCGCATTGCAATGACATTAGAACCCCCATTTATAAAACCATGTAAATCTCTCATCAGATACTCAACCAAATCCTCCCAAAATTGGAGGGAAGAATCCTCAAGAGATCCTCTTTCGATTGAACCGAGTCTTAGACCTCAATTTGCTCCAGAAAACTCATGCGAATGCTCAAGAATTCAGGGATCCTCTTCCCTAAGATTTCGAGCTCTCCGAGCTCCCTTCCTTGCTTAGCGCATGCCCTGTGACCTTTCAAAGGGTCCCTCGTGCAAGGCCTAGCTCCTTAGCAAAATTTAGAGTCAGATTTCCTCTCTCTTTATCTTCTCCAACCACCCGCACCTTCGGCTCTGGCGACCCCCTCCGCCCTCCTCTTCCAGCCATCCAACCATCAAATTGGATGGCCCTCTACCTTTCTCCTTCTCTTCTGCATATCTCCAGCCAAAGAGGGATTGCTCTCTACCACTTCTTCGTCATCGCCACCTCACTAGACTCCATCGCCTTCTCTAGCACCGGCCAACTAATGCCAATGCCTCCGCTCCCCTACTCTTCCTCTTCCTTCCCTCTAAACTCCTCTCCTACTCCTCTACTCCATTTCTACCCACTTAAACTGCACCTTCGACTGTCGTTCCACACACACACACTCCGTCTTCTCCACGTCCAGCATACCTCCAACGTGACCTTCCACGCTCCAGATCGCACCAAATCACTCGCCACTACTCCCCAAACCTTCGCCACCTCACGCCCACTAAAACCCCTCAAGAAATTGAGGGGATTACACCCTCAATCGCCACACTGAACTCCGTTTCATCCACACACCCTCCTCGACTTTGCCCCAACTCCACATGCTATCTCACTGCATGCAACCACCACCAAAACATTCTCCATACTTAAGCGACCCTCCTGAGCGATTTTGACACGACCATGAGGCCTTATTTTATGCTTCAGGTTGCCACCAGAGCTCCGTCGCCACCACCACCTTCTACAGCTCTATCCAACATCTTCAAACTGAGTTCTAACTTGTTGATACTCCCATGTGCTACGACCTAGCTCAAGGAAGTCTCCCAGGCAGCCAATTGAAGCTGCCAGCTAATCCTTTGCTCGCAATTGGAGCCTTCACCTCCTGCAGCTCTCACACGAAGAAAGCCTTGTGGGATTAGTCCCACATCGTAGAAGACCAAAGCAGTGAAGGCATATAATATGCAAAGTCCTCGATTTATCGCCTCAGCACGCACTAGGGGTGAGGTCCCCACTCACACACGTGCATACACACGCCCTCGCCTGCGATTCACACTACGCAGGTCTGGGTTGATCCGTTTACCTAGCTACCTGGGTCTGCTCTATTCTGAACTAGGAGGAGAGGAAAGAGAATCTGAGAGGGAGGAGGGGTGATTTTACTGCCTTGGGATTTGAGCCCTCTCCTCTCTAGACACTTAGTGAAACTTTGAAGAGGCCCTTGAGCCTCTGTTCGGTTACTATTGTGCTTCTTCTAAGGCTCTTAAGAGAGCCTTGAGCTCTTACGAGGCCCTTGAGCCTCTTCTGATGAGGCGTCTGGAAGCTTGCCCTATCGTCTGAGATTGATTCTGCTAATTACTGTGGGAATATTTGAGTACTTGATTGACGTGGCTTAATGGTTGTGGTTTACTATTCATTTATTTCAGTATTTGTGAGCTTAAACTTAAGGGTTAATTTGGTGATTCAAATCACCATTTTAACTTAATCTTTTTGCACTATTCTTCTAGTTCTTATTGAAATATCATTTTTAGCATCTTATTGATTTCAATTGCATATTCTTTTGATAAATTGTGATTGGAAAATTAAATTACACAATTGCTCCCTGCAAATGACCTCAAACTCCTTTTTTAATCTAAATTTTATAAATTTAAGTGTTTTGCGCAATTTTATCAATTATACTACGATGTATATCATAAACATCGACGATTTCACGCAAACAATGTCCCCTATTTGAGACGATCTTGTTGTGGTATTCCTGTAATGCAGGGCGTGCACGTGACGCTCTCCTGGCCAAGAGAGCACCCATGTTTGTCCTACACCCAGTTACCACCCCTGGGTCATGGTAGCAGCGTAACGGTGGCTACGGCGCACGTGATAAATGCATGGGGGGCTACCCCACATTGGCACGTGGTCAGTCGTTTTCGCTAATGGGTATGCACTAAACCGTACAACACAGAACAGATAAAGTTTGTACCCCTCATAAGTCTGCGTACCCTCGCCCGACTATTTCGATTGGCCCACGTGAGCCCCATAGGAGTCAGTGCAGGAAGGTCGTTCCTACCCTGGGTCCCTATCCGAGGAGGTCAGCTCTCTCCTTACACAATGGGGCAGTCAGCTCTCCTCGGTACATGTGTACCCGACGGTCAGCTCATCCCCACACAAAATCAATCGCCTGGCCACTTAGGCCCCCACATTACCATTCTCATTTCATCATTAATTCCCAAGCTCCATTGTAACCTTAAGATTGTTTTTGTTTCACCTTAAGGTTCAAGAAAACCCCCTAACTAGTTTCTAACGAGTGTGTCGTCATCAGTTCTAGTATTTTACATATAAGTAAAAGGAAAGATCTCTAGTTTACCTTAGAGTTTAACTAAACCCTAAATAAAATGCTGACATCTCTGCATTGACAAGACCAACATAACGCATATAAGTAGGGTTCTCTAATTGACCTTAAGGTTCATGATTTCCCTTAATTTATCACTATTAGCTTCATGGCGAAGTAGATTTCAATCCCAACAGGCCATACATGTACATGCATATGTATAGTTACAAGTCCAATTAGTTTTAGTTCATGAGAGTAAGTGGTCATTGACGTGCTATGGATGTGTTTATTTAAAAGGATCGTTATAGTTTGCATTCGCAACGTCGATTTTAAATGAAGAAACGGATGTGAGTCCGAGTGTCGAACTCAGGGAGGTGTGAAAATCAGATTTTTCTTGTCACTTAGTGTCACGGAAATGACTGGTTTTTGCTTACGAGAAGACGTGGGAGAAAAGCAAGTGAGAGAGAGAAAGAGAGAGAGTAGGGTTAGAGTCTTTAAATCATGGCAATCACTTAAATCAAGATGGAAAACAACATCAACACTATATTTAACATGCAATTAAAGTTTTACAAATACAATGATAGCTAAATGCTTAAACAAAAGGAAAGTAAAGCTAGAGTAAAGGGAGAGAAAGAGAGAGAAAGGGGAGACGGCGAGGCGGCCACGACAGTGGAAGGAGGCTCCATCAGCAGCTCGTCAACTCCGTTGACTACAAGAGATGCTAAAGGAGGCTAGGAGGGTGGTACAACACTTGCTAAGTGAATTCAATCCTTTCCATGGGTGATTGGGAGGGGTTTATATAGGAAGAAGGGGTTTCTAATTTAACTATGGGCTTTAGGTACGTCCAAAACGTCGCTAAACCCATGCTAAAAGCGTCGATGAAGCCCCCTGCCCAACAGTCTCACGCACTCACCTGTTCTTCCTCACGTGCGATCCATGTGCGCACATTGTGGGCCGTCCGATCGTAGATCAGACGGCTGAGATCGCTCGCGGGTCGCGCCTCTGGATCGCGTCAGCTGAGCTCGCACCCCGCATGTCATCGCGTCGCCCACTTCCAAGCTGCTCGATCGCAAATCAACGGCCGTAATCGCACACCTCACGATCACTCGAATTCGCGCTGTGGCGGGCGCCTCGAACCCGCGCCCCACTGTACGAGGGTGAGGCGCGTACCGCTATGCTACGCCCTCCGATTGTCGTGGAGATGAGGCACTGGAGCAGTGCGGGTGACCGTTGGATGAAGATCCGATGGTTGTGAGCTACTGCAGTTGAGGATGCTATGGTTGTGGGGAGTGAGGGGCGCGCACTTCTCAGTCGTCCGATCGAAGATCGGACGGCTTAAAGTTGCATCACGTGGTGCGGTGGTGCGATTGGTCGAGGGGCGCGGTGATGTCGACACGTGGCAGCCTTATGACCACTGCTTATCAGATCAATGGTCAAAACTTCTTGGGCCAATTGTGGGAGCTCCGGATGTCAGATTTGGCTGATTTCGAGTTCGTTGGACTCCGCTCGTCGCTCTGAGTTCATCCGTGAGGTTCGATCGCTCATCTAAGGCATGTTTTGACATGTACTTGTACAAATGGCCATTAATAATGCACTATAAATAATCTTGATGTGCGATGCATGCAATGCTCCCATTCCTATTTATGATGTGTCATCTGTGCATTTTACCCTTAAGACCAACCCCTTTTGGCAGAATTAACATTGTAAAATGTAGTGTTATCATACACCCATTCTTACACCTTGCTAGTCCCTAGCTAGGTTTATTCTAGCCATTATTCTCAGTCAGAATCCAAGAAGTAATTACTTAGACATTTTGTTACCTGTCAACAGGAGGAAATATACTAAGATCTTGATCTATAGAAACTAAACAGCACCCGGGTGTCTGCCAAAATATGAATCGCCTGAATCCATGCTTTAAGGCATGTACATATATACTTTTTTCTTTTCTATTTTTTCTCATTTTTAGATCTTTGGAGTTAAGAGTGTGTTGGTAACTTTTTACGGCTACCCAACCCACCCAAAACTTGAAAAAAACTCTAAGTGCTAAGCATCTTAGTGTGAAGATCGTGATAGACTCACTCAACTGTAATTCAGACATACTTCAGCTTTCTATGCCCCTAGGTGATCGGGAAAAGAAGTGTTTTGCCTGAAGGTGTATTTGTTCGATCGGTAGCTTTCTCCCTACCTTTGTTCTATTTTGGGTCAACACAAGGATTTTTCCAATGTATATCTCCCCGGCTTACTCTACTCCCCCGCTTCTTCCTTAAGTGTTTTGGGTCTTTTTATGAATTTAATGAGTTAGGTTCTGGACAACCGACCAATGGGCTGTTACCCACGATCACTTGTCAGCCATACTCGTGCAGTGAAGTGTGGCTTATTTTATTCTCTTCTTTTTTTTCTTTTTTTTTTTAGTAGGTGGCTTCCCTGATCACAAATTTACCTAGAGGAAATAAAAAGAAGGTGGTCCTATCGCTGGGCTTTCGACAACCGACCATTGGGCTGTTACCCACGACAACTTGCCAGCCATACCACCCTAGAAGGTTCATTAGCTACCCAATTTCTGTAAGAATCTCCGAGGAGTGAGTCAGTGCAAAAATGTGTGCAGATTCTTAGACTAAAAGTCCTTCTGAGTTAAAGGGTGAGTTGATAAGTCGTATCCTTATCACCTTATTTTATTGGTGGATTAGAATAGATTAAGGTTGCAAGGATTTGAAGCTAAATCCATATTTTAACGGACACCAGGGCTGATTAAGCCTGAAGGCCTAAAAAGTCTAAGTGTTTAGGTTCTTTTCGTATTATTTCCCACTGTTGACAAATTTCTAATGCCTAAGTTTTTCATCCTAAATTCAAATTTTTTTTTAATTTTATTTTATTCTATTCAGACCGATTAAATGAACTCAGAATCATGCAATTTACCACCTCCCATGCTTAAGTTGGACAATGTCCTCATTGACAAATACATGTATGCAACAGGGGTTCAAAAAGATATTACCTGAGTGAAGTGAAATACCAGATCAGTCTGAATCTTCTGGGTTGCCTCCCAGGAAGCGCTGAGTTTAATGCCTCCAACTGGGTGGTGCTTCATGTCATCCCTCAATAAGAGTGACAACCTCCTTTGGGGGAACCTGGGCGAGGAAGTGTTTCAATCTCTGGCCATTGACTGTGAAAGTATGCCTAGTATTCGGATCTGCGATTTCAACTACCCCATTGGAGTAGGGCTTGACTACCCTAAATGGCCCTGTCCACTTAGACCTGAGCTTCCCCGGAAAGACTTTTAGTCAAGTGTCAGAAAGTCAAACTTGCTGGTTAGGCTCGAAGGTCTTTCTATGGATGAGTCGGTCGTGGACGGCTTTCATTTTCTCCTTGTACAGCCGACTATTCTCAAAAGCGTCCCGACGAATTTCCTCGAGCTCGGAGAGTTGGAGCATCCTCTACGCACCGGCTAACTAGGAATCCATGTTACATTGCTTAACAGCCTAGTAAGCCCGATGTTCCAACTCGACAGGAAGGTGGCAAGCTTTGCCAAAGACCAGGCGATAAGGCGACATGCCTATCGGGGTCATGAAAGCGATCCGGTATGCCCACAGGGCATCATCCAGTCGTGCGGACCAGTCCTTCATGTCATGTCTCACAATCTTCTGTAGAATATTCTTGATCTGCCTGTTTAAGACCTCGGTCTGCCCATTTGTTTGCGGATGATACGGGGTAGCAATGTGGTAGTTAACCCCGTATTTTCTGAGTAGGGCACGGAATTGGGTGTGGATAAAACGACTTCCACGATCACTGATCATGGCCTTTGGTATTCTAAATCGGGAAAAGATGTTCTGCTTAACAAAGTCCATGACAGCCTTATGATCGCATCGGTGGGTGGCGACGGCTTCAATCCATTTGGAGACTTAGTCTACAAAGACTACGATGTACTCAAAGCCATTGGATGGTGGGAAGGGGCCCATAAAATCAATACCCTAAACGTCAGAGATCTCGACGATCAGAATGGGCTGGAGGGGCATCATGTCTTTTCTGGCCATGGTCCCCAGAGTCTAGCAGCGAGAGCAAGTCTTAGCAAAGTTGTGTGCATCCTTAAATAAGGAAGGCCAGTAAAATCCTAACTGCTAAACCTTTGCAGTCATTTTCTTTCCTGAGAAGTGGCCACCACAAGCTTGGTCATGACAAAAAGACAACACACTCTGAACTTCATCCTCAGGGATACACCTCCTGATGATCTGGTCGGCACAGAGGTGAAATAGCATGGGATCATCCCAGAAATAGTACTTGGCCTCAGCCAAGAACTTATCCTGTTGCTATCTGGACCAGCTGTGTGGGGTTTGTCCTACAACTAGGTAGTTGACATAGTCGGCATACCAAGGTAGTTTCCTGTCTTGCACAGTTAGAATTTGTTCATCGGGAAAGGTGTCAGATAAAGGTAGGGAGGGCCCAATGTGGTCTGGGTGGAGTCTAGATAGGTGGTCGACCACCACATTCTTTGATCCAGCTTTGTCGCGAATTTCCATGTTAAATTCCTACAAGAGCAGGATCCATCTGATGAGCCTGGGCTTCGCATCCTTTTTAATCAATAGATGCCCAATGGCCGAATGGTCCGCATAGATGGTCACATGGGATCCCAGAAGGTAAGATCTGAACTTTTCGAGTCCAAAAACTATAGCGAGTAGTTCTTTCTTTGTGACCGTATAATTTCGTTAGGCCTCATCCAACATCTTTCTCACGTAGTAGATCACCACTGGTTTCTTGTCCTGTCTTTGTCCCAAGACGGCACCTATGGCAAAGTCTGATGCTTCACACATGATCTCAAAATCCTGGGACCAGTCCGGGGGTTGAAGTACGGGTGCTGTGGAGACTAAGCCCCTGAGGGTGTGGTAAGCCTGGATGCAATCAGAGGTCATATGGAATAGGGCGTCATTGGCCAGAAGGTCGGTCAAGGGTTTAGAAAGCTTGGAGAAGTCTTTGATGAACCTTCGGTAGAAGCCAAGGTGTCCAAGGAACGAACGGATTTGCCGGACTGAGCTAGGCGAAGGAAGTTTGGAAATCAAATCAACTTTAGCTCGATCCACCTCAATGCCCCTATGTGATACGATGTGACCGAGGATGATTCCTTCTTGAACCATGAAATGGCTCTTTTCCCAACTTAACACCAAATTAACCTCGATACATCATTTCAGGATTTTCTCCAAGTTGCTCAAACAGTGGTCGAATGCATTCCCAAATACGGAGAAATCATCCATAAAGACCTTCAGGTATTCACCCACCATCTCTGAAAAGATGGCTAGCATGCAATGCTAAAATGTAGCGGGTGCGTTGCATAATCTGAACGGCATACGACAAAATGCAAACGTGCCGTACAGGCAAGTGAATGTGGTCTTTTTTTGATCTTCAGGAGCAATTGCGACTTGGTTATATCCTAAATATCCATCCAGGAAGCAAAAATACTTTTGCCCTACCAATCTTTCAGGAATCTAGTCGATGAATGGCAGGGGGAAATGATCTTTCTTGGTTGCTTCATTGAGTTTCCTGTAATCAATACACACCCGCCATGCGGTGGTTGTGTGGGTGGGGATGGATTCGCCACGCTCGTTGGTGACAACGGTGAGCCCGACTTTCTTCGGAACCACTTTAGTAGGGCTCACCCAGGGGCTATCGGAGATGATGTCGGAGTCAAGCCATTTGATAATTTCCTTTTTGATGACCTCCCGCATATTTGGGTTTAACCGTCTCTGCATCTGATGGGAGGGTCGTGCCCCATCTTCTAGGTAGATCTTGTGGGTACAAAAGGTGGGGTTAATTCCTTTCAAATCTGAAATAGTCCAGCCAATGGCAGCCCTGTGTTCTGATAGGGTTGCTATCAATCTAAGTTCCTGATCCTTAGTTAGGTTGGCATTGATAATTACGGGGAAGGTCCGGTCAGGTCCCAGGAAGACATACTTGAGATTCTCAGGTAGCGGCTTCAGTTCAGGTGTGGGTGGAACAATGTTTGATGGAAAGGGGAAAGGCGGGAGTTGATCAACATCAATTTCCTCGAATGGTGTTGGTTGATGGTAATCAGCCCTACAAAGGTCCATGGGCATAGATGGTGATGGGTCAGAACAGTTGTTACAGGATTGGTAGTCCGAGACAGAACTTAGGGTGAGGCATTCCTCGACCAAAGGCTCCATGGGATCGTGTTCCTCGATACAGTTGCAATCAAAAGACTTGGTCTCCCGAAAGATATCCAACTGCATCTTCTTGTCTCCGAAGGCGATTTCCATACATCCTGTGTCACAATCGATGTTTGCCTTAGCCGTAGCTAAGAAAGGTCTACCTAGGATGATAGGTGTATTCTGTAGCTTTTCAAGGACTTCCATGTCGAGCACCAAGAAGTCAACCGAAAAATAGAAGTCCTTGACCTGCACAATCACGTCCTTGACAACCCCCTTTAGGGTTTTCATAGATCTATCAGCCAACTGGATGGTAACAAGTGTGGGTGCCAACTCTCCGAATGCAAATTGGTGGTACAGGGTTGTCGGAATCAGATTGATGGAAGCACCTAAGTCCAGAAGCGCTCTATTAAATGTCATGTCCCCGATATTGCAGGATATCAGGGGTGCTCCTGGGTCAGTTCGCTTGAGTGGAAGGTTGCTTGATATCACAGAACTTGCTTGCTTTGAGAGCACAACCTTTCTAGGTGCTTGAGGTCTTGGCTTACGTTTTGGTGTACAGGCATCCTTTAGGAACTTGGCGTAAGCCGGAATGTGCTTGACGGCTTCGAGGAGCAGAATATTAATCTGAACCTGCCTAAAGATCTCCAAAAGCTCCTCAGTTTCCATAACACTTTTCTTTTTCTTGATTGTCTCCAAGGCCTCGGGATATGGTGTCTGAATGTGGATAGGGTCTATTTCTAGGTCCTTGGGTTTTTCCTATGCCTCTTCTGAGTCGAGTATTTCAAAGGGTGAAGTCACGGGAGGAGTCGACCATTTGGGATCCTAAGTTTTGGTGCCGCTTCTCAAGGTTACCGCATTTGCAGAGGCATTGGGACCATGGGTTGATCCTTGAGAAGACGAGGAAGAAGAAGCACCAAACCCAGGGGGTGTTTGTGGGGTCGGCTGGACCATGTGAGCCTGCTCGAGATTGCCTTGGAACCCTTGCGAATTGGGGCCTCTGTTAATCATGTTTTGCAAGTTCGGTTGTGGTTGGGAAGGTAGGGATCCTTGTTGTTTATAGTCCAACAGCTGGCTTAACTGTCCCTTCACTAAAGCCATTTCCTCCTGGTGTTTTTGGTTTATTTCAACCATCATTTTTATCAAGGTGTCCATTTGGTTTTGTGGGGGAGGGGCCGCCCTATTCAGATTATATGGGGGTCTAACTGGTGGTCCTTGCTGATAGGGGGCAGGTTTGGCTGTTGGTTTGTCTTGGGCTGGTTCTGAAATTGATGTGGTTTCTGGTTTATCCAAGCAAAGTTTGGGTGATTACGCCAGCTGGTGTTGTAAGTGTTGGAGAAAGGGTCAGGTTTGGAATAACCTTGGATAGCCTGTACATCTTCAAAGATAGCAGATGTCGAGAGGGAGGGAAGAGAGTAGTCAAGGGTTGAGGGAGCAAAGGTCCCTCCCTGGAACGTGGTCAGGGGTTGTTCCAGGGGTTGTTCCAGGGTTATTTGGCTTAGTGGTTGGACCAAGTCAACATTGTGAGCTCCCTTTGCTAGAGAGAGGGTCTGTAACAAGTTCCTAGTCTGGTTCAGTAGTGCATCTATCTTTTTATCTACCAATTCCACTCGATCTAATTTCTTAGCAATGATATCCATGTCAACTGTTCCAGAATTTCTTGTACCTCATAGATCCCACCACGGGGTTGACTAGAATGACTAAACTGGGTCATGGAGGCATTGTTGAGTGAATTTTCACTCATAAACTCAAAGAGCTCAAACGCGCTCTCCTCGTCTTTGTTCAGGAAGTTCCCCCGCATGAGGCATCGACGAAGTTCCAAAAGTTGCTATCCAGACCGTGGTAGAAGATCTAGGTCAATTGCCACCTTGGTACTTCGTGGTGTGGCCACTTCCTCAATAATTCATTAAATCTTTCCCACGCCTCATGGAACTGTTCCTCGCCCTGGAGTGTAAAGGTAGTAATGACTCTTCTAAGGGCATTGGTTTTTCCTATGGGGAAGAATTTCTTTAAGAATGCATGCCTCAATTCTTCCTAGGTGGTGATGGGTCGACCTAGGGTTCTAAGCCAATGAGATGCTTTGTCTCTCGGCGAGAAGGAGAACATCTTAATCAAAACAATGTCTAGGCTAATGTTCCTAGGTTTTACAGTCTGGGCGATCCGGTCAAGATCCGCTAGGTGATGGAAGGGGTCCTCATTTGATCTTCCATGGAAGTGGCTTTGAATCAGACTCAGGACGTTTGGTTTCAGCTCAAAATCATCTCCCCCTTCGGGGATCCTAAGGTGTGGCTCGATTCGAATCACGGAAGGATTGTAGAAGTCACGGAGGGGCCTAGGTTGGTCCTGGAATGGTGGTGGATCAAGTGGTGGTTGTCCCTGTGGGCCTTGGAAAGGTGGTGGTGGTTGCCCCTGTGGGTTCTGCAACCGGTGTATGGCTTGCATGATAGTGTGGATTTGTTGCTGCTAAAGCCGATGGTTTGCGTTGATCTGGGCCTGGATGATGGCCATTATGTCCGGTGGGGGTTGGTCCTCAACCTCATCTACTCTAGGTTCGGCCATGTTTCTAGCAAAGTCAGGTCTCTTGGATTCCCGTCCCAAAGCAAACAACTCGAGATGAAGTGATCGTCTCCCGTGCATACATTAGAGAAGATCAGGAGGGGATGCGGAGAGCGACAGATGCGAGAAGTGTGTGTGCACAACCAAGCAAGCAAGCCTAGTCCTTACAGTGCATTCCTTAGGGGACCTAGAAATCTCTAAAGGGGCGATCAAGTCCGTGAGCACTGGACTGTCCTTCCCAAAGCTAATCTAGCCAGGTTGATTACGAGGGGATTGTAGGGAAGATTCTTCCTTTGGCTAGCACCACCGGTTCCGTAGACCCCACAACCATGGTCGTTTGACACTTCCTCGCAGCCTAGTCACCAGATTCTACTAAGGGAATGAAAGCCAAGTGCCCAACGAACAACCAGTCCTGCCTAGGGCACGTCTACTCTGTTTTAATGGGGCTAGGATAGTGCTTGTGCTTGGGTTATGTGATGAGGCATTGATTGAGGTGGTGCCTCTTACTTTTCCAATTCCAGTGTGTGTGCTCCTATCAAAAGATGATTTTCAAGCAAGGATTTTAAGATGTGGTATCTATTAATGTTTGTCCTTACTTTTGTGTCTTTTAGGGTTAATATGTCTTAATGTTTTTAGACAAGTTTCAAGTGGGCACGCCAAGTTTTGCACACAATTGGTGAGAGTAGATTTCCTTTAATGTGAAGAGGCTCTAAAACCCTAAAATGCTCATCCTAGTGTTCATGCAACTTCTACTAGATGAGTTGATTTTAGGGGTGAGTGGTGCGACCCATGTCAATTAACGGGGGCTTCACAAACACCACTCAAAAAGAAAAAACACTCCAAAAAGATTAGGTCATTTAGAATGTTAGAGTGTATATTTTTTGTTGGGTGATGCGTTGAGGATGTGGATCAGGCAATCATGCACCACGCCAATTTTTTTCGATTTTACAATTTTTTTAGATCTTTTTTTTAGGCAAGCAAACAACCACGGGTGAAGAATTACTCACAATCTGTTCTTGCTACACTTACTCCATCTCTACTGTCACGAGTTGCACTGCTTCGCCGTCCAAGCGTCAAGTTCTCGTAACCATTAAGTAGAAGGAGAAAATGGTTAGATGATGTGAGCATGGATGTAAAATGGAAGTGGCAAAATAAATCCGTTGCCTCCCCGGCAACGGCGACAAAAACTGACGTGCTACGGACATGTTTGTTTAAAAGGATCGTTATACTTTGCGTTTGCAGCGTCAGTTTTAAATGAAGAAATGGACATGAGTTCGAGTGTCGAACTGAGGGAAGCATGAAAATCGAATTTTTCTTGTCACTTACTGTCACGGAAATGACGGGTTTTTGCTTGCGAGAAGACGTGGGAGAAAAGCGAGTGAGAGAGAGAAAGAGAGAGAGAGAGAGTAGGGTTAGAGTCTATTAAATCATGGCAATCACTTAAATCAAGATGGAAAACAACATCAACACTATATTTAACATGAAATTCAAGTTTTACAAATACAACGATAGCTAAATGCTTAAACAAAAGGAAAGTAAAGCTAGAGTAAAGGGAGAGAAAGAGAGAGAGGGGAGACGGCAAGGCGGCCACAATGGTGGAAGGAGGCTCCGTCGGTAGCTCGTCGACTCCGTTGACTACAAGAGATGCTAAAGGAGGCTAGGAGGGTGATACAACACTTGCTAAGTGAATTCAATCCTTTCCATGGGTGATTGAGAGGGGTTTATATAGGAAGAAAGGGTTTCTAATTTAAGTATGGGCTTTAGCGACGTTCGGGACGTCGCTAAACCCATGCTAAAAGCGTCAGTGAAGCCCCCTGCCCAACAGTCTCACGCACGCGCTCGTTCTTCCTCACGCGCAATCCGTGTGCACGTGTTGTGGGCCATCCGATCGCAGATCAAACAGTTGAGATCACTCACGAATCGTGCCTCTAGATCATGCCTGCTGAGCTCGCGCCCCACACGTCATCACGGGCGTATGCATCGAATGCACAGGATTGTGCCACGTCACCCACTTCCAAGTCGCTCGATCGTAAATCAACGGCCATAATCGTGCACCTCACGATCACTCGAATTCGCGCTGCAGCGGGTGCCTCGAACCTGCACCCCACTATGCGAGGGTGAGGCACGTACCACTACGCTATGCCCTCCGATTGTTGTAGAGATGAGGCGCTGGTGAGGTGTGGGTGACCGTTGGATGAAGATCCGACGGTTGTGAGCTACTGCAGTTGAGGATGCTATGGCTGTGGGAGCGAGGGATGCGCGCTTCTCAGCGATCAACGGTCAGAACTTCTTGGGCCAATTGTGGGAGCTCCGGATGTTGAATTTGGCTGATTTCAAGTCCGTTAGACTCCATTCATCACTTTGAGTCCATCCGTGTGATCTGATCGCTCATATGAGGCCTGTTTTGACATGTACTTGTACAAATGGCCATTAATAATACACTATAAGCAATCTTGATGTGCAATGCATGCAATGCTCCCATTCCTATTTATGATGTGTCATCTGTGCATTTTACCCTTAAGACCGACCCCTTTTAGTAGAATTAACATTGTAAAATATAGTGTTATCAGTCATGTGGGGAATAATTCAGGGATTCAGTCTTACACAGAACATTTCAAATCCTAGGGCATTTAGAGCGCAACAAATATTCGTGAGTGACGAGGGGAGACACCACTCTACCTCGATGCTCTGGGAAGGAAAGACGAGGTGCGGATGACCTGTCGAGACCCCCAACAACTAATGCGTAGTCCCCCTCATGAGTCACTCTGCTCCTAGGCGCAAAACCTATGCCATACCAAGGGTCAAACCAGGCATTAAATGCTTTGAACGAACTTTCACTATGCCAAACGAGCTTAAAACAGAGTAGATAAGGTTTCAAAAGATGGGGAATCGCAAGAGCTTTCCAACAATACCTTGTTTGCATGATTCCGAGTCAAATAGACCCCTAAACCGCCCTCCAAAAGTAACTTGGCCCACTTGGACCGACTCTTAACCAACCCAAACCTCTGGTTCAGTTGAATCAATCATGAACTACCTCCACCTTACGTGCCACATGTCACACCTTGATAAACGCACGAATTAAACACCGTGCACCCTTCGTGGTCGTTGATCTCAGACCTCGAGATCCTCACTACCTCCACTCTCTACACAAAGCACCACGTCACAGGTGCACAGCCCGACGCTGCCCAACCTCGACCTTCGCACCCGACACAGGAACTAGTTTCCGTGTTGCCCCTCGTAGCATGCTTGGCTCCCTCTCGTGACGCGTGGCACCTCGCACCGTGCGTGTTCCTCACTCACAGCACCCTGCGGCCTCATGCAGGCCACACTTCACATAGTATGTGCCTCCTTGGACCACCCATCAAGCGAGAACAAAATGGAGGGAGCGCGCTCTCCCCCACCTACTCTCACCCGCTCTTTCTCTCTGTCTCTGTCTCTCCCACACCCACTTGAGCTCGAAATCAGGGGAAAAAGAGTGCCGCTGGAGGTGCGATTTTTTAGGCAACATCGTGCTCGAGGAAGAGGGGGTTTCTCAGAGTACGTGCGAGAGAGGGTCTTATAGCTGTAGGTTTAGGGTTTAAGGATTTCGTGGGGGCCGCAAAAATTGCAGAAAATACCGCCACCAACCCAACCCTTTACTTGGACCCTTGGAACAAAACGTAGGGCCGTAGAAATTACACCTTGCCCTCTATGTACGAAAAATTTATGTGGGACCCCTACATAGGTTCTCTAGTGCATGGAACATTGTGTAGAGGCCCCCAGAGTTTAGAAAAACTCCCCAAAGCCATTGGCACCGAAATTATAGTGCAAAAATTACATTAAAACCCTTGAGGTCTAGAAATTTATAGAACAACCCCTCAGTGTTTGTTTGAATGCATGTGAATTGCAGGAAACAACCCGAAGGCCTGAAAATCTCCCAACCCCTGGGAAGGGTCATTTCAATGACTCTTGGCAAAGATTCGAAGAACTCTTGAGGAGTTGTCCACATCATAAGGTGCCACTCTGGTAACTTGTACATATCTTTTATCATGGACTAGATGATCAATTAAGAAGATTTATTGACACCTCATGTGGTGGCAATTTTCTAAATAAAGATGTCGAGAGTAACTATCAATTATTTGACGAAATTAGTGAAAACTCCTTTAATCATGCTTCCATGAGCACCTTTGGTAAAAATAGTACTAGCCTGCAATTAGGTGTTCATGAGATAGGCACTCACAGCCAATCTGTTCCTGTTATTTAAGATGATATCCAAATGATTGCCCAAAGGCTGGATCAAATGCAAATTCACCAAAAGAAAATTGAGGAAAGAATAAATTCTCAAAAACTAACTCCACTTTCAACCGCGTCTAACCTCTTAAAATGAGAAAACTTGCATCAAGTCAGTGCAGTCCCTATTAAGAATAATTTTACACCCAAGGTTGTACCAGATTTAGCTAGGACTTTTGACTATATGAATCCAAATTCTTTCAAACCAACCACTGAAAACATCTTGGCCCTCCAGGAGCATTTTAGAAACCCCTCCAACTCATACAATTAGGGGAACTAACCAAACTTCTCTTGGATAAACACCAATCAAGTTCCTTATCAAAAACAAACCCAATTAAGGATTTATGGGCAAAACCAGAATTCATACAAACCTGGACCATCTCAAGAAGATATCAATACCCAGGTTATGAAAATCCTGCAAGGAATGCAAAATCAAATGACTGAAGTAACCCGAGTTGTAACTAATTTACAAAATCATATTGGGGTTACACCAAATCAAAGACCTATATGGAACCTACCTTCACAGCCCATACCTAATCCAAATAATCAAAGGAACCATCATTAAGTAGGAAATAACCATGGCCAACCTCTCATCCATCTTGCGCCTCAATACCCCCTGATCTCCTAGAAATAATCATACTGCAAATTCTGTAACTTTGTGGAGTAGGACGGCTACTCAAAATCCTGGGCCTTCTCATCCGACACAAGGAACCCACCCAAAACTAATCCAAGTTGACTCTACTCCCACCCTAACTCAGGAAGAAAAAGAAAATGATCCAAAAGCAAAAACCCCATTCCTTTCCCTCCAGCCTTAAACTCCACCAACAACAAACGAAAGAAGACTGAGCCCACAAATCAGGAACTCATGGATTTATTTAGGCAAGTAGAAATCACTATCCCCCTCCCACATGCAATCAAATACATTCCTACCTATGCCAAATTTCTAAATGATCTTTGCACTCCCAAAAGGCAAGCCAGAAACCTAGGAAGGGTGATCCTTTCTGAGATAGTAAGCTATGTGATCTAGAGCAAGTTGCCTCCCAAAAAGAAAGACCCGGGCACCCCCCTCATTTCTGTTGTCATTAATGACACAACTTTTGATCGCGCCCTGCTTGATTTAGGTGCCTCCATTAACCTTATCCCCACTGTTTTTTTTGAAGAATTCCAGTTCAATTAGCTAAAGCTAGTTGAAGTGACACTACAATTGGTCGACCAATCTGTGATTAAACCTAAAGGAATTGTGAAGGATGTGATCGTTCGGGTCCAAAACTGTTTATTCTCTATTGATTTTCTGGTCCTAGACATCAAAGTACCTGAGGCGCTAAAAAATGCTCCTATCATCCTTGGAAGACCCTTCTTGGCCATTGCAAAAGCCAATATTGGCTGTCATTCAGGAAAAATAGGCATTACTTGTGATGGCAAAACAATCACTTTAAATATCATTCAACCTTCCAAAAGATTCCATGACCAAGACTTCTTTGACGACTTAGATTCTGAAATAGAACGATTAGTGGAGGAATCAATGCTTATTGAATCTTATTTCTCTTTAACAACTATTGAACATGATTTCTTCAATGATTCGGAGTCAGAAATGGAACAAGCAGTCAAAGAAACAATGAATATTTCATAATTGGGGACTTGCTTTAACTCCACCGCTCTTCCTGAGTCACCACACCCCCCCCCCCACTCTTATTTCATCTCACCGCACCACCTTGATTTCACCACACACTTCAACCCCTAACTATTCTAACCCCACCCTCACTTTGGACCTCACATCTTATCTCCCTAAGCCTATCTCGCACTTAGAGTTAAAACCTTAGCCAGACTCCTTAAAACATTTTTCCATTGATCCAAATCAAACTTGTCCCCTCAGTATCCATTCTCATCTTTCTTGGGACCAACAGGGAAAACTGCTTAAAGAGGGCATCCAAATTTCCAACTATCTCCATGACATTCCTGAGGCCCTGCTACACACTACACCTAGTTGAAAAGGCGTAAAAGATAGCCCTGGTTGGGAGGTAACCGAGCATCTTTTTCCATCCTTCCTTTTTTATTTCTTTTTAGGTTCTTACTATCTTGATCTCGACCTTTTCCTACCCAGGTAACATATTTATCCTTCCTTTTGCATGACATTATATAGCTTTAGCATGAGGGGGTGCATTAATTTTTGTTGGTCATCTCAGGATTTTTAGAACTTAAATATAAAATATTTTTTGCATTTATTTTTACATCTTTGCATTTGCATACATTTTCGCATAAATAAAAATCAATAAAAAGTATATATTCAAAAATTTTTTAAGGACTTTCAAAAATTCAGGACTAAGGTTGTGACCTTATTTTTCAAAGGTACACATGGGATTTAATCATTAACAAACTTAAGGACAAATCTAAGGATCTGTTGGTTAGACTCTTCTGGTTTAAAAACTTAGATTAGATCAGTATATCTCCTAAAGAACTCCTAAGAACTCTTGAACCATCGAAGAAATCGATTGTCCTGAATTTTGTCTAGTAGTCTGAATAGTATTCGACTTAGTCCTCGATCCAAAAATTTGAGTCGCTTTTGAAACCCAAGTGTCAAAACATGTTCACACACAAATCCATAGAAACTAAAAGGCACAAAAATACCTAAATAAATAAACTCTCTTGTTTAGCCTAAGATGAAACCCGAAACAGTTTTGATTGGATGAGTTCCTACTATGGAGAAGGAAAAAAACTTTCCTACCAGGGAGTGATGCCAACATGTTACCACCTCGATGCTTTCTCCATATCTATATTTCATATCTATACATGGAGCCTATAAGTAAATCTTGCGTTTCAAGTGTCTTGGATGGTACTACCTAATGGGAACACCATCATGAGCCATAACTAGCTCAATTTGGTCTGATAAAGTTGATAAAAGCTCCTACATAACCATCAGAGGGCCATATAAGCATAATGTTTCATTTTGAGAAGATAAGAAACTAGGGTTATTTCTGCAATTTAACTGCATTTCAAAAATAAAACATAACCACGGGATATTTAAGGATTTTATTAAAGGTCAAATGGTCATTAATGTCAAATAAGTGAGTCCATGCAAACAAAAATGGGTTTTCACGCATTTTAAGAATTAATGGACATCTGGAACCCTAAAAACAAACCTGCTTAATTAACTAAGGTTTTGGTTAGGATAAAATTTACCTAAACCCTCTAAAATTCATATAAAAATATTATATAGGGTTTGGTATCTTTGATTTGACCATCAAAACCTATTTTGACCTGAAACAGAGTCAGACGAAAGTTGCCCTAATTTGGGCTTCTGCATAATTTACCTAGTCAAACATGGTCAAAACCTAAATTCGACCTCACCATCAGATTCCTTAGGTCCAAATTAGGTTTGTACCAAAATTTAGGCCCAATCAAAGATTATCTTGACCTAGTTTGCATTATGGTCTTCTCTGACTCTTTTTTCTCAAAGAGCCCCTCAGCTTTTGAAATCTTCTCAAAAAGCCCCCTAACTTCTTCATCTTCGCAAATTAGTCCTTTCCGCCATTGGAGGTCAATCGACCTCCAAGAGAACTTTGACTGAGCAGAATCCTACTCAAATGGCAATCAAACCCCACCAAATTTAGTGGAATTGATGTTCACACCTAGGAAAGCCTATTAGGATTTATTCTAATTCTTAAAACCCACTAATACGTGCGTGCGAACCCACAAAATCAGTGGGAATCTTCTTGAATCCTAAGGAAGATTTGAAGCTTGTTTCCTGTTCTTCAAGCTCCCCTAAGCCCTATAAAAGACCCCCCATGGCATTCCTCACCTCCTTAGCGAGTTCTTAGGCCAAGAATTCTTCCTCTTCTCCACCTCCAGCTTGCTCCAAAGCTCTCTTTGGTGACCCCCTACTCTGACTCCCTCACCTGCTGCCACATACGATAGGCAGCAGATTCTTCTTCCTCTCTGCATTCCGCACCTCGCCATACCTGCGAGGAGCTCTTCGACCCCTTCCTTGTTGCCATCTCAACATCTAGAGACACCTTTGTCTCCGACACCAGCCAATCATAGCCAGCGCCTCATCTGCCTTCGCTTTGTCTGTAGATAGTCTTCTTCAACTCCTCATCACTTCCTGACTTCACCTGCACCTTTAGATTCTAGGTTCGCTCATAAGTACGCCCGTTCCACCTCTGTCGTCCTTGTCTTTGTTGTACCTCCGGTGATCCCGTCTGACCACTACACCCCACTACACTACATGCCACCAGTCCTTACAGCATCACTGAACCCTCACGAGCAAAACCCCTCAAGAAATTCAGGGGATTGCTCGCCCTAGTCCTCCACTGAACACCTTCACGTGCTTCGACCTTCTCCGCTTTCGCCACACTCACACACACACCTTCAGAGCCCACCACCAACACCACTGCACTCGCCACACTTCGGTGATTCTTCTGAGCCCGTTTGATGTGGCCGTGAGGCCGTTCTCGTGCTTTCAGGTATTCCACTAGAGCTCCACCACCGCCCGACTCCTTCGACCACGCCTTCAATCCTCCAACCACATCCGCTCCAGATTTCAGTCCTAGGCTTCGCACGTGACACCCAAGCATCCTCCCAGTTTCTCAATTCCATGCCATGAGCTCGCCTTCATCTTCAATTAGAAGCCCCTCCATCTGCCGCTGCACTGAGAAGACGTGGAAAAGAAAGTCCCACATCATTACTTCAGGATCCTATAACGCAAGATAAAAGGAATTTCTTCCTTACACCCCTCGCCCAATCATGAGGGGTCGGATCCCTCCTCATGCTCTCCTCACTCCTTGGCTACTTCTCACACCCCGTAGCCCTGGTCCCCTGTCCGGATCCGAATACTCGCCTGGATACCCGATTATATACCTGATTAAGTGGATTTCTGAGAGAAGACAAGAAAGAAGAGAGAGAGGGGGGGTTTTGCATTTCCTCCCTATCTCTCGACACTTAGTCAAAATTGAAAGCCCTCTGCCTCTGTGGTGCTTCATTGCTGAGTCTCTCTCCTGAGGTTTGAAAGAAGAAAGAAGGCGAGAGACCCTTAAGTCTCTTGAGGCTACTGTAGTGGCTTACTGATGGAAACACCATCATGAGCCATAATTAGCTCATTTTGACCCAATTAATTCAGTAAATGCCCCTACATAACTGCCAGAGAGTCACAAGTCACTGCATAATCATTCTGAGGGAAAAATAAGAAACTAGGGTTAAAATTACAATTTTACCAGCTTATCATGAATGCAATACAACCACGGGTTTTCTTAGGGATTGAATGAAGGTCAAATGATCTTAAAAAGATAACAAGTGGGATAGAATAATCAGAAAAGGATTTGCACGTGTTCTGAGAATTAAATAACTTTTTGAAACCCTAAAAACAGACCCACTTAATTAACTGAAGTTCTGATCAGGGTAAAATTCACCTAAACCCTCTAAATTTCATAGAAAAATATTATCTATGGTTTAGAACCTTCAATTTGACCATCAAAACCCATTTTGACCCAGAATAGAGTCACAGATAGACATTGCCCTAATTTGGGTTTTTGCGTAAATTACCCAGTAAAACGTGGTCAAAACCAAAATCCAACTTCACCATTAGATTTCTTAGGTCTAAATTAGATTTTTATCAAAATTTGGACCCAAGATAATCTTATCTTGACCTAGTTTGCAAATTGGTCCTGTTTAATTACATTTCTACCCTTAACTTTCAAAATCTTTTCAAACAGGCCCCTAACTTTGTCGACATTCTTATAAAAAGGTTCCTTCCACCATTAAACATATTCTTACTTACTCCAGTAACCTTAAAAAGGAAAGAACTCCTTGATTTCTTGACGAATCCCTTTCAAATTTGAAAGAGAAGTTCGTCAAGAAATTCTCTTCCTTTTAAACTCGATCCTAAGCCCTAAAACCTACCCAATTTCTCATGCGAACGCATGAGAGATTTGGGTCTCAATGGATTTCCCAAATACGGTGAGCTTTCCAAGCTTGGGAAGCTTGCTTCCCAAGCTCTAACCGCCCTCTAATGACCTATAAAATACTCCCTAGATCACAACGGATTTCCCAAGCTTGAATTCGACCAGAGTAACCCTCAAATTCTTCTCTCCTCCTCCGGCCGAATTGCTCTTCAAGCTCTGGCGACCCTCCTTGCCTCCCTCGTCGTCTGACCGCAATACCAGCGGTAGATTCTTCTTCCTTGCTTTCTTCTGCGTCGAGCAGCACCTGTCGGCGTCCCTACCTCCATCCTCGCCGTCCACCCCTTAGCAGAGTAGCTTCATCTTTGGTGCCAGCCATACCTCAACTGGTGCCAACTCCACTCCCCGTCGTCTGCTACCTCTCCTAAGCAAATCCTCATCTTCCACTCTTCGTTTTCAGACACTCACTACTCCATTTCAACCGCCGACACATCCTCCGCAACTTCATCTTCCACCTCGCCGACAGAGCTCCAGCGAGCCCTAGCAGCTTCCACACTCGCCCAACCACACCGCTTCCACTCTCCTCACCATCGCCTCGACTCACTGACCAAAACCACTCAAGTAATTGAGGGTATTGGCCTCTCTATCACCCCCCTCGACTCATGCACTCTCACACACAATTCGTGAGGTCGACAGGCCTCCACATCCACTCGCACGCGACGCCACCACCACAATTGCATTCCCTAACATCCGACGAAGCTCCTGAGCACTTCTGATGTGGCCGTGAGGCCGTGTTCATGTTTTCAGGGTCCAACCTCCAGCCGCCATTAATGGAGCATCTTCAAGCAAGCTCCGACACCAGGGACACGCCCCAGGTGAAGCGGAATTCACCCAGGCAGAGGCGCAGGCGATCAGTTGGGCACTTTGACTGTGTCCCAGACCTCAATTGGAAGGATCCTCTTTGCTGCAGACGCACGCGAAGAGAAGGGCGTGGTTTAGTCCCACATCGGAAGCATTAGAGCAACTGAAGGTGCATAAATTGAAAAAGTCATATAAGCTTATCGCCTCAGCACGCACAGGGGGTGTGGCCCCCACACACACACCTCACGTGCCTTGTCCACGACACCTCACCCGCGGATCTAGTGCACCCGACCCGCCTAAGCCTGCACTCAGCTGCGACCACACCCGCAGCCATGGACCCGGGTTTGCGCCTACCCGATTACCCGGTTACCCAGTGAGAGGCCCTGGGAGGGTGAAGCCTAAAAGAGAAGGAGAGATCGCGCGAGGTAAGGGGAGGGTTTTGCTCTCTGGGAAGTTGGTTGACACTTAGCCAATTCAAGAAGCCCCCCCCCCCCCCCCCCCCCACATGTGAAGAGGCTAAACAAAAAAGGAAGAAGGAAAAGGCTTGAGCAGCAGAGGAAGAAAGAAGCTGAGTAGAGAAGAAGAAGAAGAGGAGAGGTAGCCGTAGCAGAAGAAACAGAGAAGAAAAGAAGAACCAGCAGGAGAAGAAAAGCAACAACACCATATATTGATACTTTAATTGCATATATTTGAGACTTGATTTAAGTGTTATTTGTGAGGAGTATTTGGTGATTTAAATCACCATTTTACTCCATTCTTTTTGCATATTAATCCTGACATTATTTGCAATCTTTATTCTTGATTTAACTTGTGATCTTGAGCTTTAAATTCCATATTGCTCCCTGTATTCGACCTCGGAACCTTTTCGAGTAATAAAATTTATTTGTTTGAGCGCTATTTTAGCTATACTACAACACGACAATCTTAAAACACCGATCTATTGCTTAGACACTTACACTTAAGCTGTCTGACGTTGGATTCTGTCATCTGAGTTCCAAGGCCTTGAAAGATTAAAGCCACTGTGGAAACATTTGGTTGCTTTCTGACATAGCATTTGAGTTGATAATACTATTCATATATTTGAGATATTCATGGGTTAATATTCTAGGGTTAATTTGGTGATTTAAATCACCATTTTAACCACATCTTTTTCACTCTAACATTTGATTCTATTGATATATTATTCTGTTCCATTTTGAGCAAGATTTTGATCATATTTTTGAATATATTTGTACTTAGTGGATTGAATTGCCATTATTGCTCCCTGTGAACGATCTCAAACTTTTCTGAATTATAAATTTAAGTGTTTAATGTGATTTTGTCCTATACTACAACGCATTTCGTAAACATTGACGATTTCACGCTAACACTATCCCAAAGTATCAAAGAGAGAACCTAGATTCATTGGGAGTTCCTCTCACGGTGCCACAAGGTGTCGAGGTGTAGAGCTCCTAGGAGGTGCCTTGGACAGTACTACTATAGCGTCGGAGTAGGGCCTCTTCAAGGACCGATGACGGGGATAATGATTCCGACACAATTCTATCCTAGGGCTAATATGAGGTTAGGCATGGGGGACCAAACTAGCAACACTCAAAAAAAAAAGTTGGCTAATCACAATGCACTGACACTTGGATTTTCAATGACAGACAAATTGCGGATCAAGTTCTTAGGTCAAGAAGGTTATAATTTTGAAAATAGAATTTCAAGATGACTGGAATCTGAAGGGGTAAATTAGTTGAATTCTTGAATGGATACACAAATCCTGATTATTCTAACCCTTCGATCCAAAGATAAATCCCGACATTTTCCTCAAGAACAAATCATATACCTTCCTTTTTCAAAATCAACCAAGGTTCCGTTAAAAACTTTCTCCTCAAAATAGAAAAAAAAATTCATAGTTTTAATCAATACTATTTTGCAAAACAAATTTTACTAGGGGCTAGCAAAGCTAAGCATGGGGGTGTGATAAACTCCTGTTTATCATCATTCCTAAGCACAAATTACAATTAGTTCCTAGGTTTTCTGCATTTGCATTACAATATTAGGTTGCATTTAGGCATTCATGTGCAATTAGGGTTAGTACATGCATTAATATGTTTTCTTATTACTTTATGTACTTATGCATATCATCTGCTTGTTAGGGAATGACGACATTGGAAATCAGCTAAACCCTGGCATATTGAAAGGCAAAGATATAAGAAGATAGAAGCTCCAGTCAACTATTGTCAGCTCATCCCAGCTCCTCTTCAGCTCATGAAGCTCACATTAGCTTCAACTCTCCTTAGCTCAAGTAAGCTCAAGTCCATCCAGCTTGGCCACTAGCTAGCTAGCTAAGCTAGCTGAAGTGTCTATAGACAGCTCATCCTTAGCTCTTCTCAGCTTCAAGACAGCTCAATCAAGCTCCATCAACTTCAAGTCAGCTCCTCCTAACTACTAGCTAAGCTAGCTAAGGTAACTCTTACTCCACCTCCCCTCTACTTCAAGTGGACGTCCACCACTCCAAAAATACCAAAAACCACCTCCTACCCATCCTTTTGGCACCAAAACAAAGGTAACTACTACCCACATGGCACCCCTTCAAGGGTGGTGCCACCCTATGCACCTCTTCACCCACCAACCACCACCATAACCACCCTTAATATGGTGCCAAACCATGAATAACCACCACCTCCATAGCCCTCCATATATGGCACTAAAAATTAAGGCCAACATCCACCTTCATTCATCGTAAAACTTCATCTCCACCCTCCTTTTTGGCACCATCTTCTAGAACCCTAAAATGGTTTCAACTCATCAACCTTAACCCTACCTATCCACACCCCCTCACTTGGCGCCAATACATCTCCACCATCTATCACATAGCCACCTTCACAAACCCTATCCTAGCCCTTCAAAAACCCCACGCCACTTAACCCTACCTCAACCATGGTTGGCGCCAACCACCAACTCCCTTATCCTATATATACACCATGTAACCACCACATTTTCTTCATCCTTGGCTACACTTATCTCCACCAAAAATCCATCTCAAGGCCTTTGAAGAAGACTTGTAGGCATGCACATTAGAAGGGTCCTACACCATACCCTTCTAGTCTCTACACCCTACTTTCATCTTCCTTAGAACCAAGCCAACGAGCAAGCTATTGGAGGATGGCCAAGTCAGGCAAGGAGGAGATGGGTGGACGTCCACCACCCTTAGGAGCACTCTAGAGCATCTCATCTACGGAGAAAAGTAGGAAAGAATCCTCTTCAAGTGCAAGATCAGCCATATTTGGAGCAAGGATTGTCTAGGGCTTCATTTTGAGGATTCTTCTATTCCTCTACCTTTCCTTTGTATTTGCTTATTTTGTAACAAGCATTGCACTACATGTAAGAGGTTACTTATGTGGCAGTCCTCCACACAAGCAAGCCCTCAAATTGTGACTTTGTTATCTTATTTTTAGCAATACAAAGAAAATTCACCTTTCAATTTCTACTTTCCTTTTACTTCTTATATTTACGTAATTTTTAGTACACACACTCCCTTCCTAATTACTCTAGAACACACGTGCCTAGAGTGAGCTTAGGAAGGTTGGGTTTTCATTTCCATATTTTCACGTTTCAAACTTACTATCTTCAATATCTTTGTTGCCCCAATTTGAAAAGCCTAAAAATCACAAAGCCAAAAATAATCCAAAAAGAAACGAGGATTTGAGAAAGTGAGAGAGAGACTACTTATAACTATCATTTTTTTCCTTGGACGACCCTAGATACTCCCATTATCTAGATTTATAAATTTTAAAAGTTGTGCAGATTTGCGTGTTACAACAACTTCAAAACCTGCTTTAACAAATCACGCATTTTCTCACATCAACCACCTTCATTAGTCCTCCTAATTAGTCTACCCTCTCACCTCCATAAAAAAGCTTCTTCACGTCTAGGCTCTACAAAAATTCTCCAGTGACCGTCCTCCTCATCCTCTAGATCTCTGCTTCATCCTCATCTCCATCTTCAAGGCAGCTACATCAACAAACAAAGCTCCATTTCATCATCTTCTCCTTCTAGTCTTTTATTCGTAGTTGTAGTTGATTTCTAGTTATTGTTCTAGTAGATAATTTATTCCTTGTTCTAGGCATTATTCGAGTTGCAATAAAGATTGTTTTCCATCTATGTTATTATTTGCAAGTCCTTATTGTCGACCCCTTCTCTATTTGCCTACTTGATTTGTGTTCCTTCTTCTCATCTCTATCTTTATAATCAAAAATACAAAAAAAAAGTTAGGATTTCATATTTGCTTCGTGTTTTCTACATTTAGTTTGATCTACGCCTCCTCGAGTTTCTATAAAAAAATCATGCTACAACGAACACTTTATTATCTTTTGCGATTTTCGATGAACAATCACCAAGTCCCTAGATGGCAATTAATAGTAAGGTTATACATCGGAAAGACAAATAAGCACAGGTAGAACATCAATGCTGCGTGCGTAGGAACCTTTCTGACTAAAATTGAGGATGAGGCTTAGAACTTCTTCGAGACCCTCAGCAAGAACTATCTCTACTTCATGTCTTCCTACAGGGATGCGTCTCAAACTCTTTTACAAAAGAAGAGGGATGTAAATGAATTGGGTAAGAACCGAGATCTTGCTTATCAATTAGAAATGTTGAATCAAAAGTTTGATAGTCTTCTTCCATTAGGATCTCAACCCATGCACCCAACTATTTCCAAAGCCCAACCTCTAATTGAATGCTTCCTGTGCCAAAGAACTTATCACTCTACTCTTGATTGTCACTTGGCACATTAATTTGCTGATTTGATCCAAGAGCAGGTCAATTCTACCCAAGGATACCCTCTACTTGAAAACAATCCCTATCACAACCAGGGATGAAGGAATCATCTAAACTTCTCTTGGAGGTAATATGAATCTTCTTCCCTTCAGAACCAACACTTTCAAATCCTCCACCAAAACCACAACTTTCTGAGTTAGATGAGATGAAGGTGACAATTAAGATTATGCAAGAATCTAACCAAATGATCCTTCATTCTCACTCTCCTAATTATTGCTAACATGCAATCCCAAATAGGACATTTAATGGATGTTGTGAGAAAAAGAGAGAATGGGAAATTGCCTAGTCAACTTGAGGAGGAGAATCAAAAAGGGAAGAATGTGATCTTTAGGGAGCAAGCTCATGCTATGATTATTTTAAGAAGTGGAAAGGAAATCCCAAAATCTGATGCTCCTCAACTACCACCTAAATCTTAGACTTTGTAGGGAGAGGAAGATTTTGAACTTCATGAGATTCCTTGAGCCTCCCCCTCATCCTATGAACCTAAGGCTCCCTTCCCAGAGAGACTCAAAGATCCAAATAATACAAGCCCCTTATGTGACAAACAAAAAGCTAGGATTGATAAGATTTTGGGGACATTTAAACAAGTTCATATCAACCTCCCCCTCCTTGAAGCTTTGAAGCAAATTCCATCTTATGCTAAGTTTCTTAAGGACTTATGCATTCAAAAGAGAAGATCTAAGAAAAAAGTCCCTGCCAAAGTGGCCTTACTCAATCCTACAAACTCGATAGTACAACATGGGACCCCACCCAAGCTTAAGGGCCCTAGAGCCCCATACATCTCTGTGATGATTGGTGATCAAAGAATAGATGAGGCACTCTTTAACTTGGGTGAGGGGGTGAGTATTTTGCCGAGTTCCATATATGAATTGCTTGGAGGAGGTGACTTAAAGCCTAGTCTTGTGATCCACCAAATAGCTAATAGATCACTAAAGAGACCAAGAGGTCTACTTGAGGATGTGTTGTCAAATTAGAAGAATTTTACTTCCTAGTAGACTTTTTGATTCTGGATACAGATCCCTCTAATCAACCTTCCAAGCCTTCTATTATGTTGGGTCGACCCTTCTTAGCTACAGCAGACACCTCTATCAATTGTAAATCTAGAGCTCTGAAAATGGAATTTAGGAACAAGAAGATATCACTAAATGTTTTAAGGATTGTAAACAAATTAATCATGGAGAATGTTCCTAGATTGAGGTGATAGAGAAAAATATAGAGGATACCACTCCCACCAATTATTCTGATTATTGTGACAACGTGAAGAATATATTGGTGAGATTGAGTTATTGGGTGTGAGATATAAAGAATTGCCTACAACTACACTAGATTTTCATTGGGAGCTAGATTTTGAATCATGTGAGTTGGAACTTGAGAAATCAAAGGTAACCAATGATGATAAAAAAGGTTAAGTGGATGAAATTTTGAATGCATTGGAAGATTTTAAGCTTGACTTGACCACCAAGGATAGGCAATCTAAATTTGAAGAGTTTGCAGAAGCTGCAGGGAAGGACATTGAAGAGATAGAACAATTGTTGAGGGTCACATATGAACAACTCCCTGAGGATTTTAAAAACTCACGCGTGTTATACCCTGAATTACTCGAGTTTGAATTCAAGGAACTTGAGGATGCTCTACTTAATGAGATCACATCTAACATATCACATGACAATCATAGAGATCTAATGTTGAGTGACTATATTGAGAGTACAAGTATCATCAAGATATCTATGAAAGACTCGAAATCATCATCCCAAACTCTAGGTGAAGGGTCTGATTTGATACTTAAAGATATTAATTGTTGGGGGGTATGGAGATAAGGTCATACAGAGGTAGAATGGCAAGTGCGGATTTACGATTGTAGTCTCACCATTCAAAGGAAAGACTTGATTAAAATCCCAACTATTGGTGAGGATCCATGTTATCCTCAATCTTTTAACTCTTACAAGGGTGATTTCAATTCTTTACCCATTGGACATATTAGGATCGCTCATGAGCCTTACTGCATTAATATTTATTAGCAAGCGTTTGGTTTAACCCTACATCATCAACGCACCAACATTCTTGGCCACCCTTTCTGTAAGCCTAATCTTTTATGCTCATCTATATGTCGTATACCTATATTCATTGAATAGATTGTCAAGGTAATGCATGTTTGGCTGTCGGCATAAATGAAACATTTGTTGCAAGGCAACCCAACAGAGGATATTAACACAAAGATAACCCAGGTGGTTTCTTTCCTTACTCCTTTTACTTCTTTCTACAATGAGAATATTGCAACATTTAGGCATGGGGGGAGGATTCATTATATCATTCATTGCATTAGGTCATGTCATGTGTCCAATAAGGTTGGGTTCAATAGAATTGAGACCTTATCTGTTTGGAACCACCAGTGACAAGGAAAAATAGTGCAATAGCTACGTTAACCTTTAGGGGGAACTGTTGTACAGATTTTCCTAAAGGGTGCCTTCTATTGGAATCGTTAATCACCGATTGATTTGAAACACATCGTAGCATAGTGCGAAATCCAATTCAAACAAAAATAATATAATGAGACGGTGAATCCCAGTCAAACTCAGGGAGGTGTGATTGCGAATTTCAAAACAAATTTCTAACTCAATTTATTGAATAATCTAAGCCTAAACCTAATTACTAACATGGCGCAACATATAATCATTGATACTTAACACAATTTATTCAATAATAAAAGGAACTTTATTTTATTAACATATTCACAATTATGATGAGAATGTACAAAACTACGTCTAGAGATATGCTTGATGATCTATATATATGTGAAATGCAAGAGAATCTAGACTAGAGATTAGAAAAGGAGGGCGTTGATGGTCCTCCGGTGAGGGGTGCTTTGATGGCCTTGGGGATCGGTGGAGATAAGAGACATGTCCAATAGAAGAAGAGAGGGTGGAGAACCCTTCTTCTCCCTAGTTGTCCTTGAGAAGCTTTTTGAGAAGAGCCTTCTTCTTGCTAGCCATCCATGGAGGAGGAGGAGTACCCCTTGGGAAGGGACTATGGGGACGACCTTGGAGAGATAATGGAGGAAGAGGAATGGAGGTGGAGCCTAAGGGATCTAATGAGGGAGAGTAGAATAATGTGCGATCTTCTTCTCTTCTTCACCTTATTCCCCTCTATCTCACATCCTAGATCATTTTATTACCTGCAAATAGCAATAAAAACATTAAATAGCAAGATAATATCATCTTATTCTATATAAAATGATGTAATGTATGATATGCATGATATAATGTAATATTTACAAATTAAGCTAGGTTCTAACATTATTTAGGTTGATTAAGACTTATGATTGTGCCCCCATGCCTAAACTTGGCTAGTCCCTAACAAATGCAAGGCTAAGTGCAAGTATATGAAATAAATTATTTATAAATTGGCCCCTAAAGGACTGCTTATTCTTTTTATCAAAAGTCTCACTACAGACTTTTTTTCTTGTGTTTTCATCCAAAAATCTAGAAATCCAAGCAATCGTGAGAATGTAGTGATGGTAGCTTATGCAACAGATCCAAGTAAAAAGCTAATCCACATCTAAAGCTCATACTCAACCTTTAGCAAAACTCTATCAGGATAGACAAACTTCTTTCCTCGAGGATACAACAAAATATTTTGTAATTTCTACCCTGGCTTTTAGCTTAAGTAGAAGATGTCTGAGCCAAGTGGGTTTGCATTTGGTAGCTCACATTCATCTGGTGCCACATATAGAATAGCACTATAGACTCTAGATTTTCATATTATCACATAAATCAACTCAGAGAGAGGCAGAAAAGCTGTGCTCTCTTTAGTTCCTTTGTACTCTCTCCCTCTTTCATTTCTTTTCTTTTTCTTTCCTTTTCTTTCCGAACTCACAATCTCACTGGATTTTGTAATTGCACTCAATATTTGGTGGCCTCACACGGTATTAACATTTTAATTAAAGTTCTGATAACCCTACAATTAAGTTAGAATTCCTCAGCCAGTATTCGGGTGATCAGAAATACAGAAAAGTATGTCAAGGTCGTATTTGATAGATTGTAAATGTGGTGGTTATTATTGCCTCAATGTAAATGCAATAAACACAACTATGAACTCAACACTTTTTTTTGTTTTTTCATTTTCTTTCTTTTTTTTATATAGCAAATTTTTTCTTTTTCTCTTTTTCTTTTTCTCATATCTACCAACACAGCTCAATACAGCACAACTTACACTAATTTTTATTCTAAAGGCATTATTAGGGATTGGTGGTGTTCAAGAGGATATCGGGTGGCTTATTTTATGGAAGTGCCTACTCTCAGCACCGGAAAAGGAACAGAGAGGACAACGTACTTTCTAACCTTTGACACTAACAACCTCCTTCAGCTGAAGATTCCGTAAAGGATGGTCATGACCATCCACCTTTGTCATAGTTTTATTAGAACTCGATCTCTGCGTATTTGCCTTATTTGGTTGCTCTCAAAAATTCACGTACAAAGTTTGCACACAGAAACTGAGAGTGAAAACTATGCCTAACTCCAAGTATCCTTATTCAATTACCCAAAAGATTAAGAGTCTTTATACTAGACTTAGAGCACTAGTAGACACTTTACTCTCAACTTACAGATGTTTGGTGGAGCTAATAGAAGAGAGTTTGCTTGACTCCCTAATTATTATCCGAGAGTTCATGAAAAGAAGTAATGCTTCTTCTCAACAAACTAAAGATGTCTCTTGGTATTCATAATGGATTTATTGCGAAATCTACGTGCAAGTGCAATAGTTGTACTAGATTCTAAATTAAGGAATCAACTCAAGAATACAATCCCTAATAAAACCTCTCAATAAAAAAATCTATTCATGAAATATGTATAGATGCTACGTATAACGTTTCATAGTTGCACTTCAAAATTTTCCCATATTTCGGGTTACATTCAGCTTGACCCTAAATTTAGAACAAAAAGGTAAGCGAATGAGTCGGAAGTTATTGTAGCGAACTATTTCTACCTCTAATGCGAACATTGGAGGTGGAATTGGTTGTTCTTAAATTAAGGATCCTAAAGTGTAATTACCATGATGTACGAAAGGTTTTTCCTAGGTGTTGGTAGAAAAATTTTCAGTTTACATGTACTACCCCCCCCCCCCCATGCCTACTTTCTTGCATGTCCTCATGCATGAATATAATGAAAAATAAATTAAGACAAGGAATAAATGTATAGAAAGCACCTAGAATTACTCCTGATTCTACATTCAACATAAGCCAACACTATGACGAGAAGCACAATATGCAGGAAAATATGCCAAATAAAATATGCTATATATAAGTGCTGAGTTTAATGCCTCCAGCTATGCGCAAACTCAAAAAGGATATGTCAATATGGTATTGAGAATAGTGAGTAAAATGATAAGTTTAATTTCATTCGCCAACAGCAAATCGCAAATGTGGAACAGCTGTCCATGAAGTCCAAGCCTAAAGAATCAAAAAAATATTATAATGGGGCTTGGGAAAATCTGCAGCCAGATGCTACAGAAGAAAGATAAATACGGGTGCCTAAAAGAAATGAAGATGAAGGCATCTCGAAGAGGTGATGGAGAATGTGGGTGGTTGGAGTATGAGCGAAGGCGTGTAGGGTAAAATCATATGGATCCTGATAATGGTGATGAATGAAAAGCATGACCCAAGTGGTGTGGTCAGATTTGGAAGTCAAGATCCAGTGATCACTCTTTGTCTCTCCCAAAGATGTTTCTTCCTAAGTATCATCCTCTTCTTTTTCCTCTTCCAAATCATTAAATTTCAATTCCCAATTATCACATGATTCAGCAAAATTTTTAGCTTCCTCAGATAACTCATCATATGTAATCCCCAATAGTCTTTCAATCTCTTGAATATCTTTTTCATAAGGGGATATTTCCTCTTGCTCGCTTTGATGGAATTGGGCAATAGATTCATTAGTGAGTCCCTTCACGAAAGTGAAATGGGCTGAATCATGGATTGACGAGTCGTTAAGGTCTTTTTGATTTTGTTGTTTAGTGATGTGATCATCTGAATCAATTCATCAATGTCTCCATGGGTATCCTCAAATACAACAAAATCATATTCAGACCCATTAATGCTTGGCTCCTCAAAATGGCCCTAAATCAAGATCAAGATCCTCAAATGAATCACCCTCCTCAACTTCAATAGGGACATCAATATCATCCACCTCGGGTGTCTTATCTACAAAATCCTTAATAGCAACCTCAGAATCAAAAATCTGTTGTGGCACACTCGACCAAAATTCAAATGTTTATTATTTTTGTTGCTCATCCTGGATTCTATGAAGCTCTTTTCTTATATCATCATATTCCCTCGTACTAGCTTCATTTATTTCCTAAACCATTTTGATCAGTTGAGTAATCTGGGATTCATTGCAAGGGGCAAGGGTTTGAATTGGGCTAGGTCGGTCAAGATAGTCAGCCATACTATGAAAAATTTGATCTTGTATTGAGGGTGACTTTTGTAATCTAGTGGATTCTTGATTCGAGTCATGTGGTCCTACCCAGGTGTCAATTGCCATGTTTCTTCCGAATTATCCTACGAATCACTTTCCGTATCATCCAAAAAATACCCTGACTTTGTTTTCTTAGCGGCTGCATAAATATAAAAATAAATCTTCTCATTGTCGCTACTTATTTCCATACATCCTGAGTAACAGTCAATCTGTGCATTGGCCATAGCCAAGAAAGGGCGACCCAAGATGATGGGTGAATCACTTAGCTTCTCCAATATATCCATATCCAAAACAATAAAATCAACTGGAAAGCTAAGACCTTGCACTTTAATGATCACATTATGAACTACCCCCTTAGGTGTGTTGATGGAGCCATTTGTCATTTTAATCATGGCAAGTGTGTGGTACAGATCTGCAAGTCTAGTGCAGTCAAAAAGAGCAGTAGGAATCAAGCTGATAGAAGACCCTAGATCCACAAGAGCTCTATTGAAGGTGAATCCCTTGATTGCACAAGATATGAAAGGTTTTCCCAGGTCAATCTTTTTGGGTGGTAGAGTGCCAGAAACAAATTCACTTATGTTGTAGATAAAACCACCTCTTTAGGTGTACAAGTCTTTTTCTTTTCTTGTGACTCTTTCTTTAAGGCCCCAGGAAAGGGTAAATAGGTCAAATCAACCTCAGGAACCTTTTTCTTCTTTTTGTCCCTAGAGTCTAAGTCAGAGCTAGATGCAGCTTGGTCTTAAGATTTTTGGTTAAGCCTGAATCAAATCGTTTGGGTGGGCTCTTGGCTTTTCTTTCTCTTAGAGGCCAAAGAATTGGCACCTGCACAATGGCACATGTGATAAATTAGAGGAGGGGTCGAAAGAACAAGTGGAGAATAGATTGGAGTGTGCATACGAGGATAGAATGATTCTTGAAGTCTCTTAATTTGATCCCCTTGAGATTTCACTTGATTTTCTAGATTAGTCAGCCTTTCTTCATTTTTCTTGTCAAAGTCCAACAAAAGGGTAATGATATCCTCAAGGGTGGTTGTGGGTTGGGTTAAACTAGATGGTTGTCCTAAAATGGATCAAGTGGAATACTGGGTTGGCGTAGATTGATCTTAAGTCTGAGTCAGTCTTTGTGGTGGCCATGAAAGATCAGGATTATCTCTCCACTCAGGGTTATACAAATCAGGATATGAATCAAAGTGTGTATCACCCTGGGTGGGGCTGACTATAGAGGGAATTGATTGAGAACCTGATGTGTGATCCTATACTTGCGAACCATTGTTCCAATTCTTAAGCAAGATCATTGAGTACAGGGGTATTAGAAATGGTGCATTCCCCAAATGATCTACCCATATCATGAAGTAGGTCCAAAGGTGCCTTCTGGGTTGGCTGAGTCAAGGATGCCTCCCCAGGGTAGCAAGATTCTGTGGAGTAGCTAGTGGGTCCCAAATGTGGGTCACTAGATCCACTAGGCTGGGGGTTCCAGGTATGTAGTGCCTCGACCTAGGCAAGTAGATCTTGTTGTTGCAATTGTAATTGGATCCACCTTTAGTTTCTTAACTTCGTTCCATATTTCTTCTAAGGCATCTACTTCAGTCATGGTGCTGGGACTTTTGGGTTCCGAGTAAACCGGGGGTAATGGGTGTGAGGAGAATAATCATATCCCTGTTGCTGAGGATGAGTCTCCCAATGAGGACGAGTCTGAATCATGGCTGGGTTGGCAAATGGAGAACTCTGAGGGTAAGAAGGATGATATGGGTTAATGGATATTCGAGAAAAGAAGAGAATAGAGATAAAAGAAGTTCTTCCTCAGGAAGACACAACCAGCTACAAGGGGCTGGTGAAAATAAGGCAAAGGCCTAAAATGAGAGAAAGCCCCAAATCAAGTAAACAAGCTAGCCCTAAAGTGTATACCCCAAATGGATCTAAACCTGGCACCCCGAAATGGACTTAGGTTACACCAACCCTTAAATTACTTAGCTAGCCAGAAGGGTAGGACCCCCTAGGAGGCCCTACACGGTGGGACACCATTAGAGGTTAATGCAATTACCGCACTGACCTTTCTTATCACCATTTGGTCCAAATAAACAAGACCTTAATCCTTACCCAATTAAACTTTGGTTACCAAGTAAGTCCTGCCTAGGGCACGTCTACTTAGTTTTAGGCTTGGACTTGAAGTACTCTTGGAATGTGATGGGCGTTATGAGGGTGTTTCCCTTAAAAATAGATTAAGAAGTGTGAAGATAAGTGGTTTGCAACACAAGCTTTAATTGGTGTAGTAACTTTTATGGTTTAAATGCTTATACTAATTTCTTTTAGGGTTTCCTTAGATAAGTCAATTCAAACAAGATTGTAGTGGAGCACACAAGAGGTTTTACAAGTCCTAATTTGTTCTATGAATTTCCTTTAAGTATGAAATGCAAATGTGCTCTTCCTTAATGTGGAACCCCTACCATCAGATAGGTCTAGATGATGATTTCAAGTCCAACAAGTCAGAAGTGGTGCAACCCAATCAAAGAAAAAAGTGATCCTAATGCACCACTACTAAGTAAAATAGACCTAAGTGGTTGTCTAAGTTGAAATGTAACTTAATTTCAATTCAGGTAGGTGAGGGAGTAAACAACCAATCAGAGCAAATCCCCACCTATTATGCAATCACACCCAAATCAAGTTCAAACAAGTTTGTTTTGGGTCTCTAAAATTAAGCCCTAAGGTGAAACACCTAGAGTTTATGCTTCTTCTAATTATGAAAATTTACCCAATGTCAACAAGGTACAGTTTAAAATGTGTGCAAATAGTATCAAAATGATCCCAATTTTAAGGTACTATTCACACACCAAGTCAGGTTCACCAAAATTTTTTTCTAATTTTTAATGATTTCCCTGATTTTATATAGGTTTAATAGTGACTAGTGACCAATCAGGGTAGATTGACAGTATCTCAAACAAGTAAATAGAGAGTTGATCAAACAATATCCAAAATTTCTGAAAATCTTACTGAAAATAGTAGATTTAATAAGCTTTCAAATGCCATTAATTTCAGATTAATTTGAGTTGCGTAGAGGCAAGAAGAATTCTCCAGTCACTCTAGACAATTCTAACTCATCTTTATTAAATGAATTAATTCAGAAAATATATTGTGAATTAGGGCTTGAGAAAGATACTAAATGAAAGCCAATTAGTAAGGCTATCTACAGTAAAAATTTCACGATTTTAGGATGTTCAAACAATGCTGCACAAATTTTTGAAAATCGAATTTTCGATCTAACCAAACACCACAATCAGGTTTTGATGTTTTATTTACATGAAATTAACACTTGCAAACCTAGATTAAATTTTAAATCACTCCACAAGATAAGATCAATAGTAGAATGATTTGAAATTTGATACACTGATTTCTATTTCAGTTGGGATTCCAAGGAGTATTTTTTAAAAATTTTCCTATTTCAAACAATTTATTACAAATCTTTAGGTGTCAAGGGGCAAACATGTCAAATAGAACCCTAGCGAGTAATTCAGTTTGAACCAATATCAAAAGAAACCCAAAAATTCTTGAAAACTAATATCAAAAAGTAGGTTTTAGTGGCTAACCCTGTAAATTTCAAATCAATCTGATTTATATAGAAGTCAGAATTAATGTTTAAAATTAGATAAAATCAATGTGTGGATTGTTCTAACCCCAACCACTATGTGATTTTAAAATTCATACAATGCGAATTTTTCCTAATAAAAGGCGACATTGGAAAGCTAGTTTGAAACCCTAACATTAGATAGAATCCCAAGATTTTTAGATTCCTAATTTGATGGCAATTAATTTTTGAAAATCGTAATCAATTTCAGGCAAAGTTTCCAAATAGAGAGTTGGTGTATTTTAAGTAATTTCCAAGCCAAACATACACCAAACAAAGAGATTTTTTTTGTAAATTCAAATCCAAAAATTTGAATTTGATTTTTATGTTTTTTTTTTTTTCAAACCTAGGAAAACAACAAAATAGAGGATTAAAAACAAATACCTATGGTCTTCACCACAGGTCGATGCATGCGTGGAATCTTGACCTACAATCAAAACAAACACAAAAATATTAAGCAAATCCAAATCTAAAAACTCGCCCGTTGCCTCCCTAATGATGATGCCATTTGTTGGAATCGTTAATCACGGATTGATTTGAAATACGTCGTAGTATAGCACGAAATCTGATTCAAACAAAAATAATATAACAAGACGGTGAATCTCGATCGAACTCAGGGAGGCATGATTGCAAATTCTAAAACAAATTTCTAACTCGATTTATTGAATAATCTAAGGCTAAACCTAATTACTAACATGGTGTGCAACATATAATCATTGATACTTAACACAATTTATTCAATAATAAAAGGAACTTTATTTTATTAACATATTCACAATAGCAATGAGAATGTACAAAACTACGTCTAGAGACATGATGATCTATATATATATGAAATGCAAGAGAATCTAGACTAGAGATTAGAAAAGGAGGGCGCTGATGGTGCTCCAGCGAGGAGTGCTTCAATGGCCTTGGAGCTCGGTGGAGATTAGAGACATGTCCAATAGAAGAAGAGAGGATGGAGAACCCTTCTTCTCCCTAGTCATCCTTGAGAAGCTTTTCGAGAAGAGCCTTCTTCTTGCTAGCCGTCCATGGAGGAGTACCCCTTGGAAAGGGACTATGGGGACGACCTTGGAGAGCTAATGGAGGAAGAGGAATGGAGGTGGAGCCTAAGGGATCTAATGAGTGAGAGTAGAATGATGTGCGATCTTCTTCTCTTCTTCACCTTATTCCACTCTATCTCACATCCTAGATCACTTTATTACCTACAAATAGCAATAAAAACATTAAATAGCAAGATAATATCATCTTATTCTATATAAAATGATGTAATGCATGATATGCATGATATGAATGTTATATTTACAAATTAAGCTAGGTTCTAACATTATTTAGGTTGATTAATACCTATGATTGCTGCACAATCACCTTCTATCTAGCCAACCAAGTAATTTAAGGATTGAGAAAGTTTGATCTAACTCTAATTGCACATGTTTAGGTTTATATGTGTGTGTGTGTGTGTGTTTGTGTGTGTGTGTGGGTGCATGCATTATATATATTAAAAAAAACACAGTTGTAGAATTTGAGAAGGGATGAAGAGTTTAGTGTACTATGAGTCATTGACTTTAGGTTATATGTGAGATCTTCTACTTGAACTCTTCGGGTCGATTCGACTTAATCAACTCAAGTATTTACTAAGATTTGAACTTATTTTTAAGTCCTAGAAGAAACTGATTAGGCTAAGGTATTAAGTCGATTGCATGAGAAGTATTTGGCCTTTTTTCCACCCTAACGAGTTAATGCAATTTTTTTTAAGAGTTTCTCACTTTTGCACTAATACTATGAAATGGCTTCTAGCATCCAAAAGAATATAAGTCATGAGTCTTCATGTTCTCTCATGAAGAAAAGCTTGAAAATTTAATAGAGAGGAGTCCCATATTTTATGAATAATTTGTGCTAAAATGATAAATGCATGGTTATCCAAATATTTATTGTAGCCTTTTGAGTGTGGGTATCTAAATATCTAATATAGTAGGTCAAGTGCCTCTTACGGCGTCATCATGAGATGTCAGAGTGTAGGACTTAGTCTGAAGGATGCCTCTTACAGTGTCATCTTGAGGGATCAGAGTACAAGGCCCTCAATATATTTTTATGTAAAAAGATAAAAGAGAGAGTGAACAGAAGAGAAAGAAATGAAAAGGGACAATGACTCTTGTACTTAATAAAGCATACATGTTAAGGAGAAACCCACTTTTCAAATCTATACTTACACACACGAGTACTTAGTCTTTTTGAGACCGTTCAAACCGGTGGGTGGATTATTGAGCCGTAGAACCCTCTATTTGAGACCCAAGTTCGAAACTTGTTAGAATTTGACAAGACAAAGCTATTTTTACCTTGGTCAATACTTTAGTGCGATTAAGTCTATGTGGTGAGATTTCGTACATTTCTTTTAGAGCTTTTTATGACTAGTACCTCTAAGCTCTGAAATTCAAACTCGAATTATACTACTTTTCTTACTACATTTTACTCAGAACTAGCAAAACTTAGACATGGGGGTGCGATGAACACATATTTATTTACCTAAATAATGTTAGTTTCATGGTAATAAGGGCATAATCGCATGTAGTTACCTCATATTCTGCATATCTGCACTTAGGTCAAAATGCATGCATTACGAGTTATTTTTGTGTCGATGAGCCCATTTTTGGTTTAGTAAGGTAATTCATGTTTTTTATGTAGGTTATGTTGGTGCTAGAGCACCACGATCGTTTATTTTGATGATAACAAAACACGTGTCATTTAACATTTGTACTTGAAGTCTTAGATTCCAGGTCAATTGCAAATGGAGACATGGTTAGACGGAGTTCAAGCTCGCATCTAGGACGGATTGGAGGAGCTTGATGGAGAACAAAGGAGCTTCACGATGAGCAATAGCTTGAAGAAGGAAGGAGATGAAGAATAGGATAAATTTCCTTTCCTTGTACTACTATGTATTTTTATTTTTTTTGTTGCTCTTTATTTTGTCTCTTAGATTCATGTTAAAGAGCCTCAAAGTACCCTAACAGTAGTCCTAGGAACACTTACACAACCCTAGGATACTTAGGCTTTCTGTAGAGAACTTAGAAAATCAAAATAGGATTCAGACAGCCCTATCAAACGTCTAATCTAAAAATCAGACGTCTGATAATGACTTTTAAAACGTCTGACTGTTGACTTAGACGTCCGATTATGTTTAGGCTGGACTTAGTTCTATCTGATGAAATCAGACGTCCAAACCTTAGTCCAGACGTCTTAGAAGACGTCTGATGCCTTTGCCAGACGTCCAATTAGTGAACCGATGTCTGCCTTAGTAAACACTAAGAAAATGACCGTTAGCCTCATATCAGACGTCCGTAGAGGATCCCAGACGTCTGATACATAACCGTTTTGCCTCGGCTGACTCAAAATCACTTTTCAAAGATTTTCTAGCCATTGCACTTTCTTGGGAATCCATTTCCGTAGAAAAGTAGGTTTCCAGATGTCCAGACTTAGTGCCAGACATCGTATATGTCGTCTAATGATAATTCACTAGAACCCTGTTTCGATCTTATTCAAGTCAGGAAGGAAACCCGCTTAAAATCAAATGTCTGACTTTATTCCCAGATATCTTAAACGAGTTTTCCAGACGTCTGATGCCAAAACCAAACATCTGATAACCCTGTCAGAGTCATAATTGATCATGATTTCGATCTGATTCTCTTAAAGATTGTACCCAACGGCTATGGAAGCCTTCCAAGGCCTTCCAAAGCCTTCCCAGGGCCTCTATAAATAGAGAACCCTTGCCACTCAAACATATACCAAGACACACCAAGCAACATACATTCCACTCTTTTGTGTCAAAAAGTAGAAGATCAAATAGAAGAAAGCTCTTGCTCTCCAAGCCTTGTTCTACACCTAGAGAGCTTGATTCCTATTGCGCACCCGCTCTCCTGCCGTAGTTCACGAGAGTGTCGTACCTTTGCGTAGTTCACGCATCCACGTCGTCGATGCACTTCTTGCAAATGAAAGCATCCTAACTCCTATAGAAGCTTAGTTTAAGAATTACTTTGTTGGTTCTATAGGACTATTCTTGTATTTTACTTTGCTTATCTTGGGTATTCGCTTTGCGAATTCCCGTCTCCTTCGTGAGACAAAATCCTTCTCGTGAAGAGAAGGGATTTGAGGTACGCTACCCTCGTATAAAGTAGCGTGATTGTAATTGAGATTGTACTACCCTCGTTTAAGTGGTACGTTAGTGGATTTGATCAACTTGGTTGATTAGAAAATCCTAACTCGAGAGGGTTATGTGGTGATTTTCACCTGGGTTAAGTTTTCACCTAAAAATAATTGTGTACATTGTGTGATTGCTATTTTTGTGAGATTGTTATATTTTTTATTCCTCACTTTTATTGCGTCACCCCCTCCTATCAAGGAAACTACAGGTTAAGCCAGAATTGCAAAGAGAAATGGAAGATAGATCCAAGATGGAGCAACAAATGGTTCAAAATGGTTAGAAATGGAGTCCAAGACCTTAAAAACTTGATTCCATGCAAAACCCTAACCCTCATAATGTGGCCCACATCCTAGATACTCCACCGAAGAAAATCTACTTGTAACATTATTTGAACTTAAATCAATCAAGAAGAATCATTTTCAAATCAATTAACTCGATTAATCTGGCCTTCCTTAAATCTCTCCATGTGAACATGCCATAATTTCCACCTTATTGTGTTCACATGGATGCTACCTTAAAAATCCTAAGGAGGCCCCTCCACACCACCAAGAAAAGCCTCCATGTGTTGGAGGCCCACTATGTTCTAGAAGCACCACTTTCCAAGTTCCAAAAGCCTACTTTCCTATTTCATGAAATCCCAATCCTAATAGGAATCCTAATTGCCTACTTTCCTAAATTCTAAAATCCTAATTTAGGCACCAAGGAAACCAACACTCCACCACCTTATATGGATGTCCCCCCTTACCTATATATATCCCTACATGCCACCGTTGAAGCTTCTTACATCTCCCTTGCCTTCATTGCTTCCAACTCCACCACCAACAAAACCCTAATCCACCATCATCATCCAACGCCCACCAAGCATTCACCACCATCCTCAAAACACCTTGGCCAACCACCATACTCCACCAAAGCAAGCTCGAAAGTCCTCTCCATTGTAGTTGGCTCTACATCTCCCTGAAAACTTTGAAGGAAGATCAACTTGCAAGGAGAATTTCTATAAAAAGGATTCAAGGAGGATTGTGAGGATCTTTATGGGACTTGGAGCACATGAGGATACTATAAGGAGCCTTGCACTACCACGTGGAGAAGCCACCAACTTCATCTCAAAAGGGTTTAAGGGTTTTACTAACTCTTCTTGCTATTATTTTTGTGTAAAACTCTTGATTTGCAATTCAATGAAGATGTCCATTTCTTTTGAGATGTTTTGGTTGATTTCTCTTATCATGAGTGGCTAATTTTGTTTCACATGAGGGTTTGGGGGAGAATTGATGTGTATGTAATCAAAGACAAGGTGATTACTCTTGTCTGGTTGTTAAAAAGTCGAGTTGTTCCATGCACGCGTATATTCATATAGGATAGTCTAAGTTTAGGACCTTGAGTTCGAGTTGGATTGTAACCTTAATGGATTCACGTGGGATTGGACAAGCCTAGAAGAAAACAATCATCAGTAATTAACTCATTTAATTTTATGTTTCTAATCGATTCTACTACCTGAAGCCCCACGTGAAGTTTCGCATCAATTGGTTTCCATTTCGCAAACTTCCACTTTTCTAAGTTCATGTAGTTACTAAAGTTTGTTTTTCAAATTTTTTTCAGTGGTTTCTAGTGGTTCAAAACTCTTGAAATTTTGTCTAGGGTTAGATCTTGAAGTAAGGAATAATTGTACCAAATTTCATAGCTAAGTTCTTTGTAAAAAGAAGATAAAATTCATGCACTGAGTGAGGGTTACACTAAAAAAGACAACTTGAAAATTCGGACTTGTATTTTTAGAGAATTAATTACAATTCTAATTTGCATGAGATTAGTGGCATAATTTTCCTCACTGAGTCTAGTTTCTGAGAATAAATTACCATATTTTTCTATGGTTCATGAGGAGATTAGGTTACCGTTGACTCAAGCAAGAAGGGTCAAAATAGTCCTTCTGCCCTACTTGCCATATAAAATCCCACATATTTGTGAAAACACTTCCATAAATTTTATAAAAATTCCTTAACTTGTATAATTAATCAGAGAACACAACCATATAATCTCCTTGAGGATTGGACCCAACTCACACTTTACATAATATAATTAGTCAGTTTAGATTTAGGTATGCCATTTTATAACTTGAGCTTCGACGAACACTGTCAGAGTTCCGCTAGTCAATTGCAACCCCTTTCGATTCCAAAATGGAAGGAGAGCATCTCCATGGATTTCATCATTGAATTATTGTTGACTCATAGAGGACACAATGTGGTTTGGATAATCATCGACCGTTTGATGAAGTCAACCTGTTTCCTGCCTAATAGAGTGACCTATGGCCCTTTGTATCTAGCAGAATTGTATATACGGGAGATCTTGCGATTTCTTGGTTTACCCAAGTAGATTGTTTTAGATAGAGATCCCCCTTAAGCTTTCAGCAAAACTTAGGGACACAGTTGAATCTGAACACGTCATACCACCGGCAAAGCAACGGGCAGTCAGAGAGGACGATTCAGACTCTGGAGGACCTATTAAGGTTGTGCATACTTGAGTAGAAAGGCTATTGGGAGGATCACCTACCTCTGGTGGAGTTTACATACAACAATAGCTATCACGTCAATATTGATATGGCCCCATGTGAGGCATTATATGGTTAGAAATGCATTTCTCTCCTCTCTTAGGATGAGGTCAATGTGAAGTGAGAGGTAGGCCCCAAATTGATATGCCGGAGCAAGGAAGTCGTCAAGCAGATTCAAAAGAAACTCACTACGTCACAGAGCCAGCAGAAGAGTTATGCAAATCATTGGCTGCGAGACGTACAACTTGAAGTCGGCAATTTTGTTTTCCCCAAGGTTTTTTCAATGAAAGGAATATAGAGGTTTAGGGTGAAGGGTAAGTTGGTACCATGATTTGTAGGCCCATTTGAGATAGTAGAGCGGGTCAAACCCATTGCATACAAGCTTGCCCTACAACTTCAGCTAGCCAGCATTCACGACGTCTTCCACATCTCCAACTTACGGAAGTATGTGTCAGACTCGAACCACATTCCCAATTATTGGAATGTGGGGATCAAGGATGACTTGACCTGCCAGAAGCAGCCGATGCAAATCTTGCATCAGACAGTTTGAAGGTTGTGGAACAAAGAAATTGCCCTAGTGAAAGTCTTGTGAAGAAGTCAGAAGTATGAGGAGGCAACCCAAGAACTTGAGGTGAAGATGCAAAAGAAATATCTGGAACTTTTCACTGGAAAGTCCACAACACCCAATTTGTTTCTCTTTGAGATTTTTATACCCCTTTAAGTTTGTTATGGACTTGGTAGTCTTTTGCTTTTCTTTCCATCTATAACATTGCTCGAATTTTAGGGGTGAAACTCCCTTTAAGGTTGTTATATTTGTAACACCCCAAAATTCGGATTTTGGGTCTTTTCAGAATCATTCGCATCGATTCGGATCCATTTGCACAAGTTGGATTCAAGTCAAGGTAGAATGCCTCATAACACGTGGAGAAACATATTTTTTAGTCAACTAATTGTAACACCACCATTAGCCATAACTAACTTGAATTAGTTGAAATCAAGTGACAAATGCTCTTGAATGGATGCCTAAGAGCCATAATTCCACTCAGATCTGTTTTGAGGACAGAACATTAAATCAAGGTTAAATCTACAGTTTTAACATCACATCACAAATGCAGAGTAATCACGGGGTCACCCAAGGGTTAATTGAAGGTCAAATGAGCATTAAAGTCCAAAGAGTGGGTTCACACAGATAGAAATAGGATTTCACACATTTCGAGAACCAAAACAGCACACCAAAATCTTAATTTCTGACCTGCGTAAATTGAAGAGGTTCTAGTCAAGATAAAATTCATCTAAACCTCCTAAAATTCATATAAAAATATTCTGAGAGGTTTGGTATCACTGGTTTGACCATCTGAACCCATTTCGACCCTGAATAGTATCAGATAGGATTCTACCCTAATTTGGGCCTCTATGCAAATTTTCCAGTCAAACGTGATCAAAAATCAAATCCAAGTTTACTATCAGATTCCTTAGGTCCAAATTAGTTTAGTACCAAAATTTGGGCTCAATCAGAGTCTATCTTGACCTAGTTTGCATTTCAATCCCTTAAATCTCTATTTTCCTCAATCAGACAAGTAAACTTTTGAATTCCTTGCAAAAAGGCCCCTAATTTCTCATCTTCTTCACGTTTTAGTCCATGCCATCATTGTTAGGTCAACCGACCTACAGGAAACTTTGACTTGGCCAAAACATCATCAAATCTCCACCAAATCTCACCAAATTTGGTGAGATTAGTGTCCACACTACACCAAATCGTTTCCACCAAATCCCAAGTCCTAATACGGCCCCAATCATCTCCAGCGAAACTTAGAATTTCCAAGTTCTTGCTCCAACAGAATCCTAAGCAAATCACATGAATTCTTCATTTAAAGAGCACATTCAAGCTCTATAAAAGCTCCACGTGCTTCCAACATCTTCCGGAGCTCGGTTTGGCCTAAAATTCTACTTTCCCTCCGGCCACCTCCGTCGTGACTCCGGTGAGCTTCTTCAATCCTCCATCATCGCCCTATGCCATGTATGATAGGCAGAGGGATCTTCTTCCTCTCCCTCATCCACTTCTCGTCGTACCAAGTAGAGGCCCCGAGACCCCTTCCTCGTCATTTCTCCCACCGGAAACTTCATCTTTTCCGCATCCGGCCATCACATCGACGAGGAATTCCTCCCCCTTTCATCCTTAGTTTAGGATCTTCTTCTTCCTCTCCCCCTCTCAATCCTTCTCATTCCCTTTATCTTGTGTTTCACCCAACAATCACCTTTCCCCATCGTCTTCTCTGTGGTTGGCGATGCCGCGCACTTACTACACACCACTAAACACTTCACCTCCAGCGTCAAAACCTTCCCTTCCCCATGGTTCAGAGATCAAAAGCCCTCAACTTATTGAGAGCTTTGACCCCTAAACACATCGACTAGACAACCCACATTCTCACCGACCACCCCTCCACCGTCCAGCCGCCCTAGCACTCCATTCACCAAGCCATCACTACCATCACCTTTGCCACCACACGGCGAAGCTCAGGAGCATTCTAAATGGGGCTTTTGAGCCCATACTCGTCAATTCAGGTTATACTGGAGGACCGCCATCACTATCGTCATCTCCACCTCCGTCTGCCCTGCTCCGACCGTGCTTCTTTCCAACTTCGCTTCCAGAAGCCACAGACTTATTCCAGGAACACGCCTGCAGCCTCAATTGGAGAAGCAAGCAATCGCAACAGCTTCAATCAACATGGATCCTTCCTACTGTAGCGCACAAAGAAGAAGAGGATCAGATAGTCCCACCACGTAAAGGGAAGGGCTACCAATAGCGTATAAGATGTTTACGTGCATTTGGCTTATCACCCAGCACATGGGGGTCGAATCCCCCATGCACGACCCATACACCCTCGCCCGCCTCCACGTCGGCAGGCCCGGACCTCTAAATTGTATACCCGATTACCTGATAGCCCAATTACTATTCACCCATATACCTGGTTCTGAGAAGAGAGGAGAAATTCTGAGGGGGTTAAGGGTAGGATTTGCACTATTTCCTCGAGAAGCGTGCCTCTATACACGCCAATACTTGAGCGCTTCTAAGGCATTATGCTTGGGTTGAGGTGTTGGCTCTGTCTATCGAGGCCTTGACACTTAAGGCGTTTGAAGCACCCTTGCGACATCTGATTGTGGCACTGTTGAAATATTTGAGTCATTATCTGACGTGGATTAGTGGTTCCAGATACTGTTAAAATATTTGACTTATTTGAGAATTGTGATAAGTGCTTAATTGTGGGGATTTAAGTGGTGATTCAAATCACCATTTTTTATAGTCCTTTCTATTCTTTTTATCTCAATAATTCTTGAGATACAATTTGGGTTATTATTGCATATCTTTATTATTGTGCTCATCGATTCATACTGTGATTAGTGTGCGAATTCCATATTTGATCCCTGCGAACAACCTCAGACCCATTTCCTATTTTCAAGTACCTCTATAAATTTAAATGTTGTAAAAGTATTTTCGTCAACTATACTACGACGCAAGTATTTTTTCATCGACTATACTACGACGCAAACATTTCTTCTTCCTTCAAATTCGACAAATTCACCCTTCAACATCAACCTTTAGTGAAACCTTGTTAAAATGGAATTATATGTAGTATCATTAGATTCCGCTCATCGCAAGCTTTCCAACGATGTTTGTTTTGCACAAATCCAATGTGTATTCTGCCAAAAATAAGTTGAAAAGGACCTAAATGTAAAGTTAACCAAAACTTTAGGTTTCTTTTGCAAAACCCCCGCTTTCCTAAACCCAAATCCTAATTTTTAGTCTATATAAAGGGGTCATTAGGGTTTGAAGGCATCACAAACTTTAAATCTCAACCAAAAGTTTGAGGAAAGGAAGAAAGAAGTAAGAGCATGTTCGCAATTCCAAGTGGAGGGAGGATTCCCACTGCAATTTTTGCGGTGTAGGGTGCACGAGAAGCATGTGAGGCGTGGCGTGTGCACATGTGTAAGCACGTGACGACCAATTCAAGGCTAGTTCAGGCCTAATTCACATACCTTCATGTATTTGTGCCAGCTCAAGGCCTTTCTAACCTCCGTTTTTCCCAAATAAGGTATTGTTGGAATTGTATCGATGCATAATACATGTTTATGATATTTATTTCACTTTTTAGATATTTTTACATTAAAAATCAGAATAGCATCTTCTGTGGTTTTCAACCTAGTTCTTGGTAAGTATGGCCTAGAAAACCCACTCGAAGCAAGCACGAATATCGAGAAAGGCTTGGCACACTTCCCCAAACTTAATGCACACGTTTCAAACTCACCATGACCCCTTAGTTGATGTATTTCTATTTAATTACTTAATTTCTACCTAATTCCTACTAGTTTGAGAGTGATTTGGGTCATATTTTATTGCATTAGGCTAGATTAGTCATATTTCATCATTTTGTAAATATTGCAATTTTAGGAGTTAAATTATAATTTTCTAGTTACTTATATCTAGTGCCTTGATGAGCTTTATTTATATGTTTGCAAGTACCAATTCTAGAAATGATTGGAGCTCCACAATAATGAAAAATCAATTGAGCTCATATTTTTTGATTAGGCTGAACCTACTCCCTACCCCTAGCCTACACCTAATCTTAGCTAACCTAGACCTACTTCACCTTAATGTGGCTAGCCTAAACACATTAATTTCCGACATATATTGGACTACCAACTATTGATTTAAATCCCACCATAGATTCCAAATCCAAAAATCACCCAAACTCGCAACTTCACATACCCAACTTATCCCATCCACGTAATTCTCCTCTTCAATCATGCATCCACCAATGCATTCCACATACCAACACATCCCCATGCACCGAACCCACTTACCTTATCTCCATGCACCGAGCCCACTTACCCTATCTCCATGCAGACAAAACACATGCACCCCTCACGTAAAGACCCGACCCACATCCAACACAACACCGTATCCTAGTCCCATGCAACAACAAACCTATGTACACACTGCCCTCACCACAAAACCAACCTAACCCCCATGAAATCCCCCTAGGGAAGTAAGTTTTGGTAAACTCTATCTGAACCTGACTGAACCTGACCTGAAAAGAATGGGTAAAACCCAATCGGAACTCGATTGGGTTCGGGTGTGAGTTTTGTCCAAAAAATCCGACCAGCATAGGTATGGGTATGGATCTATACCCGATTACCTCACCAGAATATCCCAATAAAATCCTCATTTGCTCGAGATATATAAATCACTCCCTAAGTCTCTCATTCCCATAACCCTAATTATCACGCCCCAAAACCTAGGCCCTAAATGAGGGTCGAAGTTCCGAGAATCGGCAACAGAGGAGGTGCTGGTTTATTTAATTCAGGTTGTACCTAACAGAGTCGAGCTATAAAAGAGATCCATTTAGCACATAAAATTGAAGTACGAGAAGGATGGCACATAATTGATAAAAAAAAAGTAGAAATTAAATATGTGCTAAACAGAAAGTTACAATGGAAACAAAGTATAAAAGATTACCTGCCAAAAATCTCGGCAAAAACCCGCACAGCGATAAATCCAAGGTGTCAACGACACAAGATGGCATACATCTAAAATTAAATCACAAAGTAGAGATGAGTCAAATGACCCAGTAGGGAACAAACAACTACTATATCGCAATCAAAAACATAATAAGTGTATAGTTTCACTAACTGGCTAGATCCCTAACCCAACTCAACACCCCAAGTTTCAATTCCCAAACCCGATTTAACCCGACCAACCATCGTGGTCCAACATCATGGTCCAAACCCACTGTTAAGACCCGTGCCACCAAAACCCTTTTAAGACGTCTGGGAGTTAGTCCAGATGTCTGGACACCTTCCCAGACGTCTAGAAATAATTTTTTGCGTGCGTACGACCGCGAGTCTGCGCGCGTACCGTGCACAGACTATACACCAGCCGCCCTCTTCTCTTTCCTCCCCTCGCCGACTTACAGAACTGCCCCACCCCCCCCCCCCCCCCCCCCCGTGCTTACAAATACTCTCACCTCTCCCTCGTTCACCACCCCATCCGTCTCCTCCTTCCTCCAGCGCGAGAGCGAGAGTGAGAGCAAGCAGCGGCTGCAGCCGAGTGCAGTGGCGAAGAGGAGGGGCAGCGAGAGGGAAAAGAAGAGAGCGCACGAGCTGTGAAAGAGAGAGATCTCGCCGAAGCAGCTCGAGGTCGGCCGGCATGCGCGAGGCGGAGTGTTGTGTTGAGGAAGTCCTCCCTGATGCTGCTACAGCTAGAGCAGCAGGCAGACGAGCGCGGCGCAGTAGCGCGCAGTGGGAAGAAGACGAAGGAGGTTCTGATTCTGGAAATTTTTCCTAGAATCAGACGTCTTGACCTACATCCAGACGACGTCTGGAAGAAGCTCCAGACGACTGATAAGTACGTACTGTGCCTATACCTTCTTTTTTTGCGGATGCGGCCATGCAGGCCGTTCCGCCGAAACTCTGTAGCGGGCTGTGTTGAGAGATTTTGCGTGCACGTGTAGGATTCACTTCGGAAAGGTGCGGGACACACCCTCCCACGGGGTTAAGACGTCTGGGTGAGTCACCAGACAGCAGAGAGCGTCTCCAGACGTCCAGAGAGGTGGTCGGACGTCTGGAACTAGGTCCAGATGGTTCAGCACGATCCCTGGACGTCTGAGGAGCAGCACAGAGTGAGGTATGGATCTGGACTCCTTTTAAGATGCCTGATTTGAGTCAGAGTTGTCGTTTTTGACCTATTTAGGGTCCGTTCGAGGTCCAATTTTCACGTTTAAGATTCCGTTCTTCATATAAGTTCATCTACTTGTTGGAATGCTTGTTATCATGTTCTGAGTGATTTCTTGTGGTTGATCTTGTGTTAGGACCTCGTTCTGTTGCGGACTTGGGGGTTGTAAAGGCATGTGGACCTGCCGATCATGCCCCCATTTCTCCCAATTTTGCAGGTAGAGTGGCTTCCATTAGTTAATTACAAACATAAATGTATATCTGAAATAAATGATAGATCTTAAGGTATGGCATGAATCCTACGAGCAGGAAAACTAGATTGAATGATAGATCCTAGGGTATGGCATGAATCCGAGGACCTGAAAATTAGATTGAATGATGGATCCTAGGGTATGGCATGAATCCTAGGACTAGTAATACTGGAACGATTGTATTAAATGCCTGAAATACTGTCTTGAAATGAGTAGATGGAATAATAATTGCCTATAATTGGACAACAGCTACCTGTGAAATGTAGAGTACTGTTGTTAGTAGCTGCTACATGTAATTTCTGTTGGTTGAAATTAAATACGAGCTACTTATATATAAATTAAAAAAGAAAGATTGAATGTTGGAAACACCTGCTATATGTGAATAAACTTGAATGATGAAACCTAATATGGCTTGATCTGAGGAAACATAAGCACCAACCCTATGGGGAATTAGGAGTAGAACTCCTGGAAATAAATAGAATGGAACTGGAAAAGTGAATGGGAAAGTGTGTTATCTCTTGAGTACGTAGTACCAAAGAGAGCACATATTACCTCTTAGTGTAGAGGGGAGCTTCCCGCCCTCAGGTCGAGACCGGGGTGAGTTTGACCACTTTGCAATGACTTTCTGGCCCTCGCGTACACAGTACCGGGGAGAGCTGCTAGTGTAGAGAGAGAGCTAGCCACCCCATGGGGCCCGGGATTCAACTAGCCGTCTTACACCGACTTGTTAGGCCCACTGGGCAAACCAGGATAGTCAGGCGAGGGTGCGCGGACTGTAGAGGGGCGAGTTCCCTGTTTGGTTACTGTGGAGGGGCTAGACCCCTGTTACTGAAAGGGCTCTGCCCTATACTGATTCCGTACTGTGCTTTGAACGCACCCGTTAACGGAAACGACTGACCGCGTGCTAGTGCGAGATAGCTACCCGTGCGTTTATTGCACGTGCCGTAGTCACCGTTACGTCTGTCAGCGACCTTAGGGTGGTTGACTGAGGATAGGACCACCACGGGGACTCTCGACCAGGAAAGCAACACGTGCTACTTCTACTCTTCGGAAAAGGCTGCAATCAATATCATTCCCACGAGGAACAGTCGAGATAAAGAAAAAGACCTGATAAATAAACCAAGTGATGAAAGAAGGAACAATTAGTTAAATAAAGAAAGAAATTGAAAATAACAGCTACCTGTCCACCTTTACTGTTTCTCTTAGTTAGCTGGTTGCCACTCTACCCAGCGTTTCGCTGATGTGTCGTACTTACCACCTTTTTCAGGTCCAGGTGTTGAGCAGCCAGAGCCTACGGTTGCGAAGGGTGCTGGGCCTAGTAAAGCCCAGTAGTTGTACTTTTGTTGTACCCATTTTCTATAGTAGTGAGTATTTTGTTATACCTTTGTACTCTTTTATTGTAAGCTTCATATTTCTGTACCTATTTTTAATTCTATACTGTTGTGGTGGTGTGTGTTGTAGTAGCTTATTTCTTTGCTGCTATACTTTTGTTACTTTTAGTTGCTTGTATGATGAATGTGGTTTATTTTACTGCTTTTTGGTTACCTTCTCATTGGACGACTGGGTCTTGGGGTCAGTCGAGTCGGTCCGATTCTCGTGTCTCGTAGGGATTCGGGAATCGAGTCGTAACAAGATAGTATCAGAGCAAGGTCGTCCCGAGAAGTGAACCAACTAGTTGGAAAATAACCAATTAACGTGCTTGTAACTAGAGTAACCACCACAACGTATCTCTTGACATCTGTTCTAGGATTCTTTCGTTGAATGTCGATTAGAATTGACATATTTTCTGTTCTATGTTCGTGTCTCCTTGCAGGAGATGCCTCGACGCGGGACTAGTGAGGTGGGTCACGGACGCGGTCGAGGACAAGGTCGGAGGGGTGGGCGCGTTGAGCCCGACGCCTCAGTGGACCAGCCACTACTCCCAGGCATTCAGGCCCAGGACCTCGCCCAGCTGATTGTGCGAGAGGAGCTTCACCCGCCGCCACGAGCGCCTCTCCCTGGGGCTGCGGAGGGGGAGTCCTCTATGGGACAGCGAGACGGACACGGCGCTGGATATGGGGGAGGGGGTGTCCCTCCACCGCCCCCACCTTCCTCCGGCACTTCCAAGCACGAGACCTTATCAGGAGGTGTACCAGTGTCTCCCCTTCAGCGCCATTACAAGCTTTTCGGACAGTTCCGGAAGCTGAAACCCCCTCCTTCAAGGGGGATGAGGACCCGACCGAGGCAGAGGACTAGCTCAAGCAGATCGAGAAGGTGTTTGACACCCTTTGCCCCCCTGTGCAGTGCCACGTAGCCTTTGTCACGTACCAGCTGGAGATCGCGGCACACAGGTGGTGGAGGGCGGTCAAGGGTCAGGAGAGGGATGAGCCGACTTGGGACCAGTTCGTCACCCTCTTCTGCGAGCAGTATTTCCCTCAGACGTGGCAGGACTAGAGGAGGCGAGAGTTCCACACTCTCTTCCAAGGGACGATGACCGTGAGCGCGTACCGCACGCGTTTTCTAGAGTTGTCTCGTTTCGCAGCGACAGCCATGGCTACCGAGGAAGAGCGCCTTTGGAGGTTCACTGAGGGTCTTCGGCCTGCTATTCGGGGGTATGTCAACCCCCTGAAGCTGCCTATGTTCTAGAGGGTGGTGGAGGTAGCTATGACGTATGAAGAGACCAACCCGTCCGCATGTAACACTGACAGCAGGCAGAAGAGGTCCTACCAGCCAGACTTCTCACAGGACCGACAAGAAAGGAGGCACATGGTGCCCACAGGAGAGCCGTCACACTTTTCGGGGCTATCAGTGGCCTTTGGGGGCCCCCGACAGGGGCCAACTGCTAACACCAGACCCCCGCCCAGCCATCAGCAGGGACCCACTGAGGGTGGGAGTCGAGTCCCCCTTTGCTACCAGTGTGGCCAACCGGGCCACATCAGGAGGGACTGCCCGTCTAGGGCTGGAGATCAGCAGATGCTCCTCACGCTGAGCACTGGAGGGCGAGCTAGAGGCCACGGTTTCCAGGCGCGAGGAGGACAGTAGTCGCGAGAAGGATACCGGCAAATGGCTACCCGTCCGACGCAGAGTGTGGCTGCTTCGTTCGCACCTAGGGTTGAAGGGTGTATCAACGCCCTGACACACAGATGCCAGAGCTTCAGGATCAGTGGTGGTAGATATGGTTACGGTTTCCGGCAGACTAGTTTACACGCTTTTCGATCACTGCCAGTTTTGCTGTTAGTTTGGGACAAGACTGTGTGTTGTTAGAGGATCCATTCGTGATCAGAGGTCCGGGTGGTCAGCTGTTCGTAGCTTAGGAGGTTTACACGGATTGTGAGGTCAGTGTTGGGGCACACAGCCTTTCCGCTGACCTGATTATGATACAGATGGAGGACTTTGGCGTGATTCTGGGGATGGACTGGCTGTCTGCTTACCACGCCTTGGTGGACTGTTTTGAGAGGAAGATCGTCTTCTCCATACCGGAGTTGCCTTCTTTCGAGTTCCACAGGCAGCCAATGGACGGAGGCTTCAGGTGCATTTCTGCACTTTGGGCGGCGAGATTATTAGGCTAGGGGTGTGAGGGCTTCCTAGCTTGTGTGGTGGCGGAGCTCAGCCCTATGGCAGACTTCCAGAGTATCCCGGTGGTCAGTGAGTACCCGACGTGTTCCCAGATGAGTTGCCAGGACTACCGCCCGAGTGTGAGATCGAGTTTGAGATCTCACTGGTACCGAGGACCAGCCCCATTTCTGCAGCATCGTACAGAATGGCACCACTTGAGCTACGAGAGCTCAAGTCTCAGTTGCAGAACCTTCTGGAGAAGGGCTTTGTGAGGCCCAGTGTGTCTCCGTGGGGAGCCTCGATATTGCTCGTAAAGAAGGATGGTACCCTACGCCTTTGTGTGGACTACAGATAGCTGAATAGGGTTACCATCAAGAACAGGTATCCGCTGCTGAGGATTGACGACTTGTTTGACCAGTTGCAAGGTGCCACGATATTCTCCAAGATAGACTTGAGGTCTGGGTACCACTAGTTGAGGATCAGAAAAGCGGACGTCTCCAAGATGGCCTTCCGCACTCGATACGGACACTACAAGTTTTTGGTCATGCCGTTTGGGCTGACCAACGCCCCCGCTGCCTCCATGAATTTGATGAACCGGGTGTTCAGACCGTACTTTGACTAGTTTGTGGTGGTATTTATTGATGATGTGTTCATCTATTCTTGAGATCAGACGCAGCACGGACGACACTTGCGGATGGTTTTGGACACACTGAGACGACGTAAGTTGTACGCCAAATACAGCAAGTGCGAGTTCTGGTTGAGGGAGGTGACTTTCTTGGACCATGTGATCTCCAGGGATGGCTTGGCTGTAGACCCAGCAAGGTTGAGGCAGTGCTCAGGTGAGAGAGACCGCGTACAGTTATTGAGATCCGCAGTTTCTTAAGACTGGCAGGCAACTACAGGCGGTTTATCAGGGGCTTCTCGCAGATTGCACGTCCTATGACACAGCTGACCTGGAAGGAAGTGCCCTTTTATTGGACAGACGCTTGTGAGGCGTGTTTTCAAGAGCTGAAGGAGAGACTGACTTTGGCTCCCATGCTCACCATCCCAAACAGTAGTGGCGGATTCGTTATGTACACGGATGCCTCTTTGCAGGGATTAGGGGGTGTGCTCATGCAGGGGGGTCACGTTGTCGCTTACACTTCGCGGCAACTGAAGCCCCATGAGCATAGCTACCCTACCCACGACCTGGAGCTGGCAACTGTCATCTTCGCGTGAAGACTTGGAGGCACTACTTGTTAAGACGCACGGCATCAAACGTCTTTTAAGACGTCGGGGAGTTGATCCAGACATCTGGTCAGATGTTTGGAAGCCTTCCCAGACGTCTGGAAATTAATTTTTGCGACGTACGATTGCGAGTCTACGCGCATGCACACGCAGACTGGCCCGCTGCCCTCTTTTCTTCTCTCTCCTCCCTCACTGTCCTGCAAACCCCTTTCCCCACTCTTCAAATACCCTTCCCTCTCCCCCAACCATTTCCCCACTCCACCGTCTCCTTCCAGTGACAGCGTGAGATTGAGAGAGCGAGGGCAGCAGCTGCTGCTGGGAGCGCGCGAGGAGGTGTAGCGAGAGGGAGAGGAGGCGGAGCGCGTGAGGAAGAGAGGGCGAACTCGCCAGAGCTGCCCAGGGTCGGCCGACGGGTGCGCGCAGTAGGGGCGTAGTGCTGGGGAGGTGCTACTGCAGCTCAGGCAGCAGGCGAGCGTGGCGCGGCCGTGCGCAGTAGGCAGAGAGCGAGGTCCTGATTCTGGGAAAATTTCCCAGAATCAAATGTCTAGACCTACGTCCAGACGACGCGGGAGACGTCTGGAGTGAGATCCAGACGTCTGAAAGGTACAATAATTCTTTTCTTCTTTCGCGGGTACGGCCATGCAGGCCGTTCCGCCGAAGGTTCTGCCTCTTTGCCGTGTTAAGATCGATTACGTACGCGTGCAGGGTTCGTTCAGGAAGGCGCAAGGGCACGTCCTCCCACAAAGATCGGGCATCTGGGCTAGTCACCAGACGGCGGAGAGTGTCTCCAGACATCTGGAGTATTAGACGGACGTCTGGAACTAAGTCCAGACGGTTCAACGGAATCCTAGACGTCTGAAGAACCGCGCAGAAGCAAGGTATGATCTGAACCATCGTTTAAGATGTCTGGAAGTTGTTCCAGACATCTGATTTATGGCAGTGGTCATTTTTTACCCGTTTGAGGTCCGTTCGAAGTTCGTTTTCCGCGTTTAAAATTTCGTTCTTCTCAGAATTAGTTCCTCTACTTGTTTAGAGTACTTGTATCCTATTCTGAGTAGTTCCTTGTGTTTGATCCTTGTGATAGGACCTCATTCTGTTGCGGCTCTGGGGGTTGCGGAGGCACGCGAACCTGTCGATCACGGCCCCAGTACTCCCGGTTTCGCAGGTAGAGTGGCTCCCCTTTATTATTTATCAACATTTATGCGCTTGTGAGATAAATAATAGATTTTAGGATATGGCATGAACCCTAGAACTGGAAAACTAGATTGGATGATAGATCCTAGGGTATTGCATGAATCCTAAGACTGGAAAACTAGATTGAATGATAGATCCTAAGGTATGGCATGAATCCTAGAACTGGAAAACTAGATTGAATGATAAATCCTAGGATATGGCATGAATCCTAGGACTGAAAAACTAGATTGAATGATAGATCCTAGGATGTAGCATGAATCCTAGGAACAGAAACACTGAAACGAATGTCGTGAATACATGAATTGCAATCTTGGAAGAGTAGAAAGAACAATAAAAATTGCATGTAATTGGATAATAGCTGCTTGTATATGAATGAATATTAAATGTTGAAAATACGGGCTATATGAGAATAAAACTGGGTTGATGAAACTTAAAATGACTTGGATATAGAAATATGAGCAAAAACCCTACAGGGAATTAGGAGTAAAGCTCCTGAAAGGTAAATGGAAATGGAAGTGGAGAAGTGAGCTGGCCCTTGAGTACGAAGTACCAAGGAGAGCGACTGTCCCCCTGTTTAGTGCAGAGCGAAGCTAGCAGCCTTAGGGATCCGAGGTCAGGTCTGGCCACTTTGTACCGACTTTTGGCCCTCGCGTACACAGTACCGGGGAGAGCTACTGGTGTAGAAAGAGCGCTAGCCACCCCACGGGCCCCGAACTTCTGCTAGTCTTCCTACACCGACTTGTTAGGCCGACTGGGCAAACCAGGGTAGTTAGGCGAGGGTACGCGGACTGTGGAGGGGCAAGACCCCTGTTTGGTTACTGTGGAGGGGCTGGACCCCTGTTACTGAGAGGGCTCTACCCTATACTGGTTCTGTGCTGTGCTTTGGGGCGCACCCATTAACGGAAATGACTGACTGCGTGCCAGTGCGGGGTAACTACCCGTACGTTTATCGCGCGTGCCGTAGTCATCGTTACGTCTATCAGTGACCTTGGGATCGTTGACTGAAGGTAAGACCACCACAGGGGACTCTCCCAGCTAGGAGCGCATCAAATGCTACTTCTACTTTTCGGAAAAGACTGCAATCAAGATCGTTCCCACGAGGAACATTCAAGATCAAGAGAAGGATCTGAGGAATAATTCAAGAATGAGTAAATAGAAAATAAAGAAAGAAATAAAAAATAGCAACTACTTGTCCACCTTACTATTTTTCTTAGCTAGTTGGTTGCCACTCTACTCAGCATTTCGCTGACGTGTCACCTTTATCACCTTTTCAGGACCAGGTGTTGAGCAGCCAGAGCCTGCGGCTGCAGAGGGTGTTGGGCCTAGTAGAGCCCACTAGTTTTGCTTGTGTTGTACCTACTGTACCGTTTCTTCTGTTGTAGTGAGTATTTTCTGTTAAAATTGTACTCTTTTATTGTAAGCATCATGTTTATGTACCTGTTTAATTCTCTATTGTTGTGATAGTGTGTACTGTAGTAGTTCTTTTCTTTACTGCTACACTTTTGTTACTGTTAGTTACATGCATTATAAATGTGGTTTATTTTACTGCTCTTTTGGTTACTTTCTCGTTGAATGACTGGGTCTTGAGATCAGTCGAGCCAGTCCGATTCTTGAGTCTCGTAAGGATTCAGGAATCGAATCATAACAAGATGGTATCAGAGCAAGGTCGTCCCGAGAAGTGAACCAACTGGCTGGAAAATAACCAATTCACGTGTCTCTAGCTAGAGTAGCCACCACAACGTATCTTTTGACATCTGTTCTTCGACTCCTCCGTTAGATATCGATTCTTATTGACGTTTTTCCGTTCTGTATTCGCGTCTCCTTGCAGGAGATGCCTCGACGCGGGACTAGCGAGGTGGGCTGCAGACGCGGTCGAAGACGAGGTCGGAGGGGCGGGCACGTCGAGCCCGACGCCTCAGTGGACCAGCCACTACTCCCGGACATCCAGGCCCAGGACCTCACCCAGCTGATACAGGATATCGTGCGAGAGGAGCTCCACCCACCGCGCGAGCGTCTCTCCCTGGGGCTGCGGAGGGGGAGTCCTCTATGGGACCACGCAACGGACTTGGCGCTGGACGTGGGGGAGGGGATGGGCCTCCACCACCCCCACCTTCCTCCAGCACTTCCGAGCACGATGCTTCTTTACCTGGAGGCACACCCGCATCTCCACTTCAGCACCACTTTGAGCTTTCCGGACAGTTCCGAAAGCTGAAGCCCCCTCCTTCAAGGGGGATGAGGACCCGACCGAGGCGGAGGACTGGCTCGAGTAGATAGAGAAGGTTTTTGACACCCTTCGCCCCCTGTTGAGTGCCGCGTGGCCTTTGCCACATACCAGCTGGAGAGCGCAGCACACAGGTGGTGGAGGGCGGTCAGGGGATAGGAGAGGGATGAGCTGACTTGGGACCGGTTCGTTACCCTCTTCTGCGAGCAGTACTTTCCCCAGACGTGGCAGGATCAGAGGCAGGAGTTCCACACTCTCCGCCAGGGGACGATGACCGTGAGCACGTACCGTACGCGTTTCCTAGAGCTGTCTCGTTTCGCAGTGACAGCCGTGGCTACTAAAGAGCACCTTTAGAGGTTCACCGAGGGGCTCCAGCCTACGATTCGGAGGTATGTCAAACCCCTAAAGCTGCCTACGTTCTCGAGGGTGGTGGAGGCAGCTACGACGTATGAAGAGACCAACCTGTCCGCACGCGACACTGACAGCGGGCGGAAGAGGTCCTATCAGCCAGACTTCTCACAGGGCTGACGAGAGAGGAGACACGTGACGCCCGCAGGAGAGCCGTCACGTTTTACGGGGCCATCAGTGACCTTTGGGGGCCCCCGACAGGGGCCAACTGCTAGCACCGAACCTCCGCCCAACCGTCAGCAGGGATCCAGTGAGGGCGGGAGTCGAGTTCCCTTTTGCTACCAGTGTGGCCAACCGGGCCACATTAGGAGGGACTGCTCGTCTAAGGTAGGAGGTCAGCAAATGCTTCCCACGACGAGCACTGGAGGGAGAGCAAGAGGCCGCGGTTTCCCGGCACGAGGAGGACAGCAATCACAGGGAGGGTACCGGCCAGCAGCTACCCGTCCGACGCAAAGCGTGGCTGCTTCGTCCGCACCTAGGGCTGAGGGACGTATCAACGCCCTAACGCACAGGGATGCCAGAGCTTCGGGATAAGTGGTGGCAGGTATGGTTTCAGTTTCTGACAGACTTGTTTACACGCTTTTCGATTCCGACGCTACGCACCCGTTCGTCGCAGCCAGTTTTGCGGTTAGTTTGGGGCAGGACTATATGTTGTTAGAGGATCCATTCGTGATTAGAGGTCCGAGCAATCAGTTGTTTGTAGCTGAGGAGGTATACACAGGTTGCAAGATCAGTGTTGGGGAACACAACCTTCCCGCTAACCTGATTTTGATACAGATGGACTTTGGCGTAATTCTGGGGATGGACTGACTGTCCGCTTACCACGCCTTGGTGGACTACTTTGAGAAAAAGATCGTCTTCTCCATACCGGAGTT